>JAFREQ010000005.1:15775142-17148928 GCA_025331565.1 Holacanthus passer
TCTGTTACCGACTGATAAATAATGAAAGTGATACATGCTTGCACATTTGCCACACAGTGTGTCTCTGCAAAAATGTGTTGGAGGTGACTTCTTGCTAATGAAGAAGGTGGTGAATGTGACTGCTGCGTGAACTGCAGCTGCACAAGCTCCTCGTTACACTGCAGAGAAGGCAGCCGAGAGGGGGGCAAGAAGGCACACCTGCCGCCTGCTGTCTTTGTATTTCACTTGAATCTATCATTGTAATTTGCAAGATCAGGCCTGGTAATACTAAAGGTTTTATCGTGGTCGACGTGTCACTGGCAAACATAGCTGTTTTTGTCTCTTTGTTCCACACAGCTCTGTCAGCAGGAAGCCCACACAGATCTTCACTAACAGCCATGCTCCAGTGTATTTTTTTTTTTTTAAAGTCATGCAGAAAAATGACTGGTATTTGTCACCACTATATATGTGTGCCTGTGATCCTGTGCTTTCACAGTTAGATGTGTTCGCATCACAGAATAGATCTGGTACATTTTTGTTTGATATTATCCAAGTACCTAAGCTGAATACATGATTTAGATGACACCACTCCCTGGCAGCACTTTCTGGAGTTGCTTTAAACCTCTTTGCTTCGGTTTAAAGCAACTCCAACGTGTTTTCCCATTTAGTTTGGTTTGTTTAGGTTGGTGTGAAAAGGCTGAAAAGGAAACATGAACTCTGATGATGTTTGTGGTGTGAAAGCAAAGCAGATGAAGCACAGGATTTTGTGACAGTAGACATGTGAAACTGTGCAGTCCTGGTAACTGCACTGCATTTTAGCAGTGTTTTTATTCTAAGCGCTTCACAGTTTGCCTCACATTCACACACACCAACCATTGGGAGCAGTTTGGTGTGCAGTGTCTTACTCAAGGCCACTTGATATGTGGAGCTGGAGGTTGAACCCACAACCCTGCAATTAATGGATGACCTGCTCTACCTGTTATCATAATCGATCTGTGTAAATGACACAAATATTAACATGTATGTGTATTAGCACTTGAGTGCTGGGATTCCCTGAAAGCTAAAGGGAGTTTAAATACAGAGGTGTGTTGTGATGTATCGTACTCTGTGTAGCCTGGCAGTTCATCATTAAAAGGAATGACAATAACTGTCTCCCTCCTCATTATATTATGGCAAAAGACACTACTTTCATGTTTCTGCCTGTTTGTCATTAGTCTGGACAAATGCTTCTCATGATCAATTGTCTGATCAGTTATGTGAAGCTTATCAGAGAAGATAAATCAGTAAATTACTGCATGACCTGCTGTCATCAAATAAGAATTAGTTTTTTCCACATGCGTCATGCGGCACTGATGACGCAGGATGACACCACCAAAACTGTCCAATTAGAGTTACCTGTCAGTAACTTATGACTTAATGTTCATTCATCCTGGTTGTCAAAGGCTTGTGTGAAATTAAGCGTTTTTATTTTTCTTTGGTCATTTCATCACTGACAAAGGACTAACGCTTGTCTCCAGGGGAAACAGGAAAATGTACTTGGATTATAAGCAGGTTTTTTCCCCTTAAAATGCACTTTGAAGGCTCAGACTACAAGTAGTAAGTATTCCATTATGTTACAAGAGGCCAAGCAATTCTATGCAAGATTACTCCTTATTACCATCTTGCACATCCCAAGAGTCAGCTCAGCTGTCACACACAATGCTGGCAGTCACAACCTGTCATGCTACTTAATTTTGTTCCATGAACACTTTCTTATTATTGACATGAAAGTCAATGGGCTTTCTCAGAAAAGTTGCAAAAGCTGTGTGTAGATGTGCTGTCTATGTCCCAACTGGAATCTACCCAAAGGAGAAAGCTGCCATGGGACAAAGGCAAAACCCCGCCATATGGCAGAAATCTGCGCTGCTGATGTAGAACTATTGTGGACGAACTTGGAGAATATAGTGCCATGAGAGGGCTCCTTTGAAGGATGGCTCTCTGTTATATTAGGTTGGGGAAATTGGAAAGCACTTGACAGATCCCCTTGATCTCCACTGACTTTCATCAAAGGTTCTGGACTGCATAGGAAGATAGCGGGATTATTTCTGAGTGTTTGTAGGCTTTGGTGCTGAATTAGTTATGGCTTAAGAACACAGATAGCCTTCTTGTCATTTAAAAACTACACTTGTCGAGAATTTACAAGACTGCTGGGGAGTGGGGATAGAATTATGCTGGTGTTTACCTGGCAAGCCCACGTCGACAGCCTATGTTCCAGGCTACAGAGGTTGTAGTTTATGAGAAGGCTCAGAGTGTGTGGTTGTGGTTGACCAGAAACTTATGTATCTGTTCTACCAGGCAGTTGTGGAGAGCCTCATCAGGTGTGGGATAAAAGCGTAGCATGGTAACATCTCTGTACAGTAAATATCTAGGCTTGCCCGTCTTGTTCAGACCGCCATGAAGGTCACAGCAAAGAAAGAACACCAGCCCCTTCAATCTATATAGGAGCAGTCTGTGCTCAGGGGAGCATAGAGAATACTGGATGATCCATCCAATGTCCTCTACTCTGAGTATGAGCTTTTACCCTCTGGCAGACAATATATAATACCCAAGTGGCGACTCAATCGTTTTAAAAAACATTTGTGCTTTCCTCTATTAACATCTTAAACAGTAAGGACATAGTGTGAGCCACGGAGCCCAATTTCCCCAAAGGGATTTTGTTAGGATCCATAAGTTGTGCAATATGTTGTTTTAAAGTTGTGCAATGTTGTTTTAAAGTTTTTACTAACAGCAATTGAATGTATGTACGTACAACTCCGATTCCAAAAAAGTTGGAATGCTGTGTAAAACAACTCATCAACTTTATTGATTTTTGTATATATATATCTGCTTATTCTGAATTTGATGGCAGCAACACGTTTCAAACAAGTTGGGACAGGAGCAACAAAAGACTGTGAAAGTTGTGGACTGATCCAAAAACACCTGTTTGGATCATTCCACAGGTAAACAGGTTCATTGGTAACAGGTGATAGTATCATGATTGGGTATGAAAGGTCCATCCTGGAAAGACTCAGTCGTTCACAAGCGAGGATGGAGAGAAGTTTGACACTTTGTCCAACACACAATTGGATAAAGAAGATTACTACATGACAGAGTTCATGAAACCATTGTCAGTAAACACAGTTTGTTTACAAATGCTTGTATTCTGTTTTCACTGTTTACCCAACTCTTTTTGAAATTGGGGTTCTATGAATATTAGTATGTGGCTGACTGAGTCACATGTCTACATACTCTGTATGTAAAATGTAGAATGACATTTTATTAAATGCAGAAAATATTCCCTAAGGGTATATACAATAAAGTATATCGTATTGTTGATACAATACGATACACACAATATGATTATTGTGTAGATGGAGACAGATCACTATTTGACCATAGGATGTGAAATGCTAGTGATCAGGCCTCATAGTACTCTATAATATTGATGCGTGGATGTGTAAGAGTCCTTTGCACAGGTCTTGACTTCAGACAAATTAAGCATAATGACTGGTGCGATTTGAATCACCATTTTTACAATTTAAATACAGTTATGGGAAAGACATTGATTGGCAATCATTTTCATTTTAAAATCCCAATGATGAGCTTTGTATGAACTTTGCTCATACAAACACAGTTTTCCTAACAATTGCCCAGCGTGAAGTCCATGAATATTTGTTATTTATACAAGCTGACGATCACACAGGGCCAATCAAGGGCTCTGTTAAGGTGGAAAATGAAAAGACAAACATGTTGTACACAGAGTGAAGCTTTGCGGGGTCCATTATTTTTTATCAGGCTTTTGATTTGCCCTTCGGCTGTAATCATCACTTTAACTCATGACATGTTATTGAGAAAAGTGATTTTTTTTTTAATAAACAATGAAATGACATTGTGTGTCCAAATGCCAGCTTAATAAAAAGTAAAGTGATATTATTAATTGTAGTAATTAATGTGCAGCTCTATTATGAGAAACAGTAAATTATTTATAGATGTGTTTAAAACTACTGAAGACATCTGATTATACGTGATGAAAACATTGGCATTCATTAACTGTTTACACTCCTGTGTTCCTATGAATTCTTCATAGGAACACTTTCAACTGTTGACAAAATGTTCCTGTAAGCCCCACTATGGTCATAAATTATAACGACAGAAATGTACTACTAAGAATGAAAAAAATGCACCCCCATCTTCCTTCAACAACTCTGTCCATGCAACTGTCCTTCTGGTTTCAAAATATACACAGTAACTGTGGGCAGTGGAAACTATTTGAATCACAGTTTGTGGGTGGAACCAAAGTCGGAGTCACACACTGAATCAGCAGGACGGGCTGTGAGGCCTTTTAGAGTGTGAGTAATAGTTCTGACACCTACATAGTCTGATATCTCAACTGTACCTATCATAATAATAAACACTGGTACACATCCATCATCTCATGAGCTGACAAACACATGGTGGTTGTTAATAAGAGGCACTGAATGCAGCCTGGTGAAAGGTCATTCTAGATGTCAAGCAACAGTCAACACTTACTCAGACTCAGTGTTATGTCACTCAACTCAGTAACTAGTTAGAGGAAGTTCTTACTTGTATGCAAGTTTGAAAATTTAGAGATGAAATTGATCTTTTTAGCTGTTTGTTTTGGATTGTTTTGCATGTTCCTTTCTTTTTACATTTTGCTTAACTGCTCTCGTTATAGGGTACTACTGGGCGGTTTATTTGTTTTATCTTGTCTGCCTGATGTCTAGGATTACAAGTGATTGAATTTGAAATTTCCCTCATATTGGCTAGGACTTTGTATAAGCCCCCTTGGCGTCTTTCCTCCATAGCACATATCCATTCAGTTTATTGCATGTCAAATGAAATGCAATTAATTATATTTTTTTCAAGCTTCGGGACAAATGCTCTGCACAAATGTGTACCTGTTTCTCAGGCAGTATGGACACGTTAACTGCATGACAACGTTTTGTAAACTGTGGTTTTTAAGAGTAAAAAGGGCAGAGACGTGTACCTTCAACTTCTCACTGATCATTTTCCTCAGTGTTGCCACAAACCGTACATTAGGCTACACAATTCCATTTATCAAATCTCTTCGGTCAATTAGTTCTTCAGACTGGCTGTCACCTGCCTCTCAGATAAGCGTGAGCTATTACAATTACAAACACTTCCCGACCAATGGTTGACTGCACTTATTGTAGCAATGTGCCACAAAGCTAGAAGAGCCCCTTCTTCAGAAAACATATGCATCTTGATTATTTTGAGTATTGTGTGATTTTATGAAACTTTCCAGTATTAGAAGCTGATACTGAAACAAAGACAATGTCAGATAGAGTGATATCCCATACAGCATATTATGCTTCTGCATTTATTGGCTACACCTGGTCCATAGGCTGTATAATATAACATAAACTTATATTTGTTCAAATGCTGCCTTCTATAATATAAAGAATTACATTCAGCTAAATACATTTTGCATCGAACCTGTGTGAGACAAAACATCTGCTTCAGTAGAGAAGTACTGGTATGAGCTCTGCCTTCCATACATGCATATCATCAAACTCTAGTTTAGTCTTGATTATGTATATGAATGACCTGCTGTTCCTTCATCACACTGCTCCTAAAACTTAGACTTGTGGGTCTCATCACCAAGCATATTTTTATCCATAGCACGTATGGCACAAATTGAATTGTGTCATATAAATAGCCAACAGCTGACATGAACAGCATCGACCCTCTCATATTCAAAACATTGCAGATATAGTTTATGTGTTCACATAAATATTCCTGAGGTGTTTCAAAACCTCCATTTATTATCTTGTTATTGAAGGATGGAAATCATGTCTATGTTTTAAGAAAAAATAAATTCATTTCCTTTATCATCATAATCTAATAAGATGCTAAAGTTGATCTGTTTCTAGTTTACATCTGGATAAAAACACAGTGGCAACAAGCTTTTCCCAGACTCATCTCTCCCGAGTGTCATTGAGAGAAAGGGAGAACTGTGACTGAAGTACAAACACCCTTTCATGGACACTGTTAAGTAGTGACTGTGTAATACATGCTGCTAGTCTTTGGAATAGGCTGAGAGCCCAAGCCCACTGTCCATCCCTGCCAAGTATCCCACTTGTGGGCATCCAGTCATGGGAGAGCTGGATGGATGATCACAGGACAAGGGTTAGATTCCACTGGGACGTGAGATACTGTGGAATCCTCTGTCGAGCTGGGACATGGCTCGCCCATCATGTGCCGAATGGACCTGTCCAGTCATCTTTCTGTGTTGTTCTCTGTTATCTGTGTGTCTAGCACAGGAATCCAGCAGGTCCAAGGATAGTGAAGTCTGTCTCATGATGAAGAATAACTGGTGTAATCCTAAAGACAGTAATACTCTCTCCTGCTCGTGCTCGCCTGACAGAGCTGCATGGTGATCTGTGGCCACACCTGACGAGGTACCTGAATGCTGCAGGGAACTTGAACCTTAAAAAACTTCTGGCAAACTCCTATCAACACATTGTGTCTCCCACCAGAGGGGTAAGACTCAAGACCATTGTTATC
Source organism: Holacanthus passer (assembly GCA_025331565.1). Classification (NCBI taxonomy): domain Eukaryota; kingdom Metazoa; phylum Chordata; class Actinopteri; family Pomacanthidae; genus Holacanthus; species Holacanthus passer. The sequence goes on from JAFREQ010000005.1 coordinate 15,781,689, forward strand.
CTCCATTCAAGGAGGATTATTTTCTCCCCCAGTTCAGTATATAGGAAAGAATATAATGGAAGGAATATAAACAAAGGATGCTGTGGTGATGAGAGAGGTCAAGCCTTAGCCTGTTTTAGCTCATTGTTTTATCACATGGAAAAAAAGCAGTCCAAATGCATGCAAATGTTTTGCTGTGACTGATAGATGTGTAAATAGCAAACTGATTGTTAACATGTTACTTGAAAAGGAGATAATATGTTAGAGTTAGTATTTGTCAGATTGTTGTGAAGTTCATTCACCACCATGTGGTAAAACAACTTTGAATTCTAGCAGCTTGGTGAGGGGTGGTGTGCTCATTGGATTTTCAATAAAAGATTTTCACTCAGTATTACCATAAATCAAATTATTCTCAAGTATTACCAAGAATTGACACAATAGACCAACAATCAAACCTGTCTTCACATTGTTTCTCATTGTTTAGTATTACTCCCATCCTGTTCCAGTGTGTTATCTACTCTGCTACGTAGGTGAGTGATTGACTCTCTTCCCTGCATGAAAGAATGAAAGAACAGCAGGACACCGGGGCGAAAGAAAAAAAACAGGAAGTGTTGCCACCGATCCTGCACACCATCTTTTCAACAAACCCTCCTTCAAGACACAGTACCAGTCCATCATGACTAAAGCCATCCGTCATCTCAACAGCTTCTTCCCAAGAGGTGTCAACACACTTAAATGCCGCCCCAAAGATTTCTCCTAACCTTCCACAAACCCTGAAAATCTCATTTCTTTCTTTAATGCCTCTAGAGATGTGTCTTTAGGCATTTTTTTTTATTATGAGTAGGTTTTGTAAACTGCTTCCCTTCTCCACCTCAATTATGTTCATGTAATAGGATTCTTCAAACACGTACTGTAAAACACATAGCAATTTCATACTCTATTCCCCTCTTTTTTGTAAGTAGTAAGAGCAACAGAGAGAGAGAGAGGAGAGAGAGAGAGAGAGAGAGAAAAGAAAGAGTGCAGGAGGAAGGGGGAGACACAGAGATGTTTTTTTTTTTTCTCCTGCCAACATACAGTACTAGGGAATATAGATAAAAGGTGGGGGTGTAAGGATATGCAAAAATCATGGTTTGGTTTATACCCTGGTTTAGGAGTCATGGTTCGATGTGATTTTAGTATAGCACAGACAAATAAATAAATGCATAAGTACACATTTCTTGTTATTTATTTTGAGCAGACACTGGTGGAAGTGTGACAACTTAGAGCAATGCTGACACACCCTCCTTGTCTTAACCACAGATTTCTCTCTGTTGCTGTTGTAGTTGACCGGGAACCCAAATTGTTGCTAAGCAAGTGATTTAAAGAACGCAGGCAGCTCTTCAAGCTTTGGCATTTAGTATGAATGACCTGCAAGTAAATCAGCTTGTGGTGCTAACCTCATGGTCCAGGGTTCATTTATTTATAGTTCTACAACACAGCATTGTACAGCAAAATGCAAGTGGTAGTCCCTTTCTGCTGCTCACAAAACAAAAATTATATAAAGTGATGAATAAATATAGCTCATAATACAGGGTGCCTGCTCTTCCCCCTCTGGGCAGATCTGACCACAACCTGGTCCTGCTGACTCTGGAGTATGTGCCTCTTGTCCAAAGGCAGCCTGTTTCCACAAGGACTGTGAGGAGGTGGACTCAGGAGGCTAAGGACGCTCTGCAGGACTGCTTTGAATCTATAGACTGGACTGTGCTCTGTGAGCCCCATGGGGAGGACATCAACAGCACAACAGACTGCATCACAGAATCCATTAAATTTGAGATGGTGACATGGAGAGAGCAAATGAGCTGAACTGTTTCTCTCCCCCCGACCACCTTCAATGAGCACCCTCCCCCGCCTGACTGTGAAGACTGGCCAGGTTAAGAGGCAGCTGGAGAGACTCCACTCCAAGGCTGCAGGCCCTGATGGTATCAGCCCTAGGTTTCTGAGGACCTGGGCAGATCAGCTGTCTTCTATCCTGTGTCACCTGTTCAACATGAGTCTGAGTCAGGAGAAGGTTCCGGAGCTGTGGAAGATATCCTGCTTGGTTCCTGTCCCCAAGAGATCGACTCCATCTGGACAGAATGACTACCGAACAGTTGCCTTGACATCCCATGTGATGAAGGTGCTGGAGAGGCTGGTCCTGGCCCACCTCAGACCACAGGTGAAAATCATCACTGGACCCTCTGCAGTTTGCTTACCAACCTCATGTGGGAGTAGATGATGCTGTCATCTACCTGCTGCAGAGAGCACACTCTCATCTGGATGGAAGCGGGTGCACTGTGAGGATCACATTCTTTGACTTTTCTAGTGCATTCAACACCATCCAGCCACAGCTTCTCAGTGAAAAGTTGCGTGTGACAAGTGTGGGCACGCCCACCATCGCCTGGATTACTGGTTTGTCCGATTGGGGAGCACTCTGTCTGATACGCTGGTGAGTAGCACAGGAGCTCCACAGGGGACTGTTCTGTATCCATTTCTGTTCACCCTGTACACCTCTGACTTCCTGTAAAACACTAGGTCCTGCCACTTACAGAAGTTCTCTGATGATTCTGCAATGGTTGGGTGTATAAAGGACGGGCAGGAGGGGGAGAACAGATCGCTGGTAGATTATTTTGTGGAGTGGTCCAGGAGAAATCACCTGCACCTGAACGTGGCCAAGACCAAGGAGATGGTGATCGACTTCAGGAGGAAGAGGACGCCAACACAGCCCCTGTGTATCCTGGGAGAGGAGGTGGACATGGTGGAGGACTACAAGTACCACATTGACAACAAGCTGGACTGGAAGACCAGCACCGAAGCTGTATATAAGAAGGAAATAAGCAGACTCTTTTTCCTGAGGAAGCTGAGATCCTTCAGTGTGTGCAGCAGAATGTTGGAAATATTCTACCAGTCAGTCGTGGCCAGTGCCTTGTACTTTGCTGTAGTCTGCTGGGGAAGCAGCATCGGAGCGGGAAACACAAACAGACTCAATAAACTGATTAAAGGCTGGATCAGTTATTGGCTGCAAACCAGACACCTTTGAGGCTGTGTTGGAGAGGAGGACACTGGACAAACTGTTATCCATTCTGGATAACCCTGACCACCCTCTCCACCAGCTGCTGGACAGACAGCAGAGCTCGTTCTCCAACAGACTGATTCAGCTCCGCTGCCACAAGGACAGATACAGGAAATCTTTCCTGCCACAAGCAATAAGACTGTTTAACTCTGCAGCTCAGTCTGGCAGAGAAAACACTGGACTCACAATGCTGTAGTTTACTGATAGTTTCTGATCCGTTTGCACTAGATCTGGTTACTTGATGTTCTTTGCACAACATTTCGCTTTATCTTGCACATCACCTCTACCTCTACATTATTATTCATAGGGTCAGTGTTTTTTTTAGGTACTTGTTTGTTGCACTGTATGTTGGACTGTTGCACTGTATGTTGTTTTATGTCATGTTGTAACCTCATTGTTTAATGCATTATGTGTTGTGCTGTGTTGTGTTGTTTTGTTTCAACTGTAGCTGCTCCAGCAAAAAGAATTTCCCGTAAACTGACAAATAAAACGGACAAATAAAATATATCTATCTATCTGTGAATCCCATACTGTAACTGTTCAGCACAAACACACGAACTGGTACAGCTCTAATACAAGGCAGCATGGTGTAGGGCAGCAATTGAAAGTTTGTCAGAAAGTTGCATGGCTTCACCTACCACTGCTATGCTGATGACACCGAGCTGTTCTTCTTTCCTCCATCTGTCACTCCTCAGCCTGGACAAGACTAAACCAGTGTACCCTCAGGGAAGAGGATGCCCATGTGAGGTGGAGCTAATTTATCTACTTTAGATACAGTTATCTAGTTTTGTCCATTGGTTTCAAACGAAATAATAATAATCACTTTTTGGACTTTTTTCTAATATTTTGTTTGTTTTGGTTTACTTTTTTTCTTTGTTAATACTTTTTTTTAGCCAGTTTAAATTGTTCGTTTTTATTATTGAACTGCTTTTATCGCCTTTGCTGCTGTGCAATATGAATTTCCCCACTGTGGGACGAATGATGGTACATCTTATCTTTTAAATGAAGGCATCCGAGAGGTTTATGTATGGGTATGTGTGTGTGTGTGTGTGTATGTATGTATGTAAAACAAAAAACAAATATGTCAAGAACAAGCACTCACAATAGAGGTAGAACCATGCCACAACTGTGATGTGTAAATACTTATAGACAGAATTAACAGAAATAAACATAACTAGTTTGATAGGTTTGATTAGAACAGACGACGGGACCTGCTTTTTATTATTCTACAGTCTATTAACACCTTTTTTTAAACAAGATGAATGATGGGATAAAGGGTGAATATGCAAGGATGGAACTGTACACATTTGTGTCATATATTTGTGTGTGATTCTAAATGTGCCAGTGGTTAGAGGAAGAGAACGACATCATTCTGCTCATGTCTGGTTGTGATTCTGTTTGTGTGCTTCTGTTTGCGGTAAATGTCATGTTCCCTGCTTTTATCTTAGATTTGAATCTTAAATATGACTCACAACAACCACATACTGTACACAGTCTGTACAGGAATAAGATGACTCTGTCTCTGACAAAACAGGATTTGGGATTTTTAATGACTTTTCACGAAAGGAAACAGATTCACTACCTCCAGCATGTTTCCATATCAGGTTCATTCATGAATCACATTTATGCACACACACTTTAGAGTGCCAGTTACAATGTACAGTGGGTCAATCTTACACTTGTCTTATCATCTGTGGTTATGTAAAGCTGTCTGTCTCTTCTGTCTTTCTACATCACATATCTCTTCCATGTACAGCATGCTCTATCATTTCCCTTCTCTATCATTTTCTCTATGGACTGAGAGGTATACACGTATTAAAAGACATCTATAATGATAAAGAACTCACAAAAACAACTACATCCATGTTCTACTTTAGATTTGAGACACTGTATCAACCTAAACACATGTGGCAGGCATCAACCTGTTCATCCCCTTGTTACACCTCCTTACTACAAGTGTGAATGTGTTTCTCTTTTGTATTCTAATCTGGTCTTTAAACCTGCAAGACAGATTTCTTTGGCCACTTGGGGCAGCAGAAACAAGTTCGAATATATCATCACCGTTTTTCAATTGGAGTCATTGCATTTTTCTGTTTAGCTGGTCCAATATTCACCCTCTTTAAGCCAACTCCTGAGGGAAATATCTGGCTCTTTACCTACTAAATGCTCCACTATGTTCACCAGCCAGCCTCTAACTGTGGCTTTTAAAAGCCTTTTTCCACTGAAAACAACTACCTGCTGCCGCCTGAAGACAATGCTATGAGAGTGGTGAGTGAACCGAAACAGTAAAGTTGTGGACCAGACAGCTACACAATAAGCTGAAACTCATTATAAAGCTCCATAAAATGAGGGGAGCTGCAGATTCAGCTGATAATTCTCTGTAGGTTCATCAGTAAGAGTGACCCCTTTTACGATGTCACACTATTTTCACATCCTCTTTTGATTATTACAATATGCATATGTTCTGATTTTTTGCTGTTACTACAGTTTAGATGTTCACATTTCTCTCTGTTTGTCCTGCCTTGTTTTTTTCTCGGTTAAGTCTCAGATAAATTTTGAGATAAATAAAAAAAGTTGAAAAGTCATTCTCGTGGCGGTCAATTTGCATGTTGCTCCATGAAACTGGAAGTTGTTTCAACTCAAAAGTGCATTGTCCAATATGTACCAAATTTCTCATGCTTGATAGGAGTCCAGGGATGAACACATCTATGTGCCAATATTGAGTCCTACTCATAGTACCACCTACTGGCAACAGGAAATAACAGACACAAATACAATCAGGTGTGTGTAACTTGAAAATAGTAAAGTGACATTTCAGCATGTTTCCAGAAATAACGTTAACCCTGATGTTGTTACTGGTTAAGCTGGAGTTGGCTATTGAGGCTATGCAGTAACAAAATTTGACGGCTCATCAACTCCAACTCAAAGCTAGGTGGGTGTGTTTCAGCAAACAGGCTTTACATGATATATACATTTTTACATATATTTTTTTATATCTGTGATATAAACCTCTGTCCGAGTCTTCAGGCTGTTAAAGCTTCACTGATGACTATTAAGACACTGTTATGCCATTTAAACAGCATGCATTTTCATATGAGCACTACATCCATGAATTGTGTTATTTACATGTTTATTCTCTTTGCAGACGAGAAGAAAGTTGCTAGGAATTGAACATACATTGTCCAATCTGCCCCAAATGTCACATGGAGGATAAGTTTCAAGTCTCAGGACATCCACATGCCAATACTAACCCATAGTCATAGCGCCACCCACTGGCAACATGAAGTAACAAACATTATTTAATTTGCATGAAATTTATATTGTGTGCTCTAAAACAACAGAATGGATAATTAGTGCATTTTCTCAAATGCCACATAGTGGACACAGAAAATGATATTTAGCTCCTTCATGCAGTGCACAATATGTATTAAAATGGATCATTTTCATGACAGGCAGTCTCTGGTTAATCTGTTGCTGCTTTACTAACTCACTTGATTTATACCACCTGCTGGCAACAGGAAATGAAGCCTAGGTAATGAATACAACTGCATTCCAAATACTTTTTCTTTTTACTTTTATTACATTCTGCAGCTACCCTTACAAAGTACGTACTGTTGCATGCAGTACGCATATCCTCTTGCTCATACATCCAGTGCACTGAATAGCCAGAAAAGCTAGCCAGATTGCATAATGCAAAATACGACTGGATGCAGTAGGACATCCTGGTATTTTTGGAATACTGCATTGGACATACTATGTATGGGAAATACTAAATCTTTTTGTGGTATACAAAATTCCCAACATGTCGTCTCCAGTGCAACATACTCCACACCAGAAATAATATTTTACTCATTAACGCAGAGTCCAATAGTCCCATAAATTCCGTGCTGTGTCAACCAACAACACCGTAGCTGCCGCTCCCCCTGACAAGCAATGGCTTGTCTGACGCTGCTTGCAGTTTCAGTAATAATAATAATAATAGTAATACTGTGTTTGTATGTTTTCAGCCTGATTTCATAACTCCAAGTCAAAAGTCCACAGTTCATATTGTTTCGGTCCCAGTTCAGACTCTGTCTCAGCCTCACGAGGTCTCAGCTTAGCTGGTCTCAACACTATGAAGTGTATGTACCCTTTGAGAGCTAACTTTAGCAAACATTTGTTCACTTCAATGTCTAATTAGTCCAGTGTGTTTACAGAAGAGAGCAGAAGCCCCATGCACACTGTCCAAGTTCAAACACAACTGTGGTCCACTGCACAAACACAGCAGATCTGCATCATCAGCTCATTTGAGTTGAACCTGCTAGCTGCCAGCAATTTCTCTCTCATTCATCACAGTGGTTACTAATTAGTTGGCAGGTCAGAGATTTCCGCAACTGAGGAGTCAACATATCCAGTCTTACATTTTATTACTTCAGTCTCGCATCAGGATAGAGATGAGGAGTACTGATGCGACCTTTGGCATCAATGAACACTTGACATCTGACAGAACAGAATTTAGAGACAGGGAATAATGCTTTTTGTTCTGTTGGGGTTTTTTGAGTTTGTTTTGCATATTAGTTTGCAAAAATTATCATGGTGCTGTAGCGCCCCCAGACTGAACTGAATTTCAGTAATTCTATTAAGCTGGTTTAACATATAGACTAGTTAAAAACTATGCTAATGTGAGAGTTAAGGAATCACATTCTGATATATTTTGGTTTCTTATTTTACAGTTAAGGTTAAGGTTACACTTTTGTAAAAGGGAACCTTTGCCCGTGTGGAGAATCTATGCTGCTGATCCTGGGTTTAGTACCTAAACTCTCAATATCTGAGGTTCGTCAAAATATCATTGACCCAAGAACTTACATTTCCATTTGGTTACGGATTCGCTTGGTTATCTGGGTCACTAAAATTCACTAGGTTCTGTAAGCAGACTCCATGTAAGAGCAATAAGACCCCCTGCACACAAAAACACACACAAACACATCCACCCAAAAGACTGCACACCGAAACACATGAAAAGCAATCTGGTGTCTGCAGTCCAATGCAGCGAGGACTGCACAGATTAATACATTGGTGAAACAAAACAACCACTAAACAAATGGATGGCCAACTCCCCAGGTCAGGGGTCAGCAGTCTACCTTCACCTCAAAGAAAAGGGACACTCGTTTGATGATAACAATGCACGTCTTTTGGACAGGGTGGATCGGTGGTTTGAAAGAGGAATGAAAGCGGTTATCTATGTCAGAGTAGAGAAGCCATCACTCAACAGAGGAGGAGGCCTCAGACATCACCTGTCTCCCACCTACAATGCTGTCCCCTCATCTCTTCCCAGGAGACTGAACAATCACTTGACCTCATGTGGCAACACTAACAGTCGTTCACACTTGGCATCAGGTGACTCTCAACAACTGTCGTTCAACACCCCGGAGCAGCTACATACTAAGTGGTATCAATGACTTGGTTAGCGAGCCCACAGAGGAGTACCTGGCATTCCGTGCCAGTCAGTCAGAACTTGGATGAGAAGCGAAACGTCTTCAAGAGTCTACGATTAAGTCCAGTTGCCATCAATTCAACCCTTACTTGAATAGTTACTAACAGTTCTTTTAAATGTAAACCTTCCTTATTTCCTTTACAGTTATCAGTTTAAATAAGTCTTGGTTTCTCTTCTTAAATAGTTCAGTTAACCGTGGGCCTCTTTAAAATACCACTGATCAATGCATCCACAAGCTGCAATGGTGATGCAGACAGCAGACAAAGTAGCTCCATGCTATGCTGTCAACAGAACAATCCTCCGTCAAAATAAACACACAAGCTGCTCCAACAGTTATCATACAGTGATTTTTCCTGTTTCACCATCAATCATATTAACACAAACAACACATTATACCAACTAAAATAACCATTTTCAAATTACATTCTGTCTTTGGAATCTCAGATATAAAGTAAATCACATCTGGCCTTTTACATTTTTCATGCACGTACACATTAGCTTCAACCACAACTCAAATACACGCAAATTGCCTTATGTGCTTTACTAGAGCGAGATCAGCAGCTATGCACGTTGCACTTACTCAGCTTTTAGGCCGCAATTAATTGAACAGAGGTGGGCGGTGAAACAGCTCACTACAACGATCATGTTTACTTCACATCACGTAAAATGTTTTATCCTGGCTGGTTTTGCTTTCTAATGTTTTTCAAAGTAAAATAACACACAATTCAACCACGAATCATAATGTGAACCAGGTAGCTTGAGGTAGCTGAGTCACGGACTGAGTTTATCCCGATGAGAACTTTTCTCTCAACAGCCACTGTACAGCTGAGCAGGCTTGTCTCCACTCAGTTCACATCTTGGAACTCGTAGGTTAGAAATATTCTATAACTGAGCTTCTGTGTGCAGCAGCCTATAAAGCGCCAGCGGTTTTATCAGGGTGGCCGGGACCATTGGCTGCACTAATGCTACTATAATCTACTTTTAGTAATAACATTGTAAGTTATTAAGTAAACTGCAAAAAAATTTGGGGCATAAAATAAGTCCAAAAGAGCAAAAACAGATCCCCAGCAGATTAGACAAACTTATTTTTCGAAGAGATAGCAAAGGCAAAAGGTGAAAATTTGAGATTATTTCTCACATTTCAGTTGAGCTCACTTTCAGTTTGACCTCAAAAACAAGTGGTTTGGAAAATCCGTATAAACTGTTGGCTTGTTTACAACCTTTCTGACAGCTCATGTTCTTACCCTATCTGCCTTCACCACGCTGATGTTGCCGTGTTCCCAGATCTCAGCAATTACTTGGGTGAGCACAATATTATCAAGGCAGATAGAAATAATGGCCACGGCTGTGGATGTGAGGTACCCTCCTCAGAGCCTTATAAGATGAGCTCAAGTACCCCTGATACACATTGATACCAACATGTTATGTTCAGAATGTGGTCATTTGAATAGACATTAAACTGGACGTTATTTACCACTATTATTTACATAATTGTGTGTATGTATATATATATAATGTTTTTGAACTCTGTCACCAGATAGGGATTTAGATAACAGACAGTTCTGCAAAAATCCCAGATTACATTCAATAGTTTTAGTTAATAGTTTGTAATTTAATTATTCTTGCTTTCTAAAATACTTGCACATAACAGCTGGATGACGAGGTTGGGGAAAGATTAATTACTTAGGTCTGTCATGGAACAAAACAACATATAAAGTGACACCACAACTGTAGTCTTTATCTATTGTTCTCTTGTTTTTGCTTCTTTCTTCAGTAAAGCTTTGGTTAAATATTTGTACCACTTTGGGGAGACAGAGGCTGTTTTAACCATTTAGGCGCACATTGAGGTAAACATACACATTACAAATTAATGTGAGGCTGATTCTACTCTTACTTATTCTTTAAATGTTGTAGTGACATAAACATTCTCAGTTTATGAAATGACCCAAAGTGAAAATGAGCAGCCTAGACCTAAAGAAAGTGACATTCATATTCACTAAATGTACAGAGTAAACAAGGACCTGAAGAGACAGAGGGTCAATGAACATTGTTTTTGTTTTGGTCAGGAGGCACTTTGAATCAGAGGGAGTGGCACTCAACAGAATGTCTGAAAGGCGATAATTATTTAAAAGCACTTTTCGAGACACTGAGTTTTCCACCATAACTATTGACTGCTCTGTTTTGGTTGCTCTAAATAAAGAAAGGTTCATTATCTTCCCTCTGAAATCCACTGGGATGTATCGATGGAAGCCCTGTTGTGCTGGCAAGTGAGCAATGCTGTCTCCTCACTGGGCATAAATACAGTATTGATTAGTCATTCTACACAGCTTTCACTGTCATTTTTCTACCCTGTTCGCCATGAAGAATTAGTGGACAGTAATCACTCTGCAACCTGCGGGCAGGAGCATCCACCATTAGAGATGGGCCAGTATGGAACCCAATAAATCACACTCACACACTCACACCAGATCCACCTGTCACCATGAAGGATTCAGCAAGTCGAGCGTGGAAATATTGCCTTTGTTATTTGTTGCTCTAAAAATCAGGTCAGGCAGTCTCTGTTTTTGGGGGTTTTTTTGGGGGGGGTTTGTTTGTTTTTTTCCCCTCAATTTTTTTGTCTTTTGATACAACGTGACTTTAGGTACCATGGCTCAGCCAGATCTCTCCAGTTTCAAGCTATTCATATCTCAGATATGGAACCAATATTCTGACCCTGTGTTTGATATTTTATCACAAGTTACTGGAATTGGACAGTTTCTTGGGATTTCCAAAGAGATCTACAGCTTGCTGTAGAGAGGCTGTACAATGTGTAAATCAGACCAGTGTCACAGCTGAAACCAACAGGGACATGAGACCTCAGTCTGTTAGTATCAACACAGGACATTCACATGAATAAGTTAAGGGCCAAAGGGGCTTTGAAATTGTCTGTCAGGTAATCGTGACAGCTAGAATTCAAAGCTTTGTTTTTTTGTTTTTTGTTTTTTCCTCACAAAACAACTAAGTGTTAAATTACATTTTAAACATTTGATTATTGGACAACTCTGGACATCTCTCTAGTCCAGATCAATATATCTGCCCAACAGCCATACAGATTGCCATTTGATATTTGGTCTTTTTGATAATATTTGTGACCCCTGAAAGTTGATTCCTAAGCACTTAATAACTGTGGAGGATGGGGTGTCACATCCCACCCTATACATGTAGTGTGCGTATTTGTACTGCCCAATGTTATTAAAGAGAAAGTTAATTTCTTCCCTCAATATTCTGTTATATTCAGTGTTGAACTGACACACGGGGTGCTCGCTGAACTCCACTTGCTTCACAGTGGTGTACATGTCTACTAGTGACAGTGAACAGAACAGCTGTGTGCATGGTTAGCAGGCGTGTGCCAAAGTTTGTGGCTCGTCTCCCTCCACGTGCCACGCACACATCTCTGATCAGCTTCAGCTGAACACAGGTCTGTTATATAAACCAGTGTGTTACTGCTGTTGATGATGAAAACATCTGGATGGGTGTTTGTCAGTCTAACAGGCTGGATGATGAGTTTTTCTCAGTCACTTGTCAGAGAATACGTACTTAAGAGTACTGCAGTGTGTGTGCGGGTGTGTGCACATTTGGATACAAATAGGAGCTTAATGTGTTGATGGCTGTTCATAACCTTAAACAACTGTATTTGTTTTGTTTTTTCTTATTTTCAAGAGCAGGTTCCCGGGTGTGGTGCACATGAATTGATTGAGCATTTGGTTTTCTGCATTATTTTATGAGAAAAAGCAGTATACTGTCTTCCTTTATGCGCATGTAAAATATACCACAATGTCTGTTGCCTATCATGCTCACCACCTGTCTTCAATTTGTTAATTACTTTTTTTAAAAAAAAAACAAAAAAAAAACCATAACATAAATTACTATAATCACTCTTAGTGTTAGAAATAGTTTATAAAGTTAGGTTGTGGAAATAGCTTAAGAGATGTTTCCATAGCGTTACACACTCAGGTTGCAACCTTAAACTCCCAAAGCTACTCCTCCTTTCATCCTCTCCCACCTCATTTTCTCTGTTGCACAGACAGTAATCTTCATGTCGTCATGTTAGCTGCTGTCCTGGTCAGACAGGAGATGAGAGAGGCTCCTTAAAAACATCCCTTGGTGGAAGATGCACAGGTATATCCTGTCTGCATTATTGATGCCACTTTCCACAACTTTGAGTGTCGAGCTTGGGATCACCTGAAGATATAATATTAAGAACATATTAAAGTATTAACCTACAATAACTTGACCATAAATGTAAATGTTGCTGTTACACATCAAAACAACAATTCAAAGGACAGTTCATGAAAGCTTTTACCTTCAAGACTTTCCTAGTAAAACCCACTGCTACAGGGGGTGAAGCATCATATTCTTTTTAACTTGTGATCAACTGTGACCAAACAGACACAAAGCTCCAAAGCTTTTTAGAATTTACTTACAGTTGGTTGTGCAGGATGTTCTAAGAAATCCTGTGAACTAGCTGGACCAATTAGCACTGGGTAGTGGTTAATATAAAATCACCAAACTCAGGAGCATAAACCCAGCATATGAAGGGGGGCTTTTGTCCATTTGGGTGTAGGAATGGCTCTACTGGAAAAGAAGCTCATGAGAATTAATGAGAAGCTACTGAAGACAATCTGCTGCCATTCAGTGAGCAGAGCATCTCAGTCATGCCTCTGTTCTTCACTCCGATTTCTTGACATACTATGAGCCAGATGGATAAAACATATGTATGAACGCAAATTTGCACCAGAATGTGCTGTGAAAATGTGCACACCCCACATATACTTCAGACACATCATATTCTAGAGTCGGTCATGAGTGATATGATAATGTCGAGCTAAAAATAAAATGAGAGATGGAAACAAAATGATAACACAGTGTTGGTCCTGGTTGTTAGCCAGCTGCACTGACTGACAATGTGGTTTTATGAATGACAACATTGGTCATTTGGTCTATCGGTTGGTCGGTCCACAACTGTGGCCCAGGCTGAAATATGGCAACGACCATTAGATGGATTGCCAGTGATAGATATAAAAGACCACTATAGTTCAACACAGGTAAAAAAAAGTTATTTTTTTTTTTTTTTTACATTAAAGGGAAAACACAACTTATTCCAAAAACAAAAACCCAGTTTTAGGCTCAGCTTTTTTACCAGGTACTGCCAAGCATCAGCTGGTACTGAAAAATGAAGCCTTGGAAGGGCCAAAAACTGCAGTTCCTCGATTGGCCATAAGCCAATCAATCCCTTTTGACCCCCGTGTTGAAATGGCCAACTTGACCTGTTTACAACCTGGCCCACAACCGGTTTTGGTCTCTATAGCTAATTTCAACATTCATGACAACTGTACAGGGGTGATTTTTTTTTTTATAACTCACTTGTTTAAAATATATCAAGTTTTAAAGTTATGCATAACTAAGGGCGCAGCCATTTTGAGAGACAGCTGTCTGCTGGTTGTCAATTCGAGTTTCTCCGGGGGGAAATGATGGAGGTTGATCTAAGCTAACAATGCTTACAGGAGCGGCTGGTAGCCTCAGTTATTAAACCAGCTGCACCAAAGTCAAATCATAATGGAGAAATGTTATAATTTAGGTTATTAATACTGTTAAACAAAAGGTGTCCCTGTGAGGTTGGAAAATAAAGGTCCACTACCTTAGTTAGCTAAAGTTATGAAATCTCAATGTTTCACTTGCCATATGGACAATGTAGCGTTATGCTAGATTTGGCTAATTATTTTAAGTTTTGAACTGTGAGCAAATACAATAAGGTGTGTGTAACATCAAAATACTAATGTCACATTTCAGCATATTTCCACTAATAATATTAACCTAGATGCTGCATTTCAGATGTGGCCTGAAATGGGCCGATACGACAGGATTAGTTAGCTAGCAATGCAGAGCAACATATAGCCCAGCTTGTTTGCCTCAGTCAGCTTAGCTAGCTAGCTTGGAGCTAGGTGAGCATGGTTCAGCGACCAGGCCTCATTCATTCCAGCTCAGTTCCACCCACACTCCACCTCTTTGCCTATTTTTGGTTCAGCTGTGAGTTAGGTGGAGTCAGGCACTGCTGAGATGGTGACGGCAGAGCCACCACACTGATCTTCACGATCCTCAGAAACCTATGGTTGACGTCACAGAGACCACAGCCATCTTTTATACAGTCGATGGTACCACAGTTTCTAACATGCTCATGCACTGATCATCAGTGTGGTTTGTTTGATCACACTTGTACTTTATTTTATGACACTTATCCAGGTTGTTTTCTCCTGACTAGATCCTTGCTTGTGTTGTATCTACTCTCAGATGTATGTCGCTTTGGATAAAAACATCTGCTAAAACTGTATTGTAGAATTGTAGGATGGTCTGGTTGTGCCATTTTAACAGTTGGCACATTCTGGGAATCCAAATAGTTCACAGCTATCTTTGGGAGCTCGATAAATTGCATTTTTTTCATGAGTCTAATAACATCAAGATAATTATTTCTAAGATATGCAAATGGAGCATAATCCAAAATGGATGTCTTTCATCTACATCTCTAAAGCCAATTTAGCATTAACCAGAGTTTTACTTATATCTGTGCAAAGCAATTATCATAATTCACTGAGATGCTCCACAAATACCTCAGTACACACTCACAGAAGATGCTTTGTAATAAGCCCAGTCCCCTTATGTTTATACCTGGGGTCATTGATTCCCTGCCTCATTCCATTTCACAAATGAATGAGTGTTAGCCACTTAAACTAAATCAAAAATATAAGCATTTTGCCAAACTGAGGGTCAAAGGATTTGTTGTCTGAGAGCTAAGAATTACTCAGAGGAACAATGTGTCGTGATCTAACATTGTACACTGGGAATCACAGGGATGTCTTTCCTGAAGTAATTTCCTTTGTGTACCTCTGTAATATGGTTTTGACTGACTTCAATTAGTCAAAAAAGTACCAACAAAGTCAAGAAAAGACTTTGTTCAAGTGTGCTGCAGAATGAAACTAAATGTAGTTGCTTGTCTTCTGCATCTATATCTGATTTGCTTTAATTTTTGCAAATTCTCCTCAGGTTCTGTTGGTAATGGAAATGTTTGCATTCAAGTCATATTCAGAGCTGATAAGCAAGATAAGCAGGTAGGGAAGGTATTGAGGGGTTGTTTGAAAAACTGTTGGGAATGGTGGCCAAAGCTCTTGCTATGCACCACCTGAGCAAATACACATGCTGGTCAGGTCCTCCTGGTTGTTCTCCATGGTTCTTGTTTACAGCAATGTTATTTTCTACATCTACAATGTCTAGCTGAAGATGTTCTAAAAGACATAATTTTAAGCACTTTCATGCTTGTGAGAATGTTAGGAAATAGAAATAATTAAAGAAATATTGAAGTTTATCACATTTTCAATCTCATCTTTCTATCTTTCCAGCATTTCTATTACTTATAACAATATTGTACTGAGCAAGTTCATTTTTGAAATCTGGGAACACAGTAACATGTCTATAACGTCCAGTGGTACAAGCAATGAGCCGCATCCCAAAAAACAATGGCATTAGTCATTTCAAATTCCCAATAACAAGATGTGTTTACCTGCAGGTGACAAAGATCTCAAGTGGTTGTAGGAATTATGACTGTATGAGGCAAAGGAGGAAATAGAGTAACATTGTTATAAAGCATAAGTCTGCAGAGAAAGGAAGGAAGTTGGGTTGATGGATGGGCCAACAGAATGTTGGACATTGACATGGAAGACCCATGGATGCATTATAGGAAATCTGTTTTCCATGATTTTCTTTCACTGTTATTACCAAAGGGAAGGGTGACCAAAGCTAAAAAAAAAGATCCAAGGTGTAATGAATCCAAATTATCCTTTAATTGGACTTTCATGAAAAAAGAAGTTTTAGAAAAGAAGAGAAGAATTACAAAATGTGCACCATCTACTCGAAACGATGTATCACAGGTATTTGTCTTGTCCAAAGGACAAATACACAACTCTGAAACTGAGACTTGACCAATACAGAGCCTGTAAGATTGTGTCCTTCCACAACCTATAGCAAGAACTGCCCATGCAATGAAATGCATGATTCATCACCAATATCACATAGCTCAAAGGATCATAGAATGCAAGGTTCAGCCTCTCCAAAGTGAATGTGTTTTCCTCCATTATAGGTTTCCTCCATTATCAGCGCCCAAGCCATGCATTCTGATAGCAACATTTCATGAAATCGTTCACATAGAGTGAAGGACACGTGGGTGGTATCAACTTTGCAAGCCTGGAAACTTTCTTACTGATAAAAGATGCATTGTACGTATATCAATACTGATTCAGTTTTGACTGGAAAAGGAGACTCAGTCAATGTATGAGTAGATTTTTTTACTAAGGTAGGTCAAGGTCACCTGCAAAGCACCAGCCTTGGAGAAAGCAGGAAATTAGAGTTTAGATTAGAGCTATTTTAACTTAATTTGTCATGTATGTGTACATAAAGTATGTACATTACCACCAGTGTTGGAAGCACTTCTTATTGAATCGCTTATGGAAAGTTATACAGTTTACAGTCTAATATAAAGTGTATATTTTTATTTGGCATTATCCTCTAGCCTCAGTGTATTATCCTTGTCTTGTGATTGGGCTGGTTTATGGTGCAGGGAGCTTTGCCTTTTGTGACATCGCCTGTGCCCCTCCACTTCTTGATGGAAAATCTGGGGCTTTAGTTCACTCTTTAAAGCTGTGATGTGGAAGTTTTACAGTCAGTAAACTGTGTGAGCACACTTACATACTTTCGAGATGCGGTGAATGCGAGCAGAAAAGCTTTGCATAACATTCGTGTCCTGTCACACTTGGAAGTAAAGGTCAGTTTCACTCCAGTGTGCACAGGTAATTCAAACATAAGCCATTTTAAACCCTCAAACTACAATAAAAGATATAATTAGATGTATTTGTGTCATGCCAGCTCTCATGCAGCGCCAGCTCTTGCATCAAAAGCTTATTCATAAGCTCAGTACTGCCTGTAAGCCTCAGGTTTGCTGGCATATCCCTACTCACTGCCTGACTGGGAACACAAGCGTTTGTGCAAGATAAGTCATGGTTTGCAGTGATTATGGCACAAAAAACACTATCATCTTGCATTGCCTTTGACTTCCCACGGTTCTCAATGGAGTGGACAGCATCCCTCATCCTCCGCCTTTATGTGGCTTCACAGCTTCACAATAGAAAACTGTACAGCTGATTCTATGATACACATGTTAACATGAGTAAAAAATGTTTCAGTGTGCCCACAGTGGAATAAAGTGCTGTCAGCACAAAAACAAATTCATACATGGGGCAGAGTGGAACACTTTCCTAACCAGCCCTTTGTTTGCAAAACCCATGATACAGCACATAGCTAATTTATAATCCACCAGGGTCATTGGTAAATTAAGCACAGCTACCCATGCTATGCTTTTTTTGCTAGTCAGTTAACCTCTCATGCTGGATGTGGAAGTGGATGAGACTCTGCCCGGGTCATGGGGCTAACCAAAAAAAGGCTTGTCCCTCTGCACCTTAAAGGCCCAGAGGTCAAAACTGCCACATCAGCGCCCAAGTCAGGCTGCTGATCTTTATTCAAAGCTACAACAAGCGAATAACTTGCCAAAATACAAACCTCTGCCCTGACTGTGCAAAGAGTACCGGGGCACAGTCTATTTTAAATATTCACCCTGGCTCTGTTGCAAATCCTGCTAAGCACGCAGCCAAAATGGAAACATATTTTGTATGGAAAAACTATGTGATAGTGGGAAAAAATAAGTCATGTCAACTAAAAATACACCCAAATTTGTGCCACATTATCATCCTGCTCTTTGAAAGGGGAGCCAATGAGTTATCAATCAGGACAAGCATCTGACTGGGGCAACTTAGAATAGATTAATGGTGCTTTTAAGTTGCCTAATTACAGCTTTCAAGATAATGAAGGTCATTGCTTGTTGTGTAGGAAACAGAGCATGTCATGTGAGTAGAGAGGAGTTAATTTAACTTGAGAAATGCATGAAAGTCTTCCACTTAAGCCCTGTCCAAATAGCTTCACACTCAGTGCTGCAGCCAAAGAGCTGCTACTGATCAAATGGGACCCTTCCCCCCTGGCATCTATTATTATAATCCATTCCTCAACCGTGACTTAACTGGTTGGTTCATACAGTTTCAGTAAAATCAATATCTATAAATATCTAGTCTTTCACGATTTGGAGGAATAAATGAATAAGCTGGCTCTTCCTTTTTTTTTTTTTTTCCAGGCACTGTTGCCTGTCTGGATTTATACTTGTTACAAGGGGTTCGTGGCAGTCCCACCATAGATGCCCACAGCTTAGGTTTTGATTTATAGTTAGTAGTTAGCAGTATAAATAGCTAATTATCGTTCAGCCTTGAATTTCTCCTGTTGAAGGCACCACCGCAACACTAGACAGATGTATCATATAATGATTGTGCCATTTTGTGCTTTAGTTATATTCCCCACAGTAATTGTGTTTAAATAGTATCATCCACTTTGATACTCCAGCAACTGTGTGAAAGCCCAGTGTGTTTCATTACTGAATATGAGACCACCTGTTGCTTCGTTCACTGTAGAGAGTGGGATTTTGTAGGTATGTGGTCAAAAAGTGACATTTTAGCCTGATGATATGCCGAGGGATCCCCAAAGTGATCTCAATTCATCCTTTGCAGAAAATAAAGGTATGAACCAAATTTTCACAGCAATCCTTCCAATAGTGTTTGAAATATTTCTGTCTGGACTAAAGTCATGAACTGACAATAGACATGAGCCAACTTTGCCATTCCTACAGCCACACCACTAGCATGGCTCAAAGTTCAAATGTTGATAATACATGTTGTAGATGTTGCTGTTAAATTTTTAAATGTAAATTTTCATTTTTAAACTCAATTTTTTCTGACTACCGCGAATGTAATTCAGCTCTATTGTATTAGGGTGGAAGAGATAGATTTAAGAGAAACTGGAAAAAATAAAACATGTAAGACTAAATTTAGGCAAATATAAATGCTATATTACATAATGCAACATAGACTACACAAAAGTACTCTAAAAACATCAATAACTCTTAAGGTGTGATTTAGCTAACCTGGCTGGCAGATGGCCAAAAAAAAAAAAAAAAAAAAAAGTTAAAGCTGTATTGCAACTGAATTAAATTTTCTACATTTCTGTTCTCAACTTTAAGTTCAATGAGCCAATGTGAATTTTTTTTTATGCAATAAATCCATCTGGTACTTCAAGTTTATTAAAAATATTGAATTGTAGGTACGCAGACATAGAAAGACATTGCTTGAAACCATGATGGTACAATTTGCAAATATGCTGTATATTAGACAAGTTAAGCAAATTTCCCCATTGAGGGACGAATAAAGCTTTATCTTATCTTATCTTAAGTGGATAATTTGATTTAAATTCCTGGTCAGAACATTAGCTGTGACTACCTACTCAGTAGTCTAAAAATACTACAGTGTGAATTATTTCTTTTCGAGCATTTTCCTGCACTATGGCGAAAGTGATTATGTGTAATAAGTGTGGCTTTTGCTTTGCTCCACGCATAGGGATGTCTCTTTCTCTTGGTCCTTTTATGTAACTCATGCATAATTGCTCTATTGTTTATATATTTTTTTTATTGGTCAAGGAAGAACACAGCTTAATTTACTGCCACAGTTATTCTGTGATCATACAGCGCTGAGTCACATCAAAGGATTTGGACAATGAAGCAGGCCTACATTTATTTACATTTTAAAAGGATGCTACATTATTTAAACAGTGATCACTCGCTTTGCCACGCCAAAAAAACTTAATTGCCCATTACAGAGAAGGGGTTGAAAAGACTCTTCCTCTCCAATCTAAAATACCTTTGTGTCACATTTCAAAAAAAAGTTTTTGTCAGAGGACGTAGCTGGCAGAAGCTCTTCCTTTGCTCCACTCTTATGCTTTGGGGAATTTTCTATGGCCTTTCTGCTTTTTATTAGACAGTAATTAACTAGGAGTGGAAACAAAGAAAGGCGGGGAAGGGAAAGAAAAGCAAACTGCAGAATTATTTTCACGGTGGTGAGAGCAAATATAGCATCCTTGCCTTAATCAGCTGAATATGATAGTTCTTGTAAGTCTCATTGTTATGGAGGCACCAGTCTTTCCTTAGCAAGCTCTTTAAACATCTGCCAGGAACCAGATGAAGAGTCTATATTGTCTCAGCTCGCTATATATCCAGCATTGACTCTGACAATTTCCCTCCCCTCCACTATCCATCTCTTTCTCTCTTTATCTATCTCCTATCTCTGCCCATTGTGTGTATCTACCCCCCCTCCCCCGACCCCCTCTCCTCTCCCTCCATCCGTCTCCATCTCGGGCACTAGCTCCTTCCTCTTCCATCAGATTAGCTTTGGCTGGGTCATTCTCCCTCCTGTCTAATTGCCCGCTGGTGGCTGATTGGCATGTGAATCGCAGCAATGTGAGAGCTGCCTAAATATTAATTGTGTGTCGGTGTGGGCGTGTAGGTGCCTCCATATCACATGCTCGCTTTCATTAGGCAGAATCATTGCAGGACTTTCCCTTTTTTCCTTTTTTCTTTTTGGATTCTTCCTGGAATATAAACCGTCTGTCCTGTCCTATGATATTTTAAACACAACACATATCCATTTGAAAAGAGCAATTTCGGGTGCCACTGTCATTTGCATTTACCCACCGCCATAAATGTTGGTTCCAGCTGAGATAAGTGGAGTGGCATAAAATGTACATGTTGTTCAAAGCAGAGGTAGCATTTATTTCCATTTTATCTGTCAGCATTAGTTACGTCAACTGAATTCATATAAATTATCTCCCCCTCCTCCTCCTCCTCTGATAGTAGACGTCTACAGCTGGCTGGAGC
This sequence comes from Holacanthus passer, assembly GCA_025331565.1. Lineage (NCBI taxonomy): Eukaryota > Metazoa > Chordata > Actinopteri > Pomacanthidae > Holacanthus > Holacanthus passer. The sequence continues at coordinate 15,803,115 of JAFREQ010000005.1, forward strand.
CTGGCTGTGTGCTTGATGGACTGTTATTGGTGCGTGAAGTGAATACCCCACAGCAACTATTCGGTAGCAATATATTATAAACAAATAGCCAAGATGGAGTGATTCTTATGAAGTCTTAATCTTGCCTTACAGTACATGTCTCACAGATAATTCAGGATACAGGGAGAGCATGGCAGGATGTCAGCTGTGGGTCAGCAGAGTCTTTGCTTGAGGGAACAATCTGGCCTCCAAAACAGTTTAATGCCTGCAAACACAAACTTTTATACACTTTAGATGCTGACATGTTGCCTTGGTGCCCATGATTGAGAAGTGTGGAAAGAGCAAGTGTTGAAAATAGATTGTTGTTACTGTCCTGTGTATGGGGGGCTGTTTCCCCCCACTGCCCCATCCTATCTCAGCAGCTCTTCACAATAAGAGCAAATAATAATAAAAAAAGTTTTTTTGTTTGTTTCTAAATGCAGTCTGCCGTCAGAAAACAACAGTTTAAGGGGGAAAGAGAGCTATGGCTAACTCTTTCAAAGTCAGAGGTTGCAGTTTGTCCGGGAGTCAGCAAGCCTCTGAATGCCAGGCTGAGCAAGGCAAAGATGACAGTCGTGAAGCTAATCCTCTGAAATAATTTGGTCGGCAGTCTCTGAACTTCCACATTATCTTCCTCTGCATATGGCTGATGATTTAAACGCCTCAGCCCACTTTTGACAGGTGAATACAAGCCTGAACCAGCTTTTCTAATAGCCAAACATTATGGGCTGGCTCCATGTTTTGGCCTCCAGTTTGAATTTCTTGTGTACAGAGGGTGTGAGGGACCTTTATTTTGAGATAAGGGAGCTGACAGACCGAGGAGCCGAAGCCACAGAGCTGAAATATGCTTGCACACTGGTTTCAAGGCAGTGAGTGATGGTGGATGGCATTATTTGCTGGTTCCTTATCGGTACACAGACCACAACAGATATCTTCATTTATGTTCCCTCAAGAATGCTGGTGCCACAAAACACCTGCTCGGCACCAGTGAGGAATTGTTTATCTAGTCAAACAAATAAATAAACATGTCACAAAAGCAAACAAGGATGACTTGATTCCCAAAAGTAATAACACAACACTCACAACATGAGAGATTTCTCGAGGTGCTGTTAAAGGTTCTGTGAACTTGGTGATGCTAGAGATAGAGGTGAAAAGAAAAGGTTCTTAAAGGATCCTTTAGCTACAGAATAACAACATTTTAAAAACTCCAACATTTACAGAGTCAATATAGTGTCATTATTTTTAACTTTACACCAGTATCCTAGTATCCCAGATTGTCCTGACCTGACAATGAATAGCAAGTTTCATTTGACAATCCTTTTGCATGTTCATTTTTATGAAGCAACATAATCATTAATTTGGAATCCTGTTTCTGTCCACCTGATGACCTGGACCAGCTCGTTAGCTGCTAAATGCTCCACCATGTTCACAATCTATCCTCAAACTTGTTCATCTGTCTGCTTGGTGCTGAGCAGGTAGCCAACTGCAGAGTTGGGTCATAATCCTCTGTGGGTTCATCACTACGAGTGACACCTGTCATACACAAACAGTCATGTGATTTATTGTTAATATGAAAAATCTTAGTTATTTAACTTTAAAGATGACATCAGCAGTAGGTGCTGTCCTGCCCTTGCTCATATTCACTGTCCATCTCCATCAAATTTGTCATGTCCCCTCATACCTTTGCCTGCTATATTATTAATTCATTAAAGTGTTTCTGTGTTTGGTAGCAGCTTAGGCCTCAAACATCCATTTAAGGTCCTTTACTTACTTCATACTATACATCTGCCGCACAGTAGACTAAGGGAATGTATGCAACCTGTGAGTCCTTTTTAATCCAGCCCACAAGGCTATTCATGAATACAAAAAAGTACCTCAGAAATACAAAAAAAAATAATAATTGGGTAATGTGTCATTGTGACATGGATCAGGACAACTGCAAGAAAAGAAAAGTTAATGCTGAATGTTGCACTTTCCAAAAGAAATGGATAAAATACAGTCTTGTTGTTGTTGTTGCTGAAGTAAAAGGAAAGCCAGAGAGCCTAAGTTAGTTTATGGGGACATGCTCATAGTGATGAAAGGGCGATCTTGAATATACTGGTGAGGCATTTGATGGGAGGTTTCAGGATATGAAAAGTAAAGAAATGTAACTGAACATATTTGCTACACCATTTAATGTGGAACCAGCTGATGTGCTTGACAACCTACAACATGAAATCATTGAGCTGCAGAGCAACAACGAGCACAAAGCCAGGTACATCAACCTCCCTCTACCTCTATAAACTGTAGGTGCGTCCTGAGCATTTTTCCATTCTGAGATGCTTGGGACAACCTACTACTCTGAGCAGTTCTTTTTAAAACGTAGTCTTGCAAAGATTCACTTGCACTCAAGACTGACTGTCCCAAACCTGGAAAACCAGCTGCGAGCAGCATCATCATCACTCCCATCTGACATTAGACACCTCACCATTGAGAAGCAGTTCCAGCCACTGCGTTAGAGGTTAGGGTGATATATGTGCTGAATAATTAAGTATGGCCCTCGAAGGATGTTATAAAAATTGAAATGGACTTTGATAGGAAAAAGGTTCTCCACCCCTGCTCCAGATAGTCAGGCCTCTGACTGTGATGGGAGCCAGATAACATCATTTTTGGTACACACAATATTTCCTCAGCCAGTGGGGATGCAAGCATCAAATAGCACATATTCCAGCTTATTATCACTGGCGTAGAAGTGGCAGTATGAACAATTCAAATGGAAAAACCTTTGCTTTAGAAGCTCTTTTTTTTCCTAGTCAGGCTGTCTGTACATGTAAGTCAGCTATTTCTACAGTAGGAAAATGCCTCTTTTGTTGTCTATGAGATTTGAATAAGTTGGTGGAGTGCAGGTATTTCCACAAACTGTCTAGAAAGAACATCTTTTGACTCCTGGATATGTTGCTACATTGCAATATGTCATTACAGCAGACACAAGCTCAAAAAACAAGAGTGAAAGATCGCAGACCTTTAAAAACCCCAGACATCATGGGCTTTGTGTATCAAGCAAAGATTTTGTTGCCTGAATCAGACGCCACCTCATGCCGTCTGCTTGGCAGCTGCTGTGCTTTTCTTCTTCTTCTCTTCCTTCACCCAGACATGAAGCAAAGTAGGCTGAGGCCTTGGGAAGTCCCTCAAGTTACTCATGTCAGCAGTATAGATAGACACGAGCCTCCCACTTTCCCCAAATGACTCAAGTTTTAATAGCGTTTGGTTCTCTGTAACCTGCTGTGCGTGTGAAAACTTACACAGGTTTTGTTTTTTGGCAGAAGCTCTAACTACCACTGAGTTAAATTATGAATCACTTGCTGATGTTTGGAAATATATTATTAAAAAGCTGAACACCTCCACAATATTTTGTGTGTGTGTGTGTGTGTGTGTGTGTGATGTTCAACTGCTGGTATACTCAATTTGTAAATGATCTTTGTTTACACTCCCAGTGTTTGTATTAACATTCAATTTTGCATTAATGAATATGAATGTGGTCGTCCAAGTGTTGCTTAACTCGCACAGTCTTTTCATTAGCTGTTGTGCTGTCACAGAGCAATGAGAAAAGCCCTCTCTCGGCTCGTATGCGCACTGTGAAAATTTAATACAGATTGCACACTTCATCAATGACTTTTGTTCACTTTCAGTTTTAATGTGCAAGTATAGGATTTAAAACTGACAAAATGGAAATTGAAATAAAAATCTAGAAACTATGTATTCCCTACATAAATGAGTATTCCTACATTTGATCTTTTGTAGTGTTTAGTGGTTTCAAATATGGGCTATTAGGTATGTGGGTTATTGGTAAAACCATCCTGTTGTGTTCTTTTCATGTTAATTCATTTTGTGTTTCTGGTCCCACCCCACTATAGCATGTACATATATTATCACTTATTGTGTCAGATCTTTTTTTCCAACTTAAGTTCTTCTGCACATTACATGTTTTAAACTTTTTGAACTTCTGTCTGCTTTTAAGAAAGACCTTCGTTTTGAAACAATTTCAATATTTTAAATAGTGACCAAAACTAGCCAGCATGATTTTATTAGTAAAGAAAGGACATAGGCCTAAAACTATACATGAAAACATAAGATTTTACCACAGTATTACAAAATCAATGTCTGAATACAATAATTCAAAAGACATCTCTGTTAGGTTCCACCTTCAAAACTATCTACAGATTTCTACACAATGTTCAGAGTCTATTTTTCTCTGCAAGCTGAGCAGACTCATCACAGACAAGAAGGGTGTGGGTGCGTGGGTGCTCAAATACACATACATATATGGGTCTGCGAGGGGAAGTGTGTCGGATGAATGGGCCAAGTGTCCAAAATTTTATACACTAATTGTAGTCTCACCCATTAATATCACCCATTAATATCCAATTACTAGTCATTTTTGACCAGCAACATCACAGGGTACAAAAGTTAAAGAAAACACTCCAAATTTTAAAAAAATGAATAAATGCATTCTGTGTATTCAGATGCTCTCTGTGGACAATGACAGGGAACCTTATGACAATGAGATTAAATGAACTTCATTTTTCAGGGAGAAAACGTGTAGGTTCATGGTTTAGATAAGGCTGAAGAGGGTGGCTGCATTCACTGTGTACAAAAGCTGCTCAGGTTTCATTCCTATCTAATACTAAAGATAACTGCTATATTTTTTGATCAGATTCTTTCCTAATTTTAATCAAAATCTTAATGACATCTTCAACATGCTTTAGCACAATGGTCACTAATTGAGTACTTAAAGGGTGCTGCTTTTTTTTTTTTTTTTTTAAAATCATACAATTTTAATACTGTTTCACCACATAGAGGTTGCATTTACATTAACTACATTTTTATTATATGTTTCAAATGCAAGCAAACAGAAGAACAAAAATGTAAATCACCATATTAAAGGCCTGCTAAATCAGTTATTATGCTGCTGCTAAGACGACAGCTCGTGGTTACTGGTTGTCATAGTGACACAACACGCTTTCCATCAGAAATAGTGACTGGCAGAGCATTTGTATAGAGCTTAAAGAAATGTCGACACATCTCAACACAGACTGAGACAACCAAACCTGAGCTGACCAAAACCACACAAATCAGACCGTCCAAAGAAAGGACAGAGAGCAAAGTGAAGCCAAAACGTCTGGTGGCTGCCTGTGTTACAGGTCATAACCCCATCCCCCCATGTTAGGGAGCGTTAGCCCAAAAATCAAAGTACATGTCAAATATTTTTTTTCCCCAAAGATGGTGTCATTTTTTATGGAAGCCCTGAGAAAAAGTGAGAAAAAAAGTGAGAAAAAGAAATCTCGTAAATTATTTCCTAAGTCTGATTGAATTGTCTCCTCTCCTGTGTCTATGACTTCAGAACAGGTGAAGGGGGGGGGTTCTGCCAGGATTATCTAAATTCCTTCATTTTCTTTTTATCTGTAAAATAGGCACACAAAAAAAAAAAAAAACATTTGAACATCAAAAAAAAAAATTTCATCTGGATCATTTTTTTAGTGTTTGCTGTTGTTCTGGCAACTAGAGGCAGAGGTGCAGCGCACATGGGAGAAGTTTGCATTCAGGACAGAAATGTACTGTATAGTATTCAGTACTCTATTCAGTAGATTATGTCAGTAGAAGAAGAAGAATATTATTTCTTCTTGTATAGCTGTTTTCTTTTGTGTAGCTGTTTGGTTTTATGCCTTTGTGTTCCAGGAAATACAAGCTACAAAATACAAAATGAGGTACTAAGTATTTAGTATTTACAATTGATTTAGTACATAATATGTAAGATAAGGTAAAAATGTCTTTGAATGTACAAAAGACATGTATTTTTTTAGGCAGATTTGTATCCTTTTCCAATTCTGCCTCTCAATACAAACAAAAGATGCTGCAGCCTTGAGTGCCTAGAAAACAGTGATAAGCAGAACAATCTTTCCCTGAAACAGGATTGGCTGGCTCCACTAACACTGTGTGTATGCTTTGCAACTTGCAGCTATTGTACTGTAGGTAATAGAAAAAGGATTCGCAAAATTATGAATGTTTGCGGGGGTTCAATTTGAGGAGAATTCGAGGTTTGTTTGTGTGTGTGTATCTGTCAATGCAAAAAAGTTCCTTTCCATCTTCTCTCACAGAGCTGCACTTGTACAAACTAATACTTTTTTTCTCATCTGGGTTTGCTGCTATTTTGCTTCCAGTCTGTCATCATGATTTCTCCCTGTTGCAGCACTGGAACCCATTTCAATTAACCTCCCAGGGGTGCTGGGGGTTCATCAGCACTTCACCAGAGGACACGAGCAGTTATTGGACATACAACAAATCGACAGCAGACTGGGAGGAGACGCTCAGCCATCTACCTGATGCGCTGGTGAACACCCTGACAAGAACAACCACCCAGTACCCCAAACCAAAGAATGCTTTTTCCCTAGAACACACTATTTTTACCGTTTCCCCCACAGTGAGAGTAAAATGCTAATCTTCAGCCTGCATCTCTTTGAAGTATAAGAGGATACTTGAGGTGGATTATTTATGGCCATATTGCTGTAGTCTTAAATCCTGTTAAATCGACCAAGAAGCCCTCACTATAATATTGGAGGGCTGGCAAATAAATAAACGTGTGTAGCAGTGGTGTGTCACTCTGGTGAACATATGACGGTTTACTGAGGATAATGATCAGGTGTGAGCACTTTTGAAAGCTCCAATCTGATTGCCTCTTCCATCTCTCTCTCTCTCTCTCTGCCTCTCTGTGTCTCTGCTAATGACAAGAGATGAAAAATTAGGTGTCGTTATTTGATGTCCACGACTTGTTAATGATATGCTTGGCCTTTGCTGCAATGACACAGCATTCAGCACCGCCAATTGATATGGTAATGCATTATATGTTTATGCTCACATACATATTTTCATTTCAAAGGGGTAACAACAAATGCATGAGACGAGCACAACATTTGGAAAATAGGTCACTGCTGCTAAATGTTGATAGTGCTACTTTGCCCCCCAGTGGCACACAAACTCAGTGCAGACGTGAGCATTTCATTATCATAACCTTCAGGCTGTTGACTTTCTTCAACAGAGTAGCAGGGATATAGATAGTCTGCATATATGCTCTTTTATTTATTTTTTGTTCTACATGCATTTGTATGACATGCTAAAAATACAGTATGCCCTGCATTTTTTGACTACAGTCTTGTAGTTGTAACTGTAGACTGAAGCAGATTTTTTTTCAGTGTCACATCTTGGATGTTTCTGCTCTAGTGAGTCATTTTCCAACTGCTTTGTTGGATGACTCATATGTTAAATTCACTTGGCATCACCTCCAAGAAGCTGCATTCAAACCTACTCCAGTTTTCTGTAATGAATCTAAATATAATTGATATTTCATATCAAATGTTCACAGCTAACTTTGTTTAGAGTCAAATCAAACATACTTTATTTTGGTCTCATATGATAATATGATGATATTTACCTCACATCTTTGTAATCAGGCTGAAATGTATATCCTGCAATACAGAATGTGGCAAATTATCCACTGCCTCTGCAAAATATATATAATATAGCTTTTTGTGACAAAAGGAATTTATTAGTTATTGTGTATAAATTGTTGTGTGTAAATGAAATGGCTTGATATTTGTCTCAATATGCTGGAAACACAACTTCCCTGTCTATCTGATGCCTGCAGAGGCCACAGACACTGAAGGATTTGGATGTTTAAACAAATACTGGAGCTTGGCTGACAGGAACACATATACACACACACACACACGTTTTATAATTCAGTTATAATTCCCATGAACTGTGGTTACCTTTGTTTATAATGTCACCATAGCCTATCATCTATATTCCTGCCCTACTCTCCCAATAATGTCTTAATTATGAGGTGCATGAAAAGAACTGACCTTAGAGATCCGCAGAGCACAGTATTCATTTGATGAATATATGAATGCAGAATCGTTGGAAGGATCTTGCGTGTTCAAACACACAGTAATGTATTCTGAAAATTAGCAGCCGTGCTCATTGATATATTGTGACAAGCAAGTTTGCCTTGGTGCTGGTATAAAAGCTCCGCTGATTCGGCTGTATCTGGTCCCCTATTGTACTGACTGTCACACTGATCCTCTTTGTGAGTTACAAAGGGGATGAAGAAGAGGAAAGAGACAAGTCTTGCAAGCCAGCACATGCTCACACACACACACACACACACATGCAATCTGTCCATCTCATTAATTTCTCACACTGTCTTTCTCACTTGTGCACAGAGTATATCTGTCTACACTCACAAAATATACAAACTGGGACTCAGTGTTATGTCAGGGGACACACGCAGCTCGAAGCGACAACACAAAGCTTTACAGTGTTGCAGCAGTGACATCTATAACCTACTGTCTGGGCAACTGTACCAGGGCCATTGATACCATGTGGGGATTGGCCTTGATTTCTTACACTCATTCAGAGCTCACAAATACATGTGTATGTGCATAGTGCTTGAATGTTACGGGGTGTGTGAGCTGTTACGTGAACATATGGCATACACAAATATTTTTGATTAGGATCCCTTGAATTTGTCTTGTTTTAAAGAATTGAGACCAAGACGTGTACTGAGGACACTTAACTGTGGAAAAATAAACTTGTCACTGCTCCCTGGTGGATAAACTATGTACATGTGTTGAAACTGTTACTAAAAGACCTCAAACTTTGACATTTCTCTTCTGACACTTCTTGTTTCTTCTTGGCTGACACACATCAATCCTGATGTACCTGCAATTAGCTCATGTTAGCCAACATATCAGCCTGACTGATTAATCGGTTGAGCTCTAATAACAATAGTCTATTCTGCCCTACCCTGCTAAAGTAGTCAAAGCAACCTGTAACTTCTGTCCACACTGCTACAATAACTTAATCTAATTTGAATGCAATTTAATCTGTAATGCCACACACTATGTAATGTATCAGCACTATACCTACATGGTTAAACCCCCCTTCGAACACCAAAGATGCTATTTCTTTTCCCACAGCTGCAAACTAGTCATGTGACCGTTTGACCACTCTGATCAGACAGTAAACAAAGAGTGGCATTTACATGTAAGATGCCCAAAGACTTCTTAGAGGCGGCAGAAGACAGGACGGGATTAACAAGTGATGGCCCTGTTTGAGATTACGCAGGCTCCTCTAACAGCAGGGGAATTTCACCCCTTGTTACTGTTGCAAGGTGTCCCATTCTGTCTCAGTGTTACCCGACCAAGTCCAACTGGCGAGTCTTCGTCTGCACACCCCTGTGGCTACAACACCGCGTTCCCCGCTCCTGATGTTGCCATGCCGACTCAGCAGCTACCAGTTCACAGACACGCACGCAGTCCACTTCTTCTCCGCTATCTGAATTTAGAAATTACAACTGACTTCTCTATCGATACATGATTCTGAATTTATCACCACTTTCATCAGCTGCTTCCAGTGACGGTCGCTAAAATTATTTGGTTTATTAATCTATTGCTTACTTTACCTGCCCAACACTGGTTCTACATCCATCTGTTCCCTCACTGCAGCATCACTCTGTTTTTATTGGATCATTGTTGGGTCAGAAGTAGAATTTGCATATAGAGTCATTGCCTTTGTCCTCTATAACTTACAAAGTCACTTTGCATATCCAGTTTCTTTTTCTTCTTTCATACCTGTCATATACAAGTTAATTACTTCCCAAAGCTAATTTGTGTGTTATATGCATAAATTATTGAGTCCAAGTTATTTGAGAGAAGAAATTACAAATCCTGTGCTCAAATTACCAAGAGTTTTACCATTGATACCAATCAGCTCTGGACATTTGTCTACCTATACTAAAGTGATGCAGAGTGATTCCCCAAGAAGTAATACTTCTTTTCTTGTCGGAAGTATAGTCCTCGTTATTATTATGTCCAGCAACTCCTCAGCACAACAGCCATGGTCATAACCTGCCTGCACCCTTTGTTGGTAAAGGGTGGCTGTACACCCTCTTCAGACCAGGTTGTTACTAGCTGGCACATCATTTGCCAGCACCTTCAAAATACAACCCTAGGACCAATAAGAGCACCTAGAAATGCCACCTGGGGATAAGTATCCCTCCGTCTAATTTACAGCAACAGTCTTCCAATATGTCGACCATCTGTCAGTCGAAGGTATTCAGTGGGCATTTTTGCACTGACTGACTTAGAGTAAGATGGAGGCTAGCTTGCAGGTGAGATAATATTGAACGGTTAGGCATGTTGGTTGTTTTCTTTCTCCAGCTTGGAAACATTGCTTTGATTCTTGTTGTCAGTCCTGTGAGGCTTGTACACGGCCCCATGTGCAATTTTCACAGACTGTCATGCATATAAAGAGGGAAGCGTTTTCACTAAGTGAATTCACATTGTCATTCTTAAATGGCTTTCACTGAAGGCTTAGAAAACGTAATCCTGCGTCTCAATAAGGATGGTTACACCTATCTTAAAAGATTTCCATTCATGAATTAATCACTGAAAACACATTTGATTAATCATTTAATTTAGCTCTTCAATAATCCACCAACTAAACTAAGCCGTCAGCCCTGTATATACTTGCTTGTTTTTATAAGAGTATTACATCTAATACACAATGTATAAAAACTGTCTTTACAGGCAGGCGTTCATGGAAAAAAATAAATGTACAAATTCTGCCCAACATGACTGAGCACCTCATTAGAGGCAGGGGGAAGGAATCTGGGTCATACTGATCATAATATTTCACAGCTGGCAAGTCATACTCCCATTCAAGTATTGACAGTCTGGGCGGTTTGCATAGAGAAAAGCCATTACTATGCAATTACTAAAACAAGTGCAGCCTATTGGAATTGATTAGGGACTTTATTCAGCAAAATAAACATTTCTTGGCATTTATCATTTCATCTGGAGGTCCAAATTGTAAGCAGCGACTGGGATAATCTTGTTTTGCTGAATCGCAGCAGCACTACAAACAAGCAGGGGATTAGTAATCCCTGTTGGAGATTTTTTTTTTTCCCTAGAGAAGACAGATAGTAGCTGGCACCTGGGGCAAGGGCTTGATTTCTGAACAGTAAACATTGATGTTTCCCTCGCTGGAAGAGCTGCAGTCTATCTGGACAATATTTCATATTGATAATAGCATTTCATGGCGCTTGAGTAAATGGAGTTGGATACTGCAGGTGACAGCGTGAGGTGACCTTATCAAACTGTGATAAACTGGAAATGGGAAACTGAAATCAAAATACCATCATGGAGAGAGAGGCAGGATTCATCTGCTGTTCTTTTCGGTGGCCAGTAAGACGGAAAAAAAAAAAATTATTGCCTTGTTTGAAAGAAGATTGTATGACATGGTCTTCGCCAAATTGACAGTGCAGGCAGCATGATTCAGTCTGTAGCACACACTCGCTGAGCAGTATTTATTCTCCATAAGCTCAGTTCTCACACGATTTACACTGAAGTCGATCTTCAGCTGTGATCACTCAGGCTCGGTTAATCGAGCGGCTTGTCATGCCTTCTGACTTCTGGAGTTGTTTTCGGGAAGGGGGTCATTAGTATTCAGAAAATAACAAACAGCAATTTGGACCTAATTAGGTCTTAATGGCACCTGATCACCCACATACACAAGCATGCACACTGACACAGTTGGCACAAAATGGTCTGTCTCTATCTGAGACCCAAAGCATGAATATAAACTCATTCTGTCCAAGTCTCTGGGCAAGAACTAAGGTCAGGACAAATTGAGAGTCTTTGCAGGAGTGAGTGAATTGTGAATTAGCAAGATGAATATCAACAGAGACAGACTGAGAATAAGCAACACACACACACACACGCACAATTGGTATTAACTCATTTCCATTAATGGTTTACAAGTGCCTTTTAAATACCCAGAGAGTTTATTGTACAGTACCCTTCGCTGATGAAGACACAGGAAAAGGCCTTACCTAAAAAGAAAGACAGAAAAAGTGCAATTAGTTTGGAGTGCATGTTGCAAACAGAATCTACACTCTTTGGCTGCTTTCTAAAACGATATTACTGTCATGAGGAAGCTGCATCTATTTCAGGTTTAGTGATGTAAATCCCTGTCAGAGACAGTGCTATACTGATTGATACTGTGTCATATCAAAAAGAACTGGCTCAGACATGTCTCCAATCAACACCGCGTTTTCTTCATTTCAGCAGCTTAGCTCAATTATCTCTGTATTTGGATGTCTGATATTTTTTGTTCATTCAAAAAACTTCTCAAGGACAAACACGAACACAATTTTAGCTCAGTATTTGCTCACAGCTTGTAGGTTTTTAATTGTGGCCCCTCTCTGACCATCTACAATATCCCGTCCCAGCAGATGTCAGTGTTACTCAAGCTATTAAAAAAGCCTAACTGACTGCATGTGCAGCTGAACAAAAAAAAAGCAGCCCTCTTTTGACTCAGCTGCCAAGATCATTTCCATAGCAAGAATACCTTCAAATCGCAGACACACTTGCTAAAAAGTCAAAATGCTAAGTATGTACACAAGCACTTGATGAGCAAACATTGTAAAGATGCAAGAGAGGAAGGAACTAGCAGCTCAACTGCAGCATGAGAGACAATTGCCTGTAGCACGCTCCAGATTCTTATCCTTTTCAAAGCAGGGTAAACCAATTATACAAGGTTTGATTTAATAAGTCTAACCAGTAATTTCAGTGAGTGTGTTTGTTTCCTTGTTTGTGTGTTTTTTTCCCTCTTTTTTTCAAGAATGGAAAAATGATTAAATGCTATCCATAATCCACACTGTCATAAATTAGGAAGGGTTTGTAATTGGATGAAAAGATAAAAGAAAAATGTCAGCATGGAAATCAAGAGTCACAATGCTTTCCTGTTAGATGACAACATTTTATTTTTGTCCACATGACATGTAGGATATCATGCTTTTGACAAGAAGAATGGCTAAATGGATTGACAAGATAAAGATTATGAAAACAACAAACAGTGGAGGAAAAGGGCAAAACCGTTTTGTGCTCGTTCTGCAACAACTCCAACACCAAAACGCAGTTCTACCATTTATGAATTCAGACTTCACATTATTTTACATGTATGTACTTTCATCGTATTGATCAATGAATGAAATGATGTCCTGAGCTGAAACGCATCTTAAAGCAGTTTAAAGGATCAAAGTACAAAAGACGGGCAGTGCAGAGAGAACATGACAAGGATGTGTACAGCATAAAAGATACAGCAGAAATGACACTGACAGTGATGAATGGTTAAGATATGAAGAGAAGAACAGCCTCACAAACACTATGACAACTACAATAAGAAGAAGGTCACATATGGGGAATATCATTGTGGGAATCATTCATCACACTTATTAAAACTAAAATTAGAATTGAGCTAAAAGAGAGGATTTCATTTGGATGTACTCATGTCTGTAATGAGGTCCACAAAGGCAGATGAGTGTTGCAACTCATTCCACTCGCCTGCAGCAGCAAACCAGGCGACTGTTTCCCTTCTGAACTACATGACATTTGTCTTTGATGTATTTAGCAGAAGGATCAGTGCAGAAAAAAGGCATCTGCGAACGGTGGCAACTGTCCTGAAGAGACTCCAGGGAGACTCTAAATGAGTTCCTAACTGCGTTGTCTGGAAATAAATGGATGGATGATGCTGCAACAGCACAGACAAGGATACTGATGTAAAGGGTTACATTTTATGGAACAGAGTTGTGTTTATTAGAAGCAGATGTTGGTTTTTACTACAATATGACTTTCTTTGCCAATCAGAAAGTGGATGAAGGCAGCAGTGAGGGCAGAGGTGATATAATTAGAAACGCAATGACACTCATAAACTAGAATGTATTCCACAGACAACAGTTCTCATATGATGACTGGCATTATATTAATCATCAGTGACTGACAGTGCTCTGGCAACATAAGCATCAGCTTTTAATTTAAGTACTGCAAAATCCTGCTGGGCACTAAGAACGACCTGACTTCACCTTTTTTTTCAACTAAGCCACACTCACTTCAAACCAGTCCATCCCAAACCATCTCCAAATTGAAATAACCAGAACTGCTTCACCTGTGGAAGAAAATGTCGCTCAGAGTAAGGAGCTGATTAAGAAAATAAGTTTAGAGGATCGTTAAGTATCAAACTACAGCTGGCCCTGACAGTTGGCCAGCACACACAGTACCTGTACGTGACTGTATGTTTCTATGACTTTCACATTTTCAGTGTTACATTGTAGCCAAAACACTGTTCCCAGCTGGTGAGAGAGTAATAATATAGCTTCTCACAGAATGCTGAGCCTGCTAGCATATAAAAAGGATGCTGGCCCAGAAAAGACACTACCTCTATGTCTGGACTGATGCATGGTCTCCCACACACTTTCAAACACAGCTTGCATAGGATATGTGTTTATTCTATGCAATCTGTTGTTTTCCAGTACAAGACTATAACAAAGTAGGGTCAGTCCAAAATGTCAAACATGGCATATTAATTGCAAAATCTGTAAATTGCAAATCATTTATGCCTTCTTACAACAAAAACCCATCTTTAACAATCACTGTCCTGTAGTCTGAATAAAGTAATTCACATCTACTTGTTACTGGAAGATCATTTAATATTTAGCTGTACACTATCTCACCCACCAGCTGTGTGTTGAGTGAAAAAAAATGTCATGTATTTTTCATCATGTCTTCAAAGCAGCCAAACATGCAAGTTTACTTAAACTGACCAACTGATTTATGCTCATGCATTTACATTAAGTGTTTTTAACAAGAAAAAACAAGTTAAGAATGGGGTTATGCTTAAAATGTGACTGTGTACATTCAAGGTTTAAGGCTGAAAAGGTCAAAGGAATCAGGAAGTACCCTGATAAAACGTCAATGTTAGACATAGTGGTAAATAATTTCATGGTTTGCTGTAAATTGTTTTCCATTGCATGATGGTGCTCATGAGCATGACCTAGTATGGTCACTTGGCAGTTTATCCCAAACAGACTGTGTCTGGCATCAGGGGGATCCTCAATGTAAAAACATTTTGCACCACTGCAAAGTTTTTTTTGGTTGAGCAATTTGTTTCTTCCTAATGAAGTGCAACATTTTCCAACAACCACTGAAATCAGTTTGGTCCCATTTGGTGGGTGGTGCAGTTCAATATAGCACATTAAGGGCAGTGATGTACAGCAAACACTACAGGGTTCCAACCAGTCATTAAAAACAACATTTGGACTAAACCATCACCCACAATCTGAAAATATATCTTGCCTCTTACTACAGTGTCTGTACGAATAGTCTTCAGAATCTACTCAAGAAGTCCTGCTGTTTTCCCAGATAACTGAAGACTTCGATAAAATCTTTTTATTATTATCAGTGTTTATAACAATGTTTTAAAAATGAAACACAAAGACATTTCCTGTTTAATTTTGTCCTCATAGTAAAATTTTGTGTTGTGTTTCCTTATTATGGATTTTTATATAGTGAGTCAAATGCGAAAAATCAAGTTTCCATTACTACAGCATGCAAAATTGAGGTAAAATGAATGAAAATGAATGAATGAATGACTATACTAAAAGCCAAAACCGTGAAACTCAAGCCAACTACACGCCACCATCTGTGCTGTTGTAGGTTTAAGTGCTGTATAGCTATGATGGTGAGAAGATGTGTGATCATTTTGCAGCTGATTCATGTTGTAGATGGAAGAGCTTAAAGTTTAGGAAATGACATGGGTGTGGATAAGCTATTAAGTTTGGTAAAGTAGTTGGGTGATAATCCCGCATACTGTACATTGTCCTCCTGACGTCATCAGTCACTGTTGCGCTTATGCACAGGCCATTCTGCGCTTATTAATAGACTATCTATCAATGTTGTAGCTGCTCTTAATTATGCTGAAGAGTTAGGGTTAATATTCAGATAAGGTTCCTTATCGAGAAAACTTATGAATGAAAAACAGAATTTCGAGCCTCTTTCTATAAATTCTTTATCATGTTAGAAAATTCTTTGATATATTTGTTTTTCTTTAAATTGTGTGAAAAAACCTTTTCCTCATTTTCCATTTTTTGTTTCAAAATAGGAAATCCATTGAGAGGTAGATAGAATACATAGATAGATGCTTGTTCCATGCCATTCAAGTATGCCCCTACTTTCTTCTATTTGACCTGCCTGGTGTGCACACGATGCCTCAGTTGGTTGATACATGGAGAATGAAGGATGAGGGACAAAAATGTTAACTACTGCCTTCTCAGTACGGGTCTACATCACTGAAGTGCAAAGCTACAAAGCAGCAGTTAGACCTGAAGATGTACAGTATGTAAAGCTGGCTGTCGCCACCATATAAATCCCAATCAAAAGATGATGTTTGCACTGTCTACGTATGCAGGTCAGCGCCTGCTGCATCTATAGGAACAGACATGTTTAGATATCACTTAAAATTTATACCAAACATTACATTTATGCTACAGGAGCCCAGTATTACTCAGCATACTGTACAGAAAGATGTAAGTGTTAGCATCAACTATTGGGACCAATAACTTGCCAGGGACACATTGATGATTTTGTTATCGATTTTCTCATCACAAAACAGCTGAATTTCCCTGTGGGCCAATCTCAAAGTGGCATTTTATAGTGCTGTTGAAGGAGTTGACAGTAACATTATTCAACAGGAAGAAACTCATTCTGGGTTTCTGCTCAATGAGAGTCAAACATTGGACCTAAGTAGGGAGTCAAAATACAGCTCTGTTATTGAGAACATGGAGCCTTGAAACTACACAAGGAAAAATGGTTTTGTAACAAAGATGCATAACACCTGCGCAGTATTCTAGGGAGAAGGGAGGGAATGGTCCTGGTTGTGTGATATATGCAGACGACTATAAGAGACTGAATAAGAAAGGTACATTTGGAATTAATGAATATGTCTAGGAGTTACTTCCTGGATCCATGATGCGCTTAGCATCCGATATACACCATGTAAATCATCAAAATGAAAACAATGGAGGCCACATCCTGCCCTGTCTACCTGCTGATCCCTGCTATGGGGTCAAACTTCAAAAATCTACATCCTACTCTTCCTGCAACGCAACTCTTAGTTCATGTCTGTGCCCATGTCTTTCAAACTCCACTCACTCAGATTCTAAAACAATCTTTCTATTAAAAATTGATCTCCAAGCCCAAGCCAAGATCAACCTGATGTCATCATCAAGGTTTCTCAGACTTGACAAGCATAGTACTTTTTCACAGGCTTAGTTGTGCTCCCCATGAAGATGAAAACTGCAATTTGATGTGTACAATCAAAAATCAATCAAAATGAGTGATTATGAAACAAGACTCGAGTGGACATGCAACTGAAAAAGACAAGCATCACTGCAACACTTATGATGAGAGGAAACATATTAACAGTCAGGAAAAATGTGTCTGACGGAGGGACAGCTGTCACCTAGCTGTCTTCAGCTCTGTAGAAAATGTCAAAGGAAGAAGGATGAGGTGCGCTGGATATAATTGTGTCCATGCATAGCTTGTCCTGGTGTTTGTTTCCCTGTGTTATCCAAGCAAGCGAGAACAGATTGCAGGTCCTGGAACACACCTGAGACCGTTGGGTTGCGTTGGGCTACGCTGGCAGCCAGCAGGCAGCCTGACCTTCAGTGAAAGCAGTGGAATGAACATAGTTTGGCAGATGCTCGAGGTACCATCCATCTTTTGATGGGGAATCATATTTGGGCGTAAGCATTGCCTCAGTGGGTAAATTGCCAATTTGTGGGTATGTAATTAATTTTTTGGTTGAGAAGAAGGTAATTACCACCCAGGCATGAAAGTGATACGTTTGTAGGAGATGTTCATTAAAAGAGCTTGCTTCAAAGGGACAGAGTGGCACCTGGCCTGGGTGCAGGATATAGAGTGGTATTAAAGATTAGAGCCAAACTTCAAAACATGTGCTTCCTCAGACTGAACTGAAGATTCACAGTGAACCACAAGTTCAGAGAAGAAGAGAGATTTGCTGACAGTAGGTTTTATTGGTATTTTTAGGAGGTTATTGGATGGAAACCAATCTGTTATGTATCTTATTTTAGTACATGCTTTGCTAGTTGAGAGCATAATACTTGAGTCAGGACAGTCATACTCAACAGACGCGTCAGGTTACCACCAATCTGTGATGGACTTTTCACTCACTCATTTTAAAAATGAATACTTGTTTTTGGCCACTTGTAATCAGGAGAACATACTGAGCTCACAAACCCCTGTCATATTTTCTTGAACCCCCAGCTCTTATGACAAGTATGTGGAACTTGTTTGTCTTGTTTAACTTTCCTCACCATCTTGTCACTAACCTCTCTGTCTGCTGTTTGCAGCCTGGCACGTAGTGTACAGTGGATTTATTATTGTACGGTCAGATCCCAGTCTGGGTTCGGGAGGCAGACACCATTTCCACATTTAAGAGCAGGCTTACAACTTTCCTCTTTGATACATTTTATAGTTAGGGTTGGCCCAGGTGAACTCTGAGCCATCCCTTACTTATGTTGCTGTAAGTTAGACTGCTGGGGGACTTCCCATGATGCACTGAGCCCTTCTCTCCTCCTCTCTCTCTACATCTGTATTCATTCTTATCCCATCAAGGCATGTTGCTGACTCGGCATCTTCCCTCTCTCGTAGTTTGGTGCTCTTTCATCTGTCTCCTCTCTCCTCACATTGCTTTCTGCAGGTACATCTGTCTCCGGAGTTGTAGAGTCTGGATCTGTGATTGCAAGCCACCTACTGCCCACATGTTCCTTCTCAACACCAGCTGCTATTATCATTATTACCAGTACTTTACATTGATAAGTTTATAGGTTCTTGATTATTATTAATTGTTATTATTAAACCCTACTATCTCAGGTTTTAAGTAAAATGCCTATGTTCTCCTCTTGTTGGTCTACTCTTTGTCATTAGTCTACTTATATGTAAGTACAGAGTTCAAGTGAAACCAAAGACAAATTCCTTGAATGTGTACACACACCTGACCAATAAAACTGATTCTGATTCTGCTGCACCGAAGTCAAAACGTAATAACAACTGTTATAATTTATGGTGTTAATACTTTGGAATAAAAGGCATCTGTGTGAGGTTGGAAAATAAAACCCCTCCATGTAAGTTAACTTACATTATGTAGTCTTAAACTGAACTGTGAGCAAATACAATAAAGTGTTTGTAACTTCAAAATATTAACATATAATTTCTGAATGTTTCCAGAAATAACGTGAACCCAGATGTTGCTATCGGTTGAGCTGGAGTTGGTTACTGAAGCTAAACACTAAACATACAATTTGACGGTCCACAAACTCAAATGTTATTTGTATTTATATTATAGCTAAAACAGAAAATGTAAGTTTATTACACTCCAGAAACCGACTTTAAAATTGCTCTTCAGAAATCTACGGGTTATGTCACGGAGGCTACGTCCATGTTTTATACAGTCTATATGAGGCCTGTACTACGAAGCGAGGTAACTGGCTTAATTGGGACAAATAAAACTAAATTGAATTGAAAATATTTATTACCTGCTTATAAAGTTATTGAATGTAAATCCAATACTGACTTTCTTTTAAGCTATTATCATCTACACCAAACCTGTGAGTAAAATAACTCTTCCGCCGGCAGAGCTCAGTGCTGGACTGTATTCTGTAGCCACTCTGTCTGTCCATACATGTGACCATACAGTCAGTTTATCAGAGCTGTTTGGTGGAAAGGGTCAACTACAAGGGTAGATGAGAGTATCCAAAACAATGCAATACATGTGCAAGGGCGTAAAACCAAAACGATTAACTAAGAGGCAGAAAACGTCTGTAGAGCTGTTACCCTCTGTGGCACTATAAGTGACCCCTTCACATTACAGTCTTTTGATTCACTGATGAATCAATTAATGCAGGTCCAAAGGTCAGCTCTTTGATCACTCTATGGAGACCGAGAGACTTCAGCTCATTCAAAACTCTGCAGCTTGGATATTAACCAGAACCAAGAAGAGAAAGCTCATTAGACCAGCTTCCCCAGCTCTCCACAGGCTTCTTCTAAACACTTAGAATTTCATTGTAACGTCCTCTTCTTTATATACCAAAAAATGTAATGGGCTAGAAACATGTCACATTGCTAACTCCCTTGTTCACTATTTTCCTTAAAGAATACTGTGATCATCTGCTGCTTATGTACTGGAGGTTCCCAGGAACAGCTGAAAGAAAATCTGGGATGCAGTCTCTGTCAATTATGCCACAAAGCTATGGAGCAAACTTCATCAAGGAAGTCAGCTTGTTAAATAATTGTCAAAGCAAGCTAAATTCCTATTTCTTTCAGCTTGAAACTCCTTTTAGCACTATACCTCACAATTATGCACCGCTGCACTGTGCATTGTGGCTACCACCAACTATCTCTCATTTTACCGAATTGATAGGCTTGTCTCAATAATCAATTGTGCTAATTAATAAACTCGTACTTTCCATATGTTCTGCAAAATGTTTAAACTCTATGCAATGAACAGTTTTGGTTCCAAAGCATAGCAGCCAGGTAGAGCCATCTTAGCAATGTGTGACTATTTGCCAAGCGACTGATAGCAGATGACCCTGTGCCCTTCATCTGATTGCCACTCAGTGACAAACCACCCCTGCTCGGCTTCAACAAGAAAACACATGGGATCACAATCTGGCACAAATGTAGCCCAAAGGAAGTGTTTGATATATGAAACTGCTGTCATGGCTTTTGAGATAACGGAAAAGTGATGGGGATAATGAAAAGTAAAGGCTGTGCAGAAGCAGAAGGTTAGTTTTTTTTTTTTAATTACTGTAAAATCTAAGTCACTTGTGGTTCAGGCAAATCAATATCATATTGCAGTATCTGTGTCTCTTTTCAGAACAAACAATCCTATTACATATTCAAATTTTTACTCAAACCTCAAAAGCCTTCCAGGACCTGCCTTCATCACCATGTTGCATGGTGGGGATTATATTTTTATAATGATGGTGATGATTGTTTATGATGATTGCTTATGTTAGCTATACAATGATGATGAGACAAAAATTAATCAATTAAACAATATCTATGACTACATTTCTATACAATGCTATTGATAAAACAGAAGTGATGGAACTAGGTCATTATGTCATGCTGTTTTTATTTTTAATTTTTTAACCATCACATAATCTAAATTTTTATTGGATGGCTGCACATTTCTCTTCATGTATTCTCTTCTCTTCATGTATGACTGAATCCTCTTCCGGTGACTTCGTACACCGGCAGTGCACCATCATCAGTACTAAAGCCTGGAGCAAGTTGCACCCTACAGGCGTAGGAATATGGCCAACATCAGACAGTGGTGGGTGAAGTAAGTACATGATGGCAACAGAAAAGGTGGTGGAAAGAAAACAAGTCAATGTTTGGATCCACATCAAATATAATGCCACAGAGAGAGCAGGTGAGTGTGTATCATTTCACAGGGAATACTACAAACCTGAAGATACACTTCAGCACAGCACACTGACTGTGAGGTAATATTAAGGATAAAACTATTAATAATGTTATGCTAGGTACATTTAACTAATATTAACATAAGCCAACTAGGTTAAAAAAAGCAGTGGTGTCAAGTGACATATTAGTATCTCACAACAACAACAGGTCACATATTCAGTGACATTATCTTGTATCCATCCTATGACTTCATGCACAGTAACTTCTTCATGGTGGAGGTTTTGCCATAATATTGACTCACCAAAGGCTGGATCTTCCAGATACAGGTGTATTCATGTTCTACCAAATTCATGTAAATGCTATTAAAATAAACTGTATTTTATGTCTGATTATCAGCTGAGACCCTCTGACTAACTGGCTGCAACAGGGCTGATTTAGGTGTGTCCTAAAGGGAGTGAATACATATGTAAACATGGTTTTTATGTCTTTCATATTTAGATCACTTTCGAGATCTGCTTTCACCATGGCATTAAAGGGTCTTTTTCTCTGATCAGTGTCAACAAGGCTCTTTAAGTCAACTTTGATTCAATGTTGTAAAACATGAAACCCGAGGAGTGCATACTTTTCACTGGCACTGTAATAATTCTTCAACTGACATATTTCTTTGATCAGTCTGAAAATCTTTGAAGGTAACAGTTCCTAGCAAGCTCTACTACAATCTCTGCTTCTGTGAAGACGTTCTCACTTGTAGCCTTCAGGGACAATATCTGCATCAGAAACACAGAACGGTAAAGAATATACAACGTGTAATCCCTGCACTGCTTTCACTGATCTTGTTCATCACAAATTGTTTGTCACAAGCAAAAGTAAATCTCCCCACCTGTACTAACATGGCTGTTTCTGTGAGACAATGATTAGAGGCATAGTTTCACTCTAAGTAAAATTAGGCAATCCAGCAATCTATGTGCACTATAAAAATGCAAATTTACAGAGATGTCTCTTCTCTGCTGTGGAAAGAAGCAGCAATCGGAAACAAGCACAGGTCTATACAGCGATTATTGCTGATTGCTGGTGGACTGTTGATTTGCCTTACAATTAGAAAAGCAGAGAGCAGCACTTGTAAATGGGAATATTTACTGAAAGCTCATACTCAAATTAAGTATCGATGGTTCAATAGCTACAACTGATTTGACAGTTTAATTAAAGGTGCTGATAAAAGCATGCAGCATTTAAGAATTTACACCACTTTATTCAGATGTCATCCCTCTTACAGTGTTTTTTATCCTGACAGGTCAGCAATGGTTTGGATTAACATGTTGTTCAAGACACAAATTGCTTGCATTTTTAAATTGCTTGATAGAGTTACTTCATCCAGGCTAATATATTAATTTGCATTGACAACTAGTGGTTGGACAAGCAAGTGCAACTTTCCACCAGCTGTGCAGTTCAGCACATTATAAAACACACTTATAAAGGAGTCATACACTCATCCATGCAAAACAGGTGGTTGCTTTAATCTTGGTAGTAGTTGGTGAACTCCAAGCTGGCAAGCTAAGAGTTCGCTCAGTCCTAATAACTCCCCAAGCTTCTATTTTCTCTCAGCTGTTCTTTTTATTTTCCCCAGGCATTATGTTCACTATGCACACCATTTCATTCAATAAGAAGTGACTGAAGAAGGAAAGTAAAGCTATCCAATTATATACAATTTAGCTTGTTAGTTTGGCCTGGTCACCAACACAATAGGTTCACACAGGTTATTCAAAAGACATACAGTATTTGTCCCAACGCCTCTGTCTCACAGCTGTCTGTAAGCCATTGCTCTTTTTATGGAATAGTTTTCAGTCAGACAGAGAAGGTTAAATAATGAATGGTGACGGTGCAACACAAATAATAAGCTACGATAGCTTCCTGTATTTCGGACTCTCCGCCTCCTCAAAGGTCGGCTCTGTCAAGATGGCTTACTGTTGGTCTCTGGCACAAATTTGTGTGTCAGAGTTCACCAGAGCTGAACTTTTAAAAATAGTGTGTCCAAGCCTTTTTTGCCTTTCAACTCACAGATGTCAGCGCAGCCATGCTTTCCAAAGATCTACACTGGAGTCATTCTTTAATGTCCTCATGCAAGTAATGATCAGAATCAGAACCCTACATTAAGATACATGTTATTTTTGTGGTTAGTCAAAGAGGGATTTGTTAACTGAATCTGGCAATTTACACACTACATCTACACACTCACTGGCCAATGGTTACAGCCCAGAAATGGAGAAAACACAGGGTCTCTGCAGAGAAATACACTGCCACACACTTCTAGTGGGAGGTCTGTACATTGGTTTTTTGTTTTTTTGTAGAAAAACATAGTAAGTATACATTTAAATAAGCAACTGTTTCCTAACAATATCAGCTTAAAAGGTGAAGATATGTCAATGTCACGTTCACAACTCTCTTCCACTGCCAAGACACCCAAAACGTAAGTCACTGCAGGTTTAATCATGACAACAGCCATGACCATGTGGGTGTGCTTGTAATTACAATCTTTCCCTAAGCCTAACCACACTTTAACCATACCACTGTAAGACCAGAAAACTGTTTCATTCTTTAAATGTTAGTATTGTTCGGCCGTGGTGTCAGATCAGAAAAAATACTTTTCTCTCATTCTGGACAGCATTTTGTATTTTGCTGTGAATTTGGAGGACTTGTTGCTCAGTAGGGTTGTTGGTTCAATCCCCGGCCTCCAGTCCACATACTGAAGTGTCCAAAGTGTCCTTAAGTGACACTTAACCCCAGGTGTTCCCGATGGTTGGACCAGTGCCATTGTTGTGTCAGTGTGTTTCTGTGAATGGGTGAATGAGAGGCACATTCTAAAAAATGTCCATCCTAAAATGTCCAGTCCATTTCTGTTCAGTGCTAAACAATGAATGAAGAGGAATCATTTCTACTGCCAGCAATGCATTTTTATGTGTCTGTTATTTGTGTCTGCATGTATTGATATTTTGCTTTAAAACTCATCATTTTATTGTCCAGGCTATGATTAGAACGTGTAGAAGTAATTTCATGGCCTAAATGTTTTAGGGAAAATGGACATAAGCCAAGATGCAGATTACAAAAAAATCTTCACATGAAAAATCTGACATGACACAAAAAATAATGTGAAATGTGTTGTTGATCAGATTCTCACTTAACACATATCCAATCATTTCCAATCATTAATCACCAATATGATGTGACTCTTCATAACTACCTCACTTTTTGTGTGTATGTGAATTATACAAAGTGACCACCGCAACAATTAACCATTGGGATTACTAAAGTACTCTACCTGTCTATTCATCCATCTATCTATCTATATAAAGTTGGAAATATTAAACACTTGAGTCAGTGCTGTCTGTCAAAACTACCTTACAGTTTCCAGTCAGATTTGACAAATCAGTCTAAACAAACTATAAATATCTCAATAAGCATTTGTGCAGACATTCATGATCCCAAGAGGATGAATCCTCCTGCCCTCAACGATCCCCGAATGTTCCTCTAGCGCCATCATGAGCCTAATATTTGTAATTGTGTGTGATCAAATACCTGAAAGGTTATGACATTAGCATCATCCTCAGCTGATAGTGAAGACTGTAAACATTACGCCTGCTAAACATCAGCATGTTAGCAATGTCATGGTATGTTAAGATGTTAGCATTTAGCTCAAAGCACCACTGTGACCTGAACTCAAGTCCCTAAGCCACATATACTAAACATCCTGGTGTGGTGGTGGTGTGACATGACTTCCCCAGAAATGGTGGTGTGGCCTGTTGCAAAAGTGAAGGAAGTAGCTAATTTCAAAAAGTTTGTTTTTTGATACTAAAGGTCATTTTAAACCCATTCAACAGTTCCAATGCTTTAATAATGTGTGCTGTACTACATTTAACCTGTCCTCACCATATTTCTGCAGGAAATTAATACAAAACAATAAATATAATTAACACAAATTATTTATAATATAATAATTATAACTATAATATAAATCAATAATATAAATCAATATTTAAGTGATCAGAAAGGTGTTCTATGTGGTCCACTTGGTCTGTGGTATATCCCCCATAATGTTCCAGAAAGTTATGAAATGTGTCTGGGTTCTTATGGGTTAAGGAACGTGTCAGCCCGATAAGAGTCTGGTGTATTTTCACTCAAACTCAACGGGAACCATCCTTATTCCCTGTCCCTCACTCCTCAGACAGAAATAACGTTCTTCATGAAGAGTGAGTCATTCCCGGCTCATGCGAGGAAGTTTAGAGCAGTGATCCAACTTGAACCAGGCTACATGAACAAACAATTTTACACACACACACACACACGCTCCAGCAAATTTCAAACCACTATTCACAAAGGCCATGGTATGAATAATGTGGACAAATGATTGTTGTGGTTGCTGATATCTTGACAGTGTTACTAGACAAGTTGCTAGACTGCACACGTAACTTGATGAATCCAGCCCATAATACACACTTTCCCAGTACATACATTCTATCTGATCCTGTGGTGATGAATTGCTGCTCTCAAGCTTACAGCATGTGTCTGCAGGTTGTTTATGATACTGTTGGGAAAATTAAGAGCATAGATTGTACAGAGATACAGGGAGGAGGTATCTTCTATAAATGCAAGCGTCACTGCTGCTTTTACATTCCTGTCAACCAGTGTGTATTATGTGCAGGAGGAGTTGCATGCCTGGCAGATTGACTTTTTTTTTTTTTTGACCAAACAGGCTTGTCTTTAAAGACTCCAACCAGACAATCAAGTTTTTTAACCTTGTTAACATGCCCATATAGTGTTTTGTATGCTACATATCAGTATTTTGCAAGTTAAGTATTTTTGTGTGCAAAGGACACAAGATTTTTCCATACATTTATCCAGGGGACACAGCAGATATGAGTCAACATGTTGTGTTTTATCTGTTGCAGGCAGCAGCGGAGGGGTAGGTGGAGACCATTTAGATCCACGCATACTACATAAAGACAAAGGTTTCGTTACATCTAAGCCAATGCAGGGCATGAGTTTTTTTCATAGAAAAATCGAAATATGCAATTTTCATGAACTGACCAGATCAATGCCAGGAGCAGCAGTACTGTTTCTGTATCATCAGGAGGCTGACCCAATGTCCGAGTATCAAATTGGGTCAGTCAAAATCAGCTGATACCTCCTATCAAAACTAACACACTTGCTGTAAGCCCTTTCCCCAGGGCTGAATGCTTGGAGCTCCAGCAGGGATGCAGTCAGCATCAGGCGACTGAAAAATAGAGGAAATGAGCCGTAGAAATGGAGCATTTATATGTCTGTCGACATGCTTGGAGAAGTTTGAGAGGGGATATTTGTTAGCTTTAGGAAGATCTCTGTGACTCCTCTGACAGAGGCCAACAAGAAACAGTTCGTGTAAGGAT
Source organism: Holacanthus passer (assembly GCA_025331565.1). NCBI lineage: Eukaryota > Metazoa > Chordata > Actinopteri > Pomacanthidae > Holacanthus > Holacanthus passer. Next base: position 15,829,930 of record JAFREQ010000005.1, read on the forward strand.
TTTCTTTGAAAAAGTCGATGCCCAAGAGGTGTGAAACCTACTGTCAATATGATCAAAAGCACTGGAATGAAAGATATAAATAGACCCAGGCAGGAAGAGGCATGGCCAGGTCTAAATGAAAAAAAGCCAGTGAGTACTTCAGTGTCTAATGATCTGAGCTGGAACCTTGCGTGGATCCATCTTTTATACAGATAGTCCACCACATCACCCACTGACACCTTTCTGCTATATGGAAGACAGACAACAAAACCCGTCACCACACAACAGCCCAAAGTCCCAGCTACCTGCATTCCATATTTTCCAGCCTTATGGAAAAGGTGAAGGCAATCATGATTTCTTTCTAGTGCAATTTTGTCAAACACTAACAGCATCTTCAACATATAGTTAAAACAAGACTATGTTGAAAACTATGGTGTATGGTCAACTGAGGACTGTCCACACCTCGCTGTAAAGCTTTGTTCATGCTCCCATTTGTGAAGAACTCAAAATTCAAATAAGCAAATAACCACTGTAATCATATGCTTCACATATTTTAAAAAGCAACGCAATTCATTTCTAAATGCTTCAAAAAGGAAGAGATCTTACAGAACAGAATACATCAGTTGCTCCAAATATTTGCTTTATTTCTACATGGATTGTTTAATGATAATAAAGTATGTCTAGGAATAGTTATGCATTTACAATTAATTACAATCCTTCCTCCGCTCTGAGGAGCTGTATAGCAGAGTATGCAGCCATGTTTGGTCTGGTAACACTCGCTGACTTCTTGCTTCTCAGAATGTTCTGTTTGTACAGACCTGAGCATTTTGAGAAAATTCACAGGTAAATGTTGTTTTCTGCTACATGCACAACTTGTTCAGTTAAATTGCTGATGCAATATCAAGGAGAGAATCAATACAGTTAGGTCAAAACAGTCATGTTTAGAGGAAACCAGTGATGAATTATCTGCAAGAAGAGCTGGATGGTATGAAAGAAATAGATCCACCATATAACAGCCTCAAAAGCCCAGTAAAAGCCCCTTTATATACTGCGATTTTTCCCTGTCCACAATCATGTTGAACATGAACAAAATGTTAAAGATGTGCACTACAAAATATACTAATAAACTATAAGCAAATATTTCATGAGAAGATCAAGGTTTTCCAGTCATGTATAAACACAAGCTGTGCTTATTTATTTATTTATTTATTTATTTATTTATTAATAACTTATTTAGGAGATTTAGGTAGGTATCATCTAGATGATACTATTTTTCCATCTAATACTCTAACTTTTTCATATTGAAATCATAATGCCCCCCATTTTCTTTTATACGGCTTTGTCCCTTTCAGTCTGTCTGGTGACATTTAGAAAATTGAAAATGAAATTTGAAAAAAGGCGACAAGGTAAGAAAAAAAAAATCACCTTGCTGTTATGTAAATTATAATAGTGTGACAGTAAATCTCTGCTTTGGCTTTAGGCGCTAATGCAATAATGAAGAAGATCAAAAGATCATCCAATAGCAATGAAATGAGATGAAATAAACTTGATTGAAAGCCTGATTATTAAGCAGGCCTGTAATCACATTAGAACATACATGCACACTGAAGTATTTCACTTTCACAGCGTGATGTGTATACAAATATTTGAACACTTTCTCTCTTCTGGAAGATCTTGTGCATACTGATTACGTTCATCACATTTAGGCACATTTCCCCAAGCCTCCTGTGCTCCATTATTCCTCACTTGCTTCAAGCGGTTATTTCCAGTCGCCTGCTTGCCAGAATTCTAATGATAAAATAGCAGAAACGCAGATACTGCTGCTCCACAATCACTTCGAGGTATTAGTACCACCAGTGAGTGAACTGGTGGTCAAGGGTTGTCACCTGCAAATTCTTCCAACAATTGACATCCTATTCCTTCTTGGGGCATTAAAAGGCACTTTAACCAGAGCTGCTGAACTGTGAAGGAATATAAATGAAACGACAACCCCAACCCAAGCCCAAGCTTGTTACTATTCACTCCATCTCCTATTTGGGGGTTCTGCTGTGTGTGAATTAATATTCTGACGAAGAAGCCATTTTCAATTACTGAGAGAGGTTTCTTCTGTAACTGAGGCCAGCTAAAGTTAATAAATGTAATGCCTCAAGTCCACAATAATGCAGATTGAATATTTTGGTCACAGGACTGCTACTGACTCCACAGGGGATGACTTCCATTCCTTACAAATGTATGGTATCCAGTATGAGGAACCAATCATTTCTGCTCAAACAGTTATGCACTGAAAACAAATTGCTGTGGCTCACATAGCTGCATTGTTGGCTGTTTTAAACAATAACCAACCATCAAACTGAGCTCTCTGTGAGGAGTGCACTCAGTGTGTCCCTTGTGTCAAAGTAAACGTAGAGCTTATCAAATTCCAGCCATTAAAGGACAACATTAACATTAATTGAGTCACCCCTGTCCTTGGAATTATTCTCACTGGTGCCGACAGTCACTGTATTAGTAGAGATGTATGTACAGTATGAGCTTTTTTCCCCCTTCAGGAGAACAATTTGAGCTGCTATTCTTGTAGATGTAAATGTAATGAAATTCTGGTGTTAAACAAAAACTACTGTACTTCTACGGACGTGAGAATTGCCAGAACTTCCATCAACAGTTTAGTAATGTGAAAGTCCTGGTATAGCCATTATTTCACATTGTCCATGTTCACGTAATTCATTACATTGCACTCTGCTGACTATCAGTGCAGTGACTTGACATGGAGAAATGGAAATGTGCACCAGAAAAATAAACCTTCAAAACATGTTAGCACCCTGAACCAAGGCAGGCTGCCTCACTATCTTATGGGCTCATCCTATTTGACCTGTCTGCTGCATTTGACACAGTCCACCGCTACCTCCTCCTGCCTGGCACTCGTGCAGGAATTGAACACTGACAGAGCAAGGCTGGGAAAGCATGCTTCATTTCCTACTTTGCCAAATGTACCTAGCAAGTTTCTTCAACTTACTTCTTTTGCTATGTGGACAGTACCCAACTGTATGTAATCATCCTGTCCTGTCTTTAAAGATTGAAAGACACGTCTCTCATGCCTGGCTGCCTTCTCTGGCTAAACTCTTCCCAACTGCCCAAAGCTGTCACTAAAAGTCTTGGAACTAAACCAGAATATTGTTGCAGTTGAAATTAACATTCAATGGAAATTCCAACACACTCTGTCATTGTGTCACTCTTCACGATACAGAAACATTCAAACCTAAGTCTAAGTCCCATTCCAAACATTGCACCATCACGCTATCAACTCTGCATCTATTTGCATTGCATTGAAATGGTGTGTGGTATGGGTGGAGCAGCAGCTCAACAAAATACTGGATTTCGACAGGGAAGACCACTGTTTACTTTCTAACAACAGCCAGCATTCATTTCTTTTAACCATCACCATAATATTCCCCTTCCCCTGTTGTTTTTAAGTCTAACTCGAACCATAGCAGGGCCAGGTCAAAAAACAACAGTACTGATATGTGTGTTGCATTTTGTGCAAGCGGGGTAGCAGGAACACAAAGACCTGACCCAAATGCAAACAGAAGGAGATCTTGTGCAGTTCATTGATATTTTATTCAGTAATCAGACAGGAAGTGAAGACAAGAAAGACACTTTCAACATAAAACAATGTCCAAATTGTGGAGGCAAAAGTGCCTTCTTGTTGTCAGTATTTTATGATTACTTGTATTTTTATTTGCTGGTACTACCTAGCAAGAAGAATTTTCATAGCTTGTTAACTGAGATGCACACTCTCCAAATTCACTTCAATAGGCCTGTAATAATGACACTCACACCTGCTGTAAGAATGTATAAAATACTTTTTTCAGTTAGCCATCAGAAGCAGGAATATGTGTGTTGCATTTGCAGTTTCCAGTTTTGATGTATGGTGTATAATATCTTTCCAACTTCCTTTGGAAAAAAAGGCAAATCTGTTGTGTCAGCAGGACTATTACAGAGTTCTCAGAGTTCTCTCTGAACATCCACAGCCAAACTCCTGGAGCACCGGCAACAACCAACTGACACCCAAGCAGCCTAGCTAAAGACTGAAAAATTATAAGACAGTCGAATTAGACATCACCGCACAATGTCTTATGAAACACTGAGGAATGGACTTTCAAAATCTGGGAAAAAAAATCCTCATAAGGGAACAAAGAGGGCTGCACAAATTCAGTAGTGCTAGAACTACAGTACAGAACATAAAGAGATTACTGTTGGCCAGACAAGCACCAAAGACAGAGTTCATTAATTTCATTTCAGTTCAGTGCATGTCATCATAAATGCCATTTACTGAGCTCCAACAACATCACAGGGTGAGAAAATATCTTTCTATAACATAATACCGAAAAGAAACTTCACACTGGATATATATCAGATCATCTGCAATGTAACACAACCAAAATAATGAAACTAGAGGAAATAGCGTCTGTATTGTTATCTATCCTATCCTTTCTCAATATAACAAAAAAAACTACCTGATTCACCTGCAAACTGCTTGAAGCTGTTCCTTTACTTAAAATCAAATTAAAATAAAATGTACAAAATCTGTGAAACACATTACTTAAAGACACAAGTCTCTGATAAGCTAATAAAATCATAAATCTTGTAATAAATATGCATGAGTAAGAAGGATAAACAAAATGAGCAATTAAGCTTGTGACCTCAGTATAATACAGGAGTTTAGACATTATATATTCATCTGGCGGGCATGATTATGTAGAATTATCAGTCTGGCCCCCGTGGTGATTGAGCATCATTCACGTGTTCTCAGGTATGCATACACTTACTCTCATTTAAGTGTCTGGCTCAGTTTTGTGTGTGTGTGTGTGTGTGTTTGTGTGCATGCACCAGAGCTTGGCACAGGAGTTTGCTTGCACTCTGGCCCACTGACTAATTAGTGGCTGTAATCTGCAGACTCACTCTAGGATCTTGGTTCCAAGGGCACCTGGGTCCCTGAGCATTGGTGCCCACCTGCCCAGCCGTCTGCCTCCCCACCGACACACAGATGGTTTGGAGCAGAGCGTGCTCTTCGTTACCTGCTCCTTCAGAGAGAGCTGAAACATCACTCCATCAAGGAGATAAAGACCTTTCTAACACATGGCGTTAAACTCTTCCCTAACAATGAAAACAAAGTCTGCTATCTCACTGGTTATGGACACGGAAGTCATACGTTCAAAGACTCCCTCAGCTAGACATTAGACCAGGCTCTAATCCTTGCATGTACTGCTTTTTGAGCCCAGTAAAATTTAATCAGTGGCTCACTCTGGCTCAAAGGACTTTTGTCTGAGTTTTGTTAAGCTGTGATTCAGAAAATAAGCCAATTTGCCTGTAAATTCACCATGGGTGCTGTCACAGTGTCCTGGGAGTTGTCTCATCGTTTACTGTCTGTGAAGCAGCTCTAGGACTTGTGACATGATGACATCATCGCTGCAGTCTCTGTCAGGCTAAGAAGACTTCTGAAACACTGATATAGTTAAACTGAGCAGTAAGACACTATAGAAATTAGATGAGTGCACAGGTGTGTCTGGGGTCACTCTACCACCACCCTGGATGGATTTTTTTTTTCGATTGTGAATTATCAACATGTTCTTACTCCTATCTCGTCAAATACTTGGATGCTCTACTTACCCCTGGAGTATCTGTTTTGCACATGCAGGGCTTCCCAGTCAAGTTGGCAATAATAAATATGCAACACCTGGTTAGCAATGTCCCATTACACTTTCAAAATAAAACTTGTTTCATTTTGCTTAGGTTTAGGCACCAAAACTACTTGCTAGGTTTAGGAATAGATCGTGGTTTGGGTTTAAATAAGTGCATTAGTTACATATATTAAGCTTAGTAACTTTAGTTAAACAGGTTATTGTTTAACTTAACTTACTTACAAAAGTCAAAAAGAAATCAGTGTTCACTTTTGGTTTCACATGGGACACATACCCTGTCTCCTGGATGAAAGTCCTGCATTTGACCCATACATCTACACACTTTTCTTGCTCTGTATACTAATGTCACCTGACTAGATGGTTACCTACAGTTATAGTTTGAAGTAGCAGAGTCACTGATCAAGCTGCTGTATCTCACGTGTTGGCTGAGAGAACAGGCTGGAATCACTGCCACCACAAGAGGTCATCGAGCACACAATCGACAATATACACACAAATATATATATATATATCAGACTGATGGGTCCAGTAGTATGCTAGATTAGCATCGGACAGATACACACATGGATACACACATACACAACCAAGCACATGGTCCTTACACCTGGTGGAGATAATGAAACTCTACTTTGAAAAGTGCATTGAAGCTCCAGTTCTGCACACCAGCTCTGAAAATGATCAGAAAGCCATCTAGCCACATTAGTGTAGCATACAATTTTAATGTAATGTGTCTGGTGTGAATCTCACATAGTAAATATTTAAGTGGTGGTGAAGACAATCTGTGTACAAACATTTAAGTTTCTTTTCAAGCTTATACAGACAAAGAAATGAGATCTGGTCAGTTTCATGTTCAAGCTGGCGTATTACAAACCAACCAAGACCTTGAAGACTGTGAAGTTCTACAGACGGACAGGCACTCATTGATTAGATAGATTTGATGATGTCACACTGCAGCTCTACATGGACTCACACAGGCAAATCAGATTCTGGAGACTGACAGCAATTCATATAGTACTTTACTCAACCTGATGTGTTTACTTACTTTACTTACGTACTCTCTAGTGTCACAAAGAATCGACAAATTATCTGAGAGAATAATATTATTTACCAACCTGTTCCTGTACTTGTGCCCTTTTGCCTGCCCCTTGCGTGGATAAGTTTGCCTGTTCTTGCCTAGTTTCCTGACTCCTACCTGTTTGTTGAGTCTTCACTTTATTGTGTAAGGACAAAGGTTTTGGTTATATTTATGTGTTTGAGCTCTGGGTCACATTTTTGGTTCTAAACCTGCATTTTGTGAGTCGTTACATACCCATGATTAATTTTGTTTTGCTTGATAAGCACATTACATACTGTGTAAGCATCCAACCCCCTTCAGAAATTATATTGTCAAAAAATGTCTATTTTATCTGCTGAAAAATCATGAAGACATTGTGATCAACCAAAATTATATCCAGTCAAACTGGTAGTTAGTCCTTCATTTTCTAAAATGCACCAACCACACAATAAAAATAATAAAGGAGAAATCCCACCGCTGTACTTGACAAACTGAAAACACATCGACGTGGGTGGGCGGTTTTCAAAGAAGCATCCTCATATGTCATTGTCTTTTTTGCTGAAAAAAATGCAATCCAGGAAAAGGTTAACCAGTCTCAGGGGACACTTATCTTCTCCTACAGCACTTAATTGTCTTTGTCTGTCTCTCAATAAATGAATGCTGGCTGAAAGGTATAACTGATTATAGAATTTTAGTCATTCATTGTGCTATTTCAGTTGCTCAGAAATTAACAACATTGAGGCAGACATCATCTGCCTTTGTTGAAACTTTAAGTCTTTCCATGTGATGAACAGAAATGTTGAAACTAATATCAAATCAGCTTTGGGAACTGTTTTGAACTGATGTTGGAAGAAATATTTCAATTTTACAAAATGATAAAAGAGTCAGTGATGGATGGCTGCAGCTGATATCTCAACTTGCCTACATTTTATGTTTCGACTTTTCTATGCACATTTATTAAATCACACAATGTTTGCTGGGTTTGCTTTAAGATGAAGACATTTATCTTAGGAGCACAGCAATATTATAGAGCCTGTGCTGGACCGATGGCATAAAAAAAGTGTAACTCTCAGCTGCTTTAACAGAGAGAACAAAGGAGAAATGGCCAAAGGTGTGGCTAAAAAAATCTACTGGATTGTCAAACAAAAACATTACTGTAGACCCTTCCCCTAAAACATAAAGTCCTCCAAGATATTGTTTTTCAGAGTACAGTATTATTCTGAAAAACTGCCCAGGTTTCAATAATGCTGATGTCCCAGTCTCTCTCAAATCCAAAGTTCATGCTTCATGTGCTGAACAAACAACACATCTAATCTATGTAGACCTGTTTGCAAGCAGGTGTTCAGACCAAAAGCAGCTATGTTTTAAACCAGTGGATGCGGGGGGTGCATGGTGTGGGAAGGGCGCTCTTTAAGGTACTGGTGAGACAATGAATTACATTCCAGGAAGTCCAATTTGAGTAGCAGATTAATATGTTTAAAAGCTTATCAGAAGCCAAACACCGCACAATGAAATGACCTACTCTGACGTAATGTCTTGTACAGTAAAGTCTGAAAAGTGGCTGCAGGGCGTGGAGACAAGCAAGAGTCTTTTCAAAATAAAACTGTCAAAGAAAACATTTCACTGTTGAGGTAAAACAATTCATAAAGTCATAAACAACTTTAAACCTGCGGATATGTCCCTGCGATCGGATTCCTATACCACCAGGTTATAAGCATGTTAACCTTCTAAGATAATTCAGCAAAAGGAAAGGTTTGAGTGGATCAAACTCATGGCGGCCAGATAGTAATTATCTCCAGATAGTTGCTTATATCCACAGCCCAACTGTGGGAGGCCAGACTGGACTCCATTACCAAGCTGTCAGCACATCATGGTGGGAAGGGCACTGCTTTAAAAGTGATAATGGCGCTGATGTGATTGCCCTCGACTGACGGCAGCCTGTAATATAAACCACTGACAATGAAAAGTAATGGATTCCTTTTTACGCCCACAGCATTTCCAAGTGCTCCTAGTTGTATTACAAACCACTGGCCTAAAAAACTATTAAAAATTAAATATATTGTGAAATAAGACTCAACTGTGCATTCTCTTCTTATTCACTTACTTACACCTTTGAATGTGCAGCTCCAGCGCCTTGTGAGAAAGCATTCATTGGCAGGCACAGTGCAATGACCAACGCAAGTGGAGCTCTGACCATTTTATGACCTGTTTTTCTGACCTTGAAATGAACTTTGCCTTATGCCACAGAGTGCATGGTGCACTGGTCAACAATCTTACATCAGATTACTGAGGCTCATTAATCCTGTGCCTCCTTTCCAACTTCTTTTTGAAAATTCAACTGTTCACGTTTCATTCTTGAAATGCATTACCAGGCAAACCCTGCTGTGTCACATTTTAAGATGAATGAAGAATTTATCACACAATGTAAATGTAAAATTAGCAGAAATGTCCTACATACAACTGTTGAGACTAACTTTGCACTGCTGGTCAACGGACAAAACTGAATTAATGTTGTGTTAATGAATGGGTGAATGAAACAAATAAGTGAACAAACTGACGCCATATTCTGCATTTAAACTGTCCAAAGGTCACGATGAAGGACATATAAAGTCTCCTGACACAAATTTGTAAATGGTTTCTCTGCAATGTAAAAACCAAAATGTTTGTCCCCTTGGCCCAGTTGAATTTTTTCACTTACTTGCAGCCATAACTGGCTTCTCTGACTGTTCATACATCTGAGGTCTTCTGAGGGCTATATGCTACGAGATATTTAATGGATTGGGGAAACAGACATCCCATTTACGGCTCCATGTTCACTTTTTTTTTTACATTTTATATTCAACATAACTCCCCAGACACCTTTGCTGATGCGAACCACTCATAAACTGGCATGAATGCTGTCTCTGCATTATTTTTCTCCTCACTTTTGCAAATGTATCCACCATGATATCTTTTCCATAAACACTGTGTGACAGCACTGATTTCCCTCGAGTCATATTACATAAGGTGAAATTGGTTCAAAGTCCCTTGAGTAATACACTACCAGTCTCTGTGTATTTTGAGTCCAACCTCACCCAATAACTCCTTGTACGTGTGCACACAAACACGCACGCAAACACATTCACAGATTAACACGTTCGTACACACAAATACGCACAATAAACGTCTCCCAAAGGCACACTAAGTAAGACAGCATGATGTGTCTCATTTTCCCTAAAGTCCACTTTAAGTCCGTTTTCCTACTCTGAAATAGAACCGCCATGGATCTAAGTCGCAGGAAAAACACCAAAACAACCACATCACTCAAGATTTGGCATTTTCTAAACACTTTCATAATTTCTAAAAGAGACTTGCAATAAGGCACGCTTAATTTCATACATATGCACCGCATATACAGTGTGAAACCATACCAGCAGTTCTTGAATCAAGAGCGTCTTTGACAGGCTCCTTTGAAGCATAAGTACATAATATTGCTAAATCTCCCTGCATTTTATATAATAACATACAAAATGGAACATACTTTATGTGTAAGTATGATGTATTCATGCGTGCCACCTTTCATCTACATAATGCACGTTGAATTTGTATATGCTTTAACACTCATATATGCTATAGATGCCTATTGTCTACATTTACATTTCTACATGCTGGAAATTTACATTTCTTATACTGTTATAAATATATTCACACATTTATCTACAACAACCTATAACAGCTTCATAAGACAAAGAGGGGCTTATTTTGTGCAGAAATATAGTGCAAGGTGTAGCTTTGCATTATCAAAGTGTCATTTTCTTGAGCCACAATGAGAGTTTTTCTTCACCTAAGTCCATTTTGGCTACTCACAGTGCACTTGAATGAAAGATCCGCTATCATCCCTAATGATGATGATGTATCATTGATTGTATAATTGTGTTTCACTTGACCTTGATTTACACTGCCTGCAAACCAACGACCACACACTGACCAGGGGAACAACGCTTTGTGCTTTTTTTTTTTTTTAAACTAATTGGCCTTTCACACATTCAGAGCTGGCTGCTATTCGTTGGGAATCATACCTGAAGTTACAGAGAAACAGGCAGCCAGCGGCACTACAGGGGAAAGTCAACTTCACGCAAATGCCCTCTGACACCAAGGAAGAGACAACCAGGGATAGCAAATCATGCTTTTTGATTCACACAGAAACAGTGTGACCAGAGCCTTGGTTATGGGAGGTAAGACTCGTGGCAGTGGTCTGTGTTTTCCAGTGATGCCTGGTGTCATGACACTGTGGTGGTCTCTAAACATTGTTCATTATTCTGGTGGAGTTTATGATCGTCAAGTGCCAACCTTTCTACCTGCTGAGGCAATTTACAGCTATCCTTTTGGTAGTTGTATACCTACCTCCTAGCTCCAATAACAACAACAGAAATGGGGGACTCAGTGAACAGACAGCCCACCCAGAGGGATTTCTCATTCTTGCTGAGGATTTCAACCATGCTGACCTAAAGTCAGTGTTACTAAAACTACAAAAAGGGGGGACTAATACTTACACTTGTTTACACACACTGCAAAGGAGCATACAAGTACAAAGGAGCATACACAACACTGACGTGGCCTCTCTGAACACGTCAGTGTTATGCTAAAACCAGAATAGAGGCCATGGGTGAAAGTCACGACTTTGGTTCAGAAACAGGTACATGGGTCACCTGAGGATGCCACCTCAATGCTCTAAGACTGTTTTGGCACCACTGACTGGGCCGTGTTCAAGCAAGCAGCCACATACAGCCAAGACACTGACATGCAGGAGACAGTGACTGTCACTAAGATCATCACCACCAGGGCTAAGTCATGGCTGGAAGGGAGGTTCACAGACTGCTGTTCATAGAGCTGATGATGAGGCTAAACTGAGAACAGTCAGAGCCAACCTGTCCTGTGACATCAGGAAATCCAAACGTCCAAAAAAACCCCAATCATTTCAAAGACAGCAGAGACACATGGTGTCTTTGGCCTGACCACCACTGGCCTGTCACAGCAACGTCTCTCTGCTTAACCAACTCAACAACTGCACATTTTCAAAATGCCAGCACAGAAGGTATCACCCATCTCAACAACCAGGTTCTGTGCTTTTTTTCTGCCAGTGTGAAAAAATCACTCTCCGTGATTAAAGCCCACAAGGCTGCCAGCCTGGACAACATACCTGGTTGTGTGTTTAAAGACTGTGCAGAAGAGTTCAAGGATGTCCTCATGGACATCTTCAACGCCTCCTTGAGTGCACCACCACCTTGGGCTTCCACCATCATACCTGTGCCAAAGAAGTCACCCCCATCCTGATTCAATACCTACCACCCCGTCATGCTTACCTCCATCATTATGAAGTGCTTTGAGAGACTGGTCATGCACCACACAATATCCATCTTTTGTCCCACCCTCGACCTCTTTGAGTATGCATATTGTGCCAACCAGCCCAGTTATGATGCAGTCTCCTCTGCCCTCCACTTAGTCCTCATCCATCTGGACATGATGTGAGAATGGTATTTATAGATTGTAGTTCAGCAACACCATCACCCCTTAGCAGCTCATAAGGAAACTGGACCTCCCGGGCCTTAACACTTCACTGTATGATAGATTTTGTCACCGAGAGACTGCAGTCAGCAAAAACACATCAAGGACAACTACACTGAGCACTGGACCCCCAAGGATGCGCACTCAGTCCCCTGCTCTTCACCCTGCTAACCCATGACTGTGCACCAACTTACAGATCCAACCACTTTGTTAAATGTGCTGATGACACGACTGTGGTCGATCTCATCAGTAACAACAATGACTAGAACTAGAGGAACGAGGTGAACCAACTGGCCACATGGTGTAAAGATGACATTTTCCCCTAACTGTAGGGAAAACAAAGGAGGTTGTTATTGACTTCTGAAGAGACCCCCATCCCTCACAAAGCCTATTCAGTTTCCTGCCATCTGGGAGAAGATACCAGAGCCTCCGAACTTGCTTCAGCAGAGTATGTAACAGCTTGTATTTGCCAACAGTGTGCTCTGAGGGAAATAGTATTTTGATCCTCTATATATTCTGTAAATATGGCAGAATTGAACTTTGAACAGAAGCTCAAAGTTGTTCATGACTGCACTCCAAGAACAAAGTGGGGATCACTTCCAGTCATCATTGTTGTGTCAAGGCAGAGGGTGGGATGTGGATGTGACCATAATCAGTGATGTAAAAGAGCAGGAGTGATGGATGTGGATGTTCTACCGTGCACAACACAAAGCAAAAATAAAACTTTAGACACCAAATGGGTTCCTATTCATACAGCCAGGCTTAAATAACCTGGGAACGCACCTTGTTCACAGTTAAGGTTACACCAATGACCCACCTACAGTCAACAGAGGGACAGGTGAATCACACAGTAAACACCAAGTGGCACAGAAGGGCTTTTTTTTTGGAATCAGGGTTGTATCAAGTTAATTACTCTATTAACGTAGCCCTGAGAGAAAGGCAACCGCTTTGGTGGTTGTTTCAACTCAGCACTCACTCTCCCAGTGCGAGACTACCCCCTGCTCTGAGCTGAGGGTCTGACCTGGGCTGCATGACTCACTCACTCACTCACAAGGAATAGTGCTGGGCTTCGAAGCCAATTTGACATAGTGGTCAAACCATGTAATTACATTTTCCTTGTCCAGCAGGGGCCCATAAAGCATTTTTACCGCACACAGCCAAAGGAAAAAGAGTGGCTGTAAAACAGTGGATACATTTTTGTGTGTTACAACCTCTACAAAACGACTCGTCTCACTCTCAGAATTTGATCCATTCAGTCCAATAACATTGGGAAGTCGAGAAGAGCCACGTGATTAAACCATTTTATCCTATTTAAGTTAGGGAGCGGCTAAACCAGCAGTTACCAGCTCTGCCAGAGGAAGTTTCTGGTGCTCTATGGGAGCTGGGGCCAGTGAGGAATTCACCAAGATAAGATAAGATAAGATATACCTTTATTTGTCCCACAGTGGGGAAATTTACAAGCTCAAGCTCTGGGTTACTGACCACTTGACCTGGTGACTGGAGTGACTTGAAAACTTGACTCTCTTTAGTGTGTGACTCATACAAACTCGTGTCACTACAAAGACCTCCCATTGTAAATTTGGAAATGACATCGTCACATACTTTGTCCAGCGGAGGGCACTGTGAGTATAAAAAGCAGCTTTTAACAGTGTCAGCCCTTTAGAGGCATTCAAACCACATGACAATTTAAAAACACAGTGGTAAAATACGACTAAAGTCAAGAACAGCAAGGTCATTAATGGTTAAAGCTTTAACAATTAATGGTTAAGAAGAACAGCCAGGTCATTAATGGTTAAATTACCAACACAAGCCAAAACCACCATGTTCTGAACATATATATTATAAACATTAACAAAAAGTAACATTAGCAGTAGCATTTTGGAATCTGTAACAGCAAACTTAACCAACTACTCAGCATTGCATGCTGGGAAATGAGGGGTGTCACTATGATGCTCTCAGCTATCTGCAGAGTGGTATGCATCACAGCAGAGCAGACGATGGTGGGAGTCTAGTGGTGTCATCACGGTAAAGTTGCCAACTAGCTTGTGAAATACATTGCTAGTAAGACATCGTTTCTTGACTTGACAGCAGTAAACTATGAGTTAATGCTCGTGACCAGACATGAAGAGCAAAATATTGCTAAAAAATGACATGTTTTGATAAGCAGGTAAAAAGATTATACTTTATAGATATATAGATTATAGTTCAATCATAGACTGTATAAAACATGGACGTAGTCTCCGTGACATCAACCGTAGATTTCTGAAGAGCAATTTTGAAGCTCATCGTAGCAGTTCGGTTTAAGATTACATAACGATAGTTAACAAACATGGAGGGTTTTTTTAGGGGTTTTATTTTCCAACCTCACACAGATGCCTTTTATTCAAAAATATTAAAACCATAAACTATAACACTTGTTATTACGTTTTGACTTCAGCAGGTTTAATAACTGAGGCTACCAGACGCTCCCGTTAGCACCATTAGCTTAGATCAACCTCCACCGTCTCCCCCCCGGAGAAACTCGTCCTGGAGACCCGAGAGAAACACAGCCAACACGGCAGCACAGTCAAACTCCAGCCAACAAGCAGCTCCACAAACACCAGAACAAACTCACCGAGAAAACAGCGCAGACGTCCCGGACAAAGAAACCACACAGCCAGCGTCAGCTAGCTGGGGCCTGATGCTAATTCATTAACTGGCTACTTACCAGTAGTAGTCGGAAGTGCCGACTTTTGGACTTGGTCTGTTTGTACAATTAACCGCTCAGCAAGCCAAAGTTATTTATCCAGTACTTACATGAAAAGTTATCCAAAAGGCAAAAAACCAACAAACACAGCTGAAGTTCAGTAACTGAGTGAACTCCGTGTTTGGAGCCGACAACCAGCAGGCAGCTGTCAATCAAAGTGATGCCACTCTTCATTATGCACAATTTCAGATTTTAAACAAGTGTTTCACCCCCGTACAGTTGTCATGAAGTAGAAAATCAGCTAAGGAGACTAAAGCCATTTTTTGTACCAGGCTGTAAACATGTTTTCTTCTGCTGTAAAGTTGGACATTTTAACATGGGGGTCAAATGTAATTGACTCCCTTTTGGAGCCTGCCCCTAGTGTTCACTCAAGGAACTGCAGCTTTTGCACTTCTGTGGTGGCTTCATTTTTCAGCCCCAGAGGTTGCCGCTTGAGTTCAATCCATCAAAATAATTGTTGGGAACACAGCTGTAGCATGAATCTCACGGCTAGATTGAGAATACATGGCTTATTACAGAGTTTTGGCAGTGACTTCACTCATAAATACATTTTTTTTATATAAGATAAAGATGGAGATGAAGATTAAGCTGTGTTGAATAGAAAGTAGTCCATGAGATATTTCACCCCTTTCCCAGCACTTGCGTGACACACATCTAAACTTTGTAGCGTGTGTTTTTTGACCCTGATTTTTTGCATTCTCTTGGGAGCAAGCCTGTCAGGAATACTGGTGTTTTATGACAAGGTCGCATCGCCTGTGCTATTGAGAGACAACTTGCCTCGCCCACATTTCCCTAATCCAATTTGTAGACCCTGCAGGGATTCATGTTGCATAATCATATTTTGGCAAGTGAATGTCACCAATGAAAACAAAACAGAAACTTAAACTTCATTAACACCAAGTCTGTTTCTGCTGAGCCCTTTGGCCAAATGTGTACATGTTTTGATCTAGTGATAGTATCATAGTCATAAAAACTTTGAGTTAAGTTCAGTTTGAGTTACAAACAGTAGTAGTGTTTTTTTTTAACAGAGCACTTGTATGATCAAATTTGATTTGTTTTCCTTATAGATTTCTTACTCAAGTTTCTCTCTTTTTTTAATTATTGTCAATGTGCAGACTACCTTGTTACTGGTGTGTGTCCATTAGCCAAGAAACTAACTAACTAATGTTAATACCATTACTTTAGTGCAATACACATGCATCAGGGTTGTGGTTTATCATTATAGTAACTGGCCATGTTGTTGGATGCTTCTCCAAAAAACACACAATTGTTACCACCTTCTCTATCATGCACAATGTGCCTGTATAGAGAATATAAATACTGTCCCCAGTGAGCGGTTAAGCACTCTTCTGGGGGAAATGGCTGAATAATGGCCAATAAACACATAACAGGTTGTTGGTTGACAATGTCAAAAAACAAAAGAATTCCTGTCTTATTTCTCTGTGCATCCATGGGTACATGGCAAACAGGAACTATTAATATCAAATCTGACAGACTTTTAATGATGCCAATTTGACAAAATGCAAACAAACAGAGGGCTAAAAAAAATGGGGCTCAAGTAGCAGTAGCTGCAGCAAGGTCACTGACTCCATGGCAACAATATATTCCCTCTTTGCATCCCCAAATTGACAAAAAAAAAATAACAGGACTGACTAAATCTATGACCATTAAGTTCACACAATTTGAAATTGTAGTTGCTTTGATTCTGCCTGTGTCTGAATGTCTGACGGCTTCAGTGTCAGACTTTGAAAACCCATCTTTGATGATATGATGATGACCCAAATTTCCCCTATGGGGGATCAATAAAGAATGATCATATCCTATATAATAATTAAATTATCAACAGTTGTTAAAGATAATAACCATTAACAATTGCTCAGTTGGTATTTATATTATTGTCATTCCTTGTAATTAAAGGGACATTATTTGTTGTTACCACAGTTTTGGTCATTAATGGGTGGCAGCTGTAGAGATCAATTGTTAACTGTACAAACAGTGCTACTAATGGTCATTGCCAGTCAGTCACGGTCCATCAATGTGAAATATCTAGAGATATTATTCACAGTCACTCCATCCAGATGTCCTCAATGTCCTGTCCCAACCTCTGCAGCCTCAGAAATATTTTATTTCCAAAACAGATAAAAGCCTTTTCATCTATGGTATACACAACCCCTGTGAAAGTTTCATCTCATCAAACTTTAAAGAAAGATGAAGGACATCAATCCCCTCTAATGCCTTCCCTTCAAAGCATGTTCTTGACATATAGCACTTCCAGATGTGATTCCAGCTCACAGCAGAGAGCTTGGCCGCGTGCCACAGGTGTTTTAGACCTCAGCCATATGGAGGCTGCTCTCCCATGTGGAGTCAAACATGATTAATGAATCGACTTCCTGACAGGCCAGGTTGACAGCTGATGTCTCCCTTACAATGCATCAGTCACTCAGAAGACTTCTGCGCACAAGACAAGGGCATTAGGCGCTGGCCTCCCAGGAGGATACTGGTACATATGTGAACTAAATTTAGACCCACTAATCTGGCTTCATTTAATAATTGGGTTTTAGTCTGTAGCTCAGAGACAGCTATGAAAGTATGATTACTTTAGCTGTATAACTTCAAGGCCATCCTAAGAATTTTTTTATTTCTATGTGACTGTGATACAAGTTATATGATATGTGGCTTTTATTTGAGTGGTCTAATAAAAGAGGTTTACATGCTTTAATATATCTGAAACGCTTTGTCTCCCAAAAAGCTCAGTCTGCTCTGATTGGTCAGCTCCCGCAGGCCTGAGCAAGCGCTGCAGTCCGTAGCTCTGCTGGTGTTTGCAGCCAGGGACTTACTATGATCCAGTCTAGTTGCACTTCCACTGTGAATATGACCACTTCTAAACCAAAGACTTCACCACCGCATATGTTTGAGCAAGAATCTGATACAAAATAATAATACCTACAAAATAAACAATGAACAGCCAACAACAGAGAAATTTGCATACTTTGCTCGTACCTTCCGCATCTTTCAGGCGTTTCAGGTAGCGAAGGAGCAAAGTCCTTTGGCGTGGATGTTGGACTTTGTAAATTTCCAGACATTTTAGATGCACCAAAAAGCTCATATAGCTCGTAACACATTAAGGGAAGGGAAGGGAAAACCCCAAAAAGCATAATATGGCCTCTTTAATGTGGCACCAACATGTTTTGGCTTGTGACTTCTTCTAATGTGGTCTCACAGAGTTCTTTATTCCTTTTGTCCATGCACCTTGGTGCAGTTGTCATGAGCATTTTCCACTATATGACATTTCAAAAACTAAACGATTAATGGAATAATCAAAAAAATAATTGACAGATTAGTTGATCATGAAAATAATCAGTAGTTGCCGTTGAATATGTAGTTTCAATCCCAATGAAATTATTTCACCAAAATAATCCCATGTGCAGCCAATTCTTTTTCTGAATATCATCACAATTCAGGAAAATGACCCAATGGCTATTGACTAGTTAATCCATTTGAGGCATGTCATGACAAATCATGATCTGCTCATGCTCATTAGTATGCCATCATTGTGCATCTGTCCCCATTTCTTTCTTTCTATGACTGTTCGTTTCACACTGGATCATTACAGTTTCAGAAATCCTGATAGCTCTGAAGGTCTGCTACATCTTCTCCTCTGACAAGTGTGAAATTGAGCATTTGGTGAAAGAAAAAAAAAATGAAAGAAAAAGTCAAACCATAAACAGTAAAGGGAAGATTTGTCATAATAGTCAAAACCTTAAAGTGCACCTGAGCTGAGAGCTAGTAGCTCTCTAAGGTTTCATCTGTTTCACTATTTTTTAGAGTATATGTTCATTTATCTATGAATGCATCAATTTAATACTAATCAAACTTCATCAATAATAGCCTCAAAATACCATAAGTTGTTATCTTTATAAGTCTAAATGTGCGCTGTTGCATTAACTGGTACTACATATACTACTTGTATATTTTCAGAATCAGTTTTATTGGCCAGGTATACGTACACATACAAGGAGTTTGACTCCAGTTTCACTTTGAACTCCGTACTTACATACTTCACTTACTTTACTTTTTTACTTACTTTTGTCCATTTTTCAAAAGTGGATAGATAATGGTTTTAGTTTCAAGCCTGCGGGTGGTAATTACAATGGCAGCAGTTGACTGACAACTGAGAGTTGGTGTTGCAAGGTGATGTATTGTCAATTCATTCATATAAATATGACAGTCAGTTTTTCGAATGGGAAAAGGAGTTTGGTCACCAATGCACAGCGACAAATACTAAAAAATACGTAAGTCAAACAGGTCGCAGCAGACAACATATGAACTATGTCAGCTGCAGCAGTGGTAACTCGAACATGTATTTTTAGAGGACATTCAGGAGCTCTCCTTGCCATGAAAAACAATAACTGCTATTTATATAGCACCTTTCAAAACAAAGTTACAAGGTGTTTTACGGTAAAAACAATTATTGAAAGTAAATACAATCCAAAACATAAGATGTAAAACGAGATAAAATAAAGAGAGTAGTAAAGTTTGCCTGCCTTAGATCCCCAAGAAGGGAGTTCCAGAGAGGCCAGGACAATAAAGGTCAGATCACCTTTGATATACATACCTAATACAATCAATCAACGATATAACAATATAATAATATAAAATATATAGTATATAGTTTTATCTCATCAACTTTGACTGACTTTTGCTTATTCCGAATTTGATATCTGCCACACATTTCAAAACAAGTTGGGACAGGAGCAAAACTGATCCAAAAACACCTGTTTGGATCATTCCGCAGGTAAACAGGTTCACAGTTTCACAATTAAGTACGAAAGGAGCAGCCTCGAAACGTTTCGTAACACTGTTAAGGAAACATAGCTTGGAAATGACTGGATTCTGTTTTACACAGTATCCCAACATTTTGGAGTCGGTGTTGCAGTTTTGTATAAGGACTAGGTTGTACAATCCCTTAAATTATAACACTGGCCTTGCGACTTGCTGGTGTTTTAGAGGGTTTACAGGTGGTATGAGCATAATTTGTGACACATCTTCACTAGTGGAACTCAGGATTATCCTGTTTTGGCCATTATCACTATACATCCTCACCTGAGGAAGGACCCACTGAGGTTGATCAGATCTCCTTGTTGACTGAATTGGATGAATGTTCACCACCTGCCTCCATCAAACCCGGTTGGGGTGTTGCACTGCCTCCTGTGTTCCATACACCGCACAACCCCAGGAAACCGTAGACCACACCTTTGACAGCTTTATAAAAGAGGTTGGTGTGGGTTTGGGATTAAAAGGCTTTGAAGCCCAGCCTCACTCCTGGGGACAGCTCCCAAACTCATGGTTTGCACTCTATGTCCCAAGGGGCGTGGTCTTGCAGCAACAGAGGATGATGGGAGGAGAAAAAAAACAAAAAAGAAAACAACAGGTTCACCTTCTTGTGGGGGTGGGGGGTGGGGGAGGATATGGCTTTGAAATTAATTTGGAGCCCAAGTGTTTTCCTTCCTCTTATACCAGATCCACTGGCTTGGATTTTCTGCAGCAGGAGAGAGAGTTTTGATGGCTTCCCATGTCCTTGAACAATCTTGTTATTGACATGCCTACGAAGCCCCTGCAGCCACTTCAACTGGACAGACCTTAACTTTCCAGCCTCGTTGTTCCACTTCCGCTGCCAGTCCAGAATATTTGAGCTTCTTCCGTTCCGTAAACAAAAAGCTGACTGTAAGTGATAAAAGTGGCAATAAATATAACAATAAGAACATCTTTAAGTTTTTGGACTGTTGGCTGAACAAAACAAGCAATTTGAAGGGGTCACCTTAGACTATGCGAAATTGTGATTAGCATTTTCACTATTTTATGACATCTAATAGACTAAAGGATGGATAATGCATTATTTTGAAAACGTACTTGACAAAGTAATCTGTGGTGTGCCACTGAACCCACTGTGCTGTAAAGTTTATTCTCAGAAACAGACATTGAAAAGCTAAACTAACTGACCAGTTACTTTTCATCATGTTATCACACCTGCTGAGTTGGTGTCAGGCTCATGTACACAAGATGTAATTATGCTTCTGAAGATCTAGGTGAACCAACCAAGGCCAACACACATTAGTGCTTCTTGTTCATGAGTCCAGTAGGGTTGATGGCACAAAACAATGCCAGTTAACTGCCTGTGTGGCTGTTGGAATTGAACGCATCAAATTACCAGTCCCAATGAATATAACCACTGAATATAAATGATATGATTACAAACATAAATGAAATAATGGTAAGTACAAAAGTCAAAGCAAACATTCACTTATGCACTTTTTTCTTTGCAAAACTGAGTTTTAATCTCTGTCTGACTTTGTTTGACAGTTTTATTCCTTTTTAGTTTTTTAGTGCAATATCTGTGTATAAACTATATCTATATTCTATATCTAATATTTTAGACTTACTTTGTATCAATAGTTTGATGTGGTAACTAGTTATTATGAATGTGCTTGTTTTTTTTTTGTTTGTTTTTTCTTTATTGTTTCCAAAAACATAAGCTTCAAAAGCACATATATCAAAATGTGTTTCATAACCTCTGTACATTTGTAGTGAACATAACATCTGTATGGCAAAATTTATATTCTCATAAATCATACTTCTGCTTTGAAGTGGCACCTCAAGATACACAACATGTTTCAAGACTGGGGAAATTCATGCAGATGTCCACAGACATCTTTCACTGCTGTTCAGACATAATGGTATTTAAAGCTCCTGAAAATGCTCAGGGACATCCCAAATCATGCGTGTCAGTGTTTGGGTGTTTCAGCATTATGAGAAGAGACAGCAAAGGAGAAGTTGAGCAAACTGTGTCCTCCAATGTACTCCTTAAAATCGTTCCTCATGCAGAGTCGAAGAGATCATTAAACACAGTTACAGATGCTTCACACAGTATCATGAGGAATACACAGTACATTGGTTTAGCCTTTGTTTGCATGATAACACGTCTCATGAGCAGCGGTCGGTGCTGCGCTCACCACCAGTAGGTTTATTATTATGGTGACATTTTACATTGTTTTTATTAGTTGTGGCGTCTCAAACATCGAATATAAGAAACTCAATATCTTCACAATATGAGAGATTTGTGTCTGAATTTCTTGCCATTTTCACAATGAGAAAAAATGGAATAGCAATTGGTTATGGATTTTAACATTTAACATTATTCAGTATTCTTGGGCTGGTATTATGTGTATTATCAAGCTAGAAAAGAACATTTACAATCCTACGTTTATACACTCATTTATGTGTGAACAGTGTGAAAGGAGAATACAAGATACAAGGATATTTCATAACAATCGTCCAAACAACAGATGATAAGACTTTCAGATGAAGGGATTATGATGAAGTGTTGCAACTTTAAATCATAGAAGTCCAAAACTGTGACATGTCCTTTTGTTGCTTTATAGCTGACTGATGTCATTAAATTGTAATTCAAGAAAGTTAATAGAAGCTTGTACAGTAATGGCACAACGTCTTCCACAGCACCAGTATTGTCAGGCATCCTGCCTGGATGCTGGTTCCCAGGAAGACAACTTCATCTGGCCTCAATGACTATCAACCAGCTGCTCTTACATATCATGTGGGGAAGGTGTTGGAGAGGCTAGTCTTAGCTCACCTAAGGACGCAGGTGAAATCATCACTGGACCCTCTGCGGCTTGCCTACCAATATCATTCGGTGGTGGACGATGCCGTCATCTACCTGCTGCTGCAAGCTCACTCGCATCTGGATGGAGCCGGTTGCCCTGATTTCTCCAGTACGTTCAACAACCATTCCGCCACTGCTAATGAGAGGGAAGCTGCAAGCACTGAGGATAGACATGTCCCCCATCTCCTGGATTACTGACTACCTGACAGGCAGACCACAGTTTGTCCGACTGGCCAGTGTTCTGTCTGAAATAGTAGTGAGTCGTGTGTTGTCTCCCTTCATTTTCACCTTGCACAGACTTCCAGTACAACTCCAGGTCATGTCACTTGCAGGTTTCTGACAACTCTGCAGCACTTGAGTGTATAAGTGATGGGTGTGAGATGGAGAACAGAGCGCTGGTGGACAATTTTGTGGAGTGGGCTGGAAGAAAACATCTGCTTCTGAATGTGGCCAAGGCCAGGAAGATGGTGATCAACTTCACAATGAAAATGGCTTCACAACCCCTGTGTATTCTGGGTGGGGACGTTGACATGGTGGAGGACTGCATGTACCTAGGCATCCACATTGACAACAGACTAAACCAAGGCTGTATATAAGAAGAGAATGAGCAGACTCTATTTCCTGAGGAAGCTTAGATCCTTCAACTTGTGCTGCAAGATATTGGAAATCAGTCTGTTGTGGCCAGTGCACTGTCCTTCACTGTAGTCTGCAGGGGAAGCAGCATTGGAGCCAGTGACACCAGCAGACTTAACTGACGTATTAAGAAGGCCTGCTGAACATCTTTGATGTTGTGGTGGTGAGGAGGGCACTGAACAAACTGTTATCCATTACAGATAATCCTGCCCACTCTGCCCACCACCTACTGGACAGACAGAGCACTTCCTCTAACAGACTGGTTCAGCTTGCTGTCACAAGGACAGATTCAGGAAATTCTTCCTCCACTGTCACAGTTCTGCCTGCTAGGCCTCTGTGTAGTTTTTGTTTAGCCTTTAGTTTTTGTTCAGCCTTAGTTTTTCACAATGTCACTTTCTTACTGTTTACCTGTTCAAGTTCTGTCAGTCTGTCACTATTCACCTGCCATAGCTTCTCACCTCAGGTCCTGGTGCTTCTCCACTCACCCCGCCTCTGCCTCACCTTACCTGTCAGCCACTCCCACCTCATCTAGTCACCTGTGTTCTCAGCTGCAGCCAACTACTAATCAGGACATTATATAAGCCACTTCATTTCTGTTAGCCCTTGCCGGATTGTTCCTCTTTCCTCTTCTCTTCTTCTCCTCTGTTTTCTTTTCTGTTCCCCTGTTCTTGTTGCCTCTTGCCATCAGTGCTTTCATCGTGTTTGGATTTGTTTGTTTATTCATCTTTGTTTGGACTTTGGACCTGTTCTGTTGAGACCCTGGACTATGCTGGACTTAACCCTGTAGTGAGTTTTTTTTTGTTGATTGAGATTTTGCATTAAAAGACGTATTTATCGTCAATCCGGGTGTCTGCGCCTGAGTCCTTCCTCACTCCTCGTCACATCCACAAAGCCACAACTCTTTACAACATTGCACTTCTGTCTAACAGAAGATTCAGAACTCTCAGCTTTCTAGTTTCTGTCTCAACCAAAAACTCAAAACAATGAATTTGCACATCTTTATAATAAGTTTGCACACTTGTCTAATGTATATATCCTGTTATTCTGTGTTTATTATTCATTATAGTCTGTCTCTATATATATTTTAAAAACATTATTATTATACATATTTCTCTCTTCCAGTGTTGATATGTACTGTATATGTCCTGTGTATTTTCTGTTTCTGTGCAGTGCCTGGATAAAATGCTGCTATAACACAAGACTTTCCCAGTTTGGAATCAATAAAGCACATCTACCCATCTATCTATCTACCATTGTTCTTGTCTACTCCCTCATGTATTATCATTGGTTACGTTTAAGTTACAGACCTAAGCAACCTTTTTTTCCCCTGAAAGATACCTTCTTGATGATCTTTTGAAAACCCAGAAGGTCATGAAATAACACTACTCAAGCATTCTTGTAGTCATCTGACCAAAATAAATATTCAATTTACTGCATAGAACAAAAACTAAAAAGAAATGCCATATCTATTTGTACAATTTGTAGGACCCCCAACAAGATTTTTAAAAGTTTTGTTATTACTGCAAAAATATTATTTTGTTATTATTCTATATTTCTCTGTCTTGCTTTCCAGTATTTTAGTTTGGCATGTGTTCTTCTTACAGTGTGGTCTGCTTTGATTAGAAAATAGATGGAAACTAGGAGAGTTAAACATCTTTTTTCATTATGTAATGCATAATGTGCATCTTTTGTCCTGACAGTTTGAATATTTGATCAGAGAACAGAGTTGTTAAATGACCCTCTGGGTTTTTTCACAGCTTTTTTCATAGCTAGGGATGTATCTTTGAGAAAAGCAGATGCTTAGCCCTGTGACTTGAATGTAATGTCAATACACAACAGTTTCTAACTGGGGCTGGGTTTTGCCAGGTTCTCTGGTTCACAGGAAATATCTGATGCTTGTGTGATAAGAATACACAGATAAACTTAAATGGTAGTCATACATGAAAACAATTTCTTTATACAACAATTGCTTTATAAAGATGGGTAAATGAATAGACAGGTGAACTTCCATATCTGTAAATGTCCTGTTACAAGCCAATATGATCTCCTATCAAGTGTACGAGAAAAATTTTACTATGTTTAAAATTAGCCGGAGCTAGTACGTGCACCACGACCAGTAACACTTGTCCCAAAGCCTTCTAATCTACTGGGTCATCCTTTCTGACTTTGCCCTGTGGAAGATGTTCCTCTTTAACAAATATGACCTCATCATTGCCTAGCGGAAGTCCGAGTAGCACCAATAGCAGTGACACAGTGTTGAGGGGCCGGCCTGGTGCCTGCATTGCTAAAGGCAACATAACGCCAAATGAGATGTGACAGCTGAAAGAGAAAACAGGCCCAGCTGATGGGGCTAAAATGAGAACAGAAGGTCCTTTGTATTATAGGCTTTAGTATTTTCACAGTGGGGGTACAGTACAACAAATATGGATGGCTATTTATGAATTATGGGGAGTGTCAATGCAGAAAGATTTATTTATTTATTTGTTTATTTTATGTGTCTTTTGATTAATGCCCTTCAATGACCTTGTTATTGCAGAGTATGATATGAGAAACAAACAGACTTCGCATGTAGCTCAGGGCTTGTCTCATAGTAAAAGATCTGTGCTGTCTGTGGGATGTAAAGGGGGAGGGGTGTGTGTGTGTGTGTGTGTGTGTGTGTGTGTGTTTTGGGGTGGGGGCGTGTTCTGATGGCCACATAGTGCCTCTGATCTATGATCAAACAGAAAGCCCTGTCCTGCTCTCAGACTACAAATACAGCCACAGCACGCCGTGCATCAAACATAAAAACACACACAGACGCATGCGTCGACACACACACGCACACACACAAACACACACATACAAATAAGTGTAAAAACACTTTGGGCAATCTGAACCATTGCAAAAATGAACAAAGCCTTTAAAATTTGAACTGGGGTGAGTTTTCTCTATCATACTTCCCACGGTTCCCACAAGTCTCGGCTGTAGCTTTTCACAGCTCTTTTGTAGCTTTCTTTGCATCTCCCGCTCCAAGTTTTCCATTCCAATGATTCAAGGCACTCACAAAGCCTCTTATTTCTAGCAGGTAGATTTGAGGGCTCCAGCCAGTTTTCCTGCACTCAGAAGCCAAGTGAGTGCTTGAACCTTTTCTTGTTGGGAGCGATAACCTGGTTTTGCTCCACGCAGTCGGCTCAGTCAGGAGAATCACTGTGGTTTCTCTGGACCTGAATGTTTTTCACCTTCCTTTCTGATGTGAGGAGTGTTGCTGCTGATCTGTCTGCTGCCTCTTTTCATCTCATTTTTTCCCCCTCAGGGAATGGATTTTTCAGGCAGGTGGCCTTCCAGGTTTTTACCTCCAGACTTTTGGTTTCCAGCATTTCTGCCAATTCTTTTGGTAGCAGCTTGTGTAACCATCTGTATTTGTCCAAAACTTAAAAAAATATTACTGCATGATAGGATACAAAGGAGTTATATTGTATGGCAGAGACCAGGGTTTCACATCCTGCGTCCTGTCAGTGGTCAGGTTTAGGCAACAAAAGAACTCTGCTAAAGGCTAGGAAAAGATTGTGGTTTTGGTTAAATGTTAATAAACCCTTATGAATAAATAAATCGATAAACACTGTCTCATGCATCAAGTCACTGCTAACTATTTTCTGGATTAAACCAGGCTATGATCTTTCCCTAACTTTAACTAAGTGCTGTAATGCCTAAATGTTATCTCTACCCTTTAATTAATATAACTTCCTCATTAAGTTAATAAAAAAGTAATCTGATCTTCACCATCTCTAGAAGAAATAGATAGAAGCAATTTCCGCTCTGATGCCTGTATTGGCCTGTTGTCCAGTTGACAACACCTTCCCATCCTGTCTAACCTCTCTCTTCTCCCTCATAGAACAAGTTCTGCTCTCTCCTGTTGACGACCTTGGACTAAAGCAGGGTGTAGTTCAACGATCTCAATCAGCTCTGGCTTCTGCCTTCTTTACACACAGCTCACCGCTTCCTGCTGATGGTTCAGATTTTTTCCAGCCAGTTTACACCTTTCAGCCTCTTCTTCCTGCCTGTGTGCACCTGCATGTCAACATTGCTCTGCTCTGACACCTGTACAGTAGCTCTGTAGTAGGTCTTGTTTGTTGCTTCATGATGAGATGACACAGTTTGAATGTAAATGCTGTTTATGAGAGGAAGCGTGATTGTGGTGGTTATAGTGACAGATAGTATTATAACCACTACAGGTTATTTCATAAGGCTTAGGTTATTTGAACAATATCAGGCCAAGGCAGTGCCTCCAGTTTTTAATCTACTACTGTAAAAGTTTGTGTGACACCAGCAGTGTGTAGTTGAACTCCAACTGACATCTGTTCCTCTGCATTTAACTTCTTTTTCATGTTTCTATTCTCATTTCTCTTTTATGCAGTAACATCCTGAAGCAAAAAATGCTTTCTTTCACACTTCTGTTCAACTCAGAAAAGGTTGATGTTCTTGACCTTTTGGATTCTCACACTCTGCTGTGCACAGGAAGAAAATTCATGCACCGCTTCTGCTGTTTTGCTCCACCATATCATCGCAGTGCTTCATATTTTGCTATTTCTTTTACAGAAAAATGCAAATGTACAGGCAAGACTGTGTGTTGAATAAGAATGTTTCATCCCTAACCTTTAACTTATCATTATTAAGTCATCAGCTTATACAGAGTTGTGTTTTTTTTCTGACATTATGTTGTAGCTGAATAAGATGTACCACTATTTGTAATATGTTCCTGTTCTGAGTGTAACCATTTGCGGAATTGCTATAGCCGTGGGAGTGGGTAATGTGGTTACCATGCAGGTAAATTTAGAAGGTATCCTGGCTACCCAAAGAGCTCTTTTGTACAGTGATGATAAAACATACAATTGCAATGATAAAATATAAAATACAAATGGAAACATGTCAGGGTCCAAGCGTTTTTCTACCGCATCACACAGCAAGGCATAGTAGATTATACCTTGATGACGCGTTGGAGGTGTGATCATTTCAAACCACAGCCAGAGCCTGACACCAGCAGGCTGTTTCTGTTTGTTCTATTACTCCCTGCAATATTTAAAACTGATCAAATGATCAAGCCAAATATTGCAGAATATCTTCATATGTGGTAAATTAGGGCTGTTTTTATTGAAGAATAGCACTGCTAATGATGCTCAGCTAACTTGGTGCCACATACATTGCACTTCCACTAACTTCTTCACAATGAAAGCATCCTACCAGTTTGCCTGTGGAAAGCTTTTAATGGGAAGCAACGGCCGCAGGGACGGTTTGGTTTGCTTCAGTAGTAACTTTGCACAGCTCCAATATGGCTGAAAGTAGAAACAGTAAACCAGGAGTGAAACTAAACTCCAAACCACAGAAATTCAGGATGATGCTACAACTCTACTAAGAGCTGAACACTTTTAAAAACAGAGCTTTTTCTCTAGTCTCCACTACAGACAGTTTAGCAGTCAACGACAGAGCTAAGGTGAGGCCACTGCCAGGCAGGATCACAGCAGTACAGCTCTGCATGTCTATCTCCTGCTCTAAGGCTGGAGTGGAAACATGTTAGCACAGCTTTGCCTGGCATGGCACAGCTGAAGAAGACCAACCTAGGCCAATGGAAAAATAAAAGGTCCCGCTCTGTACACGAACTGAGGTTACTGGTCAGCACCTCACCCCTAGGCCACCAGCAGCCTCAGATAATAACCAGGACTTAAAGAAGAAATGTAATTATGTCGTCAGATTTTTTTGCTGTTGCAAACGAAAAAAGATTACATTTAGAAAAGGTACCAGTTAATGTTCCCTGAGTCATTAATGCTTGAAGTCACTCATCACAAAATAGGGTTATACACCCCAAGGGAAGTGCATACAAAGGTCACTGCCACTTCCAAACACACACAGTGCTAGTACAGAGCTAAGTTGCACAACTGAATGCAATCTTTGTGGGCAACAGATGAAATAGGATTATAAAATATTAACTTATTCCATTAAAAGTAATAATTGCTTTTTTTATCAGTATGGCCGTCCAACATATATATTTTTTTGTTATTGCTGCATTCTGGAAGATATTCCCCACCTTCCAGTACTTGTGTACACAGTGTAAACAGTGCCGTGACCTGGCTGTGACTCTAACAAAAGTGAATTCTTTCTGAAGGGTGCAGTGAGTTCCTTTTGTAAAATGCAGCATATGAGTGTGTAGCACTGTGTTGGTAGGCAGGTCCAACACTGGCCTAGATACAGCACCAGGGTATTGGACCTGTGTGATTATTGTGTGGAAGTGTGTATGTCAGGGGACTGACTTTTTGTTCAACAATAGCAATAACAATTTAAATAGCTCTTTCTCAAGCAAGTATGACAACCTATAGTATTCCTGATTTGTTGCACTAACAAACTTAAAAGTTTGGTTGGTACATAGAAAGTAATTCCATAATGATATAGGAATAGGAAATCTCTAGTCATGCTTACAGTTCATACTGTAGAAATTGTGGTTCATTTCCAAATTGACTGAAACAGTGCACCTCTCTGTTTATAAACCATATGCAATAAGATTAACTGAAGAGTTTCATGGACCATGACCTCTGGAGGACCCAGACCCTGAACAACCAAATGTAATCTCAAGAAGGCGTGCTTCACTTGGAAACTACACTTAGAGTCTCACGCCAAGTCAGGAGCTCTGCGAGGCTCCACTTCAGCACAGCAGTGCTTTGAGCTAAATGAAAACACACCTGTGCTAATATGGTCATAATGACAAGACTAACATATTTAGCAAGTAATGCTTACCATGTTCGACATCTTAGTTTAGTGCATTATCATGCTAACATTTGGTAATTTGCACTAAACATTTGCAGTTGGGAGTGTCATTGCAGGTTGTTGGGAATAAAACTAAAGTATTGGGAAAATTGAAAACCTGAAAACCTGATGATCTCACATGAGGAAAAAAAAGTTAAAGGATCATCCAAGTGGTTACAATTCATTTGGAGGGGAGCATGAATGTTGGAACCAAATGTAATGGCAATCCATCCAATAGTTGTTATTTGGTCTTTCAGTCTGGACCAAAGTGTTGGACAGACCAACAGACTGATGTTGCAACCCCCGAAGTAAAAATGGACATCAGTGGTTTCTCTTCTTTCTATTTCCTCTTTTCTCTCGTCTGCACAGGAAAATACACTAAAATGTAATTGGATGGAACCAGAGCTGGTGTAGAAACCATACAAACGTCTGGAGGTTAGATTAAATCAAATGCAGACAATATGATGAAAATTATCAGTGCTCAAGACACTGAATTATTATTTTGAATTATAATATTATTATATTAATTATATATTATTAATTTGAATTTCTGATATGTACCCCAGTGCTTTTTGATATGATGGCACACACTCTTCTATCAATGATGTGTAGCCACCCTTTAGTCTATTGATTAATGTATAAAACTAGATAGATTAATAAGAATAAATGTACATATATTTAAATCTAGTGTCAAGGCTGTGTTTTGTATCTCTCCCTGTGAAGCATATTTTAAAACCAGAGCAGGGAGAGATCAATGCAACTTCCCCATGGGCAACCGTGAAGAAACAGAGCTTGCAGGTGGATTATGAAGATGGAGGTGGGGCGTGACATGCATAGGCAGCAGCAGCTGTAGAAGCAGAAGAAATAAGCAGCTAGTTTGTCTGACGGATGACATCATATGACAGTCAGAAAATATTGAAACTGAGCAAATAATCTTTCAGGTAATATTGGTGTGAAAATGTATTTGTTCAAAAACAGTTTCAGCCTACTTTTAAAGGAAGAACTATACACACAAGACTAATATTCAGTTTCTGGAGGATAGATACAGGGAGCCTTCATACAGCTGCAGGATCAGTTGGCTGACTTTACACAACCCACTTCATGAACATCATACCATTCTAACAGTTGCCATACTGATCTGGGACCAAGAACAAGAGTTAGAGAATGGTGTAGCTAAAGTGACACATGGCATAGCAACAAGCCTATAAACCAAAGCACATTATTCTTACTAAGGTGTTTTTTCTGCATTAAATCTTACCTGTGAGCGTGGAATGACCACACTGTTGCTCCTTACAGCCACTGGGGAGAAAAATCACCCACTACAACCATGGTTCCAACCCACCATCAAGTACCAGTGGGCATTTTTGGTCCTCCTGGCTTCAGGTGGCAGTAATGAGCTTATTATGGCTTGGTGCACCACAGAGAGGCAAAGAACATAGAGCACTATTAATCTTACGTGGACAAGTGACACAAAGGTGAGATCAAGCTGTAATTCTTTTACAAGAGAACAGACCATACAATGAGCTACATTCAAATGCATTTGTAATGTCGATGTGGCTAATGTTTTAGCAAACTATCGCCTAATGTAAGTCCAATACCGATGATCATTCCAGCTCTGGTTTGGTCTCCATAAACCACCATAAAGACTGATGATGAAGTAGTGATGTACAGTAGATTAAAGCCTTTTTTATTGCGAACAGCTGCCTGCTGCAGTCAGAAACACCCCTGATGAGAGCGCTGAGAGTGAACAGGAAAGTTTCGGGAGGGAAAATGAAAAACAATGAGCTTAAAGAGGCAAACGAGCTCTGTAGAGCCGAGGACTGCAGAGTTGGTGATCATTCTTTGGGGGTTCATCACTATGAACAACCAGTCGTTTGACCCATTATTCTTATGAAAATATTGATTGTGCAGCTACAGAGACTTCAGAAGCTGTAACTCTACTCTGTTATACTGATTCACATGTCCCTGTGGCTGTTATTACACTGCTGCCCAACAGACTGGATCAGTGAGCACAAACACTCCATCAGAGCAAACTATTGGAAGTAGCCAATGGCCAAACATTTTCAAGTAGTTCATCAGTAATGAATCTCTTTTACAAGCATTGAGCATATAACAAAATCAATATCAGGAAAAGACTTCACGACGGCTTCAACATCACTGATTTTGAGTGATTACGAAAGAAACTCGTTGCGTCTGCTTTATTCCATGACACTAAAAAGTGTTGTTTTGTTGAATACGTTTGTCTAGTCTCCGTGACACCGATCCTTTATGTGACTGAGGTTTGTGCCAGTTACGGTCTATGGCCCTGACCATGACTCTGAAATATCAGTAGACTAACTGTGCTGTGTATTCATAAATCCATGTCGCAGTCCCTGGTGCTGAAGTAGCAGACGTACCTATGTTCTGATTGTTAGTCAGTTACAGTCGTCTTCATATAAAAACAATGATTGATGATCTCTTCAGTCGTTAATATATGATCAGACCGCCATCCACCACATGCCTAATGACTACACATACAGATACCCCTGTTGGAAATCAACAAATCACAGACTGTGTAAAAGTATAAAAAATACCATCCTTTAAAGCCCAATTAACAAATGACTTCTACCATTCAACAATCATTTCAGTAAATAATGGAGAAATGAGTCAATGGAGGTTTGTTCTGAATGAAAATGGCCATAGATGAAACTGAGCACATTTGTATGCAACAGGAACACTGCCATACTGTAATACCAATACCTTTCAAAGCAATTGGATTCTGGTTCAGCAATCCCTTCTCATATTACAGCCCTGCAGCCTCATGACACTTGAATGCTTGTTCTTGCTTGTGCCATCCATCCCCTATTCAGTGACAATCTATTACTTGCATCTATTCAGGGACTGTGAGGCTCTCATTGAGCCAACAATGTTCAGTGAATGCTCGCTGGGGATTGTTCACTGATGCCAAGAGACAGTGTTCTCACAAATGTATCCCTTCTAATGAATGTTAGCCTGTGTTCCCTGCTGTTACAATGCCATGGCTGAGTGTAAGTAGTAACACGCTGTCGATGATTGTTCCATTGTAAAGCTTTCGTGACAATACCCCAAAGTCCCAAATCCCAAGTAGATTATGTGTTATCTGATGTGGTTAGCTGTTTTTGAACAACACTTTAAGAAACTCTTTTTTGATTTGTATCTGTGGGACTCATTCCCTGAGGGCTGGGAGCATGGGCTACGAATGGATCGGGATTTAGGTTTTAAATTCACATCTCATGTGAGTTCATCTGGTAAAATATTCAGGTGTATGCTTTCTTTAAATAGAATTAGCTACATATAGTATTTGAGGGTGACAGGTGCAGATACACTTCACTACATCTCAAGAACAACACCGACAGGAAGGTGCGCAGGCAGCTTTGCCTTTTATTGGGGTTAACAGCAAAAACTGCTAAGCACATTTGATATATTTCTGGAGTTGGAAGAGCCTTGCTTCCCTTATACTGACAAAATACAAATGTGTCATAGAGCTGCATGAGTGATGTGATTCCCAGGAAGAGTGTCGAGGTGATAAATTGTCACACTTTTCATCTCCTTTACAGACATAAGTTGTGTCAACTGTGAGTAATATGAGGCCATAAAATTTGACATATCATACATTTTCGTAAACACAACAACAACAAAAATAACTTTAACTGTGCTGTACTTCCAACTGTTTTCAAACGGGGCTCCCTGCCTTCTTCTGTGTGATGAAGGGCACTGTGGTTAGTATGATTTACAATTATAATTTAGGCTAAGTGACAATTTATGGAATAAATATTAAGAAGAAACGGATGCATACACTGATCTTCAACAGCTAATAAACTGAAGCTTAATTTTCACAACCAATTTGACTCTCAGATAATTGCAATCCATCATTTTGAGTCTTTGGGATCAATGGGCAG
Source organism: Holacanthus passer (assembly GCA_025331565.1). Taxonomy (NCBI): domain Eukaryota; kingdom Metazoa; phylum Chordata; class Actinopteri; family Pomacanthidae; genus Holacanthus; species Holacanthus passer. The sequence goes on from JAFREQ010000005.1 coordinate 15,863,948, forward strand.
AACCGAGCAGTGATGTTGTCTATAGTCGGCTGTAGGCGTGTCATTATGATAAATGACTCTATCAGCTGAAGTTGAGAAGGCTATACCTTATGAGTCACACACAGATCAGAAAAGTTGAGCAAGTTTTGGCCACAAGTTTATCTTATGCCACTATCAGTTTGATAAATATGCAGCCTCAAGGGAAGCATCACGTATTGAGGAGGAATTAACAGTGTGGAAAAGAGCTTGCCCCGAGCAGCAGATTGTTTGAAGGATAACTCTGGTGTAAATCTTTTCCTATTGTTAGTAATCCCAGTGAAGAGTCCAAACACACCAGTGTATTACTACTATCTGTTTTAATACAAATTTGTCTCTCACCTCTGGGAGGCAACTGTGTCCAAAAACATTCTTCAACTATGGATGCTCATAGAGACAAAGTGCTGCCCTCACTAATATAATACATCAAATACAGCAAATTTCTGTTTAGTTTTGTCTCTCTGCTTTTAATTGATTTTCCAAGCGGCAGCCAGTAACTTCTGAGGGGTAAGATAGACCAGAAGTACAAATGACAGTAACAACTTCTGACAATGAATAGTACATGCATGTAAACAGAGATTGGAAACTCATGTTATTGATTTGACTGATAACCTTCATTACCAATGACCTAAAGCCACCAATGTACCAATACAGGTTGCAGTCATTCAAGGATATATTAAGTCACCATCGATGTATTACACTGTAAAAAACTAAAAAATGATGCTTCTTCTGTAAAATAAGTGATAGCTGATGTTCTTTCATCTCCAGTTACCTTCTGATCTTCTCAAAATGGCATATAAAACTTAAACCACCCTATAAAAATACTGGGTATTTTTATATGATGCCTGTAGATGTGTACTGTATGTGCATTCTGCGTGCATATGTGGCCTTTAGTTGTATCCTGGACCTCTCATAACCATTTTGTTAGTTCTGCATAATTAAATAGTTTCATTTTTCACAGCTACAAGACCGCCAGGATCTGGGCACAAAGCAATTGTGCTCCTTAATGGTGTTAAATTCAATAGAAATGAGCTGATGAAGCCATTTTATGTGATATTCTTTAAAAATGTGTGGTTCTTTCAAAGTATTTAGTATCAAAGGATGTCAAAATACACATGATACTCAGCGGTTCTTATAAATTGGACTGACATCAGCAAAATACTGCTTTGGGATCATCAACTCTCCTCGTAATTACACTTTGCCCAGAGTAATGGAAAAGAAAAGGTATTTTTATTCAGACAGGCTCACTTAAGAACTTGAGTTAGATAGATTCCTTCATGTACAAGCCAAAAAATTGAATTTATTTGAACATCTAAACTTGGACTGGACTTGGACAACTTAATTTGCTGATGCAAATGAGTGTTGTGGAACTTCCTCAACCCGTCTGAACTCAGAATGCACAGGGTCATTTCCCTCTGTTCTTTGCAAATGAAGGCAAAGCTTTTACAGGCTCAAAATACAGCCAGAGTGACAGTCCAATTAATTCCAATAAATAAAAGATAAACAAAGCCAACAGCAGTGTGTATGTTTCAGCGAGACATGTCATTCAGCAAATACACACCCTGGCCTGTATTCTCCAACACACTGTCGCTGGAAAATGTTTGCACTGTTTTATGTCAAAGTCAGCTCTTTCTCTGTACCTCCCCATGACACACACACAGACACACACACACACACACACTGTAAAATCATGACCAGCTTCAGAGTGGCTATCTCGCCCAACACTCTCCTTTGTATCAAGAGCTACCAACAAGGTGCCCTTGAGCAAGGCAGGTAAGAAGCAGCTGCTCCGTCAGTAGATGTGAGATAATGGTCCTGGGCAGCTCCCAGGTGTGAAGGTATGTACAGAATGTGTATGAATTCGAAGCAGAGCAACACTGAAAAAGAACATGCACACTCAGCAAAACCCTTTCCTGGACAATAAAGGAGGCAAAGAAACATAGATAAGAGATACCAGATAAGGATTGATATTTGTGTTGCACTATACCAACAATTTCCATCTGCAAAATCACAACATGCTTATAAGAACATTCAATAACTGTAGTAACTACCTGACAACAATACAGGGGCATATGATAACATTGTGAATAAAATTAAATGTTAACTGCGGCTGTGAAAGTTTACAGCGTTCACTAAAATTCAACAATCCTTCTCTTTCTTGCCGTGGGTTAGATGAGACAGTCATGTCCGTTTGTCAAGCACAGAGTTAGAGCCTGAAGCTGATTAGTTTAACTTGGTATAGAGGAGTGGAAACGGGGAAGCAGGAAGCCCAAATGTCCAAAAGTAAAAGAATCCAGTTATACCAGCACCTCTAAAGCTCACTGACTAACATGTTATACATCATTTGTTTAATCTGTACAAAAGGGGTAGGGGGATTACCCCTTTTATACAGATTACATGCAGGGGATTACATGCTCGGCTCCTTCTTGGGCAGGTGCAGTGACTTCCTGAAGTCACAGTGAGGTTGCCAGGTGACATGCTGCACAGTTAATTAACAATTAATAAGCATTTTATGATCCTGGCTGTGACTTTGTATTTAACAGGCAGATACACTATGACTTTTCCCACCTAACTCTCTGCGAAAAAACATATAAGTGATACTGTCCTCCAAAGAAGAACGAGAGTATTATTAGTCTCAGCAAATGCTCTTAAATGACACACAAGTAGCAACGCCCTCTAGCGGCCACAGGAATTATAACAAGAACAAAAGGGGGAAGTCGGGCGACAAAGTTCACAGAGGAGGGAGGTCGGAGTAGTTGGATTTCCAAGTTAATGTTGCTTTTGTTTAGCATATCCATTGACCATTAACAGTGTTTACAGGGGCTCCTGATGGACAGACAGCTTCCCTGACAACAGTATAGTAATGTAACCTGTGCAGCTGGCTGACTCTGCACAGACCAGACTGGGAGCTCAGAGCAGCAGGGGAATGTTGGTGTTTACACTGCTAGCACGGGAACTTTGGACCGCCGGGAGGATCATAGTTGACCTAGTGGTCAATGCTGGTGGGGAGCGGTGCTGGAATGGGCACCAGAGCCAGGCGAGCCAGCAGCGTAACCCGCCTCAGCCTCTACGCCAAAATAGTTCAATTCAATTCAATTCAATTTTATTTGAATTGGGTCAAATTACAACAGAAGTCATTGTAAGGCACTTTTTATACAGAGCAGGTCTAGACCGAACTCTTTATAATATTGCAACGTTGTTGGCAGAGGAAGGTCGCTGTTGGCAGAGGAAGGTCGCTGTTGACAGGTCTGTTGACGAGAGCTTCGTGAAATAAAAAGCTGCAAGACAGATGCTAAGCTAACCTTCTTGCTGTTGGACAAGTAAGTACTATTAGCAGGCTTGTTCAGTTTTGTGTTGTTTTGTCTGTGTTAGCAAAGTCATCAACTAGCTAGTTTTTTATTAAAAGTATTGTAATCATAACAAATATACGTCTGTCAGTATATACTGTCCATATTGGGGCACTGTAACAAAGGCCATGTTCTTTCCCCAAACCTAGCCAAACCTTAACTATATACTTGCAAAGCAGATGTAGTTTGAACAGTGATGTGTAACGGTTTTAGAAGGAACAGACAAATCATGTAATCCAACTTGCGCCATGTTGATATGGTTTCATAAGCAGCATCGTGTGTGTTCATAAGACACTAAATAGAATAATGTATTTGCAGTACAGTTGAAAAAGTGCACACACATTAGTAACAAGCTGAGCACACATGCAGTCTGAGGTGTGCACATACTGCAGGAGGTCCACTTTGAGCAACACAAGCCCGAGACAACTGAGAGAACTGATGTCAAAACATGCAACATGAAGCTATTTCATACCCAGTTGGGTGGCTCCAGATTGCCACTTTTTTATTTTTGATTATTTCTGTTTGCCTTCTAATTCTGTCTCATTCTATTTCTCTTTGAGCTACAGCCAACCTACAGAACATTTACAATTGGTCTTATGCTCAATTAAGCTAAAATGTTTGTTTTCCTTGCAGGCCCCATGATTTGCCAGATGACGTTTTATAATGCCATCACATGGATTTGATGAGGTTTTCATACTAAATGACATAAGCATGTGTGATGTGTGTTTGCTGTCAGTCATTAATAATATCAACAAAAAGTCAACAATATAGAAAAAGAGAGCAAGCCTCATCCAGTTATTATTGGTTACAATGCAACAAGCTACTAATTACTAAGTCATTAGGAGAGTAATTCTTTTTTTTTTTTTTTTTAGAAAAAGTGACTTTTTTTCCCAGTAATAACCCCAACACTGTGCACATGTACAAGACCTCCAATTTCACCCGAATAAGTACAACTCCTACATGCACACTCCACAGGCTTAGTGATGCTGTCTGATGGGAGACACGGCACTTATGTGAGATTGATAAAGGTGAAGAAGGCCATTGATCAATGCCTGATTTAACTATAATGCAACCTGCCAAATGCATTAGCGCTGCAACAACTAACGAGCACCAGAGCCAATCTGTCATACTCCATCCAGCCTGGTAGGAGACCGCTCAGTCATTTATGTGTGATACAACTGCCATGGACATAATGTAGCATTTGTGGAAGGCATCCAACACTGTGCAACACAGTTGTTCTGTGATATAAGTACAAACTGACACTGAGATTGAATGTGTGGCCAACGCTTATGTGTCACCAACACAAACTAAATTATATAGTGATAATGAATTGGGCATAACACCTCTCAGCACTTTGTCACTAACAACAGGTTTGAGGTTTAAGGCCAAAGAAAGAGTTGAAGCTCACTCACAGACATTGTTTGCAGGACTTGGTACCTGAGTTGGGAGAATTTAAGGTAAATACATACACCCATGCATCACATTATTTCCCTGTCAGACTCCTTCACATAATCCCTTTGAGAAGAGAAAACATTCCTCTCACTTCAGGTGCTTTGGGCACACATTTGCATTTTTAGACGTCAGGCTCATTTAACATAATTTCAGGACACTGGGCTCCCCTGTGACACCACTGGGAAGCTGTTTTTACTCACTGTGACCAAGTCCTGCTTTCCCTGTCAGGTAGGTTTCTCCTCTACATGAGGGAATTGAGGCTAAGGTTAAAGGGCAATGCTGGCACTATATACATGCATCAATGCACTCCTCAAAAAAGCACATGTTGTTTGCTCACACGTACTACTCCATCATGAACATGCTCCTTCAATAATATTGACATCTACATACATTGTTGTTAATAACTGATCAACATTTCTTTCAACTGACAGCTAGTAAAAATGGATTTTTACATAAACACACAGAGTGATTTTATTGATGACCCTGAGCTTTAGAAAAACATGAAATGCTTTAACTACTTTGAATTTTTAATTCACTCAAAGCAAAGAGTGATTTAGTTCTTGCAGGAATTTATGTCATTTTCCTAAAGACTGACAAGGTGACAAGAGTGTGAGGTGGAAGGAACTTTTTCTCATTTCTTTCTTTTTAGAGAATCCTTGGCGGGACTGAACCAACACAGAAAGCAAGCCTCACAGAGTTACACTGACAAATGATTTGTAGTAGAAGTAGAAGTAGGAGAGTATGAGGCTATGTCTCACAGTGCACCAGTCGGTGTTAACAGGAGCTGAGGAGCCACAGATAAGAAGACTGAAGGATGTAAACACAGACATACATAGAACAGACACAGGGGAAGAGAAGAAGTCTTACCTGGGAATACAAGCACAGCAAACACCCATGACAGGATGATGAAACATACCGAGTTATACATGCTTCCTAAGCAGTGCTGATTCTGATCTGCTGCTTTGTTTTATAGATGCTCTTTTTGTATCTTCCCACAACAGGGCTTCAGAGAGCTGCCCACTTTGCTTATTTTTTTCTTTATTTTCTCTGCCTTTTTTTCCTGAATGTCAGTTTGGATAGCTTTTCATCCCCATTTGCAGGTTGTACTGAAGATGCTTTAAATCCAGCGCAAGTAGTAGTTGGCGGCACACACGCACAGAGGCTGGCTCCTCACGCAGTATTCGATCTCCCTGTCTTCCACGACGTACTACAGCACACAGAGGGACTAGCACTCTGCAAGACTGGGGGGAGAGGAGGGGGAGGGCTGTCTCTGCTCAGCTGGCATTGGCTGGCGCTTATGTCAATCACCCATGAACAGTCCTAGCTCTGTTTTTTTTCCTCTCTTTTTTTTTTTTTGGTTGCTTTGAATCCTCAACCCTACTTTCCTTTCTCTGTCCTCTGACAGAACTAGAGCAGGATTAAAACAGATGATGCGGGATTGATTTTCAATTATGGCTAAATAAATATCAGCCTCCTAATTAATGCAAAGGGTGATCTGGGATTAGGACAATATTCTGATTTTTGGTGTTATCTGACATGTCTTGAATGTGTTTAATGAGGGATTTCAATGCAGTGTTATGACAGTTTGGACTGCCCTATCCAGTTGGAATACATAGATGTGTTCATTTTTGGAGAATGGAAACAGTGCTGGACAGAAAGGGACATAATGAGGTGACACTCTATGTATGAAGAGATTCTCTCTCAAATTCTCACGGCTGCTATTTTGAGTAAAGTCAATGGAGCTGATGTGAGATTCATTTTAAAACCTGACTGAAACTCCCTGCCACAGAAGTCTTAAATATATTCTTGTGCTGAGAACTACTCATTTTTCAAGTTGTAGTTAGACTTTATGTAATTTTTTATTGTATTCCAAGAACAAATATCCTAAAAAGTGGCCTTTTATTCTGCTCTTTATCAGAGGTGGGTTAGGGTTAATGTACCTTTGCCAAAGCAACCAGTTAGTATTCGTCTTTGTTTCAACAAGTGTTTTGAATTGTAAAACCAAAACATACTGTTTGAAAACACTTCCACAAAAGCGAAAGTCTTACCTTTGTGTTGGTTGTCCAAGTAGCTGTTGAGTGTGGAATTGACTCATTGCTGCCCCTTGAGGCAGAGGAGGGGAAAAACAAATAAACAAACACACAGCACACAGCTGCTTCCCTTGCCTTTTCACTGCAAAGCATCTCCTACGCTGTGGATGACACATTTCTCAATGAGACTGTGGAATCTGGAACATCCATTATTTTGATTTTTCCTTTAGGTTATAAAGAAACATTTTTTCTTCAATACATTTCCAACGCCTGTATTAAAAACACAGTTTCAACATAGAAGTGAGCTCAGATATAAGTGAAAACATTTAATTGAAAAGTGCTGTAAACTTAAACATCTCTTTTGTTGGACAGTGATATTACTTTACTTGAACTGGATCTGCTGTCATTAGAGGACTCTCATTCAGAAACTGTATGGGTATTTGTGTCGCACAGAAGAAAAAGCACTGACCCACTGCTCCTGAGCCCAGGATATAATTCTTGATAGTGGAGGTTCCAGCTTGGATGGGCGCTCCAGTAAACACAACTGGCATCGTTAGCAGTTTGGAAGCCAGTCAGAGATCATGATTGTGTCTCTGCACTGCCGACTTGGCTGGTCGGGTACCTGTGTGGAAGGGAGTTGGACCATTGGGGGAATTTTGTGAAATCTCCAATGTAGCTCCTTGACAGTCGGTGAAAGGGTTACTTCATGTGTATTAAAGGAAACATGTGGCAGTCTACACATAGAATTTTTTTTTTTTTTTTGAATAAAACAAAATGGTAGAACCATTAAAGTATGTGCCATTTTGCTGGAATCCCCTAAAGGACCCTTGGAGCTTTCTGAGCACTCTGGGAGCCACCACCTTCAACACAGCAGACCCCTTCACTTTGAGTCATTCTATTATTGGTAAACCCAATTTTCATTAAACCACAATTACAAAGTTTGGCAAAACTTGACTTCGACGCTCACATGGGCAACGATGGAGAAAACTGGGGGCGGGCCTTGTGCAAGGCCTGTCATGGAACAGTTTTTACATCACAAGACAACCACAAACCTATACCACTTGAAAAACAAGCAGCTACATGACAACTGTACAAAAGTCAAGCAAAAGTAATTCTGCTCTGGTCTTGGAACAGAGGATTTCCCACACACCAAAACAAGAGTGAAGACTGAAGTTCAGTGAATCCAGATGCCACATGCAATTTAAGTTATTGTATTTTAATTACACAGATCAGCACCACAGACACCAGCATTCAAATCGCAGCAGAGCCAGAGAAATCCACTTAGAAGATGGAGAAGCGGTCATTGGGCAGCTTCTTTATGAGGAGCACAGAGCTGTCGGCTTCATCTGCTGTGCAGTTGGAGGACACCATGGCAGCTGAGTATATAGCTACATTATGACTCCTATCATCAATGGAGAGGAAAATCCCTTGGTCTGGCCTCACCTGGTCCTGTGTACTCCAGCCATGACTTCACCATCAGGGAGTGTTTACTGTTATGGGCAATGTAGTCACATGTCAGCATTCATGTCTGAAACCAGCAAAAGTTGACATGCTGATTTTCTTGACAAAAAATCTGTAAAGACTGCAATGAGTGTTGAAAAGATGTAGAGATGTCAGGGAAGCAATGTTAGGTGAGGCTTATGTTGTTTGGAGCAAGGTCAGTTTTGTGGCAAAACAGTGTTCTGGAAAATGTCTAAAGGCAAACCTGAGTTTTCTCGGAAGGTTTGGCTCTCATAGTTTCAGTTCCTTTTGTGATACAGAAAGGCTCACCATTTCTCCTTTTGCTGGAAACAGAACTGAAAACAGAACATGTCTCTGCTATCATTTTAAATAAAGAATAACTTACCTTGCAAAACACTGATACGTAGCTACTCCCAACTACGTCTCACCGTATCCCCACCAGCAAGTTGATGGGATGGTTCCTTAGGTATGTTATGTGGAGAACCCTGGCTGTCTGAATCCAGGTTTCTGAGTCACTGGCACACTGCAGTTTGGAAGTGGAAATGCTCAGCCATGGTGCTGACTGCTTATTTTGCTTATATGATATGTCATTTAACATAGTTACATATGGAACTTAACATGTTGAAATAAAACTGACCTTCTTTGCAAAACGACTTTTAGTGTCAAAGAGTGACCTTCGACTGAGAGAAGGAAAAGGAGATGCAAAAATGGGACAGTGATACATCTGTTGCCATGGCCCTGGGTCTGTTTGTTTGTATGTTTTGAATCTCTCTTTCATGACCTGAATATTTTTTGTCATACCCTCTCTCCTTTCCATTGAGGACATCAGTTTAAATCAGATTTTGCTTCATTGTGCTTTTATCCATTAATGGTGCATGTTCTTATTGCCAAAAAAAGACAGACCAAATGAAAATGTACTTTCTCCACTTCAAGTGCTTTAAACTGTTCTGCAACATTTCTATTTATCTATTTATTTATTGTGAATGCTACACCTTAAAACCATGCAACCAATGTTCATTTTTAACTTGTTCTATCACCTTTGCCGCTTTGCTATGCAAATTTCCCCACTGGGATGAATAAAGGTTTATCTTATCTATCTAATCTAACCCCCTGCAGCCACATACATGCCCAACCACATTCTATTTGGTTCTATTCTATTCCATTCCATTTTGTGTGAAATATGGCAATACTCTATAAAACTGAAAAAAAAAAGGAAATATAACTTGGAACTTGCTCATTAAGTTTACTTTTCTTCTTACTTTATGTGTTCCTTCTCTTTTATCTGACATTAGTAGTAGTGAGTGGCAGGAAACATGAGGAGAGAGGGGGATGACATAATAAAATAAACTATGGTTAGTCATCACCGTTATTAAAATGCTCCTGTCACGATGCTCTTTAATAATAAAGGAGAGTCACGCTTCACTGTTGGCCTGGGAAATGCTTTGTTTACTTCAGACTCATTATCATAACCACCTGCATTCAGTTGCACAGTTGAAGCCAGTTGATCTGCAGCAGTTCAGTTAGACAGTTGCCTAATCCTCCTCTCTAATTTGCCACTGATAGTCTCATTATTAATGCAAAGGAAAATTGCTCTTGTTGGCTGGCAATCTAACAATCATGAGCCTTCTCACAACTGAGATCCAGCCATTTTGAAATGTATTTGATTAGTATACAGTCCCACAATGATTGAAATCTTGAAATCTCTTAGGTAAACGCATCCTGTCACGTACACAGCAGACTGAAATAGCTGCATGCCATTAATGTAGTGAATCTCTTATTTGCACCCAGATGAAGAAGCAAGTCGCTGCTTTTATATATATATATATATTTATTTATTTATTTATTTGCATCTATGAGACTTTGTACTCACAGCTGTACAGCAGAATAATTCAAAATTGAATTATACAAAGAGTACAAAGTACACTGAATCATGGGAGAAATGCATTTAGGAGAACAAGTGTAATGACATGCAAAATTGTTTGGAAAATATAATAACTGCTGTGCCTTTGTTTTCAAGGCACAGTCATTTGTTCTTGTTCTTGCATGCTGTGTCATGCCAGGTCGCCGGTCTTAATTGGATCCTGATCCAAAAATGCTCTTTGTAACATATCTAAGAGGCAGTTCACTTTGAAATGAATAAATTAAAACAAGAAAATGAGCAATGAAATAAATAATAAAACTTCTAGCATGTTTCAAGCAGATAGACTGATTACCAGTGTCACTTGATAATTGTCACACTTGTTTTGGAAGTTAATTTGATCCTCAGTCTTACATCATCCTTATGTAAGAGACTTGTGATGAGTAACTGTCATTCCTGATAAAAATGTGTTTCTTGCAGTCTGTTGTTGTCTCTGGTCTTGTTTGGTTTCACCCACCAACGATTAAAGCATAAACACGTCCCACAGAGAATACACATGACTTTCCCAAGGTGCTTTGCTTCCTGTACTTGGCCTTGGCATAAACCTACTGCAATCTGAAAAACAATGTTTGTGTTTTTACAGTGTCATTACTAAGAGTGCTTTGAATTCTAGTGCTCATATCCCACTGATGGTTTACTTGTGGCACATTTGAAGAGGAATTATTTGGCCCAGTCCAGTTCTTTCTCGGCCTTTACTTGATGGATTTCTATTGTCTGTTTGTATCTGTCCTGAGCTGTTTACAGTAACAAACGTTGACATGGTTAGTGCAGTGCAATGGAAACTGCTTCTGAAAAGACACAACTAGAAATTGCTCACTGGAAATTTCAAATAAGGGTATTCAAGTCACATAAATGCAAACAGATGGCTTAGTTAAGTTTCAAACACATACAGCTGTTATTTTCCTATATAAACTGTCAAGTTGGATGAGCAGTGACAGATGTCAGAGCCGTATAGATAAAGAGAAGAGCATCGCCTACAGAAACTGAAACCCCACCAATAAAATATCCCATAGTAAGAGAACACACTGTTTATATGTTTGAACAACAGTTACTGTTGGGTACAGAAACTAAAGATGGTAATAAAGTTGTTTTGGCAGATAACCTTTTTTTTTAAACATGCATGAGGGAAGAATACTAATGAAAGACTTTGTATGACTAAAATAATGCTTTGTGTGAACTGCTCATTCTGCACCACAATATGCCCTTTCAATGTGATTAATGTTGAAATTAGCAGTTTATTAAAATGCTTTGTTACATTTTGTTCAATGAGAGCACTCCAAATATGATTGTAGTCATAAATGAAAGTAATAAAAGACAGTAGTTTCCAGAGAACTACTCAACAGAGAATATGCACTATATGGTATCATGGAAGAAATACATGTGTACTATTCTCTTTGTCAGTAATAAAGCTGAGTTCTCAAAGACTGGCACACCTTAAGATGTTGTTTGTGAAATAAATGTCTTAGTAAAAATTATGTGATATGAAGATATATTACCTCTAACTTTCACCAGAATAGTACACCTACTTTTCATTGGTACAAACTGCTCCTGCCAATTAATGTATTACTGTATGTAACTCATATAGAATATGCTGTTACTAAAGGGTTAACAAATTGCGTGTCAAACCTCATGACACCCGCAGAGGGCGCACTCGTGCCATTGTTACGAGAGTGTGAGAGAGTTTTCTTTGGGAAAAATCACAGAACAGAGCGCTGGAAATAGGATTCAGTCAGTTCTTACCAAGAATTGTGGGTAAGAGTCCTTTATCAGAGTATTGTATGGAGAGCCTGGTTTCTGCTGGGGTTTTTTTTTTTAAAATTGTGTTTTGTTTGCCGTTTTTTTCTCGCTGAAAACTCTGGTGAGTTTCCTTTGTATGAACTTGCTATTAGCCTAGCCTTGTTAGCTAAATGAGTAAAGCAATATTAGATGTTAAGATCACATACTGTTATATATGTGTTTTTCCCTCAGTATTTTATTAATATAATAATACAATCAGAGTAATGTGAGAGTATTGTAAAATGTCTATACAATGCATTTGGTTAGTCTGCACCATTTGTGTCGTACTAAAAAGAGGAGTTAACTAACTTACTGTGTTGTGAATGTACTTTACTCAAGTCCTAAGAGAAAAATGCATTTAGTTCATGTTGTTGATAAGAAATATTTATAATATTATATGGTTAAGGAAAATCGATTTACTTTACTACAAGGAGAGAAATGTGGAAATGTTATTGTTTAAGCTTTTGCCAACATTAGTTTTTTGTCAATGCCACTATTGTCTCCAGTCACACACATGCATGGAGCACAGTTGTGGTTGTAGCGTGATTGAACAGCTAACCATCATCATAGCCATAGCTAATGGTTTGTAACTGTGATTTATTAAAAGATAAAAACAAAAAAAACGTCTCTTGGTGAGTCTTGTTAACATTACTGTGTGTCCTTTCTCATTCAGAATAGAGGTGCTACATTTACAAAGTTAAAGCAACACCTTGAACTTTTTTTTTCAAGTGAACTACCTGTTATCTGTATGGATTGATCCACTTGTTTTTGGATCTTTGGAACTTGATAAAATTGTGCATAGAAGATCATATGGTCTTATTTATTATTCAGGCCTCTGCCACCATTTCAAGGGTAGGGATGTGAATTGAATTGAATTTTAAAATGTTCATGTTGTTTTTCCAATTTTGTATCTTTAAATAATGAGCAGTTCAAATAATGTAGCTTTCATCTATCTCCTGTATATTTATCACACAGTAAATCACACAATTGAGGACACTCAAGCCTGTCATGCATTTAGCAGCAACACAAAGAATGTTTGTATTTACAGTATTATACCAAGTATAAAAAACAGCAAATCACACAAACATGGGGCTACAGCTAACAATGATTGTTTGGTCTGGAAAAAGTAAAACATAGTGAAAGTGTAATATTAACCATATTGCAGGACAGACTTGCTCAAAACAATGTTTGACCTCATCATTCAAGGAAACATATTGATATCATGTGAAAGTCCATGTCTTAGTGCAAAAGCATTTGAAGTATAAGATATTGTGGTGTTTGAGTCGACACAGACATAATCCTCTGAAATTCTTTTTGGTTTAGTACTCTGCTCTTATGAACAAACAATGCACAGCAGATACAGGTGGTCTCCTCTAAATCAGAGAAATCGGAGTTTAAGCACTGGAGCTCTACCACTTGAGACTTCATACTTTCACTGAGTGGCCAGCTAATTTGCCCAGTGGTGGCTTGTGTATGATTTATTTGCAGTGCTTCATTTTTACTAAAGTGAAGAAGGATTCCACTTGCACTACAACACAGAGGAAACAGTATGATGCCATGCCGAAAAAATTGTCCTCAGAACAGTTCATGGCTGACTTGGGGCTCATGATGTCCTTAATGAGCTGGACCTTCTGTCTGAATGCCTCAAGAGGGGCACAGCCTCTATAGTTTCCACACATACACTCAAATTGCAGTACTCATTTTGTTGAGTTATACTCGCAAGAGCTGCAAGTTAAGTTTGACTTTCAGTGATGCTTATTTTTACACTTGTAAAGCAGTCTGATCCCTCATGCACTATGGTGCTGAGGATAAAAAGCCTTCAAAGCACTCGCTGCTACTTAAAAAGCTTCTTACTGTGAGCGTGGGTAATAACTGCGAATGACTGGGATGAGCCATTTGATTTTGCCTTGACCAACTACCAGTGACTCATACACTGATCCATTGACTTCACTTTCAGTCTACACTGAGAATGTGCTAACCAGTGTCCAGTTAGCACTCAGCCTGCTATTTCCTTCAAGTCACTTGTTATCACAACACATTTATTGCTTTTAGCGTGCCATTTCACGCATTTAAGTCTCTCCTGACTTCTATTGTGCAGAGATGACATGTCATTTTCATGCTTGTTGCCACGAGTTCAAAATATACAAACTATTTTTCATCCTTGGTTGCATAGTCTGCTACATTCTCCAATAGATTTAAAAACTAAACTCACAAAATGTCAACAGAGGAAATAGTCTTACACATGGTTTCCTCATTAAACAGAAAAACACAACTGCACACCTTTTTCACCAAACTAAGAAAAGCATAACTGCCTTGTCAACTTGTCATAAAAGACACCTCATTCAAACAAAATAAAGCTCACCAAAGCTCACTTTCTTCATTAGTCTTTCCACTGTTCCAACAACGACCAACTCTAGTTAGACTGAAATAAGCCCTTAATTTACAGTTAGATGTGAAAATATTCCACAAGTCATTTTCAACCCATGAAATGCTGATTTTTATTCATTTAGTAAGAAATGTGGATATTAACACCAGCACTGATGTGTGTCATCACATTACAGTCAAATCATTAGTTACATGTTACTGAACAGCTCAAAACAGTAGGCCTACCTCTTGAAACTTTGTGGTTTGGGAAGTGAAATTCACGTTTCTTTTATGAAACACATGAAGACATACCACTTTTCTTCACCTGACAGAGAGTAACCTCAGCAACCATACAGACCCCAGTCCTCACCACACAGGCTCCCTGACCACAATTTTCTTTTTTTTTTTTAAATGAAATTGTAAAACCTAGCTTTAACCTGTTTATGATCAAAACAGGACAACAATCAGTAACTTTTCATGCTCAGTCACCATGTCTGAAATGTTCACAGTAAAGGAACAACAGTGGGAAAAAAAAACATGGCACAGTAACAGAGACAACTACCCTCTCAAAGGTTTGAAGAGAAGAAGAATCTAAAGCTAACAGAGGAAGAAGAAGGAAGAAGCACATGCAGAGAGAGACTCATCTACAGCAGAAACCAGAAGCAAATGATGGAAACAGAAACAACAGAGACAGCAATGCTCATTTCACTTTGGAGAGTCTGGTATTTGAAAGTTGTGTCCCATTAAGTGATACATTTTGGACATTTGGAGAGCTGCTATGAATTGTGTGCTCCTATCTTGAGGGGAACACAGACCAGCATCAGTAAAATGGCACTGGAGCAAAAGAACAGGAAAACCCTCCTTAAGCCATTAACATAGAAAATAATGAGGCACAAGGAACTAGGTCAAGGACAGAAAATACTCTTTTTAGTTTATTCCAACAAGAACACTCCTAGTTTAAATTTATGCTGATAATTTAAGACACTTGGAGCAATGAATATGTGGCTATATTAACCACGTATTTGTATTTTAGTGTGTTATATTAGAATTCCTTTGTTGTCTTGTTTGCCTTGTTTTAATCCCAGAGCGAGTTAGACAGAAGACATTTCAACCATCTCTGATATAATTATTATGGCAAGCAAAGCGATTCTACGTTCTATGAAAATGTGCTCAGTGCAGTTGTTGTTACGATTCTTCCTGAATGATGACTCCAGAGCATGTTAGCATCAGGATAGGTTACCATTGTGGTCTATCTGAGTTCAAAGTGAGTCAGCTTTGTGATACTAGAAAACTAGAAAAGTTAAACGCGAACATATCTGGTTAACCCGCTAAATCACAGGTCCCTGGTGACAGTCCCAACTAGGGAAATGATGAGCAGGTTTGTTGGGTCCCGTCATCAGCTGTGTTGTTATTGGTAGATACTGCATCATCTTATCATCATCTTCATTGTTGTTCCAATATGTTGAAAAGTACATTGAAACATTAAGCACATGGCTGTTTGAATATCCTGGGGTTGTTTATGCACATTTAAATTCACCTGTGCATTTCAACATATCCTTCATCAAAACTACAACTTTCTGCACAAAGGACTAGAAAAACATTTGTCTCCCACCAAGTGGTTAACATAAACATGATAAATTCAAATTGAATGGATGAGCTTATTAGACACTGAATCATCTGAAATCTAAATCTAACCTACTCTTCTAAAATTATACTCATCAGAAACTAATGTTTCATCAAGACAAATTAAACTAATGATTCCCTAATCATTGGGTATGACTGCCAGGAAGTACGTATGTGCAAGACTTGATTCTTTGACACTAATAATAGTACATTAATTTGTATTTCGACTGCCTCTTGCACTTGAACTTCCTCTGCTTCCCTAGCTGCTGGCTACCACTCCCTACCACAGTCACACTACTGTACATACAGGAAAGTCTGGTAAGTCTGCATGATGCATGCTCCCTCATACCAATACATACTATACTACTGTCCATACTGTATGTATCTGCCCTATAGCATATTGATATTTATACTGCTGTCCATACTGTACATATGTGTCCTATAGTGTGTACACCATATTCATATTTAGCTATTTATTATGTATATAATGTGTACAAGCATCATTCTTACCCACCCACACACCCACATTGTGTATTTACGCTTATTACCTATAATTGCCTGCTGCACATGCTGTATATACCTTAGTGTGTTCATTTCACTCTGTTCATACTATTAATACTGTTCATATTGCTTTTATCTTAGCACATTCATATATACCCATATGCAATACATGCATGTGCATTACTTCACTGCTTTTTAACACTTCTGGTTGGATGCTAAACTGCATTTTGTCTCAGTAATTATTCTCTGTGCAATGACAATAGAGTTGAATCTGATCTAATCTCATCTAACTTTGTCCACCACTGAGATATTTTAACAAAACCTGTTACATGAAGTCAGTCTTCAGCTGCATTTGTGTCTCGTGTTATTTTGCACTGGGTGAGGTTTCTCGCTGTGTGGGTGTGTGTTAACATAATAGTAGATATTGTTGGTTTTAATAAAACGGTTGGCTGCCAGATAATTAAGTGAGCAGGATTGTTACAGCAGATATAGGGGGGTATTAATGAAGGTGGGACGTGCAGAAAGAGAAAGAGAGAGTTGGCCCTCGAAGATAGCCTGTCAAGCCTACAAGATGATTACAAGCTCAATTTCAAATTGAACCCTTTGAACTGTCAATTGCAGCTGAACAGAGTTTCCTTACTGCCCTCTTTTTTCCTTTCACACGGCCACACACCAACTTTCAATTTTAGACTCGGATTCTTGGCTGGCACACTGAAAATAGCAGATTTTATATTTGAAGGTGGCGAGGGGAATATTTGTCTGCACTGCGCGCGCACACACACACACACACACACACAGAGCGCTCCTGACACAACCATCAATCATCACAAACAAACACTAACATACTTTAATGCAATATTCAGTTTAAAGAGAATTTCAGAAGGCTACCATGTTGTCATGCAGATGTTTTTTTTTCCCCTGTTTGTTTTGTAGTATTGTGTTGTGATTGTTTATTGATAAGTTGGATCTTGGCATGGTCTTTGAGACAAGCTTGGGAGAAGGACGAAATAAATAAAAGGAAAATGAAGCGAATGTTGGGTTGTCTCTTCATTATAGAGAATAGATAGAAGAGACAAAATATTTCACTGAATTTCACATCTTTTTTTTTCCTTAAGAACTGTAAAAAGAATCCTCCTAGTCTGGAGGTTACATTTATTTCCCTGATCTAAGTAGCAGTGAGATGATAATCTTATGAATGCACCCTAACTAAAAAAAAAAAAAGAAAAAAAAATGTGATTCATGTGATTAATTATTGTCCCTGGGTTTAAAAAAACCCCACAAAACATTTTTTGTATTTTTGCAACAGCCTTATTATGTAATCTCTATAAGAATACAGGCAAATTATACAACTTGAACTGAAAAAAGTTCAATGAGTCATCTATAAAAGCCAGGAAAGCTAAAGAGAGTGAATAAATAAAAATGCTGGCACTGATTTGCTCTTCAAATTTGTCCCTCTGGAGAAGGAAGACATTAGGGGGCTGAAGAAAATACACCATGAGCAAAGAAGCCAGGAAGAAAACACTGTTTTATGTCTTTCACACATGATGCAGTTCCTGCTCCCATGTGGGAGGTGTTTAAGATCTCACTGGTTCAGATTGTGAAAAGGCAAACCATCCTAAAGGGAGGCACTTTGTGTTACGTGGAGTGTGGATGGACTCAAATGCTACACACCGGAATTGTTGGTCGATAAAATCTTTAATAAAGGCAACGAAATCTTAACAAAAAACTCACAGTCACTGTGTCCAACGAATCGTATTAAATGAAGAGCTGATCCAAAGCATTACAAAAAGCAGACAAGCAAGAGTTGAAGAAGAACAACAAGAGGAACAAATCCAAACCTGACGAGCACACTGATAGTCATGAGGAAACAAGAAAAGAACGAGGAGTCAAAGAAGAGAAGAGAACAATCCGGCAAAGGCTGAGTGGAGTGAAGTGGCTTATATAGAGTCCTGATGGTGATTAGCTGCAGCTGGGAACACAGGTGAGATGATGAGGTGGGAGTGGCTGACAGGTGAGGTGAGGCAGAGGAGGGGTGAGAGGAAAAACACTGAATACAGAATTATGGCAGACAGAACAGAGACCAGAACTAAAACAGACAGAACTTATACATTACAGGAATGAGGCTGACAGGACTACGGCATAACAGACTATAACAGAACAGAGACTATGACAGATCTTAACTGAGACTAAAGGCCGAACAGAAACTAAGAGGGAACTATGACATAGAACACAGACAGAAAACTAAGACATAGAACTAGGACACGACATGACAGCAGAGACAAGGAACTAAGACCGAGACAATGAACTAAGACAAGACTGGACTATGACATGACAAGGCTACGACATGAACTGGACCATAACTGAGAACTAAAACAGAGACTGAAACTAAGACAGAGACAGACTGGAACTAGGACAGAACTGTGGCAGGCAGAAAAGTGACTAGACAAAACTAAAACTGAACAAAAACTAAAGGCTAAACAGAGGCTTGGCTGGCAGAACTATGATACTTTGTGCTTTTTGTCTTTTAGCTTTCATTAACAGAGTAACCAGTGGCTCTGTAATGGAAAAAAAAAAATCTAAATCAAAATGCAGTTTACTTTTATAAACAATATATATTTTATGTCACTTTTTCACCATTTTCACTTCTTGATACTTCTAGTTAGTCTCTTATGATACAATTTGGTGGTATTGGTGCTAGAAATAACATTTAACCACTGCTAATTAATTTAAAATTCTCAAAGTAATTAAAATGAAAAGCAGTATATCCTTACATATACAAATACTGTGATAATTGTGGTAATTCTTTTTCAGTTTACCAGCCATTGGCAGATAGAGGGAAAAGTTCATTTTGGACAGCCTGCTTATATGTATGTACATAGTTATGTTATGACTTCACAGACTTATATCATCTAGCAAAGTTTTTAAGCAGGCTTTACCTACTTTCCATTGAAAAAACTTGGCAACACTTCCTATTGCATCTTTGAGCTCATGGCTTGTGGCTGTCTTCATCACTTTAGTTTATAGTGTTTAAGTTTTCACATTAGACTCATGATGTTTCATGTTTAAAATCAGTGCAATTCCCTTTTAATTTGTGTGCTTTTGAATTCTTTAAAAGTGCTGTACAGTCTTATTCATCATATTTGTATTCCTATGTAAATGTATTTGAATGTACATCCTAAAAAGGTTATTGGCCCATCATGTTTAAAGGAATGGTGTGATCACTTTTTCTTGTCAAAACAAACTTGCCCAAAAATATGAGAACACTTTTTTCTGATCCTAAAATAAGTAAAGGAATGAAAAGAAATTATTAAGAAGACTTTAAATATTGACAGTGAACTCTAGTATTCTCTTTTCACAACACAGCTCACTGATTTGACAGCAGAGCACCTGAAGCTCTGTATATGAGAAAGTAGAATGGCACTCCACAACCTCACCAATTGGGTCTTTTTTTGAGGATTGCTCCTGGAAGAAGAGGCTGTCCTGATTTCCCATCAGCCATCACCACACAACCACAGACCGAGGGTGGTCAGGCTTGACCAGAATCTTAATACCACCATAAAAAGACCTACTGAGATGCACTGACAACAAACACATGTACAGGTATTGGTTAATACACGGGCTGAATGAGTGCATTTACTGACAAATAGAGACTGATGACGGCTTTTGAAGAACATGTCATTTAATTTTTCTGCCTTAGGCACAAGGCTACTTTAGTAAGAGCAAGGAAACAATTGGAACTTTTTTCAGAGTGATTCTATCCTCTCAAGGGATTTACTGTAGGAGGGCGGGGCTTCGTCCATCTTTCCCCTCATTCCTCTTAACTTGCCAGCAACACATTAGAAGTAAATGGTTTGTCCGACTGAGAAGGCCGTTTACAACTTGGCTTTCCTCACGGGGTTAAGAGTGATGAGATTTTGATCCCTTGTGTGGAACTATTAGCTCCTCTCTACCCCCCTTGCACAGATGGTAGTGCACACTAATTCTCCATTTGGCCATAAAATGGGAGGCTGGAGGACAACCAGATGAAGAGGCGAAATTGCAGGCGTGAGAGAAGGAGGCATACAGAGTAAGGATGTACCCGAATCCAAATATGTTTTTCATGAAGGCGCAAATGACACAATGGAAACATATTACTTCTACCTGAAGTTGCTTGTTGTTACGCGGTTGACATGTCTGTGGGTCAGCCGTCATATTTCTTCAGATCGATTCAGTGTGGGTGCACACTTGGGCCAGGTCTAGCAGTTAACAGGTGCATGCTGGGTCTGGCTAAATGCTAAAAACACTGAAATGTTTATGTCGCATCATTTGCTACATTTCTGAGGAACTTCACCTTCATTGAGATAGATGAGGCCTTTCTGCTGATAAGTTCTGTCACAGTTGGGACTGACGAGCCCATTTCAACTAAAATAGTTTGAAAACTCTGTGAGTGTAGTTGAAGTTGAACCAAGAGCGTGTTGTTGAGGACACTGCAGTGCACAAGGTTCACAGAATAACGTTCAGACAGGTGTGTACTTCCACTACAATGCCTAGCGACATAGCATTGTGTGTGTGTGCACTGAGTGGTGTGTAAAAACTGTTCATCATCTCTCTTTGCTTTAATATGTGCTGCAGCTGCTGTAAAGTTTGTATTGTTTATACATGTCGGTGTTGTCTGCTTTGGTGCTGTTAAAGTAGCAGTTATTTAATATCTGTTGCCTAATATTACTTTGTGCACCTGCTGGTGTCCATAACTGTTTTTATTTAATGTTGGTCATTTGTGTTTGTCTTGTGTTTGCGAGTTTTATCCTCTTTTCTGGTTAATTCTACTGAGGCTATACAGAGGAAGGATGATATTTGATAATCAGTGGTATGCTCAGGCACCAAAAATGTAGAAAAGGAATTTATTGTTGGTTTAGATGTCAGGGCATGATGTAGTTCCACTTGTGTTGTTTACATTTACTGCAATTGTAGCCTCTTATATTACTTGAAAATTAACCACTGAAGAAGAGAGGCGTAAACACCAGCCTCTTCAGAATAAGAATCAGCTTTAGTAGACAAGGATGTGTACATATACAAGGAATTTGACTCCAGTTTTTTCATTGATCTCAGTGTACTTATATATATACATAGAAATAGACATAATACCCAAGAACAAGGACAGCAAAGCTGTACAAATAAAAAACAAAAAAAGACTGATAGAATAGACTCTTGCGTGTATTATACTATTGTATTATGTACACTGTATATGGGGTCCAAAAGTCTCAGACCACTAGCTAAGATACTTCTATTTTACACTTGTTTCAAATGTAAGATAATTCTTTATTGATTGATTCTGAAGAGCCATTGTGAAGCCCACTGTGGCTGGCCCTGCCGTCGCCATCTTGGAAGTGCCTGACACTGCCGAGGTCCTAGCCAATCCAAAAATGGGCAAAGAGGTGGACCATGGTGGAGCTGAGGTGGACTGAATGAAACCAGTTTGCTGAAACTCACCCTCCTATCTCAAAGCTACCATGCTAACTAAGGCAAACGAGGCTGTATGCTACTCTGTGCTGCTAGCGGGCTAACCCTGTGAACCAGCACACTTGGAGCCCTGGTTCCACTACATATTGCAACATCTGGGTTAACATTATTTCTGGAACCTGCTGAAAAGAGACCGTAATATTTTGAAATTAGACACATCTTATTGTATTTGCACACACTTTTGTCGTGCCTAGACAAGTCTAGCATAACATTACGTTAAAGTTACATTGCCCGATAGCAACATTAAGATTCCTTTTGTTCAAAAGTGTTATCACCATAAATTATAACACTTGTCTGTTAGGTTTTGACTTTGGTGCAGCCAGTTTAATAACTCTGGCCAAAAGGCAAAAAGTGACTTGAATTATCTGAGGTGACGCAGAGTGGACAGCCAGCTGACAGCTGTCACTCAAAGGGGGCATGCCCTTAATTATGCATAACTTTAAGCCGCAATGTATTTTAAACAAGTGAGTTATATAAAAATGCACCTCTGTCTACTTGTCATGAAGGGGAAAAACAGCTATAGAGACCAAAACAGTTTTTTGTACCAAACTGAACACATGTTTGTTTCTAAGTTGGACATTTTGATATTGGGGTTTATGGGGACTCACTTTTGGAGCCAGCCTCAAGTGGTCATTCAAGGAACTACAGTTTTTGGCACTTCTGCATTGGCTTCATTTTTCAGTCCCAGAAGTTGCCGTCTAAATGTTCCCCTTTTGTTTTAATGACAGCGTGCACTCAAGGTGGCATGGACTCCACAAGTATGTGCGAAACCTGATGACCCACGTTAGCCCAGGATGATTTGAGTCCCAAAGAGCTTCCTGTGATGTCACAGAATGTTTGGTTTTTTCAGTTGTCAAGGGCTCTCATAAATGTTCAATGGGGTTGAGATCAAGTGACTGTGGAGGAAAGTCCATGACAGTCAGGAGTCCTTGGTCATCCTTGGTTTACAGTACAAGGCAGTCTTCTTTTGGACAGTACTTCTGCCAATTGGAGTCTTGCATTCTTTATATAACAAATTCTGTATCTGTGATGAAGTTGTTTTTCTATCTCTCAGGGAACTAAGCATGATGCAGTGATCTTCTGATAGTGTGGTCACTTTTGGTTCGCCTGATTGTGCCAGCAAAACCTTTAGTCTAGCCAGGATTTGACCATGAAAAAGCCTCTCTTTGATTAGAGTAACGATGTGACTTCTGATATTTTCACTGATGCCATGTTTCCCACTGTCACAATGCTGCTTATTGAGCAATGATCTGGTGGAAATATGAGGCACAGCCATATTTAGTGGATGGTTATGTACAGCATATTAATGCTGACAGTGACAGTGCATGATGACATGTTAAAAACTGTTTCAAACCTTAAAAATATAATCTGTAATAGACTTCTTCAGAAGACATAGTAGTAATTTGTGACTGTAAGTGCATCATGTTTAGTACTGAAATGCTTAACTGATTAAAGCAATTAGTTGATCGAGGAATCATCATGACAATAATCAATTAAAGTTTCCTGTTCTTTAAGTATAATTGCCAAGCATTTTCATGTTCCTGTTTCTTCTGTTTTACATCACTGGAAATGACATATCTTTGGACTGACTGACAGAACATTTAATTTCACGACATCATCTTGGGCTCTGGGATTTTATGAGGGCATTTTTCAGTGTTTGCTAACATTTTATAGACTAAACCATTAATGTAAAAAATAATAGACACCTGAACCAGCAACAAAAAATAAACGTTTAATCCTAATAATTTTCTCTGCCTTTCGTTGTGTAACAAGATTTCAGTTGCTTGTAGTCACTGTTGAGCTGTGAGTCTCTTAACTGACACTTCTCTCTGCCTGGCGGTAAACTCCACTGACCACACCATCTCACATTACTTTATTAACAGCATGCTTAGCACAGATTGAACACAAAGCACAGACAGATGTAATTGTAAGGGAGAACGGTAGCCGTGCTGTTTCGATCTGGGAAGTGTTTGTTATAAAATCGCTGCTTTTGTGTACAGTTAACATGTGTCAAGATGCTGCAGGTGTGTAGGAATTTGCATATAGTACAAAAGGTGCAGAAGTTTTGACATGCACCATACACTGCTGAATACATCACCTTGAGAAGCCAATTGCTATCAGATATGAAACAAATAAAAGCAAACTTAGCAATACATTGCTTTGGCGTTGTGGTTTGGCGCTGTCCCTGGGCCCAACAAAGCTAAAGTCAGCTCACTTTGAACAAAGCAACATTACTGTAGTTCAGCAACATTTCAAGTTAGTTAGTTGGATCATTACACTGCACCTTGCATTATACTTTGCCAGTGAATAATAATAGACTTAGACTTGTAAATAAATAGATCAAATAAATGTAAAGGTTCCAAAGAGAAATATCAGTAATCAGTAATATAATGGTATGACAATTTTGTTATGTACTGTAGAAAAGAATAACTTTGACTACAAATATATACAAATTTGATCATCCATTATGCAAATAAAGACCTGTACTTGAACCCCACAGTCACTTTCGTCAAGCTTAAAAGTAATGCAGCTGTATTTGTCCAGTTCACCTTGTCTTGCACATGAGATTTCATTTCACATTCCAGTACAGCTGTTTGTGTATGCCGACATGCAGAGCTTAATTGCAGTCATTACTTTCATTTATCCATAGAGTAATTCATTAAGGTGTGTTAAGTCTGTGAGTAATGATGGTCAAGAACTGCTTGAGCACCACTGGGAGACAATGGCAGACTTGATAAAGAAAGTGCATTTGGAGGTTATGCCAGTTTTCTAACTGATGTTGTTATATTCACCTGAATTTTCTTTTATTTCAACCACAGTCACTTAGAAGCATTTGACATATTTTCTTTTCTCAACTGTGCCAGCACTAATCCCTGAAAACAATATCCTCTTTTTCTCAGGACTCAATAGGTAAGCTTTCCCCCCCACAATGATCCACTTCAAAGCCAGTGATGTGTTGTGCTTGTCTATGGTTAATGCTATTTGCTTTTGCAATTTTCATATCAAAAATGAATGCACTAAATGAAGAATTCTGCGATAAAGAGACATTTCAGCAGCCTGTTTGTGAGAATTGAAAGTGTATCTGGCATTAAGCTCATTTACTTGAACATAATTCCATGAGGTGTGTTTTTTGAGAAGAAATTGCTGATGGTGTATGCAACATTTCATATAGTGTGTATTCATGATGCTTGTAAATAGTGAATCTACATATCTTTTCAGATAGTGTAGCCACATGGGTGAGAAAGATAAGACTGTGTTGACTTGGGAAAATGTGAAGCTCCTCGTCTCAGGCTGACTGTATTGATATGACTAGCTGAGGGGTTAGTTCAGAGGCGTTTCTAATAAACTCCTTACTCCCTTAACCTTGTGACTAATGATTCATATGTATTTTCACTGTCATGTTATGAATAATTCAGCTGGCACTAGACTGTAAATTAGGACTTAGAGAGACTCAGACTTGCCTGACTCCCAGTTTATTAAACACCACCACAGCCCTTATCAAGTAAAATACAACTGAATTCTTTAACATTCTATTTAAGTTTGGAGGTGAAATCAGTGTTATTACTTCAGATTCAGTTCACTGACAGATGTTCAACTCATTCTCGAGCTGAAGTATTATAAACAGCAAGTCTCAGTTAACATTCCAATTATGTGACACTTGCAAACTCTAGTTATCGAATACAAAAAGGTTAAGGAGTGTATGTGCTTCAGTGACTGGAAAACACACACCTGTGTATATCAGTGCACTTCAGTGTTTGAATGTGACCACACTTCATCATATCATATGGCTTACATGCCACTTGAAGTTAAGCACAAACACTATTATTCCTTCCCAAATTTCTTCCTCAAGACAAAAAAAAACAAAAAACCTGCCAGTCATGCATTAAAAAGTAACACTCAATAATACAGTTATGCTATGAGCACAACATCTGAATCGCTGCTCCATGTAATTGACCTTGCCTGCTCAATAAAGCTGGGAACAGCCCCTATGTTGAATGTGTGCAGAAAGAAATGCCTGTGTGGTGGAGCGCATTTGAGGGGATCCTTACATAATTACATAAGGTTCTGTAACCAGTCAAAAGCTATACAAAACCCCAAACTAGCGGTTATTAATTTGGATGCAGAACAGAAGGCAGATGGAGCGAGTAATTGTAAAGAGTCGCCAAGCACACAGCAGAGTGTTTAATGGAATTAAAATGTGATTTTAGCCCGTAGGCAATAAATCTTATCTGGTTTTCACAATATTCCCTTCTAGCTGTGTCTGCAGTGATGCTGCATGTTAATGTGCATACAACTCTGTATGTTTGTGTTTCCTTTGCAAAGACTACATGCAGTGGAACATCAGCAGCCTTGTAATCTGTCTGAGCTCAGTGGTGTTAATTTATTGGAAGACGTGTTAAGATTCTTTACTCAAAAAATCAAAAAAATGTAAAAAGTGAAAGTATTAATGCCACAAAATAACATAAATGACGTAACGTTAATGAACATCTAGCACATACGCTCAACATAAACATTTTGAGACTTTGTTAATTCAGAGCATGTCTTCATTCAGTTGATACAAAATGTAATGCATGTATTTGCTTTTACAAATTAGCATAGTATATAAACATAAGTTCTAGGAGAGGTCAGACCTTAGTTGTTGAGTTTAATGCTTTGTATAATGCCTTGACCGTTGACATTGACCATATTGGATTTATTTGCTAATGTACGGGGTGTTTTTGAAGATAGATTGAATTGGTAATTTTTTTTAACTGGACTAGGAGAAACTAGAGTGCCTCCATTGCTGTTATACAGCAGTTCAGTGAAGAGAGAGTGTACTATTTAAATTTAAACAAATCAAAGCAAAGCATTCCGCAATCTTAACGTACTTACTTGTTTCTGATGAACACAAAGTTTCCCTACTGTTTGTGAAATAGCTTTAAAGCCTTGAAACTAACCCACTGTCTTTTAACACTGTAGCACTGTAGTTGAAGAAGAAGAAGAGATGAGCTGCTAATATTTCTCTTATCTTTCAACAGGAAAAGTTGACAGCACTTAGTTTGTTTCCATTACACCCAAAATAAATGATTTAGTTTATATTTATTAGTAAGCAAAGTAACAAATGTGATCAATATCATTGCTAAGGTGGCACATATTTGTAACAGGTTTTCCGAACTACAGTATGGACTTCCCATATACTTTTCAGCAAAAATTACAGAATGTAGTTAGAAAATATTCATTGCCATATGACGGCGAACATATAGATGTATAGGGGTTGTACAAATGAGGCACATACACTCACCTACACTACACTATGCTGCCTGTTTACATCTTTTAAACCAATGGTACGTGCTATCTGCTCTTTCTTTGCATGCAGTAATTCATGAACAGCTGTAGCTCAGGCAGCAGAGCAGTTGTCCACCAATCAGAAGTTTGGTGGCCCCTGCAGTCTATGTGTCAAAGTGTCCTTGGGTAAGATACTGAACCCCGAGTTGCTCCCGATGGCTGTTCCATTGGCATGTGAATGTACGTCGCTTTGGATAAAAGCTAAATGAAATTGTAGAATTGTAGAACATACAATACAATATCATTGCCTGGAACACTGGACAGTCAGACACACTTCAAGAAGCTATTCTGGCTGTGAGTGAAGGTCTATAAAAAAGGACTATAAAAGGACTGTCTGGTTTAATGTGAGACATCTGGCAGTGACTGCCATACTGTGTACTTCACTTGATATTTCCCAGCAGACACCTTGTATTACTGTCTTAAGCAGGACAACATCCCTTCTTGAAAACATGAAATGGGCATCAAGCAGCTCAGAATGGCGGAGATTCCTGAATTAACATTCAGAGCTCAGTCACCTTAAAGTTCTGTATGCTAAACGTTTTCCCGCATAGCTGCGAGGAGCCTTCAGTAGTCAGTATCTGGGGGAGGTGCTCACTGCAGAATTTATATGAAGTAGGATTTAAAGAGTTATGAAAGTATTGTAAGTTACTGGGTTGCTTTTTTTTACAGTCAGCTTTTCTCTACTGACTATAATGGCCAAGCGAACTTACTGAACCAGGACAGGGATTTCACACAATGAATACTACTCAATGTAATAAAACACAAGTATTATTTATGTAGATTATAGACCTATTTTTTTTCACCAAGGCTTAAATCAGCAATCTAAGATTTCAACTTGTAATGAAGGTATAATGTGGATCTGTTCACTCTGCCGTCCAGTTGAGACCACAAAATATATTATGGACATCATTTGTTTATGAGAGATCCCATGATCCTATAATTGCTCCAGATAACTGTATGCTGCATGCATACTGTATTCGTTTGCTTGAAATTTATTTAAATTTCATTTCAGGAACTTATCAGTTAGAAAGGCTGTACTTATTGTATTGGTAGTCCCTTGGGGTATTTAAGCTGACAGGCACAGGCTCAGCATATGCACATCGGTAACGTGTCCTGCATGAGTAGTTTTGGAACTGGAGTCAACGCTGAGAAGCAGCAAGGGAAAGATACAGGATGAATGAACTCCATACAGCCCCAACAGTACTTCGATACTAAAAATAAATTCCTCTGAAAAATGTGTCAAACCACAGGTGCATCAAATGAAAGGTTATCTAAACTGAGATATCAAAGTCCCACACCTCACTGTCAGCAAGTAAAATGGGGTACAGTTCCAAATTGACACAGCAGCACATTGACAAAACATGCTAATAAGATCTATTTGCTTTGAGGAAGAAAAATAATGACGGTCCTGGCCCATCAGATAAATAAAAGCCTACAAACCCAATTAGAGCTGGCTTTTATGATGGATGAAAGGCACTGTAATGGTTTGTTAATAATTCGTGCAACTGCCAGTTTGCACAACAATGGTCTAATTACAGGAGACTGTTGGGATGTGACCCATTTGTATAAAACATCTGCAGCCGCTCACCATCAGTGTGATTCACTGGTGTCTGAAACGCCTAAATTGTGACAGATGAGAGGAAATAACAGTAGGTAGCAGAGCAGCCCTGTGACTGAGTGCATAGCATTGTGGGTAGGCAGTCATGCATGTGCTGTGGGTGGACAAAGTGCCAACATGCCGGGGGTACAATCAAGACTGTGGAGAGATCTTTGTGATAAACCGAACTTTCTTGTGGCATTGCTTATCAAAACCAGTGACTAATCAGTCTGCATATGGAATAACTGTCAATGATCAGTCATTTTGTCCTATTGTGACACATGGATGGGGAGCAAAATATGGGAAGATGACAACAGTGTAAAGCTTCTTCTGAAACTTTGTGCCATTTCCGTGAAGGAAAGCAAAACATATGGATCACTCTTGTAAATATGAATTGATTTCCAATTGATGTTGCTCAATGTGTCATGCAGTTACGTTACCTTCTGGCATTGTGCCATGAAAATGTGAGCACATTTCAGGATGCTGAGCAGCCTGCATGTCTGTCTGCATGAGTGGGGTTAAGAGTCCTTCTGTCATTACTCAAGTTTTCTCTCTTTGGGTTCATGTCAGTTTTAATATCATGGACAGAGACATGTTACTGTTGTAATCATGTCCCGTTTATTCACATATCCTCTTTGGGGCAAGACATCCATGCTGTGAACCGTTCAGGACATGCTCATCCTAAGCTCCTAACTTCTGAGGTTGAATTAATATCCAACTACTACTGAATTGTCCTTAGCAATAAAAATATTATAACTACGGTTGTCTGTCAGTGTCTAGTCAATGTATTTGGTACACAAACTGTTAAAATATCTCATTGTCTTCTATGAATCCTGCCTCCCTAACCCAATATCATTAGTAGGATTGGCTTTGCCATTTCTTGCTAATGTGTGACGGACTGTATGTCTGGTTTTGAGAAGCACCAAAGTTTTGTCAACTAGATGTATGTAGGCTGAATGAAGAAGGCACCATCCTTATACTAACAGTTGATGTGTTTCACCATTACAGTTTGTGTATTTAGTAGGTGACCGTGTGCATCTGCAACAGTGAGGTGTCACAGATCCTGAGTTTGTTATGCTGGGAGCTAGACGTGTTTTGATATCAGAGGGATACATTAACTGGAAGAATGTTCTTGTTAGTTTTGAACTCCACCAGAAAAGCAAATGCCACCAGAATGCATTCACAGTTACTGCTTAAGAAGCAACCCAAATACATTTACAACTCTCAAATGCTTGGACAAAACAATATTGTAGGTTCAATACAATACCTCAGTAGGCAGGGAGACCATGAGATGCAAGATAGGAATCTGTATCAGCTTCTGAAATTCTAAACCAAGGATGCTGTCTGTCTCTCTAGTTGGTTAACACATTCTCATAGCTATGCCTCTCCTCAAGTGCAAAATTAGATTTTGCAATTGTTAAGAAATTGTTTTGTCAGAAGTTGCACTGTCCATCCAGTCTCTACCAGTTCTGCAGTACTCAGTCATTATAGATCTTACATGTGGCCCATGGCCTGGTACCACAGGATGTTTTGATTGGTTTGCATGCGATTTCAGGGACTATTGGAGAAGAGACTGTTAGATGGCTATGGATGTCCTCTTACTAAATATTCCCATTTCCTGTTTGAAAGATCAGACACATGATGGCACTGCCAATATGTCAGGAAGACCTTCAGGATCATAAGCAGGACTGAAGAAACAGCAGCCATTGGCTTTGTATGTGCATTGTGGGGCAATGTCTTAACCTGACCACACAGCCTGTATGCCTAGCCAGTCCCTTGATATGTCATACCTTGCATGAGATAGAAATATTAAGCAAACAGTCTGGAAAATTCAAGGCCATATTTTAGGCAGGTTGAGAAGGACCGTCGACATCACTCAGACCACTGTGCCCAACCAGGTGGACAGTGCAAGGAAAAGCTATCAGAGCCATGCTGTCTCATCAAGTGTTTTGTCTAGCTTAGAGGAAATTACATCAAATGGATCTAACACAGGTGAAAAAGGCAAATGAACTGTGAGAGAAGTTGGAAAAGGGTAAAACTGTGCTTGAACTTATTTTGGCATTTAAAAGTGATTGAAGTGGCTTTCTGACAAGTCCCTGCAAAAATGGACTGTACCTATTGCGGGAGTGCTAAGTGCAATAGAGTGTGTCAGATCCACTCTATAAGGCAAAAGGAATGAGGAAAACATTTAGGAGTTTTTTGACAAAGCACTGGCAATGGTTGATCCCCTTGGGATTGAGCCCATCCAGATTCCTCACCAGCCACCAAAACGATGCAGTGGTTGCAGCCAGCACACTCCCACGTCATCCGAGGAGCATTACAGAACAGAGTTCTACAAAATGTCCAAGCCAACACACAAGAACTGAACAGAGAGAACTGAAAAATCCAAATAGCAATGTTCAGTCAAAATATTCAAATAATTTAAGACTTAAAGATATTATTTCAAAATCAACCTAGTGATGAAGAGTAAGGCAGGTAGTTTGGTCTACATCTACGTCTACACCGATGAGATAGATAGATAGATAGATAGATAGATAGATAGATAGATAGATAGATAGATAGATATTCCAAACTGGGAAATTCTTGAATGATGATGTGTAGTTGCCTTGCAACGGTTCTACCAATGTCTCTGTCAGCTGTCTGACAAAGGTGAGTCTGTCAGCTTATGTCTCTAGATGGATGAGCAGTTTAATGGTGTTTGTGGAGCAGTCGTGGGCATGGGTCTCTTGCAGGGTAATGGCGAGATAACTCACTACTTAACTGTTCACTAGATAACTTCCAAAAAAACATTGGCCAGACAACACAAAATTTAAAAAAAGAATGTCTTCAAAACAAAGCAGCGTTGATAAAGACAAAAGGTTATTACAACTGAGGCACTTTGGTTCTGTTGGTTCAGAAGTAGCACTAAATAGAAAGCTGTCTCTTGAAAATAGTCAATCAGTGGTCAGGGGATCACCACAGTCACCAAGATACATCGCCAGGGGAACATGTCTGTACCAAACCTAGTGCCAAAGTTGTTGTTGGGACATATTGATCTGGTTCAGCCTTAGTTTTTCACCATGTCTCTTTCTTACCTGCCACCCTTACCTCACTCACCCTTTGCCGGATTGTTCCTTTCTTTTCCTCATTTGATATTCATTGATGCTCGTCAGTTTTTTGGATTTGTACCTGATTTTCTTTGATGAGACCTGTTGGCCATTTCTGGACATAACCCTGTCATGAGTTTTTGTTTATTGAGATTTTGTTTGCCTTTTCATTAAAAGACATGTTTTTTGTCAATCCGGGCGTTTGCGCTTGAGTCCTTCCCCACTCCCCGTCACAGAAGCAGGGAATCAACTGAATTAACTTTGAGTTCTTAGATATTGGCTGATTGTAATTTTGTGAACAAAAAGAGTAGAAAAGTAATAACATAAAAATGAACAGAGTGTGGCTGCAGGACACAGTGGCCATTGATAGAGCCAGGCTGCAAGCATACCTTTCAATTCATACAGTGGATTATAGACACATGTGGTTACCAATAACAGGAAATATTATTTGTTTTATTTAGGTTTATGTATTTTGATGTGAACACACATATTGAAATAAAAAGGTTTGCTCCAGCACAGTTCTCCTGCGCATATGCTGCTGCCATGTTCACTGATCCTGGTCTTGAAACATCTGCTGGTATTAACTACACAGGCAGATCACAAGGACATCTGAGTTTGTATATCACAGTGGTTGACATAAAGGTAATGAGGCCTATACTTTGAAAAACTCTCCTGCTCAAGGGTATGTAAGTCATATTTCTTGCTCACACCACTCTGAAATGTTTGGTAATTCTCGGGTGGCTGGATTTCACCACAATGTCCTTCACATTAAATAGCAGGCTGAATAGGGAATGTGGGCACAAGCTTGAGCAACTGCCAGATATTAGGGAACTTGAATGTGTCAATTAGCAATTAACAACGAGTTAGTCAAACTCAGTAAGAGGCTCCATCTGAAGTATATCAATTTATCAAAGGACATACATTTAAAATAATAAAGTGAAACACGTGTCTGCAAAGCAATGTCAAAAGTAAACATTCAAGTTTAGAAACTGCTGTAAATTATATAACAAAGCTGCAGCTCAGTTGTATTATCTGTCACATCACATCATCATGTTGTAGCCATGGCATTATTCATAGCAAGCAGAGGGCTGAATGACATGAAAGGACACAGGAGGACAAGCATATCTCCAAGAGAAAGCAGTTTCTGCCATTTGGCATTTGGGTGACATTGTCATCAGCTCGGTGTGCACTCCAACCATTCATCTGACATAACTCCTGCCCATATTCCCACCAAGAATTAAATGCTGATTTCCATCTAATGGACTATTTGAAGGGCGCATTCATAATAAGCCTCCAGCCATGGATTGAAAGAGTACTAGAATATTTTAGTCTGTCCAAATCAACAATATATTCCTTTTCTATAAATGGCACTTTGCAGCCTATGTATAAAACTAATTATCAACTACACAAGCACCTTCTACAGTGACGCCTTACTAGAATTAACCAGAAAGAGGACAAAACTCAGATTAAACAAAAATGATCAATAATAAATAAAAGACTTTGGCAGGTGCAACATTATGAAGCCACATAAATTTAATAACCTGCCATTTCTTATAGAATCAAGCTACAGCAATGCAGACAACATGTACATGTAAGTGATTTAAATTGTACAGTGGCTGCACTACAAACACACACATTACAGTGAAAAGAAAGCATCACAATTTTTACATACTGCCTAGTGCACACACACTCATAACGTGACTTGACTTTTCTGGAGGAAGAGTTCCAACCACTTTGAGTTTGTTGTTGTGCTCACCTGTCTGAACGGCTTTGGGTAAGCTTTGTGCACGGTGAAATCCTGCACAATCCACTCTAGGTTCAACTTCACGTGATTATCAGTCCAAAACAGCAGAAAGACCTCACACACCTCCCTGAAAGTAAAAGTTCCTCGGTGAAAGCAGAAGCCACCGCTGGAGGATCCACCATAAGCTTTTTGGCATTTAGCCTAGCATGCACCTGCTTTCTCACGCAACTTTGTGGGTGTTTTCGATTTGGGTCATTTGGCGTGTTCCCCAGGTTGTGCATGAAGCCAGTGTTTAATTAAGCTGGATGACCTTTCTTATGCAGAGGTACAATAATGCTAACCTTGACTGTAATGACTAATTTGTTTTTATATTGTACTGTGCACAAACTGCTAAGCATGACCTGCTTGTGACTGCACCCCTCGCACCCCCGACACTGGTGCAGTGAACCTACTCATTTAGAATAAGTGGAACATGAGTGTCACCTCTTAGGCCATGGAGCTGCAGACACACCTGCATCATCACAGATGATGCATTTTAATGACTTTGGTGATCATTGGAATTTTCCTCTACTGCCACCAGCAAATGGACAGTTTTGCTTTAGAGTAAAATGTCTCAAAACTATGAGATGGATGACTTTCTCCTGACTTTTCCTCAAGGGCCCCCATGAAGTTGGCATCTATGTTTTTTGTTGAAATATCTACACAACTATTCGGTGGATTTCCGGGAAATTTGGTGCAAACATTCATGGTCCCTGGGGAGGAATTGTGGTAAATTTCAATTCAATTTCAGTTCAGTTTGACCTCATGATGTCTCTAGATGACAAGTCAGAGGATCAGTTTGTGCGATACTTTTGTGAACATGAATATTAATGACTATGTTTATGAACTACGTTTTTGCATTATACCTGCAAAATTACATTGATATTCCCTCAGCTGTTTTAGTAAATGGTTGTTTGCTGCAGAGACTTACAGGGACATTCACACGTACAGACTCAAAAGATGGGAAAGCGATAGTCTACTTTTCATTGAGAGCAGGACATGGCATTGCAGCCCGCTGCAACCGATTGACCAACAGAGACTTCCAAGGCATCCCACGGCACTACAGAGGAAAGCTGAGAAAAGCTGAACTGAAGCAATGCGAGTGACAGTCAGGTGAGAGCCGATCACATGCATTTTGATTCCTTCAAAAGAGAAGCTCAGAGTTGTTCATGACTCAGCTCCAGGAGCGGGGATTGTTTCCAGTGCAGGCACAAGTACGCAGTCTCAATAAGCCTTGCTTGCTCAGACAGCATTGTTGTATCAAAGCAGCTTCAACAACACATTTGCAAGTTAAAAAAAGACAGAAAAAACAAAGTTTGTCTATACCTGGGGAAACAAACTGCAGCAGACAATGGCACTACTTCCTTCTGTAGCACAGCAACTACGTCAGAAAACAACTTTCCAATCAGAACACAGTATGTAAATTACATGCTCAACACAACACACCCACAGAGGAACGGCTTCATGAGAGGCCAGAGACTGCCCTGTAATCCCAAGCGGATGAGTTCACGGACAGCTGCGGACACCATGGGTGTGTAGTTCTGTTTATATTACTTTCTCAGCTTGGAGGACATGTTCCACATGTGTAGATGTATTCCATCGTTCTTTGTAGCCGTCACAACAAATGAGCCTACACATACACCCTCTGATGAAATTTACGTCACATAGACTTTTGCAGCCCCTCGCCCACTTGTGGACACTTATATGGATAATTATGTCTTTGTCTTCTCCTTTTTTGAATGATCATAACAATAAAAAGCTGAGAGACCTGTTAGGCATATTCATCCAGCACTACAGCAGCTCCTAACAGTTAGGCTTGAGTGGAAAACAAACTTGCCTTTGTCTCTTCCCAAGTGCACAGCAATTGAAGGCATGTATTGTCATCCAAGGACTAAAAGCTAACATAATGCAGTAATGTAATAATGTAACATACAGATCAAGGTGGAAAACACAGCTAATCTTGAATGTTAAATGTAGTAGTGTGGAACCTTGTATTTGTTTCTGTTCTTTTAATTACATAAGAAGAATGAGGTATGCAGACAGGTTACTCTTCTCCCCTTTCCATCCTATAATTGCACAGTGAGATTAAGTGGGCAGGCTGGATTATCAGGTGTTCAGTGCTTTCCCCTTTTTACCCTATAATTACAAAGTAAGAAAAAAGTATTTGCTGTTCTCACCTTTTTACTTTATAATTAAACAGTAGGAACAAGTGTGCCAGTTGGAATATAAGGATTTTTATTACATATATTTGCTCTTTGTTTAATTCTTCATATTCTTTATTCCTCCTTAGATGAAGACATCAGGGATGATGAGGAGGAGGGCAAGGAAGACATTACTTCAATGCCATTATCATATCCTTTCCCATGATTATGTATAGGAGTCATTAAAAAGGTAGTCCACTCAAAATGTTATAAGTATCACTAATGCTGGAGGTCGTAAAGATTTTGGAGTTTCTTAAGGGAGAACAGCAGCTATGATGAGCCTTGATTCCTGTCAATGAGAATGATTCAATGTGTGGAAATGGGAATGAAGCATCTCAGATATTCGTCAAAGAGCACTGTTTGGCAATATTTTACTTAGAGGTGGATGCAGGATGAAGGAAAGGCAAAAAAGGCAAAAAGATTTTCAAAATCCCATTTGCAAAAGGTGCTGCAGCGTGGTGACAACAAGACGAGGGAACACTACAGATTGCTCTACAACAAGTCACCTGATTGGTTCACTTCTGTTTCAACCAGAGGAAGAGTCCTGGCTCATTCTTTGCCACGGACAATATTTTAGTGCTAATACAGCATTTCCATGTTCAATAATAACAGTTGATTCATTAGTGAGAAAAGCTCTTCATTTTTTTAATTGTGTAAACAGATTTCTGAGCAGGTTTGATTGCCTCTCTAGCATGAGCCACACATATCCTGTGAACAAGTGTGTGCTTTGATTTGTACATACTCAATTATACTACTGGAGTAATGTATTATGTTAGTTTTTCATCAGATGACAATGCATGCCTCCCATAGCTGTGCACTTGAGAAAGGTAGGTTTGTTTTCTACTCCGGCTGACCTGCTACAGTACTTGATGATCATTCCTATGTTCCCAGGGTCCTTGATACATCCCGCCCTGCTCACTAGGTTAAGTTTTTCTTTGTTTCATGTTTCGTCATTCATTGTTTCCTGTTTCATTTTGATATACCTCACCTCTCATTTCAGTTACTTCACTTTCTGCCCTTGTGTGTCTCCCATCTGTGTGATTGCCTGCATCTCCTAATTACTGCTAATGCTCCTAATTATCCTTCTCTCCTTAGTGTATTTAGTCTGTGTGTTCCCCTCTCTCAGTCCCAGGTAGCCTTTGTGCCCTGTGTCAAGCGTTCCAGTCTTTCCCTAGTGTTTAGTTCTGCTGCTGTTTACTTGATCTTAGCTTTGTTTTCCTGAACCATGTCTGTTTATTGGACTTTTGATTCTTGCCTGCTCCCTGTTGGATTTGTTTGCCTGTTTAAACTGCCTTATCTGGTTTTGACCCTTGCCTGCCTCTCCATCCTGTAAGCCCTTGTGCATTAAATCCTTGAACTACACTAGCTTTGCCTCTGGTGTCTGCATTTGGGTCCTATGTTTCATGTTCTTTGTTACCTTGCACAACTCTGAAAGTCCTATGTTCCCAGGATCCTATGTTCTCCACATTTATATGGCACATAATGGTAATATGACAAATTGTCCTATGTTCCCTAGTTCAACATATGTGCTATCTGGCACCTATGTTCCCAAGGTCTAATGTACCCAGGTTCCCATGTTCCCCAGCTCTAGGGTTAGGGTTAGGGCTTAGGATGGCTTGACCAAAACACAAGAGGAGGGTTAATGTGTATTAACAGAGTCTTGAACTGGGGAACATAGGACCCTGGGAACTTGTGGGGACATAGGGTCTAACCGACACTGCCAGCACTGGACTGCAATCCCCCCAACAAAGCTGTCAGCCCATAGAAACTGGCCCAACTCTGCAGGCCGGCTTTGCCAGAACTGGTCCATATGTAAGCTGCCTATGACTGATCCTGTATATTGCCAGAAAAAGGAAATGTTTAATTACTAATACAAAACCCACATGTATTTAATGCAAGTTTTCTCATTCATTTTTGTTACATTTTGTGAGTCATCTTTAACATGTGCAAAATTGTAAGTGCTTTTCTCAAAACTATTTACAAACTGCACCACCCAGTGGATTACATGCAAAGCCTGTAACCTGCTCAAAATCCTTAGTTTATCTCTCAAAAGTAAATATGATGTTCCTGTCCGCTGGGCCACAGATTCTCATCCTCTTCCCATGCAATGCAGCATGGAAAGAATGATTTGAAATGCCTTCTGCAGCCTCTGCAGGTATCTGCTGTGTTTTCCTCACATGCTGCATCCATCGCGGCCAGCAGGGTCATCTGGGTATGGGGCTGGCTATTGTAAACCTTCCACCTCCATGCTGGTTGATCATTGGCTGATCTAATGCCTCATACAGTATTCTACATCAGTGAAAGTCACGATTCACCTGATTCATGCCATTCATCATTTAAGGACACATTTACTAAAAATTCTATATGCTTGACAGAAATGACAACTGGTTCAACCATTTTGCATGTAATGACTAATGCAATGAACTAATGCCTAGACGTTTTGATGGGGAAGACTATTCAACTAGGAACCAGCATAAATATTTTGATCAGCGTGACAGAAGCAATTGATAACATTGGAAACAGCAGACAATTGTATATAATTATTTACTTGAATGTGCCAAAACATTTGCAGTTTGTTCAGAAGAATGAGAAACCACTTTTATGATGCGCACAAGCGACAAGATGTTTGATGATTTTTAAATGGATGATTAAACTACCAAAATTATTAAGTGCACAATGTATGTGATATTCATTCAAGTACCCCTCCAGACATGTGCTTCAAAGTAATTTCTATTATTTTTTTATTCTAACATCAGTGTTATGCCGGGCAGTATTTGCAGAAAGTTGCCATGCGCGAATCTTGTGGCACCCTCCTCAAGCAAGCCCATGAACCTTGAACCTTGAGTGCACTGTTAGAGCCACGTTTTTGTGTTGATTGCAAATTATACTCTCACAATTTGCTAATGTATTGAGGTGATGCAAATCTGGATTTATTGTAATCAGACAATCAGCTGTGACAGAAGGAAAGGTTGGGACTGCTCTTAGTTTTCTTCAGCAAACACGTAAGAAATGTGAGCCTCATGTTAGACTTTTTGTTTAAAGTGAGAATAATGATAGATAGATACATAGATGACAGACAGATTCAGTCAGACAGATAGATAGATAGATAGATAGATAGATAGATAGATAGAGCTCTGCTGCTGGTCTAGTTTTTCTCTCTGTTTGTGTGTCTCTCTGTGTTTGTGTGTCTCTCTGTTTGTGTGTCTCTCTGTTTGTGTGTCTCTGTGTTTGTGTGTCTCTCTGTTTGTGTGTCTCTCTGTTTGTGTGTCTCTGTGTTTGTGTGTCTCTCTGTTTGTGTGTCTCTCTGTTTGTGTGTCTCTCTGTGTTTGTGTGTCTCTCTGTTTGTGTGTCTCTGTGTTTGTGTGTCTCTCTGTTTGTGTGTCTCTCTGTTTGTGTGTCTCTCTGTTTGTGTGTCTCTCTGTTTGTGTGTCTCTCTGTGTTTGTGTGTCTCTCTGTTTGTGTGTCTCTCTGTTTGTGTGTCTCTCTGTGTTTGTGTGTCTGTGGGTGTGGTGCTCCTCTCACTCTCCTGGGTCCATGATTACTGCTCTGCCTACTCACCTGCTCCAAGCCACACACCTGCAATCCACCAGCTCTTCTATTCAGCAGTAAATCAACTCTGGTTCTTCATCCACTCTATGTCAGATCACTCCGTCTGCTAGAGCAGTAGCTATAGGCCTGCTTGTATAATGTCTCTACACTCCCCCTAACGGGTGGTGTAAGGGGTTAAAGAATGGTGTATACCAGACATAAATATGCATAGGATGCATAGGAGTTAAAAATGTATGTAGAAGAATTTTTTTTTAAATGCCATAAAAAGACATTTTAAAATTCTTTAGTACAGTTCATCATGGAACTATGGTGCAGTTCATTGCTGAAAGAAATGTGTTCAGACAGACATCCCTATTTATATATATGTTTTTATTTTATTATATTTTATTATATATTTTCATTGTGTCTTAAATAGTGATTACTCATTAAATGCCAATTTAATTATAATCTCCTTTTTGCCGTGTTAGTGCAATACACAAACAGGTCACTAGAAGGTGCGTAGAGCTGGGGAGGAGGTTCAAGCCCCTGAGAGGTAAGCACAGCAGAGTAAATTCTTCTGCACAGCAGAGTAAACTCTGCAGTTGAGCTGATCACAACCCAAAGCTTTGTGCCTCTTAGTTTCTACATACAGGTGGATTAATATTCCTCAAAATCACATGCATATACCCTCGTGTAGGGGATCAGAGTGTTATCAGAGTGCTTATTTTCTTATCCTAAAGTTTAGCCCACCAACTTTACATTTTCAGTGACTATTTCAATGACTGGTCTGCTTAAAGGAATATTTAAACATTTCACTTATTTGCTAAAAATATTGATCCAACTGTCCTATTTGCCTGTTAGTCCCTTGTCCTAAAAACCTGTTGCATACATCCTGCCCTTTGTGTTGGTATTATTTATCATCCTCTATAATCCAGTACCCTGTTTTGGCCTGAACTATCAAAGTTTTTATCCTCAGTTGTTGATTGCTGATGACTTTAAGGTCTTTGTTGATGATTTTTCTGATGGTTTCGCTCCTGAATTTTTCAACATTATCATCACCTTTGTTTTAAGGGACATTTTTTTACGTCTGACAATTTATGTCTTGTTTTTAACTCTTTTTAATTTTAGATCACAACCTCAGTCTCGAGGGGTCTCAGGCTGTCTCAATCGTGTTTCTTTCACTTGAGAAAAATCTCCAGAATTAGATCTTTTATTTCTTTTAATGATCATTAAAGGGTTATTCATGCTTTTATCACTCCATGTTTGGATTGTTATAATGCCATGTTTACAGGCCTTGGCTAAAACATGATTAGTCAGGTTCAGGGTGTCCAAAACACAGCTGCAAGCCTCTTTACCAAATCACAATTCTGTCTTCCCTATTTTAACTTCTCTTCACTGGCTTCCTGTTTGTTTCCGAATTGTTTTGTTTTTTTCAACATGACCCTGCATGGCATGGCACAACTGCCTGGCTGAGCTTCTGAATCATTACTCACCAGCCTGCAGCTTGAGGTTCTCTGCTATGGCCCTGTTAGCTATTCCTCGACTGAGGCTGAAGGCCAAAGGGTGACAGAGCCAACCCTTATGCTTACAGCTTACCGGAGGAAGACTAGGAATTGCTCTGCCATCTTTTGAATCATCTCTCAAAACTTATTTTTGCTTCTTAGTTTTGTCTTACCTATTTTATTCTGTTACTCATTTTATCTGTTATTTTATGTTTTTTTTTTTTTTTTTTCAGAATCAAAATCAGCTTTATTGGCCAGATATGTGCACACATACAAGGAATTTGACTCCGGTTTCTCTTTGCTCTCAGTACTTACACAGAAGTAGACTTACAACGAGATAAACATAAGCATTTGACTACTAAACAGCGAGAGAATTGTGCAAAAATGTAGCAGAGTGCAGAAATATGCGCAGAAATCCATCCTTACTTGCAAATTCATCCATAATTGCATCTTTAGCTTTTGCCATTTCATTTGTGATTTCTATTTGCTGACTGTGATTTTGTCTTTAATTGTTCTAATGCTCTCTGCTCTTTGTCCTTGTGTGTGAAGCATTTTGTAATGGTAGTTTTGAAAGACAGAAATAGATTAAAGTCATTGTTATTGTCATTACAGTAGTAGTAGTTTGAGCTTTAGAGGTGCTGGTGGAAAGATTTTCTTACCTTCAGAATCAGTCTTTATGCTATGCTAAGCTAACCATCACCTGGTTCCAGCTTCATATTTTTCATACAGACATGAGGATACACCTGTCACAATCATTACATAGTCACCTGATCATGATTACTTGAGCTGAGCACAAACATTTTACACTGAACAAGACTCTAGACAGCGAATAGCCGCAGGTGCAGAGTGGATCCTACAGATGTGATTCCTTCAGCTGGTTCAGGTAAATAAACTGTCCACTTGAGCACAAGGTTCCAATGCCAAGTAACAAACATGCAAACAAAGAGCTCGGCTGTCTAGACCTTAATGCCACTGGGCAAGTTCTTATGTTTCGGCTTATATGAGAACATATTTCCTGCTTTCTGAAGCTAGATGATGAAAGCGAGGTGCCAGTAATGGGTCTCTTTATTTATAGCAGAGAGCCTCCCCTACAGCTGCATCAGTGATTGACAGCTCCGGGCAAAGTTATGCTGGAGATCATTTACAGACAGTCCTTTGCTGTTTCATTTCGGTCTGTTTAAACCCAGAGAAGAATTGTTATGCAATGTAATCAAACAACAAATGTCATGTGGTATTTTCTACATCATTATTCATTCAGCAACCGTGTTTCCATTACCTGTTTGTCTTCTAAACTCTTCATGGACAAAAGGAAATAAAAAACGCCGCCTATATAAAGTGTTACCACACAAGCCTTAATATGATCATGGTTTTCATCAAGGGCACAGGTTTGTGAACAAGGAGACTGCTTGCAATTCTGTGACACACACTCTTCTACCTTTACTTTATCTGTATTGTTCTTCTGTGAATGCATTTGAATTCATGATGCAATTTTGCGATATGGAAATAATCTACTCTAGTCCACTCTGCTGTCTCGTATGCCATGCTAATGAGAAATTGTGCTCAAAAAGACTGATTTACCTGGATAAGTCGAGGTTGGATGCATGAATAAATGAAAACTTTGGTGGTCCCAAATGGAAAAGATGAATATGTCTTTTTTCTGACCTTTGCCTTTGTGAGATGAAATCCTGCTGGGTGATACCTTGCTTGAACTTCAGTTCATAATACAATGAGTAACAGCTGAACACAAGCTTCATAACAGCTACAAGGCACATCTCTAAAAATACTTTGTTAGCTTTCGGTAGATGTGCAACTACAGGGTATTTAGGTCTTTTTATATATCTCTTCATTCAAGAAAGTTGTATCTATGCATTTTCAAAGAGTAAGTCTGTCTACATGCAATGCCCCTGTGCATTGGTTGGTTTTATCTGATGATCACCACTGTTTGAGGTTTCTATTGTGCAACATGTGTCAGGGATGTTGGTTGAGAGAGTGGATTCTATTTTACCAGAGTGCTCAGTGAGAAAATGAGACTGAACTTGAGTGGAAAGTTAGGCAAACGTTAATTACACACACAGAGCAAGGGCAACAAATCATTTAAATCTAATCAAGGAGCTTGAA
The DNA here is from genome assembly GCA_025331565.1 of Holacanthus passer. Lineage (NCBI taxonomy): Eukaryota > Metazoa > Chordata > Actinopteri > Pomacanthidae > Holacanthus > Holacanthus passer. The sequence goes on from JAFREQ010000005.1 coordinate 15,907,074, forward strand.
TTATTTAATTAGATACACTGATATGAATATTGTGTTTTACAGACTTAATGAGCTTGATAAGGACTATGGAGCAACAAATCATATTTCCTATCTCCAAACTAATAAAGCATACACAGTAGCAGCACATGGTATAAGGATTTACGATTCTAGGCCAGTTAAAAACACATGGCAGCTAATTTATTGGATTGCCTCAAACTGCCATGTTTTGTCTGTGAGTAATGAAGGGGGTTATGTTAACTTTGTTAGGTGGCGCTGGTCCTGGAGAAAGATTTGCAGCACGAGCTACAATACCGTAGCACTGATGTAAACATGGCTGTAATGAAGTTTCTAAACACGTTTCTTTTCACTAAGTGAACCCCCCTTCACAGTACAAATATTTGTTAACGTGTTTCATAGATTAGGATCAAATTCTGTTGGACATTTTTTAGAATTTGGACTTCTTTGACAAAAAAATCACTTCAGAGTGCTAAGACAATTCTTGATAACTCAAGTCTGACTTTTTCTGCAAGCCCTCTCAAGTCTGAAAAAAAAAATTTTCTTTGGGTCTTCAACCACAGTGAAGAGCTTCTTCTCAGTTCCCACGAGTATGCTAATGTTTGCAGACGAGACTCCATGTGCATGTGCTTCCATTAACCACTGCACACTACTCTCAAAGTTTAAGTATGCAGTGTGTACCATAATCCAATATGCCTGTGTATTGTAAAGCAATTCCACAGCTGTCCCAGAATCCCTCAGGGACAGTTCTGGTCTGTACGCCGACCTCTGTGTTGTGACTAAAGTTAGATATGCTGCAGAATGAAGAACTAGACTGAAGATTCAAACAAACGCTTTGATTGCCACACAGACACTCTTTATAAGAAAGCTTTCAAAGAAGCTGAGAGGCCACCAATTAAAGAGACAAAAGGAGTTGTGAGCTCTATTTGTTTGAGCAGGATGTCTCTGCAAATCAAAGCGTTTCTGTCTGACAGAAAAAAACAAGCTGTTGTTTGTTCTTTCCAAAGTTCCCAAATGACAAATCAGCATTACTAATAGATTTTTCAGCCAGCAGAAACTTCCTGGCAGGCTTAACGTACCATGGTCAACAGGCCCTGCAGTCTGTCCACCACACTCCCACCTGAGATTGGCAAATTGCTTCAAACTGTATTACCTGAGAGAAAGAGTCTCGTCTTACCTTTTCTTTGTAAATCAGGTCTCTGATAGAAACATAAGAACACAGTAATCCCTCAAATCAGATAAACAAGGTTGAATCAAATGATTCACTCACTTCTGGGTTGCAGGGAGTCAGGAGACTCAAGAATTAAATAGTGAGGGAAATTACACCAGAACAAGTATGTGATAATAATTTGATAGCAATCTGCCACTTTATCATTTGAATCATATTGTTGCTAATTTGTTTGGTAGCATAAAGATTTAATGTTATAGGCTTTCATTAACTGGCCAACCAGTTAAAGAAAATCTATGTAATCTTGCAGTAATAAATGCTTATGGTGGATTCACAGAATTCTTCCTACACTGAATACATCAAAACAGGCCTTTGGTTCTCCAACTAAGACTGCAATCTATTACTAACTTTGACCAAGTAGTTTTTGTGACTAAACCAAGCCAAGCCTTAACCATGTAAGAGGCAGACCAGAAAACAGCCATGAATCATTTTTATGATGGTTTTGGGAGGCACTGACAATGTCCTGTTGATATGGTAATCAGATGAGAAGACACTTGTGGAAGGCGATGGCAAATGATCCATTTAGCCGTTTAGATTGGGCGACTTGAGTCTGACAGGTCTTTAAATCCAATGCCAAACACAAAGTAGTTTTTCTCTTTACTGCGGGAGAAGCAATGGTTGGAAAACACAGGCAACAGGTTGAGAGAGCACCTGCTGTCACCTTGGCTGAGAAGACAAAGGACTGAATTCCACTGACAGCAACTGCACAGAAGAAATGACAACAACAAAGACAGTTTTATCATGTACAAAGGCGACCATGTCTGAGCCTAATGTAAGCACCTGCATTGCTGCCCCTAAGATTAAAAAAAAAAAAAACCTATCCAAGGTGAGAAGAAGATGTAGATCTTTCTTTCATTTTCCTTCCTTCTGACTTCTAAATTTCACTTTGACACTACTATTTCACTACATGAGACTCACTGAGTGTAAAAGACAGGTGAAGATTGTAAAGGCTCCATGAAAAGAACAAAAGAAGAAAAAAATCCTAAATGTAATATATCTCTTGTTGATTGAATTTTGGGATTGGACTCAATGTCAGACTGGTAAGCCAGAAGGATATCAGTTAGGATGTGAGCAGATTTGATGAGAAGGGTCAAGGTTGTTTGAAATTTTGTGTTGGTTTCACTGGTTTAAATTTCATTTACACCTCCTAGCAAACGTGATGGAGTCAGTTCATTCAATTTCATTCTTCACCCCATGGAACTGTTGGGCAACAATTTATCAAAGAATAACCAAAGAATGCATTTTTAGGGTTTTTGATAAACAGTACTATTACTATGAAAGACAATGAGCCTTTCAATTCAACACATCCATATGCACGAGGCCTCACAATCAATGACATCAACTCCATAAAAGCCTCTGTCATTTCCCTGTCAGCTGCTGTGGATTTCCAAAGACCACACAAAGGCAAACATGGTCAATTAGCTTTCTAGCAAATTAATATGTGTAATCATCCTGGCTTACATTGTGTTTACCTTACGTGATATGCCACTTAGCACAATATTTACAAGGAAAAACTGATTGTACAGCCCCACACTGTGTCTCACATGTGGACCAGGATTTTCAGTGAGAGGGATGAGGACAGCAATCTCTTTGTCTCTCAAATGTTTGAGTAGGCAGTCATCTTGGATGCATATTAAAATATTTGACAAGAGGAGCAGCCTGGAAATGACAACGCCAAGTGATTCTGCATTTGTAATATCCACATTAGGAATGGAAACTGCCTTCACCCGGCTGGAGATATTGGCAAAGAAAAATTAGTGTAGTCTCTTGTTAAAAAAAGCACAGAAATCTGTAAGTCATGCTTATAGACTATTGATTGAGATTAATGCCCAGGCTTATGGGAATGAGCTCTAAAACAATAACCCATTACATTGGGTAATTGATCATTTGAAAAATCTATACCAATCCTTTCCCCGGGCAAGAATTAATGTCTCTGTGGACCATAATTCATTAACTGCTTGGCAAACCAGTTGGCATTTTTTCAAGACTGAGAAGTTAAAATGCATAAAGAGGAAAATCTCCTGCTGACCTGTTATGTAAAGGCACTGGACTTTCCCTGCTGTTTTACAAGGCCATCTTAGCTTTTATAGTTTTATGTAATGGACAATGATGTCAGGGTGAAGGGCTGACAAATTGTGCATTATGTCTAGTGTATTCCAGAATGTAATAAAGTGTAGTTATGAATTGCAGGATACAATTTACAGGAAGGATATGATTTTAGTGATAAGTGTGGTTTTCTTGATTAAACTCTGCATGAAAGATACTTCCAGACACTGTGAATCTTATTCAAAGAGAAAATTTCCCATAATGAAAGTATGATGATGGCATGCACAACCTGAGACACAGTGGAAGAAATCCATAATCATGTCTGGTTAGTGGCCAGGTTCAAACCATTTCATCATGGACTTGGATGGTCTGGCAGCTCAGGCAAATTTAACTCGCCCAGATTTTGTGTTCTCAAGGCAGCGATCAAATTTCAAATGTGGGGCACATCCTTCGAGGGTGCTGGAAAACATGCTGATGACCCAGCAAGTGATATTACTGCCATAAAAAACTCAGTCATGTCAGACTCTTGTGTGATGGTGACGAACCAAGTTCAAAAGTTCAGAGATTACACTATATGTTCTATGGCTTCTGATTTGTATTTGAACTTCTATTAAAGCTACCTTACAAAACAAACAGCTGAGTGGAGGATAAGCTGAGCTAAGTGGCCTCATTTAGCAGGAGGCAGGCTGCGAATTCACAGACTTCTGCAGGCAACAACATCGGTATATCCAAGATGTCAACACACCCTGCAGGCACAAAGGTCTTTTGGAATCAGCAAGCAGGCCAGACACTTTAATCATCAGAGGGTGAGATAAACACACGCCCCTTATCAAACGTGGACACTAAGAACTGGCTGTCAAAGGTTTGATTCGTAAAAATATATTAAATATGATCAAAAATTCAAAAATTCCATGTGTGCATCTTGTTTGGATGATAGATATCTAGATTCTGATGGAGGTAGTTGTTGGATTCAGAAGAAATTTCTATCTTGTTGTCATGTTATGTGTGTGTGTGTGTGTGTGTGTGTCTGTGTGTGTGTGTCTGTGTGTGGGCAAGGAGGCTCTGCCAGCCTCCTTCTGAGGCACAGAGAGAGCTGAGACTGACATGAAGGACGGAGCAGACTGAGCAACAGAGACTATTACTACTCTTGCCAATAGTTCTTGACAGCAACACGACCAGACTGTGATGCAAGAACCATGTGCTGGTACTTTATGCAGCTCCCAAGCAGCTGACATCCAAACTGATTTGCTGGCCAAGTCTGAGGTGCTGAATTGCAGATCGACTGAACTCATGCAATCTTTTTACAAGAGGAGAACATTCAGGCCAAGTTGATCAGAATGGTTGAGGGAAAGGATGAATAGTCTAACTTTCAAAATAAGACATTTGCCCTTCAAGTTTGCTCTCTGTATTATTGAAATAAATAGTTTAAATTATATGCACTGTGTAGTCAGGTGAATTATTCTTTTCTGATTTTATCAGTTTGATACTGTACATATCAAACAATGCAATTTTAATTTGGCCTGTTGCTCAGGTATGATGTCAGGGGACAAACGATTCTTATTTCTTACTAATTCAACACATACATGATCCAAGTCATTATTTGCTATTTGAACTTCCATTTTCACTTCCTGTTCCTGAGGATGATTGCTATCTCTTGAGCTCCAATTCTAAATGTCCTCTCTCCTGTTAACCTTATGATTTTGGTAATCAAAATCAATTTATCATTTCAGCCTTTATCCTTTTTGTACTTTTCCCCATTATGCATGCAATTTAAACTCTTGAATATGTTATTGGCCTATTTTCATATTTCTTCATTAAACATTGTTAGGATTTTTTTGAGATGCCCTTGGTAGACTGCAAATGAAATTTTGCAATGCAAATATTATTCACGGTTATTAATAATTTGTGTAAATCTGCCTGATTGGCTCTTCAACATGGCTTTAATGTAATGTAGTTTAGCATAAATGAACATTGTGTACCACACAGAGCAGAGGCTCTCTCAGAACCAAATTTATCATTATTATTCATCATTCTTCAACATGTCATACTTTAAGTTCTAAAATTGTTTAAGATTTAAAATATTTTTGACTGTTCTCAGTCTATGTAGATTCATAATACTTTAGGATTGTTTTTGTGCCTTGATCACTGTCTTTCTGGACAGAGGAATTATATCATGTAAATTTGTTAATACTTTTCTTTAGCCTGTTTTCTGTTTATCTGCTTCTATCCTCTGTGCAAGGTGAATTTCCCCACTGTGGGACAAATAAAGGTATATCTTATCTTATGTCACGTGATTAAAGCACAGTTATATCTGATCTCACACTTTAAATGACGGTTTCACTTTTCCTTCTTTACTTTTTTTTGTGATATTTGGAATTTTCTACAATCAGCTGTCAGCCAGCTGTCTAATGTCTGACTTGAAAGGAACCCAGCACATAGTGCACACCAATCTCGACATGTATTGCTGTCCGCCATGATGTTTATTTGGATACAACCACTGGGGGCACCAGAGTTCTTCAAATCCTACACACAGGGGCTTTCAGAAACTATTTTTGAACTGTCACTGGTCTTTATGTGTCATATTCGTATAGGCTTGTACGTGTAGTAGAAGTAATTGTGTGGGTAGTGGGCAGTGAGAAGATGAGAGCTTTTGTTAGTGTCCGACTCAGAATGCGAGGCTGTGGTTATTATTGGAAGGAGTTTGTATTAGTGCAATACAATACATAATACAATATTTTTCTTTTGCCAACCCTACATAGTTATAGTCTAATCTTGAGCACGATAGCAAAAAGAAAGCGTATTTCCCAAATTGCCGAACTATTTCTTGAATGCTATCTTAATCTAAAGCAGGGCAAACTTCATATAGCATTAATATTATCAATATTAAAGTATTGTGATTATGTTATGATCATTCAGCTGATTTGAAATTTGAGTAAACAGGTAATCTGTCAGTCTTCTACCACAAGTGAAACTTTCAGTTGGTGGAAAGTGTTGCACACGCAATCTCAGTAGGTGCATTTATAATCCTGTGGTGACATACTTACTCTTGGCCAGAATCCCAGTACTCCAGGAGTGCATTCTTTTCAGGTATTTCCTGTAATTAAGGCATCCATGTTTTCGAAAAACAGCAAGAAGGGTAATATGGATAATTGGTAGAGGAGGCATGCCTGTGTCACAACTCTTGAAGAAAACACTCAAAGTCAAAAGCAGCAAAGGATGACCCAGATGTGGATGTGTATCTACAGAAACAGAAGCTGTATTTGAGAAAGTGCCACGTGTTGTCACTTTGAGGTTTCAGTCGAGAGTAACACCGAGCCTGTTTTCAACAGAGCCAGTCTTTTGCTGTTCAGAGTCACTTGATAAATAGCTGGATTGACTAGAGGCCAAGGGCATGTAATCAAAAGAAGAGAATGTGCTAAGGAACACATGACAGAGGCAATAAGCATCATCTGTGACGCCAACATATACAACTACGCTTAATTCCACCAACCTAACCGCTGCCTGATATGGAAGACGTGCCACACAATGAATACACACAGTGCAAACACCAAGGATTCTACACTTGCAGGGTTGCTGGTGTTCTGCTTTTCTTGTTGGCAGGAGCAGACTAAATCCCTCAGGCCTTGAATAATGTCACATAATCAGTGAAAGTCTGAGAACAGATGCTAAAACTGGATGAGGTTCTCAGTTATATTTGAGAGGCAGTGTTAAGGAGGTAAAATGCACCTTCACCTTGAGCACTGAGATATAGTGAAACCTTTAATGTAGCTGATATACTACTCTCCTTACAAGTCAGCTTTCTGAAGCCAGTCATGGTTAAAAAAGGGAAAACAATCACACAGAATAAAACACAACCATACCTTTACCTTCACCTTTTAAAGAACACTGTACATTACAAAGTCCTCTTGAAAATTCTTTCACAGGCTCAACATGCAGCATCACTGAGGCCTTTATCTCACTGATGTACTAAGATATGTGCTTTGAATACAAGGACATCAATCAGAGCACATAAATACGCACTTCAGGACTGCTGCCTGCCTACCACCTCACAATAAGCATGCCTCCATGAATGCACACACAAAAACACACATCTCTGGCATTTGGTGCATCAGGACTGTTTTCAGATGAATTAGCACCTGGCACATATCAATCTTTCCTTCTCTCCCTTCTTCCATTCCTCTCTCTCTTCAGCGACTCATCAGCCGCTTCATTTAAACCACAACCAAAACTTGGCGTGCCAAAAAAAAATCCACACAAGAGAAAATTAATAAGTCTAAGAGCTTTTCATGTGATTGTCCCTCTTGAGTAGTCAGTGAGAAAAATACACAACAGGACATGAAAATCCAAACTGGTAAATGGTTTGTCTTTGCAAAACAACAAAACAAAAACCCTCCCCAGGCATTCCTATTCTTGTGGTCATTTTCAGTCACAAAGAATACAACTTCAACTTTCAACACAAAACCTATGAAGTCAAATCTACAAGGCACCATTTGGGCATCTGTTATGTGCACAAGATGCCTATGGGGTTTGCCATTGTGTATTGGAAACACTGAAACAAGATGAATGATCTGTAGGCAATGCCAGAAGAAAAAACAACAATTGCAGTAATGAGAACAAATATTTATTAGCAACACCAGCCTGTTTCAAGATGTTGCCTTCATCAGGGTTTTTGAAACAATTAATTGAAAAACAGATATAAATTCATAACACTCGCTGAATTCAACACTAGATACAACTGAAAAAAGAGCCATATAGAAATAGAGGGCAGGACCATGAGACAACTAAGATGAAGATGGGTTGCACACTCTCCTTGTAAAAATGATGTGTTCCTCTGTAATTAGTTGAACTGTTAATAATTAATCAATTTATTAAAAGGACAATTACTTCAAACTCAGAGATAGGCTCCCCCAATACATTGGCGGTATTGTCGCTCATGCAAAGTTTTTCCACACTTAGAAATCTGCTGGAGCAGGCGGAGTTCACACAGAAACAGGAAAAGCGCCCTTGAATTTGTTGGTCATATGGGTTTCAGCTGAAGCTAATGGGAAATGAGTAGAAGGGGACTGGTGCAAATATGGTTGTATTGTTAGTCTGCTGATTGGTTGTGGTTATTCCTGTGGTGTGTTTCAATAGTCCCAGTGTTAAGTAGCGTTGTAATGCTGTGAAAACTCAGGTGGACTCCTGTGACATCACACCCCCAAGGGTCTGTGGAGCAATTGGACAATGATGTCGGCTCACACAATGCACACTGCTCAGCATGCATTGTGTGCGTTTGATTGATATTAACAAATGTAATGTTCATTCAGTGTTCAATATTGTGTTTTTTATATTTTAAATCAACCTAACCTTTTTCAGAAAGGCGTGAAATAAATACACTTTACTATTCAACACACTGATTTAACAATGATACTCACATGAACTCACCTGTTGATCATTTATTGCAGTTATTCACTGCAGACTAGATACGTGAGACAAAGTATCTGCAGTATGCAGACAGTTAAGCAAAGGGCTATTTCGCGATTAATTATGGAATAGTATTTATGGACTGTGCACTTAAGCTTAATGCGCTCCATTCTAAACCTGTCCCCCACTGACCCTGCCCCCACTTGCCAAGTGGCTTGCATGTATAGTGCAATATTATATCAAGTGCTGAGGGAAAGTGAAGGACGGTATGGCAAACAATTATTGAAATGGGGTTATGCTAGGAAATAACTAGTTCATGTGATGTGTTGTTGGAAGGCAAACTCAAAGCCACAATGAAAAGCTGGCCGCCATAGAAGGGATGGAGTATGTATGGTGTATTTTGCAGACAGTGCAGCGCACTGAGACAGTCTCTCCTGGAAGGCACATTACACTTATTTGGACACAAAAAGTGAGAGAATGAAAAGAATGAAAAAAGAGAGCTTGAGAGAGAAGATCGCCTATCCACAGCTGACTAGTCACTGAGTGAACTGGGTGGCAATGTTGGATTGCTGGTTTCAAAAAGTTACAGAAATGATTGGACTCAGCCCCCCAACTCCAACGTCAGAAATGTGGGGGAGGGGGTTCCTGAAGCTGTTCGACCATCCAACCTGCACTTCTAATGAAGCGCTTCTAATGATCAAAATCAGTGCAACAGAGATATCGGATGTGTCTGTAATCACTCCCTACTCACTATACACTGCACTGCATTTGCTGTCATTCATTTTGTTTTGATATTCATTTTATTGTGAAAATGTATCCACTATATAGTGTCCCCAAAAATTCCACAATGGAATGAAAAAATGGCATGCACGCTACTTTCTGCTAACAATCGCACAACACAATGAGCTGCATTTTATTGCTGAGAAAATGACTGTTGTGTAACTCTACACTAGGCAGTGCAGATACAAAAATATTGTGACCACTGAGTCGACTATTTAGAGTCTATTATATAGGTTGTGGTGAATGAGGGAGTCGTTTCAAACACCATTGCCTGTTTTATTCCATGCATTCTTCTTCCTTATCAAAACCTGGCATCTATATTACCCACAGTGCCACTTCACTGCTGACAGTTCAGTCGGAGATTCAGGTGCAATGTGATTCAAAAAAGGAAAGAAACATGTATAACACAGGAAATCAGTGATTGGTTTAAAGTTTGTGAGTTCACTGTGCAATGTGATAAATGTGATAAATTGGTTGTGCTCTCTCCTACTGATGCTACAGGACACCACAACTAATTGAATTTGCAGTTACAAGGCAGAGGTCAAACTGTTTCCAACTGTTCCACTCATGCAAATGAGTTTGGGCCTTTGAAAATCCTCTGTCATCAAACCGAATGGATCTGACACATTCTCCAGCTCATGAAGAGCTGCATAACGATGTACCTGATTCAGCATGAGCAGTTACACCACTGATGTGTAAGAACTGAACAGGAGTGTTACTGGGATGTGTTCTGCCGTGTCTCTTACAGAGATTTTGAAGCCTTCTGCAGACTTGTTCTGTAAGTGTGATATATTAGATTATTTTATTGTTAACATTTAACATTTATACAGGTGTTGATAGTGATGAAGTTAGGTGAATTTTGGCACATACAACACTGTTTTCATTTCCAGGTCATCAAATACTGACATTTTGTTTTGACCCTTAAAAGTATGCACAAAGACCCTGTAGTGGATTTTCACGTACCTGCAACGTAAACCCATCCCTGACAATATTAGATACCCCAAGCAAGGTGTTAAAGAAGTCCATGTACAAGGGAGGCTGGGGTGAATGGATGGGTAGAACACAGGACTTTCAAGTCTCAAGTTCTTTCAAACTGTTTTTTTTTTAATGTTTTTAACAGCTTTTCCCTAAAGATATTTCATTGTGTTTTGTGATCTTTCAATGCCAAATTTTATACGTAGCCTTAAGAAGCTACACATACTGCTGTAATATGTTATCTTATACAATAATACTATTTACAGACACACTAGTAAAAGTAGTTGAGGAGGTGGTGAGGAGGATGTGTATTGCTTAACTGAAATTACTACAAACTGACACAAGGAAATGAGCAGTGTGTGTGTATGTGTGTGTGTGTGTGTGGATAAAATGTGAATTAGCAACACATAAGAGTGTAAGCATCAAATAAATTGTATTCCTTCTGCCAGGAAGGTTATGTTTTCACCCATCAATTAGTTTGTTGGTCTGTCTGTTGGCAGGAAATGTCAAGAGCCGAAGAACGGATCTCCAATGAAATCTGGTGGACAGATTGGACTGATTGATTGGATTTTGGTAGTCATCTGGATGTGGGATTTCCTCCATTTAAGGAATTAGCATTTTCTAGCCATAATTATGAAACTAACAGAAGCAGACTTGTTTCCAAATCTGAAGAATATGTTGGCAGAGTCCAAAAAGATCAGCTCGAAAGGATAAGTGATGAGAATGATGGATTTGAGTGCAATTGCAAGTTGGAATTGAATTGCTTTTTGGGGGTTGGGCATTTTGTCTTTATTGGATAAGGACAGAGGCAGTAAGGACAAGGAGGAGAGAGAGGGGTATGACAGGCAATAAAGGTCACAAGCTGGAGTCTGGCAACGGTTGCGACCGTGTGGCCATGCAGCCTACACTGAAGACTGAAGACAAAAGATGCCTCAATAACCAAATAATTGGTGTAGCATAACTGTCACATTGATATTGTCCCCAAAACTAAGCATATATATAATAAAGAAAGCAACGGCAACATGCAGACAACAAATGACATTAGCGTTACAGAGTTGCTTGTGTCTGTGTGTGCATCTTGTCTCTGTGCTAATGTGATGTGAGTTCTTTTCTCAAACAACCAGCTTATTATTTTGAAGCACGTGGTGTAAACGACTAAATGCATAAATAAGCTGAAATGATATCCCAGCATTTGCTCAGCGCTCTGCAGAAGTGGAGCAGAGAGGGGATGTATAGCGGCACCTGTCAGGACATTATCAGTATAAGGAGTTGACAGCGCTGACTGAAATACAATGTCAGCCACTCTTTTTCTGTGTCATCCCACATGCTTACCTGCTGACAGCTGTACTTGACTTTGACACCTGAGGTAAGCAGCTTGCCAGTGCTGTGAGTCAGGAATGAAGAGTGGACCTGAGTCACACTGGAAATCACACTTGAAATGACGGCCTTTAAATGTAGGTTAAATTTCAGAAAAGGCATGGGAGCATTCTGCAGCTTTTTCATATGAACACATTGTGTTTTATGTTGTATTTATTCATTTGTAGATATGAAACAGTATTCAAGAATTGTTTAACGGTACAAAATATTACATCATCATTACAGTCTAAAATGATGAATCATTCAAAGACGGAGAAAAAGAGAGCTGTCATACAGCAAACAGAGCACAAATATCATGAATTAGAAGCTGTCATTTGTTGAATGCAAACCAATAAATCATGGTTTAATTTTGCTAAAAAAAAATACAGAATACTGTTTATTTTAAGGGTAGTAAACTCCTGAAACAATCTTTTTTTTAAATGGTATTATCAAATAGGTCTTTGGAGCAAGGTCTTCGGTTGGTTGGATTTGAGACTAAAGGCGTCCTTCAGGAGTCTCGAGGTACATGAGCAGGCTTCAAGGTGACTGAGGAGAGAGGTCCTCTGAGACAGACCTGCTGTAGGTCCATCTGTCCTCTGCTTATGATTCTCTATTCAACAGTCCTGACCTTTGTAGCAATGAGCAATTCATTTAATTTGTTCAGACTCACTTGTTTTAAAGGGGAACAATTCTTGTTTCATAAAAAATCTTTTCGAGATGTGGGTTAGACTTCCAAGACCAGCTAAGCCTTGTGGACATATGTTTATGATTATACATATTGCTTGACAGCTCTTTTCTTTTTATTCAGCCGGTTCGATGGTTTCAGATCATTGTATTATTGCTTGCTCCTGTATATGTTTTATGAGTCCAGCTGAACTTCATAGGGAGTACAAGGATTTGCAGATATTTTACACAAATGTCAGAGGATAATAACTAACTTAGAGGATTTTAAGTTATAGCCAGTTCATGAAACCCTTATAAATATGCCCTGTTTTATATTTCCTGCAGCAGCAGCATTGCTTTGTGTTGAAGCCCTTAGTACTTAACATTGGTAACATTAGCCAACATGCCTAAACAAAGGAAAGAAGGCCACTCATTTTGAACTTGATGAACAGAACACCTCAGGAAAAGAGACGCAGATTAGTCACTCAGATGAAGGAAGGCATGCTTAAAAGGTAACCTGCGAGTCAAATGTGGAGTGAACATTTATTCCACTCTCTGATGATGAAGAGCTCTCCATGCTGAGAGGGGTCAATGAGGACTACTGCAGATTTGGCTCCTTCGTCTTTTTGTGTGAGTTTCTCTAATTAGCCACAGTCTGCAGTGAGTGTTATTGAGGGTACTGTGTAAAAGTGCTGAAGCAATGACTGTTTAAATTATTAAAGACATTACTAAAATCTATGAGAACCTGTTTTGCAAATGTTGGAAATATTTTAGGTAGATTTATCCTAAGAAATACCTCTAATATCTTTTGATGAATTTTATTCTAAGTCCCACTATAGTCACATTCACAATCACATTTTTTTTTTTTTTTTCACTGTGGCCTTACTTTTAATTTAAGGTTCTCTCTTCAATGTGTGGCCATCTGAACAAGGAAGTGAGCTGCAGTAGATCAATTGTGTCATGAACTGGAGGTCACCTCAACTGTGGTTAACAGTTAACGGTACTATCAGCTCCTGTTTGGCAAACTGTCACCACTTTAAACTCACTTTAAATTCATCAAGAATCTGATCTGTAGGCATCTGACCTTGACTCCTTTACAGAATGCAATCTAAATAGCAAAACAGGGTGTTTGTAATTCCACAACAGAGTCGACGCAAGCTGTATTTCAGGTAGCTACAATCATCTACAACACATTCTCAAGATCGACACTCACCACCAGTGGACAATTCAAGACAATGGTTTCAAACCATTTCACCTCAGTGTGCAACTGTTTTCATTGACTATCGTGCTCATTTGATTTTTTTGTCTGACTCTGCCTGTTTCTCTGTATCTCAACATCATTACAAACAAGGGAAACCTGAACAAATGAATGTCGGAATATGTAGATAACCTATGTACAATATGTGCATTATCAGTGTAATATGTGATAGAGAGCAAACTTGAGGTCATAGTGGGAATGAGGGTAGTGCACAGGTAATATTACTGTATGTACTGTATAGAACAGTGTGCAATCTAGAACATGTGTACTATGTACAGCTGAGTTTTATGAGAAGACTCATTTATTTATGATGGTGTGCAAAGGATGTTGTGGGGTTGAGTCTCAGCCCGAGGAGAGAAGTTGCTCTGTAGTCTGGTGGTACAGCAGTGCATATTGTCATGTCACAGGCTGTGGCTGGGGTGGGAATTGTCTTTTAGTATCCTTTAGACTCTGCGCTTGCACTTCACCTGCAATCACCCGCTGCAGAGCCTTCTGGTCCGGGGCCACGCACAGGCCATGCTATGTTTCCAGTCTGGATCCTGTCTATTGCTCCTCTATGAAAGTTAACAAGAACTTGTCACAGGAGTTTTGTCTTCTTAGGTTTCCTTAAGAACCTCAGTTCAATCACTTGGCTCTCGCACCGAGCTTGCGACTGTGCAGCATCCTCAAGAGTTGTGTAAACCCTGTGATGATATCGGCCCAGCATTGTTTGGCTGTAACAGAGTCATCACCATTATCCAGGCATGCCGGAATGACAGTGTAAAGTAAGCTAAGGATGCCTTTGATCTCACTCAATCAAATCCCGCTTTAAAGTGCGAGCATTATGCCCAACATTTTGGGAAACAGTGAGTGCAAACAGTGGTAGCTGGTGTCCAGCCTGCTGACATAGCTGAACTCAATGAAGATTGCCAGCAATTTCTTGATTCCAAAAGGCAGTACTCCAATCACAGCAACACCAGCCTCCTCACACTTACTGACTCTGGGAAATTGGCTGCAGCACAGAAGCTTTTACAGACTCTGGCAGAGGAGTCTGGACCTGGTGAACGCCTGATAAGGCTGATTTGAATGAGACTGCATTCTCTTTTGTTTTGATTACACGAATTATAAATATCAGCAGTGACCCCACTTGTGATGCAGCCCTAAATTAATATATTGCAGCTATCAAAACAATGCAGGCAGTCTGCTTTCAGCATGACTCAATGATGCCCTCAAGTGGCCTGAGCTGGCCAGCTGCAGCAATACAACAACATGACCATCACAGACTTAGATACTTTGTATGATACTAGGTTTTTCACCTTTGTGTCAAGCTCTGAATGAAGTTTGCTCCTATTCAAAATACACATTTGAGAACATTCATACTCCATCTGTCTGCCTTTTTCCTGCTCTGTGCCAGATGGATGGCGGGGGATGGAATGACATGCATGACCGTTGATGACAAGAAGATTCATTAGATATTCTTTAAAGTTTTAGACTGGAGCAGTATGACAGCCTAACCATTAATTTAGCATAGAGAATGTGCAAGAGCTGAAAATGTCCTGACTATAAAGTGGTCCATGGACCAAGACTTCTTGGTTCAATAAAACACAGTACATTATTTTTTGTGGTGACCTGAATTTCTTCAAAAAACACACACACACGCACACATCCTTTGTAATTGGCCTTCCAAACGGAGGACTTCATTATAAGTTTCAGATCCACATTGCATTCCTGCTGTACACAAATGGCCCCTATTACGCACTAGGCAACTTGCCTGCCTTTGTCTTCGACTACATCAAGATAATTGCATGCTTTATTCTGTGGATAATTCACTGTTGCTGCACAGCAGTACAACGGTCACACATGGTGACACAAGTAGAACAGTTTGCTACATATATTTTTTTGCCAAGGCTGGTTCACGTCAGTGAGGCAGTGGACCTCTAATTTGTGTCCAGCGAGGCCTTCCCTCAGATGGTTATTGGTTGCTGTGGAGAACACAGTTAAAGGTGGATGACATGCATTTACTACCTAATGGTTGCTTGCTGTGCCATCTGGTTAATGAACAGTTATACATGAAGATACAAACAGTTTGACCAAAAACAACTCTCAGTCAACTAACCGCTGTGCTGAAATGCTGAAATGTGCTTCTTTTCACACCCCACCTGCCTCATTCTCATGAATTTGAAAATTTGCACTTTTGAATAAAAACTTTAACAAAAACCTTCAATGCTTCTAAATACAACTGCCAGTGAAAAATCATACAATAATGACACTTTAGCCTAATAACATCAACTAATAACATTTTAAGCCGTCTAAAGTCAGTAACTATGACCTTAATGAGAGCATTTTATCTGTTCAGTGTCTGCCTTATAGTATCATTTGTGCACAGAAACAGCAGTCCTTAAGTTCCTCTTGCTCTGAAATTGCATGTACTAAAAATAAAAGCACTAAAAAGGCAGGTGACTCTCTGCTGTCCCAAAATGGATAATAAAGTTTGATTTTCTGATGCATTACATTGGAAGCTTGTTTGTCCAAAAAAAAAAAAAAAATTCTAAATGTAAATCATATGACTGCAAAAATGTTCTGGAATGTATTGTAATAATAGATTAGTGAGGATATTCATGAGGCAAACACCAGTAACTACTTACATAAACCTCATTTATTTTGAATTACATATAATACAATACACTTTTTCAAGAAGACAAAACAAATTTAATTTGCTGATAAAGTAAATAACAATAAAAGCAAGCAAAAAAAGAGAAATAAACAAGTACAACAAATAATCAAATATCCTGCCTTACCTCATGAACAGACATTGGAATCTATGGTTGCCAATGCAAATGTTTTTCTGTCTCTCCATTGACATGCATACTGTTTTTTTGGTATATGGTAATACTGTCTGTTCTCGCACCATAATTACCAGAGCCACTTTCGCTTGCATGCGCTCTTTGACTACAAGCCATCACTGGCTTCTTTAAAAACACATAGGACCAAACTGAAAGACAGAGAGCAAGCCTGCAGCAGATGCAGATGCACATGCTGATAATTGACAAATCCAAATCCATTGACATTTCCAGCCACAGCAATTTGCCCTGTAATTCTAGAGGTTTTTTGTCTACAGACTGAAAAAACCCTTGATAGGTGTCCCAAGTCTTTTTGTGTGTGTGTGTGTGTACGGCACTCTTGAAAATCTACTGTAGAGAGTGCCCCCACCCCACCCCCCATTGTTATCACATGATTCAGTCTGTAGGAGGGCTAGTAATGACTAAATGGTGCAGTCTCCTTCAACTCATGGTACCCCTGGTGGTTTGGCTCTGTGAAGAGACAGAGAGGGCAGTTAGAGCTAGGAAGTACCGCAAATCTATCTCTTCTACAATAGCCAATGCTTTCAAAACTCTTTTAGAAATATAAGTGGTTCAGTTTGGTTTCAGAAAGAAAAAAACAAGCAAGACAGTTATAGACAATAAAGGGTAAAAATGACTAAACAATGTTCTTTGAATTTACTGCCTACTGTTGCAAATGTTTCTTAAACTGCCTCCTCAGGTCTACTTGGATATGACCTTATTCTGTATTCTATGGCTGTTCAGAACTACTGAACTACTTATGCTACCTTATATTTAAAGCACTTGCTATTCATTTTCAGAGCCTGTATCTAGTCTGAGGGTCACTTAATAATTTTCTGTACATCCCAAATAATATAGACAAAAATAGCCACTAGCAGGATACGTTTGAGTGTGTAGACAAGTGTTACGGTACCAAGGCTCATATTCTGCTCCACAAGAGGCCTCTTCTCGCTGCAGTTTACCACTCTTCCCTGTGCCGCTCCCAGAATAGTCATGATATCCACCAGGTTAAGCTTCCCTTCCTCCTTGGCCTCCTCCACCTCTTCTGCCAGCTCCATCGCAGCCTCTTCCCGCTCTTCAATTTCCTCTTGTGTGAGCATTGCATTCAAGCCCTGCCCTGCGTTGGTGTTACCCACTTGTGGTGGCGCTAGTGAGCACAACGCCCTCACCTGCCCATAGGACTTCAAGTGTGCTACATTGGCCCGCAAGAAGAGCAGAAGAACATTGAGGTCATTCAATGGGCAGCCTAGCCTACGCTGATTGATAACATCCAGGGCTGGAAGGACCTCATAGACAGAGATGAAGGTAGTGTCCCAAACAAAGAGCCGGATCAGGCTGAAGAGGACTATAGGAGCCAGCAGGACATAGATGGCACCGTTGGCCACACTTATCACCTGAAAAACCAACTGGCCAATCATTTTACACTGAACCAGTTCAGGAACCCAGTTCTGATCCCGCAGCATACCCGTGCGGACAAAGCAACTGAACTCGTCCTGCAAGAAGGCAGAGAGGTGGAAGTAGGCCAGGTAGAGACAGGCAGCAGTCATGAAGGTCAGGAGGAGGAAGCCCCGCAAGAAAAGCATGCTAACAAGGAAGTAAGAGTTTTGTTTGCACTTCATGTATCTCTCCAGCAGAGGGTACTCAAAGTATCGCTTCTTCTTGGCCCTGCAATTGGACAAAGAGAAGAAACTCAACACCATGTTCTGCTTCATGTTCATACAGCTGTACACATTCCCAACTGAGAGCCTCCCAACCCAACCACAATATTCTACTTTTGGCTACAAGGAGCCACCCACCAAGACACCCTGTCCTCCACTGAGACTGGTGGAGGTGAACAGCCTGCAAGGGAATATCAGGTAGTAATGGTATTAGTTGCTGAGGGACAGGAAAACATTACTTTTCACTTTCCCAATGCACATTATCCCAGTTTACCAAAAGATTAAAAATGTAGCATAAGATCACTTCTGTAACCTTTATAAGAATAAAAGTAATATTTCTCACTGGCAGATTATCTTTACTTGTTGCTGGAATGATTTCCTTACAGGAATCATTAAAGTTTCAGACAAATCAATGCTGAGACTGACTCAAAGCACAAACACGGACATGGAAGCATTTTATCTGAAACAGACATAAAGAGCTACAAGTCAACGGTCGCTGGTTTCTCACCTTTGCAGTTCAGCCTGAAATGTGAGGGGATTCTTAGTGTTCTGGCGCATATCCAGAATGTTCTGAGCCAGTCGGATTGAGCGGTTGTACGACTTGTCCAGTTCGTCAATTATAAAGAGCAGGTCTGAGCCCAGCGTGGGCATGACGAGCTGGCGCCAGATCAGAGCCGGCAGGTACATCAACACCGCCATGGCCAGAAGAGAGTAAGGGAACATCTGGACAGACAATGAGGACGACAGAGATGGGATGCAGATGGAGAGAAAGAGGCAGGAAAGAGTTGAAAGAAGCAGATGAGTAATATGAATGATGACTTCACAACCCAATATTACAAATTGACAACCATTAGAACTACTTATTGTGACTGGGCCTTAAATATCAACTGCTCTGGGTCTGAATACTTTGCAAATGGTTTTAGCAATAAAAGATCTTCTGTTTCTTATCAGAGAAGAACACAAACATTTTAAACTGAAGTTTTGCAAGTTAAGATGCAATTTAACATAGTCGGTTAAGCAGCAACTTACTTTGTGGACCCAAAGAGAGCGCTCCTCAAAGTTCCCATCGCTGTCGAACTCATGATGCATGAGAGAATCCCAGCAGTATGTGTCTACATAGCTGGCCTGCTTAATGGTGAAATTGCTGGGAGGGAAACAGCTGATCTGAGGCCCTGCGGAATAAACAAATGATGATTTGTAACATTATCTACTAATATGGACAATGACTTTCTTCATTCTCCTTTGATCCCGCTTTATCAGTTTGGCTGTAACCAGTCTTGAAGCACTTGATATCTCTCACTCTGTCTCGCACACACACAGTACTGAAGGTCCACTACCAGACACTGTACGTACATGTGATCTTCTGTCTGCCCTTTTCTTTTCAGTTCTTTCAGAGAATTTCACTGAATAAATCACATGTTTCAAAATGGCAACCTGGCATTTAAAAACCTCGGCTGACTCCATTGCAAAATTGGTCTCCTCCACCTTATATTTAGTTCACCTTGATTTATCCACATGCAGTCCAACCACTTGAATCCATGTTCAGCCCCCATCTGTCATTTCCAAACTGTGCTCCACCCTTAAACAGAGAGCTTGGGAGAGAACACACCAAGGGTGTGCCCCCCTATTTCTGAGCCTTACAACAGTAATATGGAGCTTCTATTTTTTTTTTTTCTTTTTTACAGGCAACCTCCACATCTGCCTGGCTTTCTGTAAGTAGAAACATACTGCCTCTAATTTACTGTTAGGACGTGATTATAGGCAACCGTTCCATGGTCCAATTATACATGTATGTGTGTGTATATGATTAATCAGCCACAGTTTAACACATTGATAGTGACATCTAAAATATAATTATGGTAGCTGAGGTTATGATGGAGTATATTCATTTTAAAAGTGACCTTGTAGACATTTACAGAAGGAAGAGGTTACAGCTTGTATTTTTAGACACTGAACTTGAACTAAACATGTATTGTCTATGTTGTCTCATATGGTTAGCCATGTTAATTTTAGCATTTATATTATTTCACACACTACTGGTGAAAGCAAAATACAAAATGCCATACAGTACAACAAGACTAGCCATACCATTCTTCAACTTTCACTTAAGAAGGAAGAAGAAAAGAGAGCTATATTAAACAATATATGGAAGCTGGCCAAAATGTATCTGGGAAATGATGCTTTTGATTTGAGATTAAAAATATATGTATTGGTCATTCAAAACATGTTTCAAAAGAACACACACTAATGATGAGGACAGATGGTCTAAAAAGTGAACAAAACAGTGGTTGGTTCATCTTCATCTATTATTGACAGCCACATAATGAAATAGTGTAACAGTGTATAATGTCCAAAAAGGCTTTGTTAAGCTGTCTATCAATGGCTCTGTCCCCACAGCTGTCACCTCCCAAACCCCTAAAGACACTATAGTGGAGCAAATCATATAATCTGCTTCCAGTTGTGCACACATGTTAATATTAAACAAATCAGTGAAAACAGATTTTTAATATTATTAGAACCTACTGTATATATGTTTTACCAAATGAGTCAAGAGAACATCATGTTGTTCGTCTTGTGCCTTTAGGGCTTCCCAAGAATTAAATCTTTAATTTTTGCTCAACTCTATGATGGGAGCTACATTGGTACTTAGGTTTAAGTTATATTGAG
Source organism: Holacanthus passer (assembly GCA_025331565.1). Taxonomy (NCBI): domain Eukaryota; kingdom Metazoa; phylum Chordata; class Actinopteri; family Pomacanthidae; genus Holacanthus; species Holacanthus passer. The sequence goes on from JAFREQ010000005.1 coordinate 15,927,921, forward strand.
TGCTGTAGTTATAATACTAAGTGGCACCAATGTATGTTGTCATGCAGCTTACTGTGAGAATCTATTTTTCCACTTTACTTGTGACTGCATGTGTGGGCACATGCGTTGACAAGTCACCCTTAATACAAAACAACAGGCCGTGCTTTCTCCTGAAATCTTGTAAAATATTCTCCCTCTCAGCTCCCCACCCCTGTGAGCCATTTGGCAAAGTGAGAGAACCTACATTTCTGCCACTGCTCCTATCTCCTACTCCCACTCCCCAATTAACATTGGCAGATCATCCACACATTTGTGCTTTGTACAAGAATTCTTGGCTGAGAGTCCAGGTGCAAGTAAACCAGACTCCAGACAGCAGCGCAATCAAGCACTGTTGTGAAACTGACAACCCAGCAGATAGGCAGCCAAGATCCATCAGTTGAGCCGCATACCCCGACACCACATCATGTTCTATGCCCCCCCCTCTGGTTAATCAACATATCCTCTCATTTGACTCAAATAGGGGGGGAGCTGCCACAGAAGAACTTTGCCTTGTAATTACAGCGTGCCAGCGTTAGTGAACGCTGCTCTCAATCATCCCCCATGGCAATTAGCATCAGGAGCACCAGGCTGATTGCAGACCAGCTCTGAAGAGACGATGTTTAGTTCAAAGTCAAGGGAGTCAGCCTCCTCAGCAACAGACTTTGGCTATGCACTTGCCACGTACAGAATACTTCGGATTGTCAGCTATGCTTTTTGTTGGACAGACAGGTTGTGTGCATGTTTCATGTCTAAACTCCAAACTTTATTCATTACATGTGTTTTCACTTGAGTCTAAAACACAAACTATCAGTAAATGAAACAGCAGAACAGTCAGTAAACTTGTGAATGGAGTCAGAGTCCATTGTAAATTTCTGTTTTGAGTAATTTACTGTTGTCATATCATTGTTGCTTTTGTGGTACCTATTATGCTGAGGGGATCTTAATGGAGTCAGCAGTTAATGTCTTCCTTTTATGATAGGTGTCATTTAAGTGTTTTCTCCCTCTTGCTTCACTGCACCCTAATTTTGTTAAGGAAAGTGCTGTGTAATTACAGTTCACATTGTTATTGCTCTTAATATTTAGCTTCTTCAAGTCGGAATTGTAAGGGATGAGGAGATATATCAGAGTGTCAAGATAAAAGCCTGCTGGGAGAGAGCACAGATATGCTCACTTGACATGGTTCAGGACTTTTAAACGTCTGAAATAAAACACATTTGGGTCGCTCCTTTGGGACATGAAAAATTAGATTTTTGTCTAGACCCTCGTAACTTTGAATTAAATACCATGAGCCCCAGGAATAATAAGTATCTTTATATTAGTATGTATGATATTCCTCCTTCCTCCGCAATTTCAACTAAATGCAGTTTAGCAAGTAAATAATAAGCAATTCAAGGACTAACAGTACATGATTACCTTACAGAGGACACTGCATAAAACTGCAGTTCAAACACAGAAAGACCACGAAGACAAAACTCAACCACGGATTAACAAATAAGCACTCAGGAGAATAGGGAATAATTAGTGGCAAAAGCAAGTGGAAAACAAAGCAAATGTCCTGACATAGTTTTATAAAAAGCATAGAGACAGAGAGTTGCTCACCCAGGGAGATCTCACGGGCAAAGGCCATGCACACCAGCATCAGCGGAAGGCCGACAGACACAAACTTGATGACCTTGTCCAGAGGAAGCTCCAGCTCGAGGTGGTTGATCCGGTTTATCCCGGGGCTGTCCTGCAGTAGGGCATCAGATAGCATGGCCTTGGCCGCCGCCTGGGCGATGGACATTTTGAACACCTACCCAGTGATAAGAAAAAAGGTTGGTTTTTTTGACACAGTAAAGTAGAAAAGGAAGATATCGTCTTCTCGCAGTGCTGTAGTACAAAACAGACTCGTGACCTTTGTCACATGTCACTGCTTGCCTTTCTCTATCTTATCTCCTCTGTCGCTCTTCACAACACGTAAAATAATAAGGTAGAATGCCTATAAATCCACAGTAATAAAAAAGAAAGGAGAAAAACTCTAGAGCAGTAGATTGTTTTTTCCAATTACAAAGAAATTCAGTCAGAAATACAATTAACATAACTCAGGACATAAGGAAATGTCCTCAACATGTTATGAAAGCTATAACCAATTTACCTTAAGTCTTCCAGCTTTCTTTGGTGATACTATTAGGAATTTGTTTGCAGAGCCAAAAAGGTCCTCTAAAGGCCTGCACTGTGTTGGAAAGCTCCTTAAGTATTCAGGGAGGGCCTCTGTAAATGAGAGGTTGGATCTGGGCTGTACCGGGCCAAGCCGGGTCTGGCTCTAATTACAGAGAGGACATCTGGGAGCATGTAGGCGCCCAGATGGCACTGACTACAGCAGACCTCCAGTACCCAGCATTGGTCCTTCCAGTTGTGTACGTGTGTGTGTGTGTGTGTGTGTGTGTGTGTATATATATATATGTGTGTGTGTGTGTGTGTGTGTGTGTGTTTCTCTGGTCTGTCCACACTGTGAGGCATAGATGTGTGGATGTGGCCCACTTCAAACAAGTGAACCATCGCCAGTGGCTTTTTCAGCCTCTGTCATTCTGAGACTATTTTTACTGCACTTCAGCCTCAGAGCTACTCCTCGCTGAGATACTGTACCATACAACACAGATAGTCATGTTTCTGACCTTTGCAGTACATGTGTTTGAGAGAAAAACAGACAACTGCATTGTGGTGTTTCTGAATGTGAATACATGCAGAACACAAATGAAACAAACCAAATTGTCAAGTGGAGTTCCATCTTACAGATGATTAGTTGAATAGAATTAAAACAGGTTTTAACTGTTGTAATCATTCCTCCTGTCAGTACTAGCTTGTGAAGTTGTGAAACCTGATTCAAATAAAAGTGATCGGGGACAATATCTAGTCCAAAAAATAATTCTATGTAAAAATTCTTTTTAAAGTTCAGTTGAAGCTGATAAAAGGCCTCAGCCATGTAAGTATCTCCACAAGTTGCATTCTTTGTGGTGTAGTAATGGTAGGAACGATAAAACTGGTGGAATGGTAAGACAAAGTGGGAATTTGTACTCAAAACACGAGAAACCAGCTTGATTTGGCTCCTGTTAAGCATCACTTTGAACAATGAGCACAATATTTCAAGTCTGTCTCCAAACTTACCCAAATAGTTTTAGTTGACTCAATTTAAAGAAACCTTAAACCTGCAATGACTGAATTTTGGCCACTGGGGGCTGCAGAAACAAGCTATAAACACATTACATTCACATGTTGTGACCTTTGAAATTTATTTGACTAGTCATGTTTGTGTCCACCCATAGCTTTGGGTCTGAAAAAGTGAAGCCACTGCGGAAGTGCCTGCATTCAGAAAGTCTGATTGTAGTTTCTGATCTTCTTCAATACATCATGATTTTCATTTTATAAATTATGATTCCATTTAGAGTAAAACAGACAATAAAGCAGGGTATACTTTACGGCGTAGCTAGCTTGTGATGGATAGGTCACTACCATGGCTCGTCCTCGGGTTCTCAGTCAGATTCAATCAGGATAGAAAAATGTGTATCCTTCCCATCTTCACCATGTTGTCTAAATATGGTCACTTCTGGCTCCAGAAAACCAATATGATGATGGCTATAATGCCAAACATGGAGCTTCAAACAGTAGTCAACAAATCAATGGGTGCCATTAATGTGGCTCTGTCCGCTATTTATTATACAGTCTATGTGTCCACCTGATGAATGTAAGTCTAACATTCACTCTGAGGGGGATATCTGGCTCTTCAGCAGATAAATGCCACACAATGTTGAAAAGACTTTGTCTGGCTGCTGTTGTAATAATATTAAGACTATGGTCTAGACCTGCTCTGTATGAAAAGAGCCCTGACATAACTGCTGTTGTAATTTGGCGCTATAGAAATAACACTGAAATTAACTGAATTGTTTGGACATGAGCAGGTAGCATTCTGTGGGTTTTTGTTGAAAAGAGCTGGAAATGATGCTAATGAAAGCAATGAGTGAAGCAAAACATTAGAGTTGCATGCCATAAAACCAAAATAATGAGCTGAAAGATGCTAAAATGCCACGCAAAGCAGAGCATTTGACACTATGAGTAACTTCATTCATATACAAGTTTCCATTTAAAAAAAAATGAGGAGTTGTTGATGACACTCCTCATTTCAGTGGGAATGTCATATATGACACTGAAAGCAGCTCTGTGTTAAAAGAAATATAAGGGGCTGCATTGGCTGCTGTTTCAGGTGCCAGTGAGATGATGAAAAAGGATTCTTCAGTTAGTCCAGTTGAGTGATAGAGCCATAACTTGGATGGCTTATGCAATACCAAAGTGATGCACAGAAGTTTCACTAACAAAGACCATGTCAAAGGAGATATGGATTCATAACAGTTTAATACATATTTGTCATGACAACATTGGAGGACAAGGAACGGGGAGGAAGGAGTCGGGGTCGAAGGAAGGAGGGATGAGGAATGGAAGGATGCGGGTAGGGTGAGGGATGAAGGGTTGGGGGATGAGTGGATGGGGCGAGGGATGAAGGGATGAGGGGATGAGGGTTTGAGGGTATGGGGGTGAGGGATGACAGGGAAAGGAGGTTGTCGTCGGACGGATGGGGAGGAGCGTAGGGAAGACTCTGGGTGGGGAGCCGTCTGTGCGCATTCCTCGTAGAATACTGCCCCCTGTGGTTCCTGTATTCTAAACAAAAGAGAGGAGAAAGACAGAAGAAAGGGGTTGGGGGGTGGGCTGAGTCAAAGGCCAAGGAAACGGATATGGTGTGCTGAAGTACTTCCTGTACGGAAATGAGATAAGTTTGAGGCGTGGCCTTTGTTCCTGAATTTAGTTATAAAACTTCATTTATAAAACTATGATGCGGGACTTGGAAGTTTGAAAGTTTTGCCAGACATCACCAGACATCAAATTCCCTTTTATTTTGGCATCGCTACTGCATCAACACAGTGGTCCCATTCAAATAAATGAGGGGGCTGTCTTAGAGTGCAGTGCTCCTGTCTGTCTGAACATGTCCCTGTGGTACACCGGTGACCCGTCCAGAGTACACAACAGATAACATCTCTATGTTTTCCATCATATTTCCGCATATTCATATTAAAATATTTTGGCTGACTGTTCATTACATTACATTACATTCTTACATTACCAAGTGTTGTATTCATTGAACACGTAACCCTGCTGGCGTGAACTGAACCACAGAAAACAGTAACAACCTGACTCTGTATTAATAAAAAAATACACTAGATGATTTATGAGCAGTTCTGCTGCTGTGACTCATGCCATCCCATGATAAATGAAAACGCCTCTCTAGTTGCTGTATGGGATTGGTTATTATATGTACATTTTATTTCCCTTCCCCAACTGATGTTGAGACAGGGACATATCAAGGCTGTTTATTCGATCACTTGTATCAATATGGGTGATTTCCCTCCCACATATGAGAACTTTTGAGCATTGCTTCCTCATGGTAATATCAAGTACCTAATCACCTCATGTTGCCTACATTTAATACATTATTATTATGTTGAAGCTCTGCATCGGCACTCTGATTCAAATTCCTCCTACGAGAAAATGTCACTGAAGGAGGAGAAAAGTAGCACAGTCAGACAATAACAGATATTTAATAAGTGTTGCTGCAATTAAAGATGGACCTTTTGTAAGGGGCCAGATAACAATGCAAGTATGCAATTACACACAAATGCACAAGCTGTGTAAAAACAATACAATGTGGCTCGTGCAGCACACACCCACAGGAGTGATTACCATTTACTGTGAGGGAGCAGAATCCACTTTGCAGAAGTTGAAACCCCGTGGTCATGAACTCTGTTGGGTTCTGTTATGGCAGCCAGCTGAGAAGGTAGGAGAGCGTTTGGGTGGGCGTCTCCCAGCAAGTTAAATCACAGGCTAGAGCAGTAACCAGAGGGTGGGAGTCTACACATGTGACAGGAAAAAGAGGGAAGTTAAACCAATATTTAGACTACTAACTCTGTAATCTGGAAATATATAATGAAGCAGGGCCTGAGAGGGTTCAGAAGAGTCACACTCACATAAGTCTATTCAGATCCTGCCTAAGATCTGTGTAGCAGGGAACAATACTCATGTTAATTGCCTAGTGTTTTGTTCTTGTTGTTAAGTGCTTTTCATTTCTAAATATTCTCATAAATCAAACTGCCATCTTCCTGTTTGGGAATTTATGGCCCTGGATGTGTTTGTTCAGCGTAAACATATGCAGAACGTTCATATCACAAAGTCAAAATCAGTACCTTTACATGTTTTAATTATTAAAATTGGTCTATTGAAACACAATAGATTATGACAACAAAGTGTACAAATGAAATAGAAATATTCCCTATTGTCTGTCACTTGCTCTGGAAGATCCATTTAAAAAAGTAATCGAGAAGAGAATATTAATGAGCAACATACTTCACAATGAACAATCAGAACATTCAATATAACATGGTTTTTCTTTTTCTAGACATCTTCACATTAGAAATGAGCGACTCCATTTGTGTGTTTTAGTACAAAAACAGAGAGCTGAAATTGTTTCACAGTTTCTTCAAAATCCTTCACATAAAATTGAAAGAGACAATACTACTGAGTTTTTTTCTCTTTCTCATTTTCTTCAAAATTGTCTTCTTCCTTGAAAAAGTTTGTCAGTAAATGACATTGGCTCTGTCGTGTGGGGATTCCAAAATCACTGTCCGTCCTCTGTGATTTTTCTGGATGTCAAGATGTGGGTGAAACAGTTTGTGGTGACTGGCAGTGCTTGCCATTCTTTTATTTTGTGACAGAATCATCCAAGGTCACAAAAATACACAAGCTATTTTCTAAGAGTTGATGGTTGTAGTCAAGTATGTGCATGGCCACCAGCTAATACAACAGCCTTATTCAGAAAGTTTGCCTTATCTACAGTATATGCAGAAGCAACTGTCATTGTCATGTTGTTCCTTGAGCTACCCTCTGAGGCCACACAAAATAAAAAGTGAATAAATATGCAAACCTTCAACACCAGAATGCAAACATATGAAAAATCTAATATACATATGATATGTGCAGTCTGTATACACTGGTTTACTACAGGGTTTCTTTTTTTGCTCATGGGATAAGAAAAAATAAACTAAAGATCGTTTCAAAAGTCATGCTCGAAAAGGTTTGCTGCAGCAATGAGTCAAGTGTTTCACTCATGAGGAAGAGACATGCCGAATGCGAGTGTTGTTCGACCTGAGAACCTATGAGTCATTTAAAAGGCGTGAATGACGTCCCAGCAGTGGAAGCCAACATATACAGTCACTTCTACAGATATTTGGACAGCATTACACCTTTTTTTTCTCCTTCCTTTTGGCTCCTCACTCTTATTTTAGGAAGCAAAATGACACATTAACTGAAAAGTTAAAGTGCAGACTGTCAGTTGAAAATTGAGAGTACTTTGCGTCACATGAAATGAACAGTTAAAAAAAGCTGCAGCCATTTCTGGAACTCATTTCATGGTGCCAAAATATTACATTCAATTAAGCAGTTGTTTTACACATACACAGTCCAAACTTTTCGTTTTTTGATGTCTGTGCCACAATTCAAGACGCCTCATTCTCCTGTCCAGCATTTCCTTTTTCAGTTCACCGCAACCTGAATTCAAAACAGCCTCAAAATGTCACAGCTCTCTGAAAGCGTTACATGTAATCATCTTTTTAAACTGTTGCTCGAAAAGTCTTCAATTTAAAACTGTCAGTAATCTTTTCAACCTTTTAGTTTCTGTGCCATTTCATTCCAAAAAAAAACAAGAGCTATAGAGTAAAAATTGTGCTACTATCCAAATACTTCTAGAGCTCACTGCATGAAAACATACTATATTAAAATGAAACAACACATATTCATCATTGAACTCATATTTGTCCTCTATAATCATGATCATGATTATGGTCATTGTGTCTGATTAGACTCCACAGTGGCTCTGCAGAAGAGTCTCTGATGAATTTGGAGAAAACCTAATATGCCCTTAAATGCTCTCAAGAGTCACCTAGAATTAGAGTTGTCCTAGTTGAGTTTGAATGGGGGGGCAACTGAGGTCAAAGTTCATATAGTCTTTTCCTCTATTCAACTACTCCAGTTCCTCTCTGTGCTCCATGCTCAGATCTCTCCTTCCAACACTGGACATTTGTCTCCCCCTGTCGTTTTCCTCCTCTCCGTCCTCCTCTTCTTCCTCCTCCTCCATTCCTTCCTCCTCTTCCTCCTCCTCCTCCTCTTCGTCCTCCTCCTCGGTGCCATCCATGGAGTCGTCGGCTCCCAGCATGGCTTGCTGCATGGCCAGGGTGGCCGAGTCTGATGACAGCGACTGGAGGCTGTCCATGCTCAGCGGGTCTGAGGGGAGGCAGAGAAACAGAGGAGGGCTTAGGAGGAAGCATGTATGGTGACATATAAGCCCATTAACATTAACATAAAGTCAAGATTTCAACATTCACCTGTCCATCCAGAGAGTATTTCCCCACTGAGGGACAAATAAAGGAATATCTTATCTGAATATCTCATTTGTCAAATTTTGCTCTCAGTCTGCCAAAGTATAAATTACCTTCACACTGATAGATATCACCACATTAGGACAAGCGCCCTTAAATGGGCCATGACATGAACGATGCCACTATGATTTCTCTTATCTAACTATTCTCAAGAGAGTGGGACTTTAGTTTAAATACACACTAAAATCCAGCTTATGATTCCTGTAGGAAAAATGCACATAAATAAAATAAAATAAAATAACATAAAAGTCAATACTGGCACCTAGTGGTAAAGATTTTAACACCATGATTAAAGTTTACTTCTTAACTTTTCTTGCATGTATTTAAATAACAAGGACAGTTTAGGAACTTAAGAAAAACCTGTGGTGTTTTTAGGTTTTTCATGTCTCGAGAAATGTTAGTGGTGACATACTGTCTGAGTTGTTTCCTGTTTGAGATCTGTGTGTCTGCAGAACTCCAGCCACGATGGAGTCGGGCCAGAAGCGCTGTGTTGGACGGTGCTGAGACTTCATCTTCTTCGCTTTCGGAGCTGGGTCTGGGTTACTGGCGTCCAACATAGGCTGGAGGATACGCCGGCGAGCGTTGATGAACCTGTGAGAACAAGAATGGGACATGGATAGAGGAGGGGGAGTTTTTAAAAAGTAAAACTTACACTTATAGTATGAAATTATTGATAAGATTTATTATCATTCATAATAATAATTGTAATAATAATGTTAATAAAGATTAGCATTATCATTAAAAGGTGGATAAAATAATTTGTAATAGGATATAATACCAGAAGTTATTTTAGGGGAGAGTGATTTCACAACAGTTTCTAACTTTGAGAACAAATGCACAAACACATGTCTGAGGTTTCTGGTTTCCTTATATAGAGTCCATTGACAGGTCATGTGACTTATATATCACCAAAGATACCAAGTATACAAAACAACATTACCCTCATCATTTCACGTTTTCTTTTATAACATGCACAGTTTAGTCCTAGTGAATACAATACATTCAAAATATCTTTTAACAAAGACAAAATCTTAACACATCAGTGGATATTCTGCCCTTTAAACCTGCATGTTCTGAAAAGTATATTTAAATCTCTTCCATTTCTAAAAAAAAATCCTGTTCCTTGAGAGCAAAAATGTGAAAGTAGAGCAAATGCATGTTAAGAAGGGAAACACAAATTTGTCTCAGGTGTACTTGTTATATACGACCAGGAGATGGCGCCACCATGTCAGCAATGTGCACACGAACGCCACTATATTCAAGTTCAATTCAAGCAAAGTCTCTTGTCGTATTTCTACTACAATAATATGAAATGGTGTCTTTCTGTCTAGATGCACACATGAGGAAAGCCTCTTACCAGTTGTTCACTTGCAAAAGGGTTAGATTTGTTTGTGCTGCAATCTGCCTTTTCTCGTCTTCTGTTGGGTATGGGTGCTGAAAGAAGAAAGAATTCATCGTGTTTGATGTGTTTCATACTGACTTCTCGTGTTAAAACCAACAAATTAAACCTCAAAACATTGACATTTCCTACTCTCTGACCATTCAGTAAACCTCCACCTTTAATTAATTTAGTCACCAATCTCCATGTAAATTCCATACATCCTCCTTTCCTTCTCTGCATCCATAGCCACCACTTCCTTTGGAAAGGCCAACGAATGACCATTTGAGATTAATGTACACACATCAATACACACTTGACCTCACCATGAGATGCTGAAAGAGCCAAGAGCGCATGATGTTGGTGGCATGTTTGGGAAGGACACCCCTCTTATTCTTGGACTTCTTGTCTTCGCTGTCCAACAGGGATGACAGGTCCACGTTTACCTTTGCAGTAAACACCAGGATGAGAAGAGAAAGGAAGAAATGAAGAGGAAAAAAAAAGAGCAGATGGTAGGGCTTAGTTATTGTTGCCACGGAAACAAAGGGAGACTACCAATTACCTATCTTTTTTTCAGTGGCAAGGGCAGAAACACCTCCTCAAGTGTCACCATGGTAACTGAATTTGAGTAATGATAGGCCTACTTAAAATATAAAAAAGCGGCACCCTTGGCTATGTGGAAATACAAGAGGGTCAGTCGTTGGTTTGTTGTGTCGGTGGGGAGTTTAAAGAGCAGAGGGTCAGACAAGCCCTCACTCAAAAGTTTGGACTTGACAGTTTGGTGGTGAATTAGTGAGGAGCTGGTGTGAAGTGTGACTGCGTTTGGCTTGGTTTCTGATTTGTGTTGACCTAAGTCTGTCTTTGTGTTCAGCGAGAAATCATTATTCAGATGTTATTGTTTGGAGTGCGAGCACTGAAGGACGAGATGCTCTCAGAGTATTGACAGTCTTTGACAGCCTGCGGTGTACATATGGATGTGTGTGTATGTGTGTGAGCCCATGTGTTTGGACCAGCTAAGACATACTTGTGAGGACTGACACTTGAGAGTCCACTATTTTTGGGAGGATGGTTAGAGCTGTGACGGTCGTCAAAGGATTGGACTGTGGTTGCAGTTGGGTTAAGGTTAGTATATGGTTTGGATATTCTAGTTAAGAGTACATATTAGGTAAAGGTAATGACTCAGGGTGTTAAAGGAGAAGTCTGGTGATACTATTTTTTTTTTTTTATTATCAACAAATCCCATTAAAGACACAGACCAACAATGAATGTATCCACTAACAAGTATTATGTGTGTAACACAATGTTGCACTGACATATTTCCTCATTAACATGAAGACTCACACTGTAGTTTATCTTGAATAGCTACTAGAGCACCCAATGGGGACTAATACACAGCTAGAGAGAGAGAGAGGGAAAAGGCAGGGGGGAGACAGGGAACAACATGCAGCAAAGGGCCTGGGTCACTGTGGTAAGGACTCAGCTTTGAGACAGGTGAACTACCAGGGCAACCTAGGGAGCCCTTTTTTTAAATGGACCAAAATATTTGACAGACATTTTTAAAGATTTATGTCTTCAGTAGGAACAAATGTACTGTACTTGGGGATCGAAGTAGGGAAGTCAGAAAGTATTGAGAGATGGACATCGTTGGCTTTGTTCTTTTCATGGGATTTGTTGATAGTAGAGAGAATATAGAATATCACCAGACTTTTTCTTTTATGCCAGTTAGTGTGATGTCTTCCTAACTTTACTAGCTACATTTCTTATGTGTGTAGTAAAATCTATCCACACAGTCACATGTGGAGACTCACCTCCCATCAAAATCGGGGATAAAACTTTTTTGTTTATTGGTTAATTTTAGGGTATTAAGGTAAAGGTTGGGGTTAGGATTATATTTTTTTATGGTTAAAGGTTAGCCCCACATCCCCCAGAAAGAATGTAAGTGGATGCAATGTTTTCCTCAGTAAAAAAACAAAACAAGAGTGTGTGTGTCTCCACAATAGTACAATATGTGTGTGTTTCTGTCATTGTGTAGGTAAATGTGTATGTGTGAGGCAGATTATATTAAACACAATTGGCCCTCAACAGCAACCATTACCAAACCTCTTTGACACTATCTGCAAAGAGCTGTACTTCATATTCTGAATAAAAACACATACCACGTAAAGATGTACACTCATACACAAGCAATCACATCACACACTGCTTGCATATTCATAAATATATAATATATTATATGAGACAAATCTTTTTAATCTGTCATTGTCATTGTACCAAACAGTACCAGTGACTTTGAGCCTTTTCTGATATTCTTCTGAATGAGGTGCCCATTTGTGAAGGCTAAAATACTTCAGAGGGGAGCATACTTATGAAAATTTCATATGCATAAGCATGCAGGACAAAATGCATGAATAAATAAAAAACACAAGTCGGCTAAAGAATATAAAATTGATTAATTTTATGCAGAGCATAGTGGAGGAAAGAACCCCGGCTGTCTCGGAGATAAATAACAGACAACCCCCCTTAACACACAATCCCCATAAATACACATTCACGCACACTCAGATCCCCCCTCATACTCCCCACACAAAACAAGACTCATTACAGTTGCAGCTGGGTGTCACGTGGATAACCCTCCTCTTATCCCCCCTCAGCCCTGGGAGTGCGTGTGTTCCGGGGGAAAGCGAGGTTGAATTAATTGGCGGCACCGAGCTCAAGAGTGTGATTACTCGGGGCTTGTCGTTAAAGCAGCGATGGGGCTGTGTTCAATTCCCAGCCCACATGTAGCACTCTGCCTCAGCTGGGTCACGGCTATTCACCGAGGCCTCCTCTGACTGTCAAGCACAGAATTACCTGCCTGAAACTGAGCCGCTCTCCAGGCCACTGCTGCTGCGCGTGGAGCGCTGTTTAAACTCCCCTGCTTCCAGTTTTTTATTTGTGTCTATAGGAAAATGTTGAGGCTGTCAAGGCCAGACAGAGACGAGCCTCATCAATGACACCTTAAGCCAACCTAGTCTGGTGCTTTTCTCAGACATTCATATGTTCAAAACGTCAAAAAAGGAAGAAAAGAGCAGTGATTATGAAATTGAATCATAAAAACTGATAAAACTGATTTAAATTCCAATTTAAATGAATCTGTAACTCTGAATTCACTGGACTGCAGTTTTGTGGTTCAAAAACTAGTTAGACTATTAAGAGCACAAATGCATATTCAACAAGAAAATACGTTTCAACAACTGAATTATCTTCTGTTCCATATTTCAACAGTGCATTGCCAATCTGACTTGTGACTCAGTAAAAATATGATTTCTTATATTAAAAAACAAACAAATAAAAACATTAACTTTACGCCATAGACTCTATTAAGCAGCATGTAGACATTCACACAACTTGCTCAGGCCATCTTACATGCACTAATGATACTTCCTACAAATGAGTTATACTTAATGTTTGTTCTCAATAAAAGGGAAATATGCTGTCTGCAACTGTTTCGGAACTATTTTGAAGACATTGCCAGTTTTGGCTACTGCCAATGACAGGCCATTTACTTTGAATTCGAACTTTTTGCTGTCAGTCTGGTGTCTTAATCCCGCGATGTGACTGTCAATGAGTCAGCACCGGTTCAGTGAAAGGAGTCGAAAGGTTTGTGTGCTGTACTTTACAAAGACAAAGTTTGTCAAAAGGTTCAGTGAGTGTGAGTGAGAATGTTGTGTTTTAACTTTGAGTTGTATTTCCTGCATCTGTGTCGATCACATCAGCAGAAATATTTGACCTACACTATAGATGACATGAGTCATGAGTGCATGTCCTGGCATGAATTTAATTTGCAGTTGAACATGACAGGATCATGTAAAGGCCCTGAGCATCATGGGAATAAACAATTTCCATTTTGTCGTTGTTTTTGGGGGGGCTGTGTTCAGTGGAGACAATGACATGGCACCCAGGGGGGTTTCTGTGAGATGTAAAGAGGCCCTTTTAATAATAACAAATTGAGAGTTGTTGGTGGGGGGCAGGGAGGGAGCAAATGTCTTGGCCAAAGCATCATCGGTTGGACAGTTTTACCTGTGAGTTCTGGATCTGGATGGTTCCCGGCGGCAACGCCTGCGTTAACACTTGCCCTTGCGATGTCACCATGGCAACCGGCTGGTACAGGGTCCCACCTGAGGGGATAATTTGCCGTCATGAGTATCAAGTGGCTTCAGCAGCTACTGGCAGCCACATCCGCACTTGCACCGGAGCCTTATTAACTTCTTGTCCGCCCCGCAAACAAAAACACGGCAAACAAGAGACAAAATGATTTCATTCAAGGTGCATTAATGTCCTTTAACCCAGAAAAAAGAAGAGGGGAGTGTGTTTTTGCTTCTGGCTTAATTAGTCTTGATCAAGACACTCTCATCACAGTCTGTTTGAGCTCTTCAGTGTGTAGTGATCAAAGGCAGAGACATTGATTTATTTTGGGTTAAAAGGGATTTCCAGAGGGCAGGATTAACATTTCACTGTACAGGCTTGACATTATAAGAACCTATCAGCCAAGCACCCTGTGAAGGATAGCACCATGACTCTCTGATACACGTATACACAAAACTCAGTCACTCCAGATGTGTATTGAAAGAGAACATTAAAATAATAGCATTTGGATCTTATGATTTATTATAGAATGGTCTGGACTGTACAGTGTGTGCTGCGTAGTGATATGGTTGAAATCAAAAACATGCTAACCATACTGATTAGTCTTCATTATATGTTTTTGACAATATGGATTATTGGTGCAAAATCATGATAAATACTCAAGTCAATGTCACATACTGTAGTAGTAAACTATTTTAAATGTTCCATGCCTCCAGTGTCAGTTTATTAATTTACCAAAGCTTGTGACGTTTAGACGACAGCATTTTATGTGTCAACAGTCTTCTGAAGAATATTAATTTAATGATAATAGTTTTTATTCATATAGCACCTTTTTTTAATGCAATGACAAGTCCTTTACGGTAAAAACAATGAAGCAAAACAGACAGACATTGTAAAATTTGCTAAAATAATAAGGTAACAAAGAATAATAACAACTAAACATAATGCAAATGATAGAAAAACAATATCATAGTGAATAAATTTGAGTTAAACATATGGTATTTGAGCCATGCAGCAGCACACTGGATAAGCTTGAGCAGGCAACTAGAAGAGATAAAAACATGGAAGTCTTCCTTGATATCTAAGGGAGCTGAAAATGATTTCATTTTGGATAACATCATCAGCTGAACAAAGCATGATCACCACTTGTCACTTGATTTCAAAAAAAAAAAAAGACTAGAGTCTATCTTGTTGTAAATTTCCCTGTTGTGGGACTAATAATGGAATATCTTATCTTATCACTTCAAGCATACACTGTACTTTATTTTAAAAGACAGATGACTCTGTTGTAACTGGACAAAAATACTGGACAGCTGCAGAAATATGTGTGCTGTAAAACCAAGTGTGACCATTGAAACCTGAGAAATCTTAATATGTCTATTAATGTGGAAGCACCACAGTCTGTGTCTGTGTTGTCTAAACACAAGTCTCATGGATGTCAAAGCTATTAGCAGATTTTTCTATGAGGAGTCAGAGAAATTCAATAGTTCAAATGACCCCTACCCCAACTTTCAAATGTGACATTAGAAAATGAATTTTGTATTTGTATGTGTCAGGGTCCTAGTGTTTTAATGTTTGTGTGTACAATCATATCCTTACCTGATACCACTTGAGAGTTGATTGTAGTCATGGTGACATTGCCCTGTTGCAGACCCCCGGCAGGCACCACAATCCCTGAAGGGTTAACAGAGCTGGAGACAGAGGTCATGGATGGAGAGGAGGTCTGAATTAGTTCCTGGGGGATCACAGAGAGACACTGGTGAGCAAAGATGTATCTCTACTGTTTGTGACTGAAAAACTCCCAACAGCAAACTCTACCTGGTGATAAATGACAAGGTGTGTCTTGGCAACTGCTACTCAGAGAGGGATACTATCAAGGAGCTGTAGGATCCAGAGAGAGTTTGTGACTGACCTGCTGCATGTTGAGACTGGTGTGTGATGGAGAATAGGGTCCCCCGAGGTCGTTCCGGAGGAGGTTGTCGCTGTGCATCTTGGTCTTGAGGCAGGTGATGTAACGGTTGCAGAAATCTTTGCAGAGCTCATTGACCTTCTCTAATTCCAATAGGTGGATCCGCAACACCTGAATGGCCTTTACCATCTGAAGGAAACAGAGACAAACCATAAACAGATCAGCCTCACAGCATACTACAAAGGCTAGTCCCTCCATTCATTGTTTTTATTTTAAATATCATCAATCTACATATTAAAAATAGTGCTATTGAGATATTAAGGAATTAATTTGAGTGTCGGAGGATTATTTATTAATCAATTTGTTTTTTAAATTAATTTTCTGCACTGATTTTTAGGGGGAAAGACCATCCTTAAAAAAATACCAATAACTGCATAGCTTTTATACCATTCAGCAATTTGTTAAAAGAGAAATCAGCCTACAACCATACATTACCGATATATCTCCATCCAATGGTTTCGATATTTCAGTTTGGGCCAAAGTTATTGTCTGAATGACCAACCAACTTTACAGGCGTTTACTGATCTACTACGCCACTTGCATATAGTTGGAGGACTTTCTAGAGAAAGATTTAAAAAAAGAAAAAGAATGGTCTAAAGCAGTGGCAGAGATATCCTGACTTTTAATGCCTAATACGGGTCAACTCCCACAGTCCTGGATCCTACATTTACACAGTGCACTTGGATATCAACTTCTCACCATGCCCGTTTCTTTCAAACCGGATACATCATGTTTGTAATGCAGGTTTATCCTTTTAAAATTGGAACACTCTGTAGATTGGTCCTTTAAGATACAAAATCAGGACTTCTTTTTATTGTGTCAGTGTTCAGGTTTTTCTTCTCCATTTAAAACTCTCAGTTCAATACAGGAAGTCAATTTGAACTCTTTAGCACGTGTTCTGAATGAGTGGATAAAAGTTTGTTCGAAACATACAGATGCATAGATGATTACCCACATCAGCTCTGGCTGCATTAATTAAAATAAACTCAACACTAGATGTGGAACAAGTGAGAAGGTTTGTTTACTGTCTGTTTTTAAAGGGTGAGATGTGACGAGAGGAAGCGGCATGAAGCGATTTCTTTTATTGATGAGCAGGGAGGGACATTCAATTTTAATGCTTATTCCAGAGATGCATATAGATTGCAAGTATACAGGGGGGCTGTAATCCTTTCATCCTTCACTCTCCTAAAGCCTGAAATCAACCGATCGAGCCTTAAATAGGCAGTGAGGAGAGTTCAAACTTGAAGCTACTGTCTGTCTGTAGGGCTGGCTTTGTGGGCTACAACATTTGAATAAATAAAATAGCTTATTTGATCATAACATGACAGTGAGGGTGATTAAATGTTATATCTAGTTTAATGGCTTTGTCTGTTAAATACATTTCTTTTAAATAACTTCACCAGAAACGTCTTGCTCAAACTAACAGTAATGTAATTCAGAAAGATATTTTTTTCTCTTGTACAACATTGTTTGTCACATACAATAACCCAGCAAGCAAGCAAAGACCTTAAAACAGCATTCAGACCGTAATGGGGCATTAAGAATCTCCACTGCAACGAAGCCTAAAGGACCTCTTGTGACAGTTTCTTAAGGCGAATGAGGCAGGTTTCAGAGCAGGTTTTACAGACTGATGCACCTGAAGCTGTTGAGGAAATTCTCCCCACTTCATAACGGAATATTGCTCCGGTGAGAGAGGAACTTCTATCAGAGTGGAGGTAGATGACACTGATGGCCTGATATTTAACAGACCATTTAATTGGAGTTGTAGGAAAAAGCCTGGTCCAGATGTTTGTCATTACAGCTGTGCATGGCAAAAACAACAGAAAAAAAGCACTGGAACATATTTAGAATATTGTTAGAAATTATGAAAAGATCAGAATCTTCCAGTAAATGTACAGGATCCATGTAATTGTGTATTTTCTTCTCTTCAGCAGCTATCTGGCCATCAGCAGCCTGGCTTTTCTCCACTCTGTGCGGCACACTGTAGTGTACTCCCTCAAAGTCACAACTCAAGGTCAACAGAATGGACAGAAAAGTGCTTGGCCAAGGAGGAGATAAATCAGCTAATTAAACTGCGCTCACTTAATCAAGGGACCGGTAACTCTTTGCCCATCTCAGCCAGTCAGGCCCAGTGTAACATTACTGCCTTGTGGAAGAGTTAGTGCCCTCTGGGAGGGATGCCCGCACCCAGTGCCTCATAAAACACACAGATGCAGGGTTAATTGACTGTTCAGCACTTGTCGGCCTGCCATCCTACGTACTGTAATGGCAAGAGAGCACTTTTTTTTTTCTTGTCTCTGTCTTTGTCTCTGTCGGGCTTCAACTCCTCCCCCTCTTTTCTCAGTGAACATGATCAGCATCCTCCTTCTCTTAATTTGCAATTACTGTTAGATGTTGTGCAAGGGGAAGTGCAGGGGGAGGATGAGGAAGATTACATGAAAGAGGAGGGAATGATTAGGAGTAGTAATGATGGGACACATTGCAAACAGACAAACAGCTTTACTTTGTCTTTATCGTATTATTCAGTTAAGTTGAGCACTTCTCTAAACTAGCTAGCTAATATTGCAGCATTTCGCTAAAATCAGCGTGGCTGAAGCCCATGTTGTGTTAATGATTACCATGTATGCCACAGCACTTTGCTCACCAAGTTGTCCAGCTCTGGATCTTCACTGAAGAAGGGCTTGTGTTCTCGCTCCTGCTGGTGCACAAAGTTTTCAATGTCCACATCAAAGCTGGCGGACGTGATGCATTCAGATCCCTGTGTGGCCTGCTCACATTTCTCAAACAACAATGCCAGCAGGGGGAACAATGGATGTCTGAGGAGAAAAACACAGATAAGGGCAGTATGTGTTAGTTTGCATAGATGTTGTCTTTATTAGTCTTTGCTCCTAATTCATGTCTGTGTTATTGATTGTGTACTAACTGGACTGGAGCTTTGAAAACTGCCATTTCACTGCATTTCTAAATTTCCAAATGAAGGTATTTAATGCATTCTAGGAGTTTATCAAATTCATTCCATGGGTCCAGCCACTAACATGTGGCCTCTACTTTTACCTCAGTTGGTGATTTCATCTCCCAGAATATCATTTCACAGCCCCAGAGAAGGGGTGTGGGGACATACTGTATAACGAGCCAACTTCTTTTGCTATCGTGCATGTGAAAGCAAAATGTCTAGAAAGCAACGCTTCCTTTATTTATATTTTTCATGGAGCTGAAGTTGTTTCTGTTGTGAAACTCTCTTCAATTATCTTGATGTGATGTGAAACCGTCTTTGTTGGGCCAGTTACCTTAGAATGAGACAAATAGACCCAGGAATGCAACATACTACCTGTTTTACAATGATTTTTTCCTTGAAAGCAGAATAATACATTTGCAATCTGTTTCACATCATAGTGTTTCCATCAATACAAACAGTGAGACTAAATTACAATTGTTACAATCTTCATCACATTAAAATATCACTTGAGTCTTTTTCATTGGTGGATTATCATGACTATGGGTCCTGGACAAAAAGGCCCCTGACACACACATACACACACATCCTATCCCAGGGCAAAACAGCACAAGACCAAGAAACCAACACACACCATGCATTACGGTCTTTTCAGACAGGGAGCGATGGACACGCTTCCTAGTTCATAATAACATAAACAGGAGAGCTTTCACATGGCAGAGCGTACGTGCAAGACTGGATGTATCAGGTAATGTTACACATAGTTTTAACTTAAGCTTGACTAAACTAAACTCACAAATAAACTAACAAATTGAACTAAATTGAACGTTAGGACTTAGGCTATACTATTTAGTTACAGACTCTGTCTTTTCTAGAAGATATATTTTAATATGTTGCTATAGCCTATAAATAAAATACAGTAGTGCACAGAAGCCGTTTCAGTGGTTACCACACATGGAATGCCTGGCGTTTACTCACAGAGCACTTGCTTGCCTGTCTGTTCACATGAGCAGCGGGTGTGCAGGCAGATTACTGCTTACCATCTGAAAAGACCAGTATGCTTCAATTCTGTATATTATTTTCGTGTAATACTGTACATTAACCACATTTTAATCCTGTTTTGCTCGTATTATGCACACCAATGACCTCTTTCAGAACTAAAACAGAAATGATACCTGAATGTAAACGAAACATCACCTCCTACTAACCATGAAAGAACATAAGTTGATGCATAACATAATGCAGAGTCACAGTTAGAATCACACTGCTAAACACAGCAGCATTAGTTCTACCCAGACCACCAGCTTTATCTGGCCTTCTGTGAAGAGAAGTCATGGATTAAGTTCATATTCAGTGGCCATAAGTGACAGCACATTGATGCATCTGTGTGTCATTTCTTCTTCAACATTCTAATTGACAGCAAGTGTCAGATTTACTAATAAACATTAAGAAATGTTGACGGCTTTCAGTAGCTCTGATGGAGGTGTGCTCCGTCCTCTGGCCTGATGATCAGTTCATCAGAGAGGCGTTTGTCCAAGTCAGAGGGATATCAGTGTTTGCGCACTCAGTTACAACACTCTCTAATCTCTAGCTGCCTCTCAAGCTTTGCCAATGCAAGTATGATTTCCCCTTTCGACTCTTGACATTAGTGTTACTTTATTTCCACTCAGCAAGCAATTTAATTGGTTCTCTTAAAAATACCCATACAAGCATTATGATTATATAACATTTTATTTACATGTAAGCCTGCTCCCGCATAAACACATTCCTTTAATACATATTATTACCCACTCAAAAATGGCAGAAAAATGTTTCAGCTAAGCCCCCCCCTTGACTACAGGGCCCTGTGTATATGTCCATGTTGCCCATACTTTGTCTAGGGTCTTTTTATCATACATACGCGAACACACATTAATGGACTCCTAATAGAGTGACTAAATGGAAAAATCCAAGAGAGTAGAATTGAAGACATAATATGAGCTCCACTCCAAAAGCCTTCTCCCTCCCTTGCGGTCCTGTTAATAGCGTGGCAGCTCCATGACATTCCCTAAAGGACATGCTGAACATACGGACAAGGTTCAGCTGGAGATCAAAAAAAGATCTTTAAGTGGATAGGACATGGTCCAGTGCCAGTGCTAGGCTTCACAGTGTCACCTACATTGTTACCATCTGCCTTTTATAGGGAATGTCACTCACATAAGATCCCCCAGATACACTGTGCAATGGTCCATATTGTGCTGCTGTATGTACTACATGCCAAATTATTGAGCATTTCCACTTGGAAGAAAGCTGCTGCCCTGAAGGCCAGGATGACAGAATATTACAATGCAATACAATCTGAGAAGAACTTGTCTGGGAATAAAAAAGTTTTGCCTCAGATGAATATTTGTGCCCCAAAGAGCTACATTTTATAGTGGTGATCTCTGGCCTCTCCTTATTCCATTCAGACTCTGTGCTCTGCCTCTGCCATCCTCACACACACTGTCCCTTGTCTTACCTTTGACTTAGAGGAAACCCAGGAGAACTTCTCAAAATATGTCCCTGTCAAATTCATTATGATAAGGTCTCTCGGCAGTATGTTGCATAAGCCCTGTAAGCTACTTACTAGTGGCATATTTCACTATTTCCAAATCTAGTGGTTTTAGCTGTACAGTTCATACAAGAAGACTGCTTCAAGAAATGAAACCAAAGTCATTAGCAGCAAAAACATTGACATAAGAAATAATTATTCTTATACATACAGTGATTTCAGTGATTTTCAGGATTTCAAAGACACTGATATTAGAGGAATATCTTACAATACAATATCTTATATAAGACACTGTCAAAGCTTCAAGGCATGTCCAGGACTGTGTCTTCATATTAGTTCAAGCATCAAGCATATCAAACTGTGATTCTGGGCTATATTCTGGGTTTGTCTGTATAAAAATCTATATCATGGTCAAAATTGATGCAGTCTATCTATTGCCAGATCTCTGTGGCAAACTAAAAAAAATCACTGGTTTAAAAACTGCACTGAGAGTGGGTCCATTTGGTTTTGGGTGGGTTGTTTTGACCCAGTGTTGGTGATATTTTTATATTATTAGCCCCAGTGTCAATTTTTCAAATCAGCATAGAATAAAATTTTAGTTACTGAAATTGAGGTTTGTAAAAATGTAAAATGAAATTTTGGTCTTTTTTTCTACCTCTGAGAAATCAGCCATAATAAGGGCTTTTACACTTAACCTCTTTGGTTTGGTTCAAATGCATTCTGGACTTTTGCACGTTGCTTAGGCTAGTGTGAAAGCTGTCAATCAAACTCTGGTCCAAAATAAAGAGCCAGACTGAGACCACAGGTCCCAGTCCGTTTC
This sequence comes from Holacanthus passer, assembly GCA_025331565.1. Taxonomy (NCBI): domain Eukaryota; kingdom Metazoa; phylum Chordata; class Actinopteri; family Pomacanthidae; genus Holacanthus; species Holacanthus passer. The sequence goes on from JAFREQ010000005.1 coordinate 15,950,227, forward strand.
CAAGCAGACTCTGATGCGCTTTGTTTGTAGTATGAAAACAAAGCAGACCAACCAAAGGATTAAATACTTGACTTTAACATGAATTGAAAAACTGAACTACTAAATCAGGTGAAAGTGATCTAAGCAGCTTATCTATTTATTCAAGATCATTTGGTAACTGGTATCACATATGCGTGTCACCGTTGCAATGTTCCTTGATACGTCAGAGAGTCAAACCAAAGTTGTGTTGTTCCTGTGTTCTTCTCTGTATTTGATCAGTTCCCCAATAAAAATCATCCCCCTGTATTGTCCTAATATATCTGTAACATCACACTGTAAAATTAAGGTACAAGACACCTCTTCATTTGTCTCGACCTGTTTGTCATTATTTATGATACAGGAGGTCCAGTTGTAGTCTTGACTATTAATTTTTACAACCAGTCATTTCTTGGTGAGCTTTTCGTGACACTAGAGAAGACAAATAAACAGAGTGCTCAATAAACTGCTTCTCGACTGGCTGACAGCCAGAGGAATCTGATTTTGGTGTCAGATTTTGGTTCAAACTGGATCTGAACTAAAAACCATATTTTTTTTTTCTTGGCTCAAACAAAATTAACCAAAGTACAAGTGTGAAAGCGGCCTGAATTTATGTACCATCTAGCCGACGTGGGAAGGTCTGGACAGCTTTGGATCACCTGTGGTTCAGTTCCAGGTATGAATATGTGAGTGTTGAGGAGGATGTTGCTCAAAAAGGGGATTGAATCTAGACCAATCAACCCTGGATAAAAAAAAGATAAATAATTTGAATGGAATACATGCATATAGAATTGATTTTTGCACTTATTGGTAATTGTTTGCTTAATAGTGATCTCCTGAAGGTCACATTCTTCTCATATCTTTATTTCATACTGTGTCATTGTTGTGGACGTGTGTGTGTGTGTGTGTGTGTGTGGTGAGTGTATATTGCAGGGGACTGCACTGACATGGAGGCAGACTGGGTCCCTGCTCAGGCTCTAACCCATGGCTCTCATTTGCAGCCTTTAATAGTCGTCTATATTATACTCTAATCTGCCTGATCCCAATTTAATGCCGCTCCCTCAGCCAGACGTGGCAGGAATACTAAACAGGAGGGTCACGTGCAGAGAGGAGAGCCTCTGCCTTGTCTGTTTAATGTCTGCTTGTGGTGGGGTGGAGAAGAATCTGGGTGGGGTGGGGGGGGGGCTATAACTGAGAGCAAACAGGGTGAGTCTCAGCACTGCAGATGGTGTCTTAACAAGTTATTTACTTTCACATTCAGCCTTCATTATTTGTGTTATTTTTATTACATAAAGTGGTTAATTCTGCCAATGGGGTGAGATCATTTCACTTTTTTTCTATGAGTGTTAATGCCTATCCACAAGAGAGAATAAGACATGTTAGCCCACTCATGTCAACAAAATGTCACTTTGTTTGAGTCGTGAGTTGCTTTATAAACATCATATATAGAAACACACACTAACACATCTATTCACAGTTATCTGCTGTCAAGGAGATGTGGCACTGTGGGGCCTGAGGACCCAGGGGCATTGTGGGTAGAGCTACAGAGTACACAACATCTTTATTGGCTGGTAAATATACAGACTACTGTGTGTGCATGACAGAAAAAAAAACACCAATAGCCAAGCTAAAACAAGGCAAATACAGCAATTAAAGGTGGTAATCTATATAATGACAGAATGACTTAAAGAAAGCAAATGACTCATTAAGAAATACTGTCATGAAGATGTCAATGTGCTGTGGCATGGGATAACAAAATATTTTTTCTTGCTTTTCTGACAATCATTTTTCTCATCTCATTATTAATACCAAATTATTCTCTTTTAATAATTAACACTTTTGTTACAGCATCATATCACACTATCCCTGTAACATCCTTGTTAATTTACAAATATCTTGTGAAAAGAAAACTCTCGCCCTTATATTATAAGCTATGGAAGTAAACTTTTACATGTTGTTAAAATGAGAAAAAAAGTCCAGTTGGTTCCTGAAGAGAAGACATTGTAGCCTAAAAGAATGATGATGACTAATTTTGTCTTTCCTAATGCCACCTGGCCTTGTGCTGCTGAGAGAGAGGGAGCAGGAGAGTATGAGATGTCTGTGCATGGACCTCCAACAAGTTGCAGCCCTGTTGTAGACAGCTGCTAAAATAATATGACACCACATCCACACACAAGCACAGAAAACCATACAAAAGCAGCTCACAGCTTGCCCGGGTTCAGACTTGTGAATCTGCTCACTCCGTTGAATTGACTGATTTGTCTGGCATCATGACATGAAACAGCGGTTTATTGGTTGAAAAAGCAATCGATTCAATGATTAGGGGGGGGACTAATCATTAGCCAGTCAGCACCACTGGTGGGATTAATGCCGCTGTCAAGCTGCAGTCAGTCTGTGTGCCGGAACCAAGGAGGAGCAATAACAACAATGGCGACCGCTATAGACAAGAGAGACACTGCTATTCAGACTCTTTTTAATTTACTTAACTCTTAAAACCCTGGCAAAAGCAGTGTGTTAGCATGGCTATGCATCAGTGTCAACTTAAAATGATGTTAGGTTCAGGTAGATACATTGCTCTCTAGTGACTGGTCAAGGAAAATCAAATCCCCATCTGTGACGGAAATTGTCAAGTGGAGGCAAAGTCAGACTGAAGACGGAAACGGAAAACATAAAAAAACCATCCTGTGTAGATTATCATTCTATACTTGATCAAAAGGCCTGGGTATCTTTTTAAGGACTGATGGGATCATTTCAAAATGTATTGTTATTACAATGTTATAACAACAATTTATCATTCTATAACAAGAACTATTTCCTGTTTTGTGAGAAGGTGTTGTGCTATAACAAGAAAAAATAATATGTTAATATGCTATTTTTTTTTTATGGAATTACATGATCTGAGATTTGAGAGTGAACCAAGTGAATCTGTAATTTGTGATAATTGGAGGTTGGTATATCAATGCACAAACCTCTCCACTAGTATCCAGCTAAATTCTAGTTATGTTTTGCATTCTGCACCTTTAATTCTGTCCGAATTGAGGCAAATTCTTTACAGCTAATAAGAGCGATACCAAGTGAGCCTTCTCATTTATCAGCTGTTCTTTCTCTAGCTCCTATTCTTAAAGGATGTCTTGCTTAATGACACTGAGTTGACATTCAGAAACAGTAAGAAATGCATTTGTTCAACAGACTTTGTTGAGCTGAAATGTTTGTGAAAACTGCAAACAACTTGTTAACAAACTGCACATGGTGAGAATTTTATCTCGGCAACACAATGTAAAAGCCTATATTTGCAAATACTATATTATATTTGCAAGTAATTTCCTTTCTTTGCTCATTTATAGAAGTGTCAGCAAACATTTCATAAAACATGTTATGTGGAGCCATTAAAACAACATTGCTACAATTTAACAGATTAAAAGAATAATTTTCAACCTGTCATTGCTGTTGAACTGGGCTGGGTTTGGTGCCTTTTGCAAAACTGGTTTTGTTTAGCCTTGATGGAGATATTGCGCACCCAAAAGCTAGGAACATCTTTAAAATTTGATATGATATGTTTAAGATCATTATGGGGTTTTGAGATTAGCTTTAGTGTCAGTGCTCTATGGGAATTGTAAGCCTTGTCATTGGTGCTCTGCAGCTAACAGCCAGATTTGGAATAAATGATGTAAACGGCTAAAGCTATCAAAGCAATCAGGTTTGCATGAGAAAACATCTATCCTTGACGACATACCATTGCACACAGTTGGAACTCGCCAACTTGGAGCAAGGTAAAAACACTACCCTTCGGCGCTTTCTCTGACCTTTACACAGGAAGTCAGGATTAAGGTAGATGGGGTGTGAAAAGGCATGCATTTTTATGAACGTGAACATAGCCGCATGTGTCTGCTTGTGTGTGTGTGTGTGTGCGGGTGAGTGCATGGTCACACGATGTGTGTTTTCCAGTCTCCTACTGCCTCCTGCAACCATCCTGAGCCTGCCCCCCCACCATGTCGGCTGCCAGAAGCGGCAGGTTCTATCTGCAGTGCGGCGCAGTGGAGATTGCCGGCTGGGGGATCATTACAAGGGCCATAAAAGAGCGATTTACAGGACGGCCAGTGAGTGGAGTCAGCACGGTCCCCACCCTCCAGCACTGCACCGTGCTGGGTCACCAACCAAAAGCCCAAAATGGAGAATCAGAGACCAGCGGGGGAATGTGATGACTTAAACATGAAGGTGAGGGACGTGGCAACTCCAGTGACATCTGCTTTATGGTTGGTGAGTCAGAGACTGAAGAAGGAAATAAGATGCCATTTGATTCAGACATTTGATTAGAGGGGAATCCACTTGAAAAAGGTAAAACATGAAAAACCTTTTTGTTTGTTTGTTTGGTTTTGTTTGTCAAAAACTGTATCAAAGGCCAACTTTCAATCTCAACATTTCAGCCAACATGGTAAGACGCCCCTATGAGTCTGTTTAAGTGAGGTTTACACATTAACCCACCGGTCTATCTCACTGGCAATCAACAAATTAATCGCTTGATCCTTATGAACAAAATGGCCTCCCATGTTTGGTTGAGACCCCTTTCTTATATGTTGTTATGACAATATAAGCAAAATGTGGGCATCAAAGTTAGGTTGTTTCCAATTGTTCTTAGAAGAAAAAGCTGTAAAGGGTTAAAATAGTTGATTGTTTTATTCATTGGTTATGATGTCTTAGTGAACATTCTATGCGTTAACTCTTGACCCCTATGAAGTCAGAAAGTTTATGACACGGTTTGATTTGAGTAAAGCCTGATTAAAAGTTATTTTAAACATTTACTTAAATTTTTTGGCCACATGGGGGCAGCAGGTACACAGCTTTGACATGTCGTCACCTTTTAAAGGTGCAATATATAAGAACTGGCCACCTCCAAAAAACAGGTTGAAAATTCTAATCTACGAATAGTCTCCCTGATTGAATTTAGGCTAAGCTCAACCTCAATCAGGAGAGACTTCATAAGGGTGGCAGCTGTTTCTGGCCACCCTCCTCAGCTCTAGCTCTGGCTAACCATGTCTGTCTGCTGTCGGCAGAGGTGGAAAGAGTACTAAAAAGTAAAAGTACCGGTGACAGCCTGTTGGTGCGTGTAGTGTGTGACCGCAGTGAGCTATGAAAGCGGTGAGAGTGAACTGAAACAGCAGAGCTGCATCTGAGCAGCTAAACACTGAGCTGAAACTCTTTATAAAGCTCCATAAAGTCAAGGGGAGCTTCAGGTTCAGTTGGTAATTCTCTTCAGGTTCATCACTACGAGTGAGTGACCACTTTCACACTGTTTTGATACATTCCTTATATCTGTAATCGATCAGAAATCTTGAATGTAATTACTGACATCTAATATCTCATTTTCAAATAGTCCTGGTTACTCTGAAAAAGAAAATGTACAATACATCCAGATTTGAAGGTAAAGACTCAGGACAGATACCTCAGAAACAATTCCATCACATCTGCTGAGGGAGATTGTGTTCTACAATAAAAAGCTGCAGAACACTGTAAATAGTGTCCTACTAAATCAACAAGACAATTAGCATTTCCAAGGTCAAGAATGAACTGCTCAACAGGAATGATTCTTTAAGTTTTTCAAGTTTTCTCCAGACACTGAAAAATGTTATACCTGCAGATGCAGAGCTGTGCATGAAAACAAGCTCAAATCAAAGCAGCGTAGTCATCTATGGAACAAGTCATGTTTGCCTGCTTTCGCAATAATCTGGCAGGCCACCAAGGGGGTACAGAAAGAGGTGGGGGTGGGGTTTGAAGGTATGTGTTTATGTGAATGTGGGTGTGTGTGTGTGAGGGAGGGAGAGAGATGGAGGTCTCTCTCTCACTCTCTCTGCTCCCCACTGTTTGCCAGCCTAATCAGGCCTGCTGTACCTCCGTATATTAGAAGCCAGTTTGTGGTGGAGTCCTGCTGCGTTTGCTCCCGACAAGGCCCCAGTTTCCCCAGGCTACATGTCTGAAGCACACCCTGTGTACGGGTGTGTGTGTGGGGTTGGGGTGCACACACAATCATACTGTACACACACACACACACACACACACACACACACACACACACACACACACAAACACACTAAGAACCCCCGGCACTATCTGAATAAATCCTATCTCCTTTTCTCTACTTTTTAAATTCCCTTTTTCATTCTCATGTCTGTCCTGAACTTCACTTGGGGTTTTGTTTCTCTGAGGCCTCCTATACCAAAAAGATCCATCTAGTCTTTGGTTTGTACAAAATCTCTCCCAGCACCAACCATAACCTGCAATACAGACAGAGACAGACAGACTGAGTCCACGGTTGCATGCGTAGAACTGTGGACAAGTCTACAGCAGACATATACAGGTAGTAACTGTAGTTTTTCTCCCAACTGAAAGTACAAGATCTTCAATTTACTGTCAGCCTCGTGGTAAGACATAATTGTGTGTGTGTGTGTGCATATATGTATGTTTTTTCAATCCTGAGTAGTGTCTACATACAGTTCCAATAACCTTCACCATATAAGACAGCCTGTATGAAAAAAATCTGCAAGTCTGCCACAGTCACTGTACAATGCACTAACTGGAGGTAACAACATTGAGTGACTCACATGAGTGTATCAATATTCTTATCAAATCTTATCTGGATGGTGGTGGACAGTGAGACGATAATGTTCATTTAAACTTTTTTAAAATTCAAAAATCAAATTACAGTCTGAATGGAGTAATGGAGGGCATTACATGACAGCTGTGAGGTGCAAACCATGTTCTTATCTCTCCTATGTTTTCTGTAAGCCACTCTTCTACCAAGAAATGATAACATGGAAGTTGCCCAAATAAAAAAACGAAAAAATAAATAAACAAAATTGTGGACTTCCTTTCTCATCCAAAGTCAAGCAGTGAAGAAACTCATAAAAACGGGTATCTGAAAGAAACAGCCAATAAAACTACTTGAGCTTTGACACAGTTTCCTGCATTCAGCAGCGACTGAGCACCAACACACGCTGACCTGCTAAATGGAGGAGGCACGGCCTGTTTTAAGCCCGTCAGAGAGCGAGTCTTTGCTCTGCTGGAAAAGCAGCACAGTTGTTGAGGATGCATTGATGCATTGTGTCAGTGAGGATAAACAGACTTTATGGTGCATTACAGAGGCAGACAAACACAGAGGCGAGCACAAATGTGGATAAGGCCGTCCTTGGATGTGTCAAATTAAACACACTCCCTCCTGATGTGTACTACACGAGAGGTCTTCACTTCTTCACTTCTTTTATGCCATTAACAACAAGTACATAAACAAGCAGAAACACACCCGAGGCTGAATAAATTCATGTATTTCTTAGAGTTTGGCGGCTTTCAGCATGACGGCATGTTAACCTTCCCACAAATACACACACAAACCCTTAAATCCAATCTCAATGCAAAATACCCCGGCTGACCAGCATGAGAGATGCTTTCAGCAAAGACCCACTATGGAGGGGAGTGAATGATAATATGCACCATACAGGGCTGTGCACTGCAACACTGCCATCTTTGTGAAATGATCCAACCACTGCCAAAACAAAGAACAAATCCAATTTAATTCTTGTTTTCTTTCACTTTCTAATGCAAATAAAATGCGTTAGATATAATAAAAAACTGTTCCCTAAACCAAGTCGAATTCAATATGTTTGATCAATAGATTCTTGTAAGAAATACTCAGTGGCTCTTACTTTATGCAGTGGGTGTGTAATACTTCTTGTGAGGACTTAAAAACACACTTTTCTTAGTGCTTATCATTGATTCCCTAAATCCTCTGCATGTAAGGCGAGCAGGCAGTTAACTCAAACAAACTCATGAAAGTGTGACCTTAAAACAGTGTATTCTGGTAAACACAGCTCTTCTTCCCAAGTTGTTTCTAAGCATCATAAGGATATAAGTTTTTAAAAAAAAACTATTATGATGTCTCTTTCAATTAAGTGCATGTTTCCATCTCTGAGCTGAATCAGGTTCCATCAGCCACAAACACTACATCCGCAATCTGAAAAACAAAAGCCTTACCAGTTTTTTAATAAGATGCAGAGAATCCAGAAGGATCTTTATAGTAAATGCCACAACTCATTAGGCTAATTACCCTATCACACATTTACTCCGCTGCTAATAACAAAGTAGGCAGAGAGACAGAGCGAGGGAGAGAGGAAACCACACATCTCCTCATAAAGTTGGCATTCTAGCAATTAGTGAAAAGAAACATTAAAGCCCACACAGACTTCCTGAGCAAAATAATTAAAGAAAAATGGCAGAGATGTTGATTCTCTGTGCTTTTCTCTTTTCAAAGTCTACAGCCCCCATATGAGCACTGTGTAGAGGCAGCAACACTGGCAGATCAGACTTCTATTAAAATAAGAGTGCTATTTATGTCTTTTTGCATAATTTGACTCACTGTGGGAGACGTGACTTGTGAAGTCAAATTTAATTGCGTTTATAACAAGGTAACAAGGTGCGTTTAGTCATTAGCTCCTTGCACAGGCAAAAATAATTCCAAAAATTCTAATATGCTCAGCCTCCTCTGAATACAGAACAGCAAGGATTTCACTTAAGAGGGACAAATAATCATATTTTAACAGCACATACTGAATCCTGAGCTCTTGCTGCTCCCTGAGCCTCTGACACTGTTGATCACAACATTTTAATTGGCCATCATACACATTTACAGACGCAGCTGGCTCTATAATCTCCATAGCACCATTTAACTGGTAAGTAACTCGAGTTCCCATCTTATTTTATTCTCATCCTTTGCCTCCCTGTTGTGTCACATACAGGCACTGATAATGTACTGCTATATTTGGCTGTAAAATAAATAGTATGGGACGTGATGCTCTTTCAAAGGATTTTATGGAGGTGCTAATACGAAATTGCTGGAGTACTCTTGAACACTCCATAGCCTATTTAAAGTTGTCTGTCCATGCAAAATCTCATACCTGCACGAATAAAGAAAGTTATAAAAGTTGTAATAAATGGAAAAGTAACACAAACTGTACATTACGCTACATTTGCAAATATACAATGTCAGGTAGATCTGTTTAAGAAGTAGTTTCACTGCTTGGCATCAGAGCAGATCAGAAGAGCAAAACTGGCTCTGTCCCACGTGAAAAGTAAAAATACACATAGCAACACCTCTGTAGCCTGCTAATTAACAAGTTGGATGACGTTTGTTTAGCTTGTACACAAACAGAAATGTAAAGGTTTGGCTGTTTCAATGTGAAGACAAGATTTTCTCATGCCCACCGGCTGTTCACCAAAAAATACTCCAGCTCGTGCTCCTCAGAAATTATAGCAAAATTTAGCTATGGGCCACTTTTTATTTCAGCATTGTTCAGTTGGGGCCAATGTAGTTTTACAAGTGTGCTGTCAATGCAATACATTTTGTATGATTTACATTCATTCATTTAAGGACATTTATTCATAAACAATGTAGATTTCACACCAATGTCAATGTTATTGTTTCCATTAGCACATTAGTGCTAATAGAGATACAGAATGTATGGTACTTTAAACTCAACAGGCAAAAAAATGAGTCACGCACATGAATGTATTTTCTGTGTGTACCAGGCAGGAGATTTAATTAACAGGGTGTCACAATAAATAGAGGTTTGCTTCATTTATGGTTGGATTGAACATCTGCTATTGTTATGTTGCCTTAAAAGAAAATTAGGTGAACACCATGTAATTTCTGTTAGTCTACCACCTATTTCGTTTTGTGAGACACAAATCTGTTACAGTCAAATAGGCAAAGCCATGGAATTAAAACTGCTTGAATTCAAGGGGTACTTGTGTAATTTAAATGAAATGAAATGAATGAAACTTCATTCTGACACTATGCACTGAATGACTGAAATAGCCTGGTACAGAATGAGGGACAGTAGCCTTGGCTTCTTCTCTTCACACAGGGGCATTTATTATTAGATATGAAGGACATGTTTATTAGTAAAGAGCCTTGTACTTATATTGTTGCAGACAGTCAATTTATAAATCATCATGGAAAAGTTTTGATGCAAACATCAATTGGGAAAGCTTCAGAAATAATCATGTTTAGTTAGTTTCAGTCTTTATGCGTTAACACATAGACATAAGGTTGATATCTATCTTCTCATCTCACCGTATGCTGTACAAATTATGAAGCCCCTTGAGGCAAATTTTGATTTGTGATTCTGGGCTTTATAAATAAAACTGACCCGACTTGATACTCTAATAAAAAAAAAAATTCTCCCAATATATTGAACGACTCCTTTCATCCATGCATTGACTTAGCCAGTACAACCAGAAAGTCATGCTGTGCATTTCTATGCATGTGCGCCGTCCTTGTGTTTGTTACAGCTTAGTGTAGTTTCCACCATAGACCACACAAACAATACACACTGCTACAGTGCATGTTTAAAATAGCTTCAAGTTCATTAACATACCTAAGAAAGGATACACAGATCCCAGCTCTTATAGAGGCACTCCAATCAAGCAGCTAATAAACTGAATTAGCATTATTCAAATTAATGTATTCTGTATGGAAGACAACAAGAGAGCTGGACAGCTGAGACCCATTTAAATAATCTTATAAACAAAGTCTCTATTATTGCATAATTGTTGTGTTGAGTTGATAATGTGAGCTTTCCCTGTTCTTGCTTTCCTGAGTATGTGGTTTGGGGAAGGAAGAGGAGGAAAGTGGAGGCCCAAAAAATCCTCGTGGAAGTGGAAAAGGGGCTGATTTGGACTGAGACTACACATACCCCCCCCAACACCACCATCACCACCACCACCACCACCACCTGGAGCTGCTCCAAACATGGCTGCTCACATCAAAGGCAGCCTTGTATCTCAGAGGAGCTGCTAAGGACTTTACAGCAGCTTGCCTCAGGCCTGAGCACAGGGGCTCGCACCTCCTCAGACAGCAGTGGTGGATCCCCGCAGGTGGGACCCGAGGAGCCGGGACAGACGGCCCGACAAAGTCTGCAGTGTCATCGTTACAGGACTCGCCGCGCCAGACGTTCCCGGCAGCTCATGTCTCATTCCACTCAAAAATCTAGTAAGTTGTTGGTTTGCTGCCTGCACCAGGAGATCACCCAGCTCGATTAAAATGTCTGTATTTTGAATAATTTACTTCATAAATAGATAATACAAGCTCATTATATGGGTGCATCAATATTCTAGTGATAAGCTGAGAGAGGAGTGAGGTGTTTTTTTTTTTCACTATAGTTTTGAGTTTCACCTCGTAGTGATTTTCTCTCTTATTTTCTACACCTAACAAGCTGATGCCTTTGAGGCTTTCTACATGATAAATGAAAGAAATTAAATTTGGAACAAATGTCTGTAGTGTGATTTGTAAACATCCCAAAACATGGGTGACGAAAAAAGAAAAATGTCAAAAAGCTGATACACAGTTCAGTGTGAAAGCTACCAGATACATTTCACAATGCTGTTAATCAGAGGTTGTAGCAAATGAATCTTAAAGTGTACTTAAAGAAAGTGCTCTCATATGTTTGTGAATGAAAATTATTATTTTATTATTATTATTACTCTCTTCAATAATCCTGCGTGGTTGAGAGCCATACATTGCAATCTCTTTTCACAAAGGTTTAGTTTCCCTCTCACTCTGGTTCATTTCTGTATTTGGACATTACCATCTGAAGTACAGAAGGAAGAAGTATAGCAAACTACTGGTTTAGTTCCAAAATGAGGTCTCTACCTCTTGAAGAGTGATGCTTACCTTTGAAAATGACTGTTGGCGTGAAAGAGAAATAAATTATGTTTTACAATTTAAGTTTGGAACTTTACACAAAACAACTCAGTTTGCCTGATGAACATTTTTTTTGTTTAAATCTGGGTTTTTTGGTTTCCTTTAGCCCTCTTGGGTGTTTATAACCCAATACAATGACTGGAAAGTATTATAACTTTTAATTTATCAATACATTCATTCACTGTTTCACCCTAATCATCAGAATCATAAGAGGCAAGAACCTCAATGTCGTATACACTGTACAGAAGTCCGATAAACAGTCTGACCGTTGCCAGTCTGTCAAATACTTATTCTAAAGTCAATCTATTAAAATCAGAGAGAAGGAAAATGAGCGTGTTTCTGGTATCCTTTGATGAGTAAAACTAAAATTAAGTGAAGGTGCTCTTTGGTTTATGAATGACACTAAGTGAAAATTGAAGGAGACACCCTTCGAGTACAATTTTCAAAGGTTTTTATGTCATGGCTAGTTTAAGAGAACATAAAAACTAAACTAGTATGTGTAGCCTTTATCAGCAAGCAACACATCAAGTCAATTTAGTACAACTTCATGAAGCCAGAATTGGGCTGGAGAGAACACGCAATAATTATTTCAAGACTGGTGCACATTGCCAAAACTTTATATACAGTCACATTTATTTATCAATGTGTCTCACTGCTGGTCGACTATGGTGAGTTTTCTTAGTTAACTGTGATCATTCTGATTCTGGCAAATATTTTGGAGTTCAGATTTGTGCTCAGTTTATACAAGATAGACATACAAGCCCTATAATAACACATGAGCCTCTCATGGGAGATTGGACCAACCTGTAAACGGCCCTCTTGTCAGACTCAAGCTGGGCCTGGGGGTCAAGGGTCACACTGACAGAGGTATTTCCTGCTGCAGAGGCCGCTGGGATATGGACCTGTGGGGTCTTGGTGTTCTGCTGACTGGTGCCCGTCATCTGGGGACACATAAAACAATCACAAAATCAGTTTACATTTAAACGATTTTGTTACTTTTCAGATGGTTTTCAGGTCAGTTCTTCAGTTTTAGAGTTGAAGCAGGGGAGGCTGAAATAGATACTTTGGTCTACAGCCATGCTAGCAGCTCTGGGAGGTTGTACGTGCACTGAGGTGTGCATGCTAACATACTTACATTGACAATGCTAGCAGGTTCATGTTTAGCAGGTGTAATGTTTACCACATTCCCCGTCTTCGTTTAGCTCAGTGAGCAGACTACCATTTGCTACTTAGCACTAAAAACATAGTAGCCACAGCTGAGGCTGATGGGAATGCCATTAGGTTGGTGTTTGATCATAAACCACTGGACATCAGTGACCATGAATGGTTTTACAAAGTTAAATTGCAACCAAAAGCAAAAGCAATAAGGTGCAACATGCATCTGACGCTAACAGACTACAAATGAGGATGGAGCTGGAAGGCATCACTGTTGTTCGACAGGTCAGCAGGCCTGTAGTGAAGCTGTCAAGCAACATGAATGAGATAGGATAGATTCAGTAATTGAACAAAGCATGTGGACGTCACATAAAGATTCCTGTTAAATGATAAATATTCAATTACGATTCAGAAGCTGAACAGCGTGTTCATAGCTGGCCATACAGCTGAACCATGCATATCCCTTTCCTCTGAAGAACCACAGCACCAGTGGTTCAACATGGAGTCATGAGAGAATCTGTTAACTTCTTTTGATGTTATTTGTGCTGTACGGTGGGCAGGAGAGACAGTGGCATGCTTTACGAACACAATCCGTTGTCTTCTTCATCCTTTACCCCACTTTCCTCTCTCATTCGTTCTCTCTGAGGAAATGAGTCTAACAACTCCCGTCCCCCCCGACCCTTTTTTTTGAGTCGGGGTGGGATGGGAGGAAGCTTCAAGTCTTAATCCCAGCACCAAATGGGAAATAAATTAGCTTCTTCACACTTAACTAGCTCTCATTTGCATTTGCCGAGCGTGCAGACTTGCAGCTCGGGCGCGCTCCCCTGGCACTAATCCTCTGGGCGAAAGCAGACAGAGGTGGTGTGGACAAGGAAGAGGGTGAGGCGGTTGGATGAACCTGCTCTACCTCCACTCCATGGGATGGTGTGCAGTGTTAGACAAAGCCTGAGTCCAGCCACGGTTCAGCTACATTAATTACACTGACCTGTTAGTGGCATCACGTGCTGCGCTGAACACCGCAGGCTGAGGCTTGACCTCTGATTCTACACTTTAACATGCAGTATGTATCACTCTGGCACTAATGTCTTAATTAAACAAGGCAATTCAACCTGATGAAAAATCATTTTAATATTCCTAAAGAGACTGACATTATGTTTGATGCTCAATTGTTAGTTTATAGTAATGATAACATAGTAATATAATATTCCTCTATTGTTGCTATAATTCTTACAGACTCAGTGTATTTGTATTTGTGGTCTGTTACTACTGTTTATAGTAACCTAAACACATAAAGCATTGATGTCTCTGAGGAAGCAAAGCCAGTGTCAACTAAACCCAAGGGCTAATCTTACTTTAAGAATACCAAACAGTCTTATTGCTTACTGTACATGTAATTTATTATCTCCCATGAAAAATGACTTTTTGTATACTAAACTAATTATCATGAGATTACTAGTTGGTATAAGCAGAAATAATTAACTTGTAGTTAATGATAAGTATTGGTCAACTGCTCTAAAAAAGGTAATGTAAATCATCTAAAACTTTGTTGTAAAATTTGAAGTCCTGCTTTACCATTAAATTATCATGACTAAATAAGAAAAATCACCCTTCATCATTATTTATTAAGGGTTTACAACTCATTTGCTTTAAATAATCAACTGTCATTGTATAATAATTCAGACATTTAGATTGCTAAGTTCTGATTGGTGCACAGAAATGCAAGATGCCTTTTCCGACTGAGCCTCGTAATAATAACAGTATATATATTTATGTAAGTCCCCATCATTCATAGTAAGAAACTGAAAAAAAAAACAGGTTTTCAGGGCCTTTAACATTCATTCTTAAGGCGCATCATGTGTAAGTTGGTACTACAAGCATTGAGGTAAATCTTGATGAAACCTCTGACCTGTTGGCTCTCCTGGTACGATGGTGGAGGAACACTCTGGGTGGCCATCATTGTCACTGCAGGTGCTGGGGAAACATGTTGCATCATGGGATAGCTTCACATTGAGACTGGACAAAGACACAAAAAAAGGGAAACATAAATCCAGTGCAAGTAGTGATTGTAAATTCTATTACAGCAGCAGCCACCAGGTGCTGCTATGATTAAATAATAGGAGATGAGATTCTCACGCAGCATCTCACTCTTCCCTTTCACACTTCTTTTTCCCCATCTCCATTTACTAATTTATCTCCTCTCAGTTTCCCACTGCATGCATTGCATAGAGCTGACAGAGCAGCCGGGATGATGTATTAATACTGAGTGATCTAACAATGCAACCGAGCAGAAAGAAAACAAAACAGCACAGACTCAATCATGGAGCCCTTTACAGAAATACTTTACATACCAGCAGGTTCATAATGACACTGCAAACAAACCCGACTACTTGTTTACCAATTACAGACAGCTATGCTTGTTTACTAATTACAGTACAGCTGGCTTTAAAGCAACGCATCGTGGTGGAGTCACCTTGGTCGTCTCTATGTGTTGGCTGCTGGTGTTGTTGTTGCACTATTACCAAGCCAATCAAGAGGGCTAATTAGGGCTCTTGTTGGTGGGCTAATTGCTATTGGCCGGGACCCCACAGGGCTGAGGGCTGTACCCAGTGGAACACTGCTGTAACCATTGCCCCCACCCCCACCGAAGGAGCTAATTGGTTCAGGGTTCCATTACACACATTACACACACACACACACACACACACAGACCCCCTACCATCACCCCAACTTACTATAGGCAAGCACAGCAGGCACTCCATCCTGAAGCTACGTATAACCTATGTGTATACACTGCATGAAAATGTCCTCTAAATTAACTATTTGACCTGAGGGGGGAAAAGGGTGTTTTGATGAATGTGAGGGTAAACTTTATTAAACTATTTTTAAATCAAACTGTAGCGCTTTTAACCATTACATACATGTAAGGCCCGATCTCACAGATAGATGTGTAAGGACACTACAAAGCTCAATTTGGTGCTTTAAACACTGATGCAGACTGTCAAATGAACATTTGTTCGGAGACCTAGTGTTCACTGGATACCTTGAGCCACTGGACTTATTGGAAAAAAGCCTTATAATGCCACATACAGCCTTGTGTGGTCATGAAAGGCAGGCAGCAATTACAGTGGACTGGTGCACTTGGGCTGAATTTTATTGACCTGGAGGAAAACGCTTGATTATAAGCTGGTGAAATGGAACTGGAACATCTGAGCAAAATCTCTGCATCGGTTGCAACATCCGTTCGGAGCTAACGCCTCAGGAAACAAAAATGTGCAGTAAATCCACCTGACCACTAAAGCTGAGGATTTGCACTGTGTGACTCTGAGTTGTGAGGTTATGGCCTGATGAAAATTTAATAATCAAATAATTGTTACAAGAATGCCATGTAAGAATCTTAGAGATACTATAAATATACTCTGTATTATACATTGATACCATACAAAATGAAACTATACCATACTAATACTCACTAATTTATAAATGTACAAACGAATGCACAGACATAGTAAGTAGGAATATTACAGGAACATTAATGAGACTGTGTGTTTAGTTCTGGTGAGAATTAACACTAGCAGTATGAAGCAGCACTTCAGCGCAATAAAGCCCCTGCTGTATACTCCTCCTATCACTTCACACATCTGTGTATTGAGCCTTGCTCTCTACTTTCAGTAGTATTCAGGTTCCTGCTGCCAGACAGGAACTAATGTGAACGTCTTATCCCTTTCTTCAGAATCAGGACATTACATGACAGACCTTCCCCGTTAGAGACCGAATGTCTCTGAGCGGAAAAGTCAGAGACAAGACAGTGGGCTGAGACCCCTCTCGATTTCAGTAACATCTGAGTCCACCACTGTTGCCAACATTTTGATGTTAAATGCTGGTTTAGTTCCATTGACAAGTTCTAATTTGGGGTTTTAGCTGTAAATCTGCATGTTCTATCATGTCATACTGTGCTTGTGTTTGCTGTGCATGCATGAGTGTGTGTGTATTCAGAGCAGCATTATATGAGCATGACTGTTTGCACTGTGTGTGTTCACACTTGTTTGTGTGCCATGTGCATGTCTCTGCGAGTCATTTTGTGTACTGATTGCGTCTTCTGGTTTCTGTTCTCATTCCAACTGGTATCAGCTGAAAGGCATCTTCTCTGTTATCAGTCCTCATTTTAATTGCAAATGCAGTGAGCGTGTTAGTGATTAAATGGAAAATTGCACATTAATTGATGAGACTGAAGATAAAGCAATTCCAATTACTGCACAGTATTTTAGGCGGCCTCTCAAGTTCCACCATCCCTCGAAGGAACAAGCCACCAAACGCCAAATTTGAGCAGGCAATCGTGCGTCCATAAATATACACACACAGAGACACAATGTGCGCACAAACACATACCATGGCTACTGAAGTGTGAATGTACATACAAGAACAGACAAGAATACTGCAAAAACACCAACAAACAAGACATTTAATTTCAACAGTGAAATTAAAGACACACACAGAAACAAACTTGCCTCATAAAACTTAAAATACAAATCTCTTCCAAAAAAAGGAGACAATAACCGTCTGGTAACCACTCTCTCTGAACTCACCAAAGGTGTACGCTACGGTTACACAATAAGTTGGAAAATTCATTTTGAGGACAAATGACATGTTTGTTCCTCAACAAAGGCCTTTGAATTATTACAGAGTTCATAATGCATATCAATTGAAAAGTGCCTGTAGTCACAATCAAAATTCAAAAGCAAGCATAAAATGGAAAATGAGAAGTAGGCATAAAATTATTTCAACAAACATCAAAGGGTTTTGTGAATTTGGATTGGAGGCAGTTGTACTCTTTCATCGGATTTTGTGCAGTAAGAAACACTTCTATTCAGCATTCAATTTTCCAACAATTCTCAGGCATAGAATGGGCCTCTGCTGTATTGATGTAAGGTTAGTCAGTGGCATAGCTGCAGTTTCACCCCATTTACCACCGGCATTGAAATGAAAATCCATATCTGGTCACATATGATGTGATCACTGCCTCTGGCCTCCACACTTCAAGCATGTCCAAAGCTTTTTCTTGTATGTTTTGGTTTGAAGGTGAATTCATTGTACAGCGTTGAACTTCTATTAAAGGTGGAATGGGGATGCTTCCTACTACAAACCAAAGAAAAGAAAATGGATCCTCCTTGTGATTTGAACAGAAAACAGTGTCACAGAGAACATTTCTTGCACTTCAGATTGTGACCTGGCACCTAGGTTTAGCACCTGTTCATTAAAAGCAGACTCGACCATGACTCTCTCATGTTGAATGATCAACACTTATGGAAGACAAACAAAGCAGTGAACGAAGGTGACAGGGCTGACGGAGACACGCGAGTAGATTCAATCCTCACGTGAAACTGAAAATAACCACACTGGTGAGTTGGCTGTTTGATGTGACTGCGACTGTGATGATTTTTATAGCGTTCTTGAGCAAAACTCAACTTACTCTCCTACCAAATCAAAGATGGGTGATGATTGGAACGGAGGAGATGTAGTATGATGAGTGTTTACAACCCTGCATGCAAGAATGAACATATAAAAAAGAGACTAGAAGACTAGACTAGAGTCATGCTAGCAGCTCTGTGAGAATGTAATTGGGCACTGTGGTGCTTTGAGCTAAATACTAATGTCATGCTAACATGCTCAAAATGAAAATGCTAATATCCTACTCTTTAGGAGGGTTAATGTTTGGCTGATGGGAATGATCCAAACAGTCAAATTTGATGTGATGATGGAACTAGATGAAATGTTTAGGGTATGTAAAGTTATTACATTTCATTCTGAGGGGGACATAAATGTCTTCACCCAGTTTCATGGCAATTCATCCAAAAGTTGTCAAGACAGTTCATTCAAAGCACAAATATCATCCTCATGGAAAGTAAAGTCACCAAAATCATTAGGATTCATTGTCTGGAAACCGAAAATATTTATATCAAATTTCATGTCATTCCAATAGTTGTTGAGATATTTCAGTCTGGACCAAAGTGATGGATGGAACAGACCCACATGCCACTCACAAGGTTTACGACACATCCTAAAAATGTGTAAGTAAATGTGTGATGTTGATTTGGAACATGCTTTTGAGTTTTAGGTGTTTGGTACATGTTTGTACTTTCGGTTGCATGTATGGGGATGTGTTGGCACACGTCTGTTTTCATGATGTATGGACAGAGAATGAGCAATGATAGCTCATCTGAACCTTGTGGGTTCTCATTTCATTTGCCTCTCATTAAAGTGCTGATCCAACAACTAGACCTTCATATAAATCATGTTGATATTTATGTGTACCTCTATTTACTTCACTTAGTATTGATTGCCAACCAAGCTCTTCTTAGGGCATGCAAAATCCCCCATGCTCTTTTCAACAAACTAGTAAAAGTCTCTGAAAATCACATGAGAAACAGTCCATTTCCTTTCATTATCAACAAAAATGCTTGGAAAAGATACTGATAGTTCACAGGTAGTCTGCATATCTGAAAAAATGCCAATTTCTTTCCAAGTTCTTAAAACAACAGTGCAATGGCTTCTTAACTAGTGACCAATTGGATCTGCTTCTAGAATCCTGAAGCTTTCCATAAATAATATCTTGAGCATAATCATGAAAACAGAGACAGCATATCACAGTTTTACACTCAAGGCTAAATTCAAATCCACTCTCTAAATGTTCAAACCATGACGGATTGCAGCACTTTAACCCCCTCTGATATCACATGTACATGTACGAAGGAGTGAATCAGCTGAATGGCCCTTCTGTGGGTGCAAGGAGCTAAGGAGCTGTCCTTTGCACATCCTCCCCTCAAAATCTCATTTAATCTGTCCTGTTCGAGTTTGTTGGTTAAGAGGTTGACCTGCAAATGCAATGAATAACATTTGGAAGTGGGTATGTCACCTTGGTCAGATATTATGCATCTTGATGCCGTGCAAGAGAGTAAGATGAATAAATAAATCAGGTGTTTTTGAATATGAGTGGGATCTAATCATCGCCTTATTGTCAGGCCTGATTTACAATGCAAACACCAGGAGGCGAGGCCTTGATGGCGTTGAGTAAAATGGTGGAGGGAAGGGCAGAATGGTAATGAGATTGGGGTAGAGGAGGGCAGGGTGGGGGGGCAGTGTATACATTTTGTGGTCGGACCCAACACAGAAATCGGAAAACACACAGATCAGAGCGCAAACAACCCACACACAAGTGGGAATGGGCATGCATGCAAACGTAGGCATGTATATTAATGCACAAATGCCAACATTAAACACAGAGATAGCAAAGCTTCAACCAGTGTCATCCTGAGGGCAATATCACACACACTGTCTCTCGCCCTAACACATAAGCACACATACATCCTTACACACACACTCAAAGGCGCAAGTGCATACACAGCCGGAGGCGAAGATAGTCTCACAAGTGGTCTTAGGGCTACAAATCCCCCCCAGGCTAAAGCGAGCTCCACACATACTGCAGTCAGGACCCAATCCACACTCCCAGACCACCTCATTAACCTGAGCCAGCAGCCCTCCCTCCACCCAGCCTCACAACACCGTGCTCCTCACCAGCCCACACTTACAATTCATACTCGTATTATTTATTCATCTGCTCTTGTTGATTGGACTCATCCTCACCCACAAGACAGATAAGGCATGGATTTGAAGCTCAGCGAAGGATGTTTCAACATTGTTGTGGACATTATTAACTCAGCGTTCAGCAAGATCACGGCAAAAAGTGGCAAGGCACAGTGGACAGATGTAGGCCGTTTGTTCTATAGTCAGCTATAGACAAATTGGAATGTTGGGAATTTGTTATGGTCTCGTAAGGTTAAATCTGTATAAGGAAACTTCACCCTTCAGCCAGAAGATAAACAATTATGTCAAAGATGTTTACTTTTTACTTTATTTTTACATTCTTTTTTTTTATAAAATCAAAAAGTCACAATATTGTCAACATGATACAACTTTCATGAAGAACACTGTGGTGTTTTCCTCTTCTCACTCACTGGGCTGACTTCATTCAAAGGGTTCCTCTGACTCGTCCTTATCAATTTCCAATGACATTTTATGCTTGAATTTAAATCTATAACCTTTCCAGTTTATTCTCTCATGCTGAACTTAATGAACGTCCTTCACATATTCAAATATGCCCCACAGCCATAATGAAGACACAAGGATTTCCCTCGGGTATGACAGTTTGCAAGATTCATCGCTTTCTTTCTAACTGCTGACAATGGTGTCAGTGCTCCAATCTGACTGCAATTCTTGTTTTCTTTGTATTTATGCAAATGTTTGTTTGGATATTACAGATTCCGGTTTGATTGCGTTCCTTCCTGCTTTTAAAAATCAGATTAAAGTCTCAAGTAAAATGGATAGGGGTAAAACTACAGTACAGTGGAAAATTTTTGTAATTCCCCAAGGACAGGTGGTTTGCATGCAAATAACCTTATTAGCATAGCTAAAAGCCCTTATTATAATGAGGTGAATTTTTTTTTTTAAGAGGCTAAACATAGGCTAACAAGACAAACATGAAACGAATATTCAGGCTGTAGGTAAATGATTGTACCTTCCTTAATCATCTGTATCAAGAAATACCTGATGTGTTGCCTTTTTTTTCTTTAAAGGGTGAGGTGTCTCTATTCTATTCTGGCATCTTCAATTAAAATGCAAAGCGTGTGTCAAAACTAACAAACCCCCCAAAATGTGGGATTTAACTGACTGTTTTAAACCTTCGGTGTGGGTAAATAAAAGGGGACATAGACAACAGAGTGACTACACATGCGTATTAAATATTGTACAGTAGTTTTAGATAGACATTGGAAAACTGATGTATAAGTTTCAACCCAAAATTAAATCAATGCCTATGAAATTATATATATGATTGATTACTGTGTCAGATAATTATAATCAATAATATCCTTAATTAAAAGAGAGTTTCTCATTACTGTAAAATGCCAAAACATCCGAGTGAGCACTCATTAATGTGAAACCATCTTCCCATTGGCTCCGGCTCAAATTTGCCAGCATGGATATTTGTTCTTCCCAGTAGGCTGCAGCACACTCCTCAATCCTCCTACATAAAAAATGATAATAAGAACATGGACATGCTCCACTACATATATGATGCACACATGGTAAACATGGCTGGCACGTTGCGACCAAATGGTTGTCGGACCTGCTTCAGTGAACTTATTTTTGTTTCAGCTCTGTCGCGGATAAATTTACACAAACTGGTGCTGCATCATTTCCTAAAACAAACACACACACACTCATACAGGCACATGAACACACACACTCCTGGGAAGCGGGTGGGTGGGGTGGGAGGAGACTGCCAACATTGCACTCCCCTCTCCCAACAAAAATAGCTCTGCAACAGCGTCTGTATGGTGCAAAAGGCTCAGAGAACCACGCATGAGATGATGTTGGCAGAATGTAGATCTCAAGCCATATTAATTTAAGTGATTTTTTTTCTCAGCAAATTCAATGAAAAGACCAAAACCAACAATGAATGTATCATTTTTACAAGTACTGCTGCTTCCCACTAATCCTAAACCTGACTAACACCTGACAAATTCATAAATTTAGACAAATGACAATTGTGTACATGTGAGTTCTGACTAAAACCCATGGTTAGTGATAGGAGTCTGTGAGCCACCCAAGTGGTGGAATGTTGAGTTAGAGTACTGTTCTTAAGAACTTGGACTTTACTTGAGTCTTTTCTTTCTTACTTGAGTCTGTTACTTTCTGCGTCTGCTTGACTGCATCTCAGATGGAAGTATTGTACTTTTTTACTTCGCTACATTTATCTGACAGCTTTAGTTAGTAGTTACTTTACATATTAAGATTTTACACACAAAACATATAAAGAACTTATATGATGTTTTGTTATAAATTAAACTACCCAACAGTTTTAAAAGCACAGCGGAAACCAGATTTGTCAATTGACAGAAAAACAAATGGCAACAACACAGTGATACATATTTTGAACATTTCATTGTTCAAGCTTCACAAATGTGAAGATTTGCTTTGTAGCTCTGTCTCTCTCTTTAATTATTTTAATATTTTTTATTGATTTTTAATAACTTTAAGGCTTGTACTGTTGGTGGGGGGAAAAAACAAGCATTGTGAAGGTGTCACTTTGGGCTTGTAGTAATTGTGACAACATTTGTAACTATTTTCAGAATTTTTACAAACCAAACAATCAATTCATTAATGGAGAAAATAATGAGCAGATTAGTCCATAATGAAAATAATCATTAGTTGCAGTCCTGCACAAAAGGGTTCGAAATGAGCTCTACCTCAACCAACTACAACAGTAAAATCCTGCTTTTGCATTTAATGCAAGGGTAATAATAATTTGATGATATAATACAACAGTCTGCATTGAATACTTTCACTTTTAACACTTTGAGAAGGCCTGTATTTTCCTGATTATAATTACATCATTTTACTTAACCAACATTTTCAATGCATGATATACTGTAACTTGTAACAGAGTATTTTTACTGTGTGGTATTAGTACTTTTACTGTAGTAAAGGATCTGAATATTTCCTCCACCACTGAGCCAACCCCACTGCCCACACACACACACACACACGCACAGACACACACTGTCACCCCATACAAATAATAAGTTTAGTGATGAAGGTGCTTGTCTAATATTGAACCATCTGACTGCAGATGTAGATGTAGTGAGTTGCACCATGTGAACATTGTTAACACCGCCATCCCTCCAACCTTGCTCTACTCATGCTCAGCTGATGCTTAGTCGCTCAACGACAAAATCATTGTGATTTTCGGCTCCACCGGAATGTGCATGTTACTGTACGCTTTTGGTTCAGATGATGATCGGTGCATTCAGACAATCCTTGAAAAATGCTTATGACTTACAACTGAAATACAATGGGCAAGGACGTGGCACAGGCATGAGGAAAAATAATGGCAATGTAGCCAGAAGGAGGAATGCAAATTTGTTGTGAGTGGGAGGTCCTCGGCCACAATTAAATCTGAAGTATCCTTCTTTAAATCTCCTCAGAAAACAAGGCTGGCACACAACCACATGTTGCAAAGATGGAGTCTGTATAGCAGGTAAAAAATCCCCCTTCACCAAGGCCTGCATGATGCATGTAGTCTGTGCCCTATGTGTTTGGCCATTAACCTTTTAATGCTCTCTCTGACTCTCTGAACTAACAAAAAAAAAAAAAAAAAAAAAACTGCAGAAGAAGAGAAGATGAAAAGTTTGCATGAGAAAAGGCATGTGTGGCGTGACAGTGGGAGATGTGTCGATTGCATTTTCTCACGCTCATTGCACGAGTTGGCATTTAGTCATAAACCAAAATACTGGACAAACTACATTTTTTGAACTGATGATGGCACTAGATGAAAAGTCAGGATAACCAAAGTGATTGCTATTCACCATGAGAACATGAATATCAAATGTTCAACAGTTGATCTGATGTTGATCAGAAGATCACCAGAGTCGGTAGGATCCATGCTCTGGGGAACACAATTGAGTTTTTGTTTTGTGCCAGTCTATCTAGCAGTTTCAGTCTGGACCAAAGTAGTGGATCGATAAGACTGAAACTGGAACCAATGGGCTTGGCCCTGAGAGTCAGCGACCAGGTAAAGGAGTCAGGAAGAATAGAGTGACAGGCTAACACATTGTTGGTTTTGGTCTTTTAATGAGATTTGTTGACAATGAGAACAATATAAATTATTGGCAGCCTTATCCTTTAAGGTTGGAGTGAATGCTTGGTTATATGAGATGACCTGGCACGACTCCTTCACATCCTCATCCAGATGATAACAGATTATTCTGTCAGCAGATTTGGGATGTACAGTTTCATTAATTGTCTTGATCAATGGTGTCACCAGTCCCTTCCACTAAAATAAAGCACGAAGATAATGAACACAGGAGAGAAGTGAACTGATGTTATATTCAAGGCATCCTGTTTTCTCACAAAAATGTTTTCATGAAATATGTGCATACACACACGTGTTCCTGCATGTACCTTGTTATCCATTCAGCTGTGTTCAGCCAATTCCAAGAATAGCAGCTAAGGTATTTTGATGTTGAAAGGTGGTGCGGGGCAGAGTGTCTGCGTCCTGCGGTCGACACACATACAGGAGGAGCATTTCCTCTGCTAAGCTGATAACCATCTGAACACTGAAGGTAGAAAAATTCAAGCTGAAATTGGAACGGCCAAGCTCATGGAGAGGAAATGTAATCTACAAGAGTTTCCCGCTGAATCCTCCCTCCCCCCCACCACTCCAGTCCTCCTCTTCCTCCGCTGTCATGTTTGCTGGCACATACATTGTGCAGCTTATCTGCCGTTGCATCTGCGAGGTTCTTTTTTTTAAAAGGATACCTCCTTATCACAGTGTGTGAGTGCCATCCGTGTCACTCCGGAACAACTTTAGCTACTGGTGGGCGACGTGACTGACAAGTGAATGGCACAGGATGCAAGGTGGCTTATTCGATTTAAGATTTAACTCTACACTGAATAAATGATACAGTCCGGTGTGTGTCCAAGTGTATGCTTTAATGCAAAGAGTACACAACTCAAACTCAAAAGCATTTGAACTTAAAGTGACATGAGTAACAGTAATTCATTTTATCTTGCTGAACTGATGAAATGAAGTGTCTCATTTGACTTCCAGAAGCTTCAAACTTGTAGAAGCTTCAGCTGTGTTTGGTAGGGACGGTGACGTAACACAGAAAGTGCGACAGAAACCTGGGGCCAGATGTATAAACGATGTGTACACATCTTGTACACACAAAAATGATTTGTACGTATCCCCACACATAAACTGGTATTTATGAAAGAAGAACGTGTGATGAGAATGTGTCACTTCACACAGACCTCAGATCAGCATGCACACATCTTCAAGGTATGCAGGTGAAATAATGAGGTGGACATGAATAATGATAATAAATTGTTTATGTTGTTTGCCAATTTCACTGAATTCACTGAATCGTGTTATTATTTTGCAGTCCACACAGTGTTTTGTAACATGTTGCTCAGATGTTATAAATGTTTATGAACATAATTTGAAATTATTTGTGAGTGATGAATTTTATGATTATTTTTATTTACATTGGACTGATTATGTCCCTGTTAATTATCTGCTAATTTAATCCTGAATAGCAAAACACTTAAAGTCTGTTTCAATCTGAGCTCTATAGATAAATCATTGGTCATCTTCTGATGTTATTTAACAATGATGACTGAGATATCGCTGCAATAATGGTTTACAGGTTCGTGTAATGAATTAGTGGTACATACCTCACAGTTATTTCCAAAGATGGGCCTTAGCCATTGGTCAGAGTCCTTATGCTCCAACCATTTGTCTGAAAACTTGCATTTCCCCATCAGCTAGGTAACATCCAGGTATAAAAGAACCTTTGTGTAACGTTATCAAGCAGCAATCATGCCAAATCTAGCAGGATTCAATAAACAAGCTACACAGTCCCACTGTGCACCTATGCAATGATTACATTCATGGCAATTTTAGCATACAAGCTCTCTGGACAAATACACACATTGAAAACAGGATAGAAAATGTATTACCTTGGAAAATAGTGTTTAAGACTTTTAAATACTTTTTAAGGGTCTTGGGGGAGAACAGTCACAAAAACACAAGACCACCATATTTCCCTAACCTAAAGAAGTGCTGTGAGTGTCTCAACATAACAACAACAACAAAAAAGCTTTAATCATGCTTTTGCTGATTTGTATAGCACATTTTGTGAGGTGGCTCTCATGAAAATATTTCGCCATTATGTTGGTAAAAAGTGTAAATCAGATTTCTCTGTTTTTGCTGCTGCAAATTAGTTGTATAACCTTCACTTCTAGAAGACGGGGTTGTTACAGTCTGTCAGACATTGCTTTACTTTAACTACCTGAAGCTCAGCTATGCTATGAGCTAAGTGCAGTTTATGTCTGCCATAACCTCATAAAGATTTAGTGTAAAATTTAGCATGTCTGCTTATAAGCAGGCTAACAACAGCATGTAGGCAATCCAATCCAATATCCCAGAAAATCACCCATAGGACTTTGAGTTGAGATGGTCTTTATCATGAATAGGTCTGCAAATATAAATAGGATGGATGTTACCATGGGAACACAGCTGATGCACACCATGAAAAAGTCAATGGGTTCAGGTGTACATATGTCTCAGGGAAAGAAGCTCCAGATAATATTAGGAGATGCTACATTCAGGTTTTATAGTCTACATAACATGAGAGCAGCTTTGGTTGGAGATATGAAATGAAAACACTACTCGAGATGACTTCAAGTTTTTTACCTTCCATCTCCAGAGATACTGCAACATCCTTAACCTAGAAGTAAGAGGTTCAACTGATACCTGCCATTTTCATCATACCTTGCTGTGGGAGTTCACAAATTTTCATGCACCAAAACTAAATTTTGGTTACATGTACAGCACTAATTTCTTTATTTCATTTTGGAAATTTTTGTACCTCCAGCACAAAGGAAAGTGACACTGTTTATTGTTTGTCTTGGTTGTGCCTTTTAAACAGGTAGTTGAACATGCTTGCCATTATCTATAGTCCATGAAGGGCCAGGAAGAAAATCATTAACAGTGTTACTGGCAGCACATCCCCCTGGGCCTCACAGCTGATGTCTGAGGTTGACTTCCCCTGAACACCAGTGTAGGTGCACATATGCTGAAAATTGGAAATGTTCTAGCAAACTGAAATGGACCCAGGCATCTGCAAAAGGCCCTGTTGCACTACCCCACCAACACACACACACACACACACACATACACACAATGAGATCAGCAGAAGGGAATATTTGAGGAGAGTGGCGGGGGATTAATGAGAAGGGGATTAGCAGGTGGGTGGCTCTCTGTTTCTACGTATGTGTATGTGTATGTGTGCTTGTGCATGTCCATGTCCATGTGTGTGTCGGCAATGTTAGCCACTTGAGTGTCAGCAGATCTCCGGTTGAGGAAGGGAGGGTGGTGAGTTTGTCTTGGAGGGACAAGGCAGGCAGGCAGGCAAAGAGCTGCTGCAGGCCAGACAGAACCAGAGGACGACTGAGCAGACTGACATGTACAACTGCATCGAGGAGGCCAGCCAGGGTAATGACAGGTCAGACTCTTTGAGCATGCAAAGTAGGGAGTGAAGAGGAGACATCTGGCAACTGGGTGTGGTAGAGCTGTCCAAGGTCATTTGCATACCACTACAAGCTATATTTGTAGATCATAAAAACCAAAATGCTGTTACTATATTTCTATATACTTCATAAAAACCAAGTGTTTCTAAAGGTTTCTATTGTTTAGATATCACAAGATATCATCAAAACTGACATATCCTGTGTTGGAGGGGTTGTAATGCAAATTGTCTATGTTAAATAGTTTTCTCTTGTCATCCACGCTTCTTATACAGTATGTATATGTACAACTTTGGCTGCCAACAAAATATACATAATATCATGGTATAGTCACACCTAAACTGGTCAAATGATAAAGCATGATTTGTATTTCAACCCTTTTTTTAGGAAAGTTATGTCTAAAATCTGTTTTGTTTTTTTGTTTTTTGTTTTTTTTAAAGTTCATTTTCAGATTAGCAAAAATCTGAAATTTTGCCATTTTGCATGGACTTTTTAGATAGTCCCTAACTTTAGCTCCTCAGTCTAGATTGCACAAAGTGTCAGGCTTCCATATCAAATCATAGAGAAAACATTACACATGTGCAACATCAGTCGAGCTTTATCTTGCACTGACCAACAAATCTAGTGAAAAGTAATGTCATTGAGGATGATGAGATGAATGTCTGAGTATCAGAAACTATCTATGGCTACTGTTTTAGCTACTGCCTATTTGTTTAGTTAGAAAAATAAGCATTGTGGAAAGTCCTGCTGCTTTGGCTGCTAGCAGTTCCTGTTCACACTGTGCAGACAACAATAACCTGGATTACTTTGATACCAACAAAAAGTTTGAGGTTGATGATTATGAGACAAGATCTGAAACTATAAGGAACACATTCTTTTTTTTCTTTTCTTGGGGATCCTGCCACCAGGATACGGTGTGAGCTCCATTGATCGTAGCAGTGTGTGTATGACGTCTGTATTTTAGTTTGACTAAGCTATGACTCTGAGAAGTGGTGTGATGCTTCTGGCAAATTGAATCAAACTGGTAAGAGAGTGGGGAAAATGTTACAGATGAGCTCACATATTTCTGCAGATTGCGGTCTAGTAGATCCAGAACTCAAGCTGTATAGATAGAAGTCAGGCAGAGGGGAACAAACAGAAAATGAAGTGGAGCTGGAGTCGTCTGAAATGCGAAGACCAAATAATGAGGCCAACACCAGTGGTGTTTGCTGCTCTTGGCTGGACGGCCTCTGTTTGTCTTAGTGTCGGGGGGCAAAGAGAGCCGGCAGCCGAATGGAATTCTTGGAAACACCAAACAAACCTATATTAAATTTCCTCTGAAATGCCATGGGGAGAGGCGTGGCGCATGCGTGGCAAGGGGAGGATGGACAGAGAGGTGGACAGCAGAGGCACAGAGACACAAGCAGGGGAGGGAGAGGAGGAGGCACACAATGAAGAGAAGAGGAGCTCTGTAGACAGCTCAGAATACAAGGGAAAGTGGGAGAGAAAGAAAGGTTAGCAGGCTGTGGGGTTGACAGGGATGGGAAAAGCGGAGGGGGAAATGGAGAGTGCCAGGTCATGCTGGAGGTAAAGGATAAACTGTTAGGGGAGAAAAGAAAGTAAGAGTGGCAGCAGTAGAAATACATATCAACCAAGCATGAGAAAATGGATTTTAACATTCCACCCTCAAATTCTTCAAGGACCTTCCCTTCCAGTAAATTCAAACATGCACCAGGGAAGAAGAGTGTAACATCTGTGCGAGGTGTGGCCTCATGGCTCCGCAGTGCATGATGACGCGTGGGGACACTGACCAATGCTAAGTGTATGGATTGCAGCATGCGTGGCTGCAGTCATCAGCGCTAACCAGTCATCAGCAGCTACCATCTGTTTCTCCGCTGGAAAGACCGGGAGTCTGGCGGAGCTCTGAGTTGAGAGAGTTTCTGTGTGGCTACCTGCGTTGTAGGTAGTACATCGTGAGTGTCAGTACATAGCGCAGCTACTACAGGGCAGGCCAG
The DNA here is from genome assembly GCA_025331565.1 of Holacanthus passer. NCBI lineage: Eukaryota > Metazoa > Chordata > Actinopteri > Pomacanthidae > Holacanthus > Holacanthus passer. Next base: position 15,980,284 of record JAFREQ010000005.1, read on the forward strand.
AGTGGGAATGTTGTTTACGATCACCTTGCATCAACATCACAGCAAATATGTGGACAATTTTATAATATAACGTACAATGCAAAGGACTGACAGAGGCGGGAGTCTGACCAGCCATTCAAAATATTCATCACTTGATGTACACACAGTCCAGGTTTTCCATGTCTTGGACTTAATATCATGTAACAAGCAAATTATCTAAAATTGTATTATCAATTAAATACATATCACATAATTTTTGAATCAGATCCCAGACCAACAAAGCAAAAATCTGCAGGTTTGGTGATGGTGGCAACTGCAAACAATGATGATAAATTATCATCGAAATTGACACTCACACACAATTGATGTAAATTATTGCCAATAACCTGCACCATCGTACTGATAACTTAAGCATCAGTGCTCTAGCAACTTTCCACCATAGAAAGATCAAGCTTATGCACCGCTGTAACACAGTAAAACTGCGTCTGTTTTTTTAAACAGACTACATAGTGTCTGTGCTACTTAGATGTGGTGTTGATGTATATCAGGTTGTGTGAACTGACTGAGAGTTTTCACGTGAGTTTACTATAGTGCAAAGTGATAGGATAAAACTAGAAAGAGAGCAAATGAAAAGATGGGCGGACCACATAAAGTCAATACCGAGCATATCATTTTTTCTTTCTCTATTGATGTGTCTCAGGACGATCTTTCTTGTACACAGAGGCATTTTAAAATTAATGGCCTCTACCTCCTTCATCTTTTTGGTGGCACACTGAGCCTGATTTTCTTGAAGTAAATACATCTACCAACACATAAGTGATTAATTGTTCACATAATGATGGGTGTTGTTCTATTCTATGTGAGCCAAGTAGTAAACAGAAGTTTACTGCTCAAATCAATGTTCTTTTTGGGTGTAGTTAGGAGGGGGAGGAAGACAGGGGCAGGGAAGACAAAGCCACACCAGACTGCATGGAATACACAAAGATGTATACACACTTGTTTGAGAGACAAAACCAAATGCTATTCGGCATGTTATAAATGGGGAAATAACTCTCTTCAGCTATCAAAAACACAAAACTGCAGGTGCATCAACAACAACCCCCCTGAGGAGAACGTTTGACAAACCAGAGCTACAGTCTGTGAGCCAGATCGAGGTCTGCTTTGAGGTACTAAAGCACATTCTCCCTCTCCATTCCTCTCTCTCTCTTTCTCTCTCTCTCTCTCTCGGCTGAGGGGACATCTGGAGCGCATTAAGGCACTAAGGACATTGGATCTCCCCAGAGCGCCTGACTGGATGGGTGGCCCACTGTAGCCCCCTTTCAGCAGCAGTGCCCGGCCCTACCTGATTGATAGAGGGAGCCCCACACGAACACTTAACACTCACACACACTGACAAATCCCACACGGTTGACATACAGTGTGGACCACTGAAACACTGTGTGTGCTGCTAACATGGATTAGTATGGACACGTGTACTTCCACCTTTCACTGTGTTTAGTTTGCCCTATAAATCATGCAATGGGTACTTGATATACTTAATGTGCTATGCATTCCTACAATGTAACCCCACATGTTAAAAGAGAATTCAAAGAGAGTGTCGAAGTGGCTTGGTTGTTATTAATAAGGACAAATTGGCTTGGTTTTAATGTAATAAGCAACAACTGCGGACATATGGAAATAATATGGGAAGATGAATACAACTCTGAACTTCATTAACAACATGCAATTTCTTCAGTGTCTGAAGATTTCCCGAGCATTCCCTGACACCTCATTCACACAAATCAAGATGTGAATCAAAGTCCATTTTGTTTCTCAGAATTGTACTTTTTCATTAAAGCATGGAATAGACGGTTCTGTAAGATTTTTTTTCACTAGATGCTCCCCATGCAATGAGAAAACACAAACTTTTTCAAAGGAGGAAAGTTCAAAGAACCTCCTCATTTCCAGTAAATTGCTTTGCATGATTTGCCATTTCAAATAAATTGCAGTGTTGGCCAAAATTTGCAATTCACAGGAAGTCGTCCCCTCAGCCACACAGAAGAAGTTAATCCATATTTCACGTTTGAATATAAGATGGAAGCAGAGAAAAAGGGAAGGAAAGGGAAGATAGGTAACTCCTTGCCAGGAGATGAGGAGCGGAAGGGGAGGGGTGGCGGGAGAAGCTGTGGGAGTGGAGAAAAGGCGAGAGAATGGGAAGAAACAGGCGCCATTTAGAGTAAATGGCATCCAAAAACCCTCTCCAATTATCTTTGCCTACCATGCCAGTGAGACTGACTTAATTAAAACGACTTGAGAGGGAGGGGAGAGAGGAAGGAACTGCCAGTGATTGAGGGGGCAGGCAGGCGACGTATCTGCACCGAAACACAAAGCTCAGGCATCGCGCAGACTGTCGACCACTCTCCCTTTTCAATTCCCAACTTCAAAAGAGAATAAAGAAATAATAATAAAAAAGAGAGGGGGCTCTCACCATTCGCAGCCATGTAATTGCGCTATTTAAATCTTACATTTTTATCATTGTTAGAATATTCGTTGCGGGGAAAGAAGAAAAAATGGATAATAAAACTGTTTTTTTTGTTCTTGTCTCACTCCCCCCCTCCTATAATCCTTCTGCCTTTTTTCTGAGAAAACCGTTGACAGTGACCTTTTCACATGAGGTCTGTTTCTATGGAAACAACGTCCAGCCCCTCTATGTTTGGTGTTTTCCTGTCATCGGGCGGCCAAAACTGGCCCACTCGTGACTAAGAGGAAGAATGCATCACATTTAAAGATTCGACTGTGTGTCTTTTATTTGATGTTTCCACTCATGTGCATCTGCTGGCCTTGGTAGAAGCACAGAGCAGCTACTGCTGTAAAGACATGAAATCATGCAGACCACTCGACCTTTCTCACTACATGATTTTTGGTTTTGATTTACACGCTAGATTACAGCAAAAAGAAACCTCAAAGCATCACGTTACCTAAGCGGATCAATCTGAAGATGAATTTTAGGTATTTAACATTTCAGAGGCAAGTCAACTCTATACTAACTAAACTATACAAATTCTAAATCAATGGCTTATAGGTTACCCACTATAATTTCGACAGTGCCTTTGATTTTTGTGATTCGTGTGTTTATTTATTATTTGGCAGTCTCTCTCTATCATTTTCAGTTTGAAATATAGTGTTAAAGTATCTTAGAACTCCCTCCTGACATTTTTTAAATAAATACTCTGCTTTCAATATAATTTGTGTCCCTTATTTTTCAACAAAAAAGTTCTGTACCCTGTTGAAAAATATTCAAAATTACATTTATTCCATCTCCCTCATTGAAAACATCTAATCTATAAATATGCAAGTATTGTTCATTTAAAGAGTTCAACTGCTGGACATAAGATGGCTCCTACTTCATTCAAAAGTCCATTCTCTGTGTCAGTGTACAGGATGATTCAAGTTTCTACATCACACTTGTGTAAGCTGCATATTGGACCATGATTGAATTTCAATCTAGCTGGAATGTCACAAAATCCTGCTGGAACATCCAGGAGAATGTGACAGTCTTAAAATACATCATTTTGCACAGCAAAGCTCAAACATCACAGTGGAGTAATTAAAAGGAAAACACATTTTTGAGTCTAGTATTTTTCATGATGTATGCCTTATCTGAACATTTACAGTTGGAAACATTATCAGTGTGTTTTCCATTGCACATAGCACTCATGTTAGGCTGTTGTGCACTGGTGGTCCTTGTATCAAAAGCTCAGCCAGTCCAGTTGAAAATGAAAAACACTGTTTTTTTATTTATTTATGTATTTATCTGTTTTGAAAACGTCATGAGGCTTGTAAAGTTGCTGCAAATCCAAATTATTCTTCTGATGGTCAATCATCACATGTAACCTTTTTAGCCATAGTATGTTGCCATTTATCTTTTATCTTAAAAAATTGATTCATATTCAATATCTTTGTTCACAGTAATCACATTTTGACAAAAGCTCATGTTACTTTTGAATCTGTCTGTTATGAAAAAACCCAATAATCTTACAATACAGTTTACACGCATCACAAATATCACAGCATTACAAGCATTATCCTACACTATTATACCACAGGAGGTTAAAACTACCATTAAGAGCAATAAGGTTCAGGTGGCTTTATGAATATTTAAAATATGTGCATAAATTTACATCTAAATATGAGCACAGAGCCGATTTAGATCTAAAATGTGTTACATTCCTAATAGTTTTATAACTCGCTGTCCTTTCTAAAAACATGGAAGTAGATTTAAATTCAGTTTGCATCAAACTATGTGCTGCTGATGTCGGTTAAAAAGCGCTCCTCCATAAAAACACGCACATTCGCACTCACACACTCACACACACAAATACACACACACTCTTCTGACACCTTGATCAGCCAATACACAGTTACTGCTCATGTGTCACAGCTAACACCTGTTACTGTGCTTTTGTCTTGTGAGCTTATTGTAATGGACTGTACAGTATTTCTCACTAAAGACAACACAAACTGAGGCTGTTTCATCAAATGTGTTTGCACAGAAGGTTGGTGGGCGCTATATTTGAAGTTTAAGTGTGAGAATACACTGTATACTATAATTGCCAGGACTGAGGAACCACTGTATCAGTATACATTTGCTGGAAAGAGTAGGCAAAGGCAGCCTGGATATAAATCTGTTTGAAAAAAATAAAAAAATAAAAACAGCAATTATTAAAACTTTGAAATGACCCGTTGGTTTATTTGAGTAAAAGTTAATGTATTTTAAAGTCATTGCAAAATATGACATTTTAGTAAGTACTTCTTTACTTACTTCTTCAAAACAAGCTATATATATATATATATATTTATATATATATATACATATAACTCATCTGAGTGAACACACAGGTTTTTAATGTTAGCAAAACATTTTTCTAATAAGTACTACATTTGATTAGACACTATCTGAGAAGTCTGGGGTCTGAAGGTGAAAGAGAAAGTCTGAGTGTGTGAGTGTGTGTGTGGGACAGAGAGGGAGGAAGGAGGGTTGAGTTAGCATGACAACCGCTATTTTGATGGGGCCAAAGCCAAGTATCTCCACATATCCACTTTCCCTCTCCTATTCATCCCCTGTCCTCCCTGCTTTTCCATCTCCAGAGCCCTCCCTCTCCTCTCCATCCCCCCATCTTCTCTCTCACTCTCGCCATTGCTCTCTCTTCTTTCTTCCTAAACTCGCGTTCTCCTCTTTTCACTGATCTCTCGTCTCCTCCCCCTCTTTCCTCTTCCCTTTTTTCCCCCTTTCTCAACGTCTTGCCCTGCTCGGGGAGCTTCACATTCCCTTGTGTTGAGCTTAGAGAGTAGTTAGAGAAAAAGAGTTAGAGACAGAATATTAATCGTCTCATTGTGGTTTGAAGGTGGCTGTTTGTTGGTTTTGGGGGAAAAAATGACACTTTATGGACTGTTTTGACCATGTCCCATATTATCTCTGGGAAACAGTCAATGCCAATAGTCTCTGAAATGAAAGAGATAGAGATAAAGAGAGGATCCACTCTATACCTTTAACCCCCAGTACTCTGCTTCTCCTGGGCCAGATAGTTCACACACACACACACACACACACACACATATATACTGTACACACACACACGGACACAGACACACACCACCACAGTCTCAGCTCCAGTTGCCAGGGAGACCGCCATACCAGGGCTCTGACCCAGGAGGTTTGGGACTGTTTTTCAAGCCCCCACCCTCCCCCCCGAACGCAGGAGAGATGGCAGCTGTAGGACAGCTGTTCCTACCAGGCCTGAGCCTTAAACCACAACCATCATCCCACCATCAGTGCAGCCTGGACGGCATTTTGGGGACAAAAACACCCTGCAGCCCAAATGATTAGACACATCTGCCTTAGCAGACTCTTCAGAAAAGTCTGTGGAAAGGAACAGGAGAACAGGAATCAGAGCTTACCTTATATTTCAATCTGCTCTCAGCTCCCTACCAGTTAGTGGGCTGCTTTTATTTCTTCTGTGTACACGGTCATGTTAGGTTTGTTTCCTTTGTTAGCTTTAGCAGCTTAGTGTTACCATACTTAACGTAACATTATAGCTCCGCTGAATATGGCTCTTTCAGACTGCAGTCTTAAAGTAGGAACACCGATATTTAAGAACTCTTGTATTTCATTATCAGTACTACATCATGCAGAGTTGTGGACCTAGGTTTTGATTGAAATATGTTTAGACATAGTTTAAACTTGGCTGTTCAAGTCTGGTTTGATATTAGTTCTTAGTTATTGACAGCACACCACTCACAACAAAGTGAAAGTCCATTACACTTGTGGTACTTTAGCCATGTACAGCTTTAAATAAGTTGTAATTGATATTTTTAGCTAATCATAACATCAGACAGAACCATCTTTGCATCAAAAAACAATAGTTAACCTGTGCTCACTGCCCACAACAGATGTAGCTGGTGGATAGTTGGCCTGATTTCCACTGTATGTCCAGACAGGCCGTACTATGCTTACTTGTTGTTTATATCATTGAATTTCCCTCAGTAGCGACTCTGATTCCTATTTGCATGTTGTCCCAAAAAGAATTACCTCCCATTTGGCCTCACTGTGAAGAAATAGTCATGCAGAGGTATAAACTTTTGCACCTGGGCTTGGTACATTAAAGGAGAATTCTGCCAATTTCATGTGACATTCAGACAGGCTTTTGGTATGCAGAAGCTTATATACTGTTGAATTTACAGTAGTGCATGTAGGTTGTGTGATATACACAAACATCACTTCAATGTCGTCTTTGCCAATGGTGCAAAAAGTCAAGAAAGATTTCCCAGCAATAGGTTGACAGACAATAGTTCACACACATAAAACTGTAACAGAGCCATTCTCTCCATACCATAAACAAACTAGCAGATACATAACGCCAGGGAAAGAACCCAAGTCAGGATTCTTGTAGTAGTACACCCACTTTACAGTATCCATTACCCCACTTGCTTGCTTCTCATAGGTGAACACGTTGGTTTATTCAGCGTGTAATAGAATTTGGCAGGCCCGTCATCTGCAGGAGCCAAAAGGGCCATTGAGCTGAAACCAACGACAGACAAACTGTGTCAGCTTTAAGATGGCGCTGCAAATGAAAGTATAGGCCAGCTGATCTTGCAACTGCAGAGTGCACAATGTAACTATATTCCATGAGGGAACAGAGCGATTTCACCAAGATGGATGGCCACCTTTCAATGCATTTCAAGGGCAGACAGATCAGTAAGGGATCATTACTTCTATGAAGGGTTGGTTTAGTGGTCTGAATGGAGTTTAACGTGACTGTACTGAGCATTTTGTGGAAGAGGAAAAAGTAACAACGTGCAGACATAAATATACTAGCACTATTTTAAATACACAAATGCTTAAAATGCTTTCAAAAATGGATTCTACTTTGTTCTGTTACTCAGCAAAACTTAAGACTTTCTGGCAGCACTTTTCTTCCAATTTCAGGCACTCTTGTCTCACATTCTTCATGTTTGGTTGGAACCACAAAGTTTATCATCAGGCAACAACAATAACAGATTTAACAGCTCTGAATTATTCTATAACCTACTGGGCTTTCAGTGGCATTGGTTGGCCTTCTACCCGTAGGCAGATATAATATGTATCATTGCCTTGGTCTCATAACATCCTGTCGAGTTTAAGCCATGTATTCACATACATCAATGTTTGCACCCATTTAAGTCTCTCCCTGTCTAAATGAAGTGTGAAAAATGTGGGAGGATTTGGACTGGACTGTCCACTCACTTCTAAAATATATAATTTATACATATCTATCGCTGTTACTTTGCCAAAAAAATGGAACAGTTGCCTTGAGACAGCGTCCAAGAGCATGAGACTATAAAAATAGCTGCTATTCATGTTCAAATGGACAGCCAGAGCACACTTATCCGTTTATCAGCGTGCCTATTTTTCCACTGCAAGTCACTGTTGAGTCTTTCAGTGTGTCTTTCTCTATAATTAGCTAGTAGTCTTCTAGAGCAAGACTAACCTGTTCTTTTTTTCATCAGAGTGCCAAGAAAAGGAGCAGGCTAAGTTAGAATAGTGGTGATTTGGCTCTCCCCCTCCATCTGTTTTGTTTTCCTTCCATCTCCCTCTTTTTGATGAGCTGGGTCTTCAGTCCCCCTTATAAAATCCCATTAGCTCTTAATGAAGTCGGGCTCCTAGCCTCTCGGCCTCACCTCATTTAGCACGATTGTCTGGCGGCCATTAGCATGGAGGCAATTACAGCCGCACGACAAGAGTAATTGGAAATGCCAACAGGGACCCTGAGAAATGGGAATAAATAAATATAAAAAAAATATTCAAACTAATAAGCTTCCATTCAGATGGTGGGGAAGGAGCCGCATGTGTCTAAGTTAAATCAACATAATTACAATTAGGGTTGGTAGGGTAAAGAGCCCGGGTGAGGGAGAAATGGATATGGATGGATTGGAGGATGATGGTTAAGCATAGATGTAGCAAGTGTGATGGAAGGGAATGTGGGATCACACAGTGAAGCTAATAATGTGGAGCTAAGCATGACCCCAAATTCATGTAACAGAGAGGTCAGACAGAGTATGTTGGTGCATGCCAGTTTGCCTTCCAATCTTCTTTGATTAAAGGCAGATTTTCCATTCTGCCGCCAAAATAGAGCCGAAAATGATTTCATTAGCTCAGAAAATCTCCTAACCCAAGACCAGATTGCAGGTCTTGGAACCTGACAAATTCTTTGCTGAAGATGGTGTGATATTTACCTAGACTGAAGAGGCCAAAGGAGTTCCACAGCTGCTGCCCCATGTGGAATTTGAAATGGCAGCCTACACAATTTCATATCTGCTAAGTCCTCGAGTTAAAATCCTATACATGTAGTAGATAAAGCATTTTTCAACATTAGTTTATCAGCAACAACGAGCTCAATTCCCAAAAGTTATGAAATACTTATGATTAACATGCCATTCCTTGGTTTAACTAAACTCTCACACAATGAGCACATAAGCCTGGCAGGGCTAAAATCACAACTGAGGAAACCTGCTACTCAAACTTGGGAGGAAAGGCAAATTAATTTCTCTCCATGAGCAAGGCTAAATGAGGCCGAAAACACTTTACTGCCAGCATTCCACGAGCATCCAATCTGTAATAACGTGCTGTGTTTGTGAGATGAAGTCCTGTGATGAACTACAGCAGGTTCTATCATTTTGTTACCCCCACCAAGGAAGTTATGTTTCCGGTGCAGTTTGTTTAGCACAATGTCAGGACAAAAACTGAGCAGGTTCTCAACAGATTCTTCAGAATCTATTATGGTTAAAGTCAGTGGTCATATGTTTGATTCATCCCATGATTCAGATATTGTCTAAAAACCAGCATCAACAATCACTATCTGCATGTATATAGACCAAGTTGTAGATTAAAAAGGTGCAGCTTGTTCAGAGGTATGTGGTCTTTCTAGGTATGTGGTCTTTCTAGTGAATATGAAACCAGTAAACAAAGTAATAAAATGCAATCTAGTTATAGATGGTAAAAATGTGATCAGATGTGGTATGACTCAATAAAAATGAAGTTTAAAAAATCAAGAAATATCCTGCTGACCTTCATTTTAAATACAATGTAACACACAACAGTTATAAATGCAGGCTACGACCTACACATATTAACTTTTTAAGGAATGTTCAGTACTCAATAAAAAGAGTTTGGTCTAAGAGACCATGAAGAGTACTGAACTAAATATAACTGTCTTCTATGTGATGTCATGTGGAATATACATTATAACGTTTAGTAAAAATGTTCAGGAAAAAAAATAATACGACAATGTGTGAAACTGGTTTACTTTATTATTAGATCAAATGGGGAACTCACCACTGCATGAACTAAAAGGACCACTTGAGAAGTCTGGGAGGATATACTGAAACAACAGCAGGCTGCAGGCTTGGTGCCAGATTGCCATGGCATCTCTCCTGTTAACCCCCCACTCCACCCCGCCTCCTCACTCCCACCACCCACAACCACTGTTGCCCCCTTTCCTGCCTCCTAAGCTGAATGACAGGTGGCAGAAACCCGATCAGCATGGGCCTTCATCAAGGAAGCACTCCCATCTGAAACGGGCATGCTGCCCACTCGCCCGCCCGAGGACCTCGGCACAGGGGCTTCTGAGGCTGGATAGTGTGTGTGTGTGTGTGCGTGTGTGTGTGTGTGTGGGTGTGTGTGTGCATAAATGAGGCAGGGGATGGGGGAGCTGAGCTACAATGGACACAGGGGCATGGAAGGGAGAAGGGGGTGAGGGGTGTAATGGACTTTTTGGCTGAAGAACCGAGCGGCAGAGCTGGCACTGGGTGTCCAGGGCTCAAACGGGAAACGGGAGGCTGGCTCCCACAATAGTCAGTGTGACAGTCCCAGAGGGTCGTCCACAATAGCAGGGCAAACGGCTGCTGTCAACAATGACCTCCAAGGCCTCGGTGCTTGAAGTGAGATGGTCCCACCCTTCAGCACTTCCCTTTTAGCGCTGCCATACAACTAATGCAGGGATTATTATTAGGGTCATGTATTTGGAACATGTGTGCGTTTTGTCAGTGAAGTCCTGTCACTTGGATTTGCTTTTGAGCATTGGCTACTGTGCTACAATATATGACTGGTTAACAGCAGTAAATGGATATACAGTATGAGAATTTCTGAATAGGACATCATTGTTTGAAAAACACCTTGTATTTCTTGAATTCAGTCTGTACCAAAATATTCTCAACCACATAAATGACCATAAAACCCTTCACAAATATTACCAAAACTGACAATGACATGTTAAAAAGATCTTTTTTTATTATCTTTTGGGAAGTTTTGTCTTTATTTGGTGGTGACAGATGAAGAGGCAGATAAGAAACAGTTGTTGTCTGAATGTCCTGTGGCATGCGACCATTCAGCTACCAAAGTTCTCCAGAACTTAACCACTACTTTGTTAACTAGCATTTGCTGACTTACTGCAGCACTTCATCTTTATAATGCAAACACATCTCGATGTACTCGACAACTACTTCCTGCCCGTGTACACCAAATCAGATTTGAAAACCTATTGGCTATCACAAGTGCAGCAGAGCATCTTGGCGCGAAATTGGAAATCCACAGTGTAACGCAGGCCTGTCCTTGTGCAACCCTCTGTCCCTGTTCTTCATGAAAAAGTTTATTTGTCTAAAATAGCTCTACAAGCAATCACTCCATGGGCTGGAGTGATTGTAAGTGGAAGGGGGGTAATGTAAGGGAGGGGTTCTCCAACCAGGAGGAGATTTAATTAGTGAAATCTCATTAAGTCTAACAAAATTAAGCGTAAAACAATCCTTGGTGGGGAATCATGCTGGAGGTTTTGGGTGGGGAGAGGGAGGGCAGGAGTGGGGAACACTTAGGGGCTGAGAGGACATGGAGACTGGCTGTGCGATTAGTCTGGCCTGTGTGTAGGAAGAGACAAATGGCTTAGTATAACCAGACCTCCTCTGGCAATCAACTAGAGACTGCCATGTGTGTACAGATCCCCCATTGTCCTAGCTGTATTTTGTCTGGGCCTCTCCCCAATACAAGGGCATTTACCGAATAGACTACAAAGACTAATTAGGATTTAGAGGCATATTTTCAACAGCAAAAAGTTGGCAAAAACAACAATTTACATGCAGGGTTGATGTTACAAGAGGAGGAGAATTACAGAGGAAAGCAAGTTTGAATCCTGGAGCCAGCAGGGAATATGCTGTTGTGGAACAACCCTGTCACTGAGACAAGAACGTCAACGGACGATTCTGTCAAACCTTGGATTACATTCAACACCAACATATTTTAACATCCAATGCCAGCATTTTTAAAACGTCTCGCTTTTTACATTATCTGCATACAACCATAATAAAGATTAGGGAAAGTTTGTGACTATGACAAATCTGCTTAGAGACAGATCACAGTTAGGCTTAATAAACACTAATATTAATTGAAGATGCACTGTTTGGTAAAACTTATTTTGTGGTTCCAAAATTTGGAATGTGATCCAAAATGGAACTGTGAAAATCCTACCCAAATCCAATTGCATTTTTTTTTTTCTGACAAAGACACGAAATCTGAAATGAACATAAGAACAGTCAGAACAACCAGGAAACACTGACAGCAGCATGATGCTTCAACACAAAACAGATTTTTCTCCTATAGTGATTATGATTTATGCATTAAGGTAAGTCTGTGCCAAATTCTCCAGGTTTTAGACATATTGCCATGCAGACTCAGGACCCACAGAAATATGGGATGTTACCTGAACCTGATTAGACTGAATATAATTTTGACCTGGTCGGCCGGGTTTCAGGTTGAGTCTGCAAAAAAGATGGTGACTGTCCGTAGATAAATAAACTTCAGGACAGCCAGGTCTAGTTGAAAAATGGCCATGACCATTTAATAATAGTTGCTATAATTAATAGTTAATAGCTGTGAGAAGAGAAGCATGAGCCAAGCTCAGGTAGATAAATTACAAACAAGAGCAGAAAACACAGAAAGAGGTTTTCATTAAGCCTCGTGAAAAAAAATCAGAATCATTTTCAATTTGGGAATGACCACCACTTTTTTCAGTTCTTCAAATCAATTTGTAATTAGTTGCAAACATGGAGGAGCAGAGGACACTAACATACTTTGGTTTATTTCAATCTGAACCATAGGGACTGGCAGTAATATTCAAATGCTCAAGACAGCAATCTCCACCTAATTTCTAATATCATTGTCTCTGGAATGACTCAGGTGGATGGCTATGGATATGGCAACAACAACAAAGAAGAAGACAATTCTTGTCAACAATTCCTTGTGCATGATCTAACCTTTCTAGTCACTCTACTCCCATGTTCAAATCACAGTAGTAGTAGTAACAATGACTGGTTGTGAGCCTTAAAAACAGTTCTTTGTCTCATCATAGCTGTTTTTTGTGCAATTCTAAATAGAGCACTTATTGTGACAGCATCATTCTCTGTTGTAATAGCTAAAGTCATCACAGCATGCTACACACTGGTAGTTATCACAGCTATAGCAACATGAACACTTAATTATCTTGTCTGAGAGACAATGTCAGCGCTAAGACGACTTTTCCACCGCAGCAATTAGTTTCTTAAAGTGGCAAAATTTCATGGAGGAACTTGTCTGATATGTCAAGCAAATTTGTGCTGCTTTGGCTTGTTTTATGCACCTGCTTGTCCTTGTATGTACATACAACCTGAACACAGCAGGCCCACTTGTGAGGACAGATGAACAACATCTATACCTGCGGCAAACTCTACCTCACCAATGTTTTTGCAGGAAGAAGTCAGGTTCCAGTCATGGCCATTCAAAAACCATTTGGGGGCATTAATGCCCCATTGTGTCATTGCAGAATGACACAGAACCAATATCCACTCCATAGCATCATTGAATAGCCAAACAATTGTTTGTTAGAAACCAGTACACTGCCCTATCCTCTGGTAGCACCAGGTACCACTGGAAAGGAAGAGTTGTCATCATTTATGTGAGTGTATTTTCATTTGCTTTTGGTTTCCATTGCCTCACTATTTCTTGTTAAGACCACAGACAAGCAGACATATGTTCAGCATTTGGGTCTCTGTCTCTTTTTCTCATCACCTGGTCATTAATCAGGAATAGAAAATTTGTGAACAGCATAATAAAAGTCAATCAGTTAAAACCTAAAGTCTGTACAGTATAATTGGCAGGACAGCACTAAACTGGAAATGTCAGAAATAAAATAAAATCACTCTTGTGGAAGACAGCACCAACGTCCAAAATTCCCATCAGGTCACGTTCATTTTCATCTTGGCCCAAGATGCAAAAAGAATCATCACCATTTAAAAAAGCTACAGATTGAAGTTCCAGCAAGAACTGAGCACAGAAATAGAAATTCTCATTTACGAGTTGAAGAAATGTCAAGAAAATATGCTCAAGGGACTGAAATGATCGTTTGGTTTCAAGCGGCTTGAGTGAGCTGCAGCAGGGCAATCATTAGACGTGTACTCTGGCATGCCAATGTGTTTATAGCATGAATTACATTTGATTGTGTGCTCTTAAATTAAATCACAGACTGGCGCTGGCCTCTGAAGAAATAGATTAGCTGTGCCAGATATGTTGTTACTGAAAGTCGATAAGACAGAATGAGCATTCTGTTCATTAAACACATACTTGCAAACAGACAGCTTTGTTAACGACGTGTGCAGGGTATATAGAAGCACAACCTTATACAACCTGGTTATATCATAAGGGTTATAGGAAGGCAACAGACAACTTACAGTTGGCTTGCCCACAGCAACGCAGGAGCTTTCAGTGTTGTTCTCTGCTCACTCTCCACACAAAGCCTGTTGACAGATGACAATGATTTAAGCAATGCAGCTTAATAAAGTCATCATTATAATTGAAAAGGACATTAGAAATGGTGTTATTCAAAACATCAGTGAAAACATGTTAAAGCTGTCCATGTAAGCAGGGATGCTGTATATATATATATATATATATATTTTTTTTTTTTTAACTGGAAGGATGGACGGTCATTATCTTTACTTGATAACACCTTACAATCACAAGCGCAGGAATAGCCTCTGAAGCATGAGTATCAGTGCCAGTACAGGGGCAGTGTTAATGAATCAGTCTGCTTCACATACCACAACTGATACGTTTAATGCATAAATCTGGTGTTAATCTATGTTTTTCTACTGTCAACAGATCCCATGGAAAGACCAAAACCAACAATGTGTCAGTCCATCCATCAGTGCTTTATGACTTCCCCACTCTGTCTTTGTCTGTCTCATCTCCAAGCCCACTGATTCCCACTGAAGACTAATTCTTTTAAAAAGGACTTTTTTAGGAAAGGAAGTTTTTGTTGTTGTTTTGAGGCTCAGTAATTTCTTAAAACAGCTGGACACTGGAGTTTTTAACAAATGTTACTCAACCAGGAGGACATAGTGTCATTTGTTTGGGACTGTTCAGGAGCATATTAATACACATTTGGTGAGTATTTGGTGCAGCAGGACGGTGTTTGTGGAACTGAGTCAAAATAAAGTACAGTGTGTGTGCTCATAGCAATGTCACACCAATGCAACAGTGTGGTTTATTAAGTTTTTTGAACAACAATTGAGCTCTGTGGCACAGAGGAATAAGATATATCAGGCTTTGATAGACTCACATTACTTGTTGGTAGGAGACATTCATTGTTGGTTTGTGTCTTTGTGTTGATGATAAAAATAATTAGAAAAACAGCAGCCTTATTCTTTAATAAAATGCACTTTGGGTAGTGGACATCCAGCGTAGTGGAGACTAAACACCAGAAACTGATATTTATTTAATTCATTTACACTCGATTCCTATTCCCATTAATCTATTAAGGATAGCCTACTGTATAACTAAATGTCACTGACACAAACACTTGTGTTAGTGTTTGATCATATCCTAATCACAATGGTGTCAATTCCAAAAAAAGTATATAAAGTAAGTATATAAAAATAAGTAAACAACCTGGCCTTGTTTCTGTACTGTGGCTCACCAATTGTAACATTTTACTTTCCAGCTTGAGAGACCTAGCACACAAATTCTCAGTTTAAGCCAGTAAAACATTTGTGTTATCTGTCTGCTGACAGCAAACAAAGGATGTGCAATAAAGACCTGCTGGATTCAAACCAGTGATGGTATGGTAACATGCTAAACTTTGGTTGAAAGTTGAACTTGTGAAGTGGGTCTGAAAAGTCTAATGGACGTCCTTAATCTTGAATTATAAATGAATGAATGCATAATAACAATTATAATAATAATACATTTAGTGAGTAAAACGCTATAGTTTAGGAGTAAATTGTAAATTACCAACAGCAACAATCCATCCTGTAAAGAAAGGAAACTCTGTACTCAGGTCGAGTACTTGTAGGCTTGTAGTATAAATTACAGTATCAAATTACTTGAAAATACAGGAAAATAGGTGCTTTTTAAGGCATTAATATATACATGAGTGCTTATTTGTTTATATCAGGTTGTCACTGCCTTATAATAACCATTATCTTCATTTACAGTTAAATCCATCATTGGTATGCAACTCTCCATCACTGCAAATGAAATGCATCGCAATAATTATAATTTTCATTGACACAGGTGAAAACAGGGAGGTCAGAAAACCACTGTGACTCAAATTCCTTTGAACAATTAAGTGGCTGGCCATGTCTGAGCCACACAGAGCATGGCGCTGCAGAGAGAGTTGTGGCGCACATGCAAAAGATTTAAGTTCAATCAAGCATTCAGGGCCGGACACCTGATCTTTCGCTTAAAGCTCCTTCAGAACAGTGGGAGTGTGGTCAGGCCTCACAGCAGGCCGCCTACCTCCAGCAATCTGCTAACACAGAGCCTCTGAAGGGATGGTATTTATCCAGTCCTGCACAGCTCAGTGGGGACTACTGTGTGTGTGGTAGGTAGAGGCCCAGAGTGGATGGGGAGGGGGTTGGAATGAAAGCTGTGGAGATTTAGCAAGAAGAGCCCAAACATTCTCTTTTTTAGAGTTGTATCAATCTCCTAAAATTGCTGAAAAGGTTCATATTATATATTAAGGAAACTCAGAAGTGTTTACATCATCTCAGATTCAGGAAAGTATTGCAGAAGCAGTTTTTAAGATCTCTTTCATGAATTAGTGTTGTGCAAGTTGTAATTGCTCTTTGGTGTGCATCATTTTCCACACTTTCAATTGAAAACAAAAGAGTAATATGCCTAATGGTGTTGTAATACAATCATTTTAATACGCTTAATCATGACAACTACAGAACATATGAAATGTATCTGATGTGGTGTTTTTTGGAGACAGACTTTGGCTGAAATAAGCACTTACTGAGCAAATAATCCAATGCAATATATTCCAGTTTCTTTATGAAAATTCTTTCCATTCCTATATTCACATTTACACTCAATCCCTTCCATCATAACTCAAGAAAGTGTTCTTTATTTGGAGGGAAATCCAGCCAAAGAATTGGTTATAGCTGGGTTTATTTCCCATAGGCTCTTAATGCTAAAAGGTTTGAAGCTCAAAACTCTGAAAGCAAATAGGGCATGTTAATGGTAGCAAAGACAATCTCAAAGCCCAAGAAAACGAGAAAGTCTTTAGGATGTAGCTTGAGTTTCCCTGCCAAACAACCCCCCCACACCCAGACCATGGGAGATTTGGGTGAGAGCATTTCTTAGGTTTCTTTCAGCCACAAAGAAAACATTTTAGCTCTCAGTAATCCTTCCCGAAGCCCTCCCTAAGCTCCAAGGGCCCTTCCAGTTGGTCATCCCTCCGGCCCCATCTGGGATCCTAGAGGAGCGTCTCTTTACTGAACTCCGCCACACACACCATTCACCATCTCTCCATGACCCCTCTGGGACCCAGCTGACCTTCCTGTTGACGTCAAAGTAAATCAGAGCAGGAGCTGGTGCAGCGAGGGGCTCCACCCACGGGGCTGGAGGTCTAATCACCATGTTCCTCACAAAAGCCACAGAGGAAACATTAGCATTCCTGAATGTGCCTACCATCACTCACACTGCAGCCTCTACTCTACATATGTACACAGGTACACACATACCATCAGTGGTGCAAAGTAACTCAGTCATTTTACTTGTATTTTACTTATTGTTTAAACTTTCAGCTCCTTTATACTTCTACTCCACGAAGACATAGATATTGTACTTTTTACTCTACACTACATCAGTCTGACGTATTGTTATAGGTCAGCTCAGTTTAATTTTGATCTCTATTGTCCCACAAGAGGACAGCATAAAATCATAAAGAAACATATACAACATAAACTGAAAACATTAAAAGTGCTGGCCCTATGAATTCAAAGAGTTCAATAAAAGGTTCATGTGAGCCTCTGCTATTGGTCGCAGCCGGTGGAGCTCCAAATCAATTGAATTACTCAACAGTATATAAAGTAGTAAAAATCTGTAGAGCTTAAAAAATGTGCCATTTTGTCAATTAGTCAATCAACAGATAATTTACCAGCACTTATTTGATGAATTTTATTCCCTATAGTTCCAGCATCTCAACCTTATATATGTTTTGGCATTTTGTCTTTATTTGTTAACAGACAGTATATGTTATATAAAATTATTTCCATCTTGACCAGCTACAACAGTTAAATGCTGCTTACATGTTATTAGCATCAGTAATTAAGTAACTATATCCTAGTACGGCAGCCCATTCTGCTTAATGGCAAGTTATACTTTTGATACTTTAAGTACATATACATTACACACTTTTCCTTGTAATACACTGTATTTTACATTATAGTATTTCTACTTTACTTAAGTAAAGTATCTGAGTACTTCTTATACACTGTATGAGTCGCAGAAAGGAAGGATCCACAGTACTGATAATCCTTACAGACACATCCGCAGTCAGTGAATTCTGCATTAAAACAGTTGGAGGATGAGACCTTGCTCTTGGGTTAGGTTCTGGCTTTCTTATGGCTGCAGGAATTGGACTCAGAGAGTGCTGCTCCCCGGACAAGTTGTGCTTCTTGTGAAATGATTGTTTCATTGTTGCACTGTGTACAACATTTGCTCATATCAATAATGGGATATGCTCCAATGCATCAGGCAAATCCTGGGAGAGAATCTAGCTTCATTTGACTCATTTGATTTCACTGCTTGCATTTGTGGTAAAGCAGGCTTAGAGAAGACACAGACATGATTAAATATTCACAACTTCCTGCCTAAACTTTCTTTCTAATCATATGGAGGCTCTGTACAGCGGAGAGAAAACTCCAGATGGACATCTTTAAGATTCCCAAATCCTCCTCTTTTCGCTAGCAGGAGTTTTGGGGTCAAGGTGTGAAGGGAGGACCAAAAGACCCGTTTCCCACAATCCCTCCGCAGCTATAGCCCCCCAGCTGTTCAAGGGCTTCCATAACAACAGCTGCGCAGAGGTTTAGTGGTTCATGTTGCTATGACAACAGCAGGATCAATTGGCATGCACAGACTCTCTGTGCTAATAGCAAAAGTGACATTATACCATAATTTCATTTCAATAAAACACAGGCAGGCTTTTTTTACTGCACTAAGATTCAGGGGGACATAAAAAAGAGGCAAATAATTAATTTTGCATGATAATGCCCGTGGCTTGTGCACCCAAAACTCGCAGGAATCTTCCATGCATATTGACAGCCAACCCAGCAACCTCACACTTCAAAATCATTCCCTGGCATTGAAGATCAGGTCAGTTCAGAGTGTGATTGTTCCAAGCTCATACAATAGAAGCTAAATAAGTTTTCATGCCCGGGAGCTGTATGTGCCACAGATCACT
The DNA here is from genome assembly GCA_025331565.1 of Holacanthus passer. NCBI lineage: Eukaryota > Metazoa > Chordata > Actinopteri > Pomacanthidae > Holacanthus > Holacanthus passer. The sequence continues at coordinate 15,999,546 of JAFREQ010000005.1, forward strand.
GACCGGCAGGATGTGCAACAATCAGAAACATTTCTGTTATCCTGACAAACAGGATATCGGGTCACTTGGCCACCTTAACAGTGAGGAATCAGACACAGGGGGAGGGGGCAGATGTGGTGGAAATGAATTACAAAACTATTTATTCCCAAAAACTTAACATGTTGCACTAACTATTCCTGCTCGTGTATTTAACAATTAGTCAAAGCTAAGTTCTTCCAGCTCTTATCTGTCCACCCAAACTTCAGCCATTTGAGGCTAATTCCAGGGAATTACAAGGGGCCTCTCAATGACAATGGCAGGTATTCCCAGAGGAATAACCAGAGCCGGCGCGGCGTCAGCGCAGGTTTAAGCCCAATATTTAACGAGCATGCAGCTGATCCAGGCAGCTGTGCCAGACAAAACACAGCACAAACACATACATTTAGCCTACACACCCACAGGAACACTTGATCCAGCTGCTACACACACTATATCTAACTTCCAGCATGACACGCGCTTTTCTAACTTTGTGTCTCTGCCACTTATTGACTCTTGGCTGATATTTGACATTGATTATTCCTCCTTGTCTCACAGAATATGATAGCCCTTTCTGAACAGTGGGGGGAAAGCCAAACAGGAATCCACTGCTAAAAATACCCGCGTCGTGATGACTCAGGATGGTCTTAGCAAACAAAAAGAGACCAGTCTAAATTCCTCCTGGCTGGGCTTTCTGTAGAGACTTTAGGAAAAAGACGTTCCAATATTCAGTGCCACCAGTGGATTCCTTTATTTAATGGATCGAGTCGCTTCAAGAGGAGTGAAAAATAATTTGCATACAAGCAAAGACACACACACACACACACACACACACACACACACACACACACACACACACACTCGTACACTGGACCAGTCTCTGCCCTTGACATACACCCATCTCGTTATCATATAAGAATAAGGAAAACTTGAAATGTGGTGAGGAAATAAACTACATACCGGCTAAAACTGGAGAACCAAGAAATTCAAAAAATAAAATGAGCTAGTGAAAGATAAATAAGAGATAAGAGTAAGAAATTAAGTTTATTTTTCCTTTTCCCTTTCGTCTTTATTCTTTCTTCGTGTTATTATTATGTCTTATTACATACATACACATTATTATTTATTGATGTTCAGTTTTATGTTTGACTAATCTGATAACGTTTTACTGACTCACAAAGGTTTTGGGGGTCCACACATGTAGCTCATCACTGAAATGTCAATTTAAGCCAGTTTGCTCAATCCAACATCTATTTCTCCACATAACAACCTTTCAACAGTGTTAAAATTCAGCATGACTGATTTTCAATATTGCATATTTCGTACTGTGCTGTAAACTTATTATATTTCAGCCCAGCTTCCCAAATGCAATAAAGGTAAGGTAAGTAGTGAGCGACTGCACATAGCGTCTATCATCTGAACGATGCTTTTCAAACACCTTTAGGCTCTGGTGAGATTCTTGCACTCGTATGCATTTTCACTTACTCAAATGCAAACACAAGGATCTGGTTTTCAGGTGGCTCTCAGCATCCTCTCTGCCCAAAGTTTCTGAGCAGTTCTGTTTGGTTTGAACCATGCTCCTCTTTTTTGTGTAACACTGTTAGATGTTTTAAATATTCCCTCATTTTGCACACTTATCATATCACATGGTTTTGCTACTGAAAAAATATCCTCTTTTAATGACCATCCACATTTGCTTCTCTATGTCTGTAAAGCAGTTGTATGGTTTTAAAATGTTCAATGTAGATCCAACTACATTTCAAGATAATTCAAACGTTTTGACTATACAATGACCTCCTTCACATAGGGCTATCTTGTTTTGTCTGAAAACAATTGATGACATTTAACTACAATGTGAATAAAGTCGACAGATCACATCATTATTTTCACAATGGAAACAGGATCAATTATATGACCCCAGTGGCAGATATTTTGACACACAATAACACAATACTCAATACTGGACTAAATGACTTGTTAAGCCAGATATTCCTGCAGAGCAGCAAAGCCCATTAACTGTACAGCAAGTGCTTCTGAACACAAGTAGATTCAACTGTTTCTGGTAGAAGCAGAATCCTTTCTCAGGTTCCAGATTAAACAGGCTGTGTTGGTCCAGGAGTGCAGCTGGCAGTCATGCTGGTGGACACCAGACCTGCTGGATTTTACACTTAAGAGCAGAAGCTCTGGTTCTGTCATGACTGACATAACCGGCAGGATCCAGTTGAGGCTGTCGTTGTGATTTGTGGAGAGTGAGAGGTATGGAGAAGAGTGTGGGTTTTCTTTTTAAATAATTTTCCTTTTCACATTTCTATAATGCTAACAGATACTCAAACCCTGTCATGTCATTCAGTATTCAGTTCTAGTCTTCACTTGAAAAAAAGATTTTTTTCTAAGTTGATATAGCTTAATTAATTTACAAAAAGTAAAAGCATCGGTCAAAGTTGGAATTACTTTAAAATACTGGCACATTTTTTTTAAAGATTTTAACACAACATTTTTGACCCTACATGCATTGTATATTTTTACAGCGTAAACTCTAGGATTCAGTTATCCACAATCCAAGACACAGCCCTACTGTACATGCAAAAAAAAAGCTACATATAATTATACACAACTACATATGTGTTCACTTCAGGTAAAATGCATGTCACTAATCTGTTGTACTGTATGGTATGAAGTAAACAGCAGGTAAAAAGACACAGTAGTGAAATATGCAGAAAGGCTGAAGCGTGTCTTCACACTTTACAGCAGCTGTCTAGACTGTCAAATCTAACACTTTGAGGAGACGCTGCAGAAATATCCCTTGTGGAATCCTCCCTTGTTTCTCCAAAAAAGAAATCAATCCAGCCAGACAGGTGTACACCAGTTACATGAAGACATTGGGACTACCATGCACTATTATGCAATATCCACCTCAGGTCTTTCAGTGTAGTGTTAAAATCTTCCATTAATCAAATAATCATCTGCCAATTGGGACATATTTCCAGTACAAATGCTCCTCAAGTGACCTAAAACAGCTTGGAAAATACCCCTCCATTATGGTGAAAATGACATTTTAATCATCCTGATATAAATTGATGTCAATTGAGAGTGACTGAAATTAATCAGCTATTTTGGCATAGTTATGGCCTCCATGATGAACCACAAATTATAGGGCATGCAGGAAGGGACAATCAAAAAATTTGCCTAAGCCTGTTTATTTTGTTCATTAATGACTGACTGGATTCAGTATTGCACTGATCATCCTACATGGGGCGACTACAGGACCACATGACTCTGCTAGACTACAGTGAGATTACTGGGCCAGATTACTTTATTTTTAATTTAATGTTTTAAGAAAGGAGATTGATTTGTGGCATAAAATTAAAACGAAGATGAGCTGTTTGAAGTTAGTCCCTATTTATTGCAGTATTACTATATATATATGCTACTGTATATAGTGCTCTCAAAAAATGTAGGGTCCATAATATGTAAACTACTTTCTGCTACATACACAATGCAATGCGGTGCAAATAACACATTGAGCAAATATCCACGTACATGCACAAACATGTACGTAAAAAAGTTTCCTTCTCTGGAAACCTTAGAGTTTCAGCTGAAGCAGCATCATTAATTTGAACAGCCACAGTCTACAAATCATTTCCACTATGCTCTCATATAGGCAATGTTTCTGATATGTACAAATTGAACAGTGATTTTATAGTGACTTTAAAACACTCTCATTGTCTGGGCATGAAACAGAGAAGGTAGGCAGGGAAGACAGAAGCACAATGGACTTGGCAGAGCCGGCCGAGGCAGAACAGACAGTGAGGAATTCCCCATCAGTGTCTGAAGTGAGCTAACCTTGCTTTTTTTCTTTCTGACTCTTCCCTTCTGGTGCGCGTCCAAAGGAAGAAAGTTAACTCTTTCACTGACACGCCAGGCGTCTGCTTCAGTTGTTTGTTCAGCGTGCAGAGTTCCTCATAATGAAGCATTACATCCCTATGGAATGAGCCTGCAGAATTTACTGATGGCCGGGTATCCTCCGTAGTCTCCACTATGCATTTTTACACATTAGAAATGCACCACTTATTTCACAGCCCCCCTCAGCTCCATATCCAGGTAGTTAAATACAAAGTACTTTCTGTCCATTTCCCTGGACAGAAAATAGTGTCTTTAAATTGAAGGCGCTCTGCCATCTGTATTAAATGTCTACGGCTGTTTATAAATACCACTGACCAGCTGTGAGTCCACTGCCACAGAGATTCACACAAACACACAGGCTTTTGCAGAAAACGTAAAAGCACCACAAACTCAGACAGTGTATTCTGAATCAATTCCCCCTCCTCTTTCTCTGTCCCTACACACACAAAACACACACACACACATACAAATGGGCCTGTTTTGAAGTGGGCGTCAAGAAGGCAGGTGTCATCCCTCATCTCTTGTCATGGTACATCTCACCTTCACAGTCCGACTGACAGCCCTCTCCAAGCCACTACTCTCAGAGAAGTATCTCCCCGCCTCTGTGTTGACCTTTATCTGTTAAAGAAATACAGCAAGTTTTTCGGAGATTGGCCTATTTTTCAACTTCGGCCTGCAGAGATGAAAACATAAAAACTAAAATCATCCCTGTCTCCCCGAGGGATCTTTTTCCACGGTGTTAAATGTTAAATCCACAGCATGCACTGTGTTAGATGATAGAAGCCAACTGGCATGAGGCCTAATAATTCAAAAGCAAAAAACTGAACTTGATTTAAAATTTTATTTCGCTAAAGGGCAACCCACACAGAAAATCACTCGCCCATCTCTGGGAACAGACCGGCTCACATTTTAACAAATTATAACGTTCCACAGACAGGACATGTTTTTTACACCGTTTTACTCCTTTTTTGTCTGGTGCACAAAATGCAGCGTAATCTCCACAGGCAGCTGTTCAAATCACACATATCTCCTGCTATTTATATGTTGTGAACTTGATCAAGGCCCTCACTTGAGCTTTCATTTCACCACAGGCATATTTCTCAATGCCGAAAGTGACTAAATGAAGAAATGAAAACACTTTTCTTCCTGAATACTGCTCGTGTAGCTGACTTTGAAATGTTTTGTCCAGTAAATTTGTGATGCTGCTCAGCCTGGTGGACAGAGACAGCCGAACGGAGGTTGAAGTCGCTGTGAACTGAACGGATGCACACTACATGTGTCACAGTTTATATGAGGGGGTTGGTTAAGTGACTATGTGTAGAATTATTATGCAATTATGACATCTTTCAAATGACTCTGAAAAGAAAATTTGTTGTTTGTCAACAAAAACGCATCCATATGTTACTTTCCTTATCAGGGACACTGGAAACTACTCGATGAATGTGTAAAGAAAGAATGTGGCAAATATTAGGAGACAAAGATGAACGTGTGTGTGTACCCTTAACCATAATAAGCAGAGTCAGCTATATCTATTTTTTCATTAAGTCATTCTTAATATAAAAAAAAACATGACATTTTATTACATACAGGTCATGGAGAGCTAATCACACAGTACAACTGTAGCTCATACTAAAGTGTTAGTGTGGACTCTGCTATAACCTTACGTACAGCAATTTTAAAGTATCAGCATGGAGCACTTGAGCAATCTACTTAGGACACACAGACGATTTCACATAGAAGAGAGGTTGGCATACAAGTCTACTCCGAAAAAGCTTTTCCTTTAAAGCTAAACAAACAAATCTGACTCACAATCAGCACTATCACATTTCAAACTCCCATTTACACCACACTGACACTGCAGCAATGCCAGAGCTGTGCCAGCCGGGAGATGAGTACAGACATACCACAGAGGTATTGAGACCTTGACCAGAGGAAAGCGGCCGTTGGGGGGGGGCTGGAAAGCTTTCTCTCATCACCCAGCGAAAGTCATGTCATATAGCAGCAGACATGACACTGTACGGCCTCCGAGCAGCCTTATTTACCCGCACACTGTCTCGGCAGCTGTCTGTAACTGCCTTTTAGCACAGAGCATTCATCACTCTTTGGTGATGAACCTTTAATGAAGTTACACAGGAAGTGGGAGGTGTGTGTTGGTGCGTGACTGTGTGTCATTTTTTACTCTTTTATTCAATATTTTTTAGTCTGTGATAATTAATGTCCTCTAAACTTTGTTATGAATTCCTTGGAGACGCTTCATCATATTTTTGCCCGCAAACTTTTGTAATTGGAAGAATCTCAATGGGATTTTGATCATTTATATTGTTATTTTTACCTACGAGTTGTGTGAATAACTAATCTATAGAGACTCAGTGGGAAGTGTGCCCTTACATCGTCATGTTGTGTCTGTTAGGAACATACGTAGATGTAAAGGAAAAATCTTTGCAGTGGAGAGCTTAAAAATGATAATTTTTCAGTCAACACAAAAATATAAAAAACAAAAAGATGAGAAATTTTACCCAAAAAATGTGCAAAACATTTATATCTGTCTCTGTGGTAATTACAATGTGCTAGTCATTTATTGATAATAGCAGGAATCACATTGAATTTAACTGTGTAAACTCTAACAACCAAATCTTTTAAAATAAAATCATCACATTCTAAATATGAGGGTTTTTTTTCTTCTATTTTCCCTGAATGAAAAAATGAAAAAAATGCTGAAAATAGCTCATTATGTCTGTGTTTTACAGGCTATTGGCACAGGTTAGTGAAAGGTGTCTGTGCCAAAAATGCTGCAGGGCCAAGAAACTACAACTGAAACATTTGGCGTCAAAGAAGTTGTTCTTGTTATTTAGTGGTTACAAAAAAAAAAAAAAAAGGCAAGCATCCGAGACCCTGCAAACTTGTATTTTGACAGCCTTTTTTGTAAAATAATGTGAGATGCTGATTGATTGGCAAATGATTAAAATGATTAAAACTGTGGACAAACACACTATAAATTCGACATCACTGCTGGTTCACATTTCCCTCATTGCTGCTTAATACACAGTGAAAATTAGACTTTAATTGGGTAGTAACATTTGAAGTTATTGCATTTTCAAAAATCCCTATGTCTTTACAGGCAGTTCATCACAACTGGACTTGGTCCTGATTGGCTCTTCTCATTAAATAAGTACTGAATTGTTTCCAAGCAGGCCAACATTAACCTGGAAATTCATCCAGCAGCGGGTTTATCTCATTTCAATCGGAAAAAGAAGTCATATTAAGTTGTAAAGTGAGAACATAACATTATGGAACCTTTAACAACATTTGAGGACAATTTGTCCTTCCATATATGCGTAATATGGAGGAACAACCTATTACATAAACACCAACAAAACCTGCTTTCTTAAGGCTGAAATCTCAGCTGAAGTGATACACATCTGTCATTTGGATTGGACAAGTTATATGCAGCAGACAGCTGCCAAAGTCAAGTAGCATATTGGTCTGACTTTCACAATAGTCTCCATTATGCTGCTATGTCTTATTATGTCTTCTGCATATAAACTACTGTCTGCTCAAGGCCTGAATCTGAGGTACAAATAGATTACATGAGACAAAGTAAACATGCCATACATGAAAATGCACACACTACAAAAAGAAGAATATTTCTTAAAACGCTAGATTTCTTAAGACACTCGAGTTATGGTAAAATATCCTTTCTGCATTTCTCACTTTTCAGGAATGTCTTGAACAATACAATCTTTGAGAGAGCAAACCTCTTATCGTGGCACATATCCTAACATGCTAATTACCCCACACACAGTTTGAGTTCATTTATTATGCATGAAATAATCTAATATGATGACTGTGATAATTATGCGCACATAGATAAGATAAAAGAGTAGTAACCAATTATGGCGCGGGAGTTGGGAAAAGTAATTATTCTTTGTTGTGGAAAGAAGTCTCGGCTTGAAAAAAGGGGCTCAGTCTGCTTTCTTCATTCAGTTCAGTTCACAGTGCTGCAATTAACATGTGGAATCATGTCTGCACTCCCTGATAATGTATAAGGAATATTTTCTTGATTAAGCATAAAGTAACACAGATATGCCTTGTTGTAGTTAGCATTTATGGATATTTTAGTGTTTCACTGTGGGACAAAATTGTAAAGGTAAACCATTAAGAGTATAAAACATGCATGGGAACAGTTTCTAAAGCAGCTGCTCAGGTGAACTGCTTTCTGCATAGATTCATTTACAGCAATGTGTCTGTTATGATAATTGTGTACGCTCACTCCCTGAGACTCTTTACACACTCCAGAAATCTGACATGTTTACATTATTACTTGAAAGGCAACATGATTCGATGCCTTGGGTCTCCTCAGCAGCAGCAAATCAGAAAGGACGCTAAAGCGAAGGAGTGGTGCTCAGAGTCGAGCGCTCGCAAATCAGACGCGTGTTGTAGAGTCATTAAATATTACCACTTCTAAAATCAGAGCTGGTGTGCGGTTAGCCCACACTACTGTGCAAACATACTTAACACAGCACAGCTTTCTTTGACAAATTACGTGCCTGCCACCACAAATCACAAGAAACATAGACTCCACAGTAATTTAATTTTTCTGTGACTGTTTTGGCTTAAATTGTATTATAAATCAAATTTTTATGTGATGGAATGTGGCAGCCGGGAAACAGAGTTAAACAGAGCTTAATATATCAGCATCCATTTCGCTCGTAGTGAAGGAAAGAAATGTTCCACGGCTGCTCTCAGATACTTTGGACAATGGCAAACACAAGAAAGAAAATGTAAAATGTAGTTAACAAATAAAGCAAATGGGGGTTAAGAAAAAAATGAAGCACTAATGCACAATTTGTACAACGCAAACAGACAGTATCTCAAGGAGGATTGTCTTACTGACCTTTAACTAAAACCACATTTATCTGGCTCACGAGTACACACGTCATCTTCACACTCCTCTGGAAACCTCTGTCACCCATTACCCAGTCCACGTCTCCCTTGGACCGCTGTGGTTGACTCATGATTACTTGCAGAGTCTAACCTTCAGGCCAAACATGATACTCTGAGACCAGTCAACAAAGCTCAGAGTTGTCCAAAGGACAGCTCTCACGAACAATACCAAATCACTTTAGAGGAGGATTGCCAGATTTTCAAATTCACACCAAACATCAGCACAATGGGGAATGTTCTTGGAAGAAATGTCTTTATGTAGGTGTTGATCCTGCTGTCATTTCACAACAGGAAATAAAAGATAAGAATGTGAACAAAGAGACTAAACTAACCATCAGCTGTCTGTGTGCTCGGCAGCTTTAAACTTGAGGTTAATGCCAGTGGCACTCATGTTTCCTTACACTCTCTGCAAAGTCATAATGTTCCAAATGTAATGAAGTGAGGAGAGGAGAAAGCAAGGGCGCTGAATACGGCCAAGATGACAATTGCTGCCTCGCATGTGTTTCATACGGACAGTCGATGTTTGGAATAACCATTCTACTGTATGGTTTTGCAGAAATGACTTTTTCAGAGACCTGTTTATTCAGACCTCAAGCCATGTCCTAGCACGGTTGCATTTGAGATTTTTAACTTCCAAGATTACTCAGGGTCTATCACATCATTGAAAAAAACTCTTTCACCAAAGCTAATTTATTTTACTTGTAAAACTCAGCCTCTGTGGGAAATTGTTTTAGGGATTTACTACATCCACAATACATTGCCTGATCTGACAAAACCAATGTAAAAACACTTAAAAGTTTTAGGCCATTTTAACTCGAGCTTTGCTTTTAACTTTGACAATAGCACAGACAATTGACTTTGAATGATCATTGAATATAATTAAAGCATTAAACTAAACCTGGCGTTGCAAATAATTTAATGGTGTATCTATTATACTAGTTATACACTCGCAGTTTGCTTATGAGGTGTCACATACTCTGCACATTTGCAATGCTTTACTTGTGATTCATCATAATTAAATTAAAAGTGTAAAAATAGCACTCACAGTGTATCTATACATGATAATCACAATGGAACTCTATATAGATACACTTAATGTTGTTTAGTGTGCCCAACTCTGTCTCCTATAGAACATGAGTTTATTCAGTTCAGAAAACCTAACTTATTCAGTTAGGTTTTCAAGAAAATACTATGTCTGCCAGAATTATCTTCAGGATATGTTTTCTAGGTAACACTGTGCTACGTTATTTCACTGCAAATCATACACATATGGTTGGGGAGAATGAAGGACACAGACCAGAGTTAACAGCCTGAGTCCTATGTGTGGTTAGTTTCAGGTAACGGATGTGCATTGATTAGGGTCAGGGAAAGTCAATAATAATAAAGTAAACACATCCTATCTCGTGTTTCCAGTTACTGTCGACTTTTTCAATATAAAATGTATAGCATAAAGACCATGATCTTTAACTAATCATACAAGTGATTTCGTTGCCTAAGAATAACCTTAACAATCAACAATCATGTTTTTATTGTGAGTTTTATTATGAGTGGACATTGTATTGTAAGGGTACACTATGGCAAAACTAATGAAATACTTTTTGCAGAACATTTTGAGACCTGGTAGATATGTTCATCAAGCACATTTTCTTGAATACATTTTATATTACATATATATATATATATATATATATATATATAGTACTGTATATGTATAATTTTTAGGAAAATGTAACATGTTATGTGGCATTAGCAGCACTTAAAATTAAAAGCTACTGGCTAAACAGTTAAAGTCCAGGGTAACGTGGGACTTTGTATTACAGCATCAGAGGCATTTAGATCCTTTGGGCACTGACATGAACTTATAGGACTCCAGCAGCACTCAAGGCATTCAGGATGCCGAAAGCCTTAATGAAATATAATGCAGGAATAAAACAGTGTAGTCCTTTAATATTTTAAGAGCGACAAGTCTTATGAATCACCATAAAAGATGTAGCCTTCCCATGGAAAATGAAATGCACTTCGACTGAAGCCTGTGCTGTCATAAAATCATGGCACTTTTATGGCAGGGGACAGAACTACATAAAAAAAGTCATTTGCAGATAATAAGAGCGATCACTAAAATGCATTAGGGCAAATTATTCTGTCCTTGCCACCGTACAGTGCTTTTACTAAAGTCTGTTGATAAGCTGCTGTTTCACCCAAGAGCCTGTACACTAACAAGTGTTTCATCAGGCATCTGCAAAGACCACTTGGAGATTAACAGCAAGGTATACAAATGGATTTGAAGAGAAAGCTGCTTTTGTTAAAGTCTAATGTCAAAATAAAGGAGCAGCTATAGACTGAGTGAAAATATTGTCCTTCAGATCAATGGTGTCCTGGAGTGCAATAGGCTGAAACATTCAGATGAGATGTGAGTGGCAGAAAGAGCTACACACTTGAATAATATCTTTGGAGAGGATTTTGAAAAATGGAACCGTGCTTCAGTAAATAGCCTTTTGGAGGTCACAACTTTAGTGCTGTTGCATTTCTATTCAAAGTGCAGCAGACTTCAATAAGCTGCTCTGCCAATAATCAAAGTAGGGTGATTTCAAAAAGGCCACCCACCACCATTCCAAAAAAGCACATTTTTCATCTCTATTGCACACTTTTCACATGCTGCCTTGTGTCTCGGGCACCCAACCTGTCTCTTGCTGCAGCTCATCTGTGAATGAATACAGCTGTAAATGCAGCCAACAACTTGAGGAGGTGATCAGTGATGCAAGCACAAGCACAACAGTGATATATTAAGTAAGCTTAGTGTTCTCAAAAAATAGCTTCTGTTGATGTGTGCTTGGCTGCAAAACTTTGTCTGTTTGTCTACAACTTTGTAATAAAAGTTACTCTGACTCACAGAGGAGGAACAACTTTCCTGCTGGCAGCAGCACTGCAGTGCTGAAAAACAGCTGGAACTGTACCTGCAGTACGGAATGACTGAAGTTTAAGTCAAAGAAAAACATATTAATAGTACAGTACCAATTTGTTGCAAATCAAGCTGCACACTGCAAACATACATTTGCATTTGGCAAGAGAAAGCCACTGTCACTTTTACAGACTTTATGAACACAAAAATGCATGGTGTTAAGTTGGTACTATTAGTGGAAAACCAACATTGACATTTCTCTCTTAACTAAGTTTTAAGGAGTATTACACTGAGGGAGATTTTCACTAGTAGTGACACCATTTTGGCCCATGCATTTATTCATTTTCAAGGGAAGCACAAATTTGCAGCCACACAGTGCTTGGTGGGATTTTCTCTGCTATGATCTGCTGTTGAATTCAAATCAAATATTTTGAACCTCATCCAGCTCAGCTGTTACCAGGACTCTCAAATATAATAAATTCAGGATTTACTGTCAGGCTTCATATTTCTCTGTGTGAAGCCCTACTCATTTATTAGGATTATCTACATTCCACTAGAGATAAGAACCAAAGGCACAATGAGGTTCAGAGTCTTGTTAAAGGTCTTTAAATGCAGAATATATAATAAGCTGTTGCTAATTTGATTTTGTGCTTGATCCTTGAATAATAACCACTGATGTCTAAAAATAATATGTTTTAATTGTTTTTTACTGCAAAAAATAATGACATCAAAAGCAATTTATACTAACACTATGAATACAGAAGACATTAGAGAGTGGAAATAGCCTACTTCTTACATATCATTGAAATTTCACCCACAGTAAATGTTTTATCTATGTTTGTATCCTGCTGGTGAAAAACCTAAGCTGTCCTTAGGTCCTCCATTCTATGCTATGACTCTGACTTAGTTTTTGGAATGTGTCCCTGCTGGGTTTTCATTTCCTCTGTCTGAAAAAAGGAATGCAATCAGAGTACTGATGTTAAAATCATTACCTAATGACTAAAGCCTTTGTATGACTTCTTCCATGCTGTGGCGTTCACTGTTCAAGCACACATCACATATTATTGTGTGGAGAAGAGCATTTCTAAAAGTTTGTTTGAGGACTGTCTGCAGGGCCAATTGAATCAAATGTGTGTCGGTTTTCTTTTTTTAAGCCGTTTTGAGAAGACGTTTTGATGACATACAAAGAGCAAAGTATTGAGATAATGGGCTGCTCATATGTAAGTAAATTGAAAATAACATGGTCATTAAGAATTTTTCTGCTAAACAGGCCTTTTGAAGGAGTGAGGGGTTCAAGTTTTTGTTGGATCAGTCCAATCAAAATTAAACTAAGGAAACATATTTTCAAATGTTCAGCTGATGTGTCAGCAATAATGCTACTGTACAGCACAATACCATCACTCGTCTGACTGAAGTTTCCAAACGCATTAACCATTCCACATTCCTATGCTGGATGAATTTTCATGACATCTTTATGTGCTTCCAGAAACAAAGCTTCGTGATGTTGACAGTATGGAGGATCATTAAATTTGCCTGCTGCTTCTCTTGGAGCACAAATCAAGCCAATCCATCTCTCTCCGACCCCGCTCCCTGGTGGCTTACTTAGAGCCATGCCAACGCAGCACTGGCTGTGGAATGAGCAAGGGTAAGCATGCAAGGGCTGTCCTTAAGTTGAGCTGTCTGACGGTATAAGGCCTCTGCCTTCTCTTGAGAGCAATAGGGATCAAGCGGGCTTAGTGGGCATGACCTGTGAGGGCCCAGACAGGGCCAAAACATGCAACACAACACAACACAATTGTCTTAAGGATTGCTGCTCTATTGAACATGAGAAAACTAGCCTACATCACATTGCTCACAGGCCCGGAACAGGACCTAGATGCACTCCGCCGAGGATACCCAGCAGACTAAAGCCTTATGAATAATTCTAAACATCCTCTCTCTTTTTTCCTGCCTGATTTAAGAAAGTGAGGCCCTCAAAAACAAATTAGACATCTCAGAATCTGATTGCACAGAAAAGGAATCCTGCAATGTAAAGCCCTATTAGTCTTACAAGACTGTCAAAAAAAAAACCTTAAATCGTCTCAAAGATGATGTATCGGCTTCTTTGGCACCATGCAGTGTGGAATTAGAGGCAAAAGCGAAGGAAATGACAAGACATTTGCTCATGGTTTAATTTCCTCAATTGCTTTATGGCCATACATACATGCCTAAATTGGTTTGTAACATATGCTCTCCTCGCTCTGTTTACTTCCTTCATTTAGTGTGACTGAATCACTTTATTAGTGATTATCCCCCCAAAAGCTGCAGGAATGCACAGCATCACACCTCATCATGTAATTTACTCATATAAGAATGGGAATATGCAAATAGTGTCTGAGTATATTGCAGCACTAAATATGCCCCTGGGCTGCTTGTCCAATGACACAAATCATCAATTAAGATCTCAGCAGGGTTTGGGGATAAACTAAATTGGCATTATCTCTATCTGACTAAATGTAGAGCCGTGTGGGGTACATCACAACAAAGAACAAACATCACTGAGGGTGATTGGTAGTGATGCATTTCGACTTGTGTGTTTGAAAATGTGTGTGTGTGTGTACAAAATTCATTCCCAGCTGAATCTTCCACTTTGAGACACTAAGGTAGTACACAACAAGGTACACAATCATTTGAATCGTGTAAAGGTAACAGACCTTCTTTTGGTCTTTCAACAGCGACTCGCAGCAACAACAACAGTGTCTTTCAAAGCATTTACTTTCACAGGGGGTGCAAGTTTAGCTCCTCATGGGATTTTATGCTCAGCACTCTGCACCTGCCGAATGTGTTTGACGGAGGGAGCTTAAGTGGTCTAAATCGCCATTGTGATTTCTCAGGGAAGCAGATGATTAGTAAACAAATGGTTCAGGCATATTTAATTAAGCTAATGTACTCCCAATGCTCTGACTATAGTCTTTGCTGTGAGGGGCCTTTATTCAAACTGCTGTATACAGTTGTAATATTTTTACCATAGACAGATGAGAAACAGTTCACTAACACGGAGTTATATTTCCTGAGCTTTACATTTAGAATCTTTTTTTTTTTTTTTTTTTTTTTTAATTTTGAGGTGTGTGCTGAATCTAACCATGTAGTGGTACATGTATGTGCTATGTGAGGGTCAGATCTGAAAGGTGACAGTGACTGAACAGATGAGTCGACTGGGCTTGACTCACAAACTACATAAATACAGCACGCAACCTGCAGATCGACACCTTTTTAACTGCAAGATCATTAAATCAAATCCGAACAGGGCCCCAGTGTTCGACACATGCTGTCTGAGAGACGGTTCCGTCAAATCACACTGACGGCATTTCATGCCGGTGAAATGTCTCCTATGAGTGAAATAGTCATTCGAGCAATTGTGGAATAAACTAGTCATCTAAAATAGAAAGTGGTGAGTGGCACACAAAGAAGGCCAGTGTTCAGTCTAGAGAGGCTTTGCAGGGCAGGGAAGGCTGAGAGTAAACATTAGACCTCACTGAGATGCAGATAGTTTGAGCAGCAGAAACACTTCAAAGATGAATTCATCACGAAATGCAAAAAGACTCCCTGTTTGACCTTTTAAAACACACACACATGAGGAGTAAAGCTGTGTTTTGCTTTACATTTTCCTGGAATAAATACAAGACTTTAGCTTTGTATAAAAAAAAAACTATGTTGTTTTACTTTGAAAAACTATTCTTCAAGAACTGCAGACAGAACATTATGCCTGTCACAAGTTAGACATGCAAATAGAAGAAATTCACAGGAAATCCTGAGCCATTTAAATGATCAATGAAAAGGCTACATTTCAGACTACAGGTGATGTATATTTTCTTTCATTTCATTTCATTTCACATTAGTATGCTGTGGTTATTTGTTATTTATTTGTCACATACAAAAACAAACACAGAGTGCGTACACACACACACAGACTGTCTAGAATAAAATTATTATGAAGGAAAAAATATGCTAACTTGAATCTAGAAGTAAGTGGTTTTTTTGTTTGGTTTTTTTTTTTTTTTTTTTTTTTTACAATTACACCAACTTTGGCAGTCAAAATAATCGCATAAAACACACCACATAACTTCAACATTCGGAAAATTGCAATAGGGAAGATTCACGCCCTCAGATATTTACTGTAAATAATGAGAATGCGATGAGACATTCCGGTGCTAAGAAATAAAAAGCTAGCTTCCTGCTGCCATGCGCTCATTCTGTCCCATCCAGTCACTATTATCACTATTAGTCTCTAAATTACAACCTTCTGCAGAAAAGCATCCGCCGCAATATTCAACACATCCTAGATGATCACAAACATTACCGACATATTTTTTTAATCCAAACGCAGCATCAAGCAAAAGAAAAAAAAATCCACTGGTCTTTCAGTCCAGCACAAAAATGCATCTCCTCTCTTTTCCCTCTCTCTTTTCTCCCCCACCTCGACTCCCCCCTCCCTTTCTCACTCTCTCTCTCTCTCCCTCCCTCCCTCCTCCCTCTCTCTCTCTCTCTCTCTCTCTCTCTCTCTCACTCACTCTGTCTCTCTCTCTCTCTCTCTCTCTCTCACTCTGGCCTGGCTGCCTGTCTGACTGTATGAATAATGTCCTGCCTTTTGTAATGAAGGGGGGGTAAAGGGGAAAAAAAGGACGCTGGAGTGGTAAAGCCCTGCTCCCATGCACTGACATTGAAAATGAATGACAGCTTACCTGCATGCCAATCTTCATCAGACTGACACTGGGCTGACAGCACAGCCTATACTCCTCCACACAGCCGGTGACGTCAGCCATCCCAGGCCCCTCCCACCTCTATCTCCAGCTCAGCTCCCCGTTTTCCCAGCACCGGGCTGCTGATGCTGCCTTCCAGGGTCCATGGGAAATACGGCAATCGCATGTGGGGCTTTGCGGGAACGGTAACCCCCTGCAAACACACAAATATGGAAAAAGACAGAATTTGTGTTCAGATTATGTGAGAATAGTAGCTCAAAACAATGACTTAGAACTGATGGAGCAAAAAAAAAAAAAAAAAAAACAAATATGATAAATAAATTTTCCTGATCAGTTTGAATGATTTTAAATAAAAGATTGAAAGTCACTCATCAGATTTCACTATCAACCACAAAGAAATGTTTCCACTGGGTCCAAATGGGCCATAAATGTAAAAAAACAAAAGACTAACATGGCATTGAAATGGAAAAGAATCATATCTGAATCATTCCATTTGCTTCCAGTTTGTTGTGAGAATGTGGCAAAAGCATCTCTGGGAGTAAAACAGTGGAATGTGACACAGTCTACAACTTTCAACTACTTTAGCCTATAAAATTCAGGTTTTGTCTTATTTGTTGCAAGAAACCCAAGTCATCCTTTGTTAATTTTGCAATTTACAAATTCTATGCCAATGCTCTCCTGTGGGCAAATGCCTACTGACTCATTCTGGTCTATAGGTTAGGCCATGAATTCTAGTCACAAGAAATCAGTTTATGTATGAAATCCATGTATGGGTATAAACTCTATTCCAACATTTGTTTATGCTCACTTAATTCAGTTTGTTCTTGCCTATTCAGGTTTAATAGCGACTGAGCTGAAACAGAAAAAAGACAATGGACATGAGGACAGAGTCCATGGCAATCAGTCTTGAATGAGCCTGATTTTGTTGAGATTACACAGGAAATCAAATGACCTGAGGGAAACCCAGGCAAACACAGTGAGGACACCAAAACCATGGCACAATTTGGTAGTTTGGTGTAGATTAGGCTTAGGTTTGTTTCTCTTTAAACTCTTAGTATTGATTGTTCTAAATGATTTAAAAAGTGATCCAGTCCTACTGAAGTCTCCAAATCATTAATAAACGCTGCATTATTGGACCTTACGAGGGTCACTTAAAGGCACCACGTCTTGTTCCAGTAAGCAGAGGCACCAGCACTTCGAGTGGGACTGGAGCGCACACGCACGCACGCACTGACACGCACATGTCTTTGAATCGCGGACCTGGCCAGCCCCCTGTCGGTCTGCATTAACAATTACAGTCTTCAAAAAGGCAGGTGGGATGATGGGTACCAGAAGCACTGCTGCAAATAAGAGCCCCAATAGACAAGAGATTTCAGTCTAATTCCATTGGATATTCCCAGCTAACAGCATACAGAAGAACTGACTTGATATGACAAGAACGGAAGTGCAGAAATCCCCTTGTCCATTGTGATCATATCAGTATATAACACAGTCGAGTTCAGAGAAATGAAGGATAGGATTGTGTTTGTAAACCGTGAGTTTTAACTGTGGTCTTATCTGATCAGATGACTACAGTGATTTAAATGGACTGTGAATAACAGATTGAAACATACATATTGTTACTATATTTTTTTCATATTTTACAGTCAATTTTCTATTTATGCTTCTTGCCTTGCGTTTTTAACTGACTATGATTATAGTTATAGTATGCACCAAAACACCAATTGGCAATACACCTGATTCTGATGCTAAAGTGTATCATTTTGCATCACCTGCTGTAAACCAGCAGTCTGACTGAACTGGTGCAGGGAATGAACAATTCTATTAACTACTTTCGTACACTGTAAGAACCAGAAAACTGTAGTGAATAAAATGTCAAAAGGACACTGGTAGAAGCCGGAGCGATTTGCAGTGGCCAACCACCACAAAGCCAGTTATTGCATGAGCACCCGTGGTGATAATTGCAGCTGTATCCTATAAGTGTGCCTGGATCAAATGTGCTTAATGCTCCAATGCATTACTTGTTTAAAATAGCATCTAAAGGACCGATCCAGATTCTGAGCATGTGTGTAGGTAACCTACTAGTGGATGTTTGAATGGGCCAGTGTCTTAGTGTGTATGTAATGTGTCTACATTTTTTATTTGTTTGTTATTGATTCTACTTGTTTGCTAAATGTAGTTATCCACTTTGAATAATGAAAGGATCCTATTATTATAAAGTAAAATTATATTGCGAGAGAAGAGAAGAGAAGAGAAGAGAAAAGGATCCGCTCTTCGAGATAAAGAAAAAGCTTTTATGATGATGCATGGTGCTGTTTTAAGTGCACACAACAAGGGTAAAGGACCTTATACGTATCGCAAATGGTAAAAAGTCAGATGAGCTGGGTGAAGTTCCGTAGCCCGTAAACTGTTGGGGTTTTCAGTAACGACGCATATGTTTGGCCCGCCTTGAGTTCTCGTATCCAATCAAACTCCAGCTTGCTGTTACCAGGAAGCAGAAGACGCTGGAGAGCGCCTAATCTGTCCTTTGAAGTAGTTACTGTTACTGCTTGGGAATTGGGCCGTTAATGGACACCAAAGATGCGTTTTTACCGAAGACAGTTGCGTGTCGAACATCATAAGTGACATTTTTTTACTCTTTAAGCAACTATCGGGCTCAGCACAGCAGAGCTAGCAGCTAACGTCAACTTACCCTCACAACGGTGGAAGTTACCGCTAGCTAATGTAGCCTAGGGAGGCTATATAGCCTGGTTTAGCCTGTTAACTTGCTAGAATATTGCTTAACAATGCCACGAACGTCGGTCGTAAAATCTTAGTTTACCCACATTTCTAAATGACTGTTCTGTCAGACGACTAAAATATATTGAAACGTTACTTAACAAAAATGGCCAGCACTGTGTTAGAAGTCGGTACGGGCGTTTTCGTCATTGCGGTCGTTTGGATTGCGGCTCTTGTGTTTGGGATGATGCTGCTGAGAGCATCTGGATCTGCCAAGTGAGTGACAACAGAGACACCTACACACACTCCCCACACACACCCGCTTAGAAAATATCTGCGTAAGTTGATCAAGCATCGCCCAGATGAGAGACACATTATCTCATATGTGAATACCATATCTCCGACAATTTAATGCTGGTTTGCTTGTCGGACACAGCACAGTAAATTCGGCAAATGTTTGGCTGACCAGGCAGCCTTTTATTTCAATAAGATGTCAACATATTAATGTTTCATATATCTGACTGTTGAACACAGTGGCGTGTTTAAGGGATTAAAATATATAGGAATATCAAGAAACAAGAGATCAGTATTTATTGACATTATTGACTCCTAAATGCTATGAAACATTTAATTCTAACCGCATGCTGCTTTGTGATTGATTACTGTGACCATGCACTTCCCAGTCCCTGCTGATTGATATTTGTGCGGTTACATCACATCAGATCCTAATACCACTAAAATCAGTAAATGTTTTCTTATGTGTAGAATGCACTGTAACACCAAATACTGTAACCTTGTGTAAGGTGCAGTTATAGAAAAGTTTAAATTGTGTGAAACATGGTGCTATATTCTTGATTGGAAAGTTAACAACTTAAAGAATAAAGAATGCTATTGTATTGATTGATACTATAATAACATTATCCTCAGATAACCCTGCTGTTTACTGCAATTTTGAGTACATCACCAGTTGGAGTCTGTGTTATCTTCTTTGTTTTAACTGTGCATATGTGCACGTGTGTTGCCAGGTTAGGAGTTATCCCCATTTTCCTCCTGGCTCTCACCATCACTTTGGTGCTGGTGTTTTTCCCTCGCGGCCCAGAGACAGCTCCACCTTTCAAAGAGATAGAGGTGAGCTCCATGCACTGATCTCACACACCGTTACACACTCGCAAAAACTCAGATACTCACATCCCTGTGTCAGTTTAATCTGCAGCAGCATCTGGTTTGTATTGTCAGCTAAGTCAGCTTACATTCATTATATATTATATTATTATTCTCTATGTCTTATTATATCAAACCATTCATTGCATTAAAAACAGTGATACTTGCGATATTGCGTCTGTTATTGTGGCTCTTGCATATTAACAACATAATGTACATTAGTTGGGGAAAAAAGAGGCTTGGGATGTTTTCAGTTTTGTTGTGAGGCCATCTTGCTTCCATTACCACCAAATGTTTTGGGTACTGAGTGAAAATGAGGATTCTGAGCCCACTAACAAACAGCTTACCTTAGCTGAATAGTCATCTCTTACACACTTGTGCTCCCAAAAATTAAATGTATTCACATATAGAGCCTTGATGCATTATGAAAAATTTAAGGACAATACATGAAATAAATGCTGTCACTTATTTCATGCTTATCAGGCACTGCAATAGAACAAACGTGTCACAGATATGTGGTCTGAACATCTCAAAGGGCAATTCTTATTTTGTGTGTGTGTGTGTGTGTGTGTGTGTGTGTGTGTGTGTGTGTGCGTGCGCGCGCTTATTTGGGCCAAACCCCAAAAGGCAAAGCTCAAATAATGTGTAGTTGAAACTAAGAGCAGAATTATTTTCCTTTATTTAAACTGATTGAGGATATAGGCTCTTTTTAAATTTGAGGTTAATGTAAACATGTTCCAAATAAAACCTTACCTCTGATATGTCAGTGTCCATAGTACTATATACCTGTGAATAGCATGTGTCATTGTGTGTGTACTTCTGTGTATGTGCTTGTCGTAAAGGCCTGTTCTGCTTTATCTTAGTCCAACAGCAACACAGAACAAACACTCCCCCATGTTGCCTCCGGGTTGTGCCAATAAGCCAGCCAGATCTGCCAAGCAAGCTGCCACACCATAGAAATAGCAGAGCAGAGCCTCGTCCTGGCCAGCTCATATTTTATAGCCTTTGTGCAAAGGCAGATACCAGACCAGCAACAGAGGGAGGCAGCAAAATGTGATTTACTAGATTTCTATACAAGGCTTACTGGTAAAATCAACCCATGGCTACTTTAAAATTAATTTCAATGTTTAAAAGAGGTCATATATAAAATCACTTGTAATAATGACAACTTATAATGCCACCAAAAGGCATCATCATCCATTGGTTTCCTTTGTGTACAGTTCTCAACATTTATTAATTATCAGTGGGCCTGATATTTCTTTAAATTGAGAGCGTGTATAATAAAATATTTAATTTGAAGAAGACCTCACATGATAGCCTAAAAATAATGAGTCTTTTCACAGTGTTGTTTATTCCATGAATTGAATATATTGATCTTTTGCTTATTTTAAAGGGTAGTTTTTAGAATAGAATAGTATTGTCCATAGAGGTGGAAAATTGTCTTTGGCCGTGTCTAGCATTTCATTAAAACCTCAAAACACATACACTCCAAGTGATAAAATGCAATACACAATGCAAAAACACCTTAAAAAAAAAAAAAACTAGTTTTCAAAGAATTGAGCAACCATGAGATAACTGACTAGCCAGAGGCATCTTGTGAGAATCTGAGAGAATCTGGAAAACAGAGAATGTGAATGCTCCTCTATGACTTATCTTTAATATTTTAAACTGAAACAAATCAATGTTGATAGGCAGTTTTCATACAGGACTTGAAAAATTGAAAACATAAGTATTAAAAATCATAACCTGTATCATCATAAGCAGTATTTAAGCAATGGTAAAAATGAATGTGAAAGTGAAAAACAGCTTCAGCTTTGGGGACAGGCAATGAAGTTTTATGTTCATATTATGTTTTGGTGTAGAATAATTTTCAGTGAATACACACAAATCTTACTTGCAAGAAGAGAGATAATGTGTATGAGTGTGTTTGCCACTGTGTATTTGTGAAGACTGTGTAAGAAATGTCTAACCTCTTGCTGTTAAACAAAAGTAAAATCATAGTGCCAACTAGGCCAATCCCAGACAAGGGGTGGGGGTGGTTTATTCTCCCCCTCTCCCACCCACCCCTCGCCTGCTCCTGCCTGTGCGCTCAATGGCACATTAATAAAACATGGCTCACACTTTGGGGTCCTGCTTGCTGTTTAATTGGCAAATTAAAAAGTGAGATGTATTAAATGCGTCCATAAGAGACGATATGCATCATCCCCACCTCTCCTAGACACTAGCAGATTTATCCTCACACACATGCACAAACCTACTCTCATTCCACAACAGTCCCTGTAATTTCTCTCTTTAGTCAGCAGCAGGGCTGATGCTCTTCTGGTATTATCTGGCTTAAGGGTGTTTTCTCAGTTTGTATTTGTGTACTCATGGCCAGCTCATGATCTTAATATTAACACAGACCCAGAGCTATCAGCAAAGTTTTGATTAAATCTGTCAATGATAACTCTCCTAACTTAAGCAACACCGACACCAATCTAGAAGATCTATTTTTCCTGCACCTTGTTTGCTTTAGATCCGTTAATCAACATATTACTCAGGCGAGCTGCGGTGTTGTGTGGTTTGTGTCCCCACTGATTATCCATCTAGATAAAGAACAGCAGCATCCAAAAATAACCAGCACCTCAGAATCAGCATTTAGTTTTCAGCCTTGGTGAGAGAACAGTGGAACAACAAACATGCTATGTCTTCAAATACACTTCTACACAAGTTATTTCCTGAACATACAGGTTTCAGAGACTGTGACTGTCTTATCACAAGTAGTGGATTGTAATCATGGCGTGGCTTCATCATGGCTTCATCAGGAGATACATTGATACATAAAGTTTGAAGGTCAAATCTGTTTATTAAATAGTCACCAATCATATATGCTGCATATCAAATTCTCATAGCACCTCCAACAATACACTGCACTTACAGTTCACCTTGCTATTGGTAGAGATGCACTGCTTCCACTCTTCTGTCCTCATACAGCATCTGATAACTAAACTAAGGTTATTGGCTGATACTGAGTAGTGATCCAATACCAGTGTTTGATTTTTCTCTTTCTGGGAATTGGCTGGAATCGTTTTCAGTGTGTGAGATAACGAGAGGCTGTACCTACTCATTACTTCTTAACTCTAAGTGGAGACATTAATACACTGACTGTTATAAGGGGTTTGCAGATTTTAATTGCATTCTCAAGGGTTAAAAATTACAATTTTGTATCAACAAGGACTGAGACATTATTTAATGTGGATCAGTCATGTCTGGCTGATCTGTTAAATAAGGTAAGTATTGCTGCAGATGCAGATCCAGTGCATTGAATCAGTGTGTCACTACTTATTACAAATTTCGCTCAGATACTAATCTACAAGTGAAAAGTAAACTATAATCTTGAATGCAAATTGATGTGAGAGTTACTAAAAAGGACCGTAGGGAATTTGCCATTTGGGATCCAAACTGTACCATTCATAGTATGTTGGAGTTGACTTTGATGTCTCTTTCACTTTCACTCAGATGAAACAGTCAGAACTGCAGGTCTGCTGAATGCAGCACAGAGTCAGGCAATTTATCATTCAGGATTATCTCAAATCTAACTCTGCATCCTAGTAGCCAAATATGCACTCTTCTCTCAAAGCCCACAGTTAACAACAGTTACCAATTTGTCACAAAAGGAAGCTAGCTAAAACGTAGCCTGAGCAAAGTTGTCTATTAATGGCCAAATATGTCCCAGCACTGGTGCTGCAGGTAGGCGTCCGTCAGTTTACATTCTACAGCAGTATGAGTGGGCGGGTGACTGCTTAACTGCTTGCTGTCTAAGACACTGTTTTCTAAATATTGAAGCTCCCAGTGTGGACTCTCACATCAATTCAACTTCTGGTGAACCTCAGTTACTCTACATTGTCAGCTGTTAGGAATGTAAAAAAATAATTTAAATATCATTTTAATTCAAAATTACAAGCCAACAAGTTTTTGTAGATGTTCCTGTATTCATGTGTCTGTATGTGTGCATTCATGTGTCTGTCTGTTTGTTTGTCTGTCTGTCTGTCTGTATGCAGAAAGGCAATTCAGGGCCTCACATTATGCCCAATAATTACGCTGCTGCTACACAAAGCCTTTGTGAAAGCCCTCTCCTGACATCTGGTGGCTAATAGCAGAAATACTGAATTCATGAAAAGCCATGCTTTTCCCATGCACTAGATACAATTTACTAAGTAAAAGATGCTGTAATGTGTAATTATTAAGATCTCTTAAAAGAAAGTGGATTCACTCTTTCTCTCTACAGATAGTGGACACTTTGTTCATTGGTCGCTATGTACTGCTGGCGGTGGTGAGTGCTGTCTTTCTGGTGGCGTCCTTCATGCTGCTCCCCTTTCACTTCCTGGAGCCAGTCTATGCCAAGGCCTTAAGAACACACTAGAGCTGCCAGGGTCAGAGCTGGCACCGGGATCACATTGCTGATGTATACTGCTTAAGACAAGCAGGGCTGACGAGAGGCACCCTCCCTTCTTGTGGACACAGACTACAGAATCCATCCCAAACAGAAACAGCAGGAGAACAAGTGTTTTCTTCATGGCCAACTGTTTGCATGTTGTTGACTGTTTATGTACAGCCAACAGAAATGATATCCAATAGTACCCTGGTGGTTTATTTGTATTGTGTATCATTTAATATGTGAAGTTAATAAATTGTTTCTTATTTGATATGTCTAAAGCACTGTAGTAATTCCTAGTCAAACAGCACTGAAACAATTTCACCACCTTTTATAATGAAATCAAATATTTACATTGCCACGCTGATTTGTATTATTTTTCATTGCTTGATCTTCAAGTATGTTGATTCCTGTTGATTCTAAGCTAAGGTAAGAATTTAAGATATTAGTGACAGTACATTACATGTATTTAACCCATGTACTAACTGAAAGTTCATTCAACTTTGAAATGCACCTTGTGTAATGTCCCATTTACGGCTGTCTGAAGCCTTGGGATTGCATTTATAGCTCTTCAACTGGACTGATTGATGAACAGAGTTAATAAATGCCTAAATTGTCTAGACTTAATACATTTTTCAGTATTAGATATGAAATTGATAAGAGAGTGTGGATGAAACCGAGCATTAAAGGTTCCATATATGAGATTTTGAACATTAACATAGCAGCAAACATTTGTTAAGTAAAGGTATAGAATAATGAGGAATGGCATCCTGAGCAAAGAATGAAGTCACTCTCCCTTTGTGTGTGTTATAGTCCGAGCTCCTCAGTTCTTTAGTTCTTTGTTTTGGTAGCCAGTCCGGCCACGCGTGCATGTTAGTGCATGTGTCTCTCCCTGTGAAACTGTTGGTCCGCCCCACTTTTATAAAGAGTGTCAAACTGAAAGTTAAGTGAATCTTTGCCAAACTCAGCTGAACTCTTTCCCTCTCTGTAAGTTCATGAAGTGGAGGTCAGCACCTCTGCAGCTCACTGCTGCAGACAGGTTAAGAAGTGACATTGAAAATAAATCCACTTTGTAATCCGAAAACTTTTAAAAAAACAAAAAACAAAAAAAAAACTCCGAGCTCTTCTCCCACCAGAAAATGACTCCAAATCAAAACAGAATTTGGCATGACTCCGGGTGTTTATTACTCCAGAAGCTCTTCCTGGTTCTCTCCTCCAGAGCTTTCCAGCACTCAGCAACTTTTTGTTTCTGTCTAGTTTGAATGAAGTGTTTTGCAGTGATCTACGAGGTAACGTGACTGATCTTGTAAATGAAGTCTGGTGGCTTTGAGGAGAGTGATTTTTACGCTGTTTCTGTTTATGGTTGAGGTGTGGCTGATGTGCCCATTTTTGATTTGAGATGCTGGTGGTCTAATGCGACATCTAGTGGCAGTGACTGCCATAAGTACAACCTTAAAGAAAACTGGTACAATACATCAAATGCTAACATTTATGTTAATTATTGTACATTGCCACTGGCCCTAATACTTACTATAATTAAATTCAAGATGTGCAAGAATGCAAATTTTGCAGTCTGAGTATGGTGTCTACATATATTTTAGAAGCAATTCAATTAAGGTCAGTTATTGGTGTTCAGATGGTCTTGACTGAGCGATGGTGGTCAAACCATCAAAACGTGTAGGAAAATGTAATGCCATCGAGTAATCTGCCTCTCTGTCTTCTGTCCTCTAGCCTTAAATAAAAAAGCCACATGACTCTCATTAACAGTGTAGTAACATTGAATGTGCTTGCCAGAAAACATACATTTGTGTTCACACATTAATTTAAAATCAGAAAGTCATTATATATCAAGTACAACTAGACTCAACAAGACAGAAAACAAACTGGATGGATGAAATTTAAGTATATGTTTTATTGTGTTTATGGTGGCTTGTTAATTTATGTATAAAGGCTCGTGTGCATTATTTGCATTTTCTGATAATGTGGATATACTTTGCTTTCCCACTCATCATCTTGTTGCCTGTGTTTGGATGTTCACGCTCGACTCCTGATGACAATTCAGTTTTACTACATGGACTAGCCTTTGCTTTCCAACTTTCGAGTTGAATGAGAACGTTGATACCACTATGTCCATGTTGGTGTCTGTATAAACACCAGACACGGGGAAACATCTAGCCTCCAAACATTACAAAATCCACCTACCAGTTCCTCGAAAGCTCACTACTTAACATGTTTCATCTTTGTTAGTTCATCCAAAAATACATGTAATAATTATAATAATAACATTTGCAGGGGCTAATTGAGCTTTAGAGGCGCTGATAGGTGGATTTTGTTACCTTTGAGTAGACTAGCTGTTTTCCCATACTTTCAGTCTTTATGCCAAGGTTAGTAGGCTGGCTGCTATCATACAGATACAGGAGTGGTATCACTTGTCTCATCAAACTCTCAGCAAGAAAGCAAATAAGTAATTTTCCTAAATGTCCATTTTTTCTTTTAAGGAAACAAGCTGCTAGCTGGTTCAACTGGTAGGAAAATACATAGTTTTTTATCTGTGTATTCAGAAGTATAAGTGAGAATAGGGCAGGTGATTTATGAAGAAGGAAACATCTACCTGCTTCTAAGGCCCAGCCTTTGTCAGACATCTCCATTTCCTTCACAGAACAAATGTTGCATATGTAGCCGCAGTTGTAGTTTTCTCTGTGAAAAGTTATTTAGAAGGCATACATGCATGGTTGTGTTTTGCTTTTGTGCATTGCTATTCTACACTTTGGTTACACATTTTGCCAACCACTGAATCATATCCTGTTGTCAGTACTTTGACAAACACAGCGCAACATTCACATGGTTATGATGCTGATTCCATGGGGTATAAATAAGCGAATGATTCCATAGAGAGTAATGAGCTTTTGCAGTCTAGAGCCTCAATTATAAACACTTGCCCCCCTCCCACCTCCATTTTAAAAGTGTGAAGCCCGAGGAGACGTGGAGTGGAATTCCAACCAGGATGATGAAAGAGAATCTAATGAATCAAAACCAATCCTATTAGTTCCGGCCCACATCTCCATACTGTGGTTCTTTTTCTGCACAACAATCCACCGCATGATTTCACACAAGCTGGGAAACTGGGGGATTTCAGCAGGGTGGGATAGGGGATCTAAAACCTTTCAACCTGGAGGGACTTGTTGCCTGTAATTGACCGCATGATTAGCACAAAACATGATCTTAGCCCCCGCAGAAAGTGGCACTGAGAAATGAGCTGATTTAAGTGCACTGAAACCAAGAGGTTTCAGATGATATTCCCTGTAACTTCAACAGAGAGTTTTTGGTTTTATCACTTTAACTTATCAACAAAATGGCCTTTTTGAGTACACTCAGATGCAGTTTATATTTCAAGGGCACAATGCAAAAAGATGTTTACACCAATTCCTCACTGTCTCGAAGCCTGCAAATTCAAGGCCTTTGCAATCCCTGAAGTGTGGCTCTAGAAGATCTGACAGTATTCCTTGGCTTGCTCTCTTGTTCTCACACACTCTGTCACTCTACCTCACCTTTTAAATCTTTTTCTCTCCATCCATCCTTTCCTCATTTTCATTTTTGCAACTAAACTCCATCTCTGGGAGTGGGAAAATGAGCAGAACAAAGCATGTGGGGGTTTGAGAATCATTTGGAACTGGGAGACAGAGTCTTTGTGGCGCAGCCAGCTGGACATATAAAGAGATGGGGGCGGGTGAGATAGAGAAAGGGGGAGCAATCCAAGGGCAAGGAGGTGTGAGCAGAAAGCTCGGGGTGCTTGGTTTTGAAACTGCAGAGGGGACGGGGTGTGCTTCTCGCTAGTAGATCCTGCATTCAGATGCACTCAAGCAGAACTTCTAGCTTGCCGTTCACATCCTCAGCCATCTTGCCCTCTGTGATATTGATACTGTCACCACCCCACCCAGCTCTCACAATACCAAAAATCCATTAAGGATTTTGGGCAAAGTTGATGCACTTATCCCAAAAAGAATGTGATTCAGTTCATGTTAAATCAAGCAGATGGCAATGTTTGCAATCCTTTTAGAAAGTTTGGTAAATAAAACTTGATGAGTCCTCCATGGGGTAAAACTGAAAATGAATGGGTCCATTTTAAATCCTTATATAGGCTTGGATTAAATAAGGGTTTATTAGCAACAAGTGGATGTTTGGCAACCTGGAGACATCAGAGTTCACTGCCTGGGTATTTCATTAAGCTGTGAAAAAGTTGGTGATAGAACATGGAAATGAACTGGAGCAACAATCTATGCAGTTTTGGGGCCAAGAGGAGTTTTTTCTCAGTGCTGCCTGGTTGTGCTCTATTACGCACTTTTGTATATAGCCAAGTGACTGAGATCCTGGTGTTGCCTTGGCCTTTTATCTCTCTCTCAGGAAGGAATTACCTAAAGCTCTGCCTCTTGGGGAACGATGAAGGCCCAGATTAGAGGTCAGGTCGCTCACCAATAGCCCTCTGCTGCTTGGACATGAAACCCCATCGTGGGCCGAAGCTCAGCCCTATGGGGGTTCCATTTTGACAGTGTTGAAGACATGATTGAATATTGGCCAGGCTTAGAAAATGTTCACAATAGATGAACATGGGTGGCCACAGTGGTCCACAGAGCATGCTCAGTTGTTGCATAGCCTCCAACTGACCTGTGTGTTTTCATATTTTAGCTTTTGGATTGGCCTACATTTAGACACAGTTTGGCATGGAAGATAAGACTCACAACAACAAGTGCAGTGATTTAAAAATGTGCAATGACTTGCTTAAAAGTATTTGATAAAAATGTTAATAATTTTGCATAAATATAAAAATAGACTGGTTCTCACTTGATTTGTGTGACTCAGACTGCTGAATCCTGATTTTGTATATCAGATAAACTTTAAAATAATTTTTTAAAACTCCATTAAAATTGTATTTTGTTTATTGTTACTTCACTGTGATGTTTGAGCTTCACTATGCAGAACAATGGACATGCAGAGATTGACACTAGAAGACTGTTCATCTGCTGAATGAGGAACGTTTTTATTTATTCAGCTGATATGTAAGTTTAACACATATACATATCAGCAAGATTTTGTCACATCACACCTGTTTTGGAAACCAGTCACTGTCCAAAAAGGTAACTTACACAAATGTGATATGGAAACTTGACCTCACTGCACAGACTCTAATGAACTTTTGAATGAAGTAGGAGACATACTGAGTCCAGCAGTTAAACTTTTTAAATAAAACATCTGACATATATTATAATGCAAACCCTGCATATTTTTCTATATTTTAAAACATGACTTTATGAGTTTTTATTCTAGTTGTTTCTCACCTCAGTTTTCATCTTGTTCATCACTGTCATGTACAGGAGGAAAATATTGCAGCCAGTGTATTGCTATTTTGAAGCATTTATTTCATTTTCAAGGTTAATTTATTTGTCATTCTACAACACTGGATTTATGCTTCTCATAATTGATAAATATGTAATGTAAGAAGTAACTGTTATTTATGGGGGAGTGCGAAGGATGACTGGATGAGTCTCACAGCCTGAGGAAAGAAGCTGCTCTGTTATCTGGTGGTAGAACAGCAGATACTTCTGTATCGCTTGTCAGATGGCAGCAGGGTGAACAGGCTGTGGCTGGGGTGGGTATTGTCTTTTATTATCCTTTGGGCTCTGTGCAGTCTCCTCACCTCACCGATACCAATGATACTCAGTAGATGGGTACCAATGATGTCCTGGGTGGTTTTGATCACTCACTGCAGAGCCCTCCACTTTGTAAAGTTTCCTGTCAGGTGCTTTCTATTTTTGAAAGTTAACAAAAACTTGGCTTGTGGATTTTGCAGGTGGCCAAATGAAATGCACCGTGACCTTGAATAAAACAGGGCTCATACAAAATCTTGAAAGTTGTGAAATTTTTAAATGTTATGTTTTCAAGGTTAGGAATATGCTTTGAATATACTTCTGGAAAAAATGCTTGATTTTCAACATAATCTGGTGTTTCATCGACACAATCATGTAGAACAAAAATCTTTTAAAATTTGAAATTAAAGAATCCCATCAATCATATTTGTTTGTTATCTCCTTGTGTCTTACACCAGCAGAGCTTAGCTAGATTGACTAACATGGACACTGAAATGAAAAGGGGATGTTTTCTATTTTTTCTGTTTGACTCGTTAAAGTTAGATACGTAGGTATAAAGACCAATATTGATCTCTTTCTCTGGAAATTAGCAAGCATTAAATAATCATGATCAAAACATGCATTTTGCAAGTTATTATTTCAGCTGGGAAAATAAACAGTGACAATATGCATTGATTGCTGTGGTTATAAAGGAGTTCTGTAAATTGCGATTGCATTTCTGGGTATTATTTAGGTGTGATGATAAAGACTTTGAGAGTCTGGAAATTTTCCTGGGTTTGAACACTGTTGGCAACATTTGGGATAATGTAAGTACACAACTCAAAAAAATATATAACATAGGAATTATTAGTGGAATTCTCTATTTTTAGATAGTTCCTTTTCATCGACATATTTGAAAAATAACTTGCATGAAGTGCAAAAAGAGTGTTAATTTGATTAAAAAATATAGTGGTATAAAGAAGGCCATTCATAGTGATGACAACAATAGCAACAACAAACTTAATATAAAAGTCTGATTACATGAACACAAATGATCCACGCTTCAGTTGTAATGAGGTGTCATCTCTTTTGTCTGTAATTGAAACAGACTTGTAATTGGGAACACAGGAAATGATGTGACACAGAAAAATGGCCAAAGCCTCAAACTATCGACAGTTCTTTGTATGGAGCCCCATTTGTTTTTGTTTACAGGCAGATAAGACGCGGTCCAAATCAGATGTGCAATCTCCGTACACTCTGGGAGTCCACTCAAACCAGACAAACTGACTGTGTTTGAAATTAAAGCAGAACATTCTGACAAGGTTGACTTGGTACTTTTGTTTGCTTATTACAGGCGAGCCAAGATGATGTATGAGACTCATACTGTGCAGACAGGCAGCTACAAATTTGCTTGGCTAGTTGACTGGTGGGAGGTTCAGTTGTGAGTTGGGGGGTGAGTTGTCACATTAAAGCAACTCAGTGAAAGAAAGCGAATCCTTTGTACCCATTTTGTCTTTTTTGAAGCTGTTTGTCAAAAGAAAAAACATTCTTCTGGTCCGATAATTTACATCTGAGCAAGTGAACTCAAAATGAAAATTGTACCTTCTGAAACAGTAAGAAAAGTTCTTTTTGACAAGGGAACATACTGTAGACTAACTTTATAACATTTGCACCTTTTTATGTGTATAATTTGATCATTTTAGATGAGATACTATGCGTTCAGAATGATCACAGCAGAGATTTAATCATTCAGTTTATGTGGTGCGCTACATAATCAAAAACTGCTCTGCTGCATTTGATCAGTCACATGGTAGACATTTGATTAATGGAACTGATCTGACTTGGGAAAACAGGCCTCTCTGTGTTACCTCCCCCTTATTTCAACCTCCTCTCGCCTCCCTCCTCTCCTAGACTGAGCCTTGTTTTCTGCCCTCCCTTATCCCATGCAAAATGAATGGCACAGATGTTGTTGGACAAGACAGTACCCCTTGGTCCCCTTCCCCTCACTATTCGCTCAGCATGAGGTCTGAAACTTGTTTTTTGATCATTGTTTCCCCCCAACTTCTCCCTCCTTGGGGGAAAAAAAGGACCCAAAGAGGAGGGAGATGGGGAGACCAAGAGCTGCCAAATCAAAGAGGGAGGGAAGAGGAGCACACGGCCATGTGTAAGGAATATGAAGAAAACATACTGTTTAACTATTTCCAAATACCAAGGGGTGTGTAGGACAGGTCACATGTTGAATGTTTGTGGAGTGCCACACTAGAGAATTCAGAATTTGCTGAGAGTATGGATGGTACAGTGGAGCTGCAGTAGGGGTTCGGGTCTTGCATCCAGGAAGTGTTGACTGAAGATGCGGGTCAGTGCATGGCTTCTCTGGGTGTCCTGGTTCTACACCTGGGCAGAGTACTCACAGAGGTGCAAGTGCCAAGACATCTGTCCCACAGAACCGGGACTGAACAAAGGATCAAAGAGCCGGGTCAAGGAACAAGTTCGTCACAGTGTTGGACACCAGCACACAGCACACAGGCCACACCGCAGAAAAGGTGAGCCCTCAACTCTCACAACTTTTAAGACTGGAGGCACGCAACACTGACATGCTGCAACTTGCTGCACATGAACTGATGCTTTATCATGCAATACGTAATGCATCTCACATACGATAATCAGCTAAACTGACTAATCTGACCATGTAAGAAATTATTCTAAATTATAAATAAATCAGAGTAAAATGACACAGGTCTTAACCCTTCTGTTTTGTCGACATTAACTTAACTTGCTCCTTGTTTGGTGTCCAACAGACCCCACAGCTGTATATGTAAAAGTAATAATAATTATTATTATTTAAATCCAAACATATATAACATTGTTTCCCTTTAGAATACTCTGTATATTTTTTCTCTTTCACTTTATTAAAACTCAAGGTGTAGAAGAGTAGTGAGCATATTGTATTACACCAAAAAAACCCATTTGTTTTCTGCATTATATGGATCATGCACGATCAAAATAAATCTTCCTTTTGTTTACCAAAGTTAATCATAGACAAAGAAATGCATAGTATGTGGAATATATTTTCAGTAACTATGTCACTTTGAATGTATATGACTTATTTTACTTACACAATTAGAAGCTAACCACAGACATGTGTCTGAAATCAGTAAAAGGGAAGTAAGAAAATACCTAAGGTCCAGAATGCTCTAGCTTTAAATATCATGATGTGCAAAACACATGTTTGGTGTCATCCTTACTTTTTAATTATTTCAATGAGGTTGAGTCAATAACAAATAGAAGCAATATCTGAAATGTCTAACAGAATACATTTTTTGTTTAAACTAGCTTAAAGCAGTCATTCATGTTGACAGTGATTGTCGATTCCTTTACAAAACATTCTTGAATTACACTCAGAATTTACTCTGAAGTCACTTTTTATCACATTCCTCACTATAGCTGACACATTCTTTCTTTTTCTCATTCAATCCCGCCCTCTATGCCAGTTCTAATACTTCTCCTGACCTTTGGTCTACAGCCTGAAAGAGGTTCCTTCCCTCAGCACATCTCAGCCCAGCACCATTCCCATGGGTTGTGTTTAGCCGGGACTCATCCTTCATCCTCTCTAAACCTTTTGTTGCAGACTGAAAGCTGGCCTATGCCGGGGCCATCAAGCCCAAGTTGTTGGATCAATATAAACATCCATCACTTAGCCCTGGGCCTTTCTGAGGCTCACAATGAACAGCTCGCTAAACAATACTTTATTTATGTGAGCCATTGGAAGGAATGAACTAGTGCTACTTCACTCATTTCTGGGCCGCCCTTGCTTTGCAGTGATGGAACTTGGAAGTAACTCTGCATTGCATTACTTTTTATACTTTTTCCATTGCAGTATGCTAAATAGAGTGAATCTTATTGCCTAGGCTGTGTATGGTCTGGTACATTGTTTATGCAGTTAGTACACAACAAATCAACATACTTTTCCATTTTATATTAACAGATTATACAGTGAGTGCACTGCCAGACAATCAGTTGAACTACAACTTTAGAAAGCCACCAACTAAACTTCACAAAGAGAAAGCAAAATGTTATTCCAAAGACTTTGTGCTTATTTATTTTTTCCATAATTTTCCAAGAATTGCACCACCACAATGTGCAATCAATTTGAATTTCTTGCAGCTTTAAGTAGCACCTGAATTTCCTTTGTGCATTGCATTTTTGGACAGTGGTGTGTTTTGGTGCGCCTACAGGCTTTTCTTTTTTTGAGTATACTGAAAAAATCCAGTATGAACACCCCACATCCCTTCAACCTGCTTTGAGTTAGTCTGTAGTGTGGAAATTGGACAAAAAACAGGTCAATATTTTTATCTACTAAGTTCAAGTGAATTTCTTTCTAATTCAGTGAATTCATATTTTTGTTATAAGCCAAGTCAAGAAAAAAGGCTTATGTATCCTTCAGCTAATGTTAAATATACAAAACTACTAGATAGAGACCAACCCCCAATACAAACTGCTTACTTACACTTGGAATACTTGGTGTGCAGATACATAATTTCCTCCTATTGTTATTGAAACATGGGAGACTGAGCTTCCTGCCTCCCAGCAGTGTTGACAGAGCTGCTGCCACAAACTGTCAGAAATAAACAGTCCCCAGATTTAGACAGCAAGAATTAATACATCACCAGCAGCCATTTGTATTTTATCCTGTGGAAAACACAATATTTGGAGCTCTAACCAGCCTGTCCTGTCAGGGTAGGATGTCCTCCTGATTCTCTCAGCACAGTTTGATGGCACATCTGTTATGGAAGCAGTGCAGTTTGTCACTGGAAAATATGTCATATATACATATATAGTCAACATAGATAGATAGATAGATAGATAGGTAGATAGATACTGGTACATTAAGCTAGAATAATGCCGGAAGATGGAGGTGCTATATTCAAATTAAAATCGGTAATGCAACTTGACAAACCACATCTATTCATCATCGTATGCTATTCTAAAATCAAATGACTTGATTTATGTTATATTTTATTATATATAAACTCTGAGTAAAGTGCATTACACTGGCATATACTATTGTCAACCTTTAGTTTGAAAACCCAGCTGACAGGAAGCTTGACGTCAAAACGCTACCTTGACGTTTCTGTTTGCAGCCATTGCGAAACCAAGTTGGCGTTGATGTTCATGACCGGACGGAATTTTTCAAGTAAAGTTCGCACTTAGTTAAATTGTACTTTAAAAGAAAAGAAAGGAGAAATGACTTTTACATTCCGTTAAACGAGGCTTTAGTTAGTCCAATAAAAAGGTATTTGTCCGCTGGTTGGGACTGTTGAGGTTCACTTCTCTGTCAAAGATGAGCAGCAGTGTTTTCATTAGCATCCTGTTGTCAGCATTTGGAGTCCACCTGTCAGGTAAGTGCATCATTCGTGTCTTTACTAACGCACAAACAGACAATGGCAGATAGTCTTTCACTGGAGTGCTTCTGCTGTGTCAGTGGCAGATCCCTGAATTAAAGACAGAAGATATTAAACATTACTTAGTCTACTTCAGCCGGGTGTGTCATATGTAATAATACAGTAACCTGTAACACATCTCTAATGCTGATGGATCTTCTCCATCTCATCTGCACTGGTGCACTGGTGTTAAACCTGAGAGGTCCTGATGGGACTTTAATTCAAACCATCAGGGTGATAGTTCACCCACAGCACCTGCTCATCCTCTTTTTTCAGTTGTGGCAGGTCACACATACTACTCCTTGTAAACATCATCTGAGAAGAACTGAAACTGTGGCACTGGCGCAAGGTTTCACTTTTTATTGCAAACAGTAAAATGTTTCATTTGTAAGAAAAAAAGAGAGAGAGAAATATGTTGTAAATGAGACAAAGTCATAAATCCAACGTTAAGTCCAGTGAATGAAGAGGAAGCAGTTGTTGTTGTATATTTGAGTATTTCCCCTGAATGTCCTGTTTAAAATAATGTGATACTTAATTGAGCCATTGAGCCTCACATAACAAGGGCTGTGACTAACAATTTCTTTTGTTATTGATCAAATATTCACACTTCAGAAAGAGTGGAATTTTGGCATTCTGCTTAAATAAATGATTAATTATCAAATTAATTGCCAATGACTTTTCTGTTGTTTGACTAATTGGTTAATCAACTAAACAACCAGTCTTTTTAGCTCTACCCACAACAAGAGCTCTTAAGGCCCCAGTGCCAACTTGTGGGGCAGGGGGGGTTGAGTCTGATGGTGTGTTGTTTGGTTGGAGCCTGCCTTGCTTTCCCACACATGTTTGAATACTTTTTTGTTTAAGACACATTGAAGCATCCTCATTGCAACCTTCCTCCTGAGAAAATAGCTTTACAGAATGCACAGAGCCTGATGAATAAGTTGACCAGGATGCGCTGATGTTTTAGGTGCATCCTCTTTTTACTCAGTGACAATGAGGTTACACAGGCTATTGTTAGCTGTAATGTGAAGGTATTTCCGGCTATAGTGAATGAATGAACAGCTCAAGAAGTACAACCCTTTTGATTGTCCCTGTTCATTTAAGGCAGCCAAAGATATAAAGACAGACTAGGATTATATTCACTTTAGGTGTGGAAAAAATGCAGCATTTCTCACATGATTCTTAATTTTTGCAGCTCTTGTTTTTTGCTATCTTTTTTTCTAACTTTTTGTCACCCTCTTTCATTTTATAAGCATTTGGTGGTGCCTGGTTCTGCATCATACAGACAGCATACAACATGTAGTTTTTATAAGCATTTCTTTGCACGTGTAAGAGACAGGAAGCAGCATCTGTGACAGTTCCCCCAAACCCTTTTAAGCCTAGTGGCCTTTATGACATGAAATGATTGCAACTTCATTGTTAAGCTTTTCTTTTTGTTTGCAAATTAGTGAAAAAAGTCAATGGCAAAATTCCACTTCGTGTCTTTTGTTCTGTTGCGGACGTGCTGTTGATAGGGGAGTTCCAGTCTGCTTTTGTTAGGGTCGATGTTCCTGAGACCCTCAAGCTTCCTCTCCTGTCAGGAAGCTGATCACAGTCTCCCTGTTTCCTTCAGTGTGGTCATCCAACTCCATGGGAAGTTCAAACAATGGCATTCCACTGCTGCTGGATGCAAATAGACATTGTTTGTTGGTTGCAAGGCTTAAACTTGTTTGTTGTGGGTGTTCTGTTGCCAGTTGAAGGAACTCAGAGGTGGTGATGCATAGTGTTAGGCACTGCCTTGGGTGTGGTTCTTCTAAGCAGAAAAAAATATATTCTTTTTGGGTTCAACAGAAGAATGAGCTCACATTTATACAGTATATGACCTAAACCACTCTTTGGTATATTTGTTGACTTGGTGGCAGCTCTGATACTGATGTTACTACTGTAGTTCTTTGAAATAATAAATGGACAATAGTTTCAAATAATAAACATGATCAACATGATCTTATTGAGTGTATTGTGTATTGCGTATTGGGCACATGTGATCAATCCACAATAAATACACTTTCTTCATCATGGTCATCATAAAATTCTCCTGCAAATTACAGTCATTCAGTGATCAGCAATTCAGCAATCCCTACTAACATACTTAAAATAAAAATGATCACAATGACTTCTGCCCAATGAAATATATAGATTTTAAATTTAGGGGAGAAAAGAGCACTTTTATCAAGTCAGTGTTCAGAATTGATGTAAAGTCAGTATCAGGAGAGAAGTTGGATCTGTGCATCCCCACTAAACTTATGGGCTTAGTGCACTCACAGTATTTCTGTGATCATAAAATAATAATGATACAGCTTCTTCTTCAAGACAAAATAACTGTATTGCAGTTTCTTTTTCAGCTTTCCTTAATGTGATTAAACAGAACTGCAACATGCTGTGTCTCACTGCTCTGCTCCTAAATATACACTTGGATGGTCTTTTCATTTTGTACAAATCTCTGTATTCTCCTAAGGTTTCAGAGTTCGTGCAGAGGAGACGCCGCCCCGCATCATCCACCATCCTTCTGACGTGGTGGTGAAGGCTGGGAATCCTGCCAGGCTCTCCTGCCGGGCGGATGGCAGCCCGAAGCTGAGCATCAAGTGGCTGCGAAATGGCCAGCCTCTGGAGATTGCAAACAGAGATGGGCAGTTGCAGCCCATAGTTTTGTCAGAGGGAAGCCTCTTCTTCCTGAGCGTAGGTGGGGGCAGGCGAGGTCAGTCACACGAGGGGGTCTACACCTGTGTGGCCAGCAACAGTGCAGGCAAGGCCATCAGCCATAATGCATCACTGTATATTGCAGGTAAGACTGGGGGATCCTGCTGGAGAGTGTGTTATATTACATACATGTCACTGATATGAGAATCCAGTAAAGTAATCTCTGGTTCGTCTAATGTTAAAGGCTAAAATTAGGCTTCATATAAATCTGATTTTGAGAAACAATAAAGCAATGATAATAAGGTGAACTATGTTTGATCTAGCTAGTTACCAAGTTTTTTGTGTCACGCACATAAAAGTTCCAAGGACTTCTTTCACCACTGCAACAGTATTGCATTATATTGCAAACAAATTTGGCTTCTGCCCCAAGCTCTGCATATAAAATCTGACACAAAAAGGGTTCTTGCGCTAAAACACAACCACAACGACTTCATGTGTAATCTCACCAAATCACACAAGTCTTTTCTTGAGACCATGTTTGTTTGTTTTTTAAACTAATGCTAATGTACTGAAACGTAACTGTGCAAACAGCAATCTTTGACTTCACGTTAAATTCTACTTATAAGGCGCTATGCTGTAGTTGTGTTTCATGAAACCATCTCTCCTAAAACACAAGGAGCAACCAGCACCGGGTGTCATGAAGATTAGACTGTAATTTCTTTTGAAAAATATTTTGAAAAGTAAGAAATAAATCAATTCTGCAGTCCTGCTCACCTGCTAAGAATATTTCATTGCATAAAGTAGTTTACTATTTACTATCATCGCTTTAATTTCCAGCCTAAAAGATATACTGTGAAAAGCTAAATCATTGACATAAATAGAAAACTGTCTGTGATGATGAAGTTTCTTCTTGCACACCAAATTGTTGAGGAAACCATCATGTTCTAAATCATCAACAGTGGGTGCTCAATGAGTAGATTTAATGGCAGTATAACATTTTATGCTGCTATCTTATCTGCAGGTGAAGTTAATAATTTGTGTTTAAGTCTTGTTTTCCCTAATTCTTGCTCTAATACCTGAAATAAATCAAAAATTTCACTTTTACCAGTAAATGTGAGCAAGTAGACAAATATAATAAATAAATATAACAAAGAAAGGAGACAAATATAATCTGTGTTTTTGCAGGGGAGATCACCATCCAGCTGTTTCCTCCAAACCTTACAGACACACACACATGAAAATTTAATCCCTAAACCCCTTTAGAGGAGAGGGATGAGGGGATAAAAGCGTAACCCCTGCACACACCCACATGTCGAGGGGTTGATGAAGATGTCTGTGGTGACAGACATAGAAGGGGTGCGGGGTCCAATGTCAATGTTTGCTGGACAGGAGGGGGTCAAACAGTGGTGTTAATTGACCTCCGACCCTCACTGTTGACTTATTTGGATCTCAGTGAGGCAGTCGACATGCAGCAGCTGCTTGTCTTGGAGTCCTTACAGGATTCTGAAAGCTGCACTGGACAAAAAGGCAATGTAGGAAAGTTAAAATGAACTTTTGTTAAGTAGTTTGACTATGGCACAGAAAGAGACAGTAACAGCGGAAAAAGAGTTTCTGTCGCTGAGCATAGAGGTAAACATCACTTTCCATCTTGTCTATCTAATAGTTAGAAAAGAAGCTTTCAGAAGATCAGCCATCAGTCTTGAGCCTACTGCATTAATGTCTTCTGGCATATTGTCGTCAGTAAATTGAAAAACTGGGAGCTTTACTGTAGTTTTGTGATAACATGTTATTGATTGGACATTAAAGGACTTGACCAGACAGGGCAGCACAGGACAGCAGGCAGTTCTTATTCCAGGTTTTTGCAGGTGTCTTAACTGTTGTTAAGTTTAACACTAACGTCTCTTGTATTTCGCTGACGCTGGCTTCACATCCTCATTGGAAGTTCCACAAACGCCAGTGCTATACGTGTACAAATAATAATAGCAGCTACAAAATCAACCATAGTGCATAAATGACCATAAAGTATAGGTATTGCACTAAATAAGAAAATATTTCATGTTTATTATATTGTTGTTATATGTGCTATGCATGAACAAATATATACATTCCTTTTTTATGTCAAAAATGTCACTGACAAAGAATATGTAGTCCTACGTAGTTACTGATGTTACTTATGTTTGGAGTGAGTTAGACTCCGTATGGGTTTCACTTCCTGTTGGATCTCTGATGAAAAAAACTGTAATAAGAGAAACCCTAATAGGCTTAGCTGGGACTTGCGAGTGGTCGTGCTGCATGAAAAGTCCCGTCTCCATGACCCTAGACACAACATTACAACAACCCTTGCATGTTTCCCACTTGTCTATGAAGGAAATTCAAGACAAAAGAGTGTCTGTAGCTGAATATGTGTTAATGTGACATTTTATTCTATTTTATTTCTCCTGGCAGTTTAGAGTACAAGTATTCATGGCTGTTGATGGGAGAGGACCATCTAATTCATTTAACATTCAGTTCTCACGTGTGAAGATTGTGTGGATTAATTAAATATTACTCTGACTCTGTTGTGGTAGTGTTGCAGGAAGAGTTCAGTGTGCAGCCCAGTGATGTGGAGGTAGCAGAGGGGGAAGTGGCTGTTTTAAATTGTGGCCCCCCAGTGGGACACCCTGAACCTAATGTCATCTGGAAGAGGAACGGCTTGCCCATTAACAGGACTGACCACCACTACACAGTAAGCCTTCTGCCTCATCGTGACCATGATAGCAGTTTGACCTGTTGAACTCATGTCTGAATAAGTGCCCAAGACGTTTTTTATTAAAATGTCAATCTTACTAGCTCAGATCTAGTAACGTTTCAAACACCTCAAGTCTGAACTGAATATGTCAGTTTAATGTAAAGGTAGCAGCAGGAGGTTAAAATGAACATTCTGTTTACATTGTTAAGAGTACTGCACTGAATTTATTGCTTAATTACCACCACTTATGGACTCAGAGGGAAATAATTAGTTTAATGAGCCATTGTAAAATTGTTGAAAATATTCCTCTCATGACATATCAGTACCTAAAAGGATTTTTTTCTTTGTGACCCTCACTGTATGGGGCAAAAGTGAGGAAAATAAACAAACACACAACTTGACCACCACCATAATAAACCGAGCAGACATACACTGAGCAACATATGTCTTGATCCATCAGTGATGCAGATACAACAGAAAACAGTCTTCTTCCTTCTCATTATTTCTTTTCAACTCACTTCTCCCTTTGTGCACTAGGCGCCAAATATCAGCCAAGTTCAGTGTCTCTTTTTTGAGAATGTCCTGTCATGTTGGAATGAAGCCATAAATAAAAGCTAGACAAATTGGATTTTAATGTCTACATGTTACATTTGATATAGTCTTGAACTAGAAAGTGTCCCTAGTTTAGTGGCTTCTAGATCCAATAAAGACATACAAATTCAGCAGAAGAACACAAGCATGTGGGGTGACTAATATGACATCATCATGATTCTTTAAAATCCACCACAGAGCTATTCAATATTTTAGGTGTCAGAATAGAAACTTTTTATATATATAAATGAGGTAGACCCAAGTTCATATTTAGCAGCAGAGGATATGTATGGGACCTACTCAGAAATCTCATCTTACACAGAGTGGTTAAAGACATACAGTACATACATCACATTTGAAGTGTAGGTTTCTGATGTACTCTTCATTGAACTGTGCATGTGTTTTCTCCCTCCTCTCTGCACTGTGCTTGTGCCGTAGGAGCTGAGCGGGAAGCTTATCATAGCTCCTGCAGAGAAGAAATACTCTGGAGTTTATGTGTGTGTGGCCAGCAACACTATGGGAGTGAGAGAGAGCAGGGCGGCTCGGGTCTCTGTGCTGGGTGAGACAACATTCCCATGACTGCTTAGTACTGCTTTAGCAAGATCAGTTTTGAATGTAGCTCCATGTTCTGAATGCAATTTTAGACTTTTTCTCTACCCCAACAAGAAAAGGATCCCCCTCTACAAACAAAACTACACCCAGGAACCACACAGTACAACACAGTACTGAGTTCCTATTCTCTTCTGCTGCAGCCAAACCTGCGTTGGTGCTGAAGCCAGAAAATGTGTCTGTGAGAGTGGGGGAGTCTGCTCAGTTCTACTGTCAAGCTAAAGGTGATCCCCCACCTGCTGTGGTCTGGAGCAGGGAGCAGGGGCCTCTGCCCAATGGCAGGTACTTTATTATGGCAAGACACAGAAATACAGACACATCAAATATATATTTGCATTTTGATTATTGTAATATGCAGAAAACAGCAACGATTTGTTTCACAGTGTTGCTACCCAAATAGTTTTCCTTTTCCTGTAAGAAATTCAAATTAAAACTAAAGATTACCAATTGAACCTGTAGCTGGAAGCTGTTTAACTAACAGTTCAAACATTAAGGTTAAACATATACTTTGAAATGGCCCAGATTAGCATCCCATTTCATATTGCCATGCACACATTTACGGTTTTACTTTAGCTTGTTGCCAGTAAGGCAGTAAGTTTCATCAGGGCTTACTTCTCCTGGAAATGGAAATTTCTGTCATTGTAAAAGAGATTAAAAGGCCAGTTAATGTGAAAACTAACTGCTGTATATGTATGTATAGGTATCTTGTAAACCCAGACCAAACTCTCCAGATCCATTATGTGACAGCCCAGGATGCTGGGAAGTACACCTGCACTGCTGTCAATGATGTTGGTGTGGTCAGTGCCAGTGCACAGCTACGAGTTGAAGGTTAGTTGATGTCTGAAAAAGCAGGGGTTCCCAAGATTTCTCGCATTACATCCAATCTTCTTCTTATCTAGTTTTGCTGCTTAATATTTTGATCACTCTATTTATCCACGCAACATGCAAAGAAGGGTTTATATGAGTAAGAAAATGACAGAGAGAGAAAGAGAGAAAGATGTGTTCAGACCGAGAAAAGAGAGCTCACAAGAGAGAGAATCTGCTCACACATATTCCATGTTCTGATGAAGGCCGAAAGGTGCCGATGACAGGTTACTTTGCATAATGATGACCTACACTACCTAAAAAAATATTAATATTATTTGAACATTGATGTCTTTTTTTAGACAGCTAAAAATAGGTAGATTATAGGAAATGAGGTGAGAGTAAAGAGGGAATGACATTCAACAATTGTGCCTGGCCAGACATGAACCAGGGATGTTCTGGTTCATGGTCAGCACTGTAATCCCTAGGCCACCAGGACACCATGACCTGTATAATTTTACTTCACAATCAGTATATTTTTGCTTGGGGCATCGCAGGCAGTGATGAGTAAAAATGCGGCACATACTTGCCTAAGTTCAAGGTAGTTATGGTAGAAATAGCCATAAAGTAGTTATAGAATTATTATTAAGCTATTTTTGCAGAATTATATTATTTCCTTTCACTCAGGTAGCAGATGTTCAGAAGCCAGTTACTGGTTCATGGCCTAAAGGTTCGAAACCACTGTGATAAGGCGTAGACCACAGCAGCACGGCGTACACACTGCCAATCATATGTCAAACTGCATCTGCTAGTTGTAGCAGTGGTTGTAGCTGGTAGAGCCAATTTGAGCAAACTGAACAGTGAAATGTTTGTGGTTAATAGGGGATTAAGACTCAAAGCACACATCAGCCATTCATGAGGCTGGATTCAGGGTAATGTTGGCTAATCTGATAGATAAACGCATTGCTGTACACTGTGCCCAGAGTACCTTCAAACGGATGTCCTGACAAGACGCCCAAATCACCTTTACTGGTTGATTCAGTGTTGAGGACCAGTAGCTTGAGATTTCAGTTTTGAGTCAGGACCTAAATACCAGCGATTACAATGTTTCATACACAGCCGTTACCAGGTATATGGACAAGCATTACAACAGTTCCACATATGTACCAATGGCAAAGTAACACCACACCACACCAGGCCCAGGTGCAAACTGCACCACTGGGTTTGTTGTCCAAACCAACTTTAAATTCTCTTTCTATAGACAGGAACGTTGCAGCCTATGAATTCAAGTGATTTTTGATGATAAATATACAACCAACTGCTTTACTCAGCATAACCTTCTTAAAAGTAACCTGAGGACAAAACATAGATACTTAAACACCGCTATGTTGCAAGGCAACACTGTGTTTGCCAGCTTTCTGCACTGGAGAGTGGGTTCATCCATTAGTTAGTAGTTTTTTGTTTTTGAATTGCAATCTGTGAGTCTCATGTCCTCTACAGTCCTCTCTAGGTT
The DNA here is from genome assembly GCA_025331565.1 of Holacanthus passer. Taxonomy (NCBI): domain Eukaryota; kingdom Metazoa; phylum Chordata; class Actinopteri; family Pomacanthidae; genus Holacanthus; species Holacanthus passer. Next base: position 16,044,319 of record JAFREQ010000005.1, read on the forward strand.
CAACTTTAAAAGCAGCAGAAAGCTTGTTCTTCCCTCATTAAAGGTAAAAGTTCCTCAGTGAGCATAAAAGTCACTTCTGGAGGAGCACCACCATGAATATTTTAGCTTGACCCTGCATACACCTGTTGGTCTTAGAATATTGTGGGTGTGTTTGACTTATGTCGCGTTGCGCACTCACTGCGGTGCATTAAATCAGTGATTAATTAAGGTTTTTTTTGCCTATGCTGAGGAACAATAATGCTAACCTTTACCATATCAAACAATAAAATCATCCATTATTTTATTGCACTGTTTTAATGTATATATATATATATATGGTGTTCACAAAACCTGTGCCTTTTGTAAAAAAAATTTAAAATAGAAATAAATAAAGCTCTTGTTTTCCCAGAGGCTGCCAGCACTAAACAGAAAGACCTCCACAAAGAGCTGTCAACACTGCGAGTTGCTTTGGAAAATGTTACTATCATGGCCCCTGGGTCTAACATATCCCAAGTACAATGGAAGGTATGAGGACCCTAATTGAGATAGTTTCAGAGAAAGCATAAATATTTCATAAATATTTCAGTATGATCCATGTTGTGTTTTCTCTCTTACCAGCTCCAGTCCTTTCCAACTCAGCCTCATTACCTCGATGGCTTCGAGGTTCTGTATCGCTCTCTGCTGCCTGCCAGCTCGGACTGGGCAGCAAAGAATGTGACACTGCCCAGCTTTGAGACTAACGTGGGCCCCTTAAAGAGAGGCTACAAATATGAGTTCAAAGTTCGTCCCTATGGCAGCAACTTGTATGGGAGGGAGAGCAACACCCGGCACCTCAGAGTCCCTGAGACAGGTGAGAAATGATTTCATGCAAGATTGTTTGTGTCCTTTCTTTTGCTTTTTGATATGTATTTTACTGAACTTGACTATAAAGTACAGCCATGTTTAGAAGATAACTGAAAACTCGACCCTCTTCATATAGTGCCCAGTGCCTCTCCACGGACTGTGTCCATAGCAGTGAGCCATGAGCAGAATAACACCATCCATTTGAGCTGGGAGCCCCCCCCTCATGACACCCACAATGGTATCATACAGGGTTACCAGGTAATCACTGGAGAACACTTCCTGACACTCCAATGTAGTATCACCTCCTGTAGATACCTGTAGGTTCATCTAGAAATACTCAAGAGAAAATATAATCCATGACTTAGATCTCATAACAATATATGCTGTTTTTCCAGGTGTGGTGAATACAGAGAGCTGCAGTACTTAACCATTTGGTAAAAGAAGGAGCAGATCTCATAACAAAATGCTGTTTTTCTGGACAGTGGTACCAAAACTGGACAGTGGATAGTGGCCAACACAACCTTGATATTACTACTCTCAAACCAGGGAAACAATATTGGATCACTGTAGCAGCTGTCAATGGAGCTGGAGTAGGAATACTGAGTGACCCTCATGGATTTGTCATCAGTAAGCAAAATTTCAGGTGTTTATTTCTGGGACAGTGCACAGATAAAATGCAGTCTGTCTTCAGTGTGTAATCTAATCGTGTTAAAGATGAAAAGTTATCATGACTTAATATTTGATTTTGTGTGCTTTCTGACTGCTTTTCAGACCCACAGTTAGATTTAGTTGCCCCCCCTGAGTCAGACAGCAAAAGAGGGGATCTGTCTCAGCTCCTGGCCCTGCTTCAAGACCCAGTGTTGATCGGCAGCATTGGTGCCCTCCTGTGGTGTGGTTTGATGGTTGCAGCTGTCTGCCTCTTCAGACGCCAAAGCAGGACAGGCCACCTGATACCAGGACATAGCAGGGCTAAAGGTGTGTCTCCAGACAGGTTCATTGTTAACCATATTAAAAGGTTTTCAGCATCAAAAGGTTAAAACTGAATCTCAGTTACACCTACAGGGCTTAAAGTCTGTGATAAAGTCATGTCAAAGTGACACAAGAGGCTATAAAATTTTGTAATATTTTGTTGATGTTTTTTACTTAGGTTTGCACAGACTAGCCAGTGAAGATCTCATCATCAAACACAGGTAAAGTGGAGAGAATTGACAGAATTGAAATCTAATCTGCTAAATCTAAGTTTATGATATTAAGTTTATGCAGCCTGATACATCTGATGCCAAGCTGAGATTCTCTTAAATCACTTTGATAAGTACAGTAGAAATAGTTATCTTTATAGTTTTAATTCAGATTGAATGACTCTGCTCATAAGCATTTTCACTAGAGACAATACTAAAGCATTATAAAAACTTCTCAAGTACTTTTCCTTTCCTACAGGATGGCAGCTCCAGACTCCCCTTGGATCTCTGGAGGCTGGAGACCTGCCTTCAACCAGAAGTATCAGGACTTATGGGTACAAGGTCAGAAACATCCGGGGATCAGGAGCACCAGTGAGTACTGATTGCAAGTTGGCACCAATGAAGACTGTAAAAATAACCAATTTCTGGCAGAATTGGTGGTCTAACACTTGGCCTTGACACACATAATAAACTGGATTTATGTAAATGTTGGTCTATCCATCTGAGGATAAAATGAATAATCTGGTAATGTTGATTGGATGCTCCTAGGGAGCTTTCACATCTAACCTGGTTGAAATAAACTCTGATGTGTTAACCCATCTAGTTCACTTTATTTGACCTGGTTTGAAAGCTTTCAGTGAAACCAAACAACCAGATTGAGACAACCTGAAAAGGAGGGTGTCCATCCCCTTGCAAGCGGACTCTGATGTGGTTTGTTTGTGATGTGAAATTTTGCAATGGTAGATAAACTATGAAAAGCTACACATACACATATTAAATCTATCTGCTGATTGACCTGTACTAGATGTGTGAAAGACACCTTATACTTGTGACAGATTACCTCCTTACCATATTCCAGCCTCTTATCTTTGACTTACTACTTATAGATAAGGACAGTAAACCTCATTACCATAAATATGCTTTGAGTGTCTATTCATATTCATCTCTGTTTCATTAGGCCTCCCAGTCTCATCCAAGAAGGACCCCAACTGCCTGGACTCAGCTGTCCCCATTGTGACCGACAGCTGTGGCATCTATGGCGCTTTTTACATGGACCTGATGGGCAATGGCCTAAAGACCTTCAACAGTCCCGGGCGTTGCCCTAAAATGCCTCACAATCTGCTCCATCAGCAAGGAGCTGAGACCATCCAGATATTCACTCAGCCTGTTGCAAAGACCTCAGCCCTCGGTTGTCAGGAGGCGCTACCATGGAAACAGGCCATACGCCCCCAGCCCAAGATGGGTGTGCTGAGGGAGTCCTGGGAAAAGAACCACAGCAAGCAGGGTGAATAGTGTTGGATTGTTGGGAATGTAATGTTAATACTACTACTAGGGTTTTTTTTCCCTTAGTTTAACAGTCGTCCATCTTTGTTTGTTGTCCTTGCACACCTTTTTTATTTCTGATACACCACTTCAGCTTAGTAAATTTATGTCAATGCAGACAGTAATACAGTTTTGGTTAGAATTTTTTACAATTCAACAACATAGATCTTTGGGTAATGTGTCGTAGGCTAACTCATTCATTTCCCCCCCAGAGTTGCATGCAGTGAACAGCGTCCCCATAGTGCCAACCAGGAACCAGGCTTGTCCATCCAGTATCTACAAACAGAGACTCAGTCACATACCATCAGGCCGGCACAGTATGACAAAATCTCCATATTGTCTTCATTGAGAGTGAAAAGGAAAGAAAGACAGATATGTGACACTTTTAGAAACTGCATTGTAAATAAAAGTAAATAGTAATTGGTTATTGGTAATTATTAAGTGTGTATTATTTTTCAGCTTGTCCTGTGTTTTTGTCCAGGTGGACACCCAGAGTGTAATAAAGTTACTGGCTGTCCTCGCCTGCTGCATTACTCTGCATCATTACACCTAGTGGACATGCTGCCCCCACCACCACCAGTACCCATAGAGGACACCATGGACACACACAGCCTCACCTCAGATGAAGGGTAAGAGACACCCACAGCTCAGACTGGGTGAGCGAGGGCAGAAAAAAGGTATTGCAGATGCATTACTAATTTTCTAGCAGCCACATGTGCCGTCTTGCAGGTCCCATGAAGATCTAGTGTAATGGAAGAATACAAGCATCAGGGCAAATCAGATTTATCAGTGCTGAACCGATGATGTTTATGTTAAAAACAGCCATACCTATTCACTTCTGCGGAGGTGGCCAAGTTGAACTTTTAGATCAATGCTGTTCCTTAAGGACGTCCAAAATGCTTGCTAGTGTTACATGTCTTACAAGACTTCCATATATGTATGCTGTAGCTGACACGTCTATGCAATGTTTCAGTTATAATGAAGCTCTAGCATAAGTTCAGGCAGGAAGACAACAATGTTTTTTCGGTCACAGGCTATTTCTCATCCTTTCTCCTGCGCATGCTCATGCACATTTCCTGCTGTCAGTGTTTGGGGCTGTCATTGGAAATCAGCTGTCTCATCAGCTGATCTCTTTCTTCCAATAGCATGGTGTTCCACCCACATCATTAGCCAATCATCTTTCTGCTCTCCTTTTAAAATACAATCTTTCTCTGCCCCTAGCTCTTTCATGCCATTGATTCGCACGCCTCTGCTGTCAATTCAATGTGTTTACGGCAAGTTTAAGGTCTGTTTGGCCATTAGTAGTCGGGCTGTCATTGCTTTTCTTTTGGTAATTAAACAGATATGCCACTTAGTGAATTCATCATAGCATTTGGCATCTACAGAGATGCGATTTGCTCGGTTTTCCTGAGTGACGACACGAACTGGACACATATCTGGCACTGATCAATGACCTAAAACCTCAGGTACAGGGGTAACATTTTCTACCAATACCACAAAGTTTCCCCAGCAAAGCTGCATTTTAAATATATCAACCAGACTACCTTCTAATCTGGTCAGTCCTTGATACAGATCTGTTGGTTATGATCATGGGGGGTTCACAGCCATATTACGCTCTACCTGCGGCAGTTGGTCACTCAGCTCCCCTCTGCCCAGTTCCACTCCTTTCCCCCCCAGCAAGAGCCGAGAGCCAGCCTAACTTCCCAAATTCCCAACTCCCTCTTTCTTCAGTACTGGAAAAAGAGACAGCTACAACCGTAACACAATTTTATTGAACCAGCCTATATGCAATAACCTCAACAAAAAGGTGTGTACTTACCCTGATTGCCTTTTCTTCACATCTGCAGCCAGTGCAAGGAGGCTCAACCGAAGTCTGCATGCCCACTGATGTACCTCTTCATATAGAACCGCCGCGGTTCAAAGACTTAATCCATCTCTCTCATCCAATAATGTCCAGGCTCCCGCCTCCGAACTGTCTTGTCATCCTGATTCTGCATCTGTTGATCATTTACTGACTGGTCTCTCTCAGGGATCTTGCACCGGCATTGTATCATCCTTGTCCTCTTCTTTTGAGTATAAAATCTACAATCCCCCTTAAAGATCCAGAAATAGTGTCTCAGCTATTTAAAGGGAACTGGATAAAGGTTACTTAATAGGCCCTTTTTACTCTTCGCCATTTCCAGTATTTCGCATTTGTCCCCTAGGTATGGCAAAAAGAAAATACTCCGGGAAGAAAAGATTAATGTCCGATCCCTCCTCTCCTCAAAGTTCCTTGTCTTATTCCATCCAAGCCATTTTCTCTTCATTATTTCATGTGGTCAGTGCAATTAAGCTATTGAGCTATTGGTCAAGGCACATGGCTCTCCACAGCTGACATTCAGACCCCTTTAAAATAATCCCAAGTCATCCTTCACAGTTCAGTTTTTTTGGCTTAAATGGGAGTCCCAGCCGTATTTCACTGTGCAAAATTTCAGGTGGCTGAGGCTCCCTGCTGGATTCTTTTAAATAGAGCCCACCCCAAGTTTTCTGGACATTAAACTCAAAGAGATTAATGCCTCACTTCCAATGGAGAAAATAAATTTTTCAGGCATTTACCAATTCAAATGAGCTAACTCTCTCCTTGGTCATCTTAAATTCTCAATGCGCGTTATTCTGAAAGGGCACTCCTTTATTTCAAGACTGCGGTCCATGGCTTCTTCTGTGCGCAATTGCATAACGTCATACCAGTCAATCCAGGATGTTGCTCAGATGGCAGCCTTCTCTGGAGTCTTTCAGCCAGGTTCCACATGAGAAACGGTTAAGTTTTTCCACCATTAAGCTATGATTTTGGCTGCAAAATGTTTGCTCTGTTCTGTTGTTCCCTTCATTTGCCATTGTTTGGATGTCCGCCACAGTATCCAGCTCAATGCTCGATGATGTCATCCATCTTTCCCAGCCTATTTCCAACCGGCCTTCAAACTGCTTTTCAAAGGTATTTCTAGGGCTTACCCCTTCATCAGTGATAACAGACTTCCTGTTACGCTGTCCATGTGTATAAATGCTCTCAGTATCGAGACAAGGTTATTGTTTTTTTGCCTATGGCAACTCTCTTATTGATTGTTCATTTTGTTTTTATGGGTCTTTAAGATAAGATATTCCTTTATTTGTCCCACAATGGGGAAATTCATAAGGAGCGGGGAATTTTACTACTCCTTCAAATTAATTAAATCCAGTTAAAGACATTATCCTTTTCAGATCTACTTTTCACCCGATTTCTTTAGCCTAGTTTTGAAACACTCCAAACAGGACACCACTGCCATCATCCCAGCTCTTTAAGATCTTTAAAAAACTTGACAGCACATGGTAAGCAATTGCATTTTACTGGTGGTTAGTGCTTCACTTGCCTCACTGACTGTGTTACTCATCATTCAATTTAGTTTCAGATCACAAAGTCTTATGCTCACTGGTTGTGTTAATGCCTATTTAATGGTGCATCATCATTTTAATACCTGCAGAATTGTATCATTTTAATTTGCTCTGTTGTAAGTGTTTGTTTGTCTGTATACATATGCCATAGCATTGGCTACGAATTAAGCAAGCCATAGCATTGGCTACGAATTAAAAAAAAAACAAAAAAAAAACAAGCCATAGCATTGGCTACGAATTTGAAAAAAAAAAAAAAAAAACAAGCCATAGCATTGGCTAAGAATTCAAAAAATAAAAATAAAAAAAATAAAAATTCATTCCTATTTGCTCTTTCCATGTTTTCTGTCCTTCTAATTTTATCCTTCCTGTCATGTTTTGTTCTTAGCAGATTATTTCATGTTCTTTGTTTAACGTTCTCACCATTCGGCAAGTACATATTTTCCTTTGTGGGGAGACTCTTGTATTGTGTTATTTTTTTACGTTTGCACCCCATTCTTTTCCATTGACGGCTCAGACAGTAATTCTTCAATCAAGACGTCTCCCCCCAGAGTTCAAAACACCAAAGACTCTCTGTCAAGTTTCAATATCACATCACTTGTTGTAATAAATTACCTTTCTTCACGTACTCGTCTCTCCTGGTTGAACTGAAGCTCTAGCGTAAGTTCAGGCAGGAAGACAACAATGCTTTCTCGGCCACTGGCTATTTCTAATCTTTCCTCCTGCGCATGCTCACGCACAGTTCCCGCTGTCAGTATTTGGGGCTGTCATCGGAAAATCAGCTGGTGTCTTCCATCCAATAGCACGGTGTCACACCCTCATCGCTAGCCAATCGTCTTTCTGCTCCCCTTTTAAAATACGATCTTTCTCTGCCTCTAGCTCTTTCATGCCATTGATTCGCATGCCCCTCCACCTCCCCATCTCCACCTCGCCTTCATAGAATCATCAGTCACCCATCCGGCTTCTCAGTCTTCAGTTGCCACCACCAGTACCAGGACTCCGGGGGTTTATCCAGCAACAGCTCAGGCAATAATTCTTCTATAACAACGTCTCCCCCCAGAGTCCAAAACGCCAAAGACTCTCTGCCAAATTTCAATATCATGTCACTTGTAATAAATTATCTTTCTTCATTTACTTGTCTCTCTTGGTTGAACTGTCCTTATATCCATTTTAATACAGCTGAGTTTAGTTCTAATGCATCATGGACTTGTTTAGAGCCACCTGTTTCCTTTGAGGTGAAAAGAAATAACCCCAACAGGAGCTCCGTATGGTTAGGTATGAAAAAAATCAAGCTGCCATGTTTTAAAAATGAGGCTTTCCCACAGTACATCCTCTACTGTTGGGATCTTCTTAATGCTTTATTTGTCTGCGGTGACCTAAACTTCCTTCCTTTGAGTATGTTTTTGTCCTGTTGAGCGGCCAAAGAAATGGCCACAAGGTAAAGATACATATCTGTGAAAAAAAAAAAAAAAAAAACAGGATGCAAGGCTAATTTCTGTTTCCCAACACAGGAAAATGTAGAATTTCATAAGCAGACTGGAGATAGATGGCCTGAAAGCCTGTTGTTTCTTAGTACCAACTGGGAAAACAAGAAACTGAAAACCAGGAGTGTCAAGAACTCCAAGTAGACAAAGGCTGAAGAGCTTTTTGATTTGGAACAGGTTCAAATATTGCCATGATATTGTCAGTCATTTATGAAATTGGTGGGTGTTATTGCTTTTGTCTTATAATATTAACTAGAAGATGGAGTTATTCTTTAGTCTTTATGCTAAGGCGGCTAACTGGCTGCTGACTGTAGATTTATATGTATCAGACAATTGTTTTGGCAAGAAAACAAATATTTCCAAAATGTCGCATGGCAGGGGACACATTAAGGATTCTCATAATTTAAGAGGAAGTGGGCCAAAAAAAGAAAACAAACAACAAGTCTTACGTGTCTTCATCTTGCATTTTCCTCAGATCCAGTCGTTCTACAAAGCTAACAGTGGACATGGGCTCTCTCCAGTCAGTGTGTGCTGCATCAGGCCACTGTGGGCAACCAGGGCCCACCAACAACAACAACAACAACAACAGCAGCCCCTCCTACAGCCACCTGTCTGCTACATCATATTATATGTCAATGGATGACGAGCAGGGCGGCACACTGACAGCAGAGGAAGCCACCCAGTATCTAGAGCTCAGTCCTAAACCTGAGAGATGCAGGTAAAGACACAGAGGAGAGGTGTTCAGTGCAGCTTTTACTCACTTGCTACAAGTTGTCTGGCTGAGATTCAAGCACATTTTTGTAGAGATGATCTTTTGTTTTAGAAGAAGTATCTGTAAATGTTGTGCAGACATTAATACAACCGTCTGGTCTTTCCCTGCCAGCTTAGTTTATGGCATCTGTAGTTATCTGACCATGCCATCCTTCTCTGTCAGCAGTGCCCTGCCTGAGCAGCGTCCCTCCTTGTCTCACTCCTTCTCCCCCACCCTGGGATACATCTGTGGGCCAGTCCACTCCACTCAGCTTGAGGATGACCCTGCCACCGATGAGCCTGAGGCCCCACCAATTGGCTTGCGACGCGCCCGCCTCCAGAGCACACCTTCCTCCTGCTACAGTGAATGGGACAGCTCACTGTGGAACACCTGGAGCTCAGTCATGGACGGCAACATGGGCAGCACGCGCACCAGCCTCATCAGCTCAGTGGACAGCTGCTACACTAACGACAGCACCAACTTTGCCCGCTTGCTGGCTGTAGCAGCGGAGAGCATGAGTGGAGCCTCCTTGTCAGGTAAGCAGACCTCTTTTGATTAGTGACTGATGCTCCCTGAAGAAACACAACAGGTTCAGCTCAGTCTGGCAAAACAGAGAAATTAGATGTTTCTTTCTCTTTCTTTATGTTTCTTAAAAATTCAATAAAAACTTAAATGACAAAAAACAAAACAAAAAAGAAATTAGATGTGACCACTTTCACCTGGGAACTAAAACAACAAAAATGGAATGGCTACTAGTGGCTAGAGGATCCTGGCCTGTTGTGTTCATTGCATTCCTCCACTAGATGGGGCCCTCCCTCAATGAATTATCCTGACTGGTAACATGGAACCCTGTAGGCAGAGTAAAGACATACAGGAAATCTGTCAAACAGAATGAAACACATGACACAAGTTAGTTTTTAGAGCTCTTATAATTTTGACATTTAAGATTCTAAATCACTATAAAGAAGACAAAAGCTTTTTGGAGGTTTCTACTCATCTCTAGAATGTTGCACTGAAGAGTGAGTGTGCAAACATGTCTGAGCAGGTTTAGCAGTGTACATCAATGGTTGTGCATGTGTCTGTTGGTATAAGAGACAAAGACATTAAGTACAATATCTAAGGTGGCACCAAGCAATTACTTAGGACCTTTCAGCAAAATGAACCTCCAGATGAGTCATCCGTCTCTCCTGAGTCATCTCATCAGTCACTCTGCTCTCCGTCTGCAGGCACCGTTCAGCTTTATTCCATTTGCCAAACTCTCACTTTTGGCTGTTTTCTACCTCGACTATTTATCATACATACAGCAGCGAAATGAAAAAAAAAACTTTTCTCTGTAGTTGATAATGCAATCTCACAAAGGCGGAGGTTAAAAGTTTAATAATATGTGTTCAAAGCCTCAAATCAGATGAAACTCCTCACCCGTAGGGACAGCTGAGGTTGTTTTTCTTTTTTTTTTTTTTTTTACATATATGCATCAAATCAGGAATTCGGTCATTCATTCACATGACTCCATGTTAAATGGACATTAACACAAATGGACCTGGAAGGCAAACGTTTTCTCTGGAGGTGGACAAAATATGCTCACTTAATGTTCTTATTGAATGGAAGTTGCCTTGTCAGCAAGAGAACAGTTAAAAAAATATTCACCTTTACATTTTCCTAGGCAAAAGATCTGATTTACCTGTCTCTGAACTATCCACAGTGAGGTGAAGTGGCTTTAAGGATAAAAACAGTGTAGACTAATCATATGAAAACAATAGAGCAGCAGGAACAGGCTTGTTTCAGACTGGGACACTGTGTAATATGCACTTTCACACTCTCACATTAATTGGCAGAGCCTCTATAGCTTGAACCCTACAGCTTAGAAGAAACTATTATTATTCCTGGACTGCTACATTTTCTGAAGTCTTTGAAATGTACCAGTACCTTTAGAATCCAGAACATGGCTGATGTGAATTGCCAATGTTGGTTTTATTTTCGGTGACAGACAGCTGCTTCAAAGAAGCCTCTAAATTTGCTTTTCCCCAGAGAATCAGCGTGAAAGGTGCTCCTCAGAGGCCTTGAAATGTTTACTTATTCCGTTACCTTCTCCGAAGGCTGTTTTAATATAATCACACCACTCGATATTGAAATGCATGTCAACATGTCGTCCTCTTCTGTGTTTAGACTTCTCTCCGCCAGCCTCCCCCCTCAGCGCCTTGTATCCGTCATTTCGCACAGAAGGCGACTCATTTGGGGAGCTGGAGCATGTTCCTGCGTGGGACTGGAACATGGCCTGGGTGGAGGAAATGGAGGCTAAGTACAGAGCATGCTATCCTGGCAGAAGCAGCAGACCCTTTGACACTTAGGGGCTCTGCCAGAAGAGTAAAAGATACAACACAAATGAATTTTGAGACACAGAAATGCATTGTAGCAATGCCAGAACTGCAAGACAAGAAGAGGAGACAGACATGATACTGAACATTATTGATTTACTTTTTTGAGAGTCCTAGAAACATTTTTGAGGTCTGAATAATTCAGGGTTTGATGTGTAGCTATTTCTCTGTTAACAATAGATAAATATCTGGATTTGAAATATAATTTGAACCAACTCCTTGATGTTTAAGACACCTCTGCTAGTAGATGCAGGTCTGTTGTTTGTGTGTAATAGTTTTCCAAGTTTACCTCACAGCAGTCTGGCTACTATTTTGCACCCTTCAAATGACTTCCATTGAGTTTCTGAAGTGTCTTTCCCTCTCCATATCCGTTCCTCTCATTAAAGAATAGAATAATGAGATACCTCCCTCAGGATGTTCTCATCCAGTCTGTTTTGAAAAGGCCAGATAGACACAAAGACAGGATGCGAGACAGTGAGAAAGCAGTCATTACAGTAGGCGGAAGAAATACAGTGCTGAAGTTTTCCTTGTACCACAAGTTTGTTTCCTATTTTCATATGTTTGTTGCAGGATTTTATCAGGGCTATCCTACCAAACAGAGCCTGGAAATGTGATTTTGTACAAACCATTTTACTGATCAAATGTATATATACAGCATATTCAACAAACCTTATTTAAAGAATTTTCAACACATTCCAAATCATTTTCTGTTTTCCCATTTATTGTATTTCTTTGACACTCTGAGAAATATGTCATATTTTCTAATTATTTTGTCTTTATAAGCCCTTTTACCCACATTACAAAAGACCTTTGTTACACAAAGTTTGCATTAGACAAAATATTCTGTAGTTCAGAATAGCAAAAGTAGAAAAAGTGATTTTTTTATAAGTCATTTTGTTCACATTTAATTGAATTAACTTGAGATTTTACATTTAAATAACTTGAATTTTAGTAAGAAGGTATTGTAAGTGCTGTATGCATAGCTTAGTCTTTGCATGCGTGATGATTTTTATATATATATAAATTCACTAATGGTAGTAGACAAAGTTTTCCTTTTTTTATAAGAACTTTTATTTTGTTCACATTACATGACAGATGTGTTTCATATTTTTAAATAAATCTTTGTATTGATTGAAATTACGTTTTACGTTTTGTTAGGACTTCACATTTGGAATGTGTTCTAGCTGGGCTGTGGAATAAAAGCTCTTGCCATGTTTTGTATGCAACAATGTTTGACTGAAGCAGACATTATTTTCCCTTGTGACATTTATAGTGAAAAAACTTGCTGTCTTTGATGTTGTTGTCCCAAATTAAAAACAGCTTCATACACGGTTCAAATGAGAGTAGGACTGCATTTTATTATGAAATATCCACCCTACAGGATGCATTTGCAGTTTCTGGTAGAAGGTTTTTCACTTTGAAATGAAAGTGCTTCGCTGGTTCAGTTTGCCATGGGGCTTTCTGTGGATGTGGGTGAAGTGAAGTTAAGGAGGTAGAGATCTTTGTATTGCACACTGTCCCTCTGTGGGCTGGATTTTAATTGACCGCTGCTCTTCTTAATGGCTGTGTAGAGCAGGAAGGTGATGTTTAGAACTCATCTGTTGGGCATGATTAACCAGGGCAAACAATGCTGCTGTACCTGATAATGACTTCTAATTACAAACCATTGGAGAGAATAATTCAACCTTAATCTGTGTTTTTGTTTGTACAGAAACAGAAACAGGAAAAGAGTGATTTTTAACTTTCCTCTCCAAAAAAACCCCCTGATATTTCATGTTGTTTCTCCCTGTTTAAAGTTGATTATTTGCACACGCTTCTGACTGCCGTGCCTGAGTTGTATGAGTGTGAAGCAGGAAAAGCTTTGAGGAGCAAATATTCTTACAGTAAATCAAAAATGATTTCCTCAATGACTTTGTGTTCAGGATGAGTGTTTGTCATACAGCTGCAAAGCACAACACGCTCTTTTTCAAAGTAATCCGTGACTTATATCTGGGCTGCTAAGGTCAAATGAGACTGGAAATGTTCAGCTAAGACGTGCTTTGCTGTCTGTTTCATTTATAAGCTGCACAGGAGCAGCTGTGTGTGCCAGGATCAGAATTTATGTGTGGAGTATTTAAAAACCAAAACCAGTCCATAATTACCAGAGTTGAAAAAAACACGAAGGGATGTGAGGTACAGGGGTCATTTATTTTTTCTTTTCAAAAGATGAGCATGCATTGTTTCTTGGCAAAAAATTGAAAGAATGAAATGAGAGTTTTTTTCATGGCTTTTCCCTTTTTTTAATTTTTGAAGATTAACCAGCCTGCCTGATACGCAATTATTTTGTACTCAGATAAAATCAAGCAGGCCTGCAATTAATAAAGTCAAACCATCATCAAACATCAATAATTAAGTAAAAACAAGCCTTCTAGCACAAAAATTAAGCTTTAAACTGTGTTAAACTATCGTGTCACATTTACAATCAATATGCAGTGCAGCAAGTACTGGATTATTTGTCTGTGTGTGTGTGTGTGTGTGTGTGTGTGTGTGTGTGTGTGTACTGGACTGCCAAAGGGATTATCCTTCATCTGTCTCCTTCACTAAAGGCCATATGTTTCTACACGGAGCCTCCAGCTCTACTAAGCAGCACACACACTCACTGAAAAATGAGACCACACACTATGAGGTTCACATAGTAATGAATCAAGCACTACTGTATGTTTGCTTGTCTTATTAGTTCATCTGCACACACACGCACACATGCACACACACTGCCCCTGGGATTTGTGCATCACAGATTTTGGTCTATGCCAAAATACCAGCTTTATATAGCATGTCAAGCTAACCAATGACCCATATTAGACATGGCCTGAAACCATGCACACATTGCATACACATGCATGGATACATTGACATGTGGATTTACTGCATGTCTTTCCCGTAGTCTGTTATTTTACTCACTCGGATAATTACCATTCAAAGACCAGACACAAGAATATAGGCACTGGTGTGTGAGTGAATCCAGTATCATGGTCATAAAACTAGACCTGCTTTAATAATAATAAGTAATAATAATTCTAATCTTTTTTTTTCACATGTATGTGCAACATTGAGCAGTTTTACAGGATTACATCCTCAGGTTGACATAATTCACTTTGATTCCATTACATTATCTGCACCGCTATTCATACAATAGGATGGAACTTTATTGATCTGTGGTGAAATCAGGTTAGTTTTGCGGCCACAAAAATGATATGATTCATCAGGGAATCAAAGCAAATAGAATATAAGAACACAAATAGAACATAACAAGAGGAGAAAATAGATACAGAGACAATATTGGCAAAGCACTTAGTCAAATATACTGTATATTTTCAACACCAAAAAGGTGTGCAAAGTACATTCACAGCATATTGATTTGATAAATTGTCTGTAATAGTACACACTGCAGCAGCACCTAGTACAAGCAGCACCACTCCAGCTAGTGTGATTACAGGAGCAACAGAGTCTCTGTGGTTTTAAGAAAGTCCTATTATCATGCAGGCAGCAGTTCAGGTGGCGGTGACGTGCTCATATTGATTGACAGCAGCGGTTAACTGTGGTGTTGCATGCTAAAGCGGTAATCATTCAATTAACTGGAAATCAATGGCATGCATATGGGTGATCTGTTTCAATATTGCCCTGTCAGTCTTACAGGACCAGTGGACCACTTCAACACACATACACACACATGCAAGAGTCTTACACGTTGGCACATTTACTAGCATAATGTTTATTTAATACCCACTGTCACTATCCTGTGAAAAGCATGTATTTCCAAAAGTCAGCTTTTTAAGCTTTTGTGACAACACATTTTTAAAATAAGCTATAAAATGGTAATAAAATAAATAAAATTCCTTTTGTTTTGTTTCTCTTTCTCTTTTTTCCTGAGTCCTTAGAATCAAGAGAATGTTTTCAAGCAATAAAGGATCACTGAATCCTTAACTGATGGTTGAATAATATTAATGTTGCCTGGTGTATCTCAAAGTGAGAAAGTGACCAGTTTAAATTTGCTCTATTCAGAATACTATAAATCTACATAGTTGTCAGCTAGTTAGGACTACTTTTTTTGGAGGTGGTGGATAATACAGCACTTGTCAAGATGAGTTTTGTGACCGTTCACCTGAAATGATTCCAAAAACAGACAGGTACATTAACTGTATTAAGAGATACTGATTTAATGATTATATGACAAAAAGAAATACAATGAACATGCAAAATGTTATTATTAAAAAGGTCTGTTAAGTCTGGAAAATGAATTGCAATATTTAAGTGTACCTGGTCTGTTCATCCAAGGGATATTCTTTTATCTGTTCATATGGAATAAAGTGAGATATAGTGCATGTCAGTTTAACTATTAGATCTTAAAGCTATATGTTATTACAAAATAAGGGATGCTTTTCACAGCTTAAATGTTGAATGTTCTGTTGCCCTACGAGCCACTAAATCATCACCCATCTACGGCCACTGACCCTTCTGTCTACATAATGGCTTCATTTCAGCTTTTCTATGTATGCATCACATCAGCCAAAAAGTCACAAACATCCATCTCCGCTGTCACAGGGCAAATTAACATGGAAATTGGTGTGTTGCATTTTGGAATGAGGGAAGAGGGCTTTAAATGACGCCGTCCCCTCCCTTTCATCCTTCCTTTTCTGTCTCTGTCTCTTTTCTCTCCTCTCAGGCTGTCGGCCCTCTTCCTTCAGACCCAGTGGGCGTTTCGGCCCTGACACTGGCCTAATGAATGAGCGAGATGATTTATAGCTGAGGGAGAGGGAAAAGAAGGGAGGGATAGAGGGAAGTCGAGGGGAGCATGGAAAGGGTAAGGGGTGTTGGGTCACACTGTAGAAGGTCAGTACCGTAAATCTTCTCATTGTCTTATCTGTTGTTCTTTGCTCTCGCTGACAACCTGCTAACATAATATGCATTATAAGATCTGTTAGGACATATAAGGACATGTAACTTGTCAAGACAGCAACTACTCTGAGGGAGAAAAATTACAAACTTTAAGGGCCTTAGAGTAACAGAAATAGAATGAGAACATAAGGTTTAATTTTGTGGAACATCTTAAAGATGGCCTTTGCAAAATTTGGTTTTAACCTCTTAATGTTATTGCAGCAGTCGTCCCAAACAACCCATTAACTGGGTGTCTGATAAGCCATTTTCCTCCCTTTAGAACAGAAATTGGATGTTTTTTTTAAAAAAAAACCCATCTAATTTCTGTCTTTTGGCCTAAAATCAATGAAATGAACTGATTAGTCATCCAATAAGTAAGTGATCATGTAGTATATTCTTTAAGTAAAAAGTACAGGCAGAATAATGTAAATAATGAATGAATGAATAATGTAAAACAAAATACTCCCACACTAAGTAAAAGTCCTGCTTTAAAAACTCTCTTAAACACTCTCAGTAAAAGTATTTTCAGCAAATAAACATAGTGATTCTGCGGAAAAAGCATCTCCTGTGAGTGATACAATATTCTATATAGTATTATTAGTTTATTAATACAGATGCATCCATGTGCATGCAGCATTTTACAGATGTAGCTGCTCAAGGTGGAGCAGGTTTGAACTACTTTATACTGTACACAGTTATTCAAGTAGTCAGACCTGGGTCGGGCCTAAAAGGGATTGTAAGATGATTAATTTGATAGGAAAGGAAGAAAAAGATTTGCAACACAAACCTATATTCATTCATTCATTCATCCATCCATCCATCCCTTCATCCATCCATTCATTCATTCATTGTCTGTTGTTAAATGTTAAAGTTTAAACCGTTGTTTTAATCGTTAACAATCGACTGAATTTAACAAGCTTATCATATGGTTTTATGTAAAATAATAGTAAGTTTAAAGTATAAAGTAGTATGAAATGGGAAAACTAAGTACAAGTCCATCTCAAGTACTGTGCTTAGGTACAGTGTCTAAATACTGATATTGAGAAAATGTACCTGCCTTGCTCAAGTGAAAGCAGCTTCTGCTCCTGCCTTCACTGGATCATCAGGTGACCCATGAGAAGTAACTGCCAAATTCTACCAACAAGGGTTAAAGGACCAAACCAACTACAACCACTGTAATTTGACTAGCAAAGATTTCATATCTTAGTTTGACATATTCAGTACAGTCTGTTCATATGGCATCAAACACATTCCATAGAATGAGACAGACCTGACCTACTGATTTGCCAGGACCTGGGAGATTTTAGGGTATGTATGAAAATGTATTAGCAGAGAAAATCATTGGTGCCAACCTGCCCTCTGCTCAGGACTTCTCCACTGTCAGGAAACATGACAACAGACCCATCACACCCTGAACACAACCTGTTCCATCTTCTCCCCTCCGGTGGGAGCTACAAGACACTGTACGCCAAATCAACAGGACACAAGAAGAGCTTCTTTCCACAGGCCGTCCCTCTGATCACCTGTTAAATCAGTCATATAAAGTCAATAACCCTGTAACACTGAAACACCCACTTACCTTCAAATTATAAATGTCATATTTTGTTTAAATATACAGTGTTTTTAATATGCTTATCATCATTGTCAAATATAAATGTTAACATTATATACTGCATATAGACATGTATACATGTATATACTGTACATATGCACTGACATTGTATTTTATGTATATATATATACTGTTGTTATGTATATATACTGTTTATGTTTACCTAGCATTGATCAGCTTTGATCAGCTTTGCTGTCAAAGTTCTTGTATATGTGAAATCCATATGTGTATATGGATTTACTGAAATCACTGTGTCCAGTGGGCTATTTGCTAATGTTAAAGACTCTAAAACTGTCACTATTGTGCTACATGTCAACACTGGTGTATTAAATGATAAGTCTGAAAATATTCTATATTGTTTTTATTGTCAACAAATTCCACTTTAAGACCAAAATCAACAAAAATGTATATTTTGCTAATGTCATCCAGTTTACACTCTACCTCATGGGACCAAATGTACCATCATCATCATCTTCATCTTCATCAATACAAATGTAACCGGATGAATGATCACAAAGCACTGAAAAAAAAAAAACACACCCTAGGCTTTTCATTTACAGTATATGTGTAACTGAGTGTGTGACACTGTGAGTTTGTGTATGCCACAACACGGCGGGCATCTGCAGAGCACTGGAGGGTAATGCATGCCTTGTCTCAGGTGGACAGCGGGAGGGAGTGTGTGTTGCACTCTCAGAGTAGTGAGCTCGGCAATTTCATGCTCCTCGGTGCGTACAGCGCTCACCCAGGTGCAATGCACTGTGAAGCTGGGGGAAGAATGGGGAATTAGGAGATTAAGAAGCAAACAGAACCTCAGCAATAAGACAGTTTTTTATTTATTTCGGTCTGACTGGAAAGTGATGTCAGGGAGTTGGTGAGGTTTTAAGAAGTTTAGATGCTCAGTGTACTAGATTTTGTTTGACATTTTTAGAAGTTTGAACAAACACACAAATGTACATTTTCCAGCCTTCATTTTCTGTATATATATGTATATATATATGGCATTTTGTATATCAAGAAGAATCTCAGACCTGAATCTGCTGTACAGATGTTTGTAAATGCCCTGACAATGGTGGGGGATATGAGAGGATGGATAGAAAACTAAAACTGTTTTCAGTGCTGTGTGTGTGCATGTCTTCACACCTTAATTCATGTGACTGATGACTCTCATGTGACTGCCATGTGACCTTTATGACTCTGGAGACCTCAGTGACTTTCATGTGACATCAAGGTGTGAATGACCTTTAACAGTTTGATGAAAGCTTAAAATGCCCATGTCCACTGGCCAACCACTGGAACCTACTGTATGAAACCTCTTGCAAGAGTGGAAATGTGTTGTCAAGTGAAAATTATGCTTTTATTCACTTCATAAGAAAAAACATGCCTTTATATTAATTTGTCACAATTTGTATTAGATGTGATTGAAGTTTTTCCTTTGACTTAAAAGATATTTTCTCAAGTTTGTCTTAAAACAGAACTCACATGTCCCAAAAGTACAATAAAATGGTTCGGGTTGCTTGTTTGTCCTGTCTAAACTGACAGATTATTTTTCCACTTATTTACAAAATGTTTAACATTAAATTTCCTGTTTGCATTACTGTCCCACCACCGCAGCTCGTCAAGAACACAGTTCCCAGGAAAACAAAATGTTGGAACTTCATCATGACAAGACTTCAACTTTGGAACCCTCTTGATTGTTTCTACCTCAGACTGCTGACAGCTCATATTAGCTTCAGCTGAACTTTAGTATGCAATTTAGCACAGAATGAGGGCACCGTTTTTTTTGTTCTCCATCCCTTACATCGGAATTGTGTTAGCATGAAGAATAACAGCAACCAAAAACTGTTGCAATGTACACGTTCATTCTGCAAGAAATTGTTACAGACCTAATGTTTCACCCACATGCCATGAATGGAATACATCTTTCCAATTTTGTGGAAGGACAATGGAATGACTATGTGCAAAGCATGCAGCACAGTGGTACATATGGTGATCATCTGACTCTACAAAGAGCATCCACCATCTTCCACCGTCTTGATGGACCAGTCAGACCATTGATAAAAAGAATACAGGATGCAGAGAAGCAGAGGGTACTTCTTTATAACCCTGACCCTGATATTGTTCCTTCTGTTCCTGCTGACACTCTCTTGGTTGTTAGCCCTAACTCGCCTCTGCTAGTGGTGTCATCCATTATCTGGTATTGCCTGTTGATGGATATGACTGGGCTAATGCTGGGCACCTTCAACAGAGTTTCCAACTTATTCAGAGAGCTAACCCTGCCATTCTTACCAAGAATTTATATACGTGATTCTTTGGTTGAATGTTTAAATATTGAGATGGATGAAGACTGCTGTATAAATATGAGCAGGTTATATAAATCAGCTGGACACAATAGTGGCCTAACATCCAACATCCGGCAGCTCTTCAGCCAAAATGCCAGGTGGAGTACCACATGGATTGTGATTCGACACATATCCTCTGGATTGTTCCATATAACCGACATATATTGGAAGAAATAAAGTTGCCTGACAAATGGAGCCCTGGACTGGATTTTTGTTGGCTAACTATAATTTATGATTATGTACTATTTATCCATATTGTTTAGTTAAATTAGGACTTATGTTTTTTTACTTGGGTGTCCTGACAGGCTGTTTATACAACTGAAGAACTTCTGAGCTGGTTCATGTTTTGTATGGCTGTTCTATAAGTATATAGTTTCACAAGTTCCAAAATAAAGTAGAATGAATGAACGTTATGCTGCTTGTATCACGTATTCAATGTAAGTAGTAGGAAAATGTTTAAAAGCCTTTAATAAATTGGCATTAAAGACCAACAATAAAAACAGCAACATTTGAACTCTAAGGTCTTCATCAGGCTGTATAGAAGAATGTTAACTTACTTATTTGAAAATAACTATCAACTATGTGTTTTTAATGTAGAATTTATTGTTTCCTGCATTTATTGTAGCAATAGTAAACAAAGAAAATGCTCTTAAACTGAAAGCTGAAAGCATGTCCTTTCACCCTGCACGAATGGCAAAGGCAAAAAATGGTGATAATGCAACACTTTTCTCACAGTATAAGCCATGATTAGCTGTTATTACATGATGAGCGGCATCAGTTTGGGCTCATAATGTAATAAATTGTTACATTATTACATTGTGAGCCGTTATTACATTATGAGTTGCTACATACACATGCTGAAAGAAATGAGTAAAGGCTTGGATCCGCAAATGTATTTTATTGTACATTTACAAAACAACAAGAGTACAAAAAGTCAGTCCACAGACATTTTTTTGTTTGTTTTGGAAGGGTATATGCAAATTTTATCTCACAACTGCAGCAAACAGTCCCTCAGACGAACAAGGAGAAGGAACCAGAGAGGAGCGGGAGGGGTTACAATCAAACTTTTATAAAGCCTGTCTGTCTGCTGGCACACCGGAACATTTTACTGCAGAGAAACCAAATGAAACATAGAAAAGTATGACATTCTTAGCGGACTACATGGGTGCAGGGATCCCGATGGACAGGCGTCCTTTCAGGAGCGAGAACCCGCTCATTTTGGCTTTTCTGACCGCCCCTCTGGACCAGCAAACACACTTTGTGCTTCTTATTTTCTGTTGTTTTGCCATCACAACAAGAGAGTGCAACAGTAGTTAATGCTTTTCCAAAAAGTATACATTTTGACAAAAAGGTTGGCACATTCAAGAAGACATGAGCGTTTTTTTTAATAACAGACTTTTTTTTTTCCATTGTTTTTTTTTTTTAATCCTCATAAATACAATATACGTCTTTTTCCCTGTATCCAGAGCCCACAAAAGAACAGTACAGACACAGGTATTTACAAATCAAGGGAGAGGAGTGAACTTGATAGCTCATAAATAATCATAGTAATACCAAAAACATGATGTATGTAAGTCCATTGTTCTTTCTTTCACAGCAATGACACAGAGTCTGTTGTTCTGAAACAAAACATTTCCTCCTGTCCAGCTCATTGTGTCCACGGTGGAAAGATGTTGGGTGATGGAGGCATCAAAGGTACACTGACAGAGTCACTGGTGTCCTTATCTCATTTCCTGGGGGGAGAAAAACATTTTAACATTAGTAAAAACTCTTAAGTATTACAGAAAAAACTGTTCGTCTTTGATAAATCAAGGCAGATCTCTGCGTGACCCTGCTCCATGTACGGATCCGGGCACTGAATGCATTGCTAAGCTACACATGGACTGTAGTTGCTTAAGAACAAGAAGCTTTATTCAATCTTTAATCCATATTCTTCTTAATCATACTTCTCCACCAGTCTGTCCATCCGCTTATGATTTTTAGTATAGTGAGACAAAATGAGACAGATAGACTCATTCTGGCCATATCTAGGTATCACAAGTTTGTCTTGACTGTCAGTTTCGGCAAGAATAGGTCAATTTAGCCAAGATTTCTTTGTGGTCAGGACTAAGAATATGGCCCCCATGTCCCACCATGCTTGAGCCTGTACATTTTTACATGTGTTGCACGCTAATACTAATACTTGGACACACTCAAAACAAAGTTCAACGTGCAGTAAAGAATCTACAGCTGTTGGTTTGCTGCCATTTCTAATTAATGCTCCTGGGTGTAAGTCAGCTAAAGAAAGTACACTGTGAGTGACTTAGCTGCTGCTACACAATTTGTTACAGCACATATTAAACCTAAAATCAAGCAGTGATTGTCACAAATATGCATGTCACCTATGACGAATGTCATTGTGTCATTATTTCCATTAGAGACCATACGTAAGTATGGACATAAGTATGTGTTAAACAACATACACACTATAAATAAAAAGCCAGCAGAAGACAAGGAGTCTCATCTTTCTGGCAGAAGAGATAAGATAAATTATTTTAATTCGTCCCTCAGTGGGGAAATTTGCAAATAAATATAATGGGTGAGGCAGATCTATTGTGGATTTGGCTAAATTGGTCTTCATGTCTGTGTTCTTTTTCACCCAGTTCTAATTGGTCACAAAGAATATGTTGCTCAAATTAAAAACATCAGTTTAACATGAGCAGTGTTTGGTATAGTGATGTTGTCCTCTTGTGTGTTCAGAATCTAACTTGCAGTCAAGTGTGTTTCTTTTCATTCATGCATATCTAATGCCAGTAATTCCACCTTTGATATCCTTTTCATGTATAGATGTATATTGTGTCCCCAGAATCAGAGCTGATATAACCGACCTGAGGACAGCAACACTTTCCACCCCCACCCTCCCCCTCCCTTCCCAGACTGACCGCCTGGTTCAAAGGGCAAAGATAGCAGTCAGCACCACCACAGGAAGAAGGGGTAACCTAACCCAGGCTTCCTGTGGAAACACCTCAAACTTTACTGCAGATTAAGGAGGTCACGCTTTCATGTCCCCGGCAAGGCGTGAAAAGGCTGGTATGGGTCAGTTAGGGTCAGTCAGGGGGGTGAGGTGTTCCTCACTGCTCCACAGGGGGGTGACCTGAGAGGCACGAGATACAAGGGGGCTCTGTGTGTGTATGTGTTGTCAGCAAGTGAAAAGAGCAATTGTGCGTGTGTGTTTCACTTTTACAAGTTGCTTTGGTACATTCCCATGTCAGATGTGTGTTGAGGTCAGCATGGAGTGACCCGTGACAGGGCCATCCTTTCTCTTTCTCCATACACAGGCAGCTTTATTGGGACGCCTCAGGTTACAGCATTAAACTTAACAGCTACAAGGTTAAAAGAAAGCATCAAAGCTGCTACACTGTCCATTTCTCATAAATCCATGTCCATGTTGGTCGACTCAGTTCAGGGTTTTTTCCTCTCCAAGTGCTTTCTTTTTTTGGTATTTACTTTTACCATTTTGATTGTTGCTACACAAAGAATTTAAGTCAAACTTTGGAGGATAATTTTCCTTAGGAGTAAAGTTAAAGCAGTGACGGCAAGTAACTAAGTACATTCACTCAAGTATTGTACTTAAGCACCGTTTTCGGAGCCTTTTACTTCTACTCCACTACTGTTTCAGAGAGAAACATTGTAGTTATTACTCTATAACATTTAATTAGCAGCTATAATTACAACTAAACGAATTCAGATTCTACAAACAAAACACACTGAAAGTGTGACAAGATGCATTTCTGTATGCAGTTCTAAACACTCATGGGGCCTAGTTTTTTGTTTATTTTTATTTTATTTTATATTTTACCTTTGACACTTCAAGTACATTATTCTAATCCTGCTTATGCACATTTACTTATCAAGCATTTTCAATGCAAGACTTTAACTATGAATGGAGTATTTATTTTGGTGTGATACAGCTAGTAAAAGATTTGTAAAAAATAATAAATAAATAAATAAATAAAGATGAAAGATCATAAATCACTATTTTGTTGTACTACTGTGGACAGTCAACATATATTGTAAATACAGAAATTTGAAAATGGAAAGAAAACTATAAAACCTTAAAAGGAAATTGTAAAAGCTTAAAAGGAAATTGTAAAAGCTTAAAGTGTAAATTTAAGTTTTTGTTTTTTTTTAAAATTGCGGCAGCAATTTGTCATTTCAATATCCAATTTCCTTGTCCAGTTTCCCCCTTTTTTAAAATATCTACAAGTAGAGTAAAATAATGACGTAGTTAGAGATGTTTTATTCACCCTTTCATTTACCATTTCAATTCTGGCTAAACTCCATAAGAAACAGTCAGACAATTCATTATTTCTGTACTTTTTCTTTCTTCTCTACTGTTTTTTTTCTGTACCTAGCCAGTACAGAATGCTGTTGACAGATGAGCTACATTCATACAGCACTTTTCTGACAAAGCAGTAAAGAGCTCTGTCTTGCCTCTCATTCACCCAGTCACACTTCACACACAGTGACAGAGCTGCCATGCAAGGTGCTTGCCTGCTTATCAGGGTTTAGTGTCTTGCTTAAGGTTATTTAAGGACAGAAGTAGCCAGGGACCCACTACCTTATGATTAGTGGACAACATGCTCTACCTCCTGAGCCCAGTTGTGTAAAGTCATTTTGACATTACACAGCTTTCTATTCTTTCTGTCAGCTACCACACCTCTGCCTACCTACGGTAACGCTGAGGGACAAGTCAAACACTGTAAGTGTTGCCTCACTCCCACAAAATCCCTGCAGAGCTTCCCATTCGTCTGGCACAGCTTGTTCCGCCATAAAAGACATCAGCTCGTCGCGAGGGAGCCTGCAGGGGGTGCATTTAAAGGAGTGCACCCACAGTGAAGTGTGGCCTCAGAAGTGCACTCCAGAGAGAGCAGTGGGCGTGCACGTGGAACATTGTTTCTTACTGTAAAGCCTATCCTAAGTAGCCAGTAATGGTAGATCTGTATGTATGAGCCTGAGAGAGCATGTTGGTGTGTTTGTGTAAGTAAGAAAAAATTATATATACAGTACCTTTTTAAACGCTGGCTACAAAGTGCTTTACATTTACATCAGTAAAGAAAAAAAAACCTCACACTAGAGCACACAAGAGAAAAACCATTCAAAAATCCATACAAATACAACACACATACACAGAAAACAGACAGCAACTAGTCAGTACCAGAACACAACCCTGAAATTATAGAGAACTCAAAGAAGTGGGATGTTAAATGCTGTTTGGAACAGTCAACAGACAACCGTTCTTGTTTTAGTTGATTTATCTATTAAAAACTTTAACTGCTTTATTTATTCCCAGTTTTATTATTTTACTGACTTGACTTTTATCATTTTTTTACCTTTTATTGCCATTTTTATTATCATTTTTATCATTATCATTTTTACTATATTGTAAATGAGGCCTCTAACTCTAACTAATTTTCGAGTTAAAATAAAGCTAATGAAGATGAGTTATTAGTTTGGCACGTCGTATAGCCAACAGGTTTCGGTTGGATGACCAAAGTGAACGCTAGGGGCTTAGTAGCTTGGAAATGAATGCAGGAGTGAAGTGATGTAGAGGAATTAAAAAAATCAATTCTGAATTTCATGGGCAGCCAATGCAGCGAGGCTAAAATTGAAATGATATGAGATCTATGGCCAGTCCAAATTAGGAACCTTCAGAATGGATGGAACAAGGCCAGGTGTTTTTAAAAGGGGCTGAATTCAAGCAGTCTTCAATTGATCAGGGACATAACTGGAGGTGAGGAACAGGTTTATAATAGTAGGTATAGCAGGGCCAATGATGGTCTCTCTGCATGTTGTGCATGGTAATGGGGGCAAATTGATTAGTTAATTAACACTACTGGATAGGTCAGAAGAGGAGAATGGGGACACAATGTTGGATCTCATGCTGTTGATCTTGTTGACAAAAAATGATAAATACAATTCACAATCTCTATTTGGGGTGACAGAGATAGCAGCAGGAGCAACTTGTACAAGCTGATTGATTGTGCTAAACAGAGCTCGGGGATGGTGTTTATTTGAGGTAATTAATTCTGAGAAGTGAGCTGTTCTTGCATCCTTGATTTTCTGACTGAAGTCAAAGCTCTTTCATGTGTAGAAAATAAACTAAAGTTTTGTCTTTGCAACCTGTGCTCAGTTCTCCTGAAGTTATGCTTACAGCCATGGAAAGCATCATTTATCCACAGGTATGATTTGGTGGCTACTACTGACTTGGCCGTAATAGGTGCAATAGTACCTAAGAACACAGGTTATTAAAATTTTTCACCAGATGATTAATTTTAAAAGGTTGGAGTGACAGATTACACAGACTACTTACAATTGTAGGTAATATGGATGAAGTTACTACTGTTAGCTGTAGTTGTGTAAACAGGGATGAATTTCTATGGTCTAAAGTTTGTGATGACAGGAATCAGCGAGACTGGGTTAACAGATAAACAACTGTCAGGGGCCCGAACCACAGACACGCATTTAACCTTCCAGTTTGTTATAGCTGCAAAATTCATACAGTACGTGGCACTTACAATGACAGGAATATCACACTTAAAAGCAGTTACTGATACAGTGGAACAGACTAACCAAATGTCAGTTGCTAAAAGAATTTTCATGATTTCAGCAGCAGTCCCATGTTGAACCAGTCCAGTTTGTGATGACCGTCATACTGAAAACCATAAATGTAGTGAAATTGCCAACCAAAGGAATTCCCAGTGATATACAGTAGCCTTTCAGCCAGAAGTGAAGACTGAGTATGTAGCTGAACTTGAGTCACGTTGAGTCTTTGAAGCCGGGAGAGTGCTGATGAGGCTCATAAAGTCCGCTTTCAGTTTTTTTGACTGCTCTTTTTGTGTACGACTATGTGTGTTTTATGGAGCACAAGTAATGATATGTAGTAGATAAAACTAAACCACACGAACCTCTCAATGGCAGTAATAGTCTTTGTACCCATGCTCATAAATATCTAAAAGCATCAATTATTAAAACCATTTGAGGTGAAAGATTTTTTCTTGCATAAAACTGCACTGAAATTATAGAATCATTAGCGTTGCTGTATCCTACCTCGTTGTGTTTTCTGGCCGAGTTGAGCCCTCGGGAGCCAGTGGAGCCTCTGGATGAGGAGCTTCCTGTGGTTGAGCAGTTACTGGACATCTGACTCCTGGAAAGGTAACCAGCCTTACTGCTGTACGCCATCATCTCCTCATCTGAGGAGGCAAGGATAAGGCAATCAAAATGGTTAACAGTGAGGGACTTAAGTCTGTTTAAAAGGCAGCACAGTGTCTTAATGGGCAAATGAAGGCTACTTTAGACATTGATATATCTGCTGGTCAAATGACAGTTTAAAGCTGATCCATGTTTAATTCAGCCATTGGGTATGATTATCAGCTGTAATTGTTCTCTACATGAAAGAAGGTGAATCAAACCATGAGGCCAAAAGTTTGATTTTTTTCTTTTTTTGGATTTTGTTTTAGGATATCGGGGTTTTCCGGACACACTTTGTATTTTCAAGTCAAGACCATCAACTTGTGATGCGTGCTTTCCACACTGCAGTTACATGCTATAAATATTGTAGTCATTCACAATGAATGATTTGGTGACCAGTCACGGACACAAGTGTTTGTGTTCTAGCCAGTTTCATTTAGTGTGCAACATGGGGTTGAAAATACTGCAGTGCAGTAGTAGGGCATGATAAATGTGAAAAATGCTATATCTGAGCGAGGTCACGAGTGTACAAATTTTACTCTATTTCAGTGAGATATGAAAGTGTTGTCTTATCATCTCATTTCTGAAGGGAGTGAAATATTTCAGGAGAAATACACATTCTCTGTGCTAAATTTGATTCTGCTGCCGTTACCTATATTATGGCTGAGTAGTGTGTAGTAAGGACACTGCAAGACTTTGTCTTACTGTCGGCATGTCTTTGTCCCGAGCCTTTCCGCTGATGACTACTGCTGCTGTATTCGCTCCTCTCCAGGGAGGACACGGCACCGTTCACCACATTGCTGGCCTCTGTGCACCCCTGGGGACCTTGCAACCTGTTTTCCTCTGGGGGTGGCTCTGGAGGTGGGGGCAGGTCTAAACAGAAAGAAGTGGAGGGAAAAGCATGCATGCAGACTGTCTGAGTTAAGAATATAAGGAAGATGTTGCCTTTTCAGTCAATGCATTTAAGCTAATTTTAGTGTCAGGTTTCTGTTACATAATAGCTTTATACTGCTTTAAAGAAAAGAACATTTTGTTTTCTTAATTGAGAGGACCTGAGATGCTATTTCAGTGTTGTTTTCTTTTAGAAAATAGGGGTAAATTTAAATATACACAAACCTTAACCTTAAAATGAGGGTTCTGATTGTGTGATTCACGGTCAGCCATGTGCTGTTTAAGTGTTTTTCAGTGGTCTGGTAAACATATGGTATGTGCAGAAAAAAAACAGTAAGCTATGATTACAAGTCAAATCCATGTATAAAATCAGGAACACCAGCCTCACATCTTGCCTTTGTACCCGAGTTGTAGATATTCAATCACAGATGGTGCTGCAGAATATCTGTCTGTACGTGATGGATTATTATGGGGTGTATTTACTCACTTACTGACTAAAAGCAATGAATAGTAACAGAAAATAACTGTGGACATTATTTTCTCTGTTGCAGCAGAGCTGCATATTCAGCTACTAAGAATATTTGATGTCCTATGACAGTGTCATTGTCACGTTGATACAAAACACCTTAATTTCTAATAGCTAATGTATGTTCAATAACACTTCCTGAATTTGAGAAAATGTCAGTGATGAAAAAGAGATGGAGACATTATTGTTCCCCATCCCTGAAATGAACATATTTGAATCCATGCAGAAATCCACTCACCTCCTTGTATGTCTCTTCTGTATGCTGAACTCTTCGACACCTTTTTTTTCACTCGTGATTTTTGGTTGGGAGGAGTGCATGTATCTGCTGGGGATGAGCGACTGTGCACTGTTTGAGGGAAGGGAAAAACACTACAATCAGAAAGTGTTTTTTCTCCATACTGAACAGACATGGAGCATTTAATGTATTCATGAATATTGATTATTTAAATTACAAACAGTGAGTCAACACAGTTCTAACGTGAATGCGTACATGATTGTTCAGCTTTCATGATCTTGTTTGCTTGCTTGCCGTGCATTAGTGTGTGTGTGTTACACGCAGGCTTGTATTCATGAGCACATGGCACTGCCGGCCACTTTACCGGGTGTAGTCGCGCTGACGTTGTCTTCATTGAGAGCTGGCCCCTGGCTGTGGAGGCAGCGATGGGCAGGACTTTGGCACTGCTGCGTGCCAACCTCTGATGAGCCGTGATGCTGTTGGCCAGAGAGGTTGGGGTTGGACTGGGTGAGTGGCGAGCTCGGCGCCTGGGGAACTGGCACTGGACCGCAGGGTAACCTTCTGCTATGGGAAGTAAGGGCAACATGTTACTGGAGAGAACAAATCAGTGGAATAGGAAACTACATTTTTGGTTCAGAGTGAGGTTTAAAATAGAAGTATAAATTCTGTGTATGTTTTTTATTCTCGATTTAGTTGCTTGGCTATGCCTTGTGAATCTCACTTTGCATTGGTAGCAAGAAGATATCCTAACTTTGGCTTTCACAGTTACATAGTCATGCTACATAGACATAGTCCATGTTAAAACTTTATAATTAAAAAAAACCTTTTATTAGATAATGCTAAAAAAGAACATGGGGAGCTGTAAACTGTTAAGACCCATTTCCTACTGTTATGCAGGAATATGTTGATGTTGACAGATTGGTGTGAAATAAATAACAGTAACTTTATTTACTCATTGCATCATAATGACCATTGCACTGCAGCATTAACAAAAAACGTCCTTGTGTTGCGTAACTAAGCAGCGGAGAATGGACAGGATAGAAAAACATGAGGTTAAAATGAAATCACAATTCCTTTCACAAAGCAGAGTGGAGGTTTGCTTTCAAATATGACCACAAACATTAGCTAGCATTCGATGCTGAGCCCGTTCACATACCGTGACAGCTGCTGGCTGTCCAGTTGGTTGAGACGGGGGAGGTCATGGGGGGCTCGTGTCTCCTCGTGAGGCGATGGGGTGAGTGTGGCAGTCGACTGGTGGCTGTAGGAGGTGGCTGGAGAGGAAGCATTATTCCTCTGTGGGGGAGACGGCCCATCCTCGCAACCTTCCATTAGATAGGTCCTCTCTGGGAGGGGAGGACACCACTCCTCATCTGAGCTACAATGACAAACAAGAGTGTTACAGCTAGATGATACAGTGGAAGAGACTTATCTTAACAATATTGTTGAGGGGCAGCCTGTTGTCCCCCTGGTGCCTTCAAATCCAGCCACTATGAGGCTATTTAAAGATTAATGCTGTTCTTTCAGCCTCGACTTAAGTAAGAGGGCCTTGCCGTTGGCTACACTGCAGGAGGCTAAGCTTCCACTTGGGTGGGACTGCTGCTACAAGTGTGATACTGAACGATAGTTTGCTGTGAGGTTGCAGAGAGCGACTGGTAAGGAGGAAGAGCTAATTGTGTTTTAAGGGTGGGGAAAACAGCTAAATCACTAAAGCAATTGACCACGGCCGAGGTAATTGAGTTGTTAAAGCCAGAGGCATAAGAGTCACGTTGGGTTCGATACTTAATGTGCCTGTTAGAGGTGACAGTAAGTCTAAATGATGATGTAGCAGTGTAATAGTAATTAATAGAGATGTGAGTGTGAGAAAGAGAGGGAGTGGAAGTCTGACTCACCCTAAGTCCATGTCCTCGTGCTCAGGGGGCTGGTCGTCCTGCTCACACTGTTCCAGCTCTCCGACTGGGGGAGGTGGGGGCAAAGCCTCCATCCAGGTCAGAGATGGGGTCTTGACAGCCTTACCCATCGCCTTCTGCTTGGGCTTACCTATAAAACAGACAGAGAGCCAAACACAATGATTCACTTGTTGGAGAGGATATTCTGTCACATTGAGCTCATTCATCATGAGCATGATTTGACACATATCCCAGCAGGCCTGTGGCTGTCAGATATGAATATGGGTATGACAGCAGGGCACAATGGGGCAGGAAAATGTAATTTATAAAATAACTATTTTCATTTTAACCCTTCAAGAAAATGCACCATTTCCTAAAGAACAAGGCAACATCTTCAAATTGCTTATTTATACAAGTAACAATCCAAAACCTAAAATATTCAATTTAATATCCCACACAACAAAGGGAAGCAGGAAGTCATCACAACTGAGAAGCTGGTACTGATTGATCAAATGATCAAATGAATGAGTAAAATAGTTGCCAATTTTTTGTCACTTGAGCAGGCAAATAATTGACTCATCATTTCAGGTCTGATGAAAATAAATAATTATAGATAAATGTGAAAATACCGTAGAAAGCCAATGAATAATAAACACAGAATATGAGAAATCTCGTTGTCATAATAACATCTGAACACAGATTTTTGGTACTGTTTTCATAGCCTGGAGGCAAAGCTAGAAAACACTCAATTCCCCTGGTTTTAAGTGGGATCAGGAGCAGTGACTGGTCAGTTGATGCAAACTGGTGCAAGATGATGCGCTGCTTTTAAAAACAAGCACTAAGACATGCTGAGAACTACACAGTGTGTGCTGAGTCCTCACCACTGCAGCGGTCTGGCTGGGCGTACTGAGCTCCAGAGGGCCCCGGCTGGGTGATCCAGTGTCCATCATCCTGCGGCTCGCCACTGTGGGCCGGTGCCTGCGTCTGGTTGGTGAAGGGCATGATGGACGTGGAAGCATAGGGAGTGGTAGAGGTGTGCTGGGCGTAGCTGAAACTGTGCAGGTCCTCGCTGGTGGCGTCGATGGTGCTGTAGATGGGACCTTCAGTGGAGCCACCCATGCTGTACTTCTCCGTCTGATTCAGGTAGTTGGAGATGCCAGCGTCTACACAGGGGGATGGGATGGAGGTAACATTTAGTCTATTATCAAACTTATTACCAAATTACCAAACTAGTCAGTTTAAGCAACATCCTACCATTGTAGTATCTCTCTGCTGTGTCATGATTGGTGGTGCAGCAGTTGACAGCCTCTTTACTGCTGTGGACTAGGTTGGTCGTGGGCCAAGAGTCTGCCAGCCACGGGTAGTTGCCCATGTTGCCTCCCAGCACGCCGGGCCTACAGAGACATTCTGGCATTAATTTAAGACATGGTGGGACACAGTACAATAGCAACAACTGTCCAGATGGAAATACAAAGACCAGCAAGAAAAAACAGTGAGAAACATTTACAATTGTCACTCCAGTCTTTAGATGACTGTTAATTCAGATAAAATACAGATACATAGCAGAGTATATATGTAGGATAATTTGATTACCTTCCATTGAGTCCTGATCCCTCTCCATGAGGGAAACCAACTGCAGAAGACAGCAGGAAAGAGAGAGTGATGAGGAGAGGTAAACTGACTCGTGGATGTTACATTTTTGTGGCCTACTTGGTGATGCTGCTTATTTCATGCTAGATCAGCCGTTCTCATTTCCATAGGAATTCTTTCAATTCCACACAATACTGTATGTCAGTAGAGAAAACACAACTAAAGCATGTGTCTATGTTTTTCTTATCTTATAACAGATCTCTGAAAGCAATGCTGCAGTAAGTACAATAACTACAATAGGATCGTATACAGTATGTAGTCACAAAAAGAAATATAGAGGTGTAAAACAGGTACTCATGGCCAAATTTAACCTTAAATGTGAGGATTAAATTGTGGCTATTTTCTCTTGATTTATTAAATAAATCATACTGGCTCCCTGATGCATTCAAATCTGAAAAGCTTTGGGCTATAATCTGAATGCCACTTTAAGTAATCTCCACCACTTCTGCCATATGTGCAAGGTATCATATCAGACAGCAGACAGAGAGAGCCTCAGGCCAATAACAAACTACCATTTCACATCTTATTCATTCTTCCTGACCTGCTGGTGTGTAGGCGAAGGAGGCAGTGTAGTGGCTCAGCTCCTTCCTCTTTTTGCGACGGCAGTAGATCCAGACGCTGAAGCCCATGAGGATGACCCAGCAGGCTCCGCCGATACCTGCGATGAATGCCGGCTGCTTGACCACATCGGTGATCTGCTCAGCCAGACTCACGCTGCTCTCTTCGCCACTGTCACTGGTGCCACTGCTGCCTCCGCCGCCTGGCATGGAGGGCTGTTCAGCTGGCAGCTCTGGGACAAGAAAATGGGAGGTAGGAGGGCAAAATGAGATGACAAGGAAGAACGGAGGGAAACTACAGATCATTTTATCACTTTCTTTGTTGACCTGTTGTTTTATCCATCCAGTGTATTTCATATTGTATAACTTGTGCTAGTGTTTTTAAAGCCAGACAGAGCAATCAATAAAAGCCTCACCATGTATATAGAGTAACTCTTTTTATGCATGAATGAGCCTAAAGCAGTTGAGAAATGATAGAGATAGGGGTATGCCAACATGCATGTTTAGCAGGTATGATAAATTATCTTGTTCACTGTCTTAGTTTAGTGTGTTAGCATGCTAACATTTGCTAATTAGCACTTAACACAAAGGACAGCTGAGGCTAAAGGAAATGTTATTAGTTTTGCAGGTATTTGGTCATAAAGCAAAATATTGAGCAAAGTAAAATTTAAAACTGATGATGGGGCTGGATGAAAAGTTAAATGATCAGGATCAAATCATCAGAATCAGGATTCATCCTCTGAGCACCATAAATGTTGGTACCAAATTTCATGCCAATCCATGGAGCAGCTGTTGAGAAATTTCACTCAAAGCCAAAACTGTCAACCTCATGGTGGCACTAGAGGAGGAGTCAGAGGATCACGAAAGTCATTAGAATTCACTGTGGACCATAAATCTCTTTACAAAATTTCATGGCAATCCATCTGATAGTTGTTGAGATATATCAGTCTGGACCAAAGTGACAGACCAAAACACAGACAGACAGTCAATGCCATCCACAGGGCAATGCTGCTGGCATGGCTAAAAATACAAAAATAAAGAAACATTCTGACATTAGGGTCAGGGTTATGGTTGTTTGTCTCTGGTACATCTGCACAACACTGTTTTCAACACTGCAAACTCACTGATGAGGACAGACACTGGCTGACTGCGAGTGCCGATGCCGGCGCTGGTCACTGCTGCCACCTCCACTTGGTAGAGCACACCGGGCATCAGGCCTTTCAACACTGTGGACAACATGTTTCCATCCACCGTCTTGTTGATGTAGTAGCGCGTCTGGTTGTCGCCGCCACTGCCCACACACCAAACCTTGTTGGGATACACAGAGTTGGCATTAAAAAGCAGATCATTTCATTCTCAGTGTGTTTTTCTGACACTATAAGATACTTGTTGGTTTATATTATTCGGCTGAGAGTGTATTTGCATTTTTATTCACTGATGAAATAGTTAACTATAGGCTGGAATACATTAGATCTGTTCAAAACAACATCAAAGCACAGTCGGATATTCCCTGTGTTAAATGTACAGTAGTCATTGAACTTGACCACCAACCTGTGTGCTGTACTCTGTGTTTGAAGTCTTAAAAACACAGTCATTTTCTTCTCCTTTGACAAGGAAATATTTCTGCATGTACACTGAGTGAACAAAATATTAGGGTCATCTTCCTGAGATTAAACTGCAGCCTCTTTAAACTGTCCACAATCCTCCAAATAACAACAAGCTTTCATTAATCTACACCTTTTTTGTGACTAGTATAAATTTATTTAAGGAAATCTTGCTTGTCTTAATATTTAGTGCATTGAGTGCAAATTTTGTCTAAAGGAAGCCGTTAAAAATACAGGAGTATGTGCTAAATAGAGTATGACTTGATTGAGGTGTGTTTACCCTGTACTCTTGGATGATGCCGTTCTGCATCCGGCTGGGCGGAGGCTCCCACGAGACGCTGATGCTGGAGCTGTTGCTTAGCTTCACTGTTGCCACTGTAACAGCTCTGGGTGGGGCACTGGGGACTGTGAGAGGTGAGGGACAGCATTCATGTCATTTCATCAACATCACTGTGAGTGCAATTAATGGAATAATAATTAGCAAGCGAGTACAAAACACTTAAACTGCAAAGAAGAAATTGCTCAGTGCAATAATAGCAAGGACATATAAAACACAAGTTAAGAAACATGAAAATGAGCTGTAACAGGAGGGGAAATTAAGTTTTAAAAAGTTAATAATGTTTTTTTCCCAGACTAAGCTACTCAAGCAGGTCGATATAAAGTCTATAAGCACTGGTTGCAAGAAAAATTCTGCTCCCTTATTTTCAATCTAGAGTATACATCAGCCAATATAAAGCTGCTGTGAACCTCAGGCTGCAAAAATTGCAGTGTGTGGAGGCTGAATTTAATGAAAATCCAGATCAATATAAATCAACCCAAATTGCAGAGGATATAAAATTAACCCCAAAATGAGATAACATTACTGAGATTCATGTGGTGTCAGGCAGGCTAATGAACAGCCATTTTAAAGTCACCCCAATGTCAGAGAAAACCTATCCTAGTTTATTAAAAGAGGTTTTCTTTGAATCTCTTTATGGTACGGACATGTCAGAAGTCACCAGGTTTAATACCTTCTTCTGGGGTTTGAACCAGTAATGTTCGGCTGTCCTTGCCCTGGAATTCATCGAAATAGGGACGGATCTTTATCTCATACTCAGTTCCTTTGAGAAGGTTGGTGAGAATGGTGCTGCGCTCAGAGGGGGAGTTGATGTCCTGGAGGAGCCAGGTTCCCCCGCTGGGTCGGTAGAAGAGACGGTAACCCTGGACGAACTGAGACTGACGGTCAACCTTGATGAATTGAGGGTGACACATGGGGAAATTAGAAAAAGATGAAAGAGAGGAGACATGGAGATAAAGTGAAAGAATACATTTCTCCATTCACTAACCCTAACTGAACCCTCAAGCGCTCCTTCCCTAATTAAAACAAAGAACCACTCACAGTCCAGGATACTCGGATGGAAGCTGTTGTTAGTGTGACAGGATCTTGCAGCTGGACAGCCACCTCTCCCAGCTCCCTTTGCACCTGCCTATGGTCCACTCCCTGACCTGTAGGACTCACATCTGAAGGAAACATACATATTTCACTACTTTTTAGAGTGCTGCTGCCAAATGCATTAGCATAGTCATTCTGTATTTGGTGGGAAAGAAGTGGAGACTGACCTTGTGTTCTGACAGGCTCAGAGATGGGGCTCGGGTCACTCAGGCCATAGGCGTTGACAGCTCGGACAATGAACAGGTAGATGGTGTTTGGGAGGAGGCCGGTGATTGTGTGTGTTTCCATCTTGACCATGTCGGCTACAGTCTGCCAGGTGCTGCCTGCTGATTGGCTGAGAAAAGATAGAAGAACCAGTCATAATATGATATTTACCAAACGAATTTGATAGACAAGACAACACAGTTACCTTGATATGTGTCATTTAAAGTTTCATTCTGCCTTACATGGGTTTACACTCACAGCTGGTGCTTGCTGTTCCACTGAAACTTCTGCACATCAAAATGTTTTTTGGGACAGACGTTGCACACATGACATGCATGTACGTCATGTAAGCAGCAGTTCACTGGTGTGAGAAGGGCCCTTTTATTATTATCCTATATAAGGCTGTTTGACAGTTTGAATGGGAAAGTTTCAGGAAAGAGTGAGAAATGCCATCACATTTAACAAAGAGTTCAAAGTAATACCTCCACTACTCACATTGTCCAACCAAGAGTTCATTCATATATTTTGCTTTAAATGTTTTTACAGCAAGTAAGGGACAAGTACCTCAAATGTGTACAGCACTTGGGTAAATGTACAGTCCTTCACTGAAAGGCTCTATACAAAAAGATGTGTGTCTGCATGCACCTCACACGCATTCAGGAATACTTTGCAATGCTGATTTGATGTGCAGCTACACAATTAAACAATGCATGAGCAGATCTCCAGGCAATAGCTGGATCTATTTTTGGCTTCCTCTAATATTTCTTATCTGGTAAACAATAGCAGATGTGAGCAAAGTCACTCGGTTCAGAGAAGTTTGTGCTCACTTAGAAGATCTCCTCCAAATGATACAATTTGCTGTCCTGATGAATAATGTAATGAGGCTTGTAAGAAGTCACAGCTGCCAACAGGAAATGAGGGCATGTTCTTAGCCTTGTGGCACTCCCCCAGATGCATTATCCCGCCACCCCTCAACTCTTTTCATCTCTCCCTCTTTGTCTGTGAATTTACTGTCACCTTGGCAGAGCTGCAGTCACAAAGGCCTCCCCAACCATTTGTCTGACACTTCTAGATTTTCCCCAAGGGTACTGTGGGGGTTTGTGGTGAACTAGCTGTACAATTATACCAAAGAGGAAAACGACTCATGAATACTCATCTCTTGTGTGTGACTGTAGGCCGCCCTGTGCCAGTGCTAGATTCAAGGTAACTTTGTGCAGGATATGCTCAGAGGGAGTTCACACACTCACATACAAGGCTGTGGCCCCCAAAAACAGAAAATGAATGCAGTGTCATCAGGAGAATGGAAAATCTGCCTTTGTAGATTAAACAAACAATATTGCATATGTAGACACACACACACACACATACACACACAGACAGACAGACAGACAGACAGACAGACAGACAGACAAAAGCCCCAACCCTGACTCTTCCCTGTGCTCCTAGAAACAAACCTTAGCACCTCAGGCAAGGAAATGTTATTGCAAACATCCCACTGCTCCCCTCCAGCCGCTTTATAAAGAATTAGCTTGCGTTATTCGGAAACGCTCTGCTGCCATTGGCCGCGGTGGACATCTGGATCTGATTAGGCTCTGCCGGTGTACCCCTTTATCGAATTGGAAGGACACATTTCCCCATAACGCTGCCTATCTTCATCTGGAGGCCTCCTTCCATCCATCGAGCCACCCATCCTGCTCAACTAAATCTGCTTTGCCCCTAATTAATCCAAGGTGGACTTTAGTACCTGAAGGTTTCTGCTAAGGCGCATTGAGGTTCATGTCTGAATTAACCTGAACGCACCTCATGACAGGTCATGACAAAGAAGAGAGACCACAGAGTCCTTTCACATGTTTGCTACATTACATTACGTTACGTTACATTCCTTGTACATGTTCTGTATGTGTTTTTTGTGAACAGAGTCTTCTTTTCAAGGTCTAATAATAACTAATAAATGTGGTAGCTCAACTCACTTTAAAGAGCAACAAACCATGAAAGAATTTCATTAGTGTGCACTTCAGAGAAGTTGTTTTACTGTCCCAAAATGAAAAGGTTTTCTGTTCTGGCGAGACTGATACTTAAATTAAAATTGTTAAATTTTAAGATATTCAGTACAAGAATATCAGCCTTGACTGCTAAATAAAGAAGAGGAACAATTTGTGACAAAATTAATTTCTGAAAAAGCATACAGAGCAGCGACAGGTCGCTGACTAATAAATTTGTCCTCGACGGCTGTGAAGATGTCATGTAAGAACAGGGGAAAGTGTGTACCCATTTGTGTTTTTGTACCTGCCTTTGAAGCAGCTTAGGTTTTGAAAAACTCACCTGAAGGCCTCTATGATGTAGGAGGTGACGGCGGCTCCTCCTTCGTGGGCGTTGGGTTGCCAGGTCAAAGAGACGCTGTTCTTGGACACATCTGTGACTATGGGTTTGTGCGGTGGACCTGGCAACTGGAAGGGCTCGGTGGCCTGAGCTACAGATGGATCTGTACTCTCTGGATGGTGAGGGAGCGGGAGAGGAAACAAAGATGGAGTCAGGAGGGAGGATAGAAGTGGAAGAGAAAAAAAAAACAGAGAGAAGAAGAGGATGCACATTTGATTAAACTGCAGCATCCGCCTGTGGCATTACCGTTTCATAATGTCCTCTGTGTAATCCAGCTAATGTTGACTGAACATTTGCATCACCATCGCTACAGGCTGAGTTCCTCACTTCTAACAGACTTCACAAGTTTGCTTTTCACGGCAACTATTAGATCTTAACTAACCATTACAGTGCTAATAGTCAAATAACGAACTAAGGTGTCATCAGAGCAGCTTGTTAAGTCGTTACTCCTTCATTTAATGCCACTAGTGAAATCTCTACAGCTTGAAATATTTTATGTACTAAAGCCTGATGGGTTGTGGAGAAAATAAAAAGGGCACAGCCTTACGAAGCACTATGATTCAGTTGACAGTGTGCTTTGAGATGCAGCGGCGGCTGACATTTCTCACCATTACAACCTGTATGAGGGCGTGTTTTAACCTTTATTTATACTGAGAGAAGTGCCTGTCATGCTTCACATTCATGAACTTAGAGTGATTTATGTTTACAGTCTGCCTCGTAACAGCCAAGGGACCAGCAGGGGTTAAGTGTTTTAATTAGAGTCAGCTACTTGTTTCATTTGAGCAATTAAATGGTCACAAGGAACACTATCTTATTCGTTAGGCTTTTTACAGAAAGATCCCACACTAAAAATTCCTTTGCAGTCTGTACATTTTCTTATCTGCAGTCACACTTAAATCTATAACTGATAATTAATACAGTTAATTAAAACAGTAAAAGTGTTACACAGCAACTTTTCCAAAGTTATCCAAATTAATAATAGTGCAGAAATAGAACAGTGTTTTTAAACACTTCTATTTTAAGCTGGATAAAAAGGTTTTTTTTAATTATATATCTCTGTGTTGTTATATGTTGCTACTTCATAGAGCTGTCATTTGCATGTATTTAAATCATGCAGAGACAATTTACCTTTGACTGTGAGCACTCCACTCCAACTCGTCTCTCCACTGGAGCTGGAAGCCAGGCAGGTGTAAACCCCAGAGTCCGTTTCCTGGCAACAGAAGAATATGTATCATTAGTTTAGTGTGCATGTGTGTGAGTGTGTGTGTGAGTGGGACCGTGATACTATGTTAATGTACCCATTACCAGTGATTGAGACTAAATGTCATATCTCTCAAACCAGAATGTTTGTACTCAGAATACTGAGCAGAGGGAAGTTGGCGTGGATGAAAAGCTGGCAGAACAGAGAGCTGTTATTCACACAAAGTCGACCAAGTGACTCTTTCCACTTTCACATCAAAGTAAGATTGGCTTTTAGTATCAGTATAAAGCAGCTTGTAGCTCCCACTGGTGCCAGTCTGTTTAAAAAGTGCTCCTGTAACTCTGTCAATGGTCATCACCTTTTGTCTTTCTGTCTTTTTCGCATGGTTATGGCATCATGATGAGGACATGGAAGACATGTCTCACCTCTGCAGACATGAAAATTACAGATGCAAGATACACGTACTGTATCTAAGCTTCTAAGATGGAAACCAAGTCCGTATTGCTGACAACAGGAACAGAATTACTGATTCATGGACAAATATAAGAACATAAAGATGGAAACTTTTAGGGGCCCCATGGTAATACGAATGGATTTAATTAGCATGATTTAGATGTGAAGTGACATCATGAATTTTGATATATCTTACCTTTATGCATCAGTAACTGTACGATAATATTTAAATTTCATCAATTCTGCAAAGATTTTTCAGTAAAATAGAGCATTCAGCCAGTACACTGGGTATGTTTATCTAAATCTGTTAATCAATATTCTAGCAATGGAAAAAAATGCTTCTCTTAGGCATCAATTATTGTTAATTGCATATGAATATATGTATTCTCATTAAACATACCTTAATAAACATCTTTTTTAATTAACTGCATCTGCTTGGGACATTTTGTCAATTGTAGTTATTTCATTTTTATTTATAAATGATATAGTCTCAGCGGACCTATTTCAAGTCAAAGTCAAGCTGGTGGCTTTTTTTGTTCCTCATCTGATTGCTACACGGCAGAGGAGGAGAGTTTAAGGAAGGATCAAAGGACTGAATTTTAATGACCAGCTAGAGATCTAGCAAAATCTGAGGAGCCAGTCTTCATACTCAACAGCTACTAAGCATTCTGGATAGGCTATGAGCAGATGTAATTAAGAGGGGTGTGATAAATGTGCCTGTGTGTGTGTTTGTGTGCATGTGTCTGCACATGTGACTGCTGGTTATTAAATTTTTGGGGAGGCAAGCCAAAAGCTAGACGGTCTGTGAAATTGCTTACAACAGAGGGAGATGTTGGGGGTCTCTACACTGGGGAATCTCTCAATGTGACACTGAGGTAGTAACAACTCGCCTCTGAACATGTTTCTGTTGCTTTAGCTTCATTGCTCCAGGTCATTGTTTTTGTCTTTCTTTGTTTCTTTATTCTGTATTTTTTCTTTGTTTCATTTTCAAGGGGCATTCAGAAAGACAACAGCACTGTGTGAAAAAACATAGCCCCTCATTGATTTGAATGGGTGCCGACGAAGATGTGTTTAAGTGAGAAACTGTGCTCATTTATTAGAAAACTCAACAAAAAACACTTAAATGTATAGGGTAGTGCATATCAGGCTTTGTAAATTTCCCTGTTGTGGGACTAATAAAGGAATATCTTATCTTATATCAACTACCAGTTACCTTAATGCACCATAAAGGATAGCAATGTACCAGTAAAACAGGCAGTGAAGAAAAAAAAAAGACAGCAAGAGACGTGAACAATGCAGGTTTTGAAGGCTTTGCAAATGTTTTATGAGGTATGAAATGCATTCAACAAT
Source organism: Holacanthus passer (assembly GCA_025331565.1). Taxonomy (NCBI): domain Eukaryota; kingdom Metazoa; phylum Chordata; class Actinopteri; family Pomacanthidae; genus Holacanthus; species Holacanthus passer. The sequence goes on from JAFREQ010000005.1 coordinate 16,086,117, forward strand.
TAGCAAGTGGCTTACAGGCAGAATTTGTTTTGGTGAAATGTTAGTCTAAAAAACATGTTGGTTTACAATATAAACTCCACAGACGTGGTGTAAAACAGTGTCAGTACACTGTGAGGGCAAAGGGACTGACTGTTTGTATGTTATTGTGAGTTGCACCTGTGACGGCTACTGGCTCTCTAAATGTTGCACTTTGTGGGTGTGTGTGTGGGTTTTTATATATGGTTGTAAAGGTGTGTAGGAGTGTTTTGGGGAATTTTAATTAGTATTTCATCTGCTTTGCTACAAGATGTCTCAGTCTTCAGTCGTTGATCACTTTACATGCAGACCCAATCCAGCGCAAAAACACAATCAGCCTTACTTTATTCACTTATTCTGTGAACATAGCCCACATTATTTCCCTTGAAAACCTTATACATTATGCAGAGGATGTACGAGGCAGAGCCTATCGTGACTAATGCCTTGCTGAGTGGCGTGCACGTACTCGGCCGTTCTCTTCCCCTGCGTCTGGGCCGTCTCATCAGTAACACTGACAGAGGAATTACTCAAGCCTAAGTGGCTTGTCAGAGCGTCCTGCAGGACATGGGACAGGTGACTCTCCAACCTATACAACATCCCTCGCTGCTCCTCCTCTCTTTCTATGGTGCCTGACCTTGAGTTGACCTGTGGGCCGGTTGATGGTGTGTCTGTCTGAGGGGGTAAAACGCGGGTCCCCAGATGGTGGCGTTTGATCGGTGGATGGGGAATCGGAGGGCGGGTGGGGTAAACAGCCAAGACACCTGACTATTAATCAAGGCCGGCAGCTCTGGGCGCTGCGCAAAACAGATTGCTTAAAAATGGATGAGGTGAGAGGAAAAGAGGAGAATGGGAGGGAAGGAGGGAGGAGAGAGGAGCTCCAAACTTAGAAGGAATCTAAGAATATTTATATATTTATAATAGTTTGATTACGTCTTTGACGTTTAGGATATTTCTGCACCACACTTCCCAGAAATCATCTGCCAGTCAAACAGAGTGACGTGAACTTTGGTGTCTTTTACTTTTTCTTTGTCCACCACCTGCTAAGTTCCCAGTTAGCATGGGTATCAGCCATCTGACAAACAGCACACAGAAGGTTGATAATGATGTCAGATCCTTTTTGGGAGAGTGCAGACGTGAAATCTGATTACCAACTATGACACGTGTACATAGGGATTTAACGTCAACACATGAACTCGATTTCCTACTTTAACCTGATTACTTTAACCTGATTACTTTGTTCATGCAGTCCTGCTCACACTCCTCAGGCTTTGTTTGGGTTCCTCTGTTTCCAAACTGTCCAACTCTTCCTTTATTTTTACCTTGCCATACCCACACACACACACCCTACCCCATAGCCACATCAACTGTTTTGCAGAACAGCAGCACAAACCTCTCTTTAACTCCCCCTCCAGCACCACACACACACTTCCTGTCTGTCCAGGATGTCTTGGCACCAGTGTGGGACAGCAATAGTGTGTGTATGTCTGGCAGAGATCCCAGGGTAATGGCATCTCCTCATTGCCAGGGTACGAGGAACAAACAGACCATCTGTCCCCCTCCAGGGGCCCAGATGAAATCGCCTTATTTATACTGATTATTTCAGGGTTAAATGTGCTTTCTGACTGCTGATTTCATTTTTTTTTCTTATCATGCAAAAGGAAGATTGTGCTCAGTGTTTTGTGTTTAATGCGTTTCCCACTCTCTTTTGAAGTGAATTCATAGGAGAGCTCACATAAATGTAATGGATTTTAAATCTAACACCTTAGGGTAAAAAAAGACTTTTACTTATGAGATTTTGGGGGAATTATTTCAACTTATTTCATCAATAGCCAGACTGACATTGATATTATAAAATAATCAAATCAATATCCGAGAGTGTCTATAATATATCCACATTATCAGGTATACCCACTTTTACTTGCTAATGACAGTGATATTACAGTTTTCCAGTAATATTATCATTACCTTCTTTGAACTGAAGTCTCCCAGACTTTTTCCATTTTATCACAACTCAAATCATATTTTCTTAGGTTTGTTTCAGTTGTAATCACTGATCTTATAGCTTGAATCTCGAACCATGGTGACACTGCTAAAAATAAGTCTGAAAGGTCAAATATTTGAAACAGGATGCTAGTCTGTCAACTGTGATAGATAGTTACAAAAGGATATTTATCTTTAACACTTCACTTTGTTATTCTCTTCCATAAAGTTTGGCTAACTAGGAGGGTATGTTCAAAATCTACCTAATGTCTACTCCTGTTTTTATTATTATTTAATAAAAAACAGTTATTTGTGATCTCATCTTTGAAATCCAAAGCCATAAATTCCATCTGTTGTTATGTTTGCTTTAAAACAATAAAATCAAATACACCAGCATCACTGAGGGCATGTCTGCTCACTGTGTAGAATCTGATCAAATGCAACCAATGTCTATAGAGAACTTCAACGTGGTGTTTGACACAAATGGGTTCCAAAACATAAGCACTTCCACGATGGTGCTCTCAGCTGTCAAGTCACTCCCTTTTATTCCCATATGAAATGAGTGCAGCATAAAATGTACTTTAGGATTCTGACTCCCAACTATTTCTCCTTCTATCCTCTTCTCTCACTCAGCCTCTTCAGTCTCTATCTCCCTCATTCATCCAGTCCTCACTTGCAGTGATGTATCGAGGATTTAATTACGAGTCTCAGCGATCGTTAATCATTGAGAACCCACAATCAATTAATGTGTGAGCCTCCTCAAGTCTCGCAGAGGCTTCGGTGACCTCAGGTGCTGCTTCATACCCAGGAGGGAATTCTGGGCAGAAAAGATTTCATTAGCATGGAGTAAGATGGTGCTAACGACTACTAATGGCCTCGCATGCTCATTATCATGGTGATCACGCCTCACAGATGCGGTTTTGCTACATTCCCCACCTCTCCTCCTCTCATAAAAGCTCGTCATCTGAGTCAACCATAAAAATGTCCTCTGTTTAAGTGCTTCATACTTTCCCTGTAATTAAAATTGGTGTTTTATCATGTGGAATATGTTTACCTTGCGTGAAACGCATCGTGTTTGATGTGCAAATAGTGATACATGTAGATGGTGAATACATTTTAATGAGTTCACTGGAAGGTGTGCTGCAATGGAATGAGAACTAGTTATAAATATACAATGAATTAAACTAAGCTGAAGGTCTTCACAGAAAAGCTGTGAATTTAAGGGGCAAAACAAAACAGATTTAAAATAAAGTTTTTCAGTGCGTGTTTCATTACTCATAATGAACTAATTAAACTGTCTTTGCAGTTTATTTTGTTTAGGTCTTTCATTCAAATACCTGGAGGTTGGTGATTTGGAAGGTGCCGTTTTCCATTAAGCTGATTCGACCATCGTTTCCCAGGATCCTTTGGCCATCTTTTTCCCACTGGATGCTGGGGATAGGGTTGCCCATGATGTGGCAGTGTAACTGAGTGGTGGAACCAGGAGCTGAAGTGTGATTGGCTGGTCCCTGGCGGATGATGGGTGGGACGCGGTCCGAAGGTGCTATAGGAACAGAGAATGAATTCAGATTACTTTTTGAACTTCAACCTTATGGTCCTTGTGTTGTGAAAAAAATCCGCTGTGATCCAATATTTTCACTCTCAGTAATCATCATAAAGACAAAAAGCATTCCATAAAAATAAAAAAAAATCACATTTTATCCAATAATCTCAGGCAAAATGGAAATATTACATCTTACTTTCTGCTTCAAATCCATTACAAATTTTAACTATTAGACTAAACTATTGTAGGCTTGATGGGTTTTTCAATTACTGGTACTGGTTTCAGTTTGTTATCATTGTCCTGGAGGCCATATTTACAGAGAAAGACACAACTAAAGTCACTGTTTGCTCTTTGGGTTGTCCTTCCATGTGAAAGGCAAAATGTCACTATAAGAGAATATTCACTCTCAGAGGCTCTCAAGTCCACCTCTCTGTGGTCCTGTCCCAGTTCAACCTGCAAATCGATGACATAGATTTTTCTCAGGCAGGGATATGTTGATACAGTTGCCTGCTGTCAGAATTATGGACCACTTGACAGCATATTGAGTTGTCCCTCAATGCATACAATATTTAATATTTATTACACTTGAAAGTGTCTTTTCAACAAAGACTATATCCCTGAGCAAGCATAGATTATTAGCAATATAATCTGAGCAGATAATTGAGAGACAATGAAAAACACATAATTCCTATTTACTACAGGCATGTGTTTGGTATGAAACTCCACAGTTTTATACAGTCATGACCAAACTAAAATTAATTAAAACTAAATTCTGTAGTCCATTTCACTTGTAGTCAATAAGCTATTACATTATTTTGGTACCAGACAGATCCAAAATACTGAGGGTCAATTTGCACTACACTTTGCTGAACAGTTTGTGAAAGACAATTTCACAATTTCATGAAATCTTTTATTAGCCTGAGGAAATGTATAAATAAATGAATAGCAGTTGTATGCTTTGTTTACATCAGCTGCCCTGCTGGGCTTCACAACAGAGGAAACATTTCCACACACATACATATGAATATCCCTGTGTTGTGCAGCTACAGCTACTGCTTTTAAACCACAGGCATATTCACTAAATAAATGTCTTAAAAGAATAAGCATGACCCTTGACCCTCTCACGCCCACAGCCTTCCTGACATCTTGCTGCAGCCAAAGACTATCACCAAGAAACTCGTGGACATATATGGCTGCACTCTATGCCTGTATGTCTGTAAATTCAATTTTAAATGTAAACACTATGGTATGAGTGTTGCCAGCTAGCAGAGTTATGCTCAGTTTAGCAAGTCAAAAATTCCTGCACATTCATAAATGGTTGTGGAAAGGAGCTGAAGGCTGTTTGTAACTAAAAGTCTCTGGTTTTATCTTTCTTCTCACCCTGCAATGACTGAGTGAAGGAAGAACATTTCACTCACTGTACCATTTGACATTTGCCTACAGACGTGGAGCATACCCTCATTAGTATTCTGTGCAGTACAAAGCTCTGATATCATCAGCTAACTGAAGCTAACTGAAAATGTGAAAAGTCAACACAGGAGTTAGTGTGGTTAGAGCTGAACAAAATCTTTGTTTACTCCCTGAATGGGAGGGATGCAGGGAGGGAAGCATATGTTGCAGCAGAGGTATTTACATAGAACTATCACCAGTTGTCCCTTTTGATTACGTCAGATAAGGACTCCTGCTGTTTGCACATTTGGAGGAAGAATATTTTAATTTGAGACAGATCTGAAAGTTTTTTTTTTAATTTATAAAGGTGCATGTGTGGGGGGAGGGGTGGGAGGTTACGTCAACAGATTGTGAGAAAAGATTAATCAAATATGAAGCTGAAAATGTTAAGTTTAAAGATCAGTTGTTGTTTAAATTAGGAATTTTTTTATATATATTTTTTTACTTATTTACTCGAAGAGGACAACTTCAAATACATGCATAGTATTTTCATTGAGTTAATTACTTTTCGTTTCTTTAAGATTTTTCAATTGATTAAAGTTAAAGATTTAAGTAAACAGAGGTTTTTCTGTCACACAAATGTCAAAAATGTCCGTATCAATACGTCATTTTGTTCAGTACTGAAAACCAATGAAAATAACCTCTCTGTGACATCTGGTCAGACAATACACGTCAATGCAGTTTAAAGATGAAATTTTTCAAGCATCTTATGACAGAATCTGTAACTAAACTATTTTTCTGGGAGGGTAATTTTGGCAGAGCATTCCATCAAGAGAAAGGCAAAGGAAGATTCAGGGTGTCAAGATGTCTGCCTTGGCCATGACACTCTGTAAAAGAGTTTCTTAATCTAAGGGAGGCACTGCTGGCTGAATAAAACTCGATAATTGAACCAAACTATCAATTCAGCAAAAGCAAATACACAACAAATGTCAGAATTTTAAGAGTGGAAGCCAAAAGCCAAGTAACAACACTGGGCATGAGCCACAGAGAGAAAATATTAAACCAGTCAAGTAGGTTTTTACTCTGAATAAATATCAAAGCTAACAATCACTGCATCTTAAATTTGAGTGCTGTTTGTTACTAGTTCAGTTACAGGTTACTGTACACCCACACTCTGCCTTCCTGTCAGTGTGCGTTTACACTCACCACTTTCCACCTCTAACAGGGCTTTAGTCAGGATGCTGCCGGCCACACTGATGGCCTGGCAGATGTAGTAGCCAGAGTCTTCGACTTGGACGTCAGTGATGGTCAGCTCACCACTCAGCGACACAGAGAAACGACCCGATTGTGACGGCTCCTGGATGGGAAACAGCAAGATCTGAAGAAGAAAAACACAACATAGATCAGTCTTTTTATTTAAAGTCTCCATAATCATTCTATATCTGAACATACATTACCTAATTCATTTTGTAATTGATATCAATTTGAGGTAGAGTCAAGGATTCATTATTCATATATGTGCTTTTACTCTGACTGATATTGTCTAAGGTTTGTAATTCTAATGACAGACCTTAGTTCAACTTGGCACTTTGTAAAAGAACTTGAAACTTTATCTCTTTGTGCATATGACTTTTAAACTTATAACAAAAAATCTATGAAATGGAGTAACAGAAAAAAGACATAAAGCTGAGGGATGGATGGAGGAAGAGCAGCAGGGAGGCTGAACAGATGCAAACAGTGGTTTCCCATTTAAAGACAAGGGCTCGCTTGCTGCAAAAGATCTAAGTTACATGACACTGCAAAATTACTGTAGTTAAAAACTAATTTTCATTATTGGCTCTCAGTGTACATTAAAAAAATCAAGAAAATAAATGGTGCCTGTGACATTCTCTCTCATTACATCTACATGTTGCAGACTCTCTGTTCTTTCATCAGGGGATGGGGTTTCAGGACTTTGTTCGAGAGCACTTCAACAGGGCACTTCGATGTTGCTTAAAACCCCAAACCTTCGCCAACCACAGAGCTGAGTAGCTGAAATAAACCTGTTGGATGCCATTGCTCATGGGAGCTTCAGCAGCATGAGTACCAGCAAATGTTTCTTTTTACATATCTTTACACATGTAAACGTTCATCTGTAGCCTGAAAGGAATTCACACTCACCCTTGTACAAATATTCTAGTGGCTTCCACTTTCTAATGCAATACAATACCAAAAGTCTTTTTTCCACATCTTTTATTCCTAATCTTCTCTACTTTCCTTTTTCATTTGTCAGTATGAAATAACTGTATATTTCCTAGGTATTTCACTGATAAGCACACATTATTCACAACATGCTACCCACATACATCCTGTCCTCCTCCCCCTCCACCATGCTTTCTCCTCTTTATCTCTCTCCTCCACTCTTGTTCACCCTCTGCCACACACATTCTCTAGGCCTCCTCCAATCTCACTCTTCCCTCTCTAATCTGTACCTGGGAGCCATGCTAGAGGCACCCACGCACTCCCATCAGGCCTTTCAGTGAATTCCAAGCGGCTGCATTGCTTATCATACGCTCGCCTTTCTCACACACATGCTTATGCACGCACAAACCCACATACACAGAAACTTTTGAAGACATGGCAGTCCGTGCAGACTCACGCTTTGGTGAATAATACCCTGTTTGGATGATGGGAAAATGAGGTGTGTATGAATACATGGTTGTGTGTGTGATTCAGCCTGGCACTACACTACAGCACATAGTGGTAAAAACAAAGGATGACAGTTAAGAACATGACAGTGAGACGAGATGTAGGCTTTCTTTGAAGGACAATATCAGAGTGGCATGTAAAGAAACTAACTTAAATTATTATAATAATATTACAAGAAGTTACCTTTAGGGCTCTTTTTTGACTTTGATATATATGGGAAAATGTCAGTGTTCATTCCAGCTTTTAAAATGGGTGAAACCAGCTAAAATAGTACAAAAAAGCAAAAATGTAGTTTAACCACATCCAGTAATTATTTTGGATTTTCTTTAAGTTGCATTACATTGTAGCAAAGGTTGAACTAGGTTTACACTTTTTGCTGGACAACTCTAAATACAATATTTTACTAGAGCACTCTTGTCTTCTTTCATGCTGTGCTGCTGCTGCTGATGTTGACCTGAATGCAGCAGATCTGAGATGTGCTTGCTTACTTCAAACCGTAGTGAACAGAAAACACAACACCCTGTGGATCGATCATTTTAAACTTTCAAAATGGGCCTGAACTTGCTCTGAACTGCATTTTTCTACAGTGCACCCTGGGCTTAGAATAATTTCCAAGACAAACTTCATTTGGAAAACAGTTTTTTCACAGCAGGCATCAAAACCCCACATTCAAAACATGTTTCATGAATGATGCAACTGCTTTACATTGTAAAGTTTGCTCCTTTATACCTCTTATTATGTTCTATGCTATATGTTAATGTTGTTTTAAAAAAAGCGACTGAGTTAACTACTCTATGCTACCATTTTGGTCAGGTCATTTGTCAAAGATAATGTATCTGAAGAGACTTATAAAAAATAAAATAAAATAAAAATTTTGACAATCTTTAAAATCAGATGAATCTTTGTTACTTTAAAGAGTGGCATTTCCCAACACTGAAAATGAACATCTTTGCAAGGAAAGCTGTTTAAAAATATACAGAATATTAGAATCATGATAATATTTATCATAGACAGGGAGCTCTAGATAACGTATCTTGAAACTGTTTAGAGTGCAGACCAATGTGAAAAAAACAAGTGATCTCATAACTGTGACAATGACATGTCCACCATGGTTAACACAGCAGTCAACTGGGTCTTCAGGCATATAATATGTGGGCATGAATGAGTTTAGCATATAGTCATGTGGCTTTAGACCAATCAAATTCCTGTACTGGCAGTGAGGTGAGGGGTGTGTCTAATGTTGGATATAGGTGACACCATGTTTGGTCCACACTCTGATGAAGTCCACAGGCTGAAACATTTTTATCATAATTTTTTTCTATACTACAAATGTCGCTGGAGCTAGAGCTGATACTTCAGGGTTAACTCCCTACTTCATTCACCATGTAGGTAGGTGACGAGGCAGGAACCCCTATGTTACCTTAACTGCACTGTGGAACAACACAAAAATATATCTATATATAGAGAGAGATATACATATTCAGACATATAGAGTACATACTTGTGATGTGACCCTTTTTGTAAAATTACCTAATTTACCATGGCCTTACTATTCTAACATCTATTAATGTGATAGTACAGAAACTTCTATCACCGCTGGGTGCCCTGTTAACATATAGCTCTCCCTGTCACTCACACACCCTTTTCCAATGCACATACTGTCAGACACAAATTGACTGTGAAACCCTGATGGATGCCTCAGAGGGCAGAGTTTCACAGCTGACTTTAATACATGTTAAAGGACATTTCTCACCTGGCTGCCTTCCTTTTGCCAAAAGACGGCCGGTGGAGGGTTTCCTTTGGTTCCACAGAGGAAGGTTACGGTGCGGCCTGGAGCTGTGATCTGGTCCCGTGGCCGAACCACAATCTGAGGGGGCACTGCAAAACAGAGAGGAAAAGAGAAATGGATATCAAGGCCCAATAGAAATGCAATTTCTTGTGTGTGTGTGTGTGTGTGTGTGTGTGTGTGTGTGTGCTGAGTGGGCTTAATACAGCGAGAATGTGCCAACACTGGCATTGAGTGCATTATGCCGTGACAGGCCACCAGTGATGACAGCGAGTCATAACTGACAAGTCTCTCAGACTGTCCCAGATCTCTCCCTGTCTCTTTATCTCTCTCTCTCTCTCTCTCTCTCTCTCACACACACACACACACACACACACACACACACACACACACACACACGCACACACACACACACACACACACACACAGCCAAAGGCACACAATCACATGTAGATACACCTATTGACTGGAAGCATAAAATAGAACAACGCAAATCTCTTTCGCCACCTACAAACATTTATCTACATTTATCTCTATGTCTATTTCGGTCAGCTACTTATTCTTACCTGCAAACTATGATGTATCAATGTCTGACTGCCTCAACACTGAATACGCTTCCACTGAAGGCCAAACAGAGAAACTGAGGGAAAGGCTTTTTGATGAAGAGGCAACAAAGTGAAGAGGACTTTCTCCACCGGGCACGGTGAATTATCATTTTTCAATTAACATTAACAAACAGTTCATTGAGGAGAACCAAGTTGAGTCAACCGGCTTGTTGAAGCTGATAACTCCTGATAAATCACCCAACTGTTTTTTCTATCATCTGCTGCTACTTGCTGTGAGCCCACAGTAAACTATGTTCAAATACCCGTTACATCCAAATACCCCATCAACGTTACTAACATATTGGCATATTTAAAGAATTTCCCAGTTTGGGACAAATAAAGTGCATCTATCTATCTAACTATATTAGTCGTTGTTAAACATTTTCAACCTAAGAGGTGTTTTGTCTCAAAAAAGCAAGAAATTACAGACCGTGTCAAGGCAAGAGGGGAAAAAAAAACGCAAAACAGACAATGACATTAATTATATTTGATACTTATCAAGAGGCCAATTTTTCTGAGTTCATATACAAAAAGACTTTGATTGACTGACACTTTGAGAAAAAAAACAATCCCTTAAGTAAGACACAGTATACACAATATTGAGGCAGCATTCGCAACAAACATTATGTCAAACTGACAGCTCTGAACTGATGACACCGGTCAAACACAAACCCAGCAGCTGCTTCAACTTGAGTACAGCTTCATTCACAACGCAGGGAAGTACTGGGTGCAACTAACTTCACTATTAGAGTGAAAAGTGCACATTTCTTGTAATGTTTAATTAAGTGAAAAACAGTGTTGTTGGCTTCCCGACTAGTTTGAGAGGGAGTGAGATAGGAAGAGAGAGCGGGTGTGAAAATCTGCATTTCATTCACCTCAGTTTTTTTAGGCCATTATTATATTAATGTCGCTAATTTTCACAAGTCTTAAGACGCAAACAGAAATATGAAATGGGGACTTTTATTTCGTGCTTAAATTCCTGAGTTTAGTTCTTAGGCCAAAGAAGGGGATACAATATAGATCCCTTTTGACCTTGATTTGTTTGGCTTTGAGTGATCAAGCCTGCTATAGATGATTATTGGTGAAGCTATAGGTCATGATGATCAATCTCCTATGTATGGATGTAGAGCCTATTAAAAAGGCCAACCCAGAACTCACAGGGGCCTAAATCCAGGTTTGTGGGTCACCTTTCTGATCCCAGGCACCAGGCTAATCAGATGTCTTTGAACATATGTGAAGGGAAGGAGGAGAAGTCTGTGTTTGTGTCTTCACACACACACACACACACACACACACACACACACACACACACACACACACACACACACACACACACACACACACACACACACACACACACACCTCTTTGATTTCTATTGATTCTGTAGCAAGTGACAGGCCTTCCTGCACAGAGAGGGGTGTGAATGCATAATGATGCCCTCCACCAGCCCTAATTGATTTCTCATCTTCCCACCTGATCTCCTGCCTCTCTTTCATTCTCTGTCTCAATTAGCATTGAGAGGAATTGAGAGAAAGAGAAAGACAGGGAGGTGGAGAACCTTGCTAAAGAATAAAACAGACAATCACTAAACAGGCACAGTGAAAGTGAAAGAATAAACAGGCAACTTTCCTCACACATTTTCTTTTGTGAAAATGAAATTGAGGCTCCAGGGACTTCTTTTATACAATATGCCAGTGGTTCCCAAACTTTTTTTTGCAGGGCCCCCCCTTTGGATGATAAACATATTTTCGCAAACTCCTATTCAATTTTTTTTTTACAAACATTTTCTGTAAAAATTAATACAAAACTGCTACTTAAGTTTCTGACATCTCACTGAAAAAAAAGATAAGGAACATATCACTTTTAAGAGTGGAAGCATTAAAAGTGACTGCAGCATACATCTTCTAATTTTATATCTAACAGTATTCATTGCTTTCAATAGATTTTCTCAAAATTGCCTCTTTACACAGAAATGGCAAGTTACCAACTCTCTAGGAATAAACAAAAACCTGCACATAGAGATTTGCCTCGTCATATTTTATTTTCTTTGTTTTGCCAGTTGTTTGGTTTAGATTCATGGTCTGCTTTACATTTACCTGGTGGTCCTGTCACAAACTTCTCCAGGCATGTGCTGCAGCGTGCATCATTTGTTTACGTCTAGCTTCTCCCAGCAGGGTTGCCAGGTCCACGTTTTTCCGCAGAATTGGACTACTTTTTAAGTGTTGCTGCAGGATGATTTATTTTGTCTACTGGTTGGCTAAAGCTATTTTGCATGCAAATTACATTAATAACATCTATAAATACACATTCATAATTGACGACCTAAATAGCACATATGTACATACACACGCAGACTCCGTTGCCCAAATGTTTGCTGACATTAGTTACCTCAGAGAAAGCCAATTTCTTTTTAATTTTGCTGAGAGGGTCAGAGTTCAATTGAGTGCTTAAATAAGGAGAAAATAGCTTAGAAACAAAGACAAACAGACAAGTTTGAGAGTCAAGTCAAAAAAAACAGGCAGCACTTAAAGCAGATGAATGTCAAGAACAGAAATCTTCTTTGGCATGAAATACTTGTACTGGTTGGAGAATCACTGACTGCCTAATTTCTAGCCTCCCTCTTTGTGACTTGCCTGCTCCCTGTATTTGCTCACCTCAGATGAGTGTGCAACCTTAATTTCATGCCCTGAAAACACATTTTATTCCCTACCTTGAGAATTACCCTGCTCTTTACTATCCTAAAGGCTGCTTCCACCATGAGCCCTTCACGCAGCACGAGAGGATCCATGTGTTAGCTCCAGGATAAATCACAGCTAAGGGGACTTTAGCCGAAGTGGGCAGGCTCATATCCTGGGATCAATCATACAGCCTCCACTAACACTAATGCCTACAGTGCTCCCAGTGTTTTGGATGTGAACACAGAATGGTATATGGGCCAGTGGCACTGAACCCCTGCTTTCACTTCGCAGCTACCTCAAGGACAGGCTTCCTGTCATGACTAATGCAAGGCCTGAAATATTAAAGAAGTGCAACGTAATATCTGCTTCTTATGTAATGCAACTCCAGGTTTATACACATACAGATGTGATGAACACACAAGAGAAAAGACACTGTATCAGAACAGTGTGCTAAGCAGGCCATTTGACAAAAACTTGTCAACACCTGAACGTTTTCCCCTTGCGCCTGACACAACGCCATTGCTTTGACCCAAATACAGTGACAGCTAGGAATATTCAGGCTATTAAAATGCCGTTTTTGGTGCGCTACATAGCCCTGTCTGGAGAATAACAATGTTTGATTTGAGGAGGCAAGCCGGCACATTGCCTGAGGCTGTAATAAATAATTAGCAATAATGGGTGCACTCAGCGCGACACTGAGCTTTAGATTTAGGGCAGGCAGAAACATTAGCATCCTCACATGGGATGGAAACGGCTAGATGGATTGTAACTGAACTAACTGAGTAACTGAAATATACATGACAAAAATCAGCACACAATGCCCGCATCTCATGGAAGCTATTTGGTCAGAACGGTGCTTGTATAGCAATTTAGTATTCTGGGATGCTGGCTTTTAGGTATGACAGCTTTTCTTGTTTTAAGTAGCCTTTGAAAAGACAGAAACTGTACCTGCTTATTAAACTGGTCTGTTTCTGTGTGATGAGGACCAAATGTTGTCTTATAGATAAAAAAAAAAAATCTTGTGAAGACACATGGCCAGCCCTTACTTTTTAAATTGGCCATTTAAAGTCAAGTTTTTAAGGGAAAGGTCAGAATAGGTGGTGAGGGTTAAAATTACTTTTATGACAGGATCAGATGACACAAAGAGAATATCTCCCCAGAGGGTTCCTTGACAGGTTAGATGAGATGATTGTGGCACTGCCATGACTTGGGAGAAAGCCATGTCAGACTTCACATCCAAAGATGATCAGACAGGAGCAGCCACAAAGACACAGAGAAGTACATCAATATCTATGGTGCAGGTTGTATACATTATCAAGAGAAGGCAAAAAAAAAATCCATGTTGACCTTGAGGTATCAAAGACCCAGAAATGGTCTTCCATTAAGACATCATTTTTCAACTCATTTTCAGTTGGGACCCCCGATGTCAGTTTCATCTAGCCATTTTAGTGACAATACCATGTAGTGTGATCCTAGGCCAGTATGTGGGTGGGTAGTGAGACAGAAAGGAAGGGTGTGGAGGTCCAGGTGGTGGTTGGGTTTTCAGCAAGTTTGACTTTCATGCAGGAGATGAGAGATGGGAGACATTGAGATGATGGGAATGTTTTAGTTGCCTAACCTTAACCATAACTTACTGCCACAAGCATGATCTTCCCTGACTTAAACCATGCCATAGTTGCCAGAAACACTGGCAGTGAATGCAATCCAGGGTTGGAGTCGTCCAATATTGACATTCTTGTCTTGTGACTGGGTTGCTGATCCCAGCTTAAGTTGGGTTTGGGAAGGAACATCATCAATGGAAGATCCCCATAAACAAAATAAGCAGACAAATGTTGCGACCGGCTCAGCTGCTCACCACATACTGTGCTCCCACTAAGACGGATCAGAGTGTGTGATTTGTTCCACTGCTGTTGTATGAACACAGTGTGTTGCTCAATCACACAGCAAAGGCAGACAAAATGCTTACAACCAAAGCATCTTACCTCCTCCACTCCCCCATCCTCACATTTGACATGCGATTTGCACCAACATATTGAAGCTATCACACACAGGGGAACACAAATACACACGCACACTCCCAGCAGGAGTTCCTCACAGGCCTCGATGTGACAGGCAGCTGTCACAGTCCCACGCTGATGCAGACAGTGTGTTTCACACAAGTACGCTTGAGTAAACACATTCTCACGCTGCTGCTGCTCTTGCTGCATGAGTCTTCAGTTTCATCCTCTCATATAACAACCTCTCTTTCTCAGACACATACATGTTTTTTTCTGATGTTGTTTCCATTCTGATGAAGAGGACGAGGTGGTTATTTCCTGGGCATAACATATTCGTATTATAGCTGGATTGTAATTCAATTATGCTTTTATTGAGTTTGGAGTTGGACTGAAGTCAACCCCTTCTACAGGGTAAATGACATCAGTAAATATTTGTATAAAATTCAAAAAGGTCCGTTCTACCTCCTGTCTGTACATGCAATATGTAAAGCAACCTAAAATTTGTGGTACAACTTGCAATTGTTTTCCTTCCCTGGACCATTTTTTCCCCCTTCCCCATCCCTGCTTCTTCATTCCTCAAGGCTGGCAACATATTTACAGACAGGACTAACTTAGCCTTGAGACAGACTCAAGATGTGAGAAAAGACATCAAGTCCCCTTCGCTTTCTTGCCCACAGACTCCAGGAAGCAACTAGGGTAAGCTTGCAAATGGGCAACTGTCAGCAAGATCACTTTGGAGCATCGTGCCTCTCCCTGCTAGGAGAGGATTGGCGTGCCCCAGTTTAATTGCTGTCCTTAGCTTTAGCCCTCTTCAGCATTTCCTGATTGTCACCAAGAATGCTGATATTTTAGTCTGACGTCTTGTAGTGGGAGTAATCGAACAAGCCAATCTGTTGTTCTGACCAATGTCAAGATGGAAATCAGGGCCAGGTAATGTGAGATGTTACTAAACATCATCTAACATGCATCCACCCTGATGAACTGGAAACAAAGGTCAGATGAAGAGAACAAAGGTCAGATGAAAAGGAAATTGATCATTTTTTCCTCTTTTTTTTTCTGTGTTTTTGTCATTTCTGTGATGTTGAAAGAAAAATTCTCAACCCAAACCAACTCAATTTCAGTGATTGGGTACTCCACATCTACCTATTCTGTTTATTAGCAAAATAAAAAATTTATACTGCTTAAGAATGCTCATTTCAAAAAAAAAAAAAAAAAAAAAAAAAAAAAAGGAAAAAAAGTCATTTTGTTTAGTGCAGTCTTAAAATGGCATTTCTTTGATACCAGCAGAGGACTACATATGAAAAGATATCGACAACACAGTCAAGCAGTATTGGAAAGATCTAAGACTCTGAAAGAAGTTGATTTCATGTAGAGTGTACTGATGTGGGATTGGTCTCTCCAAACCATATGCTCATATTTGCCCAAACTTTTGCTACAGAGAGCTGTTTCTCTAATGGACATAAATCTGAAGTCCTCTGCAAATATGGCTCATAGTAGCATAAAAGGGTTACTTCATCCCTCTGCATTGCCCCTGCCTACACATATGTGAAGTAACTGAGAGGTGAAAAAGATGAAATTGTATAATGATGTCAACCTTTAAAGCATCAAGCCTCTTTCAGGAATACAAATGTACAGTGAAGAGTCCAAACAGACACACAAAGACAGCACTTCCAAACACACTCCCCAATTAAAAGTCATCTTTGTTGCATTATCTAAGCTGTTCCTGAAACCCATCATTTACACTCCCTACTACTTATTCCATATTTGTTGTTGTGACATCGGAAAAAAAAGCTGCCGATTCCTCAGACACCTGTGAAAAATTGCAGCTTCCTCAATTACATGTTTGTCTTCCAGGAATGCCAATGAAAAGCTCAATCAATACAATACATAGTAGTTAAGAAAAAACAGTTTCGCTTCTTTGGTAATGGTATGGCATTTTCCTATTTCATAACAGACAAAAGAAGCATCCTGTGCTGCCTTTTCATTTACATACACATTCACTTCTTGGAGTAAGATGATGAGTTTGTGAGCTTCCAAACTGTACAAGGTCTATGCTAAAGACAAAACTAAAATGACTATTTAAAGTAAGGATGCATGGACTAATCATCATATTGCTGCAGCAGTATTAAACTCTTATAATTTGTTTTGTAGTGTGTGGGACATTTAGGGTTTCATGCACTGTAGTTCCCTTTCACTGCACGCTTTATGTACTCAAGAGTGTTTGTGTACTAAATTAAAGATCCCTGGTATTAATGGAGCTGTTCCTTTGTAGTAATGGAAGTTCCGCCAGATGAGCTAAATCATGACTAAAGTGCAGCTGCAGAACACCAAAAGCCTACTCCCAACATTTCCAGAGGTACTTAAATACTCATGGACTATCTTCCATTCCTGAATAGCCAAAAGCACCAGTGGTAGTGGGGCTTATGCATCCAACATGGCAACCTTACAGTGTGTGTTTTTATTACTCTGTCTCTCATGTCTGTTAAGTCCCTATCTCAGACACACACATACATGCAAAGATGGCATGAAATGGAATACTTACTGGATGGGCCGACTGTGATGGATTGATGCAGAAAGGGGTGGAAAAGAAAAGAGAAACAGAATGATGAATGAGAATTAGATGATGAGATGAGATAATACGGGATGAAACATTTGAACAAAACAGAGTGAAACTCTGAAACAGAGCACCACTGCCACTCAGGTCTATTCAAAATTAACAATCACACAAGTTAACTGAATATAAATGGAGTGAAGTGAAATTGGCTGCTATTGAAATGAAGTGGGGGTTAATACTGCAGCTGCATGCACCAACCCACAATCAATCTCAATTTGCCTAACATCTGCCTCTGGGAATGACTTCTTCATTCTGCAGC
The DNA here is from genome assembly GCA_025331565.1 of Holacanthus passer. NCBI lineage: Eukaryota > Metazoa > Chordata > Actinopteri > Pomacanthidae > Holacanthus > Holacanthus passer. The sequence continues at coordinate 16,103,672 of JAFREQ010000005.1, forward strand.
AAAGTTCCATTAGTAAAGTGTGTTCATGCATGTGCAAGAGTGTGTATTCATGTGTCTTCTCTTGCACCAACACATACCCTGTGTCTGTTTGTCACTGCATGCATGTATGTACAGTATGTGAGCATACGTATGTTTACAAATGTCAGAAGTGTCGGTACAGACTGGAGGGCCCTCTCACAGAATCAACTGTTACAGAGTAAAACTCTAAATATTCTCTTTTATCATCACAAATGACAGATTTCTCATTCGAGTGCCTCTCTTCAAGGGACTGACTTTATTCTAATGTAATTTCAATGCTTTTTGATCTCTCTCTCCAGAGGAATGACGAGCCGAGGCTTGAAAGGAACATAAAATCCATTTTTCACTTTTCTCTCTTATAGTTTCAGTTAACAGCATGTTACCAGTGGCATAGTATCATATATAATTACAATTAATTAATTAAATGTTATATATAATATTAAACAGCCACAGTGTCTGCCAGGCTCTCTTTTGCAAGTTTTTCTGACTTCTTAAGGGCAATATGTCCTTGTATAAACATTTTGGAAATTGATGATAACATTCATCATGTTTTAAAAGAGAAAACTGACTTGATGGGAAATCTTCCACAAAAGCTACCAAACCTAATTCATCAAAAGAAAGACAATTAATTGAGGGCATGCTGGTAGGTGAGATGTTTTGTAATGCATAATGGAAAAACTGTCCATCTGTGCAAATAATTTACTCATGTATTCAGTGTTAAAATCCAATTTTCTGCTAGTGCAGAATTGCCTCCACTGAAGTTTCACTCATTGAACTACATTTAAAGCAATAAAGCTTGATAAGACTTTTTAGTTGGTGGTAGATTTCTATTTTTCTATTATTGAGAAAAAGACACGAGATGTCTTCAAACCTACATATACATACATACATACGTACTACATATCGGACCAACATATCATCACTAAGGCACGTTTTAGGTATTATTCACGTTTAATATTAAATGGAACAATTTGCAAAGAGAAGTAATTTTGGTGATTTACACATTTTGCAAATCAAAATTCACTTCAGTTACTGACAGCCAGCTGGTACTGTCAATAAATGTAACTGAACTCTCAGTTGCTCGAACAGCAAATTGAATTCAGGCTGGAAATTTCAGGTTTAAAAGTTTACTAAAATATTTCTGATGCACACGTCTGCCACTTTTGTTTGTGTGTGTGTGTGTGGCCATGTGTATGCAGCAAGTGAGGAATGGTCTTCCATGTCTTACCATGCACTTGCAGAGTCCCCGATGCTTCGGCTTTGCCCACGCTGTTCTCTGACACGCAGGTGTAAGTGCCTTCGTCCTCAGCTCGCACCTGGGACAGACGCAGGCTGTTGTCACTGCGGATCTCAAATCTGGAAACACAACAACACGCAAGATTTAACACAAAATGCAGTATAGTACTCTTCTGAAAACTCCAGTTTTTAATTAATTTAATGTTTTAATGCAAATTTCAAAGTTATCTGGTCCATGAAACCTTTGAAAAATTCAACTGACTAACAGAAAATATAGCGCTATCAGACTAAGAACAAGGCTGTCTTACTATCTGAAAAGTTGAAGTAGTGCAAGCTGTTGTTATTAGTGAAATGAGAACAGTACCAGCATGCAGTGTTGGTTTGATGATACCAGGATGGTACTGATGCATTGTGCAGTTCTAACAGAGTGCAAACAAGTGCCGTTTCCTACCTGCCCCGGGGCAGCTCTCCCTCCTCTCTCCGCCAGCGGACAGTCGGAGTTGGGTCTCCGTGCACCTCACAGAAGAAGTCCACCGTATCGTCTGCCAACACCACCTGGTTCACCGGCTGTTTGGTGAACACTGGCCTCTCTGAAATTAGACAGTGACAGAGAATGGAGAGAGGATTAAACATGCTTGTGGTGCTACTTCGTAATTGCAGATTCGCATTTGTCAGAAGAGTGGACTGCTTTAGGATAGCAAGGCCAAATACAGATACAATTTTGATATAAAATCTTGTCTTTAGTGTTTCGCAATGTATCTTGTATATCTTAAAATATAAAGAACTAAGAAAATGAGACAGACATGCAAGAACAATCAGACAGAGGCTGTGAAAAGAAAACAAAGAAAGGAGTAGCGGAGTAGAGGAAGAGCAGGAGGTGAAGGGTTGGGAGGGTTAAGCATGGTGGTGAAAACTGTTTAGGAAAGCTGATGACCACTGCATTGCACCAGAGCTCACTTTGAGTCTGAATATTTGATCTGAGCCTCAGAGATTTCATACCAGACATTTACAAAAAAGGCCCAGGATAAACATCCATACATATGCACGAACTAATCATAAATCTTTATGAACCCATTATTCCTACAAGTAGGAATAGAAAGAAATTACAAATTAGATCAAACCTCTCCAGGGTGATCAGATTGTTGCAGCAAAGACTGCGATATAGATGAGAATAAAACAAACAGTGATCAAGGAAATAAATTGTAAAATTAAAACCAAATCACTACCACTACACCTTAACATTACCATATAAGAAGAAAGATTTTGCATCATCAATGACAGAGTTACAGCTCTGATGCAGGTGAATAACAACAATGAGTAACACAGATGGCACATTCAAAAACAACAGAGACCAATGTCCAGGGAAACAATGACTGTATGCATTGTTGGCTCTTATCTTGATCAGTGTTTTAAAATGGTGATCACTGAAAAATTAGTGCACATGTGCATTAATTATTATCTTGCAAATTTAACAGATGCCAATAATATTACATATAAAGGAAAGTGACAGGCCTGACATGTATTTTCAGGAGCCACAAATTGATAAATTAGGTGTTAAACACTTGGTTAGGGTTTACTGTTGCACCACAGTTTACAGAAGGAGCAGCAAGGTAGTGAGGAGGAGGGGGCTTAGTCGGACTAAAAAGAAAATATTAATCTTCTATCTGTTTCCTGGGATCAATTCACACTTTGAGAACGCTTATGCTGTTGCTCTGCTGAGAGCAAAGCAGAGAACCAGAGAGAAGGACATAAGCAGAAAGGTCAAGAGAGCAAAGCAAAGCGCTGCTGGAAGGGAAACATTCATCTTCTACAACAACTTCAGTTGAGGAAAGAAACTGCAGCAAAAGAGAAAATAAACCAAAGCTTACTATATAACCTTAACCATTATTATTTGAAGTTTTAGATCTTTCCACATGAAATTTGGCATCTTAAATAAGTTCTTGGACAATTCAAAAAAATTTGATTTGTAACGTGATAACAAATCAGATTGCTATAATTCCCATATGTTTCATTTCCCATCAGGTATTTGCAAGTTGACTATAATTCAATGAGCTGTACTAAAAATGACTCACCAAACACCACCAGTTCAGCAGGATCACTGTCCTTCTCTCCAACCATGTTGGTTCCAACACAAACATACATGCCAGCATCACTTTTCCTGGTGTTGGAAATCATCAACTTGCCTCCTCGGATCTGAACAATGGACAAAGGGAGTAGAAGAGGGGAAGGGAGATTAGGGGTGGACAGCCACATTGATTGATACTCGTATAAAGTATGCACAATGCACACACATACACACATGCATGCAGCCAAATAGCAGGTTTACATGCCTGATTTTATTGTATTCTGAAGTTTCTGTGGCCAGTTATTTCTAGGATTAAATCTAGCAACAATAAATGCAGTTTAATACAATGTTGCCTTTCAATTACCAACAATGATGGAACTGAACCGACTCTTAATCAGGGGCCTCTCATCAATAATTGAAACTACAAATTATTGATTGGTCAGTGCATGACCAAAAAGAAAAATTGGAAGATCACTTGAAAAATGAATTAAATTTGCATGTGTGGTTGCAAAACATTGAATAATCAAAAAAAGAAGACATTCAAAAAGCATAAATTAAAATAGGTGGGAAAGAAAATCAGTAGTTCAGCTGTGTCCAATTCAAATCACTTTTGTTTAATTTCATGCAAGTTTCACCTAATTGAAAACAAAACTATAGAAAAGATGCAGTCCACTTACAGTGATCCTCTCATCTCTGTCATTGACCCGGATGTTGTTTCTCTTCCAAGAGATGGTAGGCTCAGGATGGCCTCTGGGGGGGATACACTCCATGACAGCCGGCTCACCTGCTGCTACCACCACATCACTGGGTGTTTGACGGAAGTCATCTCTCAGAACTGGGAAAAAGAAGGAAGGTGCAGAAGCATAATTAAACTATGTGTAAAATTTTGGAGATGATACTGCCTTTTATCTGTCTTTGCTTACATGTAGTTCTGCTAACTTTCTGCTGACATTTATCTCATTGATGACACTTTCCTTTATCTAATTTGGCATACACGGAGCCCTGTAGACTTTGTAGACATTTGGCATTCCAAAAGAAACAACATGAATCATCACTCACAGGGCTGAGTAACACAAAGCATGACAGGGCGTTTTTACTGATACTGTAAAACTGAATTTAACATGGTGTGCAGAATGTCCCTTAAGCCATCACTGACTCATTGACTCGTGCAGCATCACAGCACATCAATAATGAAGGCTCTCGTAATGTAGCAAATACACACACAGTAGATGAATTATTCAATCTGACCCTCACCCACACAAACAAACACACACACACTGCAACTCCAATTCCAAAAATGTTGGAACACTGCGTAAAACATGAATAAAAACAGAATGCAATTATTTGCAAACAAACTATTTTACACAACAGTTTTACAATGTGTGTCTAAGCCATACAACCATGTGTTTGACAAAGTGGTGAACCTCTCTCCATCCTCGCTTGTGAATGACTGAGTCTTTCCAGGATGAACCTTTCATACCCAATCATGATACTATCACCTGTTACCAATGAACCTGTTTACCTGTGGAAGGATCCAAACAGGTGTTTTTGGATCAGTCCACAACTTTCACAGTCTTTTGTTGCTCCTGTCCCGACTTGTTGGAAACATGTTGCTGCCATCAAATTCAGAAGAAGCAGATATTTACAAAAATCAATGAAGTTGAACATTAAATGTCCTGTCTTTGTACTGTTTTGTGAAAAGTATATCTGAGTATATGTGAAAAAGGATTAGCAAATGATCACTTTCTGTTTTATTTGATGTTCTACACAATGTCCTAACTTCTTTTGACTTGGTTGTACAACAGATCATCAAATCAACAATGTCAAACTGCAGGAAGCCACTTTGAATACCAGATCCAGAAAATAATCCCCTCTCTTTTTGCTTTCCTGGATTCGATTCATAAAACATTAGAGATTTGTCTTTGACTCAGCTTGCCTCCTTTACTTCCAACTTCATCCCTCTTTAGTCAGCCTGTTACCTGAAGGTACTAAGCTTTATCTTTCTCATTTCAGTCTCCAGAGCACTGTGACCTCTCAAATTACACGTGTGGAGGATGGTTTCCTTGTCTAGGATGATGTACTGACAACACTAGTCGACCAGGAAGAGGCTACAGCTATGCAGGCCTGCAGGCTAGCAGTCTGGCCTCAGCCAAAGGAGATACAAAGGCGATAAACCACTGAGATGGTTACTATGGTGTTCCCTATCTGACTTGTCCCCCAAAAAGCCACCATAACTGATCTGAAAAGCAGATTCTTCCAAAATTCCTTTTCACATCACAGTCTCTCCTCTGCATTTATTAAGAAGCTTCCAAGTCGAGCAGAAACTCTTTCAAAACAGCACTTGGGGGGTACCAAATTTCTGCCCTCAAATATTCCACAAAGTTATCTTTGAAGCTATGGGTAGATGTAAGATTTGGACATCAAGGAGTTGGGGGATGATTAATTGATGTAAGAGTAGCATGGATGATTTGCATACATTATGGCAATCGCATTGATGATATCAATAAGTTCTATCAATATAATGACATTCCACCCATCTGCAGGGCTGTTGAGACTGCCATTAAGATGAGCACAGAGATATCAGTTACTTCACCTTAAAAAGAGCAGGTCATGTCATGTTCTAATTTACATCCTTCACAAACTTTTGAACATCATTACTAAAAAAGCTTTCAAGTATATCACGTCTGTGTTAAAGAACAAGCTTCTTTTTAAAAAGGCCTAAATGCAAAACTAACAGACATATTTGTTGTGTTTGGGGAAAATGTCATGTTTGGGGTAAAATAGTAACGTTAAGTTTTTACATAAACCGTATGTCTGACGGAATACTTTATTCACAATTCTTCAATAATTACTCATCATTCAGGACCAGGTCTGAAACTACCTAATTATGTAAGCACACTTTTTAGTATGATCGAGCAGCTTTTCCAAGCACTTGTACTTTTTTGAGTCACATTCCACCAGACACATTTAACATTATTTCTCACCTTTCAAGTTGAATTAAAAGTGGCAACATTTACCCATTCAAGGCCAGGGACGTAAATCACCTAACGATTTAAGTGCACAAAGACTGAGCAGCTTTTCTAAGCGCTTGTACTTTTCTGAATCACTAAATGTACTTTCACTACTGAACCACTGACATAGAAGAAGAAGTACAAGTACTTAAAAGTACTAATAAGCACAAAATACAGGTTACATTTCAAGGTTATGGTCCAGTCATGACCCATTAACATTTCATTTGAAATCTGGTCCTCGTTGGGGAATCTTGAAAAAAGCCTTGATGGATGGGGTGCACTCATATTGACTTTGTTACCACAGGAATGACATATTGGCCATTTCATTAATATTATGTGTATTGTAAATCAAGGAACAGTACTTCTTCTAGAGGTGAATGCTTTTCCTCTTTCTAACTCCATTCAGTCCTGAAGATAAAAATATCCTTGTAATTCCATGTAAAAACTGATTTATGTGTCTGTGACGTATGTGTATGTATTTGGTACAAAGTGTCATTTTGAATGTGCCTTCAGTAGCATTAAGAAGTACTTGGTTTACATTTGAAAACAACAGCAAAAAACAAATATTTACCTCTGTCCATCCACATGATTTGATGTTCATGTAAAGCAGCACCTGCATATGGTATTGTTTGTCAGTAAACGTCTCCTCCTTGTATTTTATCCACAGAATCTATCGATACTGATCATAGATTATGTAGATCACATGTGTGCTTATTTTGTGTATATTTTATGTATGTATACATTTGTCTTTATACATGGGTAGGTATGCATGATGTGTGTCCACATTTGTGAGAAACAGCACCAATGTCACTCTAATATCACAGGCCAGCAGGGGAGGGTCACTGCCTCATCTGATTAATGACACAAATCCCCTAATGACAGCACCAACAGGGCAACAAAGCCCCAGGACATTACCATTATCACCTCATCCATATATCTAAGTGTCCATCCATCCATCCATATGAACTCACTTACTCTGAGAATGCTAACATTTCCTTATCTGGAATACCTTGGTTTGTGTGGAAAATGCATTGTACCTCAATGTCACACTGTACGCCGTGAAGGCTCATTTCTTTTGCTGTCAAGATAGCGTGGCGTCCTCTTTGAATGAGGGTGAGCGTGGGTGTGTATGTGAGGAGATAAATCAGCCTGTTTGTTTTTAATCAAGGTCATGAGAGACAGGCACATCAGTGTTTAAGGAGAAAGGAGGATATTTTTCATTTCCTCATTAGCTATCAGAGCCTGTGCTTGCCTTCACCCTGATAAAACACAGGTCTCCACAATTCATTGTGGGCTCCTCAACCACTATGTTGCTGTGTTTTTTATCTGTGTCTCTTAGAGGGATCAAATTGCCACTTATGGCTTTAGTCAGACCCATATCCTGATGGCCAATTACTCAGCAACAGAGCATTTGGGGCACTCCAAATCCCATTGGCCCCTCCAATCCTGGAATGATATGCCAAACCACACCCCTGACCTTATCTGTACCTGCTACCAACGTTTCTCCCAATCACTATTCACAGCAGATTACAAAACCATGACTAAATTGTTCAGGAACCTGTCCCATCACGTAAAGTGCAGGGGGAAATAAGACAGTTTGCTGCACCCAAGGTCTGAATTACCATGCCGCGGGGTTAAAGGACTGCCGCAATGACCTGTCACACACCATTTTGAGATCATGGCTCCAGGGGCCCCTGGTCTTTCCCATTCTGCTTTCCATACTCTCCAGATTTGAGCAGAAAGATGGTGTCTAGAAGTTTATTAGACACTGGCAATTACCCATGAGGCCCTTTGGGGCCCATATTAAGTGGGTGCACTTTGACCTTTTCTTTAAACCCCTTCAACAAAGCCAGAGTAATCCCCACCACTGGGACTGAGCGGTGTGCTTTAATCAGAGCACAGACACACAGTAACACACACAGGGTAAGAGATAAGGACCACAAGTGCATATATTTGAAATATAGATGTCTAATTGGAATGAAAAACCCTGTAAACTGGCAATGTGGTATACATGTCACCCACTTTGATACACACTACTAGAGAATATAATAATAATAAGAATTAGAAGAAAAAGAAGATTTTCTAAAGAAGTGAGGTGCAGTGCAGTATATATGTTTGAGGGAAAATTCAAACATGAGTTTCAGGCCTGTATCAGGAATGTCATAGCTCAGGTTAAGGGTCAAAGGTTAAAGACAAGAGATGCCTTTCTTTTCAAAATATTTAGTGAGCTGGCTTCCCTTACCGATAGGTTGGATATCTATCTGCCTGCCGTTGGTTCGAGCATTATCATCTAGGTTTGGTTTTGGTTAGTTTAGTGAAGGTTTTTGATGACAGCTGTTTTGGAGGCATCTCAGAAGACGCCTGTTTGGTGAGATGTATTTATAATATTCAAGACACGACTTGAAATACTGTTGATCACCCACTTAAAAAAATGCTCTAGGTACAGGGTCAATACATGAGGTGGAGGAGTTATATTGGCAGCCTTGTAAAGTTCAGTTAAAATAATACATGTAAAAAGAAATTAGAGTTTTCTGTGGTCATCTGTGTTTATATCAGCAGCAATGCTGGCTCTAATTGAAGTTATTTTGCTGTTGAAGAACATTACAATAGATATGACAATACGTACCACAATACACTACGGATTTGCCTATCAGTAGAGATTTTGTTAGATCATTTCTATTGGGGTATCTATGTCTTTGAAAGCTCTTGTTGTATTAAACCATTTTGGCAATGTTGTGCCAATATGGGATTTACAGGATTTTTGCTTCAAGTTAATGAAGATGCTTGATCTGTCAAGTATTCAATTTATTGTGTTGGCAAAAGCACAGCACATACAGATTGATAATAAGTTACATATATCATGAGAGATCTCTGAGGCTTTAATTTCACTGTCTGTGCCAGATTGCTGTCACTCTGTATCTTCACACAATGACAAACACATTAGACAAACACAAATGACACCCATCTGCACGTAGCATTTATCAACTTCTGATGTACACTGATGGATGTGGGAATTGCAAATTACACTCAATCATTCCGAAAATTAAAAACTGCCAGAGAAGCTTGTCTATTCTGTGCCTAACAAAGTGTGTTATTGTATGCAAGTAATATTTATCTGTGACCACTAGACTTCTGCGATTTACCGCACGTGCAAAGTATCAGGACCCTGCTGTATATCAGGGCATCATTGAGCCTTTAATTGGACATAAAAAAACACCTTTGGGGCGAGCTCAGGCTCACTTTTAATTAAATGGCTTTATCGCTGTCATTAATGTTTCAAGGACTGCATGTGTGTGACAGCACCCCCTCAAGAATAAATATTCAGATGGCAGAGAGAGGATGACGAATAGTCCCTTGGCTGGCAGAGCAAAGAGAGGGATGGAGGTAGGGGAATCAAGAAAAGCATCCTCAGGTTCAAGCTCTGTAGTGGGGGATTGAGCTGGTCATCCATCCAGCTTACACTTTGTCCCGACATGAAGCAATCTGCTGTGGTGTAAACATACACAAAAACGCTGCTGATGTTCTCGCCCTTTTGCCCAAGTACATACATCATTCTTATTCCTTTATCAAGCCTGCTTAGATGCACATATTACCATCCTCTCTGTTCTCTCTTTAGGTGTTCCCCAAGGCAATATGTGCCGAGGCCCTTGGGCCCAACAGGGGCCCCCCATCAGAAGTCATCGTCCATCAGCAACTCTCATTATCCAGAGTGGACCCCTCCGATCCCTATCAGCCATTACACCATGATAAAACGGCCCGTACAGGATATTGGGGTGTGTGTTTGTTTTCAGTGGTGATGGGAGGGGTTGGAGGGGATGGTGAGGGGTCTCACAGTTGGAGACAGATGTCCGTGCTGCTTCTAAGCACCCACCACCTCCCCACCCCACCTAATACAAACACAGACACTTGCGCAGATGCACTGCACGGCAGCTGCAGCAGCAAATACAGCAAAACACTGTCTGCATCTAATATGACCAGCTCAGCTCAATATACAGGTTTACTAGTGATTGTAACTCCAATGTGGGGTACCAACACATGCATACACGCACACACACACACACACACACACACACACACACACACACAGACAAGAAGCCTGTACCCTTTCTTTATCAACATTTTCTGACAGCTGACCTGAAATGCCCCCCCCCCCGAAAAACGACTTAGAGTAATTCCATTTTTCTCATGGTGCTGTCATTTGGCTCTTTGGCCTGAAAGTATTTTTATTGCCTTGAGAAAATTACACAACATGGTTTAGTTCTCTGGAAATGCTTATAAGGCCAACAGCAAAATTGAGCCAGTGCTAAAGCTAAATGAATGGGATCACAGCAACAGGGCATTTCAATTACTACTTCCATGGGTCACCTTCTTGGCCCAATTGTTACTGCCTGCCCTACACTTCAAGCATACAATCACACACACAACTTGTTAATCAATGTCCAATGCATTTTCCCCCTCAAATTTACTTCCTCCATTTTCTTTTGTCCTTTAGCATGTTGGCTGACGTAGCCACTGTCACTGCTGCTTAGTCTCGTCAGCTGTGTCCATTTAACAGCCACAACAGCTGCGACCCCACCCACCCAATCCCCACCACCCTCACCCAGAGTCCTCCTACCCATGCTGCCACCAAACCTGGGCTAATGGTTGAAAAACAGCTGGTCCCACAAGCCACAATGACAAAAGCATGAAAAATGATTTCCATGGATAGCTGTAAAACATTACACCCTACAAGTTGAGGTTTAGAAACATTTTAGAAAATCTTCCTTCTTTGTGTGATTAGCAAGGAGGTCAGGCATTAAAATGAAACCAAACAATCAAATCAAAGTTTGATAGAGCACTAGAGTGTTTGTCAAATTGATTCCGACCAGAAGTTGACAGAAAATCTCTGCAGTACAAATTGCATGAAAGTCTTGGCATTTTTCATAGCAAACCTCAGGAAAACCAATTATTAGCCACTGGGCTCAGATAACACTGAAATTAAATCCACAAGTCACTATGATACATTACAGAAACATCAGGAAAAGGCCTGTTATTCTTCTTACAATATGGCCACCATTGTTTATGGTGCTTAAATAATTGGTCAAATGTAAGACATGCATGTACAGTGCATGTAAAATATTGTAATATATATAATATGAGAAATTAACCCCCCCCCACATCCCCACCCCAGTACTGCTGAGAAACAAAAAGATGAGGTTATCTGTCAAGGTGCAACGTTTCACGGCTTTTTAAGTGCTCATAAATGCTCAGGTCTTTGCCCCACCACGGTGTCTTGTCACACCCAGACGTGCTGGAAGGGGGTGGGGTACAAGTGGATGAGAGGCAGACGGGGGGGGTTGGGGTGTCTAATATTTGGCAGCAGTGCAGTCTGCAGCCAATATGACTGTGGGCCCCACATGCAGCAGTGGGACAGCACAGGAGGCACTCATTATGAGCCACACAGAAACTAAAGGGGTGTTCAAGGGGAGGGTTTTTTTCTGTGTGTACATGTGTGTTTACATGTGCATTTGAGTGTGTTATACTGAAGCACATGGCCCATAACATGCTGAATAGCAGAGGCTGATCAGGTCAACTTGTGGGCACCCTGTTAGCAGAGAGCTAATATCATGTGACACCAATATTACATGTTTAAGCTGGTCCATGCTTTACATGGCAGTGCAGGTGACATAGTATATGTGGTTAGAAATATGTGAAGTTCCACAAAAATTACTAGGAGCCAGGATGTCTAATAAGATTGTGCACTGATGTACAGTATATTATACAGATGCCTGTGCCTAATACTGATTGATAAAGATGAGATTTTTGTTCTTGGTGGAGGATGTCAACAACTGGACATTTTAATGCAAAACTGAAGTGTTGCAGTTATCAGCCATGCAGTGCCCATGTGAAATGTGAGATTGAATGAAATGATTTATAAATATTAAAGTTTCCTGCACTAGCTACACAAAGGTTTCAATGCATCATCACTATGCTGTCGGCTACACTGTAGCTGATATGTGCCTGCTCAAAAATGTATGCTACAACACATATGACTATAAAACATGGTGACTGCAAGAACTGTGATTGGGCTGGGGCTGCTTGTTTTGTCTTTTGAGTGCCCGATGCCAGTAGAGACTGTTGAGAGTGAAAAACAACTCAAAGCATGCTGAAAAAAGGCTGCGTTATCTTCTCCTTTTCAGTAACAGTCATCTCCACTGCAAACCTTCTGTTCACCAAAGTGAACATGATGATTTATTAACAAAACCACCCATTGCTTGTATCACAAAGTGAATGACACAATGTTAACAAAGTCACTATGGGGCATATAAATTAAACTATAATAAGGCTTGACCAAGTAAGAAACATCCACTTAGTTTTGCAGGAAAGCCTTCAGTGTGTGAAACCCAACACTGAACTATAAATCAAAACCTATGTCACAGATATCTATGGTGGGGCTCTCGTTATGCCCTTACTTCAAGCATAAATCTAGCTACCTAGTAGTCCACCACATTACTGCCTGAATGGTGGGCACTAGATATCATGCCCTGGAGAACCTCCCAATAAAACTGGAATACATATGAACACTGGAACCAAGACTTTCTCAAACTGAAAATGTTTTATTACTTTTGCTTTACAAAAAATGAGCATTTCTTACTTTCTCCTTTATACACCATCACTCATTCTATTAAGTAATGAGAGGATGTTCATCTGTTTCATCAAAGTAAAAGATAGTTAAAGATGAATTATTAATGCCACCTTTGAAATGATTAATGATCAATGAGGAATACACGGCTTTTCAAGCAAGGAGCTTCACACTGTACTTTGTGATTATGTGTGTGTCTAGAGAGCTATGAAAGGCCTTGGCTAACCTTCCATCTCTCCTACTGGATCTTCACCCCCTTCCCTTCATTCCCCCATCACACATGCACACACACACACATCTGTGCACACACTCAAACAGAGCAGAACAAGCCTGAGGCATGCCAGGCCTATTTGATTGAAATAGCCATATTTCAAGTCAAGAGGGGGGTTGTATTAAATACTACTTGGCAGGCAAAGTCTTCTCACATCGGAGCCCCCTACCTGTATCAAACCCATCCCCTACCCCTCCCATTAAACTGGCTCTACAGAAAACGTCCCACGTTTGTGCACAGACTTGGATAAAGCTAGTCTACTGTAAACCCAAACATGTGTGTACATTCATATACACACTAATTCTTACACAGACAAACTTATCCTCATTTCCGTGTAAATCCTTCCAATCTCCTGGCATGTGAGTGTTCACCTATGTGTGGCTCAGCAGCAGGTTCCCATCCCAATTCTGAGCTGGTGCTGCTGCTCTGGCTGTGCTCACCCACCCAGCAACCTTGAGGTTAATCCACCACAAACCTCCCCTGACATGCCATGTTGGCCCTCCGTGTGTGTGTGTGTCCATGTGTTTTTCTGCCAATTTTTTCATCTATGTGTTTCATCTCTGCAATTCCTGATGGGATACACACAGCTCCCTCGACTCCTGACAACTTGCAGACCAAACTCAGCAGAGTATGGACTCTGTAAATCTCGGGAAATTAAAGCAGCATTGCGGTTCCCCAGCTCTTGGATTTTCTTCCAAGAAAGTTAAAGTATCGAATAAGTCAGACTGGTGGTAAGAGAGACATCCTTTGAGCAGAGAACCCAGGTTAGTGCCATAAACATTCACCTTGCTGGCGTGTCCTACAATTCTGCAGTTTCATTTAGCAGACGCAAAGCGACGTACATTCACATGCCAGTGGAACAGCCATCAGGGGCAATTTTGGGGTTCAGTATCTTGCCCAAGGACAAGGATCAGCGATCAAACCACCAACCTTGGACAACCGCTCTACCTCCTGAGCTACAGCCACCCCTTTTGGCAAGACAATGATTTGTTTCCTTCTTCAGGGTGCTATGGTGTAGCTGACCTTGACTTCTGACCTCATGCATTAAGAAGAAAGAAAAAACTATTTCCTGAAGTGAATCAATAATATCACATTATCAAAAGCTGTGTTTAAGATTTATATTTCTCCTTCTCTTTAGTCTCTTACTGGGAACTGATGACAAACAGTGAAGACTCATGACCTCTGTGGAGGAAAGATATGTTAGACGGAGTACAGTCAAGGTGAATGGCTGTTCCCTGTTCAATTTATGTCAAATCTATCAACTTAATGAAGCTGTATATTCATTGGCTTGTTTTTTTGCAAATGGAGGATTTCAGTGCACAAATGTATGGTTTGATGATGAAAAAAGATTATTTTGGATCAATATCATAAATTCTGTGATGCAGATGTTATGAACCTGCCTCACATGTGTTTTCTCTGTAATTGAAAGTGGCATATATCCTTTAGGGAGCATGCAGAGATACATGCCAGAGCCCCACACTTTGTTACAAAAGCAAATGTGTGCCTCTCTCATGGACACTATGATGTAAATGACAGAAACAGAGACATACTACATCTCTTCAAATTAAACCCAGCTTTTCATGAAATATTCAAACTGACAATACTTAATTCAGCTTGAGCCCCCCCTCCTCCTTATAAAGCTAAATAAATTATCAGGTGGAGCTGTTCACGTGTGATTGACATGCTTGCTAAAACAGCTTATGTCCTTTTGACAAAGAAAGATCTTTCAGCAAAAACATAGACATTTTGTAGGGGATTTCAAAGGTACATTTTTGCTTTAGCTGGAAATGCACCATGCCTTTAGAAACTGAGGAAAAGAGGAGATGAAATAGCATTTTGATGGGAGATGTTTGGCAAAAACAAGGCAATGGAGAGATTCAGAGAAAAGATTCTGGACTGCATAAAAAGAAGGGAGGAGAAAGGAGGAGGGGGATTTGCAAACATGCACATGCATACACACACTTAGTCTGATTGTAATTCAAGCAATATGTCCATCAATATGATATGTGATATGGAATATGAGATGTGGAGGGTGGCATCTGGGCATTAGCAAGTGTGTGTGTTGCACCATAAAAGGAAAGAAAGATAAAACCTACCCTCCCAGAGAACATACATGGAGAATACAGACAAATATGGCTGCTGTGAAGGGTTAAACAAGGAGAAGTAATGCAGAAGTAATGTATGCATGGCATTACTAAGGAGAGCAGAAAAAACAATGACAAAACCCCTTCCCCGTCCACTCTCCACCAATAACACCCACCCTGGGACTCTGAGGGCCCCTCACAACAATACCATTACAGAGGTGGTCAGGCTCCTGTGTGTGGTCAGCTAATAAAGTAATTGTCTGGCCCTGAAAAGAGGATTACTTTAATCTGGTAATGGCCGACGTGCAGCCTATAGCAGTGGGGTAAGAGGGTCACTGAGAATTGCTGAGAAGCCCATTGTAAAGCAGCTGAAGCATCCCCCCTCCACCCCAGCGCCCCTCAATCTGCCTGCCCCGACCTGCCCTCAGCTGACCTTCCAGCCCAATCAAGGCTACTGTAGTTCACCCATCTGGAAAACCAGAAACACTCTTTAACTCGACCTCAAGGGGAACAGGGTGGACACAGGCACCTACAGACAATGGGCGCCCCCTCCCAACACACACACACTGACACACAACCTATTAATTATTGACCAACACAGTGGGATGGTGGCAATGCGCACTTTCAACAATTCCACTCCAACAATACAGCAATTCAAGTGAAATGTTAGGGTGATTTAGACCATGTTCAGACCCACTATAGCACTACGTCATAAAGCACAGCCTCCTCATTCAATTCCATGAGACCAATGCACAGGCAAAAAAAAATAATAATAAAAGTAAAGGATATACTAAAAAGGTTTTGTAATTCAATGCAAAATCAAGTTTTCATGAATGCCCATTCCCAGTAGAATGTTTTGTAACAACGTACTTCGCAATATTTGAGAGGGAGAAGAAAGTTTGCTAAACATTTGTAAAATCTTGATGCAGTGTTTTGGCATCTGTTAAGCCTTTATATTCATGGATGTAGCACTCACACTGGACTTCCTGCACATATTTAACCATCTGACCTGTACCTGTAGTAGCACACCCACACCAACACAGTCCCTTGCATTTATTTTTGCTAACTGTGTGCTATTGTTGGTCTGAAGGCTTGCTTACTGTGGGGTTGCACAATATGATGTTGAATTTGCAGCTAGCGCTCATAAAAGCTTGTTCTGTCATTGGTAGAAAAACATCCAGATATGTGCAAGATGGATGGCTATCTCTGTGTTAAATACACAGAAGGAGAACCCTGAGAGTTGTTTGTCTATGTCAAGGAAGTCTGTGAGCAGTTTTCTTTGCTGTCTCACCATCTTGTAAGTCCTGACAATTCATTCAGCAGTGTATCTTGCACACACACAAACACACAGTCCTGTCATTTTCTGCATGAGTGTGGTTTCATTGTTAGGTCGCTGACTCTGAGACTGTCCACTTTCTCTGTCGGTGCCTGAGAGGTGAAGAAGGTCACTCGTCTCTCTGACATCAGCGTCTTCCTGTTGGAGGTGAGGCAGTCTGCCAGTTTCAGATGACCCCTCCTGTCAGCTGTCCCTGACTGCTAACGCAACTTAGGGCGGATGACCAACTGATGCCACAGGTCTTCCTGTCAAACATACATGAATGTGTTGGGATAGCTGGAGCAGATGGTCAGGTCTTGTATCCTGCGACGAGCCCAGCACACTTTTTACCCTGTTCGTGTGCCATGCCTGTTCATACCCCTGTACTGAAAAAGGAGGAGGTGGTGGCAGTTATGGTGCGACTGGGGGAGGGAAGAGCAACAGTTCCAATTTTCCACCCTGTCAACAAACTCCAAAAACAGATGGATCTTGGAGCAGAAATCCATTTAGCTCCACTTGAATGACTTAAGCCCCCCTTCGCTGACCTCCGAGGTGGGAGCATGTCTTAAGGAGAAATGAATCTTGTACAAATACACACGAGTAGAAATCAATAAGCATTTTCCACAGCTGTTCACCCTCCTATTTACCATTTTCAGACAGGTCAAATATACCTAAATCCCCCTGAAATACCTTTTATACCTCAAAGAGCTTATGGGCGGTATCACAACTTGTATTTTGGCCATACTAAACACTCAAAGGTGAACGCTACTGTCAAGAGAAAAGTTCCAATGGGTAATTTCAATTGAGAAGCTGCCTTTAAAACAGTCTCTATATGCTGTTAACAGTCAGGGAATTGGAAAGATTTGTGAGACCAAAAAATGTGATGGAAAAGAATAAAGATGTACATACTAAAAGCACATCCTATGTGGCTGGCATTAAAGATCAAGTAATCTCTACAGTCAAACAGGCAAACAGTCCTCAACATACAAGGGAGAAAACAACAAGCCCCTACTTTACAGCATGTGCAGAAGGGGAAGCATGTCAATTATCATATTGCTAATTTAACAATTACTGCCAGGGAACTTGAAAACACTGATATTTTCTGCCACTAAAATGTAAGCTTTTTACCAAATGCTTACAAGTTGCAGCATTAAAGTTGAAAATATTGCTTAAAACATCTCGTTAGAAACCATATCCTTCGTCAAATTAAATCATACACATCATATACTATGACTTAGCTTGAGAGCAGCCACAAATCAAGACTGCACCAATGACAAGATCCATTTACTGGATTCAGTTGTCCTGTGAGCAGAAAGGAATTGCCAAATAACCAGAATGAGTTTCTGCCTTAGAATGGCTCATGCTAGAATAAATTGTCCAATAATTAAAATGAGCTGGCAAAATCTAGAATTAGTTATACAACAATCAGACTGAGTTTCCAACCAGTTGGAACTCCCAATTACCAGAATAAGTTGGCACATAAAAATTACACTGGACTGTCCAGCAACTAAATGAAGTTGGCTAGTTAGAACTATTAGATGTCAATTTACTGCAGTCAAACGTCCTGCAGCTATTGTACACTGACCTGTGCTTTGAACAGGATGAGGTCATAAACAACGACAATCTGCTGTCCAATAAACAAAATTATTTTCCGGATAATTCCACTGATTGGTGCAATAACCACAATGTGCCGTCCGAAGACCATAACAAGTTGAGTGAAGATCATTGGATTCTGAGAAGGCTCCATTTGGTGGTTTAACATTCACTCGCACACTGATTTTCCTGCTTAGTAACAAGACTGGTAACCAGATGCTTCTCCCTCTGTTCTTTAATGTCCTCCCTTTTTATCTGCTCTGTAAGGATGCGCTGATTGCGTTCGATTGATTTGTTTCAACCATGTATTGATTGTGTTGGCCTCTCATTCTCACTGTCTGTCATTAATGACTCCTGAAACTCCCCAGATGTATCCTGCTTCTCGTGTTATTTGTGATGAATTGATGGATTTGTTTTGAGCTATTCCCTCTGCAAGTTTGCACTCCTCATGCCCAACTATCACTCAGTGACTGTTTTTAATCACGATGTCTCCTCATGACTCCTATGGGCACATTCAGATCAACATTAGCAGTACAGTAAAAAACACGGGCTCCTTATTACTTTCAATGAGGTTGCTGCATTGGAGCAGCAGCAGAGATGCTACAGAGGACTCTGGCTCAAAAAGGCATAGCAGTCTGGGAAATGGTTTATCCTTGATCAACTTTTGCCCTTTCAGTTCCTCCAATAAAAGAGTATAAACTGCTGTGCAGTGTCTTTGTGTCTGAGAAGGCTTCCCATTGGAAACCTGGTTCATATTTCTATCTCTTAATCTCCACACAGAAGCAACAAACCCACACCAAACAGCCCCTTGTGTAATTTTGCCAGAGGGCTATTGTTAGCCGCAATGAGCCAAAATTCATTTGCATCCTGTCAGACAACGACTAATGATTTTTTGTCTTTTGACCAAAAATTCAAAAACAAAATGTACTTTTTTGCAACAATGTTAAATGCTAAATTACAATAAGTTGGGGGACTGTTGCATTTAAAATTCATGTTGCACCCCTTCACTATTAATGCTGAGGGGGAGCACCTGAAAATTCAATGTGCAATATTTTGTATTTAGTATTTAATATTTCATAGCATCATAATTCCAGTCCATAGTGTATATACTGGTTACATATTTCATTCACGTTTGCAAATAATAATAAAACAAATAATAAAGTAAATGATCTCATGTAAATTTGTTAATATCTTTTTTAGCCTGTTTAAATTGTTCTTTCTTACTATTTAGCTGCACTATCACCTTTGCTGCTGTGCAATGTGAATTTCCCCACTGTGGGACAAATAAATGTACATCTTATCTTATCTAACACTATCTCAATTAAAACACAAATCAAATCAGTATTTACAATTCTGGAATTTAATTTAGCAGACGCTTTTATCCAAAGTGACGTACATTCACATACCAATGGAACATCGGGCCATCGGGGGCAATTTGGGGTTCAGTATCTTGCCCAAGGACACTTCGACACATAGACTGCAGGGGCCAGGGATTGAACCACCAACCTTCTGATTGGTGGACAACAGCTAAATACTTTACTTTGAGACTTTCCATTGGATCGTATGTGATATTTTCCATGTGTACACCCCCTGTACATACATACTTGTATGGGTGTATGAAGAAAAATACCTAATGACCATCAGGGACAGTCATGTAGCACAGAGGGACTTTGTGTGTCTGGCAGAACAGTGCCTGTGATCAGCAGCTCAGAGAGATAATGGGGCATGATTGGACACAACGGCCGAAGCAAGGGGCCTTTATTGTTCTCCACAGCCCCTGTGGCCCCTGTGCTACACTGTCATTAAGGGGGTGGGGTGGGGTGGGGGGTTAAAGCTCTTCCTCACACCACCTGTTGTCAACGCCTCTCCCCCCTGAATCACCCCCTCCCCAACCCTCATCCTTCTGCTTTTGTCCCACTGACCCTTTATGACACACAGAAACCCGCGCACACACACACACACACACACACACGCGCTTGTCACTGGCTGCACTCGCCTTTAGTATGGTCTAATTAATTCATTGCTATCCTCTGGAGGAGGGTTTGGCTGGTGGGTTTGGCTCAATGACCGGCAGACGGCTGGATCATACGAGGGGTTAAGCCAGATCGAGGCCCATGGCCTCACTCTGGCCATCTGATCCCCCTCTTTTAAGACCAGAATGGCCACTGGCTCTGTCCTCCACAAGGCTGGGACCTGCAATCCCATTAGTGAAGCATGAAAACACCTCAGATACATACACACAAACACAGAAAGGAGAGCTGTTATCATCAAATGTGTGTGCGGGCAATATGTCAATAATCTTCTATCACGTTATATGTAATTTGATACCATGGAAACCTTATACATCATGATACAGTCATTGTTCTACAAATTCAATTAAGAAACAGTTCAAAACAATCATGCCGTGTCGAATTTTCGAAATCCAAACCATGTGCACATGGCAACAGTTGCCTCCCGTAGTAACATGTTCCTTTACCTTATCTTGGGTTGGCTGGGATGCCTCCTGCTCTGTATTTACAATTTCACTCTCTTCCTCCACACTTTCTTGTCGCACTCGTCTTTTGTGGCATTCGGCAGACCAGCTTAGAGCTGCGTTACCACCAACTGTAAGAAGTCCTGCTGCCCAATCACATTACCTTGCAAGGCAGCTGGATTCATGAGATCACAATATCACGTGAGGATCACATGATCAGGCAAGAATCCAGCCCTGATTTGCTACATAGCCTTTTCCATTGCATGGTGTATACTGTCATATTGCCTAACCCTATTCTGAAGTTTTTTAAGGTTGTTTATGTAAGGATTAGATAGAGAGATTGTATTGCTCCCAAAGGGGAAATTGGTTTCCACAGAGTGCAGGAGAAAAGGGAGGGCACATTATTAACACTGATATGAACACCTAACCAACTTCCCCTACCTGCAAATATGAATAATAATACAAGGACTACTCACTGATGCCATTTAGAATGACCTGATATTGACTGACTGACTAGTTCAAAAAATAAATCAGCTGCCTCATAAAAGCTTGGCAGATATTATTAGCTCGTTAAAGTAGGCTAAAAACAGCTTATTTAGAATAGGTTTAAAGATAAAAGACAGTTTTTCAGTTTATGAAAATGGGAACAGTCTCTTTTTACAGTGTATGGAATGACATTTACTCTTTAGAGTAAAGGCTTTCATCAGCTTTATTTCAACATTATCACACTAAGACATTTTTCCTCCCACAATAATGATCTTTCAAACGTTGGCATGGCATAAGGGAACTCTGTTTAAAAACCCATTTACCTGGTGGTTAGAACAGCACTGACCTTACCCATACTCCCTCGATTTATAATGTTATTAAGTATATATAGAAACTGACAGCAGTTCAGTGGTCACTTAACTGTACACTGCAGGCACTTGTACAGTCTTTAAAGATGTACAGATCAGTGTGACTGCACTCCACTGTGTATGACAGCTTGCACCACAGAGCTCCAATCACAACCCATATGGCTCCAGACCACTGGGGTTAATAACAGGGACAGAGGGCAGCTTGAGGAGAGCACAGACAGTGGAGGGAGGGGGCGGAGGGGGGCAGAGAGGAACGGGTTGGGGAGTTGGGGGATCGGGGGAGCACCTTATCTCTTTTATCAGAGCCACCCAGCCTATATTTCTCTCCTACTATGATTCTTTCCTAACACCAAACCCCTCAAATCCGTTCCCCTTTTCCAAATCCATAAACCCTGAAATGCATTTTTCTGCACAGGGGTCTCAGCGATCAAAACAGTAAGACACGTGTTTGTGTGTGCATGTGTGTGGATGAGTGTGTAAGAAGTAGACAGAAAGAGAAAGGAGGATCCAAGTGGTGACAGTGCTCTTCAGCTGTTTCTCCCACACTAGAGTCTAGGATTACTACGGGTGAGAAAGTTGGCTCAGACTACTGTGACAAAGACTTACAGATGTACCCCCCCCGCACACAGATACACACAAGAACAAATTCACACAAAGGCAGAGGAAGACCACATCTTCACCTGTTCATTCCACAAATTCCGCAATGCAGCTGCCATTTTGAACCTTGAAGGCATGACCTCCAAACAACCTTTAAAAATGGGGTGGGGGGTTGTTTTGGGGGGCATAAAACCCTTAGAGGTTACACCAGTCAGTCCTATTCGAAATACCTCTGACTCCACCCCCAGCATCTTATACAAAGCACCTCTTCCCCTTCCCTGTTTGCGTGAATATTCATGAGCCATAAAGCCAGGCGGCAGAGATGTAGCAGGCATAATAAAAACGTCTGAGGTATTAAACACTCAAAGAAAAAGCCGCCAGGAGCTTGGGCAAGTCACTCTGAATGTCAAATCCCCACCCAGGGGTGTCTGGCCCGTTAGGTCTATTGTGCTTGACTAACTTTTATGCATCTGACATGAATTGGCCTCTGCTCTTGGCACATAACTTTGTAGGCCACAGGATCAAAGAATCTCTTTTAATGTGTGAAATCGGATAGGATTGGGGTTCAAAACACAAATTTTGAAAGGAAATATTCAGTAAAGTGGTATGCAATCTGTTCCTAATGCAAGATAATGGAATGTACAGTTTGAAAAAACGCAAAGACTTATTGCTGGGTGCCAGCTACACTAACAGTGACTATAAGAATTCATGAAACTGTGTATGAATTTATGCTTTTCTTTTGGTATGAACATTTCCTTTTGATCCCACTTTGTGACACAATTTTTACAGCTCTCCAAGTTAATGTAATGTGATATTTTACACTGTTCATCTGTAATACAAAGAAATATACAAAGTCATTAGCGTACTGTTTATTTAAAAAATGTATAACTACTGCAATCTGCCTGCTACATCATATCTGAGGTTAAGCTACATGCACCTACTGAAGCTCACAGTTCATATATCAGACTTTCATTCATCAAACATGTCATTAATAATAAGTGGGAACTGTTACTGAGGTAACTAAGCAAAGCTTTCCCTAATGAGTTATTGAGCACCTAATGGTCAGTATGAATATTTGCAATGGGAAAATGGTCTGCACACAGTTGAGAAATAATGTGTAACAATTATTGTACCTATCCAAAGAAAAAGATCAGTCATCATTACAACTAGTGGCTATAAAAAAATGATTTTAGACAACTTCTCTGTGTACCTTTTTTATGTTACGCTTTCCATTTTCTTTTAAGATCAAATTGCAAAAAAAGATTCTTTTCCACTAAAAACATTCAGCTTCCATAACTAGCTGTTTTCATAATTCTAATTTCAAAACCTTGGAATGATATTGGCCCATCAAATTATTTCCAAATACACACAGCACTTAAATTGACATTTTATCTAGCCCCACCAACAGGTCGTTTATGACAACAGCTGATGACAACAGCAATTCTAGTGGTGTGAGAAATATGAGTATGAGTTGATTATAATGCAGGGCTTGTGTGAAATACTTTCTGATATTTTTTCACCACTGGAATGCAGCACAACAGACTGAATCCTAGCTACAGCTGATGTTCTCATCAGCATTTTACAGCCACCTTTTAAGCCTGCACAAACTGTTTGATCTTCAAAGATAGATTCCGGGTGGAGTATCACTTTAAAGCTGAAATCCATAAGTTTGTGCACTTTCAAACTGTAGCTCAGGTGATGGAGCTTCTAGTGTTATTTGTTTGAGCTGTAAAGACTCGTTTATCAACTGCTGTTTCAATTCCACATGAGAAAATGTCTGGACAAGCTGTGGTAGAAGCCCTACTTTAAAAAAGCTTTTTCAAACTGTGCATTCCATTACCTTGCATTTTTAGTAGAACTCTACTGACAAGTGGTAAGTAGAGCTCTGTTGACCTCTTGTCCCCTTTGCACAAGGAGGCTGTAACCATATGAAACGAAACATTGCAAAATAAACCACTTCCACACTAACTCTTAAAGTCAGGTATATTTTTCAACACTGCAGAATTCTGCCAGTTCATCATACTGCTGCTCATCGGCCTTCATCACCCTGCCTACAGCAGATGGAGTGTGAGGGGTTAAACCTCCTGAACCTTCCACCCTTCCCACAGCGTTGGCTCTCACCCTGATACCAAATATACACACCAATACACAACGCAGCTTCCTCTCAGTTTGCCCCCAGTGCTTCCAAGTCACAGGCTGGGGAGCAAAGTGACACCATGCCACAAAGTGCCATCTTGCTCCTTCTCTGGTGCCATGCTGAGCCCCCTGGCAGCTCCAGGCGAGCTTATGTGCCTGTGGCCTTATCTCCGGCCCGATTGGTGCCACGCAGAGGGGGCTGGCAGGGGCTGGCACTGGCTGGCACTGGCTTGGCCTTGGCACTGGCCACTGTTTGTTCTATATAACCTCTCTCTTGCTGGAGGCAATGCTCTGAACGTGTGTTTGTGTGGGTAAGCATGCAGACACACTGCAAGAGGACACAAGTAAAACACACACTTGCAGTTTTTTCTCCACAACCATGGATTAGGAATTCTTATCTGTGAGAGCAACAGCATTGCGCAAAGTTGTATCCCTGTGCATGTATCTGTTTGCAGACAGCTGCGCAGAACGTCACCTCCCAAAGGTCCACAGCATTAGGAAAGAGAGTAACAGTAAGCTAGATATACACAAAACCAACTGGATTGATCAGTTGCATGACCTTGCAGACTGAAAGACACCAGTATTAAAGACAAGAGGCTCAGAATACACACCAAACCCTTCTGACTGCAAACAGGGCCCAAGACAACCTCACAGAGCCTTGTTTGAAATCCAGTCAATGTTGGACTACAAGGTAACTTCTGACTCTCTTTTTACTTTCAGGAGCTGCCAGAAATATTTCAAGGGTGCTGGCAAAAATAATAATAATAACACTGTTTCCTGGGTTTTGGCAAAGTGCTATCCCTAATGTCATGAGTCAAAACTCAAAATAAGAGCAACTACTACAACTACAACCCTGATTCCTCTTGGGACACTGGGTAAAATAAATAAAAACAAAATATAACAATTTGCAAATAAACTGTGTTTACTGACACAGTTTTACAAAGTGTTCCTGAATGACTGAGTCTTTCCAGGATGAGCCTTTCATACTCAATCATGATACTATCATCTGTTACCAATGAACCTGTTTACCTGTGGAATGATCCAAACAGGTGTTTTTGGATCAGTCCACAACTTTCACAGTCTTTTGTTGCTCCTGTCCCAACTTGTTTGAAACATCTTGCTGCCATCAAAATCAGAATAAGCAGATATATATATACAAAAATCAATGAAGTTGATGAGTTAAATTTTAAATCTATTGTGTTTTGAGTAAGTGTCAAAAAGGATTAGCACTTTGTGTTTTATTCATGTTTTACGCAGAATCCCAACTTTTTTGGAATCAGTGTTGTAGCACAGTACAAAGAAATTGTTGAAAAAAGTATTAGGGATCATTCACAGGGAGTGAGAAATTGTTCACATCTGTTGCTGCTCTATTCTTATGCTCTTTTTCAGAACCCATTCTGTGAAAAGTGATTCACAACACCTCCATCTATTCTACTTGCTTGGTTCCCATATACAGCTTATATCACACATATCCTGCAGCTTTTGATGTTGACAGCTAAACCAAGCAAGAGCAAGGTGAAAGGCAATTCTTCATGCTGCTTGAGGAACGCTTTCAGGAAAGGTGACGGACACACTGCACAGATCCCAGCTGTTTAAAGAGCATAGCGAATGATTCATGGGCTGTTTCTGTGGAGGCAGTCAGGGGAAATTCAGGCTGATTATTAAGTTAGGGGCTGGAGCCTGTCAGGAAAACATGATGCCCAACCATAAGGTGTTTGACAGGAGTCTAGAGTTTCACAGAATTTTACTGGGAATGGAGTTTTTTACCGAGTTCAGCTGGTTTGTTTTAGCGTGATGAGAAATTCCTGAGATGGTTTCACATTTAAAGGGTGGATGATATTAGAAGAGGCCAGAGTGAAGGGATTAGAGGAAATGTTTAAATCTTCACTGGCGTTTCTGCCAAAGCTGCTAGCAGTGCGCTGTCAAGACCCATTTTTGTCTAAATTAGAAGATAAGCAAGGATAACACAGGCAAAAGTTCATCTTGTGTTTAGTATTTCAGGTGTAACTTGGCTGTTAGGTACACATACTTTCAGTCATGCTTTCCATAAGTAATTCAGCAGCACCTGATTTGTAGTCTGGATGTAGTTCCTGGATGCAGCAACAAACTAGTCCTCAAACTATATTTATATTCATATAAACTGCCAATACTTCTTTACATTACCTGCTGCTGCTGCCAAAACAAAGTCATACTTCGCATTCACTGAAGGTAATGAGCTAATAGAAGAGCAAAGATTTAATTGGCCCTATCTGCATTTCATTAAAGAGCCACTGATCACAAGCAGCCCTGCTATAGAGAGAAAAAAATCAAGAGGTGTCTGTTGGAAACCCATCTGACAGGAGTTTGTTGTATTTCAAGGAACTAACATCTGCTAGTGAGAAGCTGCCACCCAACAGTGGCCTTTCCTCCCCTCCCTGCAAGAACATTTTTTTAGCTTTCCTGTCCAGTGGCGACAACTCTTATCTTTTTGCAGGAGCTAGCTGTCATCCATCTACATTAACAGGTCTGGTCGCAGAGGCCTGGTCACAACACGACAGAGGCCAGGCTCTCTGGAGCGGGAGGAGATAGGATGAGATGTCTGAGGCTGGGTGCGAAGATGAGGGCTGGGGGGGTGTGTGGGTACAAGCTGCCAGGAGATCTGACACCAAGGTCAGGGGTGGTGTCTTAAGTTAACTCAGCCGAATGATGGCGATGATAAGAGACTAGAAAGTACTTTAAAGCTGCCGCCACACTCCTGCTTTTATGGTGCAGCTAATATTACTTGTGAAATCTATCTGCGATTTCATATGTTTGTTATGACTGGAACTACATAATACATAATATAATGTTTGACACTGAAGACTTGGACAAGTACTGGGCTATCACAGCTTTTCTTGGCAATACACAGACTCAGTATACTGCGCAAAATGCTACGCTCCTTGTGTTTTCTGTGTGTGACGTTCTCTCCAGCTCTACCTTTTCTGGGTCATATTTATTTCAGTCAAATTCCATACACTTTTTATGGGCATTATTATGAGTGAGTTATGAATTAAGTTAAACTGACTTATCACCATGACAATAGGAATTCTTTCATTTTTGTCTTATCATTGCAGCGTCACATTTAATCTGTCCTTCACACGCTTCCAATTCCCATGTGTGCACCCAGCATTGGCACAGAACAGCATTCATTTTCTGTCTTTTGGTTCCCACAGTCACACATACACGCAAACTTGAGCACGCAAGCCTAAATAGCAAAAAATCAAAAACACTTACTTGCCACCTCCAGCGATGCATTCCGACTGACAGCCTCACCCAGGTAGTTACGCGCCACGCACACATAGACACCTTCATCGGGTTTGCTTCGCCTCCCATGTACAATTCTCAGGAAGAAAAGGGAGCCACTGGGTAAGAGCATCCGGTGGGACCGAGGGTCTTCTCGATCCGTTTCAACGCGCTCGCCATCTTTGTACCATTCCACCGTTGGAGTCGGCCGTCCTTCTGCCTTACAGTTGAGGGTGGCTGGCTCGCCCTTAGACACAATCAGATCAGACGGGTGTTCTATGATCCGTGGAGGCGCATCCTCTAACCTTGGCCGGGATCCTGAAGAAAAGACAACACAGGGAAGAGAAAGGGTTAAGATTTAGTTCATCAAAGAGTAGCATTTTTGCAATTCCTTTTTTTTTTTTAAAAATACAGTTTAAAATACAGTTTTAAAGTACAGTTATTTAAAGTGGTGTTTTCTATTTAACAGCATAATTTGCATAATTTGCCCTGTGTGGTGCAAATATTTGTAAAGTCCTTATAAATATAAATGTATTGTTTTCTGGTCAGTGGTCATGTAGTCTGCAGACTCTCTAGCTTTCTTTTTTAAAGTCTGATTGAAAGAAACAAATGAAGACAGAGGCAGAAGCAGACGGTGATGGAACTGAGGTAATTCCCACAGGTTTTTTGCAAGCTTTGAAATTGCTTTTTTCCCCTCTATCTTTCCTCTTCCTCCTCCAATTTGAATGACAGCATATTGGTGGTACAATTATGTATGAAAAGCAATAACACAAACTCAAGCACCATGAGGCACAAGTGAAATTTCCCCCTGGAGAGTATATGAAAGAAAGACAACAGGAGGTGCGTCTTGCCAGTGTTTTTCAGAATAACCTCTTTTTGTTCCACTGATGATTGTTGCAGCATTCCTGACTTTTCAACAGGGCATTTCTGATTGGTCTTGTCTTCCCACTCAACCAGCAAGCTATGCTGTTTTTAAACTAAAACCAATTTTCACTGTGACAGTATTGCATGCTTTAGCCATGCCTTATAGGGGCATATAACACAACTTTGTGGTTTCAGAACATTCACAGCAGGAGTTTGGTGGGACCGCTGTGCACAAAACAGGAAGACAGAAATTAAAGACATTAATTATTTCAGCATTTATGGGATTATTACAAAGAAGTCACTTTTTTTTCACTCCTATCACGCTGCTCTTGTGGAATAACTCATTGCTCAGTTAAAGTTTAAACAAGTTACATTTAAATAGGAATTAAACATAGCTCACAGTGACAGTGACTTTTAGTGTTGGTGTAGGGGCTGAGTTTGTGAGCAAAAACACCCCAGAAAAACCAGAGAGATGGATCACAACTGATCAGGTAGACAAAAGGGCAGGAGCCTGTTTGGGTAAATCTCAAACCTGCTTGAGGTGATCAAGATACCAGCTTGTTTCCTGTGTCCTTCCTCTCCTATGGAAGGATAGCTGACAATGTGTCCGCATCAGTATATACCATTAGAAACAGTGCAATCAGGTCCAATATTAGAAAAAGGGGTCATGATGGTTCTTCCCACAAGTGTATGCATGAGAAGGAGTTCAAAGGTTCAGGCTTTCCTGATAACACCTGATAAGAAAAGCAGTCAAAATTCCTGCTCTCAGTGTAACAAATCCTCTATAAAGTTTTGGGGGATTAAGAACTCCACTTAAGTGCTTTCTGCTGATGGGGATATAGAGTAGCGTCTGATGGCCCTTCTCTCAATGTAATTACATTGACAAGGATGGAGAAATAAGAGTCTCTGAATAAGAGGAAATGGTATTGAGGCTTTGAAGATGCTTCAAGTTAGAATCAAACAGCACCTGGGCTTATGTCTGACATTTACTTTCGAGCACTGAAAGCAACCCAGAATGTGGTCAGCTATACATATCTAAAAAAATAAAATACCTCAAAAAATACTGAATGAACGCAACTTTCCAGAGCCTGAGGTAGCATCTTAAAACATAGTGTTTTGTGTGACTAAGATTCCAGAACCCAAAGATATGCAAAGTAAAAAATATTTTTACAAGGTTGCTCTGCTCTGGAATAAAAACAGAAATCAGTCATTATTTTGCTAATTTTCTCTCCCCCTCAAGGCCTCTGAGCAGTAGATATAGAGATATAATAGCTTTATGTGAATGATGGTTGAACTGAGTCGGTCTGGTCGGGTACATTTGGAGGAGGGTGTTGTCTGTGTTGAGAGCTGAACAGGACAGAGCCTTTATGAGCTGACTCATAAATTTTACAGTCCGAGCTGGTTGGAACAAGCCATGTGGAAATGTAAAGCAAAGGCTTTTAAAGTGGAAGAGACCACCATGTGTGACTGAGCTAAATATCATCAAGAGAACATCCAAGTGGCAACCACTGAACACCAACTCTTAGAGATGATATGCCATCATTCATGGAAATTTATGCTGGATTAAATGATTGACTTGATTTGCCTGTTCATCAAGACTGACTGCACTGCCACACAACTCAAAAGATATTTGAATTTCTAAGCTGCATAGTATTCCCCAGCCACTTAACTCAGAGTCAGTGCAGATGTATGTAAGAAATAAGGGCAAGACTGGAAAAGATGAACGCAAATCAGGTTAAATGGACAGCTGGAGTCTGGAGAGTACAACTGATTGTCTTGAGAAAGGTGTCTAGTAGGAAAGTCTGGACCCTCTGAGGACCTATTAGCTCCTGCCCATGGTGTACTCCAACAGGATGGCAGCAACTTTAAAGGCTACAAGTGAGCTAATGAAACCACAGGGATGATGTTGAGTCAAGCCTGTGCAAGTGTGTTTGACAAGAATGGTGTGTGGAGAAAAGATGAATTACTGCCTAAACTGCCTTGCCAAAAGAGAGCTGTAGAACACTTGAATATATATATATTTCCCTTGTAGATCTGATAGCTGTCAGTCATCAGTGGTCGCCAAAATGTTTTTATATCTTGCTTTCAGAGCCACAAACTAAACAAATATGTAACAAATATGAATCATATACTTCAGCAAATTAACATGACAGAAACACTGTGGGAGATAAAACACACATTCAATCTATGTTGACATGTTATTGGAGCTGATGCAAAAACCAGGTGTGAAGCTACAGACTGCATGTACAAATCACTGCAAAAGCATTGAATTATTAATAACTTGTCTGATCATGTGATGAACTCTCTTCAGTGTTGTTTCTTTAACTGAGGATGGTCTGGTATAGCTTCACAACCCCTTTTCTTGAAATGGTCACTAAATAATTTCCCTACTGTGGGACGAATAAAGGTTTATCTTATCTTATCTAAAATCTTTGCAACTGACACTTTAAAGCCTGGAAGTCCATACAAAAACAGTATCTGCTATGTTAGGTTTAAGGTAACTAAAGATCTACTATGGATCTCACGGTAACCCTGTACTAATTACATACCTATTATAGAAACATGTCTTTCATAACAAACCTGTATAAAATGAGATTACTTATGTCCGCTCATTCACACCAATGCAAACAATGAACCCTTGCTTCAGTTTGAACGTTATACAGTATCTCATAATTCAAAATAATGTACACTTGAATTGCTTCTGTAGTGCAATTATATGGTTGGTTGATGCAGCAAAGAAAAACAGAGCACTGTTTATTTTAATTCATTCTACTCAGCATGAGCTTTCAAGACCAACCTGATGTGTCCAAACTGACTCAAAATCAAAAGGGTTCCCGAGGTGCACTTTGTATATAGATTAAATTTAAAAAGCAGTGCAAATGCATATGCAAAGTAAATTACTATCAGACGACCGCAAAGCATTTTTGAGTGGAGAAAATGGGAGGAGGAGAGAATAATGCTTTAGTGGGGGTCAGAGAAATTGTGCATAAGACAAAAGTGCACAAAGACGAATGAGAAAAACTGCAACAAAACGGGGAGCCAAACTCCTGCTGCAACGTCCTTTCTAGAATGTTGGATGGCAAAGTGCTGAGGCAAAACTTTTTCTCATCCAGCACAAGACCAAGTGGCTCCATGCATCCTGCTGATCTAAAACAAAAACAGAGGACCAGTGCCAAAGATCTACAGTCCCACAAACAAAAAATAGTCACTACAATTCCCAGACAAAATGCCCTGGTTTTACTTCCTCTAAAAAGGCCAAAACATCAGAACAACCTCCAGTACACTTACCCAAATCACTCCACTCATCCAGATAGGCTGTTAGAATGTGTGTGTGTGTGTGTGTGGGGGGGGACATTAGTACTTATCACTCCGAACATCAACTTTAGAATGTCTTAAAGTAAGATAGAGAAAGTAACGTGATGATAATGCAGCTTCTTCTGACATGATAAAAGTTAAGCACCAATCATCAATGCTGAAAAGTCACAGGTCAAATGAGTGACTGTAAACTTGTTTCAAGCATGTGATTAGAAATGTGTTACTACACTATGCTGCTACTGACAAAAAAGCTTTGACAGTTTATCATTAAAAAATGAAACCTGAGGAAAGAAAGCAATTAAAGAACAAGATGTAAGATAGGTGTAGGATGTTATCCTGAGTAGATCTAATTTGGAATATTGAGAGCTGTGAAAAGTTGATTTTTCATCATTTGATTTGACAAGCTATCTGCTTTTCGGTCTCAGGCTGTTAAACCTTTTTCTGTACCTCTATAGCTCTGTATGTAAATATGCACTTACCCCTGGATCTTTGCCAGACTGCATTTCACAGACTCAGACACTATTTTCCAACTGCAGATGGTAAAATGCTCAGATGATGCTCTGACTCATACAACAAATCTATGAAGGGTGCTCATTTTGTCTCATATTTGTACAAGGCTCAATCTTGAAGTCAACAGAAATCCTTACACCTTCTTACCAACTGTCTCATTGCTGAAGGTCCAGCATGCTATCCACCCCGAGGCCAAGTCTACCAGGTCATAGAAAATGTATATGTCATCACACACAGGATCAAAAATATTCTGTTCCCTATGGCCTGCAGGGGAAAAGGACATAAAGTGTGGTTGGCACTTCAGCCCCATCAAGTCTTCCACCCAGACAGGGTGAGAAATGCCTTTCATTTCGGCATGAAGGACTTGAAAATAAATCAGAACACTGCTGTATATAAAAAGCCTGCACTCCTTATCACTCGGTGGTGAGTTGTGGTAAAAAGACAGGTTAATCCATGCCCTGGCTTAGCAACTAAAATTAAGGCTAAACTGAGCTAACCCTCACACTGCACTCAAGATAACCACCCTCCCCACCAAGCTTAATGCTTAATAAAAGACACAGATATTAATGGCTAAGAAAAGTAGCAATAAAAATACCTCAAACTGGTGAAGTGAATGGGCCTTCTAATTTTTAAAGAAGGGACAGTGGGGAGAGGGCAGGGCTTGAGATGATCAAAGACAATTCGACAACTTTACTATTCCTCTCCCTCCCTCATCTGCAATTCCTTTTAGCAGGCTGGCTTCCCTCTGACAGAATTTGTTGTTTTACAACTTTGCTGCCTCCTCCTCCTTCCCTCGATTTTCACCAAAGCCACAGGAATTGATTTGCAAATGTGCATTCAAAGTTAAATTGGCAGCGGGAAGGGAGGCAGGCTGGAGTGCTTTCTCTGCAGTCTCCTACTCTTTGACCCTGTAGGTAAAACAAAATGAGGCACTTGAATAAGAATACAAAGTGCCAGCCATAAAGAGACAGCCTCCTTAATTGAGCCTGTGTTGATGCTAAGCATTTAAATGGGCAGGGTCAACTTTGCAAAAGGAAATTGGGTGTTTTTATCATGTCTCTCTTGGGCCTTGAACGGATTCATGAGTGGGGGCAGAAGTTGCTTCTCTTTGCTCTTCTTTTAGAAAAGGAATAGTGGAAATTGGGGGCAAAAAGATCCATGATCCCATAGCAGCTCCAAAAAAATGCCCTTTCCACTAACAACTCTGTTTCATGCTCCCTCTGAGTGTGGCCTCTTGTGCTGGCAGATCAGCAGAAATGAGTTTTGGCTAGATGTTTGGGCAAGTTGACAAGGCAGAAGCAGTTTGCTCTAGATAGGGAGCAAACAGTAGCGTCTTTTCTGGTCCAACAGGAAAAGACAGTAAAGCTTAGCAGACCATTTTTACACAAAACTTTACTCATGGTAAAACATGGCTGAGAGGCTTGGGAGTTGATTAAGCTTTGATTTAGTTCCAAGTGCAAACAACACTGAGGGGTTGCAAAAGGTCCTGTTATGTGGACATTTCAACTGTTTATGTACTTCCCTCAAGTTTCTGCACCACATTCTGGTATGAATTATAAAGTATTCAATCAAGTATTATTATGAATAAACTTCGACAAAACATCAAATATCAACATTGATAATGCAGAGGATAGTTCAGCTAAACTATTCTCATATCTAAACATTCAGAGAACTTTGAATGCAACTTATAGAAGTATTCGCAAAAAGCAAATCCTGAGCACTTTAATACAACCAATCCAACATCCTTTACAGTATCACAAATCCTGCCAAGAGTTGTCAGTTTGAGTTCCAGTAGCCCGCCAGTAACAAGCATCGATTCTCTTCACTGTGTCCACCGAGGGCTTTTTGGATAGAGCTTTGAAAGAACAAGAGCAATAACTGTATGTGGTGACAAGGCTCTCACCCTGCACTCTATTTGATGTAAGTGCTCTATGTGATGAGACAAGAGGAAATAGAGGATAAAATACTGGAGCGTGGAAGTAAGAGTAGATATTGGCTGTAGTGATGCTTGACAAGAGAGAACAGAAGAAACATTAAAATGGAGAACCATTTAATCATTCTTTGTCTCAAATAACTTATCCCTAACTATCAGTCCATTTGGGTTCACCACTGACAGCACAGACGTATGTGTTCATATTAGGGAGGAAATCCTTGAGGTGCTCCAGGACAGGCACAACACTGGCTGCGGGTGGCCTAACACAGCTGCAAGGAAAGGCCATTGGTTTCCTGTCCCGCATGCATATGTGTGTCCTCTTACACACACATACACACACTCTGAGTGCTATCTTATCCTATCTGCCTGACCACAAGCTCACACAAGACACTCTGAGGGAGGAAAGGGTTGAGATAGGGATTTCCTGAACTGAGTCCATAACTCAAAAGAAAAACAATCAAGATACCTTAAAAATTAAACTGGTGAGTGGACAACCTATGTCCAAGTTTACAAAATGTAACAGAAAATTGAGCTTGATTTGAAGTTTTAGCTCATTTTGAATTCTTAAGGCAAACTTGAAATAATTTACACAAGGTGACTTATAATTTAGGTTTTAGGGTTCAACAGTAAATGATGAAAGGGAGTTCAGAGATACAGCGAACTATTCAGCTTGCTGACATGCTGCTCTGTCCTCTTTTTAGTTGAATAATTCACATCAGTGTGCTGTGTACTTCATATAACGTTTCACTGATCATGTTTCACAATGATACACTGCTGGCACTGACAAGAGACTAGATTATGACACCACAATCCGGAAGAGCTCCAATTATATATGAAACACTCAGAATGTGTCATTTTAAAAGTGAAAGATCCCTTATTTATAACTGTGATAACATGTGCTAACCATGAAAAAGATATGCAGATAGACATGCCTGTGACATGTTGTTGAAGAGACTTCAAGGAACACTGGTTCCAATGTTTAAGTAAGACACAAAGTGGAAAAACTTGTGTAAGGGGAAGTTTAAGAAGAGCGAGACATGGATTCAAATCCAGCAGCCTCTAAATGCTAAGAATGCTTGTGATATTTGCAGTGAGATAACAAGTAGGAGACACTCTAATTGCCTCATCAGCAAAGCCACATTTCTTTAATAAGCATTTCCTTTCAGGACATCATGCAAACCGTCCATTATCAAATACAGAAAACAAATGGCCAAAGAGACTGCCTCCTATCCCTGAGTCACTTTTTGTGTATCAACACTCCCATCACAAAATAACAGGTACCTAGCAACTGTCACTTATCAAAAAGAGCTGTCCCTGTCAGTTCTAAAGCCAGCCATTAAATCATCGGCAGCGGCTGTCAAAATCCCTCCGCTACAATATCACCTTGATACACTGGTGCCGAAAATGATCCATTATCAGTTGGCTCTTTCCCACACTAAGCTTTCAAGTGCCAGACTCTCACAAATATATCCAACCCTTCGACAAAGTCATGGCGGCGACAGCTGAAGCTATACCCATGGGCTTTCCTTTTGATTCTGCTGCAGAGTTTTGCTGTGCTTCAAAATGCACTCTGGAAAAGTCTGTGGACAATAAAAGCTGGGTAAACACGAAGATCTGACGGTCTCGCTAGAGGAACCTGATGAAAACCATACACTCTTGTTAGACAGGTGGTCAGACACCAAAGACAAAAGGTTGAGATGCTGGTGTTAAACATACATAAAAAAAATACAAAAAGACTGCCAGTTGATCATTAGGATGATGTTATTTATGTACAGTCAGTTGATGTGCCATGCTATATGACGATATATATCATGTGATGATAGAAAAACATCTATTGTTTCATATTGTGCTCTTTCATTTATTTCTTTGTGATGCAAATCACACTCCGTACAGCAATTTTTTTGTCATTCAGACAATGCTTTGCATTCTTTTCACATTTATTTGATTAATTGTTGGTCTACAGAACATCAAAAGTTCAAAGCTCATCACAATTTCCCAGAGCCCAAAGTGACGTCTTCAAATTGTATCTTTTAACCAACCAACAGTCCAAAATCTTCATTTACGATTAGAAATGTCAAAGAAAAGCAGCGAATCCTTATATTTAAGAATCTGGAAAATGACCGAAAAGCTTAATTATCAAAATACTTTGTGATAAATATTTTTAAAAACAACTAATTGTTGCAGCTCTAATACACACCAACACACCATGGCTTTGCTTGCGTGCTTTATATATGTGTGGTCTATTTGTTGTTATAGCACTGGCTTTTGGTGACGTATAATTCATTGCTGCTTGCTATTTATTGCTTTTTATATTATAGCTTTATTGTTTTGTAACATGACTCAGGATATTTGAAAGTTTGAAATTGAAAATCGAATCAAATTGTGACCTTAAAATCAAAAGCAAAATCGAACTGTGGACTCCAAGAATAGTGACACTACTAGTATTTCAGGTTAGGTCTCTATCAAGTAAATTATAGGTAATTCCTTGGTTTGGACATTATAATACAACATTGTATGTGTATGTGTATGTTTTTTTTGTTTATTGAGAAACCAAACCTATGGCCTTGATTACAGGAGACCAAATGTCTTATGTCTCTAATAAAATAGAAACTGCAGACAATAATTCCATCCTCACACTGTACTCGCAGTAGCTCTGAAACCCATTTATAATGATTTGTGAGACTGTAATGGCTTATAGATTGTGTTCATACTATACAAAGACACAGGAGTGGAAACCCATCTGGCTACACATCTGGGACTTACTGCATGGAGATTTACTATTTAATGACTGTGATGAATTATCAACTTTTACAAACCTCTGCTTATGTATTTTAGTCCAATTCAGGTGAAATGCTTGCACATTATACTTCACAAAGCTTTAAAGTCTCAAATACATCCTTACGTAAACTGAAGATATGACACAATATAATGTAAATAGTTTGTGTAGGTCAGCTCCCTTATGTGATATTATCTCTATCATGACACACTTACACCCATACACACACACATTTTTCCAGTACATTTACACCGCATTTCTCTCTTGCACACACAAAAGAAGGCTGCTTTGAAAGCACTGAAGACATTACGGATGCGTCCCATATTTGTGGGCAAAGAGGATAGGACGATGCCTCTCTGGAGATGAAGTTGGCAGACTATTGCAGTGAGTGTGTGATGGGGACGTTTTGACACAGTGTGTGAATTTATGCATGCCTCTTTTTTTCAGTCACTTTAATCCTTCGCCAGTGACAGCAAGGAAAATTTCTCCACTTGGAACACAAACTGATTATAATCTTGATACTGTGCATGCAACACAAAACAACACCTCCTCCACCTGGATTGTCCAATTAGTAGCTGTATTATCCCACACTGCTATGCAGCACAACAATAGCCTCCACAGGACAACACTGCCCTGTGCTCTATGACTGACACTTCTGGCTTTGGTTCGCCTGACTCCACATCTATTCCAGTATTAGAACCAGTAATGGAGAGGTCAGCCCTCCTAAAACCACTGGAACTAATGTTAGGGGCCATCCATCTGTCTACAGCCTGAGGTGGGGAGCTCAGGCGGTATTGTGTTGGGCCCCTCAGGCGGTCGCACTTGAGACTTTTTAGGAGAGAGGATAGCTGACTTGTCCTGTCAGCACCCGCCGCTAAATAGGGTTCCTGCTCAGTTTAGTCCCTTTTCTTTAATGCCTGATGGAGACGTCTCTGGTGCTCCATTGTGACTGTGTTTATTTTATCCCTCTGTGGTAGGAATGTGCAGGGTAGATATTAAGCATTACAATTAGGAGAGGGAGTGTAAGCCTTAATTTGCAGTTGGAGTTGTATGCTGTGACAACACTCCACGGTTATATTTGAAAAGAGAAAGTGACAGGACATGCTGTTTTTTTTTCATTTACTACAGTCAGATGCACAAATTACTTAGTAATGCATCACAGGGCATCGTCATACTGTTCTGTAATGAATATTTAGGTCTGTGAAATTCTATTATCATGGGTATATATACACAAGTGGCTGCTCACTGTTAAGCACACAGAAATGAAGCTTAACTCTTAAGTTTTTGATGACTTATTTTTAAATTTAGCAAGCCAAGTGTAAAAAAAAGGCAGAAAAAGGCAACTAAAACTTCAAACTGCAATTTCAGAACGTGAAGAGGATGTTAAGTTCCTTGGCTTGCCTTTTGAGTGTTATTTTTCAGCCAACGGAAATTTGGATTCACTTGTACCTCAATGATTTTGAGGAGA
Source organism: Holacanthus passer (assembly GCA_025331565.1). NCBI lineage: Eukaryota > Metazoa > Chordata > Actinopteri > Pomacanthidae > Holacanthus > Holacanthus passer. The sequence goes on from JAFREQ010000005.1 coordinate 16,142,074, forward strand.
TATAGCTCATTTCAATGTATCATACCAAAGCTTGCTGAGATATTGACAGCCTAATTGATCGGTAAAGAACAGATGGGCAGGCAGGTGGGGGAGGGGGAAGGTGCACTCTGTGTGTGAGTGTGTGTTTGTTCTCAAAAATGACTACAAAGCTTTCTCTGTCTGCTTTGCTTTTTTTCCTCTGTCGAAAAAAACAGACATGTTGTCAATATGCCAAAAGCAAAAACCTGAGCTACTGTATGCTGCCTTGCTCTGCTTTTAGGAATCATCTGCAGTTATACTGTTACAAGTCAGTCACATCAACAATGTGGTACTGACTACTAGACTGAAACTAAGTGTCAGTAACAATGGCATACAATAAGAAAGCAGATCAGGGTTGACCCTTTGTAGCATGGAAAATTAGCTCAAGTTACAGGCATCCAATTGATGACCTGAGCTGTAAGATCAATTGTACCATTTGTAATTAAACAAACTGGATATGGATCACAGACACTGAAGGATTGGTTTCTACAAATTACAAACAACATATTTATATTTATATCTCACTTGCCTCTAATGACATCTAGTCATGCAGGCAGTTTTATTTGTGGTTGTGCCAGGCTGTGAGAAAGATTTTTGTCACCACCTAAATGCAGTGGAGTTGTATGTAATGTCTTTCCAGGAAACACAGCCCTGTTTACTGTGGCTATTGCACAGAAGAGCTGATCAATCAAGAAAAAATTATTGACATTTGATATTCAACTCACCTCAGACACAGTCCCCATTAAAGTCCCTGTTGGTAATTCAGAATAACAGGGACATTGTTTCTGGACAGAGGTGTTGCTGTTGATTTTTTTAATGGCATTTTTAATGATGTAACCACCACATAGGAAATTCTGTTCGCTTTACTGTATTGGTTTGGAGACGGATTTCTCAAAACCTGTCTACGTCTATGAGTTACAGAGAAAATCTGTTAATGTTTTTCTTTTTAATTTGGGTGAGCTGAACTTTTAACTGGTAGATACTGGTTGAATTTGCTATAATAAACTGTCCAACAATCCTTGCCAATCCATTAAAGCCCCCTCAACCTCTTAAATACCTTATGTGAAACATACAACTGCCAGTAACCAAAGAAAAGACTATGAACAATGAGACATTTTGATAATTGCGCTATTTCAGCTGCCCCCCACCACACTTTCCCCCTGAAGGAAATGGAGTTGTACGCTCAGACTGTAATTACAGTGTGGGTATTTGGCTCAGGCTATTTGATCTGGTTACTGGTCTGTTTGGGGACATTCATGAGACAACAAGGCAGTGGTTTCCAAACCTGCCTTCCAGTCATTACAATGAGAGCATGACAAACACATGGCCCGTTGACGGTCATTGGGGAGAGATGCCAGAGACTGCTGTGTTGACTGATGGTGACAGACATGGCTGACAATAACAGTGCAGACTCCAGTGTCACCTTACTGGCCAAACAGTCTGAAGATCAGGCCCCTGAAATGTGACTCTGATGCCACATGAAGGGGTCCTTCAGATATGAAAAGGAAGAGGGAGACCGGCAGCCAAGATGATTTTTAACTTCTTCTTAACATATTGTATAAGAATCATTTTATCAAGTGTGTTGTCCTAACACATCCGTGCAGGTAGTGATCTGAAGCCTACTCTCCCTTTAATCTGAGTAGCTCTGGATAACAGTCTCAGAATGTGACACATGAGTACTTAAATGTAAATTGTAACAAATTTAAAAAAAACTATCAGATAAAATCAGTAGATGCTTTTTATTTAAAGTCAGTGTGTGTTTTGCTAAAGTAAAAATAAGTAGCTTTAATGCAGCCTTTGTAGTCCCAGAGGAGCATCTGGAGTCACTGAAGGAGCACTTTCACAGATGCTGAGTTCATATGCTCTGGGTTCATAGCCAATGTTTGCAGCCTTGTAAAAGGGAGCCTCAGCAGTAGGTCTGAGCCAAAAGACACCACGCTGTCACAAACTATAACATCCCACTTGCATAGAAAAAAATTGCTTTTGTACATCACAGTTGGGGGTGTTTCTGTGTAGAACACAAAGACATAGGTATGTTGACAAAGAGCCTGAAACCTACTGGTAGCAATTTAGCAGTGATACATCTGTGATTGATGGAGGATCTGTGGATCCAGCATCCAGTCTCAGTTAAGCAGGTTTTCATCATCCCAGAGGTGACTCAGTTTACCAGTGAGAGACATACTCTGGCTGATGATGCGTGTGTAGTGGTAGCTTCTCTCCACACAGTTTAGTGCAAGCGGAACTAAAATTAAGGGCACTGTGCATATCTTTGAATATAAAGTCATTACAAAAGCAATTAAAGAGGAACGCCAATATGCAGCTTTGAGCATGTGTATCTAATGTTGTAGTGGAAGTTAAACTCAAGGAAACTAAGCTTTTTACTACAGAATACATTTTTATCAACCACCACTGCATTTATTTTCTGTCTGCTCAATGCACAAGATAAGGTAAGATAAGATAAGATAGACCATTATTTGTCCCACAGTATGGAAATTCTCAGCATCTATGGAACCCCACATCTACACAATACAAGAGTGCAATCAGCTGGAAACAGTTGAACATTCAACATGCAGCATCTGGTGAGGGCACTACAGTAAAAAGAAATCATCAATTTTTTAGCACTGTTGTCCACAGGAGGAATTCAAACTCTCAGCTCTGCCATGCTCACTTACAGTACACTCCATCAGTGAATGCAAAACTGACTTATCCTGCTGTTTCTGCTGCAGAGGGTATGTCTTCACCTAATGGGCCTAATAATAGAGATAAATGAGCAGACTAGAATCACAACAACGTCAGATTTCTGTGGGGAGCAGATGCTGGTGTGAATCCAAGGTCCCTTGGGCAAGACACAGCAAAGCTGCATATGGGCTGCTCTTATGTCTGCTCGCTAAGTGGCCTTTTAAATGACAACATCCAGGAAGATTACTCACTTTTGCGCTAACACTGAGATATATGAACGGTTCCTTGTTTCATGCAAAGATCCATAAATTGATATATATGGCAAGGAGGGCATGGAGTAGAAACTTTGCATGAGTAAAATTTCTCATGTTTTCTGTGGGACCCTCTTCAGAGGCCTGGGGAGTCTGAAACCTAGTTTGGGAGCCCCTGATAAGCATATAGGCTCCATCTGTGCAAACATAACCCAAACAAGCCAGTGTAAACTCACCATATGCCAAAGGTGTGAGTGCAAATAAAACCAACAGGGGAAGCAAAGTGTGGCGGAACTCCATTATCCACTCAGGTGGTTCATAGATGGATGAGGCCGGTCACAGTCTTCAGTTTGTCCAGCAGCAGATAGATCCAAACAGGCGTCCCAGCTGATTCGAGTCTATGGAATGAAACCTCCGCAAACAGCGTCAAACTCCACAGGCAGCATCTCGGCCGCCGGAGAATCAAATTAAAAGTTCAAACATTCCACTCAGGAACTTTTTCTTCCGCCCCAAAAGTCCTCGTCAAATCCCGCGGACAGTGTGTATAAATGAAGCCGCAGGTGATGAGAGGAGAGGCGGCTGAGAGCTTCAGCAGCGCCCGGTCACTCTCTCCCGTCCTCGCATGAATATGACACAGGAGAAATGTTGAGAGCGGCTTCCTCTGACAGTGAACTAGTCCCAAAGTGAGTGAAGAGTCAAAGTCCACTTTGTTCCACACGGAGCTCCATATCTTCTCTCTGTTGCTGGTGTCTGTGTCACCTCCTCCGTTCAACTGCAGCCTCATCACACAACAACACGCTCCCGGGAGTCAGCGAGCACCGCCGTCAATCACTATAATGGCATACATACTTTCCGGTCCCACTTTCAAAATAAAATTGTGATTTATCAACGCGTTGAACAGTCGTGTCCTTTCTCAGACATTCACTATCACAGTTTTTTGCACTTCCATAACAGAGAGTCTGTGGCTGTCAAAGGAATGGCCCTAATTCATGTGTTAAAATGAAGTTCTGCCAGATCTATATCAACAATCCATGATGATAAATATCTCCTTGTTTGCCTTCACATTTCCCAAAGGCCCCAGTTATATTTCATAAATTATCCTGATGTATTATTATAATATGGTAATTATGTATTGTAAGAAGGTTGTGTTTTTTTAACTCTGTCCTTCACTCAATGCTCGTTTGTTTTTGTTCCAGTAGCGACAGCCACTAGAGTTGTATTTTGAAGGCACAATTACTAATCTTCCGGTCTGCTTTCTGTTATTTCTGTCTGACTCATCCCAGCGCCACTCTCTTAAAGGGCCGGCACACTCTGTATCAGCCGCTGAAGGACTTTCCTACTGAAACCTGGTCAACTTCTAAACATCATCGTTGAGGTGTCTTACATAAACATAAACGTGTTAACAACAGCATCAGGATTATTTCATTTAAACTCAAAATAATCCGTATGACGCATTTAACTTCAATGAGCCTACAGACGCTAAGTAATCCAATGCTGCTTCACTGAGGTCTCTCATCTCCCATTTAATACAATAACTGCGTTTAGGTTGAAGCACTAGAACAACCCTGTATTGAGAAAAACGTCAAACGTGAATATAAGCCCATTTAATCAGGTAAACTATACATGTCTGCATTATTTGATTTCTTTCTTTATTTTAATTTGGCCACATGTTTACAGCACTCTTATGGTTAATGGGGTTGAAGGATCATCTCGGTCACGTTGGATTAGACCTCCTCTGAAATGTTGAAAAGGTTGTAACATTTTACAGAGGCATGGATGATGAGACAAAACTTAACATCATCAAAGGTTTTAGCAGCATTTTATATCTTTGAATCATTTAGAGTCATTTAGAGTAAATATTAATATTTCATCCACAACATAACATTTAATTCTTTTTTTGCAGCTAAGGTTTCCAGGAAATGTGAAAGGTAACTGAAGGCATCTGTGGCCCTTTATAATCCTACAGATTCTACTTGGATTAAATCCATTTGGAAACAACCTTTTTTCATTGAAGTCACACTGTTCAACGTGGTGCAAATGTCAACATTTATCTCAAAGCTGTTATCTAACCACAGAAGCATAAATTATGTTGGCAGTCGTATGAATCCAAATGCAAATTTGTCTTACATGTGCAAGACCTTTGATCGTGCCGACTGTGGTGCTATGTATACAAATCAGGCAATGGAAATGACTCAGGCACTAAGAGATACAAACAAATCCCACACACCACTAAAAAATGTCACTATTTATCTGAGCACAAGCTTTGCCTGCACTTGATGGAAAGCGAAAAGCAATATTACATGTGCCAGGAGATATGGCAAACTGCAGCCAATGTGACTTGACATACCAAGAGCCACAATTCTGCAATAAGGAATGATTGGCTAGAGTGCTGTTGAGCTGAATAAATATTAGGGGTCAGACAGACCTAGTAAACACACAGCTCTTGACATTTATAGAAATGCATGGATGGTGGTATGCATCGAGCAGTGCATACATAGATGAGATTTTACTCATTCTGTCATACCGGGCTCTTAACATTGGGTGAAAAAAAATAATTCTACATCACTAAAGTCACACAGCCTGTTGTAGAGGGCTAAGATTAAATACTTTCTTTCTGGGCTATCGGGAGCATTGAGAACCAAGCAGTGCTTAAACACCCCTGATATTTCTTTCATGTTTTATGCATGTACATGTTTAATTTAATTGCAAAAACTGATTAATTGAGCATCGCTCTGTGATTGAATAAAACATGATGAGGCCCTCCACTAAATGCATTTCCGTTCGGCTGTGACTGATGCTGCTACTTTGGTGCCTTCGTCAAACATTTGGCGTAGCTGTCAGTGGAATCAAGCACTCCATGAATTTAGACTAATTATCCACATTAGGTACTGAATTACAATGACAGCCCATCAGTGTGGTTGGATGCAATTCTGCACACTTGCAGCTGAGCCATAGATCACAGAATTATGCCTCTCCACACACAAAGGCTTGGTTGTACGCTGTGATTTTTGCTGTTCATTTGAATGTATTATAAAGGCCTTCCGAGTCAGCTTCTGGAAAATGCCTGCATTAAAACATTTCCTGGCAGCTCTGTGAAAAAGACAACCTCTATGATCTATAGAGTGTAATTAACTGGAAAGGCTTGGGTGGTCAGTGAGTTTTCATTTCCTTCGTTTCGTCATCTTTTATGCATCAATGTTTTCAAGTGAAATGCTGGAATTTGCAAATGACAAATCAAGCTTGGCTTTTCTATATCAGAGGAGTCAGATGATCAAGTTTTTTGCTGAAACAGGAGCATCTGTGTTTGAAAGTTTTACTAGCTGATAAGTTACACTAATATAATTAATTACCACAGATCGACTGAGACAGCTGAGATTTAACATGCAAAGATCAACTCATACGTATCATAGCTTTCAGCAAAAACTTGTCTTCTTTGCATCATGCATTGGGCAACTAGGCTTCTGTTCATAAACAAACTAATGACTTTAAGTGAATTGAGACTATGATTTATGCCTGACCTCTGTATTGCTTATTTCATTTGGCTGAGACTGTGCTGCCGCTACAAGTAATATAGTTATTCCACGTTGTTTAGAGTTGGTTATATGCTTTCATAAAATAGAAAGAGCAATATCAAGTGTCCACTTTTCCCTCAGAAATCAAATTTCAATTGCCAAGGAGACCAAATGAGCAGCCTTAAATGCAATTTGGACTTATTATCTCACTTTACACGTTAGCTCCAGAAATAATTCAAGAAAATAGAGTGATAACAAAAGAGTTTAAATTAACTTAAGATGAGACAGTCCTCAGTTTGTATAACTGCTAGTCATTTATTTGTTGTTTACTGCTTGTCCAATGCTCCTCGTGCAGAAGCCACACTATTGCTCAAAAGATTTTCTAGAAACGGCTTCCAGTAGCTCTGAAAAAGACAAATTCCACAAAACATTTATTTCTACTTGCTCAATCATTTTGCTTTTAGCAGCATGTGTAGGTCAAACCTGTAGCTCCATGATTCATGAACTGTAAAACAGCAATATTTCCTGTCCAGGAAGACCTATAGATGTGACTCACCCCCTCACCTCTAAGGATGGAAGAATATGTGAGTATTGATTGAACAAAAAAGCACATGGTTCAGTTGTTCATACTTTATTTCTTTGTGGGTTTAGCCTCTAATTTGATGTGATTCATGGTGTATCTGTTTTCTCCAAGAGAATGAATTCTGATCATACAGCAAGTTAAAATACAAAAGGCTCCATTGACCTGTTATGTTTTCTAACACATTTTTGGTAACAAAGTTCATATACTGTCTCAAGGTAGTGTCACTAAAGATGTCACTTGTGCGACCCTAGGCATTGAAACATTATACTCTCAAGTAGTATAAAGTGCAAAAAAAATAATTTCTTAACCGAATGAGCAATGTTGTGCTTGGCAAATGATAAGGCATAGCGCTAAAGAACCCTAAACATAAATTTGCAAAGAAACCGTAATGAAAATTCATGGTATGAAGAGGGAACATGTAAAGCCACATGACTGGAACTTTGCTATAAAATAGCCTCAAATCTCAAAAAAGCAATGGTGGTCTTGTTCACTGGAGGGAGGTGAACAAGATTCTTTTATCCTTAGAAAACCATTTGAAATTATATATTCTTCTGCCCACAAAGACATGGCCGACATCCTTTCCAGAAACACTTCCGTCTTTGGTATAAATCACCTATAACATGTATGACCTACAGTGATGGCAGCTCTGATATTGTTGGGAGTATTCCAGAGGTCATTCTGCATGCTTACAATTAGACTTGATAAAGTTGAGGGAGAGTCCCACAAATATGTATGCCCCTGGCTGTTGATGATTAGCTCTCCGTGAATTCATTTGTTGAATGAGGGCAGTAAAATGTACAAATGCTTAAAATATTGCTTTTACTTACACCAAACCTGAGCTATGATTTAAACCTCAAACACTGCTTGCTTGCTGCTTTACAATCCCTGCATGGCTGACCATGATGGAACTTGTATTATGTGGTTATAGGCAGTGCAACACTATTACCAAAGTCTGAAGCAGGAAAATAGTGTAGCATCAACAGCATACTGTGCAGTAAGCACCCTGTACACAGTCTAATGCATGTGCCCCTCTATCTGATGATGCAGTAGAGCATGGATAATAACTCAACAGGACTATTGCCTCTAATCTTGGTAAGCTGGACTATTCTTGGGGAAAACGCAAGCACTGTTTCTAGAAATACTATTAAATTCATATCACCTGTATCTACAGCCAAACATTTGAACCTATTCCAGCTTTTCCTCCCATTACTAGTAATGAGACCCCTATATGTTTGCACCTTTTCTGACCCATAGCTGGTAATGGGAGGACGGGCCCTTTAAGGAGGCTCCAGTGAATGAATTCTATTATAGATTAATTGATTAAGAGGGTGGCGCACCGAGATGACAATATATCTCTTTATTGATCTGCCTTTCAATGAGATTGGCTGTTACCCAACCTCCCTGAGGGATGGAGAGTAAAAAGAAGGAAAAAAACAAGAGGGGGAGAAGGTAAAGCACCGCTGCTATTAAGGGGGCAACTAATTTCCTGTTTCTCTTTCTGGCCTCTCTCAGCTTGGATTTAGTCCCACAGTCTGAGTACAGCGAAATATGAGCGATCCAATGGGCTGCATTCAGGCCGGAGATCTCTTTCACATATACAACATCTCATTTCTGTTGGCGTTGGCCCTGTTTCTTTCACACTCTCTCCTTTGATCTCTCTTCTAGCTGCCCCTTCTTCACCAAGACCTCTTTGTCTTACCCTTTTCACAATAATGAGGGGGCCCCCTATTAATTTTGGGGCTGCGAAGCGAGACGCTGCCTCTGTATCCCCCCCCACAGCACACACCCCCACACACACACACACACACACACACACACACACGCACGCTGCAAATCTACGAATTGATATGGGTGTATGAAGATAGAGTGGGTTGGGGCATCCCCAACTGTTTGCCACCACACATCATGATGAGAAGGGCAGATTGGAGTGTCAAAGGCGACATTAACCTCTTGTCTATGTGCTGGGGTTTAACCATTCAACTGGTTTCATATGCTGATTGTATTTTGTAATGAGTGGGGATTACATTTGGCACACACATAGTAAGCTCAATGGATCTCTCTCTGAAGACAGCAGTTGAGTGGGTTGCCAATAATGGAAATCAGTTATGAAAGGGGACTGAACTGGGTGATGAAAATGGTCATTTTGGATGTCTCACCACATTTTTGCACTTTATGTCTTAGCTTTGTCTTGAGTTTGTAAGATGATGAGGAATCCTGAAGAATCCTGAATGTGTTTTCATTGACACTGAGCCAGAGGACTGCACCTTGGAAAATGTAGCAGCAACGATGTCAATTTACAATCTCTCTTAATTGTTCACTCTGGTAGGTCACAAAATGCATATGGGGATACAGATGGCAAGGGCTTTACATGGTTTTCTTTTTTAAACAATTTATTTCTTGACTAGTGGTGCTCTGTGGATTGATACCCTGCCATCACGGATGCACCAGCTCTCATCGGGGGAGAAATCCTTCCACTAAAAATCTGTAAACAGACATTACTGTATAAGATCTTTACTGGAACCTAAGGAAGAAAAACACACACTGTTTTGAAGGCCTTACTTTAGTCGTTACTTTAGTAACAATAACCCTGTATGTGACAACCTATGTTCAGTTACCTCACAAGCAATGTCTGGTGGTTGTAAGTACAATGGAGAGTGAGGATGGGGTGGTTGGATGAGTCAACAAAAAGACTCACTTTGACATAGAAGACAGCTGTACACTTCCTATTTTCTACCAGCTTTCAGTGTTGGTTTCTTTTAACAGTTGTTGCCTAACCTTGAAGTAGTTCTTAAAATCTAAACCATGATTTTTCCCTAACCCTAACGAGTCATATTTGATCCTTAAGCTATTCAAACCTCAACAGTTTTCATTTTTGCAACTGTGATTTATAATGGTTTTGAAATTCACTGACGAATGATGCAGTCAGGCTGATAGGGGTGTCAGATCAGAAAATGCTTCCATGTGTCTCTGTGTTATTTCATTTGAAGGACTTGCTGGAATAATTATTTTTGTCTATCAGAAGCAAAGGCAAAGGCAGCATTTCTTCAAACTGTTGGACACCTTAACAAAACATTTGGGATAGAATAAAATGGAGAAAATACTGTCTCCGTCTAATCATCGATATTCACAAAGGTAGTAAATTTTATTGTATTGGATTTCATGATATGGTATAGAACGCCATTTTATTGTGTACACCCCTTGTAGTTTCTGGCAGAAGGTGTGCATCTTCTTCTCAGGCTCCAAGTGGTGTCAGGACAGAGGGTCAGAGTACACAACCGGCTGCCATGCCGTGCTGCTCTGTAATTTAGCCTCCTCTGCTTCCCCATCCCACAGAGCTCCCATCCGTTCATTTCCTCAGAGATGAAATGACTCTTCCAATTCTCCCAGTCTGCACCAGTCCTCCGGGGAGGAGGGGTGGCGGCAGCAATTACGGCCCCCCCTCCAACACACACACTCTGACAAAGCTGCTGGAGAGCCTGAACAAAATTGTCTCTGCTCTACAGACTGGCTCCTCCGGCTCTAGTCCTGCTCTCACCTGGCGTTAACAGGCAGCTCTGGCCTTTCATGCAAGCTATTATGGTGTGTGACAGGAGCCATTCAAGCCTAGCAGTTAGTTGCCCTGCCTGTGATGCCTTATTTTCAGTAAGAATATATGGAATACCACTGGCAAGAGGGAAAGAACAGGCATTGATTGGTGCTCAGGCATAGGTTGTCCAAGTGGTGAAGGCATAGTGATGTTTCGATTTGTATACGCAACATGCAAAGAGCTAATTCATCAAAAGCTTTTTCATATAGGACAGTTTTTTAGAAAATGACATGTTTTTCTATGAAGAGATGATCTGCAGTAGGCTAACTGACTTTCTCTAGGAAAGCCACATGAAATATGAAAGATGAAAATAACATCTGTGGGATTGAAATCGGAAAAGAGATTGCAGCCTGATATAATTCGCCATTTTCATCTCATGCCTTGTTTCATCATATCCACTTCCAGGGAGTAATTATGACACACATACACAGATCAGACAATGCTATGTTTTACACGCTGACTGCGAACAGAAAATGCCAGAAGCTTTTGTCTTCTGTATTGAATTTGACCCCATCTCATCGGACTCCTGCTGAGAGGTAAGCTAATATTCTGTTATTACTTTAGCTGTGTTTGATGCAAAATAGCCCATTATATTTCCCGGACAGAGCTGTTGTGTGCAAATTGGAAAGGGAAAGTAATTACACTGTGAATATACACAGCCAGCTCATTTGTAGTATTGAAAATGGACATAATAAAGCAAAATTACACCCACAGCAGAGAAGTTCACATTTTAATGGGAGATGGGAATAAATGGTGAGATACTGACTGTGCATATGATATTGCAGTGGTTTGTTGAAAACGCAGGCTTCTGCACAGCACCAGCTACACCTCACATGTGACAAGGGCCACTGTGGAATAACGGAGAGGGAAATTCATGAAAGCATATCTATAATCAGGAGGAGAGGTTGGTGCACTCCAGGTCATTTTGGTTTCAGATTTCAGTGCTTACAGCTCGTTGTGGTTTTGACCCTTGTTTTCACTCAATTTCTTCAAGTCAAAGGCTTTTATTGCTATTTTCTGAAGGTTCAATGTTAATTTCTATTTTAAACAAAAGCTTTGTTGTTTTTTTCTTACAATTACAAATGCAATTACAATTTCTCCATTAGGAATGCAAAGGCCATGGGAATGCATTTTTGCTTTTGTTTTCTGGACACTGTTATGTACTCCTGCACTAATTAAAGACTATATAAGGTCAGTAATACTACTAGTACAATACTACTACTCTGCTTTTGTACGTGTTGCAAGTCACTCTTAATTACATCAGTGAGCCAAATATTTTCATTTACAGGAATGTAGAAAATTCTTAGAAAACTTGTGATGCACATCTTCAACTCAAAAATGATCTTCCTCTATATGATGAGCTTGAGTTGTGGTCAGTGATTCAGACTGCCAAAATACAAAAAACGAAAAAACAACAAGAAACCTCACAGGCATTTAAAGCAAACCTCATTCACATGTATGTGTTGAATAATTTCAATAAGTACAGATAGGGTAGGACTCCGTGTTCTGTTTCTAATTTGCAGGTACCAACATGTGTACACTGTGGGTAAACTGCATATACCTGTTGCCCTTACACGCCGATTAAATTCAAATCTGTATTATAGGTCTGTCAGATTGGACACGCTTTGCCTGGTGAGCAGTTGAAAGCAGCATAGACGTACAGGCTTTACAGAGAGGTGGGAGGGAAAGCTATTTCCAGCTTATTATCTTGCTACTGTCGTCATTCTAAAGATGGCTGGGCCATGTGCCTATCCTGCATTCAAAAAGAATCACCTAGCACCATTTCATACCGAAACACAAATACTGTAGCAAGTGGTGATGATGAAGAACAAAAGTAGGTGTCGTGGCACCCTGGGGTGCCTTGAGGATGGGCCTAGGGTGCCACAAGATTTATCATATCATGCATATATTTTTAATAATGTTTGACAACATTTTAAAAATCAACAACATTCATATTAAGCTTGATGTTACATTTTCAAACATGTGAACATGTTTGAAACAATATCAAAATGACTGTATTATAAAACTCTGTTCAATATGCATTTATGATGAGGCTAATGACACAGTTTTTCAAGAGGTCCGTAAAAGGACTCAATCTGAGCTCACCAACAAAACTAATATCAGACTCAACATTACTCGGTTAAAGTCTTAATGGACAGAATTTGGATTTATGTGAAAGACCGGATCCATGTCAACAGCACATTCACAGTACAGCCGTTTGTTCCCAGCATCATATCCTGTATGTGTGATGTGGCTGTCTCATCCCTGGTATATTATGAGACAAGAAAGTGTCTGTCACTTCGTCAGACCTGTGGCTGTTCACACACGTTGGCAACTGAAAGGACAACATTCAGTGGTTGTACTGTGTCGTGTTTAGTTCTTTTCCCTTTGTGGTTGGCTTTGTTCCTCAGATTTGTCACATGAGTGTTTCAGCACCACACATGGCACAAAAGTTAGAAGTCATTAGAAATAATGGCCTTTACACTCCAGGGGTGGAGTCATTGAGTTTCCCACTGTAAGCACTGCTTTGACATGAAATCACAACATTTACTGTTATGGCTTAAATAAAGTCACTGGTAAAGATTCTGGCAACAACAGGGTTCAAGCACAGGTCTGAGAAGTATAAAGAAGCAGGGAAAATGATTCTAATACAGTGATATGTGATTTTTGGATTAAGCATTCTGATTTTTTTAGGTATCTTAAAACTCAAGAATTTTGTTAAATCCATCACCTCAGCATTTCTGTGGGCTCCGCCAGGCTCAGGCATTGACTATTTTCTTGCAGGTATTGACTAGTCAAAAGGCCATATTTCCTTCATACACAGTCTTCAATCAGCAATGACTCCCCATGCTCTGCATAAGATCGAGACAAACTAGAGATTGAACTGGGTATCACTTTGTAAGATGACTGGTGGGACGCTGCATTTGATGAAATAAACTCATCCTCCTCTGGTGTGTGGCTGAGCCTCATTCAAAAGTTCAAAGTACTTCATAGGATCTATCATAACCATGAACCCTCAGCAGTCTATAGATTGGCTAGTTTGTTTTGCTCTTCTTTGTTTTTGTCTCTGTTAATTGCATTACATTGTCTTTCCACTATGTGAAATACTACTTTAACTGCTTGAGAAAATACACTGTAATGATGAAGCCAGTGAAACCTTGAGCTTTGTGCACTTTCACACAACAAACACCAATGTTAAATACCACCAATGTAGTGTGATTTCTCACCAGTCCTATAGAAGCTCCTCTACAGCTGAAGTCTGAATAAGCCCTACAGGTCCCACAAGGAGCTTTCTCTTTTTACACGGAGCTCAATTCCATGCCTCTCACCATTCTCCTTCATAACTCCCCTCCCCTGTTTGGTGGGCGAATGTAAAGAGTCCAGTGAAAAGTGGCATTGGCTTTCCTCCCCAACCCTCTTCATAGGCTGTCAGGGTTAAGCCTCAGTACCTCAAGGGGAAAATGTGAGATGATGGTGAGAGCCAAGTCCAAACACTTGCAGAGGTCAGGGAGAGGGGCGTGAAACATTCCGAAAGGCTTAGTTACCTCTGAGAGAGAGAGAGAGAGATACCTGGGGCCAGAGGGACAGTGATCAATGTCAGTGAGAGGACTAAGTAAACCTGCCTTGACAGCCTTGGTAAACAGCAGAGAATAGACAGAACATATATCAACCATGAACGATTTGGGAGTCTATAAACACAGCCAAGTCTCAGTCCTTTCAATGGTCAAATAAATATAAAGCAATAATTAAGGTCAGCATCATTACATCTGTGGAGCGCTTTTACTCCTATAAATACATATTTTTTGTGGTCTGTAATTGTGGTTGGTATGGCAATTGGAGCGCAGTGAGGCACACAGAGGCACAAAGACACAAAGGTGCAACCATTCAGCAACACACACACACACACACACACACACACACACTGTCTTATCCCTTTCATCACTGCCTCACTTCAGCCTCTTCCCTCTCCATCAGCAATTCTTTTTTCCACCATTGTCAGAGATGGCTTTATTCCTGTGAATGCAAGGACATTGCTTGGTGGTAGGCTCGGCAGCGCTGCACTGGAAGAAAGCCCTTTGCGGATGATTCCGGTTTCCCCCCTACAGACAGGGTAGAAATCAAAATCTCTTGTTCGCTGAAAATTATTGCTGGATTACCTTTGTCTCCCAGCGGCAGTGCTGTCAGAACTAAAGCTAACTTGCCTGGATTTATGACCTGTGTGGATGTGCGAGTGACTCAAAACACACAAGAGGGACTACACATGTATTCGTGTTTGCTGTTTTCATCATATATGTCCATCTAAGATTGTGTGCCCCCACCTCCCTCCATCCCATGCCTCATCATCATCTCTTCTTGCCTTTGTCTCCCACGCTCCCTAATGATGACAGGAATGGCTGGGCTCCCAGGGAGCCAGGTTCCCACTTTAATGTCTCCTTGCCTTACTCCCTTGCTCTCGGCTCAGGTTTCTCCCCACCCCTGCCCCTCAGATTTACAACGTCCCCAGTGGCTGACGGGGAAGAGGGACGGAGCTGGAAGCAAGGGAAAGGGGGGTTCATTGTTCTCTTTCTTTCTCCACTGTCTCTCTCTATATTTATGACATCTCCAGCATGACCAGGGACATGGCATGACCCCAGGGAGAACGTGCAGCCCACAGTATGCTGGTGACGGTGACCTAGCTTAGTGCTGTGGTTCTCTGGCTGATGACAAGACATTAGCCCCCCTGCTCATCACTTCGGGGGAGTCAGCTGGGTTAAAGTTTGGCTGAATGAAGGCTATCACAGGAGCACATGCAAGGCTGGACCATGAGGGGTGAATAATGGTTATATCTGGGAGTGCAGGGGGGAGTGGGAGGTTTAACGCATTAAATGTAACAATGAGTGCTGCCAGCATCATCTGACATCATCCCTTGGGGAGGTGTCACATGTTTTGTATTGTTGTCCATCGTTGATGATGGAAAACAGCAACCCTGAAGCTTCTATAATCCAAACAGGACAATCTGAAGGACAGAAAAAGGATTGTTCTGACATTTTCTTTTTACTATCTGTTTGGTCCGTATTTGTGGGATGTTTTTCTATTTTAACCTACACCATGTTTAACAGTTTCAACACATCCAGCCCAGTATTGTAGCTTCGGGTTTCCTTCAACTTTATTCAAAACTCTACTCTGACTATGGGTCATTAACTGACTGAAATTAAAATTAAGCTTCTTCTTCTTCCAGTTCCCACTGTACATTTTTTCTGCACATTTTTGAAATACCACGTTAGCAAATTATATTGAAATTTTGAATTATAGTTTCAAGTCTGAAGCTGGAGTTGACAAGAGCAGACTCCAGTAAGGATGGGTACCAGTATTAAATGGGCCCCAATTGTTGAATTATTAAAGACCATACTATTGATCAGCTCCTATGTTACCAGCTCTGTTGTTGGTATTAGACAAATTATTAAATTTAAAATTGTGGAAAAACGCTGGATTGTTTTTCAGCTCACCAGAACGAATAGCAGGAGAGTCATGAAGAGATATTTGCTGTAATCGGGTTTGCTAATCTGAAGAAGCAGAAATGACATTATCAACAATCTTTATCCAGAATGACTCATCCCACCTTTAAGCAGGTATCATGTTTATCATGTTTCATGTTGCTAACATTTACTAATTGTACAAAACACAGTACAGCTGAGGTTGATGGGAATCTCTTTAGTTTTACAGGCATTTGCTCATAAATTGTATTTGTATTAGTATAAGTATTGAACAGATTAAGAATTTTACCTGATAAGATAAGATAAGATAAGATAAACCTTTATTCGTCCCACAGTGGGGAAATTTGCAAATGATGATGGCACTAGAGGAAAAGTCAGATGACATCTGACATCAGCAAAGTTATTACAATTCATTCTGAGGGGGACATGAATGTATGTACCAAATTTCATGACACTCCACCAATTGCATGTTGGGATATTTTACTTGGGAACCTCATGGTGGTGCTCGATAAAAGGTCAGGGGATCACCAAAGCCTTTAAGATCATATGGGGACCATGGATGTCAACACAGATGGCAATCCATCCAATAGTTGTTGAGATACCTCAGTCTGGATCAAAGTGGTGGACTGACACTGCCATCCCCCATAGTCATGCTGCTAGCACATGCAGAAACACTTGCCATGAACAACTGCCTGTTGACAGGTAGGACTACCCACTGCAGCATTTCTGACTCAGCAACTCATGTCAAGACTTGAGCCTACAAAGAGCTAATGCAGGTAATGACTTCTCTGCAGTTGTTAAACAGACTGTAATAGGTTAGTGGAGCACTAAGTGATGTGAACACCTGTTCAACTGAGTTATAGAGCAGGTGGAAAGTCGGAAGGAGCAAAGGCCCAAGTCTGTTGGGAAGTAGTTCGTAGAGGTGAAGCATAGTTGTATGCAGCATTGTGGAAGTGGCTGAGAATAGCATCCTCAATAAACACAACAACTGATATGAATCAACCTTACAGCTGTCCAGGCAACTGTTGTTGCACATTACTTACACTCCATTACCTCTTCCTGAGTCCTGTGGCTATGGCCATGACAGTGTACACACATTCAGTCTGTGTTCCAGAGGGCAGACGGTTCGTCGCATCAACGGACAGACAATTATCCACATGCACATTTAAAGCTTAAATTAAAGTCTTTCAAACTTGCTTTAGCTGATTTCATGATTCAAAAACAGAATTTGGTAAACACATTCTCTGTGCTCTAAACTGCCCATCCTGAGTGTAAAAGGGCTTCCTACAGAATGCATTTAGTTCTATACATTTGGTTCCTTCTTAAGGCTGATTAACATTTCTGAGGCAGAACTTGTGCTGAGTTTGAAAAAATGCATAGTGGATCCCATAAATTGGACTTTTAAGGGAGTGGAAATATACTGCGCAGATCATTTAGGAAACAAAATGAATGTGGATAAGGAGTGAGATAAGAATGTTGATGAGGACCGTCCAATTAAATCTTGCCTCATTCTGATCCATGCCCTCAAACTGAAAAGTTTTTCATGGGAGTGGTTATAAGATGAACTCAAGACAGAAATTTATTTTTAAAAAGTTTATCATGACTTCAAAACTTCAAAGTTCTTATCTGGCTCTCACGTATCGCATATCTCATCTTCACCATTAGAACTATATGCACACTTCAATCAACAAATCTCTTTTTGCATTGTGTCCACTTAAAGTGCTTTGTGGGCCTTGGTGACACTTGAAAAACCAATGTTCATCAAGAGACTTAAAAGAGCATAAAACAGGAGTGTAAACAGGACCTGTAAGCACTTTTCGTTAGACATGAATTGCAGGAAAAGACTCCCTCGTCGTGCATCACTCTTGCTGGTAAGGTAAGGTCAGTGTCAGTGACAGTTTATACTGTAACATCTGCAGACAAATGGATGCATATAAAGGTGCAGTGGAAGAGATATGCATGAAGATGAAATAAGGAGGGGTCTTGAATGCCTGCATACGTTGACTCCTTATTGTTTCCACTTCATACTGTAGCAGGATGGAATAGAAATGGCAGGGTGAACTGTGAACAAGTCAGAGCATTAGTTGCATGGAGACCAAGTTGTGTGGGGGCGCAGAGAAGTGCAAATGAACCTTAAATGTCTGTTCACTTCATCGGATGTTCTCTACTGAGAAGAGATGCATCTTGAGAGCTGTTTTTCCACTCTAGCAATGAAAAGGAACAGAGCAGTGGGAGTTTAAAAAGCTGACCTGCTGCGGGTGAAACATGGATTGGAAAATATTCCATGGATATTGCACTATGTACTTTTTGCAATTCAAAGTTGCACACAATATCTGCTGTTTTTGGAAAATTGCTTTCATACACAGGATTTCAGACTTTTGAGGACACTCACATCCAGTGAATACACGAATAGACACTGTGAATTGTGATTTTTTTGGTAACTTGTTTTGCAGGTCTGCTGACTAGACAAGGGGGGAGAAAGTGGTTGAATGTAAGTTAAGTGTGAAGAAAAGGGTTGCCTTGGGATTTGCAGGAAAAGACTTAAACACTCAGCTGGCTGATCTCTTTGACCTTGTGCCATTCGCAAAGTCCACTCAGTCAGTGTACTGCTCAGCACCAGCTGCCCAATGCCCATCACAATGCTGCCTTTTCACGCTGGTAGCCTTGAAGGACAGCGTGAAACAACCTCTTTCAGAGGTAGCCTTGTACAGCACTGACAAAAAGTAATTCACACTTTAGCATGTTACCAAGAACAACTCTAAAACTTGTCATACACATATTTAGTGTGTCAAGATGACTGTGACATACACATGATTTAAGCATAAAACACTGTGTCATGTCGAAAGATAAAACAGTATCATTCACTGCAGCAAATCACTGGACATGCAGAGCCGCAGAAACACAGTAAAAAAAACAACCAGGTAGTTTTTTTAAACACACACTGAACCATCGTCTTGATTCTGTGTTGTCAACAAACTTCCTTTTCTGTAGTGCATCAAAGATTCTGAGCAGCTTGTATTCGTCATGTGCAACAGACTTGTTTGAGAATTTGGAAGGACTGGTGGACAGAGCAATCACTGCTAATATTATGTATGCATTTAATAGTTATAAGACAGGACAGCTTCTCACTCGATGAACCCCGGCTGACTCATGATGCAATGAAAACAACCAGTGCAGCTCCTGTCGGACACTGTCAAAGCTGACTGTGGCGACGCAAAGCTCCCATTGCTAATGGCAGACATCATTAGCTTTATAGAGCATCATCAATTTCTCTCTTTTTTTTCATCGGAACTGACCCATGCTATTGTGACGGTCAGCTTGTTAATTCACAGAGTCTCAAGCCAGAAAAACATCCCAGCTAGGAAACTGGCCAATTATCTGCCAGTGTTTTCCTTCTGGATAGGCGAAGCAGGGCCGGCCTGCCAACAACTCATTAGGATATGATGGCTGTGTCTTCTGAGCTGGGCTCCATTTTAATATCCAAAACGAGGCTGGGTGAGAAAATTCAAACCCCATTATTGAACAGGGCATCTCAGATTGCAAACAATGAGTTAATGATAAAGTCGCTGGAATTCAATGGTTGGGAATGAGCTAAGCCAGAGGTCCAAACCTGGGCACTGGAACCCCCTCAAGGGTCACAAATAATTAACAAAGTCACAAAATTTCACAAAAGCTCATTTGAAAAATGGTCGATAATTTTATCTCTTTGGGACTCAGGATTAGAACACAACAACACTGGATGTAAGTAGACACTGCTTTTTATAAGTGCCAGTGATCAATAATTTTACATTACGAATTCATCATGACAAATACACAGAGACTTATCACCTGACTGCAGTTCCCCTCAGCTCTATGGAGCTGATATCGATTTGTCAATATTGTGTTTACAGCAGGTTTCCACTGCCCCCAAGTGGCCAAAAAATCATTCAATGCAGGTTTGAGGAGCCATTGACCAAGTTAAGTTAAGCTAATGTGTTAACTTAGCACACACAATCATCTGTTTACAGAAGGCTGCATGTTTAATTCTGCTGCTATAACAAATTAAATCCAATAGACAACAATAGTGGGACAATTTGTGTGTCTGCAAAAGCAAAATGGGATGGACAAAGATCCCACAAGTTTTCTTGTCAACAGATGACACAGTGGACAGTGACTTGGCTCATGAAAAAGAATGAGATTCAATGCATGAACAGAGAAACATATTCATGCTGTCCCACTGTATATTCTGTACAGAGCCATTTGAAACTGCTGAGAGAATGATTACATGCAGTATAATTGACTGTTCTATCTATATCTAATCTATGAACATGCACATTATATCTAATGTCACACAGTGAAAAAATGCTCTCTGTGGTTAAATTGAGCTATTTTCCCTGCAAGGACACTACTATCGATCTGGTGTTTAAATCCTCTGTACAATTGCTTAAAAGAGCCAAAGCATTCTAAATACTTTCAGCCAGAGTAAACAAATCTTTCAGACTCTCCCTAAACCAAATGTCATGTACAAGGACATTGATCAATTCAGGCACAAAATGCTAGTATTGGTGGCAGTGGGGTATAGGTTTGTGTAGCTCAACTTCAATTTCACATTCAGACCTATAACAGAGTGACAACAAAAGTGTTTTGTTGAGTGTTGTAGTAATGATAAAATATATATTCAAGCTGATTTGTCCTTCGTCACTGGCATAAAAGCCCTGACAGCAGGGCATGGAAGAGGCCTGTAAAAGTATTTACCTGGGCTGGTGTGTGCATGGGCATCATGCTAACATCAACATATTTAGTCACTTTTTTTGTAAGGGAGTTTTGGTCATTTGGGGGCAGCAGAAACATGTTGTGAACAAAACATTGACATCCATCAGTTTTCAGAGTAACATTAACATTCATTTGGAGTCATGTTTGTGTCCACCTGATGAATGTAAATCCAATATTCATACATCTAAAGAGTTATTTTTCTCAGGGCTCTATTAGGCGCTATTAGAGCAACAACTAACTCTATAACTCCCTGTAAAGCTCTGTAAAGCTGAGGGGAGCTGCAGGTTCAGCTAATAATTCTCTTTAGGTTCAACATTTGTAACGAGAGGTAAGTGGAAAAAGCAATATATCATGGACAAATAATCTTGGAAAGGCAACGTTTTTCTAACAGATCTGAGTAGTTATTTAAAAAAATAAAAACCATCACCTGAAAGAGTCAAGAGTCTTCAAGCGTCGTGTTTTGCCTGACCAACAGTCCAAAACCCAAATATATTCAGTGTACAATGATATAAAATATTCATGTTACTGACTTTAAAGGCTTTATAAAATGAATTCCCCCTGCTTTCCAGGACATGGCAAGAATATGTAATGAGACCAAGGCTTTGATAAAATGTCTAAATGTCTAAATACCAGCATTTATTCATTCATTGATATTGATTTAGGGTCTGTATGTAACCAAGGTAAGGTCTTGTTTGTGACCCTTTCTTTAACGGAGATATCCACACATGCAATCATCAAGAGAGTGGAATAAGCAAATCATTTACTACACAATATCAATATATATATATAAGCTGCAAAGGCAAGAAATTGGTTTCATGTGTGACAGTCAGCTGGCCCTTGTGAACTGTCACATCGTGCATCCATTCCACCTGCAACACACTGAAATAAATTCCATTAATTACAGCCACACCTTCCACATAGCCTCCAGTACTGAAGGAGCACTGTGCTTAAGCCAACAGCAGCATGCCTCTGACTGAGCCTCGCTACTCTCAGCCCAATTAAATGAAGCTCATAAATAACATAAACAATGGTGTACTCCCTCCAGGCATTGTAGTAATCAGCCTAAAAAAGCCAGGGCAAAGAGGCAACAGCACACACACACACACACACACACACACATACACACACACACACAGACACCCAAGGACAGGTAGAATACACAAGTGATTCATGTGATGGAGATAAAAGTGGAGGAATACGATAAACATTTTAAATAATCACTGCACATATTTCATCACATGTGTGTTTATATGTGATGATTCATACGCCAAAACCTGTTTTATCAGGAGAAGCTCTTTGATATGTGGTCTCAAGTTACAAACGAATAATTACAAAATACAAATTAATAATTACAATGGTGAATAGCCAATACACATGATGCCTGATATTCAACTAAATGTAAAGGTCAATGCTATATAACTAAATATAAAGTATAATCAAACCTCTTCACTAATTGAGTTGGGGCTGAGTTTATTCTACTCCCAGAATAGCTAAGGAGTCGTTTGGGATTGCGGATCTCTGGGGTCTGTGTACAATGGCTAGTTTTGTAGCTTTGTATGACTGGCTCTCCAACACTGTGCATAGCTAACACTTACTCACAGCCAAGCCCAAACACATTGCAAAACCTTGTACTTTCAGAAGGCTCCCTGGATAAATTGGCTGAGGCTTATGCATACAGATTGCAGTTATTTTAATTGGCTGTTGTTTTCCAACAAGATTATGAGGGATTTCTATGAAAATAAATGACAATAGACACACATACATGTGTGACGTGTGCAAAAAAACCACACACATACTCAACACATTCTTTGACAGCAGCAAGGGAAAGTGCCTGTGGCCACAGTGCTCAGTGTAATTGTCAAATTCGGAGCCCCAGATGGCCCTCTGCGGCCCTGGGCCCTCTGCTCTCACATCACTGGCACAAAAACACATTCACATCATTCACTCCTGACTCATTAGATACAGCCTCCCTTTTATGATTTTCTTTGGCTGCTTAATTCTCCACACTGCTCACTTTAAATCTGTGTATGACTGCGATTAAATTTTAATATACTGCCACTGCTGTGACCTTGAGGCAGAGACTGTCCCTCGTCAGCATTAAAAAGGGAAATTAGCAAAAATGTATTGTTAATTATGGATATAGTCAGAGTGGCAAGCTTTTGTTTGGGTGGGGTTATGGGATACAATAATTTATTTGCAGCTGTATAGTCACAAATCCTGACTAGCTCCCGACCCACTTGTAAAATATATTTGTAGACTGGTAGAAAAATGCCACGCTCATGGGTCTGCATTCCTCTGAGTCAGCATAAAGCACATTGGCAAGTTATCAAGAGCACTATTGAATAAACAATGGATGGATTATGCAGACAAATGTGAATCATCGCATTCAGCTTCATCATTATCATGCAGTTGTTTCTCCCTTAGTTGCTCTATAAAATTAAATAAGCAAAATTGTCACTAAATAGGTAAACTGCTTTGTATCAGAATATACTGCTTTGCATCAGTATTAGCACAACTTTACACTGCAAACACTGAACCAATATGCCCTTGATGGTAGCAGTTCTGGACAATTCTTCCTAAACATATTGCATGTTAATATCTGATATAGACTTGACTGAAGTCACTGTAATCTGTTTTGTCATTGATGACATTAAATTGCATGTGGACTTAAAAGCAGAATATTTGCTAAGAACAAAGGTTTGTGAGCATGCATTCAGTATCTGTTTGCTATGCAGGCTCTATACTATAACCCTTTGACACCCCATTCTGCATGCATGTGCACACACACAGACACACACACGTGCCGTCATTCTGGGCTGTTGCCTCTTGTGCTCCCATGAGGAGGGTCTATTGATCAGAGAGGAATCCCCCTAATTAGGCCTGAGCTGAGTAAGAAGGAGAAAGAGTGAAGTGAGGGGGAAGGAAACACTGGGAAGGGAGAAAGGAAAAGACAAGAAAAACAAAAGAGAAGAGAATCTGAAGAGGCAGTTTGACTTGTTGCTCCACGATGGATTGGGACATGACAGCGCAGACAAGTAAATAACAAAGGGATGCACACATGTGGAGAGACGAGAGGAGGGAGGAGAGAGAATGACAGCAGAGAACACATGGGGGAAAACAGGCGCGAACAAACGATCTGAGAAAGAACACTGCAAAGTAGAGAGGTAGAAATAAGATGGAGGTACGGATCTGAATTTACTACTTTAACTCATGATCACAATTTATTGCTGTAGGTTATGGAAGAGGGAAACAAAGGCTGAGGATGGTTTGATTCCAATCACCCTTTGAGCATTTCAATGCTCCAGGGATTCAATTAAAAGATGTAATTATCTTTTTCACAACACACCCCACCTCCCCTTTGTCTTGCCCCTACAACTACACCCGCCTCCACCAGTTACTTCACTGCTATAGCTGGAGGTTTGATGTTTGGTTAGCCCGTGTCGTCTCAGCTAGCATTACCATAATATATGCCAAGGGGTGGATGCTTTTATCAGAAGCACCACACATCACTATAAGTGCATTTTCAGTATGGCCACTGCTTGGAATAGCTGCTCCTGTAGTTCATAAAAGAGGACAAAACTCATTCGCACCAAAGATGAAAGAGGCCCATTGTATTTCCATTCTGTAAATGTAAAAGTGTTTTCCTCCATACTACTTCCCACTGATGGTGGTAGAATCCACATATCTGTGCAAATACACAGGAAATGTCTCATTTTAAATGAAATTCTAGGACCGGCATTATGTAAACATACCAGACAGGACCCCCATTCAACACAAAACATGCCACTAAACTACCCTCAATATTATTATGGTAATAAATATTGTAAATATTATTAGCAATAAACTATGATCTACTTAGGAATCAAATCTTTGCCACTGTGAACCAGAGGAACCAGCCTCTTATCAGTGGTGTTTCACTGATGTGAAGTCTGTGGCTGCTGTACTGATAATAAATCAGCAAATGGACACTATTAGGGGAACGTAACATGGTCTAGTGGTTAAAGAGTTATCTTTCAACCTGATAACCTGTGTTCAACTCTTGTGTCGGCCTAGAATCCACCCTGCTGAAGTGACCTTGAGCACATCTTTTCTAGCTCCAATATGTCATAGCATGTCTGTGTTGTGTTGATTACATTGCAACATATTTTAGTCTGCTTTTCTTTATTGTTCTCATGCCCGTACAGCGGTTTGGGAGAATGAAGATGTCAAAAGGATGAATGGCTAGTTGAATAGTTTAACCAGGCAGTTACTTGTACAGTTTGTCTCAGCTGTGTTTGGGGCTGCTTTACTGAAAGTCTGTGTGGCCTCAATTCCCCAGCCTGGATTGTTCATAATCAATATCAGACCACACCGTGCAAAAAAGAGTGTTTATGCATACAATGTAAAAGGCTTTTTGTGTCCATTGTTTATGTCGGACGCAACGCCTTCGTCAACTCACAGTAGACTCAGCTCCGGCTCTCATATGCAACAGCAAGGGATTGTGCCTTTTAATTACACTTTCTGTCACTGTAAACGCAAATTTACTATTTTTCAGCTAATTGTTCAAAACATTAGTAGGAAAAAAGCTAGATAGTTAACAAGATCTAACAAAATATCTGACAAAGAATGTTAAGTACAGTGGGGGGCCGATTGTTGAGACAGGATTGAGACATTGTGCGACGAGGCAGATGTCATGCTTGAACTCATCAAGCAGCCCATTTTCACACAGTCTGTACACACAACAACTAAATCTAATAAAGCTCTGCAGCAACATCACAGAGCTGTCTTACAAAGCTCTTCCCCTCACCGCCTCCGCTTGTGTCGGCCTAAAATTGCATGGGCACATTGCCTGAAGTGGTTTGGAATGTTGAAGGCTGGTGTGGTAAAAATGTGTTAATTACGTGGGAGTGGAAGTAAGCTTTTGAGTATCATTCGTCTAGAAATGTGGAAAACTGAAGAGCTCAGTGGCATGAAAGGCCACCGATGTGATTGTAAATTATAAAAAGCTTCATAGTTGTTGCCTCATCTGGTGTTCAGAGCTTTGTTTTTGCTACTGTTTGTCTTCAAATGACTCACTTTGCTGAAATGAACTCAATCTGCTCTTCATTTAGTGCCTGCAGAAGCATATTGTAGCAATGCTGAAAAGCACAGCAGTTCAATGTGACAGTGAATAATAAGGCACTCAAAACATAATTTGACATTGCAAGGAAGTCATTGACACCAAGTCAAGATGTGATATTTCTTCATGTGCCCGATGTAATGTAGCTTGAAAAGTGCAATGATTTTTCTAGACAAAGATCTCTCTTTCATCTTTTGATCTAAATGAATGCTGTGGTCAGTAACAGCTTTCAAAGTCTGAACTTGTGAATTATTAAAGCTGATGAGCAAAGGTGCTCCATCACATTTTAGATTCCCATTTTTCAAACAGGCATAGGTTCAAGTTGTTTCTTTTCTCAACCGTTAGTGGATAAACAATTGAGGGGAGTATGCCCTCATTTGAAGAAGCACACTGGTCTTGTGACATGTTTTTCTCATCGAGTATGTTCATCTGTCTCCTCGCGTCAACCCCTGCTATTTTACAGCAATTTCCATGTTGGTAGGTGTTATTATTGTCTTGTGTTTACAGCTCAGTTCTAGTATGCACATGCAGTTCAGACATGCATCTGAAGGCTAATGTAGATTATTAGTCAGTGTCAGAATATTAAAAAGAAAAGTGTGAACTACACTAATGGGAGCGTTTGTTTGCTGGAGTCACGAAGGTCTGAATTTGTTGAGTGAAGAAGTTCAGAATGTAACAAGCAGCAGGTACTGCATATTTTTATAACAACTCACAGATGAGCATGGTGATGTTGGAACAGCACACACAGAACACAACAATTTGGAATTCTTGCTCAGCTCCATATCTGCAATTTTAAATTTTATTACCTCCACCAGGCTATGTTTTTGGTTCCATTTGTTTTTTCTGGCAAGCAGGATATCTGGGAAATATACAGATTTTAGTTAAGCTAGGTGGAAGGTTAGGCCATGGGCCAAGGAACATATGATTAGTTGTTGATGTAGATCCAGGTGCAGGTGTGGTGGTGTTTTCTACTTTCCTATGGACTTTCCTATTAAACTGGAACTTATATTTTCTTCTCACTGCACCATGCATTCAGTCAAACATGCATAAAATGTTTTTCTATTTTTTATACTCAATTTTTAATTTATAAGCAATATTAAATCATGAAAAAAAGGTAAGCTTTGGGATCCCCCAACATATCAGACCCTGGGTCTATGCCGAGGTAGCCCATTTAGTAATCTATCAATGCTGTCACTGCTGGCGTTGCTATATCATTTCATATGGTCTACCTCCACCCCACCTGTATTCTACATTCTCCTGGGAGGGAAGTTATCGTCACTCCACTCTTCCTGTTGTGCTGAGCCTGAACAGAAATACAAAGTTTCAACACTGTACATGTTCTACATTCACACAATATCCATTCTATGTGAGTTGGCTGACTGACATGCAGATTTGCATTAAGCTGGAATTATGTTTCTGCAGCGATACATGTTTCATCTTTGCAAACCTACTTCAACTCATTTTATTTTATTATGATAACAAAATTTATGAATGACATCATTGGCAGGGGTATGAGCTTGATATGTGCTTTTGAGTCTGCATGTTAATTATATAACTAAAATCACAAGAAATGTAGCAACCTACAGTACTCAGTCTCACTGCATGATCATTTTTACTTCGCACAATACAGTTAGTTGAAATGTTTTGTCCTATGTAGCAGAAGCCAGAGAGTGGGGAAGTAACAACATGCAGAAATAAATGATGCAGAGACACTAGATGGAAACTCTCTGCATGTCTCTTTGATGTGAAGTGAGCAGTTTTAAAATGTTGTCTCTTTTATTCTCAAGGTTTAGCACATTTCATGAGTCTTCATAAATCTTTGGGCTTCGTCTCAAATGTTGTTCTGCATCGCACGACTGTGTGAAAAATTGTAGCAACAATCTTTATGCTGTCTGCTTGTTAGCTAATCTTGTCAACTTTTGCATCTTGTGTGTTCACAGCCTCAGTGACGCACACATCCCTGCTGCCAGCTTAAGGCTGCAAGCACAGAGACACAGAACAACCACGTTCCCTCTGCTGTAATCAGCTGTTGGTTTCGGGTTATCTTTCTGCGTGCACATAAGTAGAGATGATGAAAGGCACCGTGGGAGAGAAATGAAAGGAAATGGTTGTAGTTAGATACGAAGGCAAATGCAAGCATCCCCACAATGACATGCTGCTGTAGATGTGTATGAGTGCACACAACAGCTGTGTGTTTATGTACAGAGACACCCCTGGCTGAGCTGCTTTGAACCCTGGGAGACTTTACTGTATGTATGTATACACATATGTGTGTGTGTGTGTGTGTGTGTGTGTGTTTGTGTGTGTGTGTAGTACAGCAGACAAAAATAGGGGGACCTCAGGAACTGTCTTCCCTCTAGCCTTCATGCAACATTGATTGCTTCTATTGATTGTCTGTCCTTCAACATGAGGGAGACGACTCACATAAAACACTCCAACACACAGAACGCCTCCCTCACACACACACACGCCACATAACACAACACCCGTGTATGACAGCCATGTTGCAGATACACAGGAGCAAATAAATGAAGGTGAAGCATTCCCCTGTCTCACAAGCAAATCTCTCCCTCCCTCTCTCCCCTGTGTCCGTCCCTTCCCCTCCCTCTTTCCCTGCAGGTAACAATGTGCACCGAGGTCACGCAACAAAGAATCATGGCTTCCTTGGTTTAATTTGTGTGAGGACAAGGTGGAAATCTCTTCAGTTTCAATTGCCTCAGCCGTCAGGCTGTTTTCCAACAATGAAAAGCGAGCAGATGACCTTGTAAGGCCAGCGACCAAGAGAGAAGGCATTAATATTTCATTCTTACAGAGCCTCCTTCTCTCCTGTCTTCTGTCTGCCTGTCTCTCCTGAAGGGGGATGAATGGTGACTGAGCCCTGGAACTAGACCAAGGTGCTGTGCACACATCTTTTTGCTATTTTGGTGAGTTTTGATTTAAAAAAATATGAGTGTGTTTCCTTTTTATGTGTTTGTGTGCGCAGTATATATTATATGTGAATACATACACATATGTGAATACAAAATACATCACATCAATTTATTTTCCATTCACAATATTAAGCCAAAATGAGCATGCGCACAATGAAGCACATATATAATATGCACCCAACTGATAAAAAAAAGATTCCTCGTGATCTATAGAAACTGATTAGACTTGTTGACATATGCAAGATATTATCACATGGACATTTGCCTCAGTAGTAAAGCGTTTTGTCTTTTTGATAGTGTAGATGCAACAAATGCACAACACACACAAAGCTGCCACATGTGAGGCCACGCTGTGATATACACAGAGCTGCCGTTTGTGTCATTCAATTACCAAAAACAGGTTGTAACTGTATTTAATTGAAATTGAGCCATTAAAAAAAAATAGCTTTGCCAAATTACTTCCCACAAATATGTCTTCAGGGGGCCACTGGAGGAATGTATGGTAACATGCTACAGACATGTCAAAAAATGACCTTTGGGAAAGAATTAGATTTAGCAGCAAAATAGTTAGAAATTAGCATATCCAGATGTAGCCGCCTTGATTTGATTTCATTGCCTTAATTGGATTTCATCTGCTGTGCAGCAATAGCCATAAAACCAGAGGCCTGGACCTCACAGCGGCTGTGCATGGATCGCCATCACAGCTCTGGGATGAAATTAAACCAATATGAGCTTGGAATGTTAATGAAGAGTGTTGTTGTCACATGAGGCCTGTCGGTACACTTGCCAATTACAAGGCATCATGGCAAGTGTGGTGAAGCTTCTTCAGAATTGTAATTTCTTTATTTAGACACTCAAGGATTGATGGCATATTGCGAGGAAACTAGAAGTTGTGTTATCCCCCACCCTTTCACATTCAACTTATTCCTTCCTGTCATCTGATTCACAGATTGCATGTGGACTTGTACCTTTGTATTACATGCTCGTTAATGTACCTTTTACACAGCAATCAGAATCAAAATGTCAGAATGTATGTGTAGGTCAAACTGTGAATGTTTGCAATTATGTTCTGCCATATGCTGTGTACTGCAGTTGAGTATGGAAATGAAGGCTGAAAGGCTGGACATGATCTACGAGCCGATCACAGAGATTCTGCATCTGCCCACGCATCTCCTACACATTAGTGGCACTCAAAGTGATACCACAGGGTCCCCAGCAAAATAAGAGCCGGTTTAATTCCATAAAATCATAAAGCTTTAACCTTAATTGTTTTGTCCCTTTTCTAAAAAAAAAGTCTGTCGTGAACAAACGTCAAACCATTTGCATTAAAAAATAATTAAATAAATTCTATTTCTTTATTCATTAGAAAATTAACTGCTATTGTACAGTATTGCACTCTTTCTCTGACTTTCTCACACACACAGACACACACACACAGCAGTTATGGATCTCACAGCAGAGCCTCACGTACACTGTTCTTCACTTCAAGGCCCAGCAGGTAGCTTTTTATTTGCATTCCCTTGACCGTGACTAAAAACCAGTGGTCAGCTGCCTGTGGAGCCCCTCTCCAATCATTACCATGTTAATATCTGCAAAATACTCTTTTGTAGCAGGAACAGGGCAGCACTAAACAGCAGGACATGCAGGGATAAGGGCAAGAGAGGTCTTCTTTAAAAAAAAAAAAATGGATGTCAGAAATGGAGGTGGAGAAATAAACATGGAGAGGGAGCTGTGAGGTTGACCCACAGAGTGCTACTGTTTTTAATTCCAGATGATTTCCTCCAGTTTTACCTGAGTCAGGACAGAGATGCACTGATGGAGAGAGCAACCCCTGCTAGCCTCATTAGCCCTCTCCAGCTGTTTCGGTGACATTTTGCACTTCATCCAATCCCCCAGCGTCCCTCCGAGCTACCAGCGCTACCAGAGCACTTCAACACACGAACAGTAATTTAGTCCAAGCCTAGACCTTCTGAAGCATAATGGAGGCCTCCTTCCAACACAGACATCAATAAAATTGCGATGTGTGTGTCTCTGTGTGTACGCTTACATTTGTTTTCTTTACTTTTTTACCTCCCACACGCTCCCACCACCATCATCTCCACCAGTGCCAATATGGCCGCTGCGAACAAAGAGATGGTCTTCCATTAGTGTAATTGGGCAATTTAGCCGCTGCTGCAGCTGAGGGCGGCTTTATACAAGTGGCTTTTCATGAATAACAAATTAGCCGTTACCTGGTGACTGCAGGTCCAACAAGTGGGTCTATCTACTGTGGAAAGAACTAGCACTTATCAACAATTTAATTTAAACAGAAATTTGCTGTTTAACTTTTCCAATATGTACTTTTGTCTTTTGCATTCTAAATTTGCTGTCCAGTATATCACAAATCAAGGCTTTATAATACAATATACAGTGTAATTGTCTTTATGGGAAGCTGTTCATCTGGAGGTATTATTTTTCTTTATGTACATATGCATGACAGTTTAGTGCATTTGTCCAACATGTGTGAATATGAAAGAACAGACAAATGGTTTGTTGCCTCCCTTCATTACTTTACATCCATCTCTCTACAGTGGGTCTGCAGAGAGAAGAAGGCTGTTAGTTCTTCTAATGCAGATTTAAGTCTTCTAGAAGCAACTGTTAGATTGACATCCAAATTTTGGCTATAATTTTGACAAAGGTGAAAACTTTGTCTTTGTTTTCTCAGTTATTCTAGTGTTAAAATACAGGAAAATTCATCCTCAGAACACAGAAAAGCCCAAAGATGACCGAAATCTGATGAATACTGTCTATCCTAACAAACTCTTAACAGTCACTAATAGAAGGAAGACAATGTTTGAGCACATTTATTCTGAATTTCAGTCTGCTGTTTGTGTATTTCATGTGTGACCTGTGACTGTATTCCTGCAGCGGCCAACTGATGAGCTGCCACCAAAAAGGAATGACCTTTCCCCACTTCTCCTTTGGCCATCATGTGTGAAAGGTATTAACCCTTCAGGCTCCTTCAAACAAGCCACAATCAAAGCCTGCAGGGAGCCCTGTGTCTGTATTTATGGCTTTGGAACAGTGGTTCATTTCAATTCAATGCAGCTCTGATAAGCAACTTGGGATTGCCAGGCACCAGCCATTCCCCACTGTTTTTCTCCGAGACCATCGGGCAGATAACAGAAATAACAGAATGGAACCTCTAACTGTCTTGACAAAAGAATAAAAAAATGCATTGAATGTGTGGAATGATTGTGCTCTTATAATGAAGACGTGAACAGTGAATTTGCTCAGTGTGATATATTAAATTTAGCTTCTCCCCACTGAGCATCTTTGCACTCTTTCACATTAGCTGCAGCTGACCACATCATTTGTAATTTATTGCAAAGCTGATGCTTCCTGTCAATTATATTGACTTTCTCTCAGTTTGTATTATTTCTTTCTTCATTATTAGTTTAATCTATTGGAAAAACATTCAACCTGTCACTGACGGCAACATTTAGAAATAGATTGATTTTCTTTTGATTTTGTTATGTTTTAGCTTCTGTCTTTAGCTTCAGATATTTTCCAATGCGTTTCTCCAATCTAGGGGTAGCTGTGGCTCAGGAGGTAAAGCTGCCATCCACCAATCAGGAGGTTGGTGGTTTGATCAAATTGCGTGGATTCTTTGAATTGATAAATGATGGTGGCACTTTCCACCATCAGCCACCAAGTATGAATGTGTGTGAATGGATGAATGCTGGCTTGCCTCAAGAAAGCGCTTTAAGTGATCTAAGAAGACTAGAAAAGCGCTATATAAAAGCAGTCCATTTACCGACCATTATTAATGACCGAGGTCATTATATGGCCTCTCGCTGTGTCAATCCAGTGTGCTTAGATGTTTAGTTTCCTCTGTTTTGTCTGTCTGTGTGTGTGTGTGTGTGTGTGTGTGTGTGTTATATAGGTATGCACTTTCTTTTTTATTATTATTATTTCCTCACTAATAAATTATTTGGTTTGTCGTTATTGTCAATATCAGTACATTATTTTCTCTTGTACCCACTGTATGTATGCTTACGGAAAAAAAATTGTAATCTTATATTCCATACAGTCACAGCACATCTTTCATTTGTATGGTTTGTTGAATTACAATAAAAATTTGATCGTTAACAAAAAAAGAAAAGAAATAAAGTATCAACATGAGAATCGATTGTGGCTCAGATGGCTTGATCCAGAATGTCAGAGCGCCAGAGAAGGCAAGTCAATCATGAAATACTAGATTATTTAATAGATACAGTGGAATATAAGACTCCAGATAGGATTCAATCTGTCTGTCACTGTGCTGTAATTATCTAATCTCCATTTCACTGCTGCTCACCTCCTCTAAACACATAAATCAGGATTGTTTGTTTGCCCACATGTAGCCATCTTGTCTATGCAGCATCCTGACTCTTGTGCTTTGGAACGGCCTGGCACCTGGTTTGCTAATAGTAATGACAGGAGAAGATAATGGCACATTATGCTACACAGAAGAGAAAACGTCATAGCCTCTGCATCTAACACCCATTCAACATTTTATTTATCTCTCGAAAGGGTGACAGGATGGGGGGAGAAAAAGAGGCGAATAAGAGAGACTTTGAATGATTGCCTGAAAAAGATTGATCTTTGTGATCAGCTCTTGGATAATCCATCAGTCCTCATACTGGAAGGTGAGAGCTGGAATGCAGGAGAATCAAGTTGCTGAAAACGTAGTCAGCAACAAGCAATTACATTTACAACATATACATTTAAATGTCATTTGGTATTGCTATGTAAAAGCATTCAGTATCTCTGCTCATACTTCTTGAGCATGGATTTTTCCATATCTGATTTCCATATCAGGGGTAGGATGTTTTTAGCAAGCCTCAAGCCCTCCCCCCAAAGTCGAAATTCCAAATTCAGAGTCATTCAAAGTCAAATCTGAAACATTGTCACAGCCCTTAAAGAGAAACGGTAAATTTAAAAGAAGAATGTGTAGGATTTGTTGGTTATGGCTTGTAAACCCAACATTCAAATTTGGCCTCTCCTCCCCGGCTCAGCGGCTCCTCTTGGATGAGTGTTTATTATCTGGCACCTGCCTGCAATGTTTTTACAGAGTCCCACCCTCACACCCTGTGCACTGTTATTGGCTGGGGGCTACACACCCACTGCCAAAAGGATGAAATGTCGCAACCACAGCAAAATAAAAAAATACAGGCAAAGGGCAGAGTCTCTGCAGATACAGACACCGCCACACACTCCTCGTGATGACTGGGGGATTATTAGGGGGGATTATAGTCTGTACATCGTTTTTTAGGAAAATCCTACTCATTCTGCCTTTAAGGAGAACTCCAGTGTGAGATCTAATAGATGTCCTTGAGTGATGTCACTTGAGTCAACATTGGTCAGGTCTGAAGACTACAAGTTGAAAAAAATTGGCTGTGTGGAGAATCTTTTTCAGGACCAGGGAGTAAGATTAAGTGGTATTGAGCAGTGAGGTTGCAGACGGCAACCAACTGAATACTGAATACTCTTCCCCACATCCCTCCTTTTCCAAGCGTGTAGGAGAGCCCTCTAGAGCCAGTGTGTGGTTTGTCTGTTCTGGGCTACTGCAGAAACAAGGCTCCATGGAAGAGGACTCTGCTCCCTCTGTAGATATAAACTAAAGAAAACATGATTCTTAGTTTCAGGTGATTAACACTAAGGAACATAATATAGAGTATATTTCTGCCAATAGAGCCCCCGAACTCCTGCACACTGGTCCTTCAAGGCAGTCGGCTCGCAATCCTACAATTTCTACAGTTTTATTTAGCAGACGCTTTTATCCAAAGCGACGTACATTCACATGCCAATGGAAAAGTCATCGGGGGCAATTTTGGGGTTCAGTATCTTGCCCGAGAACACTTCAACACAGGGACCAAATACCAGACCACCAACCTTCCTATTGAGCTACAGCCGCCCCTTTTTTGGCTCACCAACAAGAATCAAACAAAGGACCAATTACATACATTTTGTGATTTAACTGGAAAACATTTTGAGTATATCTTTGATACAAAGGTAACGTAAGCTTACTGGTTTGTAGGTTTACAGGTGGCTAGCTGAAGTTGGTAGTACGCTTTGCTCCTCCAATTTCTAAGTTAAAATGGATTCCAATGGTATCCCCTTTTCACAGTGTAAACAACTACCAAAGTGTGCACAGAAGTTCTTTCTATACTTTTATGCTTTCCATTAATATGCTCAATATGCCTCGTGGTATGTCATAGTGTGTAGTCAGTGAAAAATTAAATATAGTTTTAAATATAGTTAAATACACTGCTTTTGTTTGTTGCTTGCTCATGAGCAACTATTTTCAATAGTAGAATTGTCTTTAGTGCAGTCACAAGTGTGGAAGTGGAGTTGCAAATCTTTTTTCATTTAGTTGATTTGAGTGTAAAGACCTTAAATTTGAGGCTTGAGTCTGACCCAAGCTGTGGTCACAGAACTCGATCTATACATCTGTTAGAAACATACACATCAAACAAAGGTAATTTTGCAATCAAACGCCTTATTATTATGATAGGACAATTGAAATTATATTTCTGTGTATTAATTAACTGCATTAAAGGTTGAAAGACAAAAACAAATCATGAAACACTCATACAAACCTTTGAGCTCAGCTTGATAAGGTAACCTTGTCACTGTTTCAGCAATATGCCTTTGCTGTATGGTCTATCTGTGGTTCATGCAATTGCTTTGATAACTTTGTAATTGGATGTTGAGCCAGTAGATTTACACATTATATTAATAATAAACATTAGCATATTAGAAAGTGTGTATTCCACCTGACCTGCACAGTGCTGTTTAAACTACAGTGAGACACAGTCCACTTTGTGGCTCTATTAACTTCCTATCTTATCCTCACCATCTCTCCAGCAGACAAACACAACCCCTCCCTTTGCTCAAATACACTGTGGCTGGGTTTTTAAAATGGCTCCAAAGCAGTCAGACCACCTAGAACATGGACCACAAAACGATTCGACTCAGATTCTGTGTTGGAGTAATTTTTACAGAAATCCCTCATCCATGCTCAGTAATTACATAAAATTACATGAAACTCCCTTCTTAATGACAACCACCAAAGATGTGTATAGTACCTTGAAACTTGTTTCTCTCATATTCAGTCATAAAATGTAAATTTTACTGAAAAGAAGTTGAGCCAAAGTGAAGTGAAATATTTCCATTTGTCTCCAAACCGTCAAGGAACCAGTACTTTATTTTATGGAACAAACTGGTTTGCGTTACACACAACTGAAATGATCTCACCCCATTGGCCGTTTTTTCCCTGATTTGTGAGAAATACAGACTCAGTGTGACATAAATTGACATAAAGATGGATATGAAGGCAGTGTGGCCCAATGGAATTACAATTCATTTCCTGACATGAATGGAAATGAAAGTGAAGTGACCCCTGCCAACCATAACTGGGAGCCAGACAGAAATGAAGAAAGGAAATGTCTGAAAAAAAGAGTGGTTCAGAGTAGGGCGGGGTGATGGAGGGTGACCCCTGTTTGCACTTGCCCGTGTTGTATATAGGGCACGTCTTGCCTTGTCAGATGAGGCCTATCTTTTCATTTAAAGAAGTCAGAGCGTGGTGCTGTATGGCTGTGGATCCCCGCCAGATGGACCAACACATGGCCTGAGCATTGTCATTCAGATGCAACGTGTGCTGCGTCGCTCCTAATAAAGCACAAGTGCATAGATTCAAAAGCTTTACAGGGGCAATATGGAAATTTGTATCATCTGTTACCGTGTGATTTGGGATTTGAACATGTGTTTGCTTAACTTTATACACTGTTTCCAAAAGAGTGTGTCGGATATCTTAATCATATCTTACATTTTAGACAAGTCATAAGTCAAAGTCAAAGTCAAAGGTCTATTACCCATAATCATTTACAACACTGTCTACTGTCTACAACACTGAAATTCTGTTTATATACTCATTTGTATTGTATTATGTTCAGGAGCAATGTTTTTTTCCAAATTTGCACTTACAAAAGTAATGAGGATTGCTTGACCAATATTTTGTGCCATATTCATCTGCTCCTTAATCTTTTTCTGCTTTAAATATAAAGGATTGAAATTCTTTGTTTTGTCAACTAGATGTGGATGCAAATGACATAACGTGCAACACATTACGGTGCACTCAGTGTTGTCAATGTCACATCTTGGAGCCTCTTTCGCTTGGGTGGAATGTTTCTTGATAGGTGGTAGAACACCTAAGTAGCTGCTTAATGTCTGTTGTTTTCTGGACCTCTCTCACAGTAGGTTCCTTCATTGGGTCAGATGTGTTGACAAGAAACGAGATGTGTGTGTTGATGACCACTGTCTGACACAGTTGCTGCCTGGTACACAAAGGTGTGTTTTGAAACAACTGACGTTCTGTTCTGTGCACCTCTGATTTTAGTGGCTTTGAGGTTTGGAAAATATTGCCTTTTTTCATTGCATTTTTGTTAAATGTTAATAAAGTAAACACAATGTGACCTATGCTTCAAGTGACTTATGACTTTTTCAATATTTAACTAGACAAGACATCATCTCTCCATATCTCTAACCATGTACTGAGAGCACCTAAACAGAGCCATAATAAAACCTAATGCTCTAGTTGCTACAAGTGGATATGGTTTGTAAGGAGAACAAATAAAGGATGAGTTTTTATCTATCTATAAAGGGATATTTGATTAGAAACTCATCTTTTTCTTGCTTGAGGAGCTCGGCTGCACATCTCTGTGTTTCTGTGTCAGCAGCAATCCACTGGGCTGTATTCTGAGCATGCAGTCCTCCCTATCCACTGAAGCTGTGTTTCTGTAGCAAGCCCTGGGAACTCCGGCTGAAAGACCAGCACACACTGGAGGCAGGAGATGATTTGGCAGGGGGGGCTCTGCTATTGTTGGCACACATTATTTAATACCTCACGCTTGTTAAATATGGAACCATGGCTCAGGGAAAACATGAGGGAAAACAACAAATTGTTTGACTGTCATTTCAACTGAATCTGTATCAGATTGCCCGTTAGTGGTGCACACATAAACACACACACACACACAGAGCCTGCTGTAAGCACTAAGGACTAAGTGCAGGGACCTATATCCCTGTGATCTCCTGCTCAAGTTGTAGCAAGTATAAAAGCTGGCAAAGCAAACAGCTGTTGAAGCCAAACCAGGAACCACAGTGACCATTTCAATTAAGTGGTATTCTCAGTCAAGACTGAAAACATAGCGACCAGGTGCCAGATCATAAGTGCACATGTAAGAGGGAACTACAATCTTTTTACTTCAGTACTATATTTAATCATCTCTGATGGTTTTCGTCAAACAAATATCAGTAGTTCAAATGAGGTCTATACAGATAGTTGACATGACTGTGACTGATTCTACGTTAATTTCAACACTCTGCATTCTTCAACACATATGATACACCAACTACCTGAGCAGTGCAGGTGCATTGCCGAACCTCTTGCTTCTCATTTCAGTGGCTGTGTTAACAGGTGAGAGGAGCCATGAGGCCTGCCTGACCTCCCACGGAGCTTCCTAGAGATTCAGCATGTTGCAACATTACTTCTTTCGCTACAGTTTCATTGTCTATATCTGTCGAATATGTCCAGTGCTCTCTCTCTCTCTCTCTCTCTCTCTCACACACACACACAATCACATCATCATCATTATTGGTGGCCTTTATCAAAGGTGAACTCTGTGTAGAAAGATAGTGCTGCAGCTGCAACACTGTCTGCGTGGAGCCCACACGAGTGGCAGGAGTGCAGCGAGGCAGCCGTCATGCACAAGTAGTGGTAGGCAGTGTGTCCTGCATGTACATGTCACCCTCATGAACATTGATGGTGCCAATGCCGGTAAGTAAGGATTGAAACACCTGAGTCTGACATCTCTGAAACTTCTGTGTGTGGGTGTGCAGGCCTGATAACAGCAGCCACTCTCTCCTCTGAGCTCTAGTGTTTCATCCTCTCAGAGAACACGTGTTTTAATGTTATTCTTACTTTGTTTAATTTTCAGCTATCACTTCTTTTCTTAGCAGTGAAAGGTATATTTGGCCATTCCTTATGTTATTTTAGGAGATATTCGAATGTCAATTGAAAATCTCTTCTGCTTGATCTACTGTGTTTGTGTATCATCCACATGCACCATGACTGAATGAATTTCCATTTTTACACCGATGACAACCAGATATATTTAGATAGAGCCTATGCTCTCAAACTCAACCTCAACGAATCACTGTTTAACGACAGTTTGACTGTCAGACACCTTCTTCCACCAAAGTCAAAACTGGGTTTTTGTTTAGTTATTTTCTGTTTTATCTTTTAAGATTATGAGTCTTTGTTCAGGTGTGTGTTCTCCTGCCTTTGGAATTACTTATTAGTTTCACCTGTTATCCTCCCCTCTCAAGTGTCTGACCATCCTGTAAGTCTTTTGATTTTGTGTGTGACTAAAAATTTAATTGAACTACACCAGATCTGTCTCTTTCTGCATTGTGGGTCCATTCCCTTATGTTTGTGCCACCCTGCTTGCACAGATGCAACAGAATCATGATTATAGGGCCAAAATCTAATTGTCATCTTTCTTTTTGTAAAGTGTATTGAGAGACTATATAGTCAAAATAAACTCATTAAATGTTAGGGTATGTCTGCCTCTGACAATGATGCAAAACATTGTCTTTCACATTAA
Source organism: Holacanthus passer (assembly GCA_025331565.1). NCBI lineage: Eukaryota > Metazoa > Chordata > Actinopteri > Pomacanthidae > Holacanthus > Holacanthus passer. Next base: position 16,181,648 of record JAFREQ010000005.1, read on the forward strand.
TGATTCACTGGCTTGGAGCTGGACTACTGCACCAGGCGCTGCACAGTGGCTACCCACTGCTCCTCAGCAATGAGTTAAATCCAGAGATCAAATTTCACTGTTATACTGTGTGTATGATTGTATGTGACAATAAAACCTCATTTGATTTAAACCAGGGTCCATGTCCATGTGCAGGTTTGCAGACACAGAAGGAGAGAATGGATTTCAGGAGTGCAGTCACAAATCCCGCTGTACTGTAGAGTGAACATCATATGGGTGTAAATCCAGGGGATGAGCGTTCTCCCTGACCTAAGCAACAACACCACCCTACAATCACCCTCCTGTGAATGAGGCTACTGCCATCCCATCTCATCGCTCTCCTTCTCCTTCACCTTCCATCTCTCTGTGCAATCTAACTTTACAAGACCTACTCCAGTATTCAGGTGCTCTCAGAAGAGCTGTGTCTGCACTACCTGTGGCTGGGGATTTCTAAAGTCATTATCAAGGCAGGGGTTGGGTGGGTAGAACAGGGGCAGAAAGAGAAGATAGTATATCTGTGTATGGAAGAGGAATATGAGCTGAAATGGTGCACTAGCTGCTGACATGCACCAACATTCTGTCAGACACAGAAGCTGTCTGCATTTATTGAAACTGTCTCACTAATAATTATGCTAAAGCCATTTAAAGTGCAGTTCCAGTGTGATGTGTGCTTTGCTTATTTTCTCCATTTGCATTTTTAAGAAGTTATGGCCATTGCTTTATTAATGTAGCATCTAGGAACACTTAAGATTTAAAACAAAACAAGGAGAGGTGATTGACTTCCACTTCTACTTCCCTGATTTCTGTGTTGTTGTAATAGGTATCTTCTATTATATAACTCACAACCAATTTAAACTAAAACAAGGCAACATATTTCAGCATTAACTGATCAAATAGAATGGAAAATAAAGCTAGATATTAGGCTATTATGGCTTCTAATTAGAGCCCTCTTATAGTATCAGAATCAGAATCAGTTTTATTGGCCAGGTATACGTACACACACACACACACACACACACACACATATATATATACATATATATATCTGAGTGCAAAAGTATGCAGAAATATGTGCAGAAATAAATATGGATAGTCTCTGTAGCAGAATATACAAGACAAGAGGTAGGTGGATATGGCAGTATACACAGTATACATAGTGTGCATGGTTTGTGCTGGCAGATTATATTTACCTATGTAGTACGTACAGGGAGTATTATTTAGACATGTTTGTTAATTTCCCCAAAAAGTACTACTCCAAACAAAATAGAAACGACTGGGAAACTGTCTCCAGTGGTGGAAGAAATGCACAAAGCTCCTCTAAATGATGGAGTATACTCTTAAATTCTTTTTACAAGGTCCATGGCCCTGTCAGAGAGATTTAAGTCTCAGACTCCATTCTAATTGGCTTTAAAAAAATCTTTAAAACGTGTTTCATCTAGCTTGATGCAACTTGCAGACACCCTGAGCAGCAGAGTAAGAGATGATATGTGGCTGAAGAAGAAAAGGAGAGAATAAGAAAGACTTTGGAAGGAAGAAACGGAAAGTCAGCAACAGCAGATGCAAAACAAGTTCATGGCAGGGTGAGAAATTAGGGAGGGGAGATTATAAAAAAGGGACATATTAACAAAAAGTGTGTGAGAAAGTGTATCTTCCATCGAGGTGCATGAGAGAAAAACCCAGCCTGTTTCGAAGTCTGCGTTCTCCTCTCTGTACAGTCACTGATCGATACCAATGGCTTCTCAATTTTGCCGTGCAATGAGTTCTCAATAAAACCGGTGAATGGGCATTACACCCCCTCCCTCCTGATACTGAATCCAATTCCACAGACAACTCCAGACTCGCCCATAATGGATTCTCTATTTCATAGGCTTTGGCTTGTGTTCCTATGGCACTTGGTTAATATTTCAGCCCGCTGTCTCTCTTCCCCGCACAGCCCACTTTGTTGTATTGATTTATTTGTGCATCCCCCTACATACCACCTCTGTGGTGGGAAGACGATCTATTATGGAATTTAATACCTTTCAAAGAGCTCATTTTCTTCTTTTTTTTCTTTCTTTTTTCTAGAAAATGATGGGGATACAGTATGTTCCGGGCTGAATAGGAGTGGTCAAAAAAGGAGCTGTCATTTATCCAGTGTTATCTTCCAACTAACAAACAGGAAGTGTCTCGTTTGACTGTTGGTTATAAAGCATCCTTCAAACCAGGAAGATACGTGAGGATGTTGAGGAAGGATGTTCAGTGAACAGATGTGTAGGAGGAGGAAGCCTGAACCCAGGACACATGGCTGCTATCCTTCCTGTATCCTGCATCCTGGAATTACCATGTGCTGTCCAGGCCCTGCTTGTGTCTGTACTGTACATTGCAGTGCAACAAGCTGGTGAATTGTTGGAGAAATATAGACGGAGGACAAATTCAACAAAAAGACTGAATAAATGAGTGGAGAAGCATAGTGAATGCAGACGCCTGCCTACAGGTGTATTACATGACAGTCTGTTACAAGGCCATGCCTTTGTATCATGCTCTGTGACATGCAGTGTTAATAGCGTCAATAAAACTGAAAACTATTCATTGACATCCTATATTTAATGATGGCAATGAGATTAAAAGTAAATAAAAAGAAACCATTAAAAATGATAACCATGACAAACTGTGTTACATATTTTGTCAAAAAAATACAAAAAACTAATGTGACAGGGAAATGGATAATTATAAGTGAAACAGTATGCTCTGCTGCCCAACGCCATCTCTTCTTCAGAAATTGATTGAGTAGGTGTAGTTGACCTGTTGTACTTGTTAGGAGCATCTTGCATTCAGTAACATCATGTCTCTGACAGTAATGTGAGCTAACATAATTGTTTTAAAGGAAGAAAAGTCAAACATTTGTGGAGAAAATGCCACCATAGTCCCATTGAAAATTAAGTTGCTGCCCCAAAACAGTTTGACATAAAGGTATGTTAACAACATAATCAAGGGCTGATGTGAATATAACTTGTAGACATTAGGACATTTAAATCTGCCCCAAGATGAGCAATAAAAGAATATTACTTTGTTAATGTTAATCCACATTTTAGCTGCTCATCTGAAGCTAAACCCAGACAATGAGTAGTATTACAGAGAGAGACCGTTTTACCACCAGCATCATCAAACCGGGAGTATGTTTTGAAGAATGCTGTTCATCCCTATGACCTAAGTTGCACAGAAGCTGTTCTGGAGGACTAACACCTTGCAAAAAGACTTCATGTTGTATCTGTAAGCCCACAAGTTGGATGACATCAGACAAAAAGTCCCCAAAAAACCACAACTAAGTGGCTATATTATCTATTCTGATCAGTAAGATGCGTTCTTCTCTAATGGACAGTAGAGACAATATAAGGAGAGATAATTGACACCACGAAAGCTGCGTCAGTCACAGAGTTAGCACTTTCTAGCCAGCCATGCGTGTAATCCAGCCAGATTCAGGAATTGACAGATTGGAATAATCTAATTACACGAATGGAAACTCCAATTTGTCACAATTATTGCAAAAACACAAATCAAATTACAGAGAAAAGAGGCGATCACGACAACCTGTCTGAAGAGACAATGACAAATAGATTTACAATTAGGACAATTCAATTGTAAAATTATAGACCATATGATGATTTCCCTCATCTCGACAGAATGGTTCATGATGGTTGTACGTGATAATTGCACTCTGCAAATTACAGTCTTTATAAATTAACTTAGAATAGATTGTTTAAATGCATGCCGTATAGATTTTGGAGTCAAACTGGAAGTAATCAGATTATGAGCGGAAATTGGAGGATTTCAGTTCACTGTTTGCCTGATTGCAAATTCCAGCAGGTAACAAATAAATATGGGATAAGTGACATTAGTATGATCATAAAATTGCATACTGTATCTTGAGGTATCCCCAGGTCTTATCCCTGACTGAGATGCTTTATTTAACTGGCAGCTGTTGCTGCTTCATCATATTTACTTACCAATGAAAAGCATGGAAATTAAACCTTTCCTTTTAGGTCAATTTTAAAAGTTTATTGAACAAGAAGAAACTTAACCCTCTTGCTGCATTTCTCAATGCATGCTCAAAAGAGAAAACTGCTGATATTTAGCGAGATATTCAATTGTGTTTTCTGTTCATTTGTCTTTTTTCAATGCATTCTGTTCTGTGTTATGACTCATGCATGTTGTGATTATTCATTTGAAAACACAGACTTTACACGGTCAAAGCCATCTTGAAATTAAAATCTGTCCCACTTAACAAAGAGACCATCAATCAAAGATACATGCATATATGCAATGTGGCAAGTCTTTGAAAGACTGCTTCCTGACCGTATTCTGCCACTTCCTGCTGCTGTCAGGTGACTGACACCAAGCAGTAATAATCAGCTCAAACACCATTAGATAATGTTTGAACTGTGACCAAACCAAATAGCCACCTGGTGTTACTATGACTAAATTGTTGTTCATTGAGAAGACTGAACGATGCCAAATGTTTTCATTTGCAGAGAGGTAAATGAGCCCTGATGTTTCCAACTATGCTGACTGTGAAAGAGAGACACCATGAGGAATATTAGAAGGAGGTATGGACAGCAAATGATGAACAAAACCTGCTGTGTATTGTTATTATTAATATGAATCCCTTCCTTAATTCATTGCAAGTGTGAATCCAGCTCCTAACTCTACACTAGCACTTTACAAAAAGTAACACCAGCCAAACAATCTGCATTTCTGATTGATTTCTGTAATCAGTTGTGAGGTAATTTGGCATAAGTACAACTGCACGCTCCATGTCCACAGTGCAGCAGACATGAATCATGGCCCATCGACAGCAGCATATATCAGAACTATATTGCCTGGACATCGATCGCCTCTCAGACAAGATTGTGATGAGGATTGTGGAAAGGGGAAAAATGAATTTTAGCCTTCAGCGTCTTGTCTCGATATCACCAACTAGTCAAGCGGTGAGGGGGGAAATTCTTCCCTTCCTCCCATACTGTGTTATTGTTTCACTGTCATCTGGAGACAGTGTTACTGAAAATGACGGTGGTACATATGTATATGAAGTAAACCTGTTCTCCAAAGATTACCATCATATATTCATTTATTTTTGGTTCTCTATTTGAACACTAGAGAGGAATAATTTAATATCCTGCTAAACTGACTAAGGCAGAAATTCTTTCTACGCTTCAAATGACAAATATTATAATTAAAACTGAAGGAGATATGGGATTGACTGTAAGATAAGGCCTTTTGGCTCCAGCAGCTCTTTTCATGTGCTAACCAAAGAAACCATTGTGTTTTGGGAAGCTCACATTTAAAATACTCACATTGATTCAAAGCAGTGTCCTGCTAAAATAAGAAAACAGCAGTCAGAGTCTAAAGACTCTCTCAGGGTATAAATTGAAGCATCTGAACTGAGAGCCGAACCAAAGGGACATGAGGATGGCCCAAAAGCATGAAACTCCATTTACTCAACCTGAAACACACGCACATAATACACACACCCACGCCAGTTTGAGGACACACATACATACCCACGCTAAACCAGAGAGGTGCACATGTACTCTCATGCGCAAGCCCACACGCTCACATTCACACAGACAGTGGATTTCAGATCAATGCCAGAGGAGAATCAATGGATGGTGGGGGTTGGGAAAATCGCTCATGGCAAAGATATATTTAGAAAGGTAAAAGACCTGCAAGTGGGACGGCTGCAGAGGAGAGAGCAGGCGGAAAATGAAAGAGAAAAAGGGGAAGAGAAGAGATTCCGCGGAGTTAATTGATTTAAGTGAGGTTGAGGAAGGGGATGCTGCTGGAATGCACCCAGTCTCCCCAAGGTGCTCATTGATGCCAGATGTTGCTCACCTATAGCAATTACCTGCACATCTGATCTCCATGTCCCACATTACCAAAACAAACCATATGTGGGCTCTTACAAGCCAACAAGCTGCCACTTCTCTCACATCTTCTATATTTCCTGTCACTGAGATGCCTCCAACATGTTTACATGTTGAGATGTGATTGATAATGCACAATCAATTAAAATACACAGCTGTTCATTTTGTCATCTGATTCTATAGACTATAGCATTGTTTGGGATGTGTGTTTTTCTCACATTAGATCTGGGGATTCATTTGAGTTTTCAGTGGTGTCTCAGTTGGCATATGAACATATGGCGTGTTATCTGCCTTCCATCTTTGGGTTTTTAGTTTTGAGTTGTAGTTTAGTTTAGGATACGGCAGCAACTGGAAAACACAGTTTAGATGCTTTTTAAAAATAGTTTTAATGCTAAATACCTGCAAGCAGCCAGAGAAGTAAAGGAGGGATGTATAAAGCATTTTCTTCACTATTCAATAAAAAGTATAACTTAAAGTCAAATGTCAAGGCATCCTTTTCAGGATACTTAAATTGCCTAAACCTACTTTTTTAAATACTTCCTTTTTCTCTGAAAAAAATAAACATTGTGAATCAGTGAGAATGACAAAAAGATTTTCAGAATACACTAGGATTCTCACATGCAAGGCTAAAAGGGGAATTTATTTCTGCATTCAAACTCTTGCTATTATGTCTTGTCCTTCACTTAATTTAGACTTTGCATAAAACAAAAAAGGACCTAGTGTTGAGGGAGCATACACATACATTTATACTTTCAGAACTCCACAAGGAAAAGACAGTGGGCCCACTCACACAAACAGACATATCCATATGAGATGGAGAGGGGGTGTGTCAGCATGCCAGGGAAAGTGATGGATGATGGTATGTCTGAGGGCAGGATGGGCCAACAGGGAGGGTGTTTCAGATCAGTGACGCCCACTCACCTGCCACAATCCCACAGCAAAACCCACCAAACCACAAGAAACTACCATTTCATATGTAGACTGTGCATACTGTGATACTGTAGATAGATAGGTAGATATATAGGTAGAGATAGATGTACTTTGTAGATAATGTACTCTAAAACTGTAAATGTACTGTAAAACCTTTAAAAGACGCATGGGCTCAGATAATAACACAAGACACAAAGTCATGAGCCAACAACACAAGTAGGAAGATCTCAGGTCAAGGCCCTGACCTTCAAGGCTCTCCTGTCCATGAGGCTTTGTATAGTAGAGTGTATATCTTCCATGGTGTTTGATGATGGACAACACCAACAAAGATCTCTGTCACCCCCTGGTGGTAAAACATGAATACAACACTCTTTGATGCTTTCTAAACTACAACAAAGACCATATATCTATTATCATTTTCCACCAAAATCTAAACCTCCTTCACATATAAATTATATTTATGAGTATCGGTTGAACAACGGGTGTTTTTTATTTTGCCAGTAAGAGAAATTATTGGACCTATGTACCCATAAATGTTACTGTCACTGACATGTAAAGATAAAAACAAATGCATGGTAACTGTTGATAGATCTCTATTACAATGTGGTAAAATATGAAATTACATTAGAAACCGTTTTTACAAGTTTCCATACCCAGTGAGTGTGTGTCGCATGGGCTGAAATGTTATCGAACAACCCTCCAATATACTCCAATTTAGTTTGAGGATACACATAATATATGGGAGTGTATTATCAAATTCATTAAGATAAGATAATATAAGATTAGATAAACCTTTATTCATCCTACAGTGGGGAAATTCACAAAGTACAGCAGCAAGGGGGATAGAAGCAGTTAAATAGTAAAAAAAAAAAAAAAACCCAACCCAATTTAAACAGGCTAAAAAACAATATTAACAAATTTACAATGGAAATTCCCATGAGACTTGAATTATTGGATTAAATATGGGATATGAAATATTAAATACTAAAGTACAAGATATTGCACATTGACTAGAATGAAGTGAAATATGAAATATTATATCCTAAATACAAAATATTGCACCTTGAATAAAATGAAGTATGAAATACTAAATACAAAATATTGCACACTGTACATGAAATTCAGGATACATGTCATGTACAGAACTTCAATTTCAAAGTGAGTTTGTCATCCATTTCTTATGTTTGATGAAGCCGAGAACATATTTATATGATTTGCTTCCTTTAATAAACACAACCACTCATAAAATTTCTTGCTTATTTTTGTAACAGTACATGACATTTCTTGAAATGATGTATATCTATTTTTGGAGTGAAGCTGCATCATCACAGTTTATTATTGTTTCCATACAGGCATAGAACAGACCCCTGCAGCAGAAGCACTACTGTTATTGAGCAGCTCACACTGTAGTGTGTTGCTGACATCTGGTGTTTAACACGGGCATTACAGTGACAGGACAGTCTGGTTTGGTGATATCCCCAAGGGAATTCTCAAGGGACCTTTTCCTCTCTGCTTACTCTGTATTCATGAAGGAGCCAAGCTGCTTTTAGAAAGCTCCTCATCAGGCATAATGAACATGCTCAAGAGAAGAATATTGAAACAATCAGTGAAGGGTTAAATAGTAAAGAAGCTTTCATGGCAGGGATGAATAAATTTGAGCTAAGAAACAGTTAGAAGAGTTATACCTACCAAAATGATTTCAGGGAAAACCCTGTTGTTCACGGCTGGTTTGATGAGGCTGCGCTTTGCTTATCAGACCACTAGAGGGAGCCATTACATATTGCTTCATGTTGTGTATTGCCAACACGGTATGTGTATCTTTCTATGAATCAATGGTAACATGTGAATAATGTTTTTAAAGTCTGTATACCATCTAATAGACCAGAGATTATTCTGTCTTCTTCCTCTTTGCCATCTTTTATGTTGGACAGAGGATGTCAGAGTCTCCTGTGATCCACTGGAGATCTCCCTTTACTGTGTACAGCAGCTCTATGATCAGTGTTTCAGTAGGGCAAGTAAATTTCATGGTTTCTCTGGTTCTGTCAGAATTTTTACTGTTCATTCATGGCATCAGCTCAAGCACTGAGAAGAGCATCTGAGTAGAGTGGCTTTAAACTTGGCTTTATGTTGTTCAGTCCTACCCCACAGGTTTTATCTCATCTAAGGTGATAATTGTTCTCCTGTTCCACTCTCAACATTAAATACAAGTTCTCCACTTTCAGCAGCCAGCGGGAAGCAAAAAGCCTCTGTCGTCTCTCAGAATCAGAACCGTCCTCTGCCTTTGATGAAGCTCTGTCAGAGACGCCCTTTGCCCCTGACATTTTGTTTCATGTGCAGGGGCTTTTTCGACTGGCAGATCTCTTTGAAATGCAAAGCTGGAGAGAGAGAAAGGAGGGTGTGAAAGGGCATAGAGAGGGATGCAGAGACACACCCTGTCCCCCGCTACCTCCCTAACACTCCCTTTGTCGATCGGCTTGCTCACCAGGTAGGAAGGTGGCTGTTAATTGGTAGGGTAAATGCTATGGCACGCATCCTAATTGTGCTTCCCATGGAGGAGGTGCTCCATAGAGATGACAACATGACTCCTCATTCTTCTCCTCTCTTCACTACTCATATTAGCAAAACTTTCTCCATAAGGCCACCTTTGACCACAAGCAAACAAACAAAAGCAAAACTCTCTCTCGTCAAATTGAATCCAGTACTACACCATTCTATAATTGCAAACAAATAATCATCTTAGCTCAAGTGAAATTTCCTTCACAGTAATGTGGGGATCTGCCTCATTGAAAGATATTTTCACTCTTCTCTTCCCCCTTTTCACTGTGATTAATTTCTACATTTGTAAATATGACATGGAAGTAAAGTACAAAAAAATTAATTAATTAAAAAAACATTTAAAAAGATACATCATATATTATCTCATCAAATAATCATTTCTTGTGAAGTAAGAAAGAAAATATATACAGCAGAATATATAACAGACTATTGACTAATGCTAATTTGTTTTTCTCTTTGTGTTTTGTCCATTCTGCAATTCTGTTTCATGTTTTTGGTTTGAGTTCATTAAATTCCAAACACCTTGGCAATCCCACATGAGCGTTACATTGTACATAATACAATCTAGTTTATCCCCTGCCCTTGACTGGCTCGTAGCCTACACTGCAGCAGGAATGCTGGTTATTTCAGGTTCATTTCCAGCTGCTCTTTGTTTTCAGAGGGCCTTACAATTTCTTTTGTTTGAGAGAAATCTACCCTAAAAATGGCACTATTGTGTCAAACATCAGCAAATAACTGATGCTGTCCCCATGAGGCTTTACTTTAATGTCAGAAAATGAGTCACGGCAGGAATTTTCAAACTCAGTAAATATTTAAATTCAAATAAGTCCTGGGCAAGGTGTCTCTCTTTGTTCCTCAACAAAACGATGAGAGAGGCGAGGCGTCAGTTGAGTTAATTAGAGGTGACGTCACGCTGCACTGACTCACACCCTGTACAGCTTCACTCTTCTTTCCCACCTAGCTTCTACAAAGCTACTTGTTCTTTTTTGTCAAGGTGAGCAGCTGTGGTACATGGTCAGATGATGTGATCAGGCAATGATATCACCCCTATCAGGACTTCAGGATACACATGTCCAAACTGGTGAGGTCACCCAGCTACTTGTCTTATGTTGTTCTCACCTGCTGTATTTGAAAATAAGATTGATCATAGACAGTGTTTATAAAGAAATTATAAAGAAACATGTGAGTAACAGTCATAAGTCAAACTCTAAGTCACTGTTTTTAGTCATTAGTTTAGATTTATGTTAGGCTTAGGTAGGCTTCATAGTTTGTGGGTATGTTTTCATAAAATTCCTTTATGATCTGTTTTAACCTTCTACATATTTTTTGACAAATTGATTATATTTTTAATGAGCTATATGGAGCATACAGTGCTCCATTTTATTACTTTCATTTAATTAACTTTTTAAAATCCAATCCAATATGTAAGAGCAAGCGATGCAAGTGAATTCAACCTCAAACGACAAGAGTTAGATGTTGTCAAAATTTGCAAGTGAATGCGATGCTGGATGATTTTGTATTAATGGACAAGTTAAAATAATATAAGCCAAATTATTTTACACTAATGGTGACTTGTTGTAAACTAATACACACACACACACAATTACAGATGCAAACCCCAGCCAGCTGCTCCAGTAACACGCTTAACGAAAGATCCGTGGCATTGATTTGTATAAATAACTTATGAGCCTAACAGGACCGGCAGGAAAGAGACATGTAAACAAAGTGACCTGCCTGTTAACTTTCTCTGGATGTGTCTGTGTGTGTGAAATGTGTGTGAAAGGGTCTTTAGCCTGGTGTTAAGAGTTTTCAAATGCATTATAGTGAAAGAGAAGGAGACAATATCAGGTTTCATGCATTCGACTTTTAACATTTTTGTGATTTTCAAAACAGCATGTTGAAATGTATGACTGAAAAGATATGAATTAAATGGAAGAGGTAGGGTTAGAGTTAATAACAGAAGTGGAAATAACAGACAGATCCAAAGCCTGAGGAAAGTCTTTGTGAAATTGAAATCATGCTTTTTAAAATGCTTTACAAGCCATTGACAAAGTGCTTGGGTGATATTATACTTTGGGTGATATTAATTTAGAAGATATGCATCCCAAGATGTCGACCACCACTGGAATCACCTGCCACAGCAGGTTGGTACAGTCAGATGGCTGAGAGGACTGCTCCATATTTCTGAATGGTCTTTCATGCTTTTAGGTTGTAGAAAGGGAAAATGGAATTTTAATCATTTATTCATTCTTCTTTTTTGACCAAAATTATTTTAAATGTACATAATACATTTGGTGTTTGGATTATACTGTTTTTTTAAAAACATTAGTTTAAAAGGTGATTTGAACAGGAGTGGATTTGTTCACACTTACTTTTATTCCACTTTTTAAAGTGTAATGTTTGTAACGTATATTGAAACTGCACCAGCAAGAAATCTTCTGAGTAAATGTGTCTTTGCTTTTTGCTTTGTGTGGATCAAGCTCTGAAGACACTGAATTCTACACTTTCTATAATGCAACATGATGTCTCTTTTACTAGACTCTTCCTGTAAATAGACTTGTCTGGTAAATACCCATGCTTTTCAAACCCTAAACCGGAAGTTTGTAATGTAGACTACCTGTTAGAAATGATCAAAAACTGAGATAAAATCAGCTTGGGCTTAAAAATGACCCCGATGACGTCAATAAGTAATGTCTTTACTTCATTGATTAATGACTGTCAGCGTAACTTCATTATTACCAAAAGGATAAACACTGGTCAAAGGGGTTCCTCATGGCCTTAAAGATTCTTCTTATTAATGGTTTTATAACCAATGTATAATGCATTAGTAAAGTCATTAGTTATATTTTAATAACCAAAAAGACTGTCTTATTACAAAGTGATACTGAATAAAATGTATGTTATCAACTGAATGCTATAATCTTATAATTTCTTTCTGACTCTATGCGTCTGTGCTTAACTTCATGATAGGTCATACAGTAGTATTTATATCATGCAAACCTTGGTATCTGTTTTGAAGAAACAATAATACTGAACATGATCACTGAGTGGCAACTGTTGAGTATTACTCACAACACCTACAGTATTTTAACATTCACACAAACATTCTGATGGGCGTGTCCTGTTCAGTAGCCGGCTCTGGCTGTATAACTCTAATTCAACTTTCAAGCTGGTATCAAAGTAATGGCAGACAATTAGCATAGACATGCACATTTACAACAACAAAATGCAACAAAACTTCTTTAATTGTATTTGGGATGATGTTTAAACCTGTGTATCGAGGATATATGAGAGAAAAGTGTAAGATTGTTCTAACGAGAGAATCTGTTGGACTGTGGTTTGCATGTACAGAGGGCTGTTCATGAGCTACATGACCTTGTACACTGTGAGCTGATTTAATGTACTAAGATAAAAATGTAACTATATGAAACATTATTCAGCTCCTTCATGAATCAATTAACTACATATTCATAGCCCTGAAGGGAACACAGCAGCAATTAGGGGAATAAAGAACACACTGTCCATGTGGTTATAATAAAGGACAGTGAGATTTGAAGGATTGCATTTCTGCCCTCACACTGGCTGTGTGTACATGTTTGCTCACAACAACCTATTTACACTTCATGTTACCCTATACAGCAATTTGGTGGACTATAATGGCTGCACTGCAAGGGATCTCAAACACACATACACACACACACACACTTGCCATTGTGCTCTTTCTTGCTTCATATTATGTGAGCAGCATGGACAAGCCAGCACTTGAAGAGGTGGCAGTGGCCCCCGCTGTGGGCAGCAGCAAGACCCTGATTAGTGCTAATGAAGACCTCCAGGAAGTGTTCATGCATGTGAGGGGGAGTACATAGATTAGAGCTGCGATTGTATGCATGTTAAGCTGCTGTAATGAGACTAAGTGCATGTGAAATGTGCATGTGAATAGTGAACTGGGGGTTTCATGAGCTCTGCTGCCCACCTGTAAGAGTCATAACATATTTCATAAACCTAGATGAACTCACTTTTATTATGGAAACTCCCCACAGTGTTCTTAAAGTCTGCACAGTGGAATTAATAGTCATCTCTGACCTCTGACCCCGTGCTCTGGATCTCTCCTCCACCTGTAAGTGGACATCCACAATTCCCAATCACTCCCCACTACCCGCCCAGTCTGTTTCCATGGCGACTTGCCCTTAACCTTCTGCCAGCCTTCCCCTTGGAGTCGACCCCCTCCGCTCCCTTCCCCGGTCTCTGTTGCTCTCAGCCCGGGAAATCAGCCTAATAAATAGCTTTATGATAATCAGGCTGGTGAACGGCAAGTAGAGCTGCCAATCTTAATACACTTATTAAAGTGCCTGAAAATGTCAGTCTCCCTTGTTGCCCTGTGGCCCTCGCCACACTCTCTCTCCACTCCTCGCTCTCTCTGCTGGTTGTCACTCTGTCTCTGCCCCTCTGTTCTACTGCCACGATCCTTCATCCTGCCTCTGTTCAGCCTTCTTTCAGTTTATGTCCTCTGTGATGATTCGCATACTTTGTCGATGTGTGAGGCCAGAGGTTTCCAGGTTTTTTTATGTCATATTCAGCCCCCAGGTTTGGTCTAATAACACATGACATTTAAGATCTCGCATGGTCACGCTCCTTGTTCAGTTTCAGCCTTTTTACAGCTTTCAATCAGCTTTGGAAGTTGCTTCCTGGACATCCCAGACTGATCAGTAGCATCTGAAAAATACTCATTTTTTTCTGCTTGTTCGATGTTTTTCTTGTTTGTTTCTGTTTTTTCTATTTCCCCTCTAAACTTTGTTTCGAAAAAAGCAACATAGATAAAGTTGATTGTGATTATTATTCAGAATTTATTGTAATGTGGCATTTTCATGACATTCCACAAAAGTCTGCAAGTTGATGAATGAACTGTTTTTTATACTAATGATAATCCTCATGATTATCCTGGGATATAGTGTAGTTTTGTTTTTTATTTTATGAATGTATTTGACATTTCTAAGAATTAAAAATTTACTTTTCCTCTTCTACACTTTTACCTTGTCCATAACAACGTATATCAAACAAGATATCATTTTTAAACATACTTTTGAGGTAGTCATAATTTCAAAAAAGACGAAAAAAAGACAAAGACAGAAAAGGAAAAGAAACTAAAGGGAACGACCATACAATGATGAGAGGGAAAAATAATAAATAATTGTTAACAATATTAGTGATCATAAAACAAAAGAGCGAAAACATAACTCTTTAGCACATCATTTAATGCTGCGTATCAAAAAGAAATATTTCCTTTGACAGCTTCACATGTCACTGCCTCTACAGAAAACTTTACACCCCTAGAAATAGTACTTGAGAACCACTGTGTTTGCTTTCCTTTCAAAAATCCTCTGCTCTTCCCTCAGAGAAGTGTAATCTTGATGTTTGAAATTGGAGTCATCGTGGCTTCCACTGCTTGAGAGAATTGGCTACGTGGTATCAATCCACAATGTAACCAGACTGTGCAGCTGCTCCTCCTCTGCTCCTCCACGTTTATATGATCTGTTTCACAGGGAGTGTGTTTACTGACCCCTCCTGTAAAATACAAGTCAGCATCATTGTTCAAGAAAATCCTCCACTGGCGTCATCAGTAACGTCTCAGTAACTCTCTTTCTTTAACTTTTGTTTTGGCTTTTCACGTCTGAAAGTGTTTACTTCCACTATAACCTTCTCAGGTATTTCTTCCCACCAGCAGAGAGCCATCGTTCTAAGCCTTTGTCACCTGCCCGGATCTGTCACGAAGCCTTTTTTAATAAGATAGATCTCCTTTCATCCGTACCTAAGAATGGGGTCACTGAGCCAACGGCAGCATTGGCAGCAGCAGCACTTTGGCATTGAATACCAGATTAGGTTAATCAATCAGTTGGATCTGCAGCATTAAAGGAGTTTGCCAAGTTTTTGAGAGATGGGCTCAATTAAAATACCTGTTACGTGATGAAAACACAATCATCTCGGTCTTTCTAATAGGCAACTGACTGCTGAGCACCACCTCACCAACACCTGAGTATATATTAATTAGCAGGTGGCTGATCCAGCAAACTATAAGCATGACCTTTTACAAGTAAAAAGTTGTAATGACTTGTGGTTATATGAACCTCTGGAAATATTAATATAAAATAAAACGCCACTAAAGGGTCAGCTCACCCAATTAAAGATACCAGACTCTGATTTTTCTGCCAACATCACAATTGAATTTCATTTGTTGTGGCTCATGACATTTTAAAAAAGCCATACTATACTAAATATATCATAAATGTATACAATTATATGTACATATAGGACATAAAAACATAATGTCTCTTTTATTCTGGATTCGCCTAAGAACACCACTCACCACTTTTCATAGGGGCTATTCAGTAGAAACTGACTGAAATATTGTTTTATTGGTTTTATAAAAAAAGACTTGGTTGAACCCCCTTTTTTAACTATATAATATATCTGACATGGTTGGGGCACGTGTATGACCTACCAGAGACACATAGACGATTTTGATATGCACATTCTTATCACTTAACAGGAACATTGAGCAATGTCATCCTACAATTCTTTTTCTTTGTCACGGCTGCTGGTCTGGGAGAAGAGGCAGGGTGGGGAAAGTGAATGAGTAATACTTTGCCATCTGCTCCCCGCTTGGCCCACACTGGAGGACTGGTCATACTGGGATGCTCAGGTGTGAATGTGTGTATCTCTGCTCACATAATGAGGGTAGGGCAGAACTCTCCTTATATATGAACGTCTCTCTATCTTATCCATTTGTCTGTCCCTCCTGCTTAATATTTCAGATGACACTGATTACACTAAAATCATAAAATCAAGGAGTGTTTGCATTTACTTGTTCTGAATATTTTCAAACTTACATTGACATGCTAATGTGTTGTCGTATTGTACGAGGATTAATAATATCTCTGACTGAAAAAGATTTCTTTCCATAGGTAAACATAAAGACAACAAATACGTCATGTTCTTATGTCAAATATATATGTATTTTTTTCCATGTGGTTAAATTGAATTAAATGTAATCAAAGAGGCATTTACTTTACAGTCTGCAGTCACTTTAATTAGCACAAAGTCAGACTGTCACATTAGGCTGAGTGAATGTGGCCTCTGCTGACACAGGCAACGTTATCATAAATGTCAAAATTAGAATATTCTGCAAACATTACTCTAAGCACATCATTACATTTATATGATGGCAATTAAAAGTTCATGTCAGTCACGATCACTCTGTGTTAGTCATTTAGAGACAGATGGAGGAGAGTAAATGGACAAAGGGGAGAAGCGAATATTGTCTTTTGTTTGCCTCGTGCATGTGTGTCTGTGTGTGTGCACTTGAGCGCATGAAGGGATGTCAGGGTAGGTCACACACTGACTGTATTGATTAATTAGTGTTTACTCAGTGATTGCGTAGTGATTGTCTCAGCTACAGCCCATGGGTAGTATCCTCTTGATACACACACACACACACACACACACACACACACACACATTTACAGTCTCAGTTAATGAATCAATATTGGCATGTGGCATGACAGATACACTGAAGCATAAATTGAGATCATGCATCAAATAATAATGAACAAATCATACCATGTATGGGTTGTTGCTCTGGCATACTAATACACATCATTTCTGTATTCAGCAGGTATGGAAAGAGTCTTTTTATGGATTCTTTTAACAACTATTGAAAAAGCAGTCATTCTTCTGGTTTTGATTCATTTAGATTTCATTTATTCAGGGTGGTCCCTCTGAAATCAAGGGTCTCATTTCCAAGGGAAATTTAGTCAAGACCAGAGTTTACAATTAGATGCAACGCCCCCCCTCCCAAAAAAAAGAAAGAAAGAAAGAAGGGGTGTGTGTGGGGGGGGATCTGAGATTTCATGCTGCAATTGAAACAAGAAACAAGCATTTTGTAATTCAGAACCCCTCATATGGCCATGCTTGCAAAACAAACTTCTTTTATGGCTTTGTCGACCATTTTGATTTAGAAAATGAAGAAAATGAAAATAAGACACACCACTCACATCTGTCCACGTTCACTCATTAAAATGCTGCTAAAATTTTCAAAGTAACAGAAGGAGAACATATTATGGTATACGATACAAAGCCACCATGATCTGCACTTATCACACTGTTTTTATATCTTAGTATTCATAGGCATGCATGACCAATTGTGTTGACACTGCAGGGCTGTCATTGCATGTTTCTTTCCCACCAATGGATTCAAAAGATAATTGGCACAGGGATTGTGATGTGAAATGGATTTTGGAGACAGCTATATGTATTACAATGTGTGTGTGTGTGTGTGTGTGTGTGTGTGTGTGTGTGTCTAAGAGGAAGAAAAACAGAGAGGGAGAGATTTGTCATGCTTACACTGATGGCTTTTGTGATTTCACCTGTGTGCATATTTGCAGATTGCCAGTGACAAGTATTGCCATGCATGTGTATTTTTTGCGTATTGGAGATAATATAACCAAGTTCCATTAACTCAAATATTATTTTCTAACAATCCAATCACCTGTTTAACCACCATTAGATGTTAAAAGAAATTTACATTTAAAAAAACACCTCACACCTTCAGTCAACTCATGCTATATTTCAAAGCATCCAACAGTCAGTTTTAACTCCATTTGTCTTACATGGGCAAAAACTGATTACTTGGAAGTGAAAAATACTATGCATACAAATTTAGCTTTAAGTCTATCATTGTGATGCAACATCTGACTTAAAGCAAGCAATGTTTTGGTTATGACACAAGCATTTCATATCAAGTACATCAATGATTTACTTCAAGCTAAATGTTTGAATTGACTCAAACTGAATATGTCTAAATTTAATGCAATGATGTGCTGTGCAGTGGACAGCACTGACACGACTCACAACTAATCACACTGATTGGAATAACAATGGTGCAAGGTGGGTGTGATGAACAAAAGGTGTCATCACATTCAATAGACCCAGGAAACTCCCTCAGTTAAGATGTTGTGAGGGTTAGGGGGCTGAGATAGGTTAAAGGTTCCAACCTCTCTTGGTGACCCCTGAGTCATCAGCACACTTAACCCCTCATTTTGATTGACCTCCTCCTTGTATGTGGGCTCCCAGATGAATGGTGCAGCCAGCCTCTTTAATATACTGAAGCAGGAGTTGTTGAGAATAGAAAATGTGGATAATTTATGGAGACATCGATTGATGTCTCAGTGTGCAAGTGCAGTGTGATTTCATTGATTCAATTGATTTAAGCATTGCACATCTTAACACATTAAGACATTTGTGTAATTGACTGTAAAACAACTGTAAAAAGTACTGAGTAAGACGGAGGCTTCACCACTGTTTTATTTACAGTATAATTGTGCTTTAAAATGCTACATATGTCGTTTTTCAAGGATCTTGTCACGCCTGTGGAAGTAAAAAATCACTGTCAAAAAGATCTTCAAATTCATTCATCCACATCACATCAGAAAGTGGCACAATGGAATTCATTTATAGTACAAGCAAGTTATCTTTGTCACTAATGAGATAATTAATTCAAACACAGTTTATTCAAATACATAAATATATGCAATTAACTCCTGTTTCATAACTGTCTGCAATTCATTCCTCTTTAGTGGAGCAGTTTATATGTCAACAGAGGAGACTCAATAAAACTGGATGGTGACACAATACTGATAAGGTGCTATAGTGATAGCAGTTTTAGACTGTCCAGCTCTCTGCTCCTTCAAAGATCAACACTGCCAAGACGGCTTGCTATAGGTCAGAGGCGTCAATTTGCATGTCAAAGTTCAGCAAGGTTTGAACTTGACACAAATATTTACTTCAACCCCACAAGCGAACCCTCACATCACAGAGATTCCACTGAAATGTATCTACTTCACTCTTTCAAATGCTGGTGTGACCAGACATCTGATTAGGTATGTGTTTGATTGACAGCTCACTGGCAGGGACCACCAAAACACAATGTCAATAAGTTGTCAGTCAGTGGCGGTACTTTTCTACTCTGGTAGATGTTTGTTTGGCAGCCTGTTGAGCAAACCAAGGTACAACATGTTCATAAATAAGAGGAGGTTAGCTCGAGAGCTATGTTGCTGCCAGCTGTCTGACAATTAATCAGCTTCACAGTCAACCCATGATTCTGTCGAATGGTGGCACCTACTGCTTTACGCAAATACGTTTAAATGAAATGTTTGGATTGGCTATGTGCACAGAATTCCTCTAGGTAGACAGAGAAACATGGCCACTCTATATAAACAGGCAGCCGGCACTGCTGCGAAACAGAGAAATATTCAATAGAGAGAGAGCAGATCTGTATGCTGTAGCAGGGGGAAAAATCATGTTCAAGGAGAATGAAGAAAAAGAAAAGAAAAGTGGTGATATACCAGAACGCTACTTTGGAATGGTTATAAATTAGAAAATGAGATGACACAGACACCCAGTCAGCTTGTCTGTCATCTGAAACTGAATGGTACCATCGCTGAAGTGAAAAGGACATAATTCTCATTCTCTCCAATAACTCTGTCAACTGCATGCCCACCCCAGGAACAAAACTGTATTATCATACGCTCATCTCCGTGGCTTATCACAACGCTTCCTCCCACAAACAGTCGGGAAATTGAACGCGCCACCCAGACAATTATAATTCCAGGGAGTTATCGTATCCACTGATCCACACTTTTTTTTGGCAAATACATGACACTAATCCCTGCCCCCATACTGCACCTTATGAGCAAATCTAACAACCGTCTTATATCTCTATCACCATCCAATCTGCTTGTGCGCACCACCTGGAGAAATCCTCGCCATGATGGAGGAAGTTGTCCAAGCTGCTATTAGCATATGCAGAACTCTCTCCTGCTTACAAAGTAGGATCTCTTGCCCTTCTCTCTCTCTCTTGCTCTCTCTCCCCCTTCTTCCACTTCAGTGTTCATCTTCGCCACAGATGCTGCCTAATTTCCATTCCTGCTCGGTTATGTACATAATTCTGCATATTATCTCAGACACAGGGGGCTAAGCATGGAACTCACTGCAAACAGTGTCCCTGTGAACATGTCTTAAAGTGAAAACCAAAATTGTTCTTTGCTTTGACAAAATGCAGAACATAGTTTGCTTATGTAGAATGTTTTTGTTCATGATAAATGAGCACTTTTGGCAATCTCACAATCCAAAATCTATCTGCACATAGTGTGTTTTTAAAAAACAAATTCAAATTTACCCCATGTAAACAAACTTCTACAATCTCAAAAAGCTGAGGCAAAACTTGCATTTGGGTAGCAAAAGCTCAAATGGTCCGTTCAAGCTAGTAGATGGGGGGCGATGATACAACAGAAGACCCCATGCAGTAGCTACAGATTGGGGCTTTAAAGTGAAATTGTGGATGATAAGCTTATCTGGGATGCAGCAGGCCGGCGCTTGATGGAAACTGTGATGAGGAGGCTCAAGCTGAAAGCAGCTGAAAATACGTTGAGATGATCTAACAGTAATTGGGCTCCTAGCTGGACTGCTGAGCACCGCCTGATGTTATTCATCCCCTACAGGAAGAGACTGGGGAGGTTTCTTAATGGGAAAGATGGGAGGCACAGATGGAGGGATAAGGTGAAGGAGCACAGAATGGGTGGAGAAGGAGAACAGGTGAATGTGCAGTGACTCAGAAACTTCATTATCAAGACGCTGTCATACCAAAATTCATGCACGCAGGTAAACATTCAAAAGGCATACACTTGCTTTTTTTCTTTCTTGCTTATGTATTCTCACAATGTGGCAATGCAGTTTATGCAACAGCCGTGCTGATAAATCAAGGTGAATTGGAACAAAATTGAAGTGAGGCAGATAGAGGCGGTGGGCAAATATAGAGTGAGATAGAGGGACGATAAAGGAATACAGGATGAATGACAGAGGGACGGGAGATTAAAACAGATGAGGTACAGCACAGGTGATGAACAAGAGAGAGAGAGAAGGTGAGAGGCAGAGGAGAAGATTCCCGAAAGTGCCAAATAAGAACAGTGTTATGTCATCTTTGCTGGACCAAATTCGACCAGAGATACAAGGGAGGGTTTTTGCACCCATTTTAGCTTTGACTTTGCTTTTTTACTCTTGGCTGTTTGCCCTATGATGATGATGATGATGACCAACTTATCATACTTTTTATTTTCTACTATGTCACTGAATTTTAATAATTATAACATAACATTAATTCACTATTGCCTCCTACCATGCCCACCCCTTCATTTAATTGCTTCTGCTGTGAGCAACAGGTCAGACTGCAGACTACAATACCAAAAAAAACTATTAGTGGCTTCCTATCAGGGCTCTTTGTTTTGGTAAAATACATTGGGACCTTTAAAAAAACACGTTATCCGTGAGATGGGAGGAAGTCAAAACATAAAAAAGTTTATCAGATCATGAGGTACAAATAAAAGGTGTGAAACAGTCAAGCTTCATCCTGCACTGCACAGCACATCCGGTGCAAACTGATGAAAGGTTACTGAGGATGGGCATCCCTGTCTGAATTTTGAACTTACACCTAAGATCACCTCTGTGTTTTTAGCCTAACCTAGCTGTCATCATTTTGGAACAGATCATGAAAAGTTGTGAAGCTTTGCTACAAGCAGTTCGTGTTCACACTGTGCAGACAACAAATGCTTGCATTACTTTGATACTGAAGTAAAAGTCTGAACCTGTTGACTTTGAGACCATATCTGAATAAGTTATACGGACTACCTTTTTTATGACTTTAGATTTAAGGTCATTTGTCCTTGATTTTCATCTGAACTCCTGACACAGCTGAGAAGAATGACCTGAAATGTGTGTTTGGTTTGACTGAGTAATGAGTCTGAGAAGAAGTGTGTGACTGATCTGTTCGTATCTAAATATATATTTGTTCCGAAATGATTTAGGAATATTTGTATTCATTTACACCCCAAAATGAATCCTAAATCATTTAATTATCCAAATGTTTCATAATCATTGGGGTACCATCTCAGAAACATAAAATGTACAATAAATCTATGTGTATCTATGTGTGAATATCATTGATGAGAATACTGTGTTCTCATCGGATACTGTATGACAACCATCTGGAAGAGAACTTTTAGTAGTAGCTGTGCCAACAGGATTGTATTTCACTGAGAAATTTGGATGATGACTTGTTTGATTATTCTGGGCCGTGTTGTGCTGATAGTTTACACCAGAGTTGATCAGGTTGGTTTCATTCTTACCAGGCATGACAGAGATACAGAGTTTGTTCACTTATTTCCTCCAGGTCCATCAGGTGTCCACAGTACACTTGTAGTGTTTTGTTTTGTTTGTTTTACATTCAACAAGTGGTTGAATAAATGGCAAAATGGCATACATTTCATGTGCAAGCTTATTCTTTTTGATAAATGTCATAAATGTGAACTGCTTAGTGATCAATACCATTGATTCATATGGTACCTGGTAATTACAATGGAGGGATAAGGGATTGCAACAAAACAGGTCCATTAAACATCGTGGGGGAGCACATTGCCAGGTTTGTGTGTGAAAAGTCCTGACCCAGCCCTATCAGAATAATGGGTTTGTTTTGGCTGGATGCCATCAGTGCAGGGGGTTCAAATCCCTGCGCCTCCTGCTCTCCACCATAGTTTGTCTGGCCAGCCGCTACTGAGCCCTCCCCAGTCATCAGACATTCTCTTTCTAGCCAACTACAAAGTCCCAGCCGTGGCCACACCGCCAGCATCAGCACCAGCGCACTGAGAAAGGTCACATTAAATGATCCGGACGTCACGCTGGAGCTGGAACCAGCTTTGACAGGAAGTACAGGGTCCAGAGGTGAAACAGTGTTTGTGTCTGCATCCTGGTGACTTTGAATTAGTGTGCATCTCAGTGCATTTGTGCATCTACATCTTAAGTGTATGTGATATGAGTTACTGTGAGAGGCCAGTCGCTAATGGTTGGATTTCTGCAATGGTAGAATCCAGCTGAGGTGAGTACGTGGGGAGACAACTGGTGGTTCCCAGAGCTTGACTCTGGCTATGAATAAAGATGTTTGGTTTCCCAAATGCTCCTTTGCAATCCATTATTAATGCATATCTACTAGCCAGCCATTCCCAGTGAATACATGACGAATATAGCAGCAGGGATGTAATGGATCTAGTGGGAAGCAATACAAATTATAGTTACCATTTTTTCTATGCCTTTCTTTATTCACCTGCTTTTCATTCTTTACATTTTGTATGAGAGTTCCAGAGCCAGCTGCAGGGGCACCATGGTGGCCTTGCCATCCTTCTGTATGTCCAAAAGCCACTTTTTGAATTTGGCGTGTCTCTGGCAGTGTGCAAATTGAACAGGCTTGAATTTATGAAATGCTGATTTGCATTGATAAAGATTCTGCAAGCAGCCCTGCTTAATAAAGTCAGTTGTGGATGTTGTGGGGAGGTATACTTTTATGGGATTTGCATATTGAAATATTTAGAAGTAATTAGCTAGGAAATATGCACACACACACATAGACACACACACACAGTGTTAATGACTCCCTGGCAGATTTATGGTGAATAGAGCAAAGGGGAGCCTACTTGACCTCCATGAGGGGACAAATGGCTGCATTAGCACCCATAAATTACAATACATACATGCACATACAGCTACACAGCACAGCAGCAGACAGCACCATCTCCAGCTGTCTGCATCCAAAAAGGCCCGTATGTATGTACACACACACACACACACACACACACACACACACACACACACACACACACCAATACCATTTCCAAACCTGGGCTTATAGCATCAGAACTGCAAGTTAATCTGAAACTATTTCATGAAGTTTTATTGATTACACAGTGGCCACTCTAATGAGGGCTTTTACATCTTTATAGCAACGAAGAAAAAAAGGAACGCTCTATGAATGCTTCTCTTTGTGTGCGTCCTGTGTGCTTTTATTAAAATTTTTAATATCGATTCACACGCCAAACGTCTTCTTCAAAGCTCTGTTTCTGGCAAGTGCACCTGGTCCCTAAGGAGCATGTGTCTTAACATCTATTGACCCAAGCAGAGACTCTGCAGTCTCTTATGGATTATGAATGTATCTCCACAGTCAAAAGTTGCATTCAGAGCACAAATGAGTGTGTGGGAGGAGCATAGGTGGGTGGGAAGATAGAGAAGTTAACTGGGCTGTCATTTCTACCATAGTTGCATTCAAAATGCTTTTAAGTAACACAACAGAAAACAGAAAAATCTCCCCTCTCACGGGTTCCTTCTTTCTACTGTTTTTTTATGGGCAGAAATAATGTAAATGAACTGACTCACAACCAGTGTCTATAAATCAGGAAAGTAAAGCTGTAAAGAGGTTCAGTGAAGATGGTTGTTATGGACTGTGTATGTAAAAACAAAGATACACAGTCAATAGACAGAAATTTTAAAATAGTGGTAGACAGTCAGTAATACTTAATTCAGATTCCCCTTAATCAACCTTCATTTGTGACTAACTTGACTGTTAAGCATAATCAGGTAATAGTCAGTACCCATGCATCAGTCACACAGCACAAATCCCTAAATAAACTGTCAATAGAGAAAACAGAAAACATGTGATGAAGGAACAATGAGGGTGAACGACTGAAAGAACTGAAAGATAAACTTGCCAGGCCCCTGCAGTCCACTATAGTGCTGTGTTTGAGTGAATTGTCCATTATTTCCTAAATTGGTTATTGGGCCACATTGATTTTCCCATTGAGCCTCCCTCTGAGCTCCAGGTCGACCCACACAAGCTGTCCGCCCACTGCCTTGCTATTGAGCTTCTCGCCTGGATACCCACGGTTTGACCAGCAGCCCCCAGTAGCCCCCCCCCAGTGAATGATGAGTCAGCACATAATGACCAGTGAAATACATCTCTATTATGGCAAAAAATAAAAACATGTGGGCTATCAATCCAAATCCTGACGAAAATGACTAAAGGCCTTTCATATGAGTAAAATAAGATACAGTTTTTGTCAAGAAACAGCAATATTGATTTCTGTAGCAGGTGGAAATTTAGATATCAGTGTTTGCCTTTCATTCTGTCCATGTGGTCAATCCATTTCCTTTACAACAGTTCACAATGGAGAGACTTATATACTTTATCTCATTGATCACTGATTAGTTGAACTATTAGATCTAGCCCCCGTCGTCAGTTAGACTCCCTGAATATATCGCCTTAGCTAAAGATTGTAGGGAGGGAGATTCTGTTTCTGGGGAAAGAGCACGCAGAATATGAAGGCAGATGCACACGAGGCACGTCTGTCTATCAGCCGATCAGACTA
The DNA here is from genome assembly GCA_025331565.1 of Holacanthus passer. Taxonomy (NCBI): domain Eukaryota; kingdom Metazoa; phylum Chordata; class Actinopteri; family Pomacanthidae; genus Holacanthus; species Holacanthus passer. Next base: position 16,207,347 of record JAFREQ010000005.1, read on the forward strand.
TGTTACTCTGCAGCAGATAGATTGCTCTCAATAGATTCATTGTTCCTCCTCGCCTCTCATGCTTACTTTCTCATCGAGCTGCTATAGATCTTGGGAGTGAACACTGAGCTCAATCTACACTCCATTAGAGCTTGTGGATGAGAGGAGGGATGACAAAAGAGAGAAAGAAATAGAAGTGTGAGGGCAATGAAAGAGAAGCTATAAACTCAGCATTACTGATACAGCTTACACTGCTGCAGCATGTATCTGGTTGGCCCCGAAGCAAATCTACGCTTCACACCCATGTCCACTCATCAAAAGGCAAACCTCACTCCCCTCTGTGACAAAATACACACCAATTGCCCACATACATAGACACTCACACAAGGCAGCAGAAAGAAGGAACACAGTAACCCTCACTGGCTCTTAACCATCAGTCGATGGACACAAGCTGAGAAGCAGCTCGATATGTTAGAAACCAGCTCGGAATTGAAATTGGAAAGAAAGAAAGAAAGAAAGAAAGAAAGAAAGAAAGAAAGAAAGGCCACTCTAAACCAGGTAACAGAGGTGGTGATGTGTTACATACACCTAGCAATGACAGGGCTGTATATATATATGTACATGTAAGTATAAGTGTGTGTGTGTGTGTGTGTGTGCACGCGCGCACATGGCTGAATGCAGCTTTCATTAGTATGCAGTGACATGGAGACAAAGCTAGGGTGCTCATTATAGAAGACATCAAGGTGATCTGTTGACTTAACTCTACCATGGGCACATGCATAAACACACACACTGACACACACACACTTATATGTACATATATATATACAGCCCTGCCATTAGAGCAAAACACAGCAGGGATATCTCATTACACCATGTTAATAAGCCTGTGCAGACACACAGTAAAAACAAATTCCCTCCACAACCATAAAAAAGACGGCTTTTGTGAATTTCACCTGGAGCAAAACAGAGACGTGAAAGTGCTGTGAGACTGAGCTTCATCACCGACAGAGAGGAAGAGAGAAGCCCAGTGGCAAAAGTTAAAGAGCTGTGACAGCTCCAGTCCATCCAGCCTGACAGCAGACAGCTTCATTTAACAGAGGGAGCGGCTGCCGCTCATGCTTCTGCAAAATAGACTGTGTTATTGGTAATACTGTCTTTCTGTCACATTTTACTCACAGCCCACAAAACACTCTGACAAGCGTGTGATCCCAGTGTGCTGCGATCGTCAGCTGACTCTTTTTTTTGGTCTATTTTCTGACAGAAATCTTCAGACGGAATTAGGCTGAGGCAAGTATTGGTTCAGTGTTTTGCTCAGGGATATAAGTCATAGCTGTATGGCTATGGACATCTGATGAATAAATTAATCCAATGGCAGGATCATCCTGCACAAGTCTTTCCAAATTTAATTCATTTGCACTTTAAACTTCTTAATTGGGAAATCAGGAAGCACAGGACTTAAACACTGGAGCATCCCATAATCAGCTTTTAGTAATAATAATGTATAATTATTCACTGTCATCATAAGTTCTTGGATAGTCATTTTGCATGTTAAAGCTGGTCTAAGAGCAGCAGATCTTAAATTTGAAATAAGAATATGTCATAAGTACATCATCTTATTTCAAACACCCATCACCTCAAATGAGATTTACACTCATGACAAGTCCTTCCACTTTCCCTTTTCAACTCCCTCCCCGGCTCAACTCCACATTACCATAACAAAAGACACCACCTTGTAAGTGTTTTTAGCATTTTTCAAGAAAACCCACGTGTCCTCTTGCATCAGACTGTCGGGAAAAGAGGGCAAAGACAAATCAAAGGGGAGGTTAAACAAGGGGGGACGGAGGAGAGGATGCAAAAGCAAATTCCCTGCGCTTACCATTGAAGCTGGTGAAGTTTCCCCAGTCGAGCAGGGAGCTGTTGAAGGAGGGCAGGGAGACGTTGAAGAACAGATCGGTTCCGTTGGTTGGGTTTCGGATGGTGTCTGTGAACAGGTTCATCTGCAGCAGGGTCTTGATCAGATAGCGCAGCATCTTGCCATGCAGAGGGACCTGCACTTGCCCTCAGGTTTCACTGTCACTCACTCTATTAATCCGTCCTTTTAAAAGCGTGAGTCTGTCCACTGCTGAATGTTCTTTGCCTCCTTAACTTGGTGTTAAGAAGAGCTAAGGAAATGTCCTTTTGATCCCAAGCTGATTCAAATATTTCAAAACATTTTTTTAAAATTTGGAGAAAAATAACAGATATTAGTGAAAAAGCAGATTAAAAGGTAACAACTTCAGTTGATTAGTTATTTGTAGATGTCAGACAGGGTTGGGGGCCCCTCGCTGTGATTCCCTCCAGTTCCTTCCCAGCATCCAGATTGTTCCTTCCTCCTTGTTTCTTTTGTTCTGGGATCACATAACTTCACACACTGTCTGCCACCACACAAAAAACAGCCTCTCGCCAGTGTAAAAGAATCCAGCAATGTGATGATGACCCCTTTGGATTTGCTGCTCTCCTCTCACCAACCCCTCCCTCTGGCTCCTCCTGTGTCCCTCCCTCCCTCTCCTGCTCTCCTCCCTCCTCTCTCGCTCTGTGATGGGGTCCCGGGGGGGTCCAGGGGAGAGAGAGAGCAGGTGCTGTTGGCAATAAATGTTTAATTATTAGATTAATAATCATCCCAGGAGGCTCTGAATCAAGGCAGTGGAGAAAAGGGGGAGAATAGACTTACTGTCACTGTCTTAAACCCATAAACTACACACACAAAGGTCATCTCATATACATAAATGTATGCATACAGTAGGTGTTAGACAAACAAGCATGGGACAAGCAAAACTCCTGCTGTGTCGTTTGGTGCTGTTTTTTTCCACACTGTCACAGTTTCTAAAAACACACTGGATATCGATATCTTCATGGAAAGACAGTTCTCCTCTGTCAGCCTCACAAACTGGAGTTTACATCAAACACGATCAGAGTCCATTTTTTTCAAAGAAAAATGACATATGTAGTGCCTGCAAGTATATGCAAGTATACTGCAAAAAATCTCAACATTTCATTCTTTTCTTTCACAGATGAAACAACTCTGTACTAGACTAAGTAATGCCATTTTTTAAAATTAATTTTGTTGGTCCCAAAATATCATGGCAGGGGTTAAAAGCAGTAGCATGACTTTCACATATGCACAATAGCAGAAACACATACTGTAAAGCAGTAGCTCTGCATTAAGTATGAATTGGCTCACGCTCATGATGTTTATTATTCAGTTCAGTTTCCAAAAAAACTCTCACACACTTTACCAAACTGCCATGACTGCTGTGTTGTAATGTGTTTCAGTTTTTTTGTAAACCCGTTGTATATGTAAAGGACTGAAGTGTGTGCATGCCTGTGTGTGCATGTGCATATGGATGAAACAAATTTACCCACATGCCTTCAATCATGCTCAAGCATGCTACAGCCCTAATGCATAGTCTACATATCATCATTGACATGCACGTGCATTCGTAGCAGTATGGTCGCATGTGGCGCCTGGACGCCCCACTGACAGCCTCAGTGTGACTCCTATTAGCGATGCCGTCCCCCATCAGGACCCTGTCCTCCTGCTTCATCACTGTGACAATGGGAGCCATCCCACCGACAAAGTTGCCGTGACGACCCCCATCCTGTGCCCTATTCCTGGGGTCCCTTCCGGTCCCCCTCATTTCAGAGGGTCTTCCATTCATGGGGCATCTGTGCCAGCTACATCTGCACATACAGCGCTAACGAGCATACAATATGGGCATGATATGGAAGGAGAGCGAGTTGTGTAAGATCAATAGTTGCTGACAGACTAGACTGTGTGTAGGGGTCCTGTTATCTTGTCAGTCTGCTCCAGCCATTTCACATGGATGAGCTTTAAAGTGTTTCAGTAATGTGAGGGGATGTGAAAGCTGTGAATGTCCATGTTTAAAACAGCATGACCGCAGCACTTAAGGTGCTCCGTACTTCTTCAGTGACTCAAAAAATTCACACACATATGCACACTCACACTCACAGTAATTCCTCAATCAATCTCCTCAAGAGCAGACTTTCCAACTCCACAGCCAGGTCTCTAGTATAGTGAATAATAATCGAAAGGACTGAGTATACTCCCAAACGGATCCATACACCGAGGGCTGAGGATAACATCACTATCTACTACTCACCCATGGTGTATGGGTCCATCTGGGAGTATGTTTTGGTCTTTAGACTGTCTTAAAGAGGAATGAGTTTATTTGATTTGCAAGCAGAAGTGAATCCCAATTCCTGCTTCTGTATGGTGCAGCACAGTTGTGCATAACAGACATGTTAACTTCCAACTCAGAGATACTCTCTGAGAGAGAGTATCAGAGATACTCACTGAGTTGGGGGTAATTTAAAAAAAGCCTAACCAGGTTACTTAAAAGACCCAGTCTTCTCATCACTATTAATAGTTCTGTTTATAGTACTTTCTGAAGTCCTCAGAAGTTCCACACATGTGCAGATCTGTTCTGTTGCTTGTTCTAGAGGTACCCTCTGATGATGAAAACTATCATTTCAAGAAACAACCTTGCTTTTGGCTTGATCTTTTTAAACCAAGTTGACAACCTGCAACTCAGTTTATTGTCTGCTTTATATTTCCTTGAGATTCAAGACAGATATTCATGCAAAGAGTCTGTATTACACAAGCCAATTTTATGGCAAGACAACATTGAATATTCACAGCACTATTGCACCCTGATAACAATATGTTGAGAGAAACACAGATGACAGTAAATTCTATTTTGCACAGGGTGATAATGTTATAACAATTATCTTCAACACCTAATTGCCTTTTTTTTTTTATTTCTGTCATAAACTAGCCATAATGAGGCAGCTCTGAAGTGCCACTACAAAGATATGTGTATGATCGCATGCTCCCTGGTTTCTCTCCTCAGCCATTCATAATTCTCAGTAAAGACTCTCCTCACCCATATGATCTGCCATCATGATGATCATGGTCTTTGTGAATTTACTGCTGCAGCGTAAACATGTCACATTTTGAAAATTTATATTTTAAACAAATAAATAAATACATTTTAATTCTGGCTTTATAGCTTCTTTTTCTGATTATGTGAATACTAACATGTGTGTTTTTTGTCCCTGTGCACTGGTGTAACATTATAGATATATGTGTGCACCTGCTGCTCTCCAAAATAACTATAACATCCATAGTATGGTTATGTTGCAGTACAACAGTGAGAGTAACAGGAATAGTATTAACAATAGTAGCATTAGTAAAATGACACTTGTTTTTAATGTTTCAATTTTATTTTTGCTAACCAGGTGTGACCATAGTTTAGAATAGCTGGTCGCTGCATGTTGACCTTTTGTTTTGTCAGAGGGGCTTTTGTCAGTGGCATGACGACCTCTGTTTGCAGCATGAAACCAAATTTCATGCAAATCCATCAAACAGAGGGATGAATGGTGGCTCACTGACTGTTTGGCCTTTCATACAAATGTTAATGCAGGGATGGATGCAGATGGGTCATTAATGTCAACACCCTGTTGGATGGATGTCTTTGTCTCGCTATGACAATTATTACGAGTTCAAATCCTTTTAACATTCCCACACACAGGCCTTTAATGTTGGTGCGATTCCTTGGATCAATCTGGCTCACATTGACATTTAGATGGATACAGAACCAACAGACTTTTTTCACATTTTTATTTTGTCATCACTACTATAACAACTTTAACTACACTGTAACAAATTGCTGTAAGAAAACAGCCAAATTCGGACTGTAACATACTGTTATCAATTAAAACAGTAATATACTGTAAAAAACAATGCATTCTGGGCAATATTTATGGGCGGCTTGCCGTTTTCATAAAATACTGTAATATACTGTAAATAACGTTGCATTCTGGGAGTGATTTAGAATTCACGGCAAAGAGGCCACACAAACACAGAACATCACTGTATTTCTGGAGGGGCGGGGCAGAACAGTCAAAGCCAACGAACTTTCTTTTTGAGGAACATCCATCTTAATCCTACTGTATGAAGCAGATCACCCGGTAAGTTGAAATACATTTTATCTGTTTGATGATATTTGCTTGTACTATCCGGTGAGGACTGGCCATTTGGACTTTTCTGGAGAAGCACCGGACTCCGGTGGTCGAGGGCGGCTAGCTTAACTATTAATAGCATTTCAGAAATTGCGATTTGAAATGTTGCAATTAGCTAATTGAAATGATGCGACATGTAAGACATATATGTAGCGCATCACATATACAGGAGTTTGCCGCACCCAGGGCAAACTCGTGTCGTGCAGGAGCGCATGGGGTGACAGAGAGCGTCACAGGTTGGCGCCATTAGCGCCATTCAGTTGCGGAGCGGGCAGTGAGTAAGTACCATGGAGCCGAAAGCAGCCACAACTTTTCAAAATTCAATGCAGGCAGCACTCGCTTCTGTCTGTGTAATATGGCGAAGGCAACAAACACAAAATACAGTTTAAGCTAATGAATGCGCGGTATCAACGTCCTCCACAGCAGCAGCTGCAGCTAACATTAGCACGTCTGCGCCTAGCACATGAACAGTGTATTTTAATACCTAAACGTACCGCTAAATTAAAGTGAGTCGTTGACAACTTCTTCGACATCCTCAGGTGATTAAGTAGCTCGTTGGATGTTATTGCAGATAATCAGGCTTTTTACTGTGATAACTGACTTGGTTAGCTTAGCAAGTGTACCAGTGTTAACCAACGCTAAGTAACTGGCTGCGTCTGAAACTCATACCAACATGATTTAACACGCTACAACAGTGTGTGGAGTTTATCAGTATGTCTGAAACCTTAGTGTAAAATCACTACTCGCGAATTGCAGATTGTAAATGGGGAATTATTCCAGTATGCCAGTACAGTTGTGCTAACAACAACAAAATACGAGGAAGAATGTCACATTTTTCCCCCTGACTTGCCCTCATGTCTGGCAACAGACCGCTGAGACGGTTTGAGAGGGGAGATAGATAGATTTTATTTTACGTTGTGTAAAATGCTCTCAATAAATAACAATATATTCCAAAATAATGCCAATGTTGAAATGGGTTGAAAATGAGGGTATTATGTCATAGTAACAGATTTGTGTTCACATTAGACTGCTGTATGGTCTGTGGTATTAAATGAATGAAATCACACACCAAATCTAAAAATTAGAAAAATTGCAATTAGAGATTTTCTCCAAATTGCCCAGCCATAATCCTGACTTATACTATTTTTATGTGCTTTCAGGTAACTGTTTTCTTTTGTGCAGCCAGAGAGATACACGAGGTGTGTTCTCCATCTTTAAGTTCTACTTAACGGAATGGAGCGTGTGACTGCTGGACGCTGGATGATCAGCCTTGAGGGTCATGTCCTATTTGAGGGCATCCAACCAACATTTGTGACAGCGCTTGCTGCTCTGTTTTCAGTGTACTACAACTTTAACCTACAGTACTGAGAGGAGGCTGCCTGTACACTTGAATTCATTCAAAGGTAAAGCTTGTGTTGTCCAACAAATCTTTTTAACAGCAATCAATTTAACATGTAATTGCACAGGTGAATACTGATGACATTAACTAAGGTTGCATTCCATTAAGGTCTAACAGAGCCAGGGTCCTGGTATTATTAATGTTATCTCACTGGACAGACTGCTACACTTAATGAAACAGAACCATAATTAATGTTATATGTGTGTTTACCTGCTATTTCATGTGAAATGGATGATCACTTTATGTTATTTTCCATTATGTCTGGCTCTGGTGTAACTGTTGCCTTTTCCTGGTTTTAAAGGCTAATATTTGTCTCTAGCCTGTGGTCATCATATCCAAATTACTAATGATTGTCTATCAAAAATTGTGTAAGCAAATTTCTTATGAAACCATCAATAGTCATCCCTACAATAGCATCACAACATTGATATTGAGGTATTTGTGCAAAAATATTTTGACATTTGATTTTGTCCATATCACCCAGCCCTACTTTATATAGTAGTAGACCTTATTTCTATCCAACTTCTAATCTCAGACTTCTGTTTTTTTCAGGCGCTTCATCAGGATCAACCCAGAGAGAGGAACCAAGGCCAGCCGAGGCAAGATTGTCTCCAAGAGGACGGGGAGAGTTGTTCAGAAGAAGTCAGTAACAGTCAGTCCCCGTGTGTCCACTTGTCTGAGGCACCTCGTAGACTTTGAGCGGAATTTCATATAGGTCAGTAAAAGCTCTCTACCCAAGCATATATGAAGTAAATGTGTGTAATAGGGCTGGGCAATATAGATAGAAGTATTCGGTCAAAAATATTGTGATATTTGATGTTGTCTATATCACCCAGTTATAGTTTGAAGGAATGATGTATCTTGCCGATGTGTTGTGAAATGTATTGTATTATAGCGATTTCTCTGATAGAAGCGCTCTAATTTTGCGTAAAAGACCACTCTGACTGGCTAGATTTCCACCATTTAGATTATTGTTAAAAAAATAATTTTAAAAAACACAAACCTTTTCATGTATTTCAGTTTGTTTAAAGTGGAAGTTCTAATTTACATTTGTTGGATTGCTGTTATTTTTCAGTCCCACTGACAAATTTTGCATTTTGTCTCAAAAAGGTAGTGATACTCACAGTTGTTAGATGCATCATTACCCTAAGTTTATTAAAAAGTTTATTTGATCAGCAAATAGACTGACTTGTTCTGTTAGGAATACCTGAAATTTCTGTATTGGAAAAAACAGTTTGTATGAACAAATGAAGTATTTCAGTTGGTACTGCCTTTTAAAATAAATCTTGGGTTACATCGTTTATGTCATATTTTCTAAGTGTCTTTTTTTCCATAGATTTTTTTATTGCTGCATTTTAGTTAACAAAGTCATTCATTATATGTTGCATATATAACATTGAAATTGCTAATCAAGGTTGCGGTAAAGACATTGCTTACTTCATAGTGATTGACTGTCATCAGTACTGCCAGTAATATGCTCTTTTTTAGAAAAAATGAGTACATGGTAGTGTATTTGGGATTATGGTGAAATTCCATTGCTAATTTGGAGAAAAAAAACTATATTGTAGACCACACAGTACTGTGTTTTAGTACATGGTATTATAACAGTAATAAAATGTAAATAAGTTTACAGTAAGCAAACTAGCAAAAACGATAATTTACTGGCAACCCTGCTGCCAGTAAATTACCATAATATAAAGAAATCACAGCAATATACTGTAATTCAGTGCATGGTATTATTATAGTAACATACTGTAGAGTTGATTACAGTAGGAGGACTGTAAAATTAACAGTAAACTTCTGGCAACCCTGCTGCCAGTATTTTACTGTTTATCTACATGACAATCATTTACAGTGTAGTCTGTTATTATCATTATTGTTATTTAGCATTGCAGTGTGTGTTGGCAGTACAAAATGAACTTTAGGACGTACAGGAAAATAAACTTGAAGCAATTTTGTGATTAAGGGATAGAAAAATAAAAGAAATAAATAAAATTGAATCGACTAGTTAATCAGCTAGTCAGCTGAAGCACATGTACTATTTCACAAGTGTTGAAGTCTACATACTAGCAGCTCTGGGAAGCTGTACTTAGGCTCAGTGGTGCTTTCAGCTAAATGCTAATGTCAGCATGCTAACACAATCACAATGACAGTGCTAACATGCTAATGATTAGCAGGTATAATGTTCACCTTCTTTGTTGTTTTGTTTGCAGTTCATCCTGAACATGTCTCATGGCAATTCATCTAATAGTAGTTGAGAAATTTCACACAAAAGTACAAATGTCAGCCTCATGATAGTCCAACTTTTTCAGAACACAACATTATATAACATGTCTGCACAACACAGGTAGCTCCGATAAATTAAAGTAGTGAAAACGGAGCCTGGGATTCAAATGATGAATGTATGGCAAAATACATCAGAAGTGGGTTAAAGGATGTGGGTGAAGAGCAATGAGTTGACATTACTTGTTTTGCTGATGACATTAATGCTGTGCAAAAGTACATTATACTGAGTCATTATAGTGGTGGTACTGCTATTTCCCCCCTTGTTTCTCCTGACCTTTATCTGGGACCAGCCTCTCAGTCCAGGCCACGAGTTTTGAGTCTCCTAGTATTTGAGTACCAGCTTTTATATGAGGATTGAGTAATTTAATATTCAATAACTCTATCTGATACGTGTCATTAGTGTGATTTGCACATACATTTGGTTCTGTTGGTAATTTTCACCATGACATTTAGTTGAGTTAATGAGTTCATACAGTCACAGTCTGGGAACCCCTTTGATTCAACACACTGTTTCAACATGAAATGGATGCATTAGAAGGTAAAACCAGTTGATCAAAAACAACAGAAATATACTGATCCTCCTCTGGGGCAAGACATTACTACATCCTGAGCTGGGAAACAGAGCACACCATACAAAGTAAAGGTAGATTAATTAAAGTAAAGGAGGTTCATAGAAACAGAAAACAGTTTTAAGAAAATCATCAAAATTGAACTCGTTGCCCACTTCCCTTTGCCACAGTGCTTCCAATGATGTGTGAGTCTCTAGTAAATGAGAAGCGCACAGCCCAAATCTACTGACAGAGCCTTGCATGTTAAAAAGCTGCCAGACAAGAGTATTAAATAGACTGATTTTTTTTCTGTTCTTTTCTATGTTCACTCACTTTATGGAACAATTTTACAATTTTCATGAAGGTCCACAGCTTACAGAAGTAGATTTGGTCTGCAATGAGAGAGCTGAGCAGCCTCACATATCTTTTTAAGTTCACAGTAATGATGCAATGCGTGCATTTTTGTAAAACTGTTTTACAGGTTAGTACATTCATACATATAAATATACTGATGCCATTTGTTCAGTTTCAAGGTTAACTTCTTTGCTCTGAGGCACCCAAACATAACTGCCAAAAAAGTAACAAATTTGATTATCATCTTTGGGAAAATGTATTTCACTTACTGATCATACAGTGACATTAATATTCCAGAGATGAAACTGTTTAAAATAGTTGAAAATGCATCTTTAATGAATGAGCTGTATCATATCATGCTACAGCTATGGCCATTTTAGATTCATTAAACTTGAATGCATGCATGCATGTTTTATGAATCCCACTGTTTTTGTACATTTTTATCAAGAACACTTCGTGCATCAGGCTAATTTTACTATCAGTGTGAAAATAGATAGATGTAGGCATGCGCTATTGCCTGGGGAGCTTTACCTCTTGTTCAGGAGAAAGCATTACAAAGGATCCTGATTGTGAATGTGTTGTCCAAGGAAAACTCTGGCTTCATTGCAGCATCTCATCGTCATTTCAGCTGCTTTGCCTGTCAGTATAATGACAGGGTGTGAGTCCTATTCCCTTGGACGAGTGTCAGCTGAGATGAAGTGTGGTTAATGTCTGACTCGTCCTGAGCAGCGAGACGTGATTTCTGCCAGCACCTGCAGTCAGACGGGCATCAGAAAGGTAGCGATGTGCCACTAGATGCCACACGGCACCAGGGTGGAACATCTGTGCCTGGGTCTGGTCGTGTGCACTTCTGGGGTCTGCTGCTGCAGTTTGCCCCCTTGGGAACTGCTGAGCTGCGGCAAAGACAGCCGGATGCATCCCCATACCCTCTGTCCCAGCTGGATAGAGGAGGGCTAAAGGAAACCAAGTCACCAGATCCAGCATCCCAGCCAGGCTGCAGGTGTACGATACTCCCCCCGCAGTCTTTGCCTCCTGCACTGATACATCTCAGGCACTGACACACAACTGCCATCAGGAAAGGAGATGGCAGTAATTGGGGGGTGTTTTTTTTTTCTTGGCAATGAATATCATGTGCCACTGACCTGGACCGGCAGGCAGTTGGCAGGGTCCATCATTAAGGCTGGGTCCTCACCACTGTCCATATGCCAAAGTGGCATAATTGGTGCCTCTGTCCTATACATTTAGTGTGCAGGCCAGAAGGACAGGCCCCCTGAGCAAAATGGCTGCTGTCTCCCCCAGGGGTGCTATGTCCAATCATGCCTCTCACAAACTGGCTCTCCAGGAGACCCTGTGGACAATTTCCTCATTTCCTCCAATTGCCTCATAACTTCAAAGCCAACTTCAAAGCATTTGGACCGCCAGCTATCATGGCTGAAAGCTAGACAACTGGGCCCATTTATGAGCAAGAGGAATCCGAGTGTATGATCTATATCTACTTCTTCTCATCGACAGCCATATAGCAGGCAGCGTAAATGGGAGTGACAGAGCCAATATGCTTTAGTCAGGGGATTATCCGATCTCCAGAGGCCTAAGTTACATGCGGGGCCATGAGGAGAGGAAGTTAAACAAAGCACTAGCCGCACCCCACAGCCTATCTAAACCCTGAGCAAACTCTGGGTAATTGCACAACAAAAGCACAATTAGCCACGACCCCACGGTTATTAAATAGGAAAAGATGGACCTGTCATTTATCCCATCAGATATTTGCATCTCATGAATTCTCCTCCACACACCTTTTCATATCAATTTCATTCTATTCTTATTTTCATACTATTTTATTTTCAGATGAATGCAGATAAATGCAAAGTGGTCATTTAAATATGCATTAATATCATAACCAGCCCCACCTCCCCAAATAGAAGGTGGTAATTTTAGTGAGCCCCAGACCATGTCTGCTCCCTCGGGTTAGACTCCTCCAGTCCTACAGCGGAGCACTACCATTTTCAAGTGCTTCTTGGAGACTGACCCTGTCACCGCGCTGCAGTGAGACTTTGATGTGACTTGCCTGGAAAAGGACCTCACGCCATTCAACGAGATTGGTTCACATTCTGACAATCAGTGTGTGTGGACCTTCGAAACACTGAAGTTCATTCCAATCAGCGTTGGAGAGAGAAAATATTGCAGTCCAAGAGTGAAGAGGTCTGCGTCATATTGATTGGAGCTCAAAAAGATGAGTTATTTGTCAGCTTCAGAATTTGAAGGAGCAGAAAACTTTTGAGCTTGATTGCTTTCCCACAGTGCTGCTCGCAGTGGACAGACATCTTCAAAGAGGCCACACGTTCCAGGGGAAAATCAATGGCAAGAGCCAGTCACAGCTTAATAAGTGCTTTAACCAGGACTCACCTGAAGAGATTTAGCCCCTTTGCTGTCATTCTTCACAACATGTTAGCTGATAAATCTGATATTACATGAAAATTTCATTCATCCATTAAAAGCCATAAAATTGACAACACTCAGGAAATCAAAATAAAGTCTCAATTAAACAATCAGAAAAAAAATTAAGTCTATCTCATGCTTATCTTTGTAATGTTTTATTTATGTAACATTGACGTGATACAATGGCTTTGTTAAATACAGAATTTCAAAAACAACCACTTTGAGGTTGGATTAGGCACCAGTGTTCCCAGTATGTCCTGCCACATTGACCATTCATGTTGTCAGTCACTTCAAAACTGAACTAGATTTGACAGTGTTGGCAATATTAGATGTTTTTTATGGCTTTAATGATTTCATCCTATTCTTCCTGAGATGGATAAAGTGCATTTTAGCAAGTTAAACAAACATGTGGGCACACTAGAGATTGAAAACCTATGTTCTTTTACATGTGTATCCACTCAAGTGTGTCTTGCCTAAAACGCCCTCAAGGCTGCTAAAACAACTGCATCACGCACCAGCAGCTACTACCCCGCCTCTTTTCTAAGTGCCAGTGCAGGCCAGCCAGCTGGGCCCCCCCTTCATCCCAGCCTGCCTCTCCCTCTCTGCGAGGCTGATGAGCCAGGCACTGTAACAGGTAGACTCCCCAGGTGCTGGACCTCCTCCCAGCTCGCTAAGCTATTGCACCTCAGCTCGACAAAGCTGAGCTTAATTAACCAGGGGGGTGTGCTACTACTGGCCAATAATGAGCCATGGAGAGAGTAGCATAAAAGGATATGGAAGTGGGGGTCCAAGGGCCTTTTTTTTGGTGGAGAATTATGGATTTTAACCATCTGGCCAAGCAGGAGGGGTGGGGAGAGGAAAATGATATGCCTGACGGACGGCTCTAACAAAGATGTGGAAAGAGAGAGGGGCGTGTCTGAGATCACAAGCTGAATTACAGCAAGCGTGACTGGGCTATTGTGTGGTGTGATGGGTTGGTTATTCACAGCTGGGGCAGCCCAAATTGTTCTTTTATATTCTTTTATTCTCCTTTATTGAAGCCAGAGGGGCTTGGGAAATGATTAACAGGCAGCACAACAAGACAGACCCATTGTCAGCCTTTCCCTCTCAATTTAGTCCCCATCCATTTATTTTCACCACTGTCTCTGTGATGCAAATGCACAGGCTTGCTTGGTTAACTTTGCCATCACTGGTCAGGTCCTAGAGAATTGGTTGGTTGGTGCCAAAATCAAAAGGCTTGTTTTTGCTTCTATTTTCATAATGTATGATATCTCTACAGGAAGCATTTTTGTGAGTTTTGTCTATAACTTTACAAATCTCTCACAGCAACTTCAGTTGTTCAGAAGAAGGTTTACAACATAGCCATCTTCACAGTCATCTCAGATAATACTTTGACATATGCCCGTATAACATGGAACAACAAGGCTCATGCAGCCAGCCAAGTCACCCACCATGCTCCATGCTCAACCCCCTCCTCCTGCTCTGCGTCTCTGTTATGCTTCTTCCATCTGGTGTCCATTTTGCAGCCCACCTCTTCTGGCCCTTAGGGGGGGTCGGGAGCAAGAGAAACCAGGGCCAGCTTAACAAAACCTCTCAAAGGGCACCAGTCCCTCCTGCCACTCCATAAACCCAACTAGATGGAGTTTTCATGGCAATTAGGGCAGAGAGATGAGTGGCTCTTTTCCAGGCACCCACTGGCCTTCCTCTGCCACTACTATGGACGCACATCTTTCACACTGAAGCCATTAGCACGGCTGGCCCGCTGGCAAGGACTAATTGTTGGCCTCTCAGGAAATGACAGTGGCTCTAATGGTCATGCCGTCATTTAGAGGCTCTTAGATCAGAGACAGTTGGTTTACAATGACTGGAGATGTTCAGTCCACACCATACTTAATTTTTTACTGGTTTCAGATGCTATCATTAGATGCCACTAAATTTGCAAAACACTTTGATCTTGTCTTAACTAGTTTAAATGACCCAATTCTGAACAATATTAAGTTCCATTATCATTGTACAACCACACTGATGAATGTTTTTGTATGTTTTAATTATGCACTAGGATTATATTCTGATGTAAGTAATGCATCATTCTGTAGCAGTACATGCAAGGCTTCAGCCCTGTGTGTAAAAATACAGCCTGCACATTCATTTCAATGAGGACAGTTGAGCAGCACAGTGGGGATGTCGACATAAAGTGATGAAACAAATGCAGGCAAAATAGTTGAACTGGCTCAACTTTTACTGCTACACATTGTCATATAGAAAGGCCAATCAAATAGATGCAAGTACACATTCCTGGTAGATTACTTTGTAACATGAACATATTTTCATTGTTTACCTTGCAATCTTAACAACAAAAGATAAAATAGTTGTAGCTGTAATAATTCTCCAGGTGTATGCAGCAGAAACGACGACCCCAGACGACCAAGCAGAGTTTTTAGTTTATTTAACAAAGTGTATTGCATTGCAAGAAGCTTAAACCACAGAACGTGTTTGATTGACCAGCTGAATAAATTGATAAAGAAAAGTGAATACACAAGAATCTAAATCACAAGACCTTTCAGTCTTCTATTTTATCTCATTTTCAAGACACACACTAAAGGCATTTGCTGCAAGAATTAGAATACAAAGAAGTCTAAAGATTCCCTATCTTTGGAGCGCCCCACCCCCCAAATGCACACACAGTGCACAGCATATCATCTAATAAAGTCACTGAGCATTTCATTGATATCATTAGGAGAGCCTTGTTAAGATTTGATGCTTGATCAGCTCTCAAGCTCCCCGCCTGGTGGTGTCAACTTCCTTGCATTCAGATACAATGCGGCAGATATGTTCCAGTATATACCAGGTGGTGGTATATGACTCGACTATGACTCGGCCTTAATTTGTACAAATTCATAAGGCACACCTGAGCTTAAAGTATGATTGTGAAGAATTTTGAATTACTCTTTAATGACTATGAATGTGCTCCTTAATTTGACTGTTTTCCTCATCAGACTGCAACAGAAGTGCTATTACATGCCATTAAGATTCTGTCCCTCTCTGTCCTTTTTATTCCATTGTTCATCCTTTTCAACATGCAAAGCTCACAGCACACTGACAGCTATAACACAAACATCGCTGCATGAGTAAAGTCTGTTTTATCTATCCAATCACAGGAGGGCCTACACAACCAGAAAAAAATCACATATTGAGGATGACTCATCATTGGGACTCACACATTAAAATACAGGCTTTGTTTTCCTGAGGAAATTGACAGATTATTTGTATTGGCTCCTGTTGTTCAAATGATTTTAGCAATGTTGGAGTTTGAACAAGATGCCAGGGTAGGACCTCAGTTCAGTCCAGTACACAGTGCTAAACTTTTAAAACTTTTTTTTTTTAAGTTTATAAAGGCTAAAAGTTGAATACTGCCACTCATAACTAGTGACTTTCTAATATATAAACTTTCATTATATGATCAAAATACACTTTGAAAAATATCTAATAGGCTCAGTTACACATGAAATATTACTTCCAGACTTTTACACTGTCCCATCTTAATTATGTCAAAAGTTAAAAATCCTCCTCCAACCTGCTTGTCTTAAACTACATTTTCTTCTTTCTGATTAGATTTAATAGGTAAAATCAATAAAGAAAATTACTTTTTATCTGAATTCACATTAACAGGGTACTTCATTACTGAATAAGAGTACAGTAAGTCCTCCCAATATTGTTCCACCAGACAGATGTAAGAAAGTATTTCATAACAACTGAAAGCTTTGGCAGAAGAAGAGATCTGGTCAATCCAATATCAATGAGTATATTATCTCTTTAAACTCTTAACAATACATGCCAGTATCCCCTGTTTGTTCATTCATAGAAAGCTCATGTGTTTGTCTACCCAAAGCCATGAGTGATTACTGTTCATTGGAAGGGGCAGCCCTTTAATTAGTCAGGGGTCTCTAGGGAGCCATTACCACAGGGGAATCTTGCCTCTTTATTAGCCCATTTTAATATTGACTAAGAAAAGAGATACACGGGGTAGGACAATTTGGTTTCCTCAGACGGGACACCAGCTCCTGTGAATATGCATGCTGGGATGTGGGCTGTGGAGCAGTTGGGGGTTGTGGGGACATGTGACAGTGGTGATGGATGACCCAGATCGGGCATCATCTGGGGTTCCTCACACACTAACAAAAGGGGTTGCAAGTTCCACTGGACTTATGATAAAATAAAGCACTGTGGAGAGCAATGCAGAAAAGGAGAAGTGAGAGCCATTTCTGATGAAAATGAGGTAAAGGGTTAGGAAAGTCTGAAGGATTCCTCTCTATGGATAAGGAATATAAGAACAAAAATCTGTAGTTTAAGGTTCAAAATGAGTTAAGAGGAGTTGCTCTGGACCTTGGTCAAGGACACCTAGGTAGGTTGAATATTTCCCAATGCTGGGGTTTGATGTTTCAGCCCACAGCAAACCCTTATCCATAGAACTTGGAACAAATGATTTAGAATAAGCTGTGGTACTAATGATTTCTCCCAAAAACGAAGTCATTCCTGTCAAAGTCATCCTTTTCTCTTGTACCAAAGTTATAGATGGGTGAACCCATCAAAGTGCAGACACTAATTCCTACCAAGGACAGACTTGATCTCTTCCAATTTCATCCCTACACTTCTTTGAAAGCTTCTTTAATTAAAAGTCAGAGTGGAAAATGAACACATTTAACTCCACAACTCCCTCTGTCTCTTACTTTCCTTTACTCCCTCTCCTTGAGTCCATTTTCATGTGTCTACAATTGTTCCCTGACTCAGCTGCTCATTTAAAATGATGTCAAATCAAGAGACGCATCACAGGGGTTGACTAATTACCAGCCCTGGTGCATGTATTTTAGCCATCTTTTTTGGGAAAATAGAGATTAGAGAATCAAGAGGCATATGTTTTCAGGCACCAACCTTGGAAAGACCTGAGACGCATCATTCACTGCTAAGTGGCTTCAGCGGTGTATCAAGCCTTTCAGAAACTTCCCGAATGCAATTACAGCAGGGGATTATGTCTCTTACTCCACACTAGGATAAACTCAAATTGGCCACAGTGTGTGACTAAGTGTATGTTTTTTCATGCATGTGGAAGTGGAAGGGATTGTTATTGGCAGCTGATCCTTCCTTAAGGCCTCTGTTTCATCATGCTGACCGGGGATCCTGTTTGGACCGGGACAGCATGGTAAACAGAGAGATCAAACTGTCTTTCTACAGCAAGTGTGGTAGTATCGGTACTTCTGCATACCCTAAGAAGGCACCCATTGCCCCCTGAAGTGGAGAGGAGTCAGAACCGCAATGAAAGGCAGAGAATCTTCACATAAAACAATAACAAAAAAAACCCTCTGTTGTCACTGATTTATTTGGAGACATATAATCTGAAAGTTGAGATCCTGTCCTGGAAGAGAATTAGAGGACAATGATTTGTGAGATCTGTCAGATCCAAACTTCCATTTGCTGCACTGATCATATCAGGTGAGGGTGTGCCATCTTTATGCTTTGTCCAAGTAGTCAGAGTGTGGTTTATGAAATAGCTACATCAAACAGGCAGACAGATGACAGACAGACAGATAGATGGAGGAGAAAAAAGAGAATGCCACTGTTTGAAGAGACAAATGTTAGAATGCTGTAAACTAGGCAGTGGAAGTTTTGAATGCAGCCATCGTTAAGAACTAAAACCGGACACCTACATTCTCCACAATGCAATTTGGCCACCATTCCACCACCAGTCTGAGATTAAGGTGTGTTATGTGTTAGTAAGCTTGTAGTCTTCAGCCCCAGCTGACACTTACTAGAGTGACATCATTTGAGAACATTTATCAGATTAAACACAGCTCCCTCACAAAAGATGTTATACAACATATTCACATATGCAGTAGCACTTCTCAACACCTGGAAACAAACGTGTGTGAATGTGTAAAATTGATTTAAAACTTAATTAAAATTAAATTCACCTTTAAAGTATGTGAAGACATGGGTTCAGTACGTATGGAGCATTTGATCAGATCCATCCCAGGGTATAGTAAGATTTTCAGACATGTGAAGCGCTCTACCTGAAGTGTTGACAGGGGTACAACACATAGGCAAAACAAGCTCCAAGTTCAAACCAATCACAAGTTGTCTATGGCAAATTTGCACAGAGAGCAAATAAAAAGATGGTTTCACTCATTGATAAAAAAACGAGTTATGGTCAGTCAGCTGGCCAGTCACCTGAGTTACCGATTGAATCACTCCTGCATACATCACTGTATCTTATAACTAACTCAGTCAGTTACTAATCTCTGAGTGTGTTTTATATTAGTTGTTTCATTTCAACTTGACAGACATATGAGTGAAACAGGAGTTTCCACACTTGAACCATCAACATCACAATAAAGTCAGGGGGAAAGGTGCTCTCTGTTATTCTCCTTTCTTCCTCTGAGCCACAGAGGGGTCACATGTGTGGCTGCGATTGAGGGGCATTAGTGCTCCATGGTAATCAAAGGCAGAGGATAGAGAGGGAGGGAGGCAGGGATATAAAGGGACTCAGTTGGATGCCAAAGCAGCCCCCTCTGCACCCAGTGCCTTTTAATTAGGCTCACAGCAGGGACGCTGCACCTACACACACACACACACACACACACACAACGCTCATCACTCACACACAGATGCATCCACATACTCATATAAACTGACAGTCACATACCTTTTTCTGCTTCATTATTCTAGGGTGTCATGTCCATTTTCAGTTAAATTGGGGTTGGGATGTCTGTTGTCCTGGAGTTGTTGGGGGAGCAAAGAGGCCGTTCTGATGTTCCATTTTTCAGGTAACTCTGCTGTGTTGTGGGCTTTTTGTCTAACAAAGGGATTATAGATGTCATGTATGCTCAGAGGCGTCCATTTATAACCCCTAAGGCATTGCACAGTCTCTGTATCTAATATCTGCCAAAATGTATGAACCCACATTAAAATTTAATTGTAGAGGAGAAGTGGCTGGTACATTAACATGTTTCTTTTTCTTCAGTTCAATCACTTATTAATTGGAAAAAGCATATTTTTATTTGGCCAATGTGTGTAAATTGGCACATGCTGGTTGTGCACACAGCTTTGAGTTCATCCATGCAGTTTTATTTTGTATCTAAATGAATTTCTTGAAAGTTGTGTGTCATGCTAGTTAAATAATTGATCATTAAATATTGCAAGTTAACCTGCAAATTGCAAGTGTTCATTCAATTTTTTTCAATTTTACTTTTCTGATCTAAAAAATCCAACTACCGAACTGGAAGTTCTGTAATAGTGAAGGGGAATTAACCCGTAAATTCTTCTCTGGCTTTATAAAACTATCAGAGCTGCATAGTTTCAAGCATAAACTTTAGTATCTCAGCTCATTAGATGTACCGACCAGATACATAAATATCAATATATTATATAAATATCATGACATCAAAGGAACATTAAAACTAATAGTATTTTGTTGAATCCAAATGTGTTGTCACACAGAGACAAACTTCAAATAATTCCTCCCTCCTGGAAAAAACTTCTCTTGAACAGGAACAGTTGACTTTTGACTGGGAGTGTGATAAGTTAGAATAGTGCTGTGGTTTTTATATGCCAGGTGCATACCTGAGTATGAGTTTATCAGCTGAGAAGTGCTGACCATGAATTAGTATGCAAACAGTAGAGGGAGGGGGGTCTTTGATACATGAAGGTCAAAAAAGATACACTTATCTTTTTGATTTTAGTCACATTAATTTAGTATGAACAGTCAGGATATCATCATCATCATCATCTTTTATGTGGTGCTGTGTCTGAAAAAAGTAAATTTTTGAGTAAATTATATAAAAACGTTTGCGCAGTTAAATTATGTTATATAAAACAAGGGTGAAGGCAGAGCCCAAACTGTCAGGTTTCTCTGTCATGAAGAGCCAGAGGCTGTATTGATTATTTGACAATACAACGGATATCAATATATTCCTCTGTTTTTGAACTTCTACCAAAAATGAAATGTTCCTACTCTAATGTCTCAATTTTAGTGTCACATTTTCAACATTAATTGGTAACTCTTTATTTTTTATGTCCAGAATGTCCTGATAATTTTCAAGGAAGATTCCTGGAAAGATCTATTTAGTTTGATAGATAAAATACTAAGTTCATATCCATTTATTATTAATTTACTTTATTGAAATTTTAAACTTGTTACCACCTTTTATACTTAATTATTGCATTAGTTCAGCTTCGTCATGTCTTTTTTACATTGGTGGTCATTACGCAAATTGTTCAAACACCATCCATCCATCCATTATCTGTACACCGCTTAATCCTCTGCAGGGTCACGGGTGTTCAAACACCGAGTGAGTGAAATCACACAGCTTCAGCTGTTAAACTGAAACACAGAAACAAGGAGACTAACATACAGACAAAGTTCACTCGCATGTTCAGCTGACAAGCCATGTACTGACTAAAAGATTCGTTATGTGTTATGTGTATGTTATATATATGTATGTTAGTAATTAGTTGTCTGTGTACTAAAGTGTACCAATTGAACTCTACTTACACAATAATTTGGACTAAACTATATAGTGCTTTTGAAACTTGATTGGAAAAGTATTAGGAAACCAGCCATTAATACATGAACAGTTGATGCACAGCTCCATTGTCAAACTTTGCCCTTTAGAAGGCACCAATTATTGTATCTTCCAGAGGGGACAGTAGATAGTGAGGTGGCCTGGTGGACTGGTCAGGTCAGCTGCAAAGGCTAATGGTGTATTGAGCTATGGACAGGCCATGGGTCAAGAGGCCTAGGTGGCTCAGCTGCTCCACACCTGTGGTCCAGCGGGGATAAGGTGGGGGTGTGTGTGGGTGGGTGGAGGATCTCAGCATTTCACCCCACTTTGAAGAGATACAATCGTCCCTCATCAAGTCCATCTCTCCAACCTCCAACACCTCATGAATCACCCCCCCAAAAAAACAACCCTCACTGAGGGGGCTGCGGATCAGGAGACAGCGATGACCATTAGCGGCCCTTCATTCATTTATGTCAACTGTTTTCCTTTCTCTTTTCACAAATGCCTGACATTTGAGGAATTGCAGACCAACACAGTTCACATTGCAGACTGCAGGAACAACTCACAGGAGTGTCTGTAACATAACCAAAGCTCTTTCTAAAATCAGGTGCATCTGTTTGCTAACAGGTCACAATGTGCTCTCTCACAATAAATATCAAACAACTAAAACAAAAGAACCAAATTTAGATTGTGATTTATGAATATAATTTGTGATGACATTACAAACTATATCAACACCAACCAATTATGTGCTTCTTGACTTAACATTCATGAGATGTTAATGAGCTGAAATGCCCTAATTCAAAGCTGTCTGTGATATTTGGATTTAATTGGGTAATGGTACTCAGCTGCTGACCATTTTGGGTGGCAGAAAAACTTTCAGCTGCACTGGCTATAACACAATTTACTTTCCTCTCTCATCATGCAGAATTGCTTCACAAACAAGGCAGCATCTGCAGAAAAGAATGATTTTGAAAGAGGTTATGTTTGGTTCTTTTTGATTAACACAAACTCAAGAAGCTTAATTCATGTGGCAGCTCACAAACAAGGAGCAGCATTTGCTAATTTAAGCCCAATTCACATAAAACCCACCAAAAAGTATGTATGGATGGATTAGCTTTGAAGTATCCAGAAGACAAAGGGCAGCTCTTCACACAAGTATGTTGCATTGTCACACCCCATTCGTGTTCTTAAGTGCTTGAACTTGGATTCCCTCACTCCATCTTCCCCCTCCTGCTTCCTCCAGAGGCAGAGAGGCGTGACATGACTTTGGCCCTGACCCTGGTCCCTACCTGGATGTTTTGTTTGGAGCGGGTGGAGATCAGATGTTTTTGGTCATTACACCGCTTCTCATTAGGTCTCCCGTCTCGTCCAAATAAACCAAATGAGACAGTGTTTAATGTCCAGAATCCCTCCTTGCCCCCGATCTAAGGAGGGTGTGTGTGTTAGGGTGCATCGAGCCAAATTACCCCAACGTCTCGTTCAGTGATGGCACCTGGGCCCCCTTGTCGCTCGGGGGAGGTTAGCTCAGGGTAGGGGAATCCACAGGGGTGGGGCGGCGAGGCTGGCCCCAGCTGGAGGAAGCTAAAGAGCTAAATGCTGATTGGGGTAGCTTGGATGAGAGAGGTGTTTGAGTTTCAGCATCAGGAGAGTCAATGGGGGGACTCATGGGGGTTCTTTTGTTTGAGGACATATGGGAGAATCCAGCACAACTGTGGAAAATTCCAGCGTTGAGGTGAACACATTTATTCAGTGTTTGTTGAAAAGGTTTCTCAATAGAACACAGGAGACTTAGTACACTTAGTACACTACTGTAGCCTTCTGTGATGCCAAGTATGTTACTGACGTGCAAGTACACACACACACACAAAAAAACAGAAAACAGACATGTTTAAATTTTGGTGGAATGGACAGGCTCAAATTGTTCAGCACCTCATGTTGGTGTGTTCTCAAAGTAAGAAATTGTTGTGATGTGCAAATAAACACATATATCACATACGTATGCATGCTTACATTGTGTATGAGTTGTTGTGTTCAAAATCAATAAATCCTTTAAATTGTTCTTTGAAGTTTTTCGGGGGAACCTTATGCCTTTATTCGAGAGGTGACAGGGAACCTGTGGCTCAGGAGGGACAGCAGGTCCACCCTGCTGCCATTTGTGTGGATGGATGAATGGGTGAATGAGAGGTATGATATAATAGATATGTAAAAAAAACAGAACAAAACAAAAAAAAAAAACACTATATAAATGCAGTCCATTTCACAAGAGTGCAGGGCACACTAACATGACAGGTGGAGTGGGAGTGAAACGATATGCTTCATTATCCTCTCAAAATTTGAAGCTATAGGCTACATAAAACAGATAACTCATAAAATCAAGAAGTGTTTTACATTGCTTACTGTGATAATTGTGTTGATGCCACATGTATATTAAATACGTCTGTCATACTGTTTATAGTTGTAATGCTTTCATTTTGATCTCAGGCGGTTGGTTTGATAATACATAAAAGCCGTGTAGACAGTAATTGCACATATTGGACAAATCAAGCTTGCAAAAGAACTGATGCAAAAGATTTCTTTGATAATTTTTTCCCAATTCTACAACAATGGTCCTGGGCCAAACTACAACTGGGGATGTTGCAGTTCAGTGCATTAAACATCTAGGCCACCAGGGTACACCAATTATAGAACGCAAATATGTCCTGGTTTTCTTAGTCTTTTATGATACTGTATTTACAGCAAAAGAGCAAAGTTTAAAAGCAATGTGCTCAACTACTTTAATTGCTTTTCCAGCAATTTCCCTAGCTGCTAGAAAGGCAGAGGGCAGAGTTATGATTTGCTCTGTGACTGCTCTTTTTCAGCCTGGTGTGTTTAAGATGACATGTCTACTGCAATCAGTATCAAGGAAACAGTCCATGTAATGGTCATTTCAAACCTATCTGGATATGATCCAATCTGTGACGATGACATGAGATGAAGCCGAATTGATGGAGGACATGAAAAGCCTTTAACTGATGGCTCATTCTCAAACATTTCATGATATACAGTGCAGGGAAAAGTTTAAAGGATTGAATATACGTTAGCAATTATGTTGTGTTACTGCATAATCAATTTTTTATTGCTTTCAGCACAATTTTGCACGATTTTTTAATGCGATGATACAAGAGCACATTGTACTTCAAGGCCAAGAAAGCTCACAGACAATGTTGGGAAGTTTAGTTGAGTGGCTCAATCAATTGATCAGTTAATCAATAAATCAAACTGTACAATCTATCCACTTAACCGACAATTAAGTCTAAAACTAATTTATATAGTACATTATATTCAAAGACCGTGATCCATTAAGGAATCAGTGTACCTGACAACAGTGTCAGTCCTAGCTTGCTTGAAGCTATAACTGAAGCTCTGAGAACTTTCAATAATTTTATTCATACAGAAATGCACATTGAAATGCAAAAAGCTGAGAACACCTGAAAAATGAATATGATGAGTGTAGGTTTTATCCATTCCTAATGCATGAATATTACATTCCTGTAGAGCACTAACAGAGCCATGCTGGGCAGCTGAAGTCTAGAAATCAATCCACATTAAGACTTTTGAGTATGTATGAGAATAGGCTGCTGTATCAAATGTTATTTTAATGTATCTGTCACCTGACTTTTACCAACCTGGGCAAAAAAGCTCTGCACATGCTCATCTGATGGGTGAAAACACCATAAAATTTAAGCTGACAGGCTGCACTTTTACTTCATAATCATTGTGTCACTTCACACATGTAAAGTAATGACTGCCATAAGCAGGACTGCACTCAGATACGCTTAAATGCAAACACTTCAGGGCATCCCTGGCACTGTCATTAATACTGAGGCTCATGGGTAACAGATGTGGCCCAATCAAAGATGAGCATGGAGACAAAAATAAATCCATCACCTGACTGAAGGGGAAAATTAATCTTACAGCCTTCAGCAATACAAAGGTAGGTTTATAGGCCCTGTTTCATTTAAGCATGGATTCCAACTTATGAAAAAGGAAATTCTGGATATTTTGGAAACTGCAACCCAATAGTCATTAATCTATGACAATCATAGCCATCCTCTCTCAGGTCAGTGACATTGCACTGATGAGGAAAATTGCTATTTCAAACATGCAGTTGCAGACAACCAAGAACATCCTTCCCATTGCAACACAAACCATTAAGTATACACTTCACCAAAGAAAAATCAGCATTCAACAAACCAGAGCTTTGTGGTATTCACACTGATATCCTCTCTCCATTTCTGTCAAATCCAATCTCTTAGCAATCAATTACAGTTTGAAAAAGCAAATCGTCCCTCTGATGATAAGCCCAGGATTATGATCACAACCGTTTTCTAATTAGAAAAAAAAGCTATTCTCAAACTTCAAATTCATGAGGCGTCAGCAGAGCTGGTGGTAGTGAAAGGTGAAGCTAGTGTTCTGAACATGTGCAAATAAAGTCCCATCTCATTAACTTTAAGTTATGTCTGTACATGTCCCCAGAATATAATGGCCGTCTCTTGACGGTACATAGATTAACACAGATCCTCACTATTTTGTTCAGATGTGCTTTTAGGAATATTAAAACACAAATGAGGCCACGGAAGACTTGACCTCACTGATTTTGAATGTGTCAGTGGAAAATCCAGGCAAGGCACGCTTTTCTAACATCTTCAGCATTTCTCATGGAGATCTCAGCACATATAAACATTAGGTAATTGGAAACCAATAAGCTGCCTTAAAGAGATGATTGTGCATCTAAGAATTTGGATGAAATTACATTTTAAAAGGAAAAAAAAATCGAGAAACTCTGCTTGACAGTGCACAGGGCACAGGATAGTTCACAATTTACATAATACACAATACATTGCTTATTTGGAAGTTAAGACAAAGACAGACATTAAGGTTATTACCCAAACATTCATTTGATTTGTAGAGCCATTTGTGGAGTGCATAGATTTATGATACAATGGACAATTGTAACAGGTATTTTGATTGCATTCACTTTCAGTATGATGTAAAAAGCAATATTATTAATCTATAACATGTCTGACTAAATCTATGCATACTGCAAAATAACACATCTGTAAAATTTAGTTCTGTTCTGTTCTGTTCTACACAGTGAGGGTTTTAAAGGATGATGCTGACGATTTTCTGGCTGTATTCTACTACTTTGCTATTGCCACAAAAATAAATAGATAAATAAACAAAATAAAAATGAAAAGACAAAACCAACAATGTGTTAATCTGCTCCTTAACACTTTCTGACTTCTTCAAATCTGGCAATGCTGCTTCCATTCCTCTGTGCACAGATATTTAATTAAAATTCAAAAACTTCTTTGAGCAAAGGTCTGGGGCATCATAATGTCTAGCTTGCATCCCTCAGTTCAGATTTGAGTGGGTATGTTCTGCAAAAGATGCTCTGTACTTTGTCTCATAGTGACACTCCACTTTTAATAATCGCTATGGTGTCTGAGACATTCTGGTTTTGAGCAACCTGTGGGAAAAATTAACATTCAAAAGTCTGTTTATTCTTGTCTCAAAGCTCTGTTTTTGTTGTCTACTTTTCTCTTCATAGAGCACGCCATGTGAAGTTACTTTTCTTTGACTCATTTATTTTTCCAACTGTTGTCTTTTGTCTTGTCTCTTCCACGGTGTGTAGCTGACTTACTGACTTGGGTAGCAATGCTTATTGGAATGCATAGACTTGACTGGCCGAGTAGCATCATATAAGATGATTCATAACATATATATAGAGTCTATGTTTATAATGCATGCAATTGGTCTGTGACTGTGAGTTTTCTAGGGCGCTAAGCCATTGCCGAAAAGGCTAGATATGTTGCACTGCAGAGCCACACTGCTGCATGCCTAAAAAAAGACACAAGCGATTTCTTAAAACTGTAGGGCACTGCAGTTTTTAGCAGATGTCACTCAAACAAGGAGAAACAGCACATTTTGGGAACTATTTTCAGTGGAGGATTAATATACATGAAGTGCTTAAGTGAGTATTTAGAGCAGCAGCATGGTGTATGTGGCGTTGAGTCAAAACAAACCACAGTGTGTGTGTTCATGGTAATGCAGGAGAAGAAGGTGTCACCCAGTGTAACAGTGTGGCTTGTTGTGTGTGTTTTTAATAGTTTTCGGACAGCAATGGGGCTCTATGGCACAGAGAAATAACATATATCAAGCTTTGATAAACACACTGTACCTGTTAAGATAAATCAGTAGGATAAATTCATTATTGGTGTTAATCTTTTCAGAGGACTTGCTGAAAATAAGAAAAGTACAGAAGAGCACCAGAAACATCAGTTAATTTAAATTCCACTCTTCACCACTCTTGAAAGTTTATCCAGTGCTACACAGTATTTCAGGCACATTTCATCTCCTCCTGACAGCAGACATGACAACTTATTGACAGCTGCAGTTTTGACATGTAAAGGTTAGACTGAGCAGTGTTTCCTGTCTTTGACCTTTATTGGACAGGTAGTGCGTAGGCCCCAAGGGGCTTTACTGTTCTTTTGGCCAGGTCAGGACCTCACTGACACACACACACACACACACACACACACACACACACACACACGCACGCACACACAACCAAACACTGGACAGATGGCAGAGCAGGCTGAAATGACTTGTAGTCCCTGAGGGAAGCCAATCAAACATCGTCACTGAAAAGATGAAGTAAACAATGACACAATCCATCAATCGGGCCATCAAATGACCAATTATACACTGAAAATCCAATAAAAGATCTCATCCACTGCCCAGTGATGACAGGGGCTTTTTGGACAACAGAGAGATTCAGTGTGGATATGTGTGTTTAGACTTTCTTGATTGATTAATCTTATGTGCTGCGATGTAATTTAACTAATGATTTAGATATATATTTATGATAATATACCGTATGACGTATAACAATTGGACAATTGGCCGCTTCTGAAGTTTAGTATTGCTGCTCAGGGAGACACACATGCACACTGAGTGTTACAGATTTTCCTTCCATTTTACTCTCCAATCCTCTACCCCATAGAGAAATTCTTGTCCTCAAGGAAGTGGAAAGTTTATGACCAGCAGCCACATGATCAGATGTCACTCTTGGACACAGTGAATGCTGTCCATACCTGCAGAGGATTGCCAGGGATGAATCAAGCATCAAAAAGATTCTTTCCCAGGTGTATCACAAGAGAGGAGATGTGGTGGGACAAGCGTGACGACATTGTATTTCTATATCTGTTGCTATCCTATATTAGAATGTATATAGAATATGTATAGTTTTGTATTGCACTACTTATTACTTTAGTTTCACTTTTGGCTCTTGGAATTGCTGCCTGGAAAAACAGCAAACAAAAATTTTATTGAAACATATTGAGCATTCTTGATAAATGTTTGTGTCATATACTGTTTAGTTTATGCTAAATAAATAAATATAGAGTGATAAATAAGACTAGATGAATGAATGAAAGATATCTCAAAGACAACAGATACATACTGTAATGCAACATTTGCTGTTGTTAGTTCTGGAGAGAATTAATTTGAAAATAATGTTAATAATGTTAATGTACAAATGTTGATTCTGAGATGTTTATAAAATGCTTTGGCTGCATTAATACATTTTGGATTTGAGGTTATCTGTTGTGCTGAGCTGCATGTTCGTAAAGAGAACTACAGCTCTGAAAAAGTGACCTGTGTGCTGAGCTGTAACATTTTTGTCAGAGTCTCTATGTAATGTGTGAATATTTATTGCTTTGTTTGTCCAATGCTTTGATTTATGACTAAATACCTACAAAACTCATTCCCATCATCCTCAGTGCTAATTAGTGTTATTTAGCAAATGTTATATAATAACATGCTAAACTAAGATGGTGAACATGGTAAACATTACACTTGCTAAGCATCAATGTGTCAGCATTGTCACTGTGAGCATGTTAGCATGCTAACATTAGTATTTAGCTCAAAGTAGCACTATGCCTAGGTACAGCCTTGCAGAGCCACCTGCTAGTCCCTGGAAGTTTAAGTGTTAAATGCATCAAGTATTTCAAGGTGAGACTTAAATCAGTGGTTTAGGAACAATGTGGGTTCCCAGTCAGCTACAGTAACAGAGAGAGAAATATTTGCTGATAAGACAAGGATTGTGTGTCGGAGTCGTTCCACAATGGTTGGCTATGTGAATGGAAACACTTTGAACATGCTAATTGAACTAATTGAACTTACTCATTTAACTGCTTAATGCACTGCAACACATAAATGTCTGGGTGATGGTTTTGATGTTTAAATGTAGCCAAGATGGAGCTTTCGAACAGTTGAATTTTATTATTCTGTTAGGGTTTGGGCCTTGGCCTCTGTCTCTCCTTGTGTTTCCTGTTGTTTTCCCCTCCTACTGTGTCATGTTTGTCTGTCTGTCTCCGTGTGGCTGGGCATGGACTTCTGGGTTCCTCCTCCTACCTGCTCATCTGACTCTCTACAGCTGCTGTCTCACCTCACCTGCACCTAATCTCATCAAGCCCCAGCAGTATATCACCCCGGCTCAAACACCCAGACTCCGCCAGATTGTTCAGTCACTACTGCAGTAACCTGACATCTGGGCTACTTCTCCTGAGAATACCTGTTCGTTCGTACTTTTTGTGTCTGTTCCTGATCTTCAGTTAACCTTCTGCTCCACGCCACAGATCCTCTACGCCTGCTCCACCACCACTCCAGCTTCAACTCGCCTCGCCTCAGTCTCAGCAGCCTGTTTGGTCTCCACCTTCACCCCCTCTGCCTGCCACGCTCCACTGGACCCGTCCACCCCAGCCAGACCACCCCCAGCCAAGCCTCCAGCCTGTTTTTCTCCTGTAACTAAATAAATTGTCAACACCACTCGGTCTCCTTGTTGTGTCTGTTTTTGGGTCCTACTGTTGAACTGCCATAACATATTCTCTCTTTATTTTGTATTTTCAATGTCAAACTTTCCTCTTATTCAAATTTCAATACAGTACAAATATGGATGTACTCTATCTCAAATGTATGTTAAGTTGTCCTGCAATGAAAATGGAAATAAATAATGGTCCATAGTGCCTTTCACAAAGCTGTTCCTCATAGACTGTACACATTGTATAATATCATGGTTTTGACTTTTTGGTTTATTCCTGTGTTTTTTGTAGTTTATTTTTTTGTATTTTTTTTAACTCCAGTGGGGGTTTTTTAGTGTTAGTGTTTTGTGTTTTTTCTGTGTAGTACTGTCTCCTCATGCGCTGTTCCAGAGGCTGGGGGCATGGTTTAGGTGCTAGGGCTCTCTACAGACACAGCTGTTCCTCATCTCGCTGATCAGCAGCAGCTTAAAAACCCTCGTTCTCCTGCAAGCTGCCAGATTGCATTGATACCTCCTGTGGTATTGTTGGCCTGCCATTGTTTGCTCCTTGAAGCTTCATGTGCTCCTTTGTTCCTCTTCGTAGACTAAACAGTTCCTGTGCCTCCAGTACCTCTGACCAACCTCTTACCACTAAAACAGTAAGCTTCAAACTTTTCCTAACAAGCTCATCAGGAGTGGCCTCTTTTGTCACTGCGCCTTCGTCCTCACAGCGCTGAGGATGTTCTGTCAATAAATCCCTTAAACCCTTTTCCCTTGACTCTGTCTCCTGGGTCCATTTAAATGAAACTACTTCTGTCACAAATAATAAATACACATTTGTTTTACTTGCAACCACATACAGTACAACGTAAGCAAGCAGTGCCAAGCAGATGATGTATCTTACTACAGCTCTCCTTCAGAATCATCAGGTGGAAGTAGCTGTACAGTATGCATGGGGAGACTGTAGGTCGAGTTACAGCTGTCTGGCAAAAACTTAAGGTTGATGTGGCAATGCAGATTTTTGGGCAAGGCTGTAGGTGGAAGGGCAGGTTGAAGCTGTTTGGCTGAATATATTGGAGGAGGCAATGCAGCTTGGGAGTAGAGGTTGTAGGTGGAGGACCAACGTTGCAGTTGTCTGGCAGAATATTTAAGGTGGAGGCAGTGGCTGCAGCTCGCACAGAGAGGCAGGAATTCCAGGCTTCAGGCTGCAGCTGCCTGCAAGACTCTGCATGGGCTGGCAGAGGCTGTAGGTGGAGGATCAGGCTCCAGACCTTTTACAGAATCGGCAGAGGTAAGAGGTTGTAGATGGAGTTTGTGGCAGCAAGCTGCTGGCAGAGTCTGTAGGTGAATGCCCTGGCTACAGCTTTACACCAGAATCTGCATGAATAGCCTGTCGCTGCAGGTAACTGGCTGAGGTTGGAGGTCAAGTCCCTGGCTGCAGCTTAGTGTCAGAACCAGGGCCGTTTCTCGCTTCGTGGGGGCCCTTTGCAAGATGCTGTTTGGAGGCCAATAAATACAATAAACCTACATCTCTTTTAAAGTGCAACAATGAAAACAAACCAACGCTAAAAATAACAAAATAACATCACAGTCTCACGCTTATCAACATCACACTTAATATATTTATCAGTCACAGTCACAGTGTACAGAGGAATATGACAGTCCTGGGGCTTCCTGGTCAGGAAGTTCGGAAGATTCCTTTGCCTCAATGCCTGGAGTTCTAAAATATTTTAGAATTGCTCCTGCAAAAACAATGCTCCTTGTGTTACCAAGCAAAATAGATCATAAGCACATATTCCTATTTTATAATTGCAGTGATGTTGCACTAATACAGAAATTCATAATCTGTTTTAATATTAAACATTGTAATGTATAGTGTCCTTATAAAGCATGTACCCAAATACGTTTTCACTTTTAAGAGATTTCTGCATTAATTTACATTTTTATAAAGCAGAAGCACATTTCTAATTAGAGGCCTATCACTGAAAAAAGTAAAACAAAGCTGTCATTTGTTTAATGTGTTTTTTCTTATTCCAATAGTTGAAAAAAAATACTTTGCTCATTTAAACTAAACTTTCTAATTTATGTTTATGGTTGAATCGATTTTCTTTACTTTACTTTAATGTACTGTCAGCAAGGCACCAAACTGAAATTTTTCATTTTGATCAAAGCATTTTCATTAGATAGAGTATGATTTGTGCATGTGCATTCCTTAAAACTTCTGGCAGCAATTGTACTTAGGCACTTAGAACTGCATTCTGATAACGTTAAGGTTAGTCTAAGTCATTCCCGTTTTTAAACATGATTGGGCGTAATTTTCAGCCCTCAGATAAAGACTTCATAAAACGTTGTTAAATCAAGCCGGTAACTAGCCTGTACCTTGTCTGAAGTTTGTATGAGTGTATGCGTGTGTGAGCACTGAAACTTTTCGCGAGTTGAGTTGCTAAACTAACTTTACTCAGTAATACAGCAGAGGACTCGGCCCCTCTGCCGTGTGGAGAGGAGAGAGGTTCAAGTGGTAAAATTAATTTGAGCTGCTAGCACTGAGACCCAGGTAGCATGTTGTTGCTGGAGGAATAAGCTTTCTGGAGGAATAAACACACACTAGGCCACGACACCAGCCACACCAAGTTCTGCTCTCAATCCAAAGCTGTTTACGGGTGGGAGGAGTTTTTTTTTTTTAAACTGTTGGGGTTTAAAAAAAAAAGTTTTATCTTTCAACCTAATGTTAGCCGGAGCTAACACCGGAGTCGTCCCCCCCCATGCTGTCATCAATAATAAACGTCTTTAATGCCGGTGAGTTGCCTATATAATTTTAAAGTTACACAGTAGGCCTAAATAGCAAAAAAAAAAAAAAAAAGTGTTTTGATGCTGGGTGTGTGATGGCAAAGTGTGTAACTGTATTCTGCATATGGCTCATTACTTTTAGCCCCTCTTGATAGTCCTTAATAGATAAGATAAGATAAGATAAGATCAACCTTTATTCGTCCCGCAGTGGGGAAATTCACAATACAGGTCATCAGTGTTACATGGCTATATGAATAGAGTTCTAGAATCTGTAGAATAATGTATATGCCAGGACATCTCTGTAGCATGACAATATGTAATTTAAAATGGTATTTTGACACACATTTATTCTTTAACAAATATTGTGCCTTCTTGCGATGTCAAAATTGAAGTAGGCCATAATGCAATTGCTATGTGATTAATTGTGCAGCCCTAATGTATAATATTAGGGTGTGCCAAAATCATCTCATCTGTGTCTGAAAATACTCAGAGACCCCAGATCCATGCATGTGGAAATGTAAAGACTGTGACCATTCATATTCAAAAAGATCTGAACTTCTAAGACATATAAACTTGATCATCAACATTATGGGTGGGGCTATGTTTACCCCTGTACTTATGAGTATTGCCCATGCACATGCAAGACATGGAAAGCTCTGCTGACCCATCTAAACAAGTCCCATCCTGCTCAAAAATCCTCACAGAAAGATAGATTTTCAAGTGCCACATCTGTGACAACAATCAACTTTCTACTGAGACAGACTATTTTGAACACATTGGGACACATTTGAAAAATCATGAATCTGTCAGTTGCATGTTTGCTGATTGTTCATACAAAACAAATCTTTACGGTGCTTTCAGAACTCACAAATGGAGAAAACATACCCCCCACACAATTCATGATTTTAAGCCTGGAATTCTTGATCAACCTGTTGATAGTCCTGCTGTTGTAGAATCATTTGAAAGTGACACTACTGAGCAGTCAGATGATGATATACCATTGGGAGAACTTCCTGAAGAAGAATCAACAAATTTGACAAAAGTTATTGAACTAAAATTAGCCTCAGTCCTACTTAAGTTGGAACACTCTTTTCTGGTGCCAAGTGCAGCTGTGAATGAACTACTTGAAGAGTTGCGATATCTAATTGGTACTGCCTCTGTGCCAGTTGCCCACAAGACTATATTTGACTTCTTACAAAATAACAGTTGCAGAGTTGATGAATCTGTTGTGAAAGAGTTAGCCACTGTACTTTGCACTACTAATCCCATTCAAGCTGCAATAGGAAACCACGGTCCACTGTCGACTGCTTGGAAACGGAAGACATACTACAGAAAAAACTTTAACGTTGTGGAACCTGTTGAATATGTTTTAGACCGAAAGAATAATAAGTCTTTTCAGCATGTACCTTTACTAAAATCCTTGCAGCATGTGACGGGGAGTGGGGAAGGACTCAGGCGCAGACATCCGGATTGACGATAAATACGTCTTTTAATGGAAATGCAAAATCTCAAATAACAAAAAAACTCACTACAGGGTTAAGTCCAGCATAGTCCAGAGTCTAAACAGAACAGGTCCAAAGTCCAATCAAAGATGAATAACCAAACAAATCCAAACACGATGAAA
The DNA here is from genome assembly GCA_025331565.1 of Holacanthus passer. Lineage (NCBI taxonomy): Eukaryota > Metazoa > Chordata > Actinopteri > Pomacanthidae > Holacanthus > Holacanthus passer. The sequence goes on from JAFREQ010000005.1 coordinate 16,242,244, forward strand.
GCACTGATGGCAAGAGGCAACAAGAACAGGGGAACAGAAAAGAAAACAGAGGAGAACAAGAGAAGAGGAACAATCCGGCCATGGCTGAGTGGGGTGAAATGGCTTATATAGAGTCCTGATTAGTTGTTGGCTGCAGCTGGGATCACAGGTGAGTAGATGAGGTGGGAGTGGCTGGAAGGTGAGGTGAGGCAGAGGCAGGGTGAGGAGAAACACCGGGACCTGAGGTGAGAAGCTATGGCAGGTGAATAGTGACAGACTGACAGAACTTAGGCAGGTAAACAATGACAGGTAACTAAGACAAAACAGCAGAGACAAGAAACTAAGACCACGACAATGAACTAAGACATAACCAAGGCAGACTGAACTAAAACATAACAGGGCTGTAACAGACAGAACTAAGGCATAGAACACAGACAGAAAACCAAGACAGAAAACTACAACATAGAACTAAGAAACAACTAGGACACACAACATGACAGAACTACGACATCAGAACTACGACATGACCGACAGAACTGAAAGAACAGGACCATACTGACCGAAAACTAAGACATGAAAACTAAGGTAGGTAAACTAAGAGAACTAAGGCAGGAGAAAATCATAGCTAAACAAAACTAAACAGAGGCCTAGCAGGCAGAACTGTGACACAGCAACTTTTAAATTGTGAAACTATACTAAAAAAGACTATACATTTGAAGGAAAAACATCATCCAGTGGAGAGTGATAAACAGGTATATAGATCCTTTTGGGATGGACTTCTCTTTAAAAGAAATGCTATTCTCTCCAAAGAATGTGCAATTTCTTTGATTTTGTATGTTGACGACTTTGAAATATGCAATCCCCTTGGTATGTCATGAAAACAATACAAAATCTGTGCCTTGTATTGGATTTTAGGCAATCTGCCACCTGGTTGTCACTCCTTGTTGTCCTCTATCCATTTGGCTGCATTGATCAATAGCAATGATATCAAGGTCTATGGTTATAAAAAAGTGTTAGAGCCTTTGATTACTGATTTCATAACATTGGAACAACATGGGATTTTTGTGGATAAGCTGGGGAAAACTTTGAAGGGCACATTGCAGTGTGTTGTTGCCGACAACTTTGGCGCACACAGTATTGCTGGTTTTGTAGAGAGTTTTTCTGGCAGATATGTTTGCAGGTTTTGTATGGCAGATAGGTTAGAAATTCAGGATAAGGAAGTTGGAGCTGGAGGTTTCTCTCTGAGAACTGAGGAGATTCACACAAATCATCTGAAAACCCTTGAGGAAAATTCCATGAACAACTGTTGTGGTGTTAAGAGTAAATGTGTTCTGTCAGAAAAACTTACCACTTTCAATGTTACTAGTGGTTTCCCTCCAGACATTGTCCATGATTTATTGGAGGGAATAGTTCCTGTTGAAATATCTCTCTGTCTGACTGTATTAATTTCCAACGCTTTAAACAAGGCAATAGAGGATTTCCCTATAAATGGACTGATAAAACAAATCAGCCCCACTCTGTTCCACTGACCTATGTATCCAGGAAAACAATTGGTGGAAATGCACATGAAAACTGGAGTTTAATAAGATTTTTTCCACTACTACTTGGACAGAAAGTGCCCAAACTCCTTGCTGATTTGAAGGACATTGTGGAAGTTGTTTCTCCAGTTCAGACTCAGGAATCAATTGCATATTTGAACTTTAAGATCTCTGAGCACAGAGTTAGATTTAATGAGGTTTTCCTAGAGTCAAACATTTGCTTAACACCATTTCTTAGAGCATTATCCTCACTTAATCTGTGAGTTTGGTCTGTTAGTTGCACTATGGACCATGTGCTTCGAAACGAAGCACAGCTTCTTTCAAAGAGTTGTGCAACATACAACCTGCTTCAAAAATGTGCTTCTGTCCATGTGCTTCTGCACAAAGACATCAGTTTCTAATGGCACATCACCTTCACACATGGAGCTTTCTGAAATCTTTCCTAAATAACTCTTCCCATTGATGTTTTAAAAGAGGACATTGCATTTGCTCTTAAGCAGAGGTACCCAGAGTTGGATAGTGTGTGCTTGGCTAAGAATGCAACATACAGTTGCCTGAACTACAGGAAAGGAATGATCCTTGCACATGGCTCACTGGCAGGGCTGCCTGAATTCGTGGAAATAATCCAGATGATTGTTGTCATCAGAAAGCTGAGTGCATGGTACTGGGAACATTACAGAGCATATGAACTGAAAATGTGTCCCACGAAGGAGGTGGTACTGGTTGACCCAAACCAGCTGGCAGATCCATATCCATTGGCTGACTACACAATCGAGGGAATGTGGCTGATAACTCTGAAAAGATACATACATGTGTATGGTCAGTTTGGTGGAAGTGGAATGCAACAAAACATTCATTTTAAAATTTTGCTTCATATATTATACTTATTTCAGCTCAATATTTTATTCTTGGACTCCACTAGAGTATTTTTCCATGATTTACAGTTAATGGTCTTCACTTTCTCAGAAGATGGGGGGGACATAAAAACTTGTGTTAGTTATTGGAGCTAACAACAGAACAATTTAATTCAGTAGCTTTTCAGTGGGCAGGAACAGTCAGCCTGCTGGAGGAGGAGGTCTATGTTCAACAGATTCCATAACGGGAGCCAAATCTAATGCCCACATTTACTGAGAGATGGAGCAGGAAAAATATGAAAGTGCATTTTACATACTGTCATCTTACGTTTAATTTTGAAAATATTAAGTATTATAAATGTTAAAAAGCTCATGTAAAAAAGCAACTGAGTCAGATTTCTCTCTCTCTCTTTCTTTCACTCTCATAGAGCACCATGGCAGATATCACACCCATTTGATTGCTGGGCATCCTGAGTGAAGACAGCAGCGTACGAATGGAGCTACGCAAGGGGATTCCCAATTCACTGGAAGAGCTAATCGATGAGGTCAAGAATGCATGTGGATCAGAGGGATACATAAGGCTGCAGTACAAGGACACAGATTTTGGGAACATATTTGTGAATCTGACCTCTACAACTGTAATTAAGGATCTTACAATTCCCAAAGTAATCCAATTAGACCCTGATTCCACAACTGTTATCTTGTACCCAGTTGATCCCTCAGTGAGTAGCATCCCTTTAGTCGGACTGGACAGTGATAACTCCTCAGTGTCTGCACATACAGATGACACAATACTGCTTAGCAGCCCTTCCTCAGACTCACTAAGAACACAGCAGTGGCCACAAGTGTTCCCAATCCCACGCTTCTCCTATGACACAGAATGTCAACTGCAGAGGGGAAATGTAGAGTACATGAGAAGCTAAACTAGACTGACACCTAGCTCAAAAGTGCTGTCAGACATACTGGAGAAATTAGCTGAAAGTATCTACGCATACACACCATACCCTGAAGATTCTGACTTCAGTGATGTTGCTGAGGCACGAACAAGGAAGCACCCCTGCCTGAGAGAACCAGGGTCTTTCAATGAGAGATATGGATGGAAACACAGGATGAAGATAAAAATGGGCAACTACCGGACCCAACTTAAGGCACACGGTACATCTGCCGAGCTCACAGTAAATTCTTTGAAATCCAAGTCTCAAGAGGATGCCTACCTGGCAAAGAAGAGACCTAGACGAGCTGAGGTCAATTATTTTCCATCTTTGCCAAGTGGTGAGACCACAGAAAGCCTGGAACAAGAGAGGATTTCCCTTTTGGCAGAACTACAGAAAAGAAACAACCGACAAACGATAAAAGAAAAGATGACAAAGACGTTTTGATACCGTAGACGAGAAATAGTGTCTAAGCAACCAAGCATTGAAGACATCTTGGCAAGATGGCCAGCACTTTTCCAGATGGAAGAGGTATGTTTTTAGATTCAAGGCACCTCAGACACATTAGTCACTCAGACATCACTCACTCATTCATGTACAACTGTAAGAACTGTAGGAACGAGAACAAAAAAAAAACATTTTTGAGAGGAGCACGACTTAATATATTTATTAATGTTATTAATTAGACATTCATAAAAGCTGATCTTCGAGCAGTTTGATCAAACTTTTAGTTCTTCTCAGAAGATCATTTGTTCTTTTATCAATACGTTTTCAAAGTTCTTCCTGCATGCTCTGTTTTTCTTTTCCAGATAAATGCTGAGTTCATGTGAATTATAACAGTTCCCTTGGAGACAAAGTTCTTGGCGCAGTTGGAAAAGCACTCCACCAAACTGCTGGAGGTCATCAGGAGAAAGGGAGGACGTGTGAAAGAGCAGACCACCAGGACCTTACAGGTTTTAGATGAGGCATCTATGTATGAGGTGGCTGTCAGTAGGATCCATAATTGAATAGTTGGTGGGTGTGTGATTTTAATAAATAGTAACTGTTCTTACTCAGACTGTGGACATCACCATCAGAAGAAAACTAAACTGAGAACTCATGTTTCTGTCATTTATCCAGTTAATTGTCCAGTGCTTAAGAAAGTGGGGAGACTGACTGACTATATATCAAAACGTGCAGCTTCTTCTGGACAGTATTGTCATTATTCTATTTATTCTATTTCATACTATTTATACTTTTTTAAATGTTCAACTTTTTCTGAAATTTTTCTCTCATTGAAATGAATGAGAACAGTCTTCAAACTGTTCCAAACTTCAGCCTCCTTCAACTACTTCAGCATACTTTCAGCTACAGACTTCATCCAACTTCTAAATTGTTCACAAGACTATTTAACTTGTGTTCAACTTATTCTTTTGCCATTGATTTATTAACTTTCAGAGTTCATGATCATTTCTGACAGATTTCTACTTTATAATGGCTGTGTATTGCATAGAGCTCTCAGGGCTAGAGTGGGTGATGTCATCAGAATCAGATTTATTGCCAGGTAGTTATACAACTTGGTTATATAGCTACGAGGAAATTTCTTTGCTGAATGGTACAGACAAGGTAGTAAGGTGGACAACAGAAATTATAGCAGCACAAGACAACAGTATGCACAAGGATGTAATATTTTCCTCTCTCAAAAAAAAGAGCCTTACAGAATTTACACCGTGAGCCTCTGAGTGTGGCTAGATCCCTTTCTACTGCCCATAGACTCCAATACTACAATGAAACTTGCTCTAATGTCCTAAATCACCTAAAATCACCAAAAAATACTCACATTCAGGAAGTCCTCGCACATTTTCTGATAGGAGCTACCGTTTTGTCACCAAAAATTCATATGCGAGACCAGTGACGAGGCAAGCTTTCTCTATATTGTCATACATCTTTTACACTAATCTCAACCAATCCAGGCATTTGTTAATCATTTCATGTCATTCAACCTCCTTTTCACAAGTTCTACTTTAGTTCTACTGTCAGGTTCCAGTGGATAGCAGCAGATTTCAATTCTTCAAAATCTTCAACTGTGTGACAAAGTGGGTGAGAATACACCATTTGTCCCATTTGTTTAATCATTTCATATCTTATTGATTTAGCTTTGTGTTACCGTTGTTAATTCATTTGTCATTGTTCTTTTGTTACTTACCTTACTCACCATGCGCTCCAGGGGACAAAAGGAGGATTAACTAGATCATTCCTTGTATTTATACCCTGGGTGACATCACCAGTGATGTCATTGGTGATGTCACCAGGCAAAACCAAGTAAGAGGGGTGGGAGGTAAATTTTGTTTAAATTAATTAGTGATGTTGAAAGTTATTTAGGTAAGCATGGGTCTACAGGTACAATATCTAGTACGCTAGTAGTGTTTAATTATGAAATATGTTGTGGAAAATGATTGTGTTACTTACCTGCTGTTAGGGGGAGTATTTGTACGCACCCATGCAGATGGAGCTGCTGAGATTGACTCCTGTTGACAGGAGTCTATTTAAGCAGATGGTCATTGACTGTCGGGGGAGGACATCAGTGTAGTCGTTAAATTGTGTTCTGTTAAGCTGAGTTAACTGTTTAGTTGTTTCTTTGTTTATTTGGGTTTATTTTTTGTACTTATGTAGCATATTGCCACAGCTTGTAAATAAACACCTTTTTTTTGTAACTGGAAGTCTCTTTCGCCTGCCTCCTACCACATTTTTAGCCGCTTTGGTCTCACTTCCTAACAAACTGTTACACTCAAACATGCAGGCTCTTCTAAATTTTCTTCTGCCTTTTTAACATTTCAACTGCCTTTAGCAGCTTTAAAAGCCAATCATCTCTCAGCTTACACGTTATACTTTTCAGCTATAGCATCAGCCTTTTCAGCATGGCTTCAGCAGTTTCTTCAGTGGATTCAGCATTGCTTCAGCAATGGTGTTCAGCCTTCAGCATTCACACGCATTTTCTTCAGGAAATGCTCTTTCTAGTTGTCCTCATTTGTTGCTTTTTTTGTGTATGCAGGCTATGCAGGAAAATGAAGTTGACGAACTGGAGCAGGCAACCATGGCAATCTTTGTCGCTGGAAAAGAGGATCCCTTCCATCCACCCAAAGACATTAAGATAGTCATCGATGGAACACAGGTGCTGAACGAGGTGCCCTCAGTTGCAACAGCTGTTGCCATGTTCTTCGGGCTCACATACGCACTCAACCTAAACTATCCAAAAAATCTGCAGTACACCCTTGAATTTGTGCAAAGAGTCCTGATGGAGCTTGGTGGAAAAAAGATGTCCCTAAATGTTCATAGGCTGAGCACCCAGCTTTACAGCCCAGAGTAGGCAGAGTTGAATTCCACTGACTCCCCTGATTTTATTTTCCCATTAGTGAGAAAATTTTATACTTGTATGTACTTGCATGACTGCATTTCCTCTGCAGTATTGACAAAAGTATCTGTTATTACAGGCACAAGTAAGCAGTGTGCTGAAAACCTGTGGGCTGTACTACGAAGCGAGTTTAACCTACTCCGATTTAACTCGGGGTTACCAAGGCAAGTCGGGGTTGACAGACTCTGGTCGTCTCAGCTGGAGTTAATCAGTACTACAACGGTGATTAAGATGTTTGTTGAGTCCGTGTTAACTTAATCTGAGTCTGTGCGTGTCCGTGTAAAAGAGGCGTGTTTGGCAGCGCAGACACAGTTTCTGTTTGATGATTCGTGCTCCGTGATTTTCACTGGAAGAAAGCACTTTGATAATGCCAGGATATGAAGAGTTTAAAGAAACGTAAAGAAACAGAGTCAGGGAGACTTGTTGACTGCAGACACAGTAAATTCATTAGTTCTTTTTGTCTTATGGACTTGTGAATTTTATTTGTAATATGATTGAGATGTAAGGACATATAAAATAGTCTAAATCTAAATAATCTGAATATGTGAAACCAATGAGGATAATTCAGTTCCAGCCTCCACATGTCTCCATCCGTGAAACTGAGCCGTTCCTTTGTGTTAATGAATGAAGATCTGCTCCTAAAGCTCCTCGGCTGTAGACCCACCTGAATGAATGTAAAGCTGCTGTTAACAATAACTTCATTCTAACAGTCACTTCAGCTACAACAAGTCAGGATGAAATATACAAATATTCTATCAAGGTGTGTATTAATCGTCTTTATCATATAACACTGAGGACAGATGTGTTGTGTAGCCTACACTTGTACACTGTGTGTTCAACAGTGAGGTTTTACTCCGACCACTGGCTACGGAGACACCTGGACCAAGAAGCCAGCAGAGACACTGAAATCCATATCTTTCATATAGAATATCATCAGGGTGAGCTCCGGTCTCTAAACACCGCCGCCCTGCGGACTGAGCAGCTCATAACCCACGCGCCGATGTCGACTGGCTCTTCCAAATGTCAAATCAATTTTCTCGACCAATCTGGCAACTTACAAGAGCAATCGACTGAATAAAGCCAAAACATCACCACAGCGGGTGCGCTCCCCCCCTCTCTTTCTTTCACACACACACGCACGCACGCAGGCACACAATCACACAATCACCCAACTTCTCCAACTCCAACTATAAAATATTTTCATTTTAATTTTTTTGACAAAATTTGAGACCCCCTTCAAATTTAGCTTTTGATGCTTTCAGGGGGTCTCATGGGTTAATCGGGGGGGGTCGGACCCCCCCAGACCCCCCCGTATTTCACACACTGGTTGAGAAGAACTGTTCACATTTTATACATTTTGAAAAAAATATAGTGTTAGCCATTTGGCTCAAAAAATGTTCACTGAACAATAAATAAGAATGTGTTAAAAAGGAGTGTGTTCTGAGTGTAAATCAAAATGTATTAAAATCAATTTTATATACATTAAATTATGACAACTTTAAATTTTTATTTGAGACAACAAAAAGTAGTTTGCTCCCACATTCAAAAGTGGTTTACATGAAGTTAAAACATTCATGTTTAACGAAGTGGATTATTTACATTAAGTAATAAAGCCAATTCATTTATTTCAATTTAGGAAAACTTGAAATAATTGGTTTACTTCACCTTCAGAAATTGGTTTACATGAAGTTAAATATTTCAGGTCAAACTAAATAAATTATTTAAATTGCATCAATGCAAAAATATTAGGTGTGCCAGATTACTTCAGTTTTTTCAAGTTGAGCCAATGTTACATTCTTTTCAGTGTATAAAATACACACTAAACTTAATAAATGAATCATAAGTCATCCTAAAGTAATGTTAAGAGTCAAATATCTGAGAGACAACTTCCCCTGGACGACGACAGAGCAGACAACAACTACGACAACACTCCCTCCCTCCCTGCTAGAATCTGAATAAACGGCTCTGGGCTCAGTCAGTCAGTCAGTCAGTCCCATGGCAGGACAGCACAGTCCATTCACATTTTATTTTAGACAACTTTCATGAAACGAACACTAAAGCTGGGTTGATAACGAACAAATTCTCACCAGCTAACTAACATTTATCTGAGGCTAGCCGAGCTAGCTAGCTAGCAGGACAAATAAACCACATCATGAACTAATGCCATTGTGACGGGGAGTGGGGAAAGACTCAAGCGCAACACACGAAACTATTGGTAGGTAAGGGCCTTTATTAAAGGCAAAGGAAATCTTAACAAACAAAAAACTCACTGTAGGAGAGTGTCCCGGATAGTCCAAAAAAAACCCTAATCACATCACGAGTAGATCCAAACAATAAAAGATGAACAAATAATCCAAACATGAAGAATGCACTGACGGGCATGAAGAAACAACAAAAGGAGAAGAAGAAACAGAGGAGGCAATCCGGCAAGGGCTAACAGAAATGAAGTGGCTTATATAATGTCCTGATTAGTAGTTGGCTGCAGCTGGGAACACAGGTGACTAGATGAGGTGGGAGTGGCTGACAGGTAAGGTGAGGCAGAGGCGGGGTGAGTGGAGAAGAACCGGGACCTGAGGTGAGAAGCTATGGCAGGTGAATAGTGACAGACTGACAGAACTTGAACAGGTAAACAATGACAGGTAACTAAGACATGACTAAAACTGACAGAGCACAGACAGAAAACCAAAACAGAACTAAGACAAAACTACAACACAGAACTAAGAAACAGAACTTAGACAAGACATGACAGCAGTGACAAGAAACTAAGACCACGACAATGAACTACGACATGACTATGAAAAGAACGACAGAACTGAAAGAACTATAACAGAGACTAAGACTGAACAGAACTAAGATGGAACTATGACAGGACACAGATCGAAAACTAAGACATGAAAACTAAGGCAGGTTAACTAAAACAGAACTAAGGCAGGAGAAAATCTAAGGCTAAACAAAAACTACACAGAGGCCTAGCAGGCAGAACTGTGACAGCCATACCTTTATCCTTTGTACGTTTTTCTTCCTCCGTTTTCTTCTTCTTCTGTTTTTCTGCTCCACCAGGATAATTTCTTTTAGATGGCATTACAGTGTTTGCCTTGTTTAATATGCTCACTGACAGGAATGATGGGTACCTGTCAATCATTCCCATCGTACCTGTCGGTGGCCCACACGTCACTCACTGGGTGACAGTGCAATCCGACGATTATGACTTAATTATACCACAAAAACACCAGCCACAGCTTATCATCACAGTTTATTTATATCCTACATTTATTATTAAGCATATAAGGGATATAATAAACACATGAGATAGCTACAGATAAGGACAGGTCATTTTAATTCTCTTCAGATGAGGCTGAACATGCAGCTTTGGGGCGTAGTCCGCATATGGCAAGAAACAGCTCTGGTCAGAATGTACAGGTGGAGACTTTTGCTGCAGGTGGGTGATGTATACTTCCTTTAGGGAACATTATCAGGAAACACTCATACCCAATTATTCTGTCAATTAAGCCAGATGAAACCAACCAAATTAACTTTAAGCATGTCTTAAGGACAGAAAAACCTGGATGACCTGCAATTTTCTACTGTTAAACTTAGACAAAACTGAAGTTATTGTACTTGGTCCCAAGCACCTCCAAAGCACATTATCTAAAGATATTGCTACTCTTGATGGCATTGCATTGGCCTCCTGCATTACTGTAAGGAATCTAGGAATTATCTTTGATGAGGATATGTCCTTTAACTTGCACATAAAACAAACTTCACAGACTACCCTTTTCACCTCTAGAACATAGCAAATATCAGGCATATCCTGTCCCAAAAAGATGCAGAAAAATTGTCCATGCATTTGTCACTTCTAGGCTGGACTATTGCAATTCTCTGTCAGGCTGCCCCAGTAACTCTTTAAAGACTGCACTGACTCCTCATCAAATCCAGAATTGAATTCAAAAACCTTCTCCTGACTTACAAAGTTCTTAATGGTCAAGCCCTGCCATATATTGAAGAGGTCATATTATCCTAATAGGACACTATGCTCCCTGAATGCAGGGTTTTTTTTGGTTGCTAGAGTCTCCAAAAGTACAATGGGAACCAGAGCCTTCGGTTATCAAGCTCCTCTACTGTGGAATCAGGTCCCAGTTTGGGTTGGGAGGCAGACACCCTTTCCACATGTAGCAGGGAGTGGTACTTTAAGTTGATTACAAAACGACAACGCCACCTGAGGTAGGCTTTCCCCCTCAGGAATGATTACAAATCACCCTTACAATAAGGTCACACAGGTTCAATTAATACCACAGGGCAAGAGACGGGTTTAAGTTTTAAAGTCAAAAATAATTTTATTAACCAAAACAATGAAATAGGTAAATGCAAACATAAATTCAATTGAAAGTAAATTAAGTTAAAAATGCCACACCTCAGTCTCTCCAAATTATAATACACAATTAACACTAAGGCAAAAGGGGGGCCAAGGCAGGGCTTACCAAAGCGTCAGGGAACCAAAAAGGGAAAAGGGGTCCTGAAACTAATCACCCGTGACACTCCACAGCAAACGGAAATGTGAAAAAGGCACCACCACCAGGAATAACTGCTGCCATAAGCCCACTGCACCTGGCAAACAAACAGAAAATATGATTAAATGATCATCTCCTCCGGTCTCCAACTCATCCACCAGATTGGCCACTGGCCTCCAGGGAGTTCTGCCTTAGTTGTCTGTCCTGCCTCCAAGACATTTGCCCAAGTTCCCCCACTCCATTCTGCTGTTCCCAGGTCACTTGCCTTAGTTTCCCTCCTCCTGACCCCCTTGCCCACCTGGTCAGGCATGTGTCTTTTTGGGACGTCAGGAGCCATCCCTTGAGGGAGGGTACTGTCATGGTTTGGATTTTTTGGTTGTGTTTTGCTTTTTCTTTGTGACTTTGTTTTTTTTTTTTCCAGGCACTGCCTCAGTGGCTGGGGGTGTGGTTTCAGGTGTTGGGGTCCTTTCCAGTCACAGCTGGCCCCAATCTCACCTCATCACTGCTCCTTTCACTTGCGAGCTGCCAGATTGTTCCTGTCTACCAGTGTTTCTGTTGTGCCTTCCTCTTACAGTTTTTTCCAATTGCTAACACACTAAAATGACATGCATAGCACAATTATTTAAACTGACACACAGAGAGCAAAACCTCTTCTCAAGTCTCCAAAACTCTAAACACATTTTCTGCTTTACACACATTTTGCAATTCAAAATGGCACTTTTTAAATGCACTGAACATGGTTCTCCGCATAAGACACAACAATCTGACATAAAGTCACACGTTTGCCATTTCAAAACACTGCCATTCAAAATGACACTACATGAGCTAATTGGCCAATATATGTGCCACCTGGCCAAACACCTCAATGGTTAATTGTTACCACTTCAATCAGGAAGTAAGCACTATAAAAAGACCACAGGTGAGCACCTTTTTTTTACAGCAACAATGGAAGATGTTGCAGAGAGAGGAAGAGGGAGGGTGAGACTGAGAGGGGGAGGAAGAGTGAGAGGTCGGGGTAGAGCTGGTAGAGGAGTTCATGGCCAAAGAAGACAACAACTTTCAAATGAAATCAGAACAACCTTAGTTGATCATATCATCAACCATGGGCTGACAATGCGAGAGGCTGGACAGAGAGTGCAGCCCAACTCTGTCATCCGACCATTAAGACTGGAGTACAGGTATGTAACCAAAATTTCTTTCACACTATGTAGTACACCCCATGTCATAGTGTATCAGTTGGAGGACACCTGTTTACTTCATGAATGGCTGATGTCATACACTAACTGTACAAGTTTCCTGTACAATTTACTCTATTGTGAGGGAAATATCTTTAGGCTGCATTGTCCGAGCCCTGTATTATTATTATTTTTAATTATTTTATTTTATTTTTCTAAAGGACTGAGAGACGCAACCATGGTGGAGGAAGGGGCCAAATGTTCACCGGGGTACAGGAAGCTGCCATTGTGAACTTGGTTTTGGAAAATAATGAAATCAGATTACAAGACATTCAAAGCCACATCATCCAAGACAACACCATATTCAACAACATTCAACAAGTCAGTCTGTCCACATTGGCTCGCATTCTCAAGCAAAACCAAATCAGAATGAAACAACTTTTTAAGGTGCCTTTTGAAGTGCCTTTTCAAGATTCTGCTTAGCCAACTTGCATGCCCGATGCAGCCTGGATCTAAACGAGGACACAAAATCTAGAAGATTTTGTTGTGTTTCTTGGTTTAACCACTGATCTTAGAGCTCACAGAGAGACAAAAGACCAACTGGAAAGATTCACTGAACAAACTGATTTACACATACAATTGTACTCAGTCTGAAGTTACAGGTTTCTCTCCCTTCTACTTGTTGCAAGGGCACTCCCCACGGTTGCCAGTTGACATGTTGTTCAACTTGACCTCAGGACATGGAGATGATAATCATCACAACTACATGGAAAAGTGAAAACAGGAGGAAGTTCAGGAAGTGGAAAAGTCAGAGGAAGAAGATGATAATGATGAGTATTACCCAGTGCAACCTCAGCAGAAATACAGACTGTACTCACCTGAGGCAGTGAATCCTTTGTGAACCACCACACCTCAAGAGCTTGAATGCATCCAATCTGAGGAAAACATGCTACCTGAGCAGAAGCAAGAACAAGGACTGACAAACCAGGAGGAGAATTTACCAGAGCTGGACCATATTGAGGATCCACTTGAGGAAGCTGCTGTTCCCTCACCTGTGCAGACTGTTCCCAGCGATGAGCAGCTACACAGATGGCCCAAGTTCTTCACATATGATAGACTTGGCTCACCAACCTATTGCAATCAGAGAACACTACGACAGCACACAAACTATATGGTACCATGGACATACACTGTGCAGCCATAACTCTTCCAACACTAGAGACATATACAGTAGAGACATTGCATACCACTGAACAGGATATAGGCATGTATATTACACAGAAATCACATTCACATTGACTGTTGAACACAGCATCCACATTCACATGGATTGTTGATGAGCATAAGATGGACTGTGGTTACACATAACATATACATTTACATGACTGTCATGGGTTCGTTGGAAAAACCTGGACAACGATGGCTCAGTCAAAACTTCAGTTGAAGTTTTATTAACACCAAAAAAAAAATGCAAACAGTGGAAAAATATATACAGTGTGACAAAGAAAAAAAATTCTTCCAGGAAGTGAACAACAAAAAAAGTATTTACAGGAAATTTACCATATACGCAGCTACAATACAAACAGGCCATGCACTCCAACTCCAACACCAAACTCCACACTGACAGAGCCAGAATGCTCCCTTTAAATAGCCCTTCTAGCCCCTCCCCCGGGCAGACCAACATTAATTAACAGGGGAGTTTGGCGTTACTGGCCTAATCAAAGCCAGAAAATTACATTAACCATTTAATAAAACATAACAGTATTGAGATGCCCCACCTATGGCTCTTAATTTATCAATCCAACATAGTTAAATACATAAAATAACCCAACAACCAACAAAGTGGTTTAGTCCAGGTCACCTGGTTGCCAAGAGCGCGCCACTACACGCTATTTCACCCTTGAGCCGGAAGCACCTTGGTTTGGCCCGTGAACCGAAGGCGGACCGGCAGCAACATCCAACAGGTAAGAGTCTTGTCTGTGTGCGGGGGAAACCGCGTAGGCGCCGAGTAAACGCGGCCCCGCAGGAGAAACAATGAGAGCGCACCGTGTGCTCCTGCCGCAGACTCTCTCCTGGGTAAGGGAGAGAGGCTCACGGAGAAGGACGAGGCAGTCTTTAGCACTCCGTCACAATGACGCTTTTGCAGTCAATCACATCACACTCATGGACTTGTGTTAAGAAGAAGAAGAACTCTACTGGGCAGCAGCAGCAGGTGGAGTCAAGCGGTGGGAGAGAGAGAGCGAGAGCAGCATCAATCAGAGCCTTTTATGCTCTCTAGCCAATCAGCACCGATCCGGAGCCACTCCCACAAACCTGCACTGACGAAAGCAAAACACAGACATGTTACCAGGACAACGTAACAAGGACATGTTACCAGGACAACGTAACACCCCCAACCAAAGACACTGAATAAGTTTGATAAGGGTACAGAAAAAACACAAAGCCTATCAAACTATTCAGTAAAGTAAGTCACAAACGAGAGAGAGCCGATTGTAACAGGTTGGTGAGCCAAGTCTATCATATGTGAAGAACTAGCTGCTCATCGCTGGGAACAGTCTGCACAGGTGAGGGAACAGCAGCTTCCTCAAGTGGATCCTCAATGTGGTTATCATCCAGCTGTGGTAAGTTCTCCTCCTGGTTTGTCAGTCCTTGTTCTTGCTTCTGCTCGGGTAGCATGTTTTCCTCAGATTGGATGCATTCAAGCTCTTGAGGTGTGGTGGTTCACAAAGGATTCACTGCCTCAGGTGAGTACAGTCTGTATTTTTGCTGAGGTTGCACTGGGTAATACTCATCATCATCGTCGTCTTCCTCTGACTTTTCCACTTCCTGAACTTCCTCCACAATCCTTTTCTTTGTTTGTGGCTGTACTGAAGTTTCCAGTGGCAAGTGGGAGGAGAAGATTACGATGTGAAATTCTGGATCAGTGGCTCAGACTTCATACACAGGAATGTCTTTACTCACTTGACACACAACTGTGTGGACAGTATCCCCCCAGTAGTTTCTCAGTTTTCCTGGACCACCACGAGGTGTCGCAATCGCAGCATTTTCACAATCATGCGCTTCTTCCATACCCTGTTTCCACTTTTCCATGTAATTGTGATGATCATCATCTCCATGTCCTGAGGTCAAGTTGAACAACATGTCAACTGGCAACTGTGGGGAGTGCCCTTGCAACAAGTAGAAGGGAGAGAAACCTGTAACTTCAGACCGAGTACAATTGTATGCGTAAATCAGTTTGTTCAGTGAATCTTTCCAGTTGGTCTTTTGTCTCTCTGTGAGTATCTTTAACATCTGAAGTAGAGTTGCTCAACCTGCCCGTTCCCTTGGGGGTGGTAGGGAATGGTTCTTGAGCCAATGACTCCACATTACATTTTCAGTTGTGTGAAGAGTTGATTTTCAAATTCACCACCCTGATCATGGTGAATTCTTGTTGGGAAGCCAATCTCAATGCAAAGTCATTAAAGATTTTGTCTGCAGCTGTTTTGCATGATTTGGAAGTTGTGGTGTGTGCCTGGGTATTTCGTTTTGTTTGCCATTTCCTGTTTGTGTTTTGTGGGGTCTCAGCCTGTACAGGTACTTTAAGCAGATCATACAAGGGGCTGGCAATACATGAAAAATCTTTGATATACTGCCGGTAATAACTCAATAGTCCTAAAACAGCTCTTAACTTGCCCATGATGATACACATGATACATGATACACATTAGCAACCAATAATGAATTCAAATGTTATGAACAGATAATAATAGTTGTAACAAGAAAAATGAAATTAGCATTGTTTTTTTTAATTAAAATATTTCACCTTGTAATCAATTACTCTGGGGTCAATTACTCTTTTCTTTCACATAATGCACCTGTCACATTTCCAGTGTCTCCAGTGTTTTGTTGGCTTTGTCTCTCCTGTGCACATCCTCCTCTGCTCCTCCTGTGTACAGCTCAACCTGCTCCACCTACCTTCAAGTCCCAGTGTCTCTACCACCTACCACCAACCACTCACCGGAAAAGCAGTAAGCCTGACATTACTTTCAACCTCACCTGAAACGGCAACTCCCTGAACTGGGAGAGACACAAACGGCTCACAGGGCCGTTACACCAGAGAAAAACACCACAGACTTTCAAAGTGTCCAAATCTCACATTTTCCATGAAGTTGGTTGTGTCTCTTTCATCAGTCTCTGTAAGTCTTTAGTCACTGTCAGGAGGGAAGAAATCCTCAGGCTCAACCTCAGTTGAAGTGTGAATTTGACACAAATAGTCGATTAAAACTCATGAAAAACTTTTCTTGAGCCTTTGTGGTTTTGTTGTGTTTTGATGATGATGATGTTCTAGAGTTTGTGCACCTATAGACAAAGACATAGCAACCCTGGAATCCTTCGCGTCCATTTTGTGCACGTGTTTTTACAGATGTGCACAAAATGTCCATATCTAACTATGAATTTACATATCTGACTCAGTCATATTGTCTCCTATGAAATGTGGTTTTACTCTTTATATAATTGTCATGATTTGTACAATATTAATATATTCATGGTCCTTTAACATGTCTGCAATACTTATACACAAATTAAACTCACTGTTATAATGCTGATCACAGATTTAAAGTGTTCTTTTCTTGTGCATGTGAGGGTGAATGAACTCAGTTGCTCCAGCACCATTAACCTGAGTGAGACCTGCATTAAAAACAGATGTTGGGCTCTTCGTTATCTGTGTCACAATCTAGTTTCAAGAGCTTTATTATTTTAGTTTCTATCAGGTCCCTTAGTGCATATTCAGAAGTAAAGCTGTGTTTAAACAAATGATCATATTCAGTCTGACACACAGAGCAGCTGGAGCCAGACAGTGTTCGTCCAGTATAGGACTGATTGGTTTCTGGCTGCGAGACCAGAAAATGAACTTTTATGTCTGCTGTGTGCTATGGTCTTTATGGGAACTTGGAGGCAGCAGGTATGTTAGAGCCATATTGTATCTTGGTGTTTTTTGTTTATTGAATTCTATTTAAATGTTGTGTTGTGTTTTATTAGTAAAAGAAATTATATTTAACTTAAGTGTAAGGTTATTTTGACTTAGTTTGTAATAGGCAAGAACTATCTTACACCAAGTGTATTTTCAAGGTCTTACCTGGCGCCCCATTGGCCCATCCAGCTGCTGAGTTAATTAGTATGAGCCAGCACACGCAAAGTGATCAACAGAGCAGGATGCGGAGCAACAGTTTTTCTGACTGTATTGTATCATATCGGTAGCATAGTTTATAGATTCAATTCAATTCAGGGAGGGAGAGAACATGCCACAAATGTGATAATAATGATAATGGCAGTGTTAAACAGAGACACTGGGCAGTGGGAGGCTTGTAAACACGCGTCCAGACTCTTTAGCTCCAGTGACACATGAACCTGCAGAAAGCAACAGGAGAGAAGAGCACAAAACTATGAGAGAGGGAAGAAGTTGCATTAGTAAGATACCTTGATGGGTTACTCTTAAATGTGGAAAAGGGTGTCTGCCTCCCGGACCCAGACTGGGATCTGATTCCATAGGAGAGGAGCTTGATAACTGAAGGCTCTGGCTCCAAATCTACTTTTAGAGACTCTGGGAACCAAAAGAAATCCTGCCTTCTGGGAGTGTAGTGCTCTATTAGGAAAATAGGGTACAATGAGCTCTTGAAGGTATGATGACCATTAAGAGCTTTATAGGTTAGCAGACAGGGATTTGACAGGGAGCTAGTGCAAAGAAATATGATCTCTTTTTCTTGTCAATACACGTGCAGCAGCATTCTGGATCAACTGGAGAGTCTTTAACGACTTATTGCGGCAGCCTGATAATAGAGAATTGCAATAGTCCAGCCCAGAAGTAATAAATGCATGGACTAGTTTTTCTGTATCTTTGCGGAACAGGATATGCCTGATATTTGCTATGTTCTGGAGGTGAAAAAAGGCAGTCCGAGAAATTTGTCTTATGTGCCTGTTAAAGGACATATCCTCATCAAAGATAAGTCCTAGATTCTTTACAGCAGTACTGGAGGCCAATGCAATGCCATCGAGAGTACTGTTATCTTTAGAAAATCAAGTACAATAACTCCAACTTTGTCTAATTTTAACAGTAGAAAATTGTAGGTCATCCAGGTTTTTAATTCATTAGGGCATGCCTGAAGTTTAGCTAATTGGTTATAATTGGGTATCATCTGCATAGCAATGAAATTAATGGAGTGCTTTCTGATAATGTTCCCTAGGGGAAGCATATATATATATATATATATATATATATAGGGGAGACCAGTTATGGTTGTAACACTTTTTGCTTCAGCACCTTTAACTCACTGAATTTTTGAGTTAGAGTTCTCAAACTTTAATACAAAGTTTGTTTACTACAAATGGCACCAATTCAAACCTCTGCAAGAATATCACAGACCTCGTGAGGTGATGTCAAATACATGGTGATCCTTTGTTACAACCCACCCCACTACAGGGGTAGGTTGTAACACATGCTGGGGTAAGTTGTAACAATTAGACAAAAAAAGCAAAAACAGAGGCCACACCATGTGATATGCTTCAAAAAGAGGTTTATAGGAGGTAGAGGTTAGAGATAGAGGTTTAAGAAATAAAAGAACAATCCAAAACAATATCCCTCTCTCTCTCTCTCTCTCTCTCTCTCTGTGACTGACCATAACTCAAATCCACTTTCTGTGTGACTCAGGAGTGTGTGTAAACTAGTCTATAACAAACTTCCTTAACAGTATGTATGCTTAATGAACATTACAATGTAGCTGTGTAAAGAATATGTAGGTCTGACAAAAAACAATGTCTGTGTGTGTTTGTGTGTGTATGTGTTTCTGTATGTATATTTTTAATCAGAGTTACAATGGTGACAAATGAATGTTTGCATCTCTCAATGACCTGTCCAAGGCTGTTGAAGAAATGTTTCACATTTGTGCAGTTAAAACCCATGATAGATCCCATGTGCCTTTGCGACTGATCTGACTGACTTGCCCTTCTTTGTGACCTCATCAGATGCTTTTTTAAAAACATTTGCAGGCACAACTCTGTCTTTCTTTTCCACTGCCTAGGCATTCTGTAACATTATTAAAATCAAGAAAGTGTTCTTAGTTGTATGTGAGGGGATGGTTGTAACACTTTTTAAAGATGTGTTACAACCATCCCCACCCCTGTCAGCCATTTTTTAGCTAGCTGTATTGGCATAGTGGTTTGAAATTAACAGGGGAAAAATGCATCACATTTTGCCTGAGAAACTACAATTTATTCTAAGTCACATGGTTTTATCTGCAATATTATAAGTACTAAACAAAATATAGTCTTCGTCCAAAAATTTACTTTCTTACCTCAAAATCAGTTTTTTCTCTATAGAATCTGCATCCACCTGTTTCCAGCCTTGACAATCACCATGTGTGATCAGGGAGGAAGTGGGTAAATACTGAAATGATCATTTGACTCCTATCTTATCCCTGTTTGGTGGAATTGGTGGTGTTACAACTCTCCCCGTGTTACAACCATACCCGGTCTCCCCTACCTTGTGGAACACCATAAACCTAAACCTAATTAACCTTAGAGTGTATCAAGGATTCATCATTGACATGTACAAACTGAAATCGGTCTATAGTTTGCCAATACCTCCTTTTTAAGGAGAGATTTTATTACAGTTACATTAAAAACCTGTGGTGCATAGCCTATTAATAAAGACAGATTGATCATGTTGAGTAAAGAGGTGCTAAAAATAGGTAAACAGGTAAAAACAGGTCAAACTTCTTTAAGCAGCCTGTTGGGATGGGATCTAGAAGGCAGGTTGAAGGCTTTGACGAAGAAATCATTGAAGTCAGCCTGTTAAGATCAGTCGGACAGAAGCAGTCTAAACATATATCAGCTTTTACAGCTGTTTGTACGAATCTCATATTTGAGGACAGATCGTTATCGGATGGCAGGAGGGGAAGAATTTTGTTTCTAATATTTAGGATCATTACAACTGAGTCATTACTACTGAGGCCAATAGAAATATATGGCTCAACAGTGCTATGGCTCTCGGTCAGCCGGGCTACAGTGCTGTCCCCTATTAATGTCGAGTAATAGGCTGCTCTGGCATTGCAAAGGACCTTCCTATATGTTTTAAGACTATCTTGCACAATACACTACAACAAATAGAATAGGCTGCAGTGTTGTCCAGGCTGGGTGTGAAAAACTAAGAACAAGTCTTTCAAAAGAGTTATAATTGAGTTTAGGTTTAGGTTTAATTAAGAGCCTTGAGTCAAATATAGCAGGAACTCCACCTCCTCGGCCAGAGCCTCGAGGAATGTGAGTATTAATGTGACTGGATGGAGTGGCTTCATTTAAACTAACATATTCTTCATGACTCAGCCAGGTTTCAGGAAGACAAAACAAATCAATATGATGATTATAGGTTACAGTTATAGTGTGATATAGGTGTCCATGTGGAGATGTTTTGTTTTTATTTTTGTGTAAAAATAATTTTTTGTTGATTTTCATATTATATATTATATATATTATATTAGTAATCTTGCTTTCTTTATTACTACAGTGTAGTTAGTACGGGAACTTGGACCACAATATGAACAAGTGAGAAACTTTGTTTCCTGCAACAGTGGCCAAGGTTGGACTTTTAGTTGAGTTTGCCACTACAAGATATGTAAACATACACAGAGGGCAGGACGTGGGGCTGATCAGTCTGGGCCAAACAGCAAACTTTGGCCTTGGGGCCCTCAGCAGGTTCACCTGACATGACTGCATGTGCTTTATACAGATCTTATACAAAAAGACAACACATGTCTGTAAAATGTTTATTTTAGGCAATGAAGCAAAGTGGACATTCAGACCAAGTCTTTCCTTCTATTCATGATATTCAGAGAAGGTCACTTTTAACAATTATGCCCCCTGTTTAGAGAAGCTTTATTCCTTCAGGATGTTGTAGCAGTCCTCCACCACCTGAGGGCAGAACAGGACAAAACATGCCAAGAAGAGAATCACAGTTTTAAAAAGGAAAAGCTGAGTATAAACTGGAGATGTTTATGCACTGATGCATAACAAATTAATTTTAGTGAAAGAACCTTTTTTTTTTTTATGACCTACTTACACTTTCTAATAAGCCAAAGGCATTTTTCATATTTGAACTTGTCATAGTAGGAAAATCACAAGTGTCACTATTAACTTTAATAATGTCTCTGTTGTATTCAAGTGTCCCAGTAAGTCATGACAGTGTGCCAGTGAGCCATCATTCATTTCATTATTTACATGACGTCTTCTGTGGAAACAGCTGATGAAGTATGCTGTTATGTTACACACCGATGTTGGTCTGGATGCTCTGTTTCAGCAGGTGAGGTTTGAACTGTTCATTGGTGGGGTCTTCTAAATAACAAGTTATGCTGTTGTGCCACTGACCTTCTAAACATGGCAGCTCGAGGCAGTGACAACCTGGAGTAGCCTGGAGCCGTAATTAGATTAAGAGGACACCAAATCTTTTCTTGGAGGTGGTGAAAGAAATGACCTGCGTGTCCCAGAACATCACAGGCAGCACAAGAGCGCAGAAACCCCCTCACATTATATCATTAATATCAGCGTCTATGAAATCCCTGGAATAGACTAACGAAAATGTTAAGTGATGTTACTCCTATTGAATATAGAAGGAGGCAAACTTAATTTCTTTTCACATCAAGACTAAGTCTGATTTTGTGGCGCAAAAGCCAGCATTGTTGCAGCAGCTGTCTGGGTGGCTGGTCTCAGCTGATCTTGGAGGTGAAGATGCTGGATGTGGAGGTCCTGAGTTGATGTGGTTACACGTGGTCGGCGGTTGTGAGGCCGGTTGGATGTACTGCCAAATTTTCTAAAACGCCTTTGGAGACGGCTCATGGTAGAGAAATGAACATTCAATTCATGGGTAACAGCTCTGGTGGACATTCCTGCAGTCAGTATGCCAATTGCATGCTCCCTCAAAACTTGCGACATCTGTGGCTTTGTGCTGTGTGATAAAACTGCACATTTCAGAGTGGCCTTTTATTGTGGCCAGCCTCAGGCACACCTGTGCAATAATCATGCATCTAATCAGCATCTTGATATGCCACACCTATGAGGTGGAGGGATCATCTCGGCAAAGGAGAAGTGCTCACTAACACAGATTTAGACAGATTTGTGAACAAGATTTGAGAGAAACAGACCTTTTGTGTACATAGAAAACGTTTTAGATCTTTGAGTTCAGCTCATGAAAAATGGGAGCAAAAACAAAAGTGTTGCGTTTGTATTTTTGTTCAGTGTAGATAATATGTAAAACCAGGTCACATTCTCCAAATATTTTTATATATATATATATATATATATATATATATATATATATATATATATATATATATATGCTTGGCTTGCTTACTATAGAAGCAGTCTGATGCTTTAAATGGTCTATGTTTTGAAGAAAAAAACAGTTATACTTCAGCAACCTATACTGCTGAAAATAGATGATTCTACTTTTGCACAAAATGTTATTCTGGAATTAGTTATTCTTTCACGGCAAGTAAAGTGCGACATCAGCGGTACCACCAAAGACAGTACTAATACCTGTCAAACAACTTGTTGCCAGAGCATTCCTTGCTGCACATTTAGTGTTGAAAATTATGCACTGAAGGCACTTTCAAATGCACACACGGATGTCTGTGTTAGGGTTAGATTTTGTATTTTTATATTGTTTTACTGCAAGTACATACTATGTTCTATGGGATATACTGTATTTTATTTTCACACTGTGGTTGATGAAGTAAGATAATATTGATATTTGACTTGAGTGTGAGTCAGAATGTACGCTTGGAGCTGAATCTGGAGAGGAGCCAGTGAAAAGTCTTCACACTTCACACTTTTCCAAAAGGATAAAAACCCACAGATCTTCAAAACTGGTGAGTCTATTCATCTGTGTTTGTTTCCTTCTATGTAAAACAGATGCTTGACATGTGGCTGACAAATATCAAAATGTTTTGTGTGAAACACATACCAATTGAATCAGACAGACACTAAACATACTGTCAGATATTCAACTCAGAGCTAATGAAGGTGTCTGTTGTAATGTGAGCAGTATCATTGTCATTGTTAATGTCATTGTCATGTGAATATGAGAATGGGCTAAGTGTAATATATTCGTGAGCAGCTAGGGGAGCTGTGGTTAAAAAGGGCCACTGTTAGCGAGTGGAAGATTCTGGGTTATTGGGTACATGTGTGGATTGCTTGTGAAATGTTTGTGCCGGCAAGTTGGAAATAAAAAGTTGTTAATGAGAGAAGCAACTTTGCGTAACCCTTGTCAAGTGCAAGTTACCACAGTATCAGAAGTTCATATTATAGAAACGTTCCTTTGTTCCTCTGAATTAGTTTACACAGCAAAGTAGTTTATACATTGTAAAATGAAACTGTTTAACCTTTAATATCACACAGCATTTATTGAATAGTCACTTCATTCAATTAATTCTGTGTCTTGTTCACTGATCACTGTTCACTGGGCTGATCTGGGTTTTAGAAAGTAACATGAAAAGGGAATTTGTAATTGAATCAATTACTATTTAGAGAGACTAATTAGTACAGTAACATGATTACAGAAAGTGATGAGTAACTTGATGACTTTTTGTGAGTAACTTATCCAACACTGATTACTAGGAGAGGAGAATTGTAATGTTTATCTCAAGACGCCAAGAATTATATCCTGCGTGTCCATAAGGGTGTATTGCTCTTGGAGACTGTGCTCTGTGAAGCGTGATATAATGACAAATGAGATGATGCTATGCAGTAATTAGTGTGTATAGCCACTTAGCCGCACAATATAAACACACATAATTATAAATGGATGTTGTGTAAAATGAATTGTATGATGGACACTGGACCTTTGTCATGGAGGTGATCAGTAAAAATAATTTGATGCACTGGACCTTTTCATGTCTCTTTGAAATGTCTACCTGACACAAGGGCTGGTCCAGCAAGGTGAAAATTCAAACTTTGTCAGAGGACTAAACCTAATATGTCTTTGGAAAGGTTCAGGAGACAGTTTGACAGCTCTACATGTCTATGTCTGTCTTTGTGGACTCATCACAAGTTTTCTCCTGTGCCTCCAGTGTTCACCATTGAGCCTCAGCGCATCAATCACCCACCACCCAGCTTTTCTGGGGCCATTTCTGAGAGGATTAGATGAATGTTGAATGGTGGGACACACAAACAGAAACCACCCTGCCATTATAGGATTTTGCATACTTCATTGTGTTTGGTGTGGAGTCAGGTCCTCCTCAGCCAATATCTAATATTATCCAATTATAATTAGGATCAAGTTTGCCGTACATCAATGTCACTAGATTAAAAATGTCAAAAAGACTAACTCTGAGGTCACAGGAGAAAATAAAATAAAAAAGGGCCAGACACGTTGAAGGACAAGAAACCTTTCTCATAAAATCCATTTATTTCTGAAAGAAGAACTGTAACTCTAATTCGAATTCGTAAGAATGAGATCATGTTGCCTTTAGTTAGAAAATGTGTCTGCCAAACCCCAAAACTAACACAAGTAGTTAAACTGCAGCATGAGTAAACAGTAAATAAATGCTGAGCAAAGACGCCTTTGGATCCCATAAATCAGACTGGTGTCATAGTGGACAGTGTTTCTCTACACAAGTTTTTTTCAGACATTCACAAAGACTACCTTATGACTGTCATGCAGTCTTTTTGTCAAAGTTCTCAATTTTGCTGTGTCTTTCTGCTATGTATTGGATTGAGATATGATGTTGGCAAAAATGGCATTGGGCAAAATTAGAAATCAAGGGCCTTGTGTTTTATATCCTGGTGAAATAACAACTGACAAAGTGAAAATGCCCATCAAAGGCCTGTCTACAGGATGTTGAGTTTGATTCAAGGAGTGGGAACACAGATGTTTAGGTGATATGTTATAATTTATTTCTAAAATCTTCAAGGCAATACTCATTTTCAAAAACACTGTCATTTGAAAGCTCTAAAAAACAGCAAAATCACAACATATTAATATTGTACCTATAAATGCATTGTACTTTGTTTAAATTTCTGACTTTCTAAAATTCTGTAATACATAATATTTTTACATAATGAAATGAAACAGATCATAGTCCACATGACTAATTCAATTATATGATATAGACGGAGTGAACATATTTGTATGTCATTTTTTAGTCAGGTACTCAGGTGAGTACCAGGAGATGGTGTTTGGTACTCACCCCATACATGGTGCACGGTAGATGATGAAGATGTAGGCTTAACCAGTCCCTGGTCCAATGGTCAACTTTTCCTTCTGAAACTTATTGGATATGGTCTTCAAAATGTTGCCAATCTCAAGCATGTTGGCCAGAAAACACAGAAAAAGCTCTTTGCAGATATGCTGTAGGTGACTGTTATTACTTCTAGCCAGCTGCATTTCAATGGCTGGCAACAGTCTTGATATTTTCAACAGTATTTCATGCCTCCATGCAAACCATCTCATATTGTGAATCTTCAAAAAGGCAATTCCATTCACTTTACACAACTTCTTGAGCATGAGCATATTTCTTTGCTCCACCTTTTTGAAAATGAACTACATTAGCTTGACAACAGAGCAATTAAAAGTTTCACAGTAAGGAACCATGTAATCAGCTGATTTTGCGCAGTACTCAAGGGTGTGTGCATACACAAGGGACTCACCTACTGAAACCAGTTACCATAGTTTGGGTAAAATGCCATTGTACAAAACAATGTTGACAGCAACCCTGTCTTGTTATCCAGTCATCCAAGTCTGCATCACAAAAGACTGCACAAGTCCATCATGGCCCATGCAGCTCGGTCAGCACCCAATTCAATAAATCCAGTGAAACCTGAGGTACTCTCCATTGTTGAACACAGACACAGTATAAACAATCGGTTGGTATGCAAAGGCATGTTTTGAAACAACTGATGCATTTCAGATTTTTGTCACACAAGCTTCTTTCAACTTGTACACATCAACACACGCACACAGACACCTACCTTAGGCTACCTACCTACCTTCAGTAATATTAGTTGCTATAACTTGTTGCATTAATCATAAACAAAAATCATCAAATCAAATATCATCATACAGAGTACCTCTCTATCACACACACGCACCATGCCGGCAGGCTAAGGTGATGTTAGCTTACTGTCATCACAAGACTATTATTGCTTCTAACCTAGCAAACATTAAACAGCTGGAATAGCTGGGATTGTGGCCATAGAGGGCACGCAGGACATGGATGCTGTTCATCGACTACAGCTCAGCTTTCAACACGGTCATACCACACATACTCTCTGAGAAGCTACTCACCCTCAGACTGACACCCTCCCTCTGCAGCTGGGTGCTGAACTTCCTAACAGACAGACCCCAGTCAGTCAGAGTTGGAAACAATACATCAGGCAAAGAACTGTAAGCATTGGGACCCCCAGGGCTGTGTGCTGAGCCCCCTCCTATACACGCTCTTCACATATGACTGTGTTGCCTCCCAGACCAACACCAGCATCATCAAGTTCCCAGATCACACTATAGTCATTAGGCTAATCACTGGTGGGGATGACAGAGCATACAGAAGGGAGGTGGCAGATCTGGTGGCCTGGTGTCAGGAAAATAATCTCTCCTTAAACACATACAAGACCAAGGAGATGATTATTGATCCCAGGAGGAAGAAGGAGCTGCATGTGCCACTCCACATTAGGGAGACAGAGGTAGAGAGGGTGAAAACCTTTAAATTCCTCAGTACCCACATCAGCAAGGATCTCACCTTGTCTCACAACACACAGCAGCTAATAAAAAAGTCCCAGCAGTGTCTGTACTTCTTAAGGAGACTGAGGAAATTTGGCATGTCAACCAAAATCCTCAGTGACTTCTAAAGGGGTACAGTTGAGAGTGTCCTCAACAGCTCCACCACAGTCTGGTATGGAAACTGCGCCGCTCAGGACAGGAAGGCTCTCCAGCATGTGATCAAAACTGCACTATTCATCTCTGGAGCAGCCTTCGCATCACTTCAGGACATCTATAGCACCAGGGTCATCAAGAGAGCTCACAACATTATCAAGGACAATACACACTCACAAAACACACTTCTGCCCTCAGGCAGGCGCTACAGGAGTGTGAAATCCAGGTAGAGCGTGGCGCACATATATATCGTATAGCACACTTTACTTTTTAACTTTTTAATTTATATACTTAAATTCTTTGTGTCTTACATTACTATTTTTATTACCTTTATTTGTTTCTATTTTTGTACTGTCGTGAAGGGAATGGACAAAACAAGAATTTCGTTGTATGGTGTAACCGCTGTGTTTCTTACTATACATATGACAATAAAACTTCTTGAATCTTGAATCTTGAATTTTCTTATTTTTGCAAAAACATCATACATTCAACTTAAGCTGTGCCTGCTGCACCTGCTGCTTCTGCTGGGTCATTGCTCAAAGGCCATCTTGTTTTCTAAAGCACTTTGACCTAGAGCCAATAGCAACATAACGGTCCTCCATTGGCCATTCTGGGTTTCAAAGTTTTACTGGAGGCTCACGCCACACCCCCTCACGCCACACCCCCTGGTCTGCAGGCCACAGCCGGATCCTTGTTGGGCAGGGGAACAACTGTGGAATGAAAAATTCACCGTTATATTTGTTATATAAATTAACCCTCCACTGCACACATTTTGATGGGACATGCTGAAAATTATTCAGCATCATTTACTGATTCATTTTGGGCAACTTTATTGCCAAAACAATTTTTTTTAATATTTCAGACGCCCCCCCCCCGTTGTGCAACAATAGTACAAAACAACAAAGAAATTCTTAATTCATAAATCATAAGACAACTGTTAGAGAGCAATAAAAACATCAGAAAATCTTCCAAAAATGTCAACAAATTATGAAACAAAGAATTGAAAAGCACTTGAAACATATTTACATATATGACTTGATACAGGCTTAGGTTTTTCATTCTGTGTCATGTCATATTGATTCTCATTCTCTTACCCTCTTCTCACACCATGTGCTCCAGTGACCATGTGTCAGAAAAGGATGTTCCGCCTTCAAATCAGGCTTGATAGTGACTCCCACATCTTACTGGACTGAAAGTTGATTTTTAAAAACAGGTTTTTAAAACACTCTGAGTGATTGGCATCATTTAAGTTCACATGTACTGGGCAGGGGGCTTAAAAAAACTTTTTGTTGCCTGAGGGCAACGCAGTGTTGTAGAGGGTTAAACAAAAATAACACAACGAATTAGTCAAGTAAAATGAGTACTAACACATAACCTTTTATTGCAGATGCAACAACATGCTTTAGAAAGGGAAATCCCCACAACTCAAGGCACTTGTCATATAGAGCAGTTCTAGACCATACTCATTATAATATTACTCATAAAGACCCAAGTACTCGGGTCGGTTTCTGCCTTTTCACATGCAGAAACCTCGGAGCAGAACCAGGCTCTAGATCGGGCAGTTGTAGTGTAAAACACTACACTGTGATTGTATTGTTGACAAAGTGACAAAGAATAAATAGGCTCTGAATGTAATGGGATTTGATGATAGAACTCTCAAAGACTGTGTAGCAATGTGAACAGCAGCTAAAAACTAAGCATGTGAATATGATAACCTACATAATACTGTGTGTGTAATCAAAAGCTGTGTTATGATCATAAAATTGTATGATAGTCAGAGGCTACTTCAGAGACTATTCGAAGACAGTCAAGACCACCAAGTAATGAAGAACACCTGTGCTGTTATCTCGGTTTCGAGATGACTCACTGTGTTATCTAAAGTTTCTAGCCGGCTGACCAAAAACAGAAAGCTCATGTCCATTCCTAGAAAGTAACTAGTAAGTTTAATCAGTAAGTTTATGTTTTCTTTTACCTGATCAAGAAAGCTCATGTTTTATTTTAGAGAATTCATGTATTTCTTTTTAAAAAATAAGAAGCGTGCGGAGTCAGAAATAATGGTGTCTGAAAGTACCATGACGATATAAAAAAAAGAAAGGTAAAAGCCCGTGGGAGGGTACCGAAGAGCCCAGACATATTGGTGTCACGATGCCAAGGATGAAGTAATTTTACCTGCCCCTAGGGGGCGGATACGGGCGGATCAAATTATAATAGTGTAAACAAAACGTACGTTTGGACCAGCCCCTGGGGGGCAGAACTAAGAATTAACAAATTTCTATTGGTGAAATGTATATAATCTATATTCTTGTGGGTTGGACAATAGGCGTGGAAATCCACCAACCAAACACCATATAAACGAATGTAAGTTTCATTTGAGCTCAGAGAGCTCTTGGACTGTGCCCTGTGTACACTCTATTTGTTCTCTCCTTTGTTATCGATAATAAAGTATTGTCACAACATCTTGGACTCCTGTTTGAAGATTTTTGAGACCTGTTTGAAAGTGTTTTGGAGCAGGTTTCCAGCAAGATTTTTAATCAATTTGTTGAAGATTTTAAAGAAACTTTTGATCAATTGGACACCTTTAAAACCTGATTTTGGTCCATTGGCCTGAGACTTGGGTCCAGAAAATTACTCTACACAGTCACCATTAGAATGAAGTCACTTTAATGTCCCTGGTGGGAAATTGCGGAGTCGAAACAGCTTGATAAAGGGGAACAAGGCAGTGAGGTAGAGAATTAAAAATAAATAAGAAATAAAATCAGAAAAATAAGTAATCCTTTTATAAGAAATAAAATATAATACATAATATAAATACTAATGCAGTATAAAATAAGGAGAGGAAAGAGCTACCTGCTGTACACACTAGCAAGTAGTTGTATTGTTTTTTTACAAAAAAAATAGTATGCTGTATATTGATATTATTGTATATTGAAGTTTTTCTTTTTGTTTAAAGTTTATAGAACAACTCAATACATAAAATTCCTTTGTTTTTACATGATATACATTGATTAAATTTTTTAGTAACATTTATAATATCATTAATACAGAATAGATTTATTCCTCAATTGAGTGAAAATCTCTCCAATTTCTTACATTGTTCATAGCCTTGAACAAGTGACCATTGTCATGAAGGGCACTCGCCTTATCCACCTAAAGGCGTTCATATAATGCCTTCAGGAGTCAGGCAAATGTTTAATAAATGTTTTACTTCGCTTAAGTTTTATTTGTTTCTTATCAGCAGGTGGCGGTAACACAATTCAAATGGATGCCAACCACCATAACACACACCTTATTGTATTTGCACACAATTCGTCACTATTTGACATACCTTGACAAGCCTGGCATAATGTTACATTAATATTACATCGCCCATATGGCAAGTTTAAGGTTACATAACATTAATGTGGTGGACCTTTATTTTCCAATGTCACACAGACACCTTTTGTTTAATAGCATTATCACTCTAAAGTATTACACTTCTCTATTACATTCTAACTTTGGTGCCAATAACTGTGGCTATCAGACAGACTCCTGCTAGCATCCTTGATGATTTCAACCTCAACTCTCTTCCCCAGGAGAAACTCATCCTGGTGCAATCAAAATCCAGCCAACTAGCAGGACCACACCCACATCAGACATCCACACCAGGATACCACACAGCTGGGCATCTTCTGAGTGGGCTTTAGCACAAGGCTAATTCATTAGCTGGCTTTTTACTAGCCAATGAAAAACCTGGACCACAGATTTTTTGGGCAGTTTTTTAATACAATGAACTGCACAGCAAGCCATGTTAGTTACCTGGTCTTTGCAAGAAAAAATATTCAAGATTATTAATTAATTAATTAATTAAGATTATTTTTCATCCCACAATTTCCAACAATGGGGAAATTTCAAAAGGAAAAAACACCATAACCACAGCTGAGAGATCGAGCTCAGTGACCCATAATTATGCATAACTCCCTTGATATAATTTAAATGAGTGAGTAATAAAAACACAGTTGTACACAGAACAGCTGTTATTAAGGATGAAATCAGCTACAGACACCAAAACCGTTTTGTCTACCAGGCTGTAAACATGTTTATTTCTGCTGTAAAGTTGATCATTTTAATATGGGCGTTTATGGGGATTTAACCAGGTCAGGTCATTAGAGTAACTGCAGTTCTTGGCACTTCCGCATTGGCTCCATTGTTCAGCCGCTCCGGCAGCAGCAGCATACGTCAGATCCCAGGATTCATAGTTTCCAGTCGGACATATTCAGCGAAACACAGCTCTGTTCACGTGGGCCAGTGTAGGACTTATCAGTTGACTCAGGCGCTGTTGGACAGGTGAGTGAATCTGTAGAATAGTTCTAGCATTAATACAACTGCTGTATGTGAACCGGGCAGCAGTGACAAAGCTACATTGCTGCTGTGCTTCGAGCTACGTTATCAGATGCCATTATTTCTGAGGCGAAATACAGTTTACAGACGATAGACTCTTTACTGTCACTGCGTCAACAATATTTTTTTTATTCTGCAGTCTGATTATGAACCAACGATGTTGTATTAGACTGTAAAAATAGCGTTTCCTTGATTAGTCTGAAGTGACCGTGGTTTGCTTATTTTTGTCCTGTTTAGTATTTATTCGTTGAAGAAAGTTGGTAGGATTTTCGTCATAGTTCTCGTTTTCCAATGTCACTTTTTTCTTTAGTTTTTATCTCGTTTTGGGTTTTTTTTTTTTGTTTGTTTTTTTGTTGTTGTTTTTTTTACAAGAAATGCGTCCCCTGTTATTTCGTTTATGAAAGTTATACTGTCAAGCCAAAGTTGAATAAAACATGTGCTGCTGGGAACAGTTGAGCTGAGCTGGTGCAAGTGTTTGGTTTTTTCCCCCCACTAACCTGCACAGCAAGGTAAACATATGTTGCTTACCTTTATGACGTGTTGGAGGTGTTTTGGTTTGCAGTGAATGCAGAGATTCATGTCTGCAGCTCCACATTTGACAGCTCACTGTGGCGCTCACCAAATAGCATCAAATACATCCAGCTTGTAAATATAAGTGAAACATATTGTGATCATTTGCCAATCCCTTTGCACATGTACTCCACTGAAAAGACCATATTTTTTACACAAATGCCAAACTAGGTTTGCGATCATTTTGAAACAATGCCACCAGTACATAGTTTCTTCACCAGAGACATAGTCAAGTAATTATAAAGTATTCCGCTTAGTATTTACAGTATATATCTGAGGGATCCATATCAAGATTGTTTATGTTTAGAAATGTACTGTGGGCTGATACACCATTGTCAGGTCTTATGGCTGGTTTGGAGGTGGAAAGCTTTCAATGTGAAGCAGCAGAATAATCTTTGGTTTGCATTAGCACTCAACACAGTTCTAATACAACTGAAATAGTTAAACAGTAAAATAAGGCTCTGACACCAAGCAGGCCCAAA
Source organism: Holacanthus passer (assembly GCA_025331565.1). Taxonomy (NCBI): domain Eukaryota; kingdom Metazoa; phylum Chordata; class Actinopteri; family Pomacanthidae; genus Holacanthus; species Holacanthus passer. The sequence continues at coordinate 16,274,943 of JAFREQ010000005.1, forward strand.
GCAGTATAGCTCGTCTCAGCTGTCCCGGCTTTGAGGCTGTAGTGGAAATGCATGTCATCAAGGCTTGACTTGGCCCACAGCTGTGTATGTTTTGGTCTGTTCGAAGTTGGTGTAGCAGTAAGCCTCATATTCCAATACATTTGAAATTCAGCCTGATTTTGTTAAGCATCTTACTAATGGTATTCTTTTTTTTTTTTTCTTAGATTAAAATGCCAAAGAAAAGCAAAGCAAACAATGTAAAGAGACAGAGGACTAGCGATGAGCAGCTCCCTCCTAAACGGAGCAGGGTAAGGCACAGCCACCCTCCATCCCCTCTATGCTTCGACAGCCCAGGCAGCCTGTTTGAGAGCCTCATCCAGCCCATGAAGACAGAGCAGTTCTTCAGGGAGTTCTGGGAGAAGAAACCCCTCCATCTGCAGAGGTCTGACCCCAGCATAGCAACCTACTACCAGTCTTTGTTCCAGCTATCCGACCTGCAGAGCATGTGTTCTCAGGGTCTGGAATACTACAGGGACGTTAATGTTGTTCGCTGCATCAACGGGAAGAAAAAAGTGCTCAACAAAGAGGGGCAAGTTAAGAACAGTGTTCTCAGTAAGAACTTTGTTCAGAATAAGGCCACTATTCAGTTCCACCAGCCACAGAGGTTTAAGGTAAGAGCGCTACCATCAAAGAAGTAATCATGACTTTGTTGCCTTTGGGACACATGATGCTACTGCTAATATTAGTCTGTCTATCAGTTGCCTGTGTGTAACAATTTTCTATTCATTGAAATAACCACTGGCGCACTCAATGTGGTTTTTGATTCAGATGAGTTGTATGTGACACTTGGTATTGTTCAATGCTACATTACTGTTTCAGCAGTCATATTGGTATGTCAAATATACCAATCTATTTTTGGCAGTCTGTTTGCACTTTTTTCATCTACTAAAAACTTCTCAAATCCATCATTATTAAGTCTTTGTTCACAATACGTTACACAAGACTTTTAATCTGGAACTATCTGATCGCAGAATGGGTGAACAAGATTTTGAATATGATGAACAATCATGGCTAAATTTCGCAAGATCTCAGTGAATTTAAAATTTAACACATGAATAATGACTTCCACACATTTCACACACTTTGTGTCATATTTAGTGGGAACAAGGTACTAGTATTCCCAGTAAATACAGCAGCAAATATCATGTCATCTTGTGAAGAAGTCATGTTTGTTAATAATTTCAATAGCTAATCCTTAAGTGAATCCAGACTTGAGAAACACTTTTTCTATATTCAGTGTTTGTTAGGCCAGAATTCCTACCACTGCTTATATAAATATAAAAAATATCCTAAAATGCCATTACATTCATCAAACAAATACATAGTAAGTGAATTCAAGAACAAGAGCTAGCTGTTATCAGAACAAATCTCGGATCAGACAGCTGAGTGCATGTTTGTCAGGAGCAGCTCTCATGTATTTTTTTTTCTGTGTGTTGTCAGGATGAACTATGGAGGATCCAGGAGAAACTGGAGTGTTTCTTTGGAACATTGGTGGGCTCTAATGTCTACATCACACCACAGGAGTCCCAGGGCCTTCCAGCTCACTATGATGATGTTGAGGTACAACAGTGAATCCATGCATGAACTCATATTTATCGCACACCCTTCTTTCACAAAAGGAAAAAAAAAGACTGAACCCTTAAATCAGTGTGACCCAGTCACAACCTTTCTTAAAATTCCCACTGATGGCATTTCCCCCATGGAATGAAATTTTAAGTAAAAGTACACTTGTATTTTCAACTGAGTGAAAGTACTTGTTATGCCCTATCAATGATTTTTATTTATTTGTTTTTTTAATCTTGTGTCTGGTCAAAGTGGCACTAATTTTGATTATTTTGCACACTGCTGGGTAAGTTGATGTACTTTGAATCAGTGCATATTTCCTATGCTCATTATAGGCTTTTAAAATCTTTCTTTGCAAGGTAGCTAGTAACTATAGCTGTCAAACCATTGTGGGGGGATAAAATGTATTATATTTGACAATATGAATGAAATGTAGTGGAGGTTAATACCTTTGGAATTGTACATTTGCGTTTGGCAGATGCTTTTGTCCAAAAACTACAAATGAGGTACAGTCCAAGCCACAGTAGACCGAGGAGATGCCTTCAAGAATAAGAGCCTCAACACTCAGTTCCATGTTCTACATGCAGCATGAATCAACATCCTGCTGACTGAATCAAGTTTGGTTACTTGCTCCACCGGTGAAGGAGCACAGATGAAATGTATTTGATTGAGATTTCCGTGAACGAGAAGGCTCATGAACCTGTATGAGGGATACAGGTTTAACGCTAGAACGCGAAAGGGTGTCAGTAAAAAAGAAAAAAAAGAAATGAAACATGGAGTGACATGAGTTGTTTCTGACTCGCTGTACAGTAGTTGAGTATATGTACTATTCTTAGTTACTTTCCACCACAGAATCATAATGAATGATACTGAGCATTCAAAAGTGCACATTATGTTTTAAATGTTAAAGAACTTTGAGTGATGCCACTCTAAATCCAACTCAGCAATTTAATATCAGTCCTTAAGTTTCTCACCACAGAAGAAAGCCAGTTTGCAGTCAGTTTACTAAAGAGGATGTTTTTTCTTATGCTGATTTTGCTCTTTGCCTAGGTGTTTATTCTCCAGCTGGAGGGGCAGAAACATTGGCGTCTCTATAGTCCTACCATCCCACTGGCAACAGAGTACAGCTTGGAGTCAGAGGAGAGGATTGGTAGCCCAACCCATGATATTGTACTGAAGGTACAGCGTCCATATTTGCTATTTGTGTGTGTATGTGTGTTCTTTATCTGTATCTTTTATATAGAGTTAATACCAATGTCTGGTCTTAATTTTATGTGAATAGCTGCACTGGAAATATGTTTAATAAAAAATGTTGTGTTTGAGGTGAGTTTGTGTACTGTGGGTATTGTTTTAAGACAGACGTGAAAAAATATGACTCTATCCTTTAAATTTCATGCACTAAGCTGTAAACAAAACGTAAGCCTAATATTCTGTTCAATATATATTTTTGGTTTAAAAACTAGGTTTTTTTTCTGAATAATAAGTGAATCTTCTCTCTCAACAGGCAGGAGATCTTCTGTACTTTCCCAGAGGAACCATCCATCAAGCCAACACTCCAACAGGAGTCGACCACTCCACCCACCTGACTCTCAGCACCTACCAGAGAATGTATTCTCCTCTTCTCTGTAGCATTCACTTTAACATTGTGTCTACTCAGGAGGCATAGTGAAAGCAGGATGTCAGCACAGTGGCTACAGCTTCAGTCCCCTGTCTAGTTTAAGTAGGATGGATTCAGGCACAGTATCGAGTGTTGTTTAAAGTTTGAGTATGCATGTTTGCAATAGGGAAGAACTGTCTGAGTTCAGTGACTGGTTATGGACTGTGAGGTAGATAAGTGTATGTGTATGTATTTAGAATCAAAGGCATTAAGAATACACTGATAATACAGTCACTCCAGTTTTTCATGATGCTTGATTACCAGTGTAAAAAGTGCATTTTATAATCTCCTTGAATGTTTGTCTTCACTTGCATCCAGAAATGAGTTTATTATCAAGTGCATTAAGAATACAGTGATCGTACATTCGATTCTGTTTTCCCTCATGCCTAAAAGCCAGTGCCAGACTGATATGTACTTGTTAAGCTATTTTTTGATAAAGGACAATATATTGACTGTGTCAGATAGATTTATTTATTTCTAAGTGAATATGAACATAACTAACAGAGCCATGATCAGAGATTAAAAAGATAAGTGTATTATATGTATATCTATTATACTGTATAGTGCACAAAGAGACCTGTATAATACAGTTCTCTCTATGTAGGTATAGGACAAAGATTTATTATGGGACTCCAAGTGCTGCATTATTTAGTTGTACTACATTTTGCCATAGTACTTAGAGAATGAGTAGAATTGAATTAGTGTAAAGAGATTGCATCATCATTACTCATTGTGAAATACAAGACACTACATTTTTTGAAGTATATAACTAATAGAGGCTGCACTGGCCCTAAATGTACCTCTTACCATACGGGTGTGGTCAGGTATGGTCTATTGCACAACTGCGATGTAGTGTGGCAACCTGTGTGCCATCTCCTCTGCAGGTGTATTGGAAAAATAACATTAACGTAGTGCTTCTCTCCGCCCTCAGCCATGTAGAGTGAAAGGGCTGTGTGGAGGAGCTCATTAACCCCAGCAGGAAATACTGTTAGCTCCTGATTTAAATGATAAAAATCCATGATTTCCGTTATTGTTATCAGAAGAAAGGCACCATTTGATTAAAAATGAAAAATGCATGAATACTGTTAATGTTGAATTTTGGTCAAGAAATGTATTAAGTAAATTTTAATGACTTTTGATGACTATGTTCACCATATGAATGGTTCTACAGGATCTCTTGAAAAGATTTCTTGCAAAATCAAAAAATCTTACAGTGTCCCTCTGTGTCACAGAGTGTCACATCCTCTAATACTCTCTCTCTGTATTCTCTGTCTGTTGTTACCTCAGGTCCTGGGGAGATTTGCTGTTGGACATATTTCCCAGCTTGCTGTGTGACAGAAGCAGGACTGAAGTCAGTCTAAGAGAGGGCATACCCAGAAGACTCTTGCTGGTAATTCTCTTTGGATTACTGTAGCACAACTAAAAATGATTCTTTCTCTTTAGCTGGAAGAAGGTCAGGTTTCCCATCTGCCTGAGTTCAGGTTGGTCCTTGTGGCTCTGTACAGATGGACAAACGTACGAACTGTAATCACCAAATCCACGTGTGAAAACGTGTGTGGAGACTCTAGGGCAGCCCCCAATTAAGATTTTACTAGTTGAATAGGAGTTGTTAGTTCAAGCCACGTTTATGATGTTAATTTCATTAAATATATATTTCTGGGGCATCAAAAATGGTTTGAGTTCCAGGGCTGAGAAAGGATGGTAGAGTGGCATGCAAAAGTATAGGTACATTTGCTGAAAGGAGGCACACTTACAATACAGAGCTCAAAAAGGAAAGAAAGGAAATGTGTATGAGCATTTATTGACATCTTCAGGCATAAGCATTCACCACTAACTCTGAGATTTTGGCTGTGTTTTTGTGTGTGTAGGGTAGCAGTGAAGGCTTTGACACCAGCAGGCGGCTGGCTTCTGGCCTCAGATGTTTGGCTGATGAAATTGAAACAGGGACGCAGGAACTCCGCTCCACTCACATGAAGAGAGACTTTATCATGAACAGACTGCCACCGTACAGCCAGCAGCAGCAGCAGCAGCTGCTTACACCATGTGAGCTTGTTTGTGCTCATTTGTATCTGTTCAAACAAGTGCAGCAAGAGGACTGTATGCTATTTGCGCATTAATAGAATTTACTTTGCCATTGTGTGTTTGTGTGCCACAGCTGGGAAGATTCCTGCCTTGGAGGATATGGTTTGTTTGGCGTTTAAAGAACATATGGTAATAACAGTGGAGCCCAGCCTTAATAGAACAGTAAGTCCATTCAGATTGACATTTTAAGTATTATGCTTGTTGAGTCTACCACATCTTGAGTAAAATTGAGTGACATGCTAAGCTGTGTGTGTGTGTGTGTGTGTGTGTGTGTGTGTGTGTGTTTCAGGATGAGGCCACAGAGCTAGTAGTCTTTGTCTTACATTCTTTGAAGAACCAAAGGGAGAGCCACATGATGGGTCAAAGTTGTGATGAAGAGGTGGAACGGGACATCTCCAGGGTAAGCTACGCTTGTGGCGCTGACAGAATGCAGCGTTTATTCTTCACTTTTTTTTTGAAAGGATAAGGCTGGCACAGTAATAACACCACACTTACACACTGTTCACTGACTAAACAAAACGTCTTCATGCTAACTTCAATTTTGAATTGCTAACTATACTCTCAATCCACCTTCACTCAACCTATGTTAAAAACTCTACCCTCAACCTGACCTTAGACCGATCATCTGCTACATTATCATACAGCAAAACCTACAACTCTTGTTTGATTGTGAACTGACAGATATGTGGAGATTACTCCACCCTAATCACATACTCATTTTACTCACCTGTTCATAAATCCTACTCTCGTACTGACCTCCTTATGATCAGTGAATACATTATTTACAGGATAACTGACTCACATGTCCATAGTATCATCATTTCAGACAACGTCACTGTCTCCTTCACTTTGCTACCACCCCCCTACATCCAGTAGATATCATTTTAATATATCACTGCTTAAGAACAAAGATTCCGAACAACAATGTGTATCCTTCCTTGCAACTAATGATACTCTGGACATAATGTTGGATGAGTGAGGAGGCGACGGCAGAGATTACTTCAGTCCTTGCTTGGGCATTTATTGAGACTCCATGTGCAGTACCACTTACATGACAAAGACAGATACACAGGTTCCTGCATGTATACACATCACACAAGCATAGGTTCTCCAGGGAACATACATGCATGGTCTCCATCTGATTGGTTTGTCTGCATTAAAAAACATGTTAGCACTTTCATAAGTCATAATTATTTAGTTTCAGTGTCTTATTGTTTGTTTTCATTTTTGTGCTTGTTTGTTTTTCTGTTGTTTTATATACTCACCTCACCCTTTTCTACAGCTTCTTTGGTCACATAAAAATGATATGGCTAGTAATGTTCTATGTTTTCCTGTTATTCCTATTATAACAGTTGTGCATGTCTCCAACGCCTGCGAGAACTGATTCCTGTGTTCCATAGAGCTCCAATGTTGTTAGTTATTCACTAGAGCACTAAATGTGGATTAATCTACAGCTGACAATAGTTCTCAACTGCGCTGTTTCCTCCTATTTGTGTAACATTTGATTAAAGTACAGCAATCAGCTGTTTAGAAATTACTTTTCTTTTTAAAAACTGAAGCTATGTACTTTTGAGCTGTTTTAAAAGATTTCTGTCTTCAGTGTGAACTAATCACACACAGTATTGGAAGAAAGGCTAATGTGACTAAGTGCATATGTATTGGTTATAAATTACTACAGTATTTACTGCTGGGTCTGGTGTATTAGAGGGTGTGGGAACCATGGCACAGCTTGAAAGGGGGGTGTGGAGGTCACATCTGGCTCACTCTGTGGTCACAGCTGCTGATATACAGTCTCACAACAGTGGACAGTGGACACAAATGAACAACTGAAGCCTTCTTTGTCTTGCACCTAGGTAGTGTACTGTCTTTTATGTTTGTGAAGTATGTGTCCCCGGTTGTCCAAATCCATTTCCATGTGCCTTTGTCTCTGCAGGGCCTGCAGTTCCCTCTGTCCCACCTCAAGGCCCTGCAGCAGCTCCAACAGGGAGAGCAGCTGGCTGTAGCACAGCTCCAGTTGCCCACGCAAGAGGACAAACTCAGTCTGGTCCTGGCTCTCTGGAGTGAGAGCCTGCTGGTTGTGCTATAGGACACCACTACATCAGATATCACTCAAGTATTCACCTGTTGTTTTTATGAATACTTCTAAATACTTCTCGCTGCCTTTTTGTGTTTTGTTTTCTTGCTCCTGCTGAATAAAGCTGCCACAGTTCCAGTCAATTAAATTATTCTGTACAGCTGCTCCATTTAGATCGACATTTAGTAGACCCACTTCACACAAGCAACAGTGAAGCAACCGATGTCACATCCAGGCAAGCCTCCATTCTACTGTCTGTAACTCAATAGAATCTCTCATTCAGCATTACTTTCGTCAGTCTTTCCGACATATTGAAGCATGTTCCTGGGGTTTACTTTCCATATTCTAAGATAAATTGGTATCGACTACAGCACTTGCTCAAAGAAATCGAAAGCTTTGTGATTTTAACTTTGATTAACATTAACACAGAAAAAACTACAACTAACTTCATTTTGTCTGTATCGATAATATACACCAAAGCTCAGACATGTCTGAACTAACCACAACCCCTCAACTAGCCTGGACTAGTCTATTTAGTTTATAGTTGACACAAGGGGTTGACAAGGCTCCCACCCCAAATACCTGCTGATAGGCTGATCTAGTGGAGCAAAACTCAGACAGTGGTTAGCTGTGTCATTTGAGTCCTGGAGACCTGTGAAGACTTCAGCTTTTCGAAGCAGAAAAACCTATGCTAGTGGGCATTAGGCTGTTTAAGGGTGAAAAAAAGATTTGTTAAGATGATATGAGCCCTTGGTGATTTATGCAGTTCAGGTGGGACAAGCTTGACATTGTTAATCTTTATTGGAATTTTGATTTAGCTAATAATTTACACAAATGCTTATTAAGGTAATATAATTTCACCTAGTGACTGGCAGGGTAGGCAGGAGTACTTACAAAGGTTGACGATTACACTATGTTGCCAAAATAAATGGACACTACTGTCCACATACTTTGTATACTTTTGGTCAGGCCCATGGTTGCCGATTTACATGTTCAACTATCACACTATGAGCTGATGTCCACATACTTTGAGACTGGGAGAAGATTGTAGATTTCAAGTCACTAAATTTAACAGTAAAACAGCAATTAGTAGGGGCATAACAAAATTTAAACATATGACGATACACATTGCGAGGCTGAAAAATAATTTAAGTCAATTAAATTTTTACTCCCAGAGGGTACTGATGCGACTATAGACATAAACTCAGTTTGCTTGACTGATCTGTTTTTGACTGATGTTTAATGGCCATAGTGATCAAACATTTACAAGGTGGAAATAGAGGGTGCTTTGTCAAACTTTAAGACAGTTGTATTGTCTCATTTTGGTTTTCTAGTGTGGAAGAAAATGGTGACAAGATTGTGGACAGTCCACACTTTTTAAAATATTTGCAAGCTCAGCATGAACAAATTGGCTTACATGATGGCTAACATGATGAACATACTCCACCATCTGCAACAGTTGCTGCCTGATAAATTCGCAAAAGGCCAAATGCTTTAAGAAGTGCAGTGCTGCTTCTGGCATCAAGTCAGCAGGCAAAAGAGATAACAATGCATCTGTATTTTTATTGCCAAAGACATGAGACTGTTTTCAGTTGTTGAGGACAGACAATTTTGAAAACTTGTGTAGTGTATAGTCCTCTCCAGCCCTATAAGGAGATGTTTAGCTTTCCTGTGGAATGTGAACCTATGTTTTCCTTAGGCTAAGGGAATAAGGCCACGTCAGAGGACTTAAGATAAATAAAGCTCCATAGGCTAGATGACATTTTCACAGTCTTAGCAGATGTCTGATTTACTATCTGTGTGTAGAAGGTGGGGTTCTGGGGGACAGAGAAACCACATATAATGTTAGTAGTTTGGGCTGAAAGGGGGAGATCTCACAATTGGCACCAGAGACTCTCAGATTCGGCCAGTTCTTGACATTGCTTTTTTTCTTTGTGCAATTAAGTCTTTTTATATACAAGTGAAGACATGTCATCAGTGGTCATTTCTTTTCATCACACACATCAAGAAACAACACTTGTCAACACACTGGAGCCCAAATATCACATTCCCTCCCATACAAACAAGCTCCAGCCATGTATGAGGACATATGTGAAGGTAAAGTTTAAAGAAGCCCTACAGAAGGTTGAAAGAGTCGCAATAATTGTAGACAGCGATTAATCGCAGCCCACATTAACAACCACCAGCGGGAGATGGTAAATTTCATTGTCCAAACATGCAATTTTTGACTGGCTAAAATATTGCTGAGGCGCTGAGATCGGCTTTTAATGAATTGGAGCTCGGAAATGAGCAAATTAGCCCACTGCCATTGTTGCAGACAATGGTGAAACTATGGATGTAGCAGTGAGAGAGGCTGGGCCGGGACTGCACATGATTAAGTGTTTTAACTTTAAATCTGGCCATCCAAGCAGGACTGGGGGTTCCTGCGGTAGGTGTTTGCTGGCCCATTTAGGTTTGCAGCATTTTCACAGAAGTATCACTGCTACTGCAACCTCAAAGCAAAAACTACCAAACCTTTTCAGCACATCCACTGATGTGTGACAAATGTTTGTGTGACCTGTGGTCAATTCAGAAGTCCATCAATGAACATTTTTCAAAATACGCAAAATCAATTAACATCGGCATTGCCACATGTCAATCAAATGCTACTAAAATTGACACAGTCATTCTTTGGATACTAGATATCACATGTTCTGAATGGTGTTCGGAAATGTCAAACCATGAGCCTGCCGTGACTTTCAGCGTTATACTGTAATTAGTGTGCATAATATTTTCTATTTCTCCAAAGGTTTGATGAAACTTAAAGTGTTTTACAGTACACCTCAAACTAGCACAACGATGTGATTTGCTGTAAGAAGGTGTGTGGAAACCATGTCTGGCCAGAGATACAGTCAATCAGTCACCTTCTCTCGGGATACAAAGGTCCAGGGTTTGAATGGCTAGGTGTCCAGGTCCTACTCTGCAACAATGTGGCAATTCATATGTGCATGTGATGTGTTTTTCATTTCAGTTAGAAACAAGCATCCAAATGCTCGTGATCTGCTTGGACCCCTATCATTGCCACTTGCAGCTGTATTTACCATGTATCTGCACATATTGCATGCCTGTTGCATTCACCATATAAAACTCAGGCTGGCTTTTGTGATTACGAATGGTCTGGCCAAGATGGATAGACAACAAAACCAAAAACATAACATTATAGCAGAATATACATTAGAGAATTAAATAAAGTGAAACTGTGAAATCATAAATAAGAATAATGAGACAGATCGCCACGTATCCGCCTGGAAAGCAGGTGGCGCCATCAGTCTGTAGAGAGAAGGTAAGGCCGGGAAACTGTCGTGCCAACAAACAGCGGAACCACAGCGAGAGCCGAGCAAACCTCATCGGACTGTTTTCACCGGCGGACTCACATAGCCTCCATGACGGGCAGCAGTTGACAACGATACCAAGGTAAACAGATGTTTTCTCTATTAAAGTACGTTGTAGTACAAAGTTGGACTGATTTAGTATTTCTGGTCGTGGATGGTTGTCTTTTATGTTCGACCATCACCCCGATATGGCGGAGCGAAGCTCAAAGTAATTCACTGTAATATTGTGATTGTACACGAGAGGAAGAAACTGGGACCAAAACAAAGTCTACTCCATCTGTCAACGTTACTACGATCATCGCTTTCAGACACTGAAAGTAAAGACGATTGAGTTGCTTCTGGTAGTTATTAATGATGAAATGAGTCTGTCACTACAAGAGCAAGTGTCCAAACCCACTGTTTTAATGGGTGTTTTTGGAACATGGCATTCTGGGTAAATAACGAGCAGCCCAACTAATTCGAGAGGTTTTATTAGGCTTAATATTAATGTACGCAGGGTTTCATGACGCTAACCAGCGAATGTGAAGAATAAATGATAACGTACTGATTGGACTAAGTAAATTTAAAAGATGGAATTAAAATTCGTATATAATTAAAGTGTCCATTAAATGTGTCAACAACTCATTCAGCATCAGGTCCAGGCAGCTGGCTGGATCACTTATTTTTATTTTGGCTGCCAGTCATTTTTTATCCTCAGCTAATTTTTTTGTTTATCTGTAGGTTTCCCCCCAAGCTCTAATTTTCCCAACTTTATGTGGAATGTATGATTAACCTTGGGAGGGTGTTGGCCCTTTGCAGCCCCTGAACTGCAGAAACATGCTGATGTAAATAGGAAATATTAACATGCAGATTATGCCAACTCAACAGGGCAGGCCCTTTTCTGTTTCAACATGGCAGTGCCCCTGCACACAAAGCAAGCTCCATAGAGACAGGTTTTCCGGGTTTAGTGTGAAAGAACTTGAGTGGCCTGCACAGAGCCCTGACCTCAACCCCACACAGTCCAGTCAGCTCAGTGTTTCCTTACAACAGTAGCCAGCAGTGATGGCATTCTTAAAGTCAAACATATCTTTGCATGAAGACATTGACTAATAACAACAGCATGACAGTCACTAGCAACAGCTTTTGGTAATACAGTACACTGTCAACAACTATGACAAACCAAAGTCATGGTTAAATCCATATTTATATATTGACCATTTGCTACACAAGTATCATCAGTGAAAAGGATCTTGAATACCATCCAAATGCTCTTCAGGGTCTAATCAGTCTTCTAAGTCTTCTAATGATCTCTTTTGCAGTTAATGTTCGCCTCCCTGTCCACGATGATGTCACATGGTTTCAAGAGCAGTAAGCAGGATTTCACCTTTGGACCATGGAAAGTGACTGCTGCCAAAAACCACATCATGAAATCCAAAGACATTGAACGGTGAGATGTTCCTTTTACACTGGGTAGCAAATATGGATTTGTCTTCTAACTTTTACTTGTTGGGCCCTCGGGTGGGTTAAGCTTTTAGCTACATTTAATCCTGCAGATCTTTATTTTTGATTATAATCTGAGTGTTTGTAAAATGATGCACTGATCTATAGTTGTGCAGCCAAAAAAACATGGCACTGTGTCTTTGTCCTGCATGGACAGTTTGCAGTTTTGCAAACCTGTAACTGACAGAGTTCAGTACTGGTTTTGATTTGAATCCTGTTTCCATGGTAATGGAAAGCTATAGTAATGAGAATTCGCAATAGAACTGAACTTTTTTGTGTCCCAGAAAGGAAAGTGTCATCTTGTCAAAGTGTTACCAGTAGCCAGCTGTTTACTGTTTGCCTTTCCAGGTTAGCAGAGGAGATGAACATGCCCTCCCTTCCAGAGATGCTGTTTGGGGACAACGTCCTGCGCATCCAACACATAGATGGCTATGGCATCGAATTTAACGCCATCGATGCCCTTAAGAGAGTCAACAATGTGGAGGACGCTGTTAAGGTGGCCTGTGCTCAGGAATGGCAGGAGAGCAGGCAAGATGAATATCTCAATGTGTTAACAAATGCCACAACTGGCAGATTGCTTTGTCAATGTATGATGTATCAAAAATCAGCTGTGGCGAACCAATCAGACACAGAGCTAAAAGAACAGCCATACTACTTTAAAGAAACTAACAAATATCCTGGTAGACACACACACAAACTAAAACACAAACTGCGTGCCTTGAATTGCCCCCCGGGGACAAATAATGTTTTATTAATTGAATTGAATTGAATTCATAGCAGTTTCAGTCCTGCCTGTCCCTGAAATTGGGATATTTCTTTGCTAGCACAGTTCAAAGGTCCCTCATTCAAAATGAATTGCAGTCCGTCCACAGACATTTAAATCATATATTCAAGATGTTGCTATTGATTTGACAACCATAGGGTTAATGATGAACAGTATTTTTCCACCTTATCAGCTGTAGATCTGTTCTCAAGATCTAGTTGGGGATTTTCTAGCAGTAATGCATATAGCACTGCATTCACTTTTAGCCCATCAGCTATTTGTCAACTTGTATCAAAGACATAGGGCGAATGCATCAGATCTCCCTTTTTCAGACATAGCTTAAACAACTTGAGTTTGTTGTCAAATAGGAGTACTCTTGTACTAGGTCAGGTAGAAAGGTTCTCCACTGCAATCAAGATGGAAAGAAAATGTCTCCTGCTGTGTTAAATGTGCTGTGCTGGTTCCCATATTTGCACTCACCTGAACTTGTCTGTCCTCACCTTGATATTGAAGTGACTCAAGTCAAGGAAGAAAAAACATCCAAAATACTATGCAAACAAGTTTCTATTTTCGTACCAGTGTGATTGCTCATCTGTGAGATGTATGGTTAGGTTCCAGTAATAAAAGAGATTGGCTCTCATATTACAGCAGTGATTTTACACACAGCAAACGTTTAGGCAGGTGTGAAAAAAACACCCCTTTCCTTAAAAACAGCATCAATTCTTCTAGGTACACTTGCACACAGTTTTTGAAGAAACCCAGCTGGTAGGCTGTTCCAAAGATCTTGGAGAACTAACCACAGATCCTCTGTGGATGTAGACTTCCTCAAATCCTTCTGTCTCTTCATGTAATCCCAGACAGACTTGATGATGTTGAGATCAGGGCTCTGTGGGGGCCACACCATCACTTCCAGGACTTCTTGTTTTTCTTTACGCAGAAGATAGTTCATAACGACATTGGCTGTATGTTTGGGGTCGTTGTCCTGATGCAGAATAAATTTGGGGCCAATCATACGCCTCCCTGATGGTATTGCATGATGGATAAGTATCTGCCTGTATTTCTCCAGCACTGAGGACACCATTAATCCTGACCAAATCTCCAACTCCATTTGCAGAAATGCAGCCCCAAGCTTGATGTGTTTTTCATCTGCTGCACTAAGTTTCCTTGGCCAACCACTGCGATCCTCAAAATTGCCCATTTCTTTGTGCTTCTTCAAAACAGCTTGAACAGCACATCTTGAAACCCCAGTCTGCTTTGAAATCTTTGTCTTGGAGAGACCCTGCTGATGCAGTATAAGTTTGGCTGTTCCTCACCCAGTTTTAACCTCCTACGCAGCTGTTTCTGTTTCAGTTCATGACTGTGTTTCAACCTACATGTGAAATTGATGATCATTAGTCAGTTAGTATAATTGGTTGATCATACACCTGACTATAATCCTACAAAATCCCTGACTTTGTGTAAGTGTACCTATAAGAATCGATGCTGGTTTGAAAGCAAAGGGTAGTATCAGCAAATATTGATTTGAGTTAGATTTTTCTTTTGTTCACTCACTTATCACTTTGTAAATTGATAAAATAAGCAGTTTTTATTTATATTTTGAAAGCATTCTTAGTTTACAGCTTTTTTTCACACCTACTTAAAACTTTTGCACAGTACTATGTGTGTGTGTGTATATATTTTATTTATTTATTTATTTATTTAAACCAAAAACAGTGCCCTTTCTGTGATGTACTGTTGTTGAGTAGGGATGGCCATGTATATAGCAGTTCAATAAAGAAACAATGTCCCCTGTATTAACATGAAACTCTCCTCTAGAGCGGATTCTGAACACTCCAAAGAAGTGGTAAGACCTTACGACTGGACATACACCACAGACTACAAAGGCACTCTGATAGGAGAAGATATACAGATAAAGGTGGGTCATGTTCAGTAATGGAATGGAACACAGTATCATCAACACCTTAGTTATCTGTATTGTTAAAAGGTTTTCGAAATACGGAGAATGGTTTTTGTGTCTTTGATCACCTCTACATACACCAGTGTTTCATTTCCACCTGTTGTTCAACTGAAGGTGACTAAGACAGCGGAGCGTATCGACATGGAGAAGCTGAAGGCTCGGGAACAGATCATGTTCTTTGATGAGGTGCTGTTGTTTGAGGACGAGCTGCATGACCATGGAGTCTCAATGATCAGTGTCAAAATTGTGAGTGCTGTGTTCATGTAAAAAAGCTGATACTATTGATCCAAATAAGGACCAGATTTACAAACATTTAAGAGGAAGACTGGATTGCACTGAGCATTCGATTGATTTTTTGGCCACAGTCTGTATTGTATCAGTGCCTAATTTACTGAGGTAGCAGACCATTTTTTAAACCTTCATTTATTTAGGGAAGTTTCAGTGAGGGCCCAGCTCTGATTTGCAAAAACTACACACACACAGTTACACACATTCTCACTTAGAAGCTGCCCATAATGCAGTCAGCTCTTGCAACTACCCCACAGACAGATTCTAGAATTGAGCTCAGCAAGCAAAGTTCTGAGAGTAGCACGTTCAGAAATTAAATGATCATGCAGTGTACCCTAATTGATTCCAAAACTTGCTTTTTGCATTTCTGTAATATACTGTGTTGTTATATAATGTTGCACGCAACGGTTTAAACAAACATGTTGCTATATGTCTTGTCGATGATGCAGAGGGTGATGCCCACCAGTTTCTTCTTGTTGCTGCGTTTCTTTCTACGAGTGGACGGAGTTCTGATTAGAATAAATGACACACGACTGTATCATGAGGCAAGTTGATTTCCTCCAGCCTGGTTGAAGTGCAGTGCAGATTTTTATAATGAGCAGTTCATATCATTAAAATGTTAATAGACACTGACTATGGCAAATGCTCTAATCAGTAATGAATTGTTATGCTGTTTTTGATTCCAGGCTGGAAAGAATTACATGCAACGAGAGTTCAGCACGAGGGAAAGCAAAATAGCAGAACTGAAGGTGAGCTATGACACATCATGCACTGATACCGAGGTACAAAGCACAGCTACAGGGGAGGAATGTGCAGAGCTCTGGTCAGGGCTAAATGGCATTTTTTGCAGATTAAGGTTTAAGGACAAAAATGACCATATTTATTTATTTTGGACCAAAAGTATCGAAATTGTGGACAACCTTTTTTGTAACTTGTCTGATAATCATATAACCATACTGCTATGTTTATTTTTGAAGAAGATATCTGTGTCTTCAGGTGGGGTTGGGGTCCAATATGAGTCAACTTTTAGGGCCTGAATGGTTAGTCATTCTGATTAATCAAACCATTTTCTAACACTCTCTCTTATAGGTTAACATGTAGGAAAGCAATTTTTCAAATTAAAACAGTTTAACAAAGCCAGAACTGGGTAATATCGGAACATTGTGTAGTCTTTATGAGTTATTATACAGCAAGGTTGCAGCAGCTTACCATTTTATGGTATGCCATGATGTGGAAATTAATGGTTATCATACCACGTACATCTACGGTATTGAATTCTACCATATTAGTGTTCTTAAAAAATATATAGAATTCTATCTTATTAGTGTTACTAAAAAAATAGGACACAATATTTTGTGAAATTATAATAAAATTATCATAAAATTTATTCCTTATCTCCTCATTTGAATAAAAAGCGTTTGTTCAACTGAAAAACTCTTCTGTTTTCTTTTCTTTAAGGGTCATCGTAACTGATAATAATACTAACAGTAATTGTGTAATACCATGATACCGTGAAACTGTGATATTTACTGAGAGTGTTATCGTACTGTGAAAAACTCGTACTGTTGCAATCCTATTCTATCATTCTACTACTATCTAAGGTTTCTGGAAACAAATTGTTAGAGTTAGAAGGCAAGGAACCTGAGTGCCATTGAAAACTATTAAAGGTCTGATTTGGTGTAAAGACCAGAACTGAAGTTTTGTTGTGATTTTAATGGCAGGAATCTATGAGACATCCAGGCACTAATCTCATTTAGACCATTTTGTAGCCAGATTTGAAAGTTTGCCCAGTTTCACAAATACATACAGCTGGACATCATCAGCATAGCAATAATAAGAGACACAGCCAAACCAAAGAAGAATGTGCCCTATAGGCGGTATGTAGAGGGAGAATAAAACAGGTCCTAGAATAGAGCCCTGAGGAACTCCTCAGCAGGCCAGAGGGGCACAGTCACTTTGTTAGTGATTAATACAGTCTTCCAATTTGATAAATAGAAGCAAAACCATTCAAGTGCAGTTCCAGATATCCCAAACCACTTCTACAGACGATCTAATAAAATGTTAAGATCTGTGGTATTGAGAGCAGCAACTAAATCCAGATGACCCAAGGCTTTCACCATGATTAGGTTGCTACAAAATGTCATTCATGACTATAAGGAGAACTATCTCCGTGCTGTGCCTTTGAAACCAGATGAAAATTTTTCAAATAAATAGTTTTCCTCAAGGAAATTTTTAAATAAAGGGCAACTTTGAGATGGGGTGGAGCAGGATCAAGATCTGATTTTTCGGAAGTGATTAAATGGAGGCGACCTTCAAGTGACTTGGGACAAACCCAGTGGAAAGGCAATTATTGATAGTGGTGTGTAATGGAGGGTCAAAGTGTCAAGAGAAGAGTGGGGTAGATACAGTAAGTAGGATACAGTGTCGTCTAATTTGTTTAGGAAAATAGGAGTTAAACTGTCCAGTATGGTAAGGGAAGTACAGGCATGGTTTGGTTAAGGAAGTAGATGGTGTAGAAGGTCTGATTGTGCTAACTTTATCAACAATAAAAGAGGTTGAAGAAATAGTGGGAGGTTTATTGTTTAAAAGATGATAATTTAAAAATAATTTTAAAAAGAAACCCGTTATTGGCTGTGATGAGGTCTTTAAAGCAGGCATTCTTTGCATCTTTAATCTTAAGATTTGGGAATACTAAATATACATACGGTATGTTCACAGTATCGTGAGTCTGAAGCCTGGTACTTTTCCATCTGCATTCAACTTGTATACATTGCCTTTTGATACAATGGATGTCATTGATCTAGGGGAAGGAGTGAAATATCCAACCTTAGAAAACACAGACATGCCCTGGACTTGACCAGAAAAAAACATTTGAACATGAGGCAAAATAGTGTGCTTCAGTGCTTAAAGGACTGTAGGACTGTAGGATGGAATCAAAAATATCACATTCATGATCTGAGATGAAAAGAGCTTAATGCTCTGCCTAGAGTAAAGACCAGGTCAAGGGTATGGCCCCAGTTATGAGTATGAACCTTCACATATTGAATAAAATTAAAGACTTCGAGCCACTGTTATAGTGCTACTTCCTGATTCTGTTTCCTCCACAAATCCAGGTACGATTCTAAAATATGTCCACTAAATTTTTCGTGGAAAGGTGGCAGTAAACTATTTGGCTGCTTAATATGGAATGCTGGCTCAGCATGCTACCTCACTGCACTTTCTGCAATTCCACTCTTTGCTTTCTTTGCTCTTTCCTGGTCTTTCTCTTCCTCTAACCCAGTGGTTCTCAAACTATTTCTGGCATGCTGAAAAAAAGTTTATACCCTCCCACCCCACAATTTTTATTCGTCATTAACAGTGATAGCAGAAGCAAGTAAAGTGAGTAAATAAAATTTATTTATAAAGCGCTTTTCACAGACAAAGGTCACAAAGCACTTTACAAAGGCAATATTAAAATACAAGAAAACATAAGAATGATAACAATAAAAAATGATAAAATAAGAGATGACCCAAGTTGAATTTTAGTGAAATACTGATTCGTTAGCAAACCCTTGTTTGATTATTTTCCCTTCATAAAGTATATCCATTCAACTTAGCTTCATGCCATATTTTCCCCTGGTCATCCAACGCTCCCCCACGCCAAAAACAATTTCAAGTAAATTTCTCTCAAAACCATCACTGATCCACTGCTGGACCCACTGCAGTTTGCGTACGGAGCCAACAGGTCTCTAGATGATGCAGTAAGCATGGCCCTCCACTTAATCCTCCAGCGCCTGGACTCCTCAGGAACCTATTCCAGGGTCCTGTTCATGGACTCTGCCTTTAATATAATCATCCCAGCTCTGTTACAGGACAAGTTCTCCCGGTTGAATGGGTGTGACTCCACCGGCAGGTGGATCACAGACTGTCTGAATGACAGGAGGCAGCATGTGAGGCTGGGGAAACATGTTTCTCTCTCCTGGACCATCAGCGCTGGATCTCACCTAAAGCTGCATTCTTTCTCCTCTGCTCTTCTTCCCCTATACCAACAGCTGCACCTCCAGTCATCAAGTTCATGAAGCTCTTGAAGTTCCTGTATGACTTCACCCTCATTAGGTTCCCTTCTGGTTGAGATGAGTCCGCCTACAGGTTGGAGATGAGATAAACCTTTATTGACCATCTGGTGACCTGGTGCAGCCAGAACAACTTGGAGCTCAATGTTTTAAAGACAGTTGTGGATTGCAGAAAAAGCCCCACCTGCCCCCATCACCCTGTGTGACTGTGGAGTTCCTCTGCCTCCGGAGCACCGTCATCACTCAGGACCTTAAGTTGCTCAGCAGAGAATGTACTTCCTGTGGCAACTAAAGCAATTCAGCCTGCCACAAACTATGATGGTGTACGTGTACATTGCCATCATAGCGTCCATCACCATCTGGAACATTGCCACCACTGCCAAGGATAAGGGCAGACTGCAGCCTATTATTTGCTCTGCTGAGACTCCAGGACCCTCCAGGACCCTGAGGCGTGCAGGTAAGATTGTGGCCAACCCCTCCCACCCTGCACACAAACGTTTTGAGACATTCCCCTCCGGCAGGTTGCTGCGGTCTATCTGGACCATCTCATGCGCCAGAAGAACAGTTTCTTCCCATCTGCAGCCGGCCTCATCAGTATGGACAGGGGCCCCCACTGACATTGACTCTAATTCCTTGTATGTGAAAACATACCTTGCAGTAAACCCAATTCTGATTCTTGTATGAATATCCGTTGACTGTGGTTCATAAAAGTGGTTATAAACCTCATTATTTTTAAGCAGAATGCTGAAGGAATTGCTAAATAATTTCTTGTATGTTTGCACAGAAACTCCCCATGTCATTACATTTGCGTTCTCCAAATTTGTGATATTCACGTAAAGAAAATCTTAACCTTTAGATCTAGTTCAGTGTGTTAGTATGAGCATTTAGTCTGTTTTTAGTGTGACTACAAAGTGACAGGTTAATTCAGAACCTACTTTTTCAAAAATGCGTAGATGGAGTGAATATCTGATACTGTAATGGGTGTACCTAATAAAGTGCCCACTGAGGGTGTGCATGACACAATTTAGTCACCATTTGTCTTTTATAAAATTGTATCTTTTGTCTTGTCATCTCTCATGGAAAAATGCATTTTTAACAAATCCTTTTTATCAGTTTTTATTAAGAAAATGAGCAGTACTCCCAGTACAGTACTAAAAAACATGCTGTTTCACCACAACATAAACACTCACATCACCAATATTTGCATACAGCATTTGTATATTGCCATATATTGCCAATATTTGTATATTGTCATACACAGCGTTACCATATCATATACTGTATGTACATATAAACATTCTATATCATTGAAATATATATACAAATAAAAATGATACCATATAAATTTAAATAAACGTTATATAAATTTGCACAAAGCCTTTACATATCACCATGTATTGGTTAATCACCAGATTTTATGTAAAGCCTTTGTTATCAAAACGTACATTAAATCCCCTGATTATTAATATGTTAGGTCTCCAATGATGTACTGTATTTATTGTCATTTTAACACAGATCTTACTCTCTCCCTCAGACTGTTCCTGCTGCACTGTACACTGATCCTAATGAGATCGCCCAGCACTTAACCCTGAAGCTGACAGAGTGTGAGAAGCTGGAGCTTCCTGTGATGCAGCCTCAGACAACTGTTAATGAAGTCCTTCAGTGACCAGTGTATAATAAGTTCCACTTTGATGTGTTGTATGATGAAAACTGGGAATAAAAGTCTTAAACCACATCCTTAATCATACAGTAAGATCTCCCCTTCAATTATCTGTATAGGAATAGTTTTTGTATCTGACCACTATGATGGTGTGTTCTTAAAACTGCAACCTGAATTTACATAGTTCCCATATATTCACAGTGCAGTCAAAGTCATTGATCATCAATTTCTGTAAATATGTGTACTGTGTTTTATACGGTGACTAATGGAAGGTAAAACATTTGTTTTCGTTCGCAATTCAAAAACTTGCAGAATCTATGTGACTATATCTATCATATGGCCAAATAAATTTGTGCAGATAAAGATAACTTCCTTTGCTTTTGCTGGATTCTTGTTTTCTGTTGTTCATGATGATTTACTTCACCTGTGCAAAACACTGCCAGAAAGGAGTTATATCATCACTAATAATCATTCAAATGAATCAACATTCAACTCAAATCAAATTTCATCCCAGCTAAAAGTTGATATGCAAATCAACCTGTGACCTGTGTTTAATTTAAAAGCAGTGACCATGGAGCAAATTTGATGTTGTTTGATGCAGTAGGAATTGGGACTGAAACAAAATGGTAATATAGTGAGATGGAATTAGTAAGTACATAACTAAAATATAAAATTAATTAGTGTTGCACTGGGTTACATGTTACATTACCATCAACACGCTGTCACTTATTTCGACTCAGTTCCACACGCAGTGTCATGCTGTCAGAAATACTCACTCACCAAATGTAGATTAATCCACTGCTTAAAATAGTCCTCCTGTTTGTGTAATGTTGGCTAAGAGCTAGTGTCCAGCTGTTATATATGTTATATATTTGTGAGCTGAGAATTATGTCTTTAGTAGGAAGGAAATGTCTTCATATAATGTAAAAAGGATCTTGTAAAAATGAGAAGTTTCTCATAATAAGAAATTGATTTTTTTTTTCTTTCTCATGGTGGCAGCAATACTGCTAGGGGAGAACCCTAGCAGAAACAGAACAGAACAGAACAGAACCAGAACCTGGTCAGAAACACACTAACACATTGTTGGTTTTGGCTTTTCTTTGAATTTTGTGACAAATAATTAAAGAACAATACCAACCTTATAGCTTAAGTACGTATGGTTGATTTGGGCTTTGGATTGCGTGTAGCCAAACCACATTTTGTGGATATATTATTTAAAGTTTATTGTTTAGAGTGTCTTTGGAGCATAAAGTTGTTCAGTAAGTCTTTCATTTTTTGGCTCATTTTGTCATTTTGGTTGTTGGTATCACACTCATAGCTCTTATATTTTTTAAATTGTGGCCACAAAAGTGCTAGATGGATATGACACATGACACATTTATGTGTCTAAGTGCTTTAAATTAAGGGAGAAACAGTAGGATTGGTGCATTAAAGGGAAGTGTTGGGTGCTGTAGAATGCAGCCTTATTTTTCGGTGGCAGCATGTGAGTGTCTGACATTGCTCTGTGAATTAAAGGTTAGATTTCAACAATTGTAAATGGTTAGATAATCAAAATTTGGACAGACAGGAGACATATGGGAACATTTGAATGTATGTGTGTGAAGAATGAACACAGACTGAAAAATAATCATCCTAGTCCCTCTGGTACTTCCTGATGTCCTAGGGTTAAAAGGCACAGGGCATGATCCACAACTTCCCGAGTTCATGTCCCATCGGGCACCTTTCTTGCATGTCATTTGCCATCTGTCACTCTTGATTTCTAAATGAATCTACATAAAATCTCCCAAGTTGGAATAAAAATAGGTTTTCCTGTTATTCCAATTCTGTCAACATTGCCTGAACACAGCAAAAGATATACACAAAATGCAAACAAAGTGAAATGAAGATTAATATTTAAATAACTAAAACTAATCTAACAATCTAAAACATTGGATGGATTAGTGTGTTGTTCTGGTTGAGCCGCAATTGTTCAGAGAAGTGATTTAAGTCACTGCTCAGGAACTGGGGAAGCAAGGTTCATTTCCCAAATGGAGCACCTCTTCAAGAAAGTAAAGATGTACAAAAGCAAACTTGCTGGGCAGAATAAGTATTGGGTCCAGTACCAAGGTGCCTGACAGGATCCCTTGGCAGTCCTGCAACTCTTGTGATCATGATGAATTGCACCCATGTAACTTTAAAGAATCATGCCCATGTGACAATTATACACCTCCAAACAACCTCCCTCATACATAACCCAGATAGACTAAATGTAAACCCATACCAGTGACATCACCAGACCAGATCTCACCAGCTGAAATCCTGACATTACGTCCAGGCTGTTGCTGCTGCTGTAACTCAGTTCTATCTCTCGTTCAGCAGTTCTTTCATCTGTCTTTCTGAAAAAAAAATAAGCCTGTTTCTGGGGTTTACTTCCCATATCGTGGGTCAAAATGACATCCACTACAGCAATTGCTATAAGAAACTGAACCCTATGTGATTTTAGTAAAGTTTAACAGCCCTTTGTGAGCACAGAAAAAAATGTTTCTCTCTATCAATTGATAAAGACTCAAGTGGCAATGTCAGGGGCTGAAAAGTTCCAAAAACCTCAGTTCCTCAAATAGCCACTTGCAAAAGCGAGCCAATCACCATAGCCCCCCACATTAAAATGGCCAACTTAACAGCATAAATACATGCATACATGTTTACAGCCTGGTACAAAGAACAGTTTTGGTCTCTGTAGGTTATTTGCCCATTCATGACAACTGTAGGGGCGGTAAAATTTTATATAACTCGTTTAAAATATATTCAGGGTTAAAGATATGTATAACTAAGCCCTAGCTAGCTGCTGGCTGTTTGCTGGATGTAACCTCAACTAATTCACGTTTGCCTTTTGAAGAATTGTTCGTGCAAATATCGGACAAATAATATGACTTCCTGTGTGGTTAATTGTACTAATAGACTGCCCAAAAATCTGTGCTCCAGTTTTTTAGTTAACCAGCTAATTGGCCAGCTAATGAATTATCCTTGGATTAGCCCTTGAGCAAGAAGCCCAGCTAAAGCTGGTATCTTGATGTGGGATGTGCTTTGTTCTTGATGTGTATGTCCTGGTGTTTGAGGAGCAGGCGTCTGTGTGAGGTCCCCCACGTTAGTTAGCTAATGTTCTGCATTCTGAACCTTGCTAGATATCTTTTTATAGCTCACAAGTGTTGGCATAGACACTACCAAACCTTTCTATTTAGAGTGAGTTCTGTTTTATTTAATTTACTACATTAGATTACTGCCTGCAACATACCTGCAACATATAATTCTGCCAAATTTATAGTATAATTTAACAGTGTACCAGTAAAGTACAGTATGTACTGATACGTGGAGGTAGCAACAAGATATAAAGCTAGGAAATAAGAGGTAACAATCTGGGAGATTAAAAAGACTTTATACTGTAGGTATTGTTCTATCCCTATTACCATCCTTGAGAGCCACAGATCATTAACGAGCATCCACTGTTGACATTCACTTTGCGCTTTACATTAAATAATTGGGGTTTTTTATTGTTTTGTGCATAGCATAAAAGGGAACATGGCTTGCATTTTGTTGTACAACCCTGTGATGTAGAATGATTGAAGTGTTGATAAGTTATGGTGACAGCGGTGCATACTGATCCGGCTTTCTTGCTGAAGCACCTATGTCAGAAATACACTCATCGGAATTGGAAAAGGAAGCACACAGATTGGATTCAGGGCAGCAGACCTTGGGACAATCACTGCTCTCAGCATCTTCCAACCACTCCACACCATGCCACACCAGACTAGGCCGGGAGTCATTCCTATGTTCCCAGCGTCCTATGTTCCCCGGGTCCTGTGTTCCCTGGGTCCTATGATCCCAGGATCCTATGTTCCTAACTTCTATTTACGTTCTCTCCCAGATTCCTATGTTTCCAGGGTCCTGTGTTTCCAAGTTTCCAAGTTCCTTTGTTCTCAGGGTCTATGTTCACAGCTTCAGGGTTGGGTTAGGGTAAAAGCGAGGGCCACGGGCTCACGAGGACTGTGAGATTTTTTTTTTTTAATTCTTAAAATTCCTTAAAAGACCAATGATTTATAAAAGACCCATTAAAATGATTTCTGTGTAAAATATAGGGTCAAATGGGCCACTGTGCAGATGAGTCAGCTGAGACTTTATTTGTTAAGCAAATTTTTTTTTTTTCCAGGGTCTCAGCGAGGGGAATCCGGGTCTGTTTATAAAAAGATCCTGAATGAGTAGTTGAAATGTTTTGGCTAAAAGACTAATACATATATGTCCACATATTAATAAAAGAAATAGGAGATAGATGATAAATAATGAATAATGAGTGATAAGTAAGTGCTAAAATTAAACAAAATAAAAGTGCTAAATAGTAAAAGTGTTGTAAAAACCAATATATACATGCACATACACACATAAGAAACAACTTAGGAAATCTTATAAAAAGACAAGTTTAAAATGATAATATATGAACACGTATTAATATTAGTTCATTTTATAAAATTGATTAAAAGACAGGATCTGAATATTGACAGAGAGTTCAGCTTTGCCAGCCTAGGACTTAAACCGGCGTCAATGTTTGTGGGAGCAATGCTCAAACCACTACCCTACATGTCCAGGTGTTTGATGGGATTTCTCTGCAGGGTAATATGTACAAGGGAGTCAGAGACAATTAAAAATTAAACAGTTAAATAAATAAAAGATAAATAAGTGCATTTTAAGAAAGTAAGAGTCCTCCTTGTGTGGATAAAAGTGCTATATTTGTAAAATGTTAGTAAAAAAGGTGCTTTGTTACCGTAAAACTGTGCAAAATGAACCATATTGAAGGTTAAAATATTTACAATATTAGTAAAACTCAGGTAAAAAGCATGCATAAAACTTAAAGCAAATTCATAGGGATCCACACAGGAGATTAAGGAATTTAAAAAGTTTTCTTTAAGAAATGTATTATATTTTTTAAAAAGAAGGAGGGGGAAGTTTTGTACATTTTTTACCTTCTTGCAGAGAATCCTTATAAAATCCTGTGAAAGTGAGGCCCTGGGGAAGCAGGAGGTTAGTATTCCTGCTAAATACCATAAAAACTGACATTATCAAATGGAAATGGGTTGAACTCCAGTATTTTTCATTTAGATCTATTGTTTTTAATCAGTGAATCCATTTCCTCTCTGCTGCTCGTCTCTGGGCAGTGGTCCACTCCCTATTGCTCTCCAGGCCCATGCTTTGTACATTGTGTTGGCTGTGGAGTTTAAAATGTGTGTACAAGACACTTGTGCCATTCCCACTGTTCATTTTGTAGATGTGTTGTTTTATTCTTATGTTGACCCCATGTCTGGTCTCCCCCACATACAGTTTGTGGCAGGCCTTACATCTAATTGCATAAACTGCATTAGTAGTTGTGGGCTGTAAGGCCTGCCCGGGGTTAAAACCAACTTTTGCACGGGGGTTAAAAATGTGGCAGAGACGAATAAAACCAATTTCTGAGCCTCGAAGCGCCTCCCTATTCTGTGTGTCTCTGTTTAGGTTTGAGTGGACGAGAAGATCATTGAAGTTTTTATTCCTACGATATGCGGAGATCAGCCGGCAATCCCTTAGCACGTCGCAGACCCCCTCGCCCCCCCTCGCCCCCTCAAAATTAGACTTGAGAGTCAATAATAATGTTTTCAAGCTCTCAGCGTATGTTGTTACCATGGGGACGAGGGTGGGGCTGGACGGCCGAGTGGTGATGTTGATATATTTGTTACTAAAGGTCCGGCTGACCTCCGCTTTAATACTTCTAAAGAAGCGCTTCGAGTATACCCTGGGTCTCAGCGAACTAAAGAGGGTGCCGGTCACCTCCTCCACATGCTCCAGGATTATGGATCAGGTTTTATGGAGGAGTGCATGTTGGTCTGTGTCTTTGAAGTAGACTTTGGTTGCCAGTGTTTTTTCCTGGTCTCTGGAGTTGCAGAAGAAGACATGTGTATCTAGAAACTCCACTGTGGATGTTTGTAAATTGTGTTTGGGTTTGATTTTCGGGTGGTGTGAGTTAAGGATGTCCATAAATGTGAGAAAGTCCCGTGATGTGTTGTCCCAGAGGCCGAAGATGTCGTCCAGATACCGGAAATATAGGAGGGGTTTGATGGGCATTTTGGTGAACACTGTTTCCTCCCAGTGGGCCAGATAGATATCAGCATAGGCTGGTGCATATTTTCGGCCCATTGCACAGCCGGACAGCTGGAGAGAGAGAGAGAGAGCTGGAGTGTTGATTATTAAACATGAACTCATTTGTGGTGAGTGTGATGTGGAGCAACTGTAGAATATGGTTATCTGGTCTGGATGGGTCTGGGTGTTTATTGAATACGTGTTTAATGGCAGCAAGGCCACACGGGGTTTCTTTGTTTGTGTACAAGGAATCCATGTCTATGGAAAAAAGAAGAGTGTGGCTGGGTATATGAAAGTTTTTTATTTTATGTACAAAGTCATTTGTGTCTTTGATGTAGCTGTGGTGAAGTTTGGAAAGTGGATTGATGAAATTGTCTGTGTATTCTGTAATCTTACATGTCTCTGAACCGCAGTTGCTGATGATAGAGCGGCCGACCGGGACAACAGAGGGAACCGTCCACACCTCCGGAGGCGTGTGAATCTTGGGGAGAGGCGGGGCCTGGGCTCGTCAGGGCCGTCCAGATATTGTTTTTGTTTTGCATTGATGCACTTCTGTGTGTAAAGTGTACCTGTAATTTCCCTGACTAATGATTGTGTCTCTAATTGTAATGGATGTGGTAATGGTTTATAGTATGTGCCGTTGTTTAACTGTCTGTGCGCCTCTAATATGTAATTGTCCCTATCCTGTGGTACTATTCGGCCCCCCTTATCTGCTGGCTTAATAACTATGTGTTTGTTGTTCCCTAGTGTTCTGATAATGCGTTTGTGTTCCTGACTAATATTGGGTCTTCTATGTGGAAGGGGGCGCCAATGTGTGAGTGCTTGATAATTTTTATGGATGAGTTGTTGTATTTGGGGTGACAGGGTGCCAGTATGTGGTTCCCAAAAGGACAGCCCAGTAAACAGCACAGGCTCCCGCCTCTGTCCCCCCTGGAAATGATCTAATAATTTGAGCCTCCTGTGGAAGGCGTGGAGGTCCACCCTTTGCCCTGGCCAGGTTGGGAGGTTGGGTGTGGGGATGAATGTAAGTCCTTTTTCCAGTATCTCCAGCTGTGTGGCTGTGAGGGAGAAAACAGTGCAGAGATTGGTGATGTTGGACAATTGGGGAGTTGTGGATTGACAGTTCTCCTCACTTACAACTTTAATTGCTGTTTCCAGTGTCTGAACAGCATCTCGGCCGTCTGTTTGGTCCAGTGAAAGTTGTCCTTGTAGACAACACAGCGCCAGGGTTAGGGTAAGGTTAAGGTTATTTGACCTGAATACAATAGGAGGGTTACTGGGTGTTAACACAATATAAACTGGGAAACACCTTGGAGAGTTAAGATGCAGGAAACCTCAGGCCCTGAAGCATAGGACCCTGGAAACACAGACATTATCATTTAGCCAGACCAAGCGCCGCCACCAGAGGAGCGACCGCCCCAGAAATAATGGGAAGAGAGCTTTAATAAGAGCTGAACTCACCTAGCTGTACCCAGCTGACTAAGCAATGGCAAATCAGAGACTGTCTAATGCTGACAGAATGCAAGACCCTGGCCGGATGAGGGAAGGACTGTGTTTACATTAATGATGCTTGGTGCTCAAACACAGTCAAAGTTGGTGGATAATGTACTAATGTAAGATACTGTCTACTGTACGTATATAGCTAAGTGTATAGTTTTATTAATTATTTGATTAAAATATTGTATATGCATATATGTGTTGTATGTTGTAGCATCAAGGAGCTACAACTTACATTAATTGTGCAACCCTGTGTAATAAAACGACAAATAAATTATCAATTCAAATGATGTAAGCTGTTTAAAAAAATTTTAAAGTTCCAGAAATGTTTTTTAGATATAAATATTAGAGAATGACATGGATGAGAGATTATTCCGAAATACGACGTTTTCCTGTACTTTTTCCTGTGTAAACTACTTTAGTAATGGATAATAGACTGTATAAAACAATAATAATTATGATAATAACAAGTAATGGATAACGCTTTGTAAATAAAGTTTTGGGGTTTTTTTTAAAAAAACGTAGTTATTCCGCAAAAAGAGACCAGCAGCAATATGGCGCACACACAGAGCTGCCCAATCAGCTATCCCCATTCCTGACAGGTGGCCAATCACAGAGCCCGCATCGGACTGAAAACTATTCAACATGGAGACAACAGTTGAAAAGCTCGAAGCGATGGTGAGCACAGTGTAAAACTATTTTATTTTCTCTTATATCCATATTCTGAAATTGCTCTCATCCTTGTTGAAAGATTGCAGAGACAATCAGTAGTTCATTTATTATCGATTAGTTATTTTTACACGATGGCTCTCACAGTACGATCAGTCAGGTAACGGGGTTTCTCTTTGTATTAATACACAATTTAAATTCCTTTGCGCCATTCAGAGGCCTTTCTGCTTAACGTTACTGTTAGAACACCAAATACTACCACACCGTGTAAAACACTTCAACTACTGTTCGACCGGCGGCTAGTGTAATGCTCGTTTAAGCAGTCTGTGGTTCAGACGTGTGCTTTCTAAGGCGGCTTCCTACTGCCTTCAAGATACATGGCTGCTGTTCCGTTTTCTAAAGTTTTCCCGTCAGATAGCAGATCATGCTAACAGTCAGTGAACACAGCTGGCCGCGCTTCAGTATGTGGATCACAGGCTCATCTATCAGGGTGGTTAGACAATCATTATCGTTGTCATTTTTAGCGCAGCTCACATATCTGTCATTGTTGTTTTAGCTTAGTAGTAGCCTTTCCAAAGAAAACAGTGACAGTACCTTTATCCCACACATACTTTTTTTTTTTTTTAAATCTACAATAATGCTCACACTTTTTATGAGAAAGGCATAGGAGAACTGCTTTAAAATGACTTTAAACGCAGTGAATTGCAGACATAAAATGTGATTTGTGAACTGATAAAGAGAGTGGCAGAGGGCTCAATAAAACCGGTTTAAAATGTATGAAACAATGTCTGCTTATGAGCTTTTTCCAGAACTTTCGACAACGTCTCACTTGCCATGTTTGAAATCCAAACTATGTTGATGTTAAATAGGTTTTTAGTATGTAGTCTGCTCACACCTGAAAAGTGCCAAAATAAAGTACACTCAAAGCAAGTATGATGTTTACCATGTTCACAGGCTCCATTTAGAATTTTACTGTATTCTCATTTGCTCATTAAACACAGAGTACCACTGAGGTTGATGGGAATGTTATTAATTTAGCAGTATTTGGTCAGAAAGTACAGGACACAGTGAATTTTTGACTTGATGGTGGCGCTAGATATAAATAAATAATTGATAATCAAAGTTATTACAGTTTATTGTGAATTTCCCCACTGTGGGATGAATAAAAGTTTATCTTATCTGATCTTATCCTGAGGAGACATGAATGTCTGAAACAACTGTCATGACAATATATCCAATACTTGTTGAGACATTTGACTTAAAACCACACATGTGAACCTCATGGTGAGGCTAAAGGAAAAGTAATTTTGTGCCAGCCCATCTAGTCAATGCTAGTGGTGGCACCAAAGGAACAGGAATTACTAATATCACCAGGATTCAGCATGTCTAATAAAATAAATAAATACATGAAGCAGATATTAAACTTCCCATGTAGAACATATATTTCATGACATATGACACATTCATAACTCACTGAGCCACAAGAAAATCGGGCCCAGACTAAGCTAGTCCACTGTCTGTCCATTGCCCCTTTTATATTGTACTGCTGCTGATCCTGTGAGAAAAGCAGTGCAATGTTAAAAGGGCATTGGCCAGAAATAGTTACAAGTGAAAGAAATGCTTCAGCTGTTGGCAGGTGCTCTGACTTCATTGCACTACTGTATCAGACAGCTAGCAGTGCAATAGTATTGTCAAAGCATCTGAAAACTGCAGAGACCAGCTGCTCTGACTACTTTTACATTTCTAGACTGTATCAAGTCAAGTGGGCATGGTAGATGGACCATGGCATGGTCTTATGGGGTAGGTGACAGCGCACTAGGCCCGAGTTCAACAGTTGAATCCCATAATGAAGATAAATAGTGTACAGTTCACGTCATTGAAACCTGATGGATACATTAGTGTGTATGTGTTGACTACTAACATGATCTGTATCAGCTTGTTCTGCACTCCACATGGTAACATGATCAGACTCATTCAAAACAGCTTTAAACAATGACTGACAGATGCCTTTTGGATGCTTTATGGCACAGAATTTCTTGAAAATAAGTCTGATTTAGTGCAGTAGCCCTGGCTTAACAGCTAATCTCCTGTAATGCCTTGAATTTCTGGTGAGATTCGTAATCTTGTTCAATTTATCGATCAGATAGGTCCTTATTTTAGTAATAATCTTGCCAATTTTAGACAGTTTTATTTCCACAAAGTTCTTGTCCAGTTGTTAGTATTTAGACAACATTTAATATTTGAGAACTTTGGCATTTAACATTGAAATTTTTGTTCATACTCAAAGAAGGATTTGGTATCTGTACTGAAACTTATCAGTAATCTTTCAACACTAGTATCAAAATATATTAGAAAAAACCCAGACCTAATGAGCAGAAGACAGCAGGGCACATTTTGTATGTACTATCAAACCATTAAGCTGAGTGTCTTTGCAGTTCCTGAAGTCAGAGGCAGACCTGGAATACATTGAGAAGCGGCTGAAGCTGGACTTCATCAACAATACTGCAGAGAATGGATGTCCTGCTGAGGTGGTAACTGAACTGCCAGAGCTCTTATTTCTCCTCATATTTTCACAAAACTAAAGACAGGACCAGTTTGACACCATCTGCAGTCTAAAGGACATTACTGTAGTTCAGATGCAATATATATATTATTGGAGAGAGAATATTTATTGGCCAGGATTTTGTCTCTTATAAATCAGTGCCAGTGGTTAATAACCTTCAATATAAACGCAGTTTGTCGAGGCAGGTTTTGACGTTTATGTTTTGAAACATGTATGTTTAATACAAAAGTCAGGATGTGGGATTTCACCATTTCTCATATAGAAATTTTTATTTTTGTAAGTTTTTATTACATAAAGAAAAATTATGTGACACAAGACAAAAGATTAAGTAAATCACTGGATAAGGGGTAACAGAACAAACAGAATAAAACATACCAGGGCACATCAAATTCGCTAATGCAAGTAAAATAATACAGACTAGACAGACTAGTAAACTGAGTAACAGAAAAAAGGAGCACAAAATTCTAGAAATCCACATAAACATAACATAAATAGGGTAAGACATTCTCATAATAGTTTGCTATGTTTTATTTTTTTGTACAAATTGAAAAAAAGAAACCAAGCTTTATCAAAGCCTCTCTTTGTAATTGTTAGTCTTTGCAATTACAGATTCTAGAGAAGCCGTGCCCATGATTAATTTGAACCATTCAGCGAAATCGGGCTTTGTCTGACTCTTTCAGTGACAGAGAACAATTGTTGAAGTGTCAGTAAAAGCTGCTAATAAGAGTCCAAATTCTTCTTCTTGTTTTGATATAGGAGAGTGGCAGGAGAGATCTGTCATCTAATAAATACAGCTAGGGAGATCATGAAAGTAGTTTACAACCGCAATAGAACATTTCCCTATTATCATCCATGAGTCAGGGTTTTTTTTACGTTTAACTGGTGTGTAATAATACTAGGGGTGGTTAATCTGTCCGATTTCCCGATTCGATTCAATTACGATTATTGAGGTCCCGATTCGATTACCAACCGATTTTCAATTATTAACGATTCTCGATTACTGATGATTGATTTTTGTTTTTTCGTTTACTAGTACAATGCTTTTCAACCACTGTGCTGCGGCACACTAGAGCGTCTGGTAGCTTCAGTTATTAAAGCTACTGAAGTCAAAACTTAATAACAAGTTATATAATTTGTGTGAATACTTTAGAATAAAAGGTGTCAGTTGATGTTGGAAAATAAAAACTCTCCACGTTTGTTAACTAATGTTGTGTAATCATAAACTGAACTGTGTGTAAATGCAATAAAGTTTTTGTAACTTCAAAATATTAACGTCTCATTTCTGAATGTTTTCAGAAATAACGTTAACCCAGATGTTGTTATTGGTTCAGCTGGAGTTGGTTATTGAAGCTAAACAGTAACATAAAATTTGACAATCCACGAACTCAAATGTAATTATTTATATTTATAGTATTGCTAAAATAGAAATTTTAAGTTTATTATTCTCCAGAAACTGACTGATTGTGATGGGCTGGAGGCTGAGATGTTGACATATAACGTCACACCAGCTTATTAAAGTACGTAACCGGTGCCGAAGCCGGCTGGTACCACCGGGTTAGCCGGCTAGCTTGGTGAGCATGTTTCATTAAACAGGCTCCGGCCGCTGCACGTACTTGAGGAACTGAGCGTGCGCGCGTGACGTTCAACTTCCGTTGACCACGGGATATCATTTGTACAAAATAAAATAATGCCACAAATAATCGATTTTTGAAAATTTAATAATCGAGTCATACTCGTCCATAACATAATTGCGATTAATCGATAATCGATTTTTTCACCACCCCTAAATAATACCCATCTACGGTTTTGTTGTGTAAATTTAAATTATGATTATTTTCATTATTGCCACTGTTGGAAATCCCATATGTTCTACCTTATCATTAATTCAGACTTGTAGAGACTTGGTTTTTCATTATTGCCCTGTTGCTATATATCACAGTTAACGATACACAAAAAAAAGCAACTGAGACTGGATGCCTAAACATTGAATCTGTACAGGCTAATGATTGAGACTGTGCCTGCAGGAGAACGTGGCAGTGATGTTGGAGAACCTGAGGGCTATCAAGGCCAAACACACAGCGTTGTGCTCTCAGGTGAAGGAGATCGCAGCTGCACAGAAAGAGTCTGTGGATTCCATCAGAAACCACCTCAGTGGTGTCATGGAGCTCATCCAACACGTTCAACAGACAACTGATGTGGAGGTACTATCACAAGCAGTGCACTCACCATTTAGGCACTCATGTACTCATACTGTATGCAGACGAGAGTGTTGTGATTCATATTTTAAAGCTTTGTGAAAGTCAGACAGTTGTTTGATAGTTTTTCACTATGATTAGATGGCCAGTGTTGACCTCTGATGGACAAGATTCCTGTCAGAATCGTGAGGTAGAAATAAGCAACCTCTTTTTAATTTAAGTCCCATATATTACGTAGAGCTTGTCAAAATAAGACATTATATAAAGGAGGCCTAATGGCTTTTTGGCTTTCACTTACACAGATAGATAAAGCCATCAATGTTACAGATCCTGTCTGTTAAGAGAACCCAAAACCCCAAATTATACATAAAAAATATGACACTAAAAAAGATGCTATGGCATTTTATTATACACTAATATATATATTGCAACTCTGGTTACAAACTGTTGACCGTCCTTGTTCACATGCTGCAGGTTCAGCCGCTGACAGAGTCAGTGCAAGAGTCTGCAGAGCTCCTGGGTTCAGTTTTCATGAAGACTACAACAGAGGTAAGACCCAATCAGCTGCCAGGAACCATTAAATTTATTACTAACCATTGCAACAAAGTCAGCACTTCCTTGGCTTCTTCACAAAATAAGCCCTCCGGTGGTTGGCTGGTGGCAAGCTCATAATGTGATTTGTTAGCAGACTCCTCAGCATCCACTACAGCTCCTGCTGTTAGAAGTTGAAACAATTACTTCATGAGCACAGAAATAACTACAGTTCTCGTGAAAATTTACAAACACAATAGTGTGAATACTTACATCATTGTAACTTGATTTGTTCGTATCCATAAATCCAAATCCATATCCAAAGCTCTCTTCTAAAGTCATTATTTAAACTTTTTAGTTGTAATCTCTGCTATCTAAAAACTTCTAACAGCAGGGCATGCAGCCTGTGAACACTGAGGGCTTATGGGAAAAGGTGTTTGTTAAAGGCTGCGAAAACATAAATATTGATCAAATAACATTAGATTGTTTTTCAAAAACATGCTGACCTTATCTATTTATTTTCAGTTATTAGTGATGTTTCGAATATCAGTAGGATTTTGAATGAGTTTTTCTTACTTCTGGAACAGGACTAAGAAGTAATCTAACTCTAACACTAGCCCTATTCAGTTCAGCTTGTTTGATTAGTTTTAAGCTAGAATTTTGATTTGAAACAATGTTGAAGCTTAACAAAAGAACAGCCTTCATTGTTTGTTCTGACCTTGCCACTAGTTTTCAGAATTGATACATTAAGCTATGCATGGTCTGGTCACAGATGAATTCCGTTACATGATACACCCTGATACAGCAAAGCAACAGTTTTTTAAGACTGAATATCAGGAGGACATATGAGTGTTTACTTACCTGTCACAGTTGGGTAATACACTGATGATTGCAGTTGTTCCTCTTGTTATAGCTGAACTTGATGAATGTTTGCTTTCAGGTGCCTCCTCCTGTAGCAGCTTCTGGCCAACAGCAGCCGCAGAGTGAGTCTGTTACCTTTTAAGTCTTCTACTCTGCTCTGAATACTCAGATGGCAGTGTCAATCTGTCTGCTGTTCTGTTTGTTGGTTAGTCTACCACTTTAGTCCAGGCTGAAATATTTCAATAACTATTGTATGGATTAATTTGTGCAGATATTCATGTTCCCCTCAGGATGAATTGACTGTGGACAGTGGACTGTGGTGATCCTTTGACTTTGAATGCCACCATTGGGTTAAAACTGTAATTTGTTTATGACCAAATACTTGCAAAACTGATGACATTCCCATCAGCCTCAACTGTACTTTGTATTTAGTGCTAATTAGCAAATGTTGGCATGGTAACGCAGTAAGCTAAGATGGTAACAGTAAGATTATACCTGTTTTACGTCAGCATCTTAGTCTTGTTAACACATCAGTCATTTACAATCATTTTGACATATGCTGTTTAGTGCCAGTGTTCGCATAAAGAATAAACACACTCTTGGCAAGTATTACTTCATGTGTAGGGCTCAATCTTTTCAGACTGTATTATAAAAATCCTTGGTTTGATCAGTGCTATACAATAATCTCCTGGAACTTTCCTGGAAAGAACTACGTAATTTGGTAGTAATTATATGGAAAATAGAAACAGCATTCTGAGGCAGTTATTGAAGTTAATCATAATTATTGCAATAACCAAAAAATATACCAAAAAATTTCTTTATCCACTGACTGTGTAACTCCAATATTCTTTGAACTAACAGCATTGTTCAGGCTGTTAGGTAGTTCAAGTTAAACTCTTGTCCCATCTGTCCAAAATCCAAAATTAGAATTAAATCTTCAGTTTTGGATACATTGTAGTCTAAAAATGTATGTTCACACCACTTAACAAAAGTTGGAAGAGCACAGCAATGCACTGTCATCAGAGAAAGCTGTTTTGTTCAAACTGCATTTGAGGAAGTAGGTCAGATTGATGTACAATGACTCACTCTGTTTTGCTTTAGTTTGATTGGATTACATAAAGTTATTAACCCATTAGTTAGGAAATATTTGCACAAACTATTCACCTCTGTGAAATCAGAGCTAAGCTATCTCTCTATATAAATTCTCGAGGCTCGACAAGATGAATGTTTTCCCTCTAGGGCCTCTGCTATCAGACTTAGATTTTTGCCTGCTATTTTGGATTTTTTTTCTTCTGCAGTGGCTTGTCATTTGTCAGGTATGTCACAAGAAGAATGAGTTCTGAAAAAAATGAAAAATCTGAAAATTGCAAAAAATCAAACCTATTCTTTCATTTCCCACTAGAAGTATCTATTATGTAGATGCTTTGTTTTATTTATCCAGTTCTGTATCTGTTTCTGTGGGTGATTCAGAGAATATCAGAGTCAGATATCTGAAAACCTGGACAGAGAAGTCCAAAATTATCTTCATAGACTAGACAGATACCATTAGAAGTAGTTGAGAAAATGTTTTTTTGTTTTTTGGGTTTTTTGTTTTTTTTTTCAATAATTTCGGTGAAGTTGAACTTTGGGACTGATGTCTCTATCCGTGTATCGAAAGGCTGTAAGTATTCCAAGCTGAGTGAAGTGATGTTCTACCAGCTGCTGCAGCAGCGCCTCAGCAAAGACAACTGAGCCTGGCTTAACAACATTTGATGCTGTTCTGAGGTTGAAGATTGAAGTCATTAAAACGATTTTTTTTAACCACTGTACAGATTTCATACCATAAAAAAGGCAGAATGTGGTTCGCAAATGCACATAGGGAGACGATTGTACTTGCAAGTTGCAGAGCACTATCTCAACCATAAAGCACGGGTGGTAGAATAATGTTTTAGGGGTGCTTTGCTACAGGAGGGACTGGTGCACCTCACAAAATAGATGGCACCACGAGTAAGGAAAATGATGTGGATATATTGAAGCAACTACTATAAACATAAGCTAGGAAGTTGAAGCTTGATTGCAAATGGGTCTTGGAATGGACCATGACCCCAAGCATACTTGTGGTGAAATGCCTCGAGGACAACAAAGTCAAGGTACTTAAAGTAGTGATCCTAACTGACCTAATACAGGGAATGCTTGCTATGATTAAATGTCAGTAATATTGAAAATTGGCTGCGGATGTAAACTTTCAAAATCAACTAGGTAACAGAATTTAAAGAATTACCAATCTATTATAATGTTTCTTCATTAATTTATATATTTATACACAGAAATGTGTTGGTATTTACAACCAACACTGTGTAGAACATAAATAATTTTAATGTGGTAACTTGCTAATCCTGTCCATGGACATACACTCAGTACAATACAAAAACAGTGCATGTAATGTTTTATCTCATCATTTTTATTGATTTTTTTTCAAATATCTGCTTCTTCTGAATTTGATGGCAGCAGCATGTTTCAAACAAGTTGGGACAGGAGCAACAAAAGGCTGTGAAAGTTGTGGACTGATCCAAAAACACCTGTTTGGATCCTTCCACAGGTAAACAGGTTCATTGGTAACAGGTGATAGTATCATGACTGGGTATGAAAGGTTCATCCTGGAAAGACTCAGTCGTTCACAAGCGAGGATGGAGAGAAGTTTGACACTTTGTCAAACACGATTGTATGAAAGATATTGGTACATGGGCTTGGGAACACTTCATAAAACCATTGTAGTTTAATACAGTTCGTTTGACATTGACTGCATTCTGTTTATTACGTTTTACACAATGCCCCAACTTTTTTAGAATTGAGGTTGTATACTGGAATTGTACGCACAGACTCTCCACCATTTTTTCAAATGAATCATCTTTAACAGGGGAACTACCTTTGAATAGGTAATATTTACTAGTTTTGGGAAACCAGGTGATCCACTGAAAATGCATTTGTTTTGTGTAGATAAATGTTTAAATCTGTTTCTTCATGTCCTCTGCAGTGGCTCCCTCAGTGTGCAGAAGATGAAGCAGTTGAAGATGAGTGATGCCAAGCTGAAGGCCATGCTCTCTTTAGTCAAGGTTGACAGGAAAAGCCACATTCATCTTGTGACGTGAGGTGGATCAACAGCAAGACAGAGGCTCTGGGGGCAAGGCCATACCAAACATGCCCAGGCCAACAGATGTTTGTTGGCACATCAGGCACATTTTAGTTATGATGCTGTTTCCTGTTTAGATCCACAAGCAAATCACAACACTATTTAACCCTATGTGCCACCAGCCTGTCCTTCACTGCCATCCCAACGTGCCCCTCATCATTTATTCACTTCTGCTGTATCCTCACTGTACCCTGAGACATTCTGAAGCCCATTTTACAAGATTTCTAGAGTGATTCAAAAACATTCATGCATCCAGCAAAACACATTTAAGGAGAAATTTCGCTCTGATGAAAAGCAGCAGCATACCACAAATAAATATGTCACACATGACAAAAGCTACGTGTGTGAAGTTACTCTTTTAATAGTTAAATTATCAAAATGGACCAGATGTTGGTCTGCCACAGCCACACTGTATTTTATGACTGTAGACTAGATGGATCTCGGCAGAACTACAGTGGCTGTGGGACAGGGAGTGATGCCTCTAAAAAGGAACCCTGTGGGTTGTCAAGAGGCAAATGTATAAGTAAAGGGATGTGATTTAAAATGAGTTGGTGTTGTATCTCATTTTTATGTGTGCATCCTTAAACAGTATTATGTAAAATAAACACTTGAGCAGAAAGTGTTTTGTTTGTCCTCATTCATTTCATGGATTCCTTCAGCTCAGATGATTCTAGTGTTGGAACCTGATGACCCAATGCGACTTCAAGAATGGTTTTTACCTGCTGCACACAAAATGATCTATGTACATCAAAAATCACATGAAGCATTAAAAAATGTGCGTTATGGACATAGAGGCTCCTAAATACATTTCTGTTTTATTGAAGGGTATGTGCCCTCTTGACCATTAATATCTGCAAATGGAGTTGGTCGCTCACAGCCATAGTTTGTGACAAAAGGTGTGCTTTTGCTGTTCGAGCCCCCACACTATGGAACTCTGCCTACTGAACTCAGACACACAAAGTCTCTAGCTTCTTTTAACCTCTTCTTAAAACTTTTTGTGAGCGCTTTAGGAACTCTTAGATCATGTCCCTTGGCCTTTATCTTGTTATTCTTGCCTTGTCTGTTTTTATTTTTAATTTGTAAAGAACTTTGCAACATTGTTAAGAAAAGTGCTGTATAAACAAAATTTATCATTATTATTTTAATGTGCTGACCCTTTACTTGTTCCTGGGCTCCTTGTCCTCCATAACATAGCCCGTAAAAACACCTTTTACAAAAATCAGTTGTTGCAGCAGGCATATGTTTTATTCTGTAAATGCATTACAAAGCAAACGCTGTTGTGTCACATTTTAAAATACAATGTAGCCATTTACAACAAGAAACACACGGAGAATGACTGACATAGCATGAGAATGATGTGATCATATAATTCAGATTGACCAAACTATAAAGTAGCAGGTGCACAGGAAGGGGTGTAATGAAGAGTATCTGTTTTCCAGGTTTCTTTGTAGTGATGGGAATTCCGGCTCTTTTTAGACAACTGGCTCTTTTGGCTCGGCTCGCAAAAAAGAGCCGGCTCTTTCGGCTCCCAAGCAGCTCTTCAGATTTTTTTGGTGCTTAAATTAATTCATTACCAACAATAATGTAAAATTATGCGCAAAATGAATTACTAATGTTAAAAAACATGCATTATGTTTTTTTTTA
Source organism: Holacanthus passer (assembly GCA_025331565.1). Classification (NCBI taxonomy): domain Eukaryota; kingdom Metazoa; phylum Chordata; class Actinopteri; family Pomacanthidae; genus Holacanthus; species Holacanthus passer. Next base: position 16,315,195 of record JAFREQ010000005.1, read on the forward strand.
ATTTATATATGTTTATTATATAAATATGCTTTTATTTATTCACTCTACAGAGTACTACAAAAAATAAAGTATAAAATACAAAAACAAACTTTTAACTATTTACAATTGAACTTCTAACAATTCTAAGCTTTTGGCTTTGTTTCTACTAAACAAATTTTAAGTGAAGCACAGAAACACAGAATCACTGCAAATTGCTGTGTGTGTAAGTGCCGCCCCCCCCCCCCGCTCAGCGCAGACACAGAGACGACACCACACATATTGACCAATTACTTGCGGCTTGAAGAGAAAAAAAGAGAAAAACAAAAACAAAACAAAGCGGCTCCCAATCAGGAGCCGACTCGATGAGCCGTTTCGTTCGCGACCGACACATTTCTACAACCTTGTTCTGACATATGGCATTGAAAGTGAACACTTAATAGTCTTTCCACAGAATCCTCTTTTATTGGACCAATATTTAATAACCTTAGAATACCTATTATTGGACGACAGTAATTAGGCAAAAATTGCTACAAAACATGTCTGAGTGAGCTGCAGCTACATTTAAGGAAGTGATACCGTCAGCATTTTTTCAATTTCATGTCTCAATATAATTGAGAACTCCTAAGTTTAGTCCCTCACAAACTGATCATATTGTGTGATCACATTAGGTGCTGCAGGCTATCAAGACCTATTACTAAATATTAATAGAGGAAAATAAGAACAACCCTAGGTTTTTCTTAGGGTTGCCATATGCGAACAGTAGATGGCAGTATGGTTACATGGCAGAAAGACATTATACAGTGGTACTTCAGTGTCTCAGGTTGAGTTTGTGCTAGAAAGATGGTTTTTTGTTTTTATTTTCCATGAAATATTTGGCCCAGTGTTACTGATATAGTTGCAAATAGGTACAGTAATTATCTAGTCTTTATCTAGTTTATCACAGTCGCTATTAGACAAAGGAGGTGTGATTACTCTCCCATTGTAGAATGAAACTTATTTTCAGTTTGTGGAAAATTTGGTATTCATTTGCTTGTTCGTTTGGGCCCTGCTAATCTCACCAGACCTCTGTTGTAAATTCAAATGTCGTGCTGATGGTGTTTGTCAACTTTGTTCGGTGTCAGTGTGATAGTTTTGTATTGATGGAGTGAAAGCAGACATCCTTTCTCACCAATCCTCAGGAACCACAACTTCATTGATAAAACTTCCCCATGGTTTGGTATAGAACTGATTCTGGCCTGAAAACTCAAATCATGTGAATTGTTGAAACCACTCGAGTAACAGTTTTCCTACTGTCCAATTATAGCTGTTTGAGTTTAGCTGTGAATCAGGGTTTGTCTTTGTTAAAACCCACCCTGGTGCATGATGGCACACAACAGTCACCACTGCTGACGTATGACATCACAGCTTCTGTATAGTCATCCAGACTGTTGGTAGCAGTCCTGAAAACATCCCAGTGATCCTCCATAGCATCACTGTTCCACTGCTTTGATGTTTGAAGACAAGTTGTCAGAGCTTTAATTTTTTGCCTGTATGCAGGAATCAGATGGAGCATGACTTGATCAGAGTGTAGTGCAGGCCAGGGGACAGTCTGATAGCCACTGTTGACAGTAGTGTAAAAGTCATCCAAATAGTCAGGCATTTAATAAAATTTCTGTATTTTGGGTAGTTGGGTTGTAGCAGTTGAGTTTGGATAGTTTTTGGCTCAGATTACCTTTGATAAACCCACCAAGGAACATGACTATGGAGTGGGAGTTTGTGTGCTCCACACACAGTATCTGGTCAGCAAGGATGCACTGTGCCCCCTGCACATTGCCAATGTAAACACAGACCAGTATGAATGAAACTAACTCAAAGGGGGAGCTGAAAGCTTTACTGTTCATGTAAAAATATTCAACAAGGCTGTAGATCACTATCACATCTTTTCACCAGTCACTGTTAGTGTAAAAACAGATAACTCCACCTTTCACTCCAGATAACAGCAGAAGCTGAATTTCATCCTGTTTACACAGTGAACACACGTTGGAAAGAAATATTACCAGTAACAGTGATGTGCTGCACAAGTGTACCAGCTCATTTCTTTCATTGACAAAGGTTAGAGTAACTTTGACAAGAATGTCAAATAATTCCTTGCATGAGGTGAAAAAGGTGGGAAATAAATCCTCTGGAGTTGTTCCCCTGATGTTCATGAGTTCTTCTCTGGCGAAAGAGAGAGATATGCAACACTTTAAAAAATGATTGATGGTGACCTTTGACCCCTGAAATTGATCTACTACTCTATCCCTATCTACAGTACTGTGCAAAAGTTTTAGGCAGGTATAAAAAAAAAAATAGGAATGCTTTAAAAAATGGAAGTGGATAACTAACCACAGATCTTCTGTGGATGTAGACTTCCTCAAATCCTTCTGTCTCTTCATGTGATCCCAGACAGACTCAATCATGTTGAGATCAGGGCTCTGTGGGGGCCATACCATCACTTCCAGGACTTCTTGTTTTTCTTTACGCTGAAGATAGTTCTTAATGACATTGGCTGTATGTTTGGGGTCGTTGTCCTGCTGCAGAATAAATTTGGGGCCAATCATACGCCTCCCTGATGGTATTGCATGATGGATAAGTATCTGCCTGCATTTCTCAGCATTGAGGACACCATTAATCCTGACCAAATCTCCAACTCCATTTGCAGAAATGCAGCCCCAAACTTGCAAGGAACCTCCACCATACTTCACTGTTGCCTGCAGACACTCATTATTGTACAGCTCTCTAGCCCATCAGCGAACAAACTGCCTTCTGCTACAGCCAAATATTTCACATTTTGACTCATCAGTCCAGAGCACCTGCTGCCATTTTTCTGGACCCCAGTTCCTATGTGTGCATGTATAGCTTGGCCTTGTTTCCATGTCGGAGGTATAGCTTTTTGGCTGCAAGTCTTCCATGAAGACCACTTCTGGCCAGACTTCTCCGGACAGTAGATGGGTGTACCTGTGTCCCACTGGTTTGAGCTATCCTCAAAATTGCCCATCTCTTTGTGCTTCTTCAAAACAGCTTGAACAGCACATCTTGAAACCCCAGTCTGCTCTGAAATCTTTGTCTTGGAGAGACCCTGCTGATGCAGTATAAGTTTGGCTGTTCCTCACCCAGTTTTAACCTCCTACGCAGCTGTTTCTGTTTCAGTTCATGACTGTGTTTCAACCTACATGTGAAATTGAGGATCATTAGCACCTGTTTGGTGAAATTAGTTGATCATACACCTGACTATAATCCTACAAAATCCCTGACTTTGTGTAAGTGTACCTATAAGAATTGATGCTGGTTTGAAAGCAAAGGGTAGTAACAGCAAATATTGAGTTGAGCTCACTGATAATTTTGTAAATTGATAAAATAAACAATTACTATTTATATTTTTGAAAGCATTCTTAGTTTACAGCATTTTTTCACTTTTGCACAGTACTGTATGTCTGAACATCCAAGGAAAAGGAATGCCTCAAAAATGTTTCCAGTATCTGTCCTTGGCCCCATGAACTATCAATATATGGGGTTGTCCTAAAAACTGGTTAGACGAGAGGACGCTTGGGAAATTGATCTATTGCATGTCTGACTGTCCAGGGAGAGGGATTTTGTTGGATGTATGTTTTTTTCAGGAGTCTGTCCCCTGCCTTCTGACCTAAATAATGAAAGGATGGTGAAATGGATCGAGCACATGCACAAGTGGTCATTCTCCTTTAATGCGGTTTGTACCTGTGTTTTATAATTTATCAGTTCAAATAATATTAAAAAATATCTGGTTTGAGCACAAGTTCAGATTTTCGCCTCTCACCTCTGTCTTGAGAGACATGCAGGCTTTGCCATAGGTGAGGATACACCCATACTTTTGTTTTTAAAATACATAACTTTAGCTATGTTTACACAGCGTCCACAGTACTCCAGTGTTTTAAAACACAAAAATGAAAATGGAAATTTAAAAATGCTTCTGACCCCATTTTAGTTGGAGTCTGGTCTGGAGTCTGGGGTTGTAGTCTGGATGGGTGGAAACAGAGATTTTTGGAAACAATGAGACACCCATGTTCGCTTCCTAGTTAGGTCTTATCAGACTCTATGTGTCCTTCCCTGATTTGTCACACCCCTATCACTTGTTATATCAAACCAGGATTAAGCTGTTGTACAATTTAAAGGTACTTTTGCTTTATTTGAGATTTCCATTTTATGCTTATAATACTTCACTACATTCTACTTCACTACAGTCATATACTGTATTTTTTAGTCTACTACATTTTATTTGACTGCTTTAGTTACTACTTACTTTTTAGATTTTACATTGAAAAAAATGATAAGCTTATAAAGTACAATGCATTGCTGCTTGCCATGTCTCAGATGTCTATGAGCTGTTAGCACTTCCATTAACTTTTTTTTTACATGGTCTAAATACCTGTTTGAGACCTAAAGAGGTAAAAGTATTCAACAATTCACAAAAAAAGCAAAGATGAGAGAAAACAGATTTATGCTGCAGATTTTTGTTTTTACTTCTTTCCTGCCCCAGTCATTAACTCACAACCCCTCAGATATTTAATGTGTCTCATGGGAACCACAGGACTAAATTATGTATCTGTAAATAAAGTAGTTAAAACTAACTCCACCTAGACCAGCTACAACAGAAAAATACTACTTGTGTTTTGATGCATCATGCTCATCTTTATTCTTCAGAATGAGTATTGTTACTTTGAATAATAGCCACAGAACATGACATAGTACGGTACTGGTTTTGAGCACAACCAAACAGTGCTCAGCACATACTGCCATATTTTTAGGTGTAATGTGTAACTACTCTAATGACGTAAGTGGTATGTTTGCTTGTGGATTTATTTTAGAGAGTCACGGAGTTTGAAGCCAGGCCAACACCCCACATATTTCTCTTTGTGGATGAGACTTGTTTCAACTTGGCCAAAACTTGCTGGTGAGGACAAATATGATTGGAAACAGAGCACCAGTCAATGTCCCATGCCAGATAGTTGCCAAAATCACCATATGTGCAGCAATTTTCTCTGACAGTGTGCTGTTACATAAACCGCTAATTGTGCAATACAACACTGAGAACCTCATTTAATTCCTGGCTGACCTCAATGAAAGACTTGTGCCAGATGAGGAAAGAGAGTAAGTGAGGCTGAATCCAGGCTGTGGCATTCACAATGGTTAAAAATCTCTTGCCACAGAATGGTTTGCAGCCCATTCCAGGATGGTGTCACTTTCCCTTCCACCTTACTCTCCATTCCTTAACCCCAGAGAGGAGTGGAAGTGGATGGTTTAGCCGCACAATCAGGTAGGGGTGTAAAGGTACACAAAAATCATGGTTTTCGTATGTACTTCGGTTTTGAAGTCACAGCTCGGTTCGGTTCTCAGTTAAGGGAGAGAATGTAAAAAAATGCTTGTTGTCAATTAGGAACATTAGCTAAACAACAACAGTTTAGCAGTTGTCAGCGACTCAACAAGCGTTTCAAATTAAACATGCAAAGTATGTGTAAAAATGTGTAAATGTATAAAATATAATAGAAAGAATACTGCTGCAAACTAATACATTCTCCAAAAAAAGTACTTCTCAAATTAAAAAAGCAAGTGCAGCATTAAGGACAATTTCAGCTTGTAGGCCTGCTGTACTCAGATTTCTTTTCCAGTATAAAAAAAGAAAATAATGCAAACAACCAAGTTCTCCAATTAATAAAATAATTCTCAAATAAAAGTGCAGCATTAACAGTTTCAGCTTGTAGGCCTGGCCTACACAGTTTCATTCAACTTTCATGTTTTTTGTCAGAAAAATTAACTTGTTCACATGAGCACGACAGCACATGAACGCTGAAAACATGCCTCCTAAAGCCGCAAAAGCAGAGGCAAAACCAGTGGTAGATCTGGAGCCACCGGATGAGGAGTATGTAAAAGGTAATGTTGACAGAACAGTTTCTTGGCATTATCATTGACGACAGAATTACGTGGAAATCTCATGTTAAATACATTTCAACTAAAATATCTAGAAGCATCTCAGTCATTGTAAAAGCAAAGCAAATTTTTAACATTAAATCCCTCCATATACTGTTTTGTTCTTTGATCTTGCCCTACTTAAATTACTGTACTGCTGTATGGGGCAGCACATACAAGAGTAATTTAAATCCAATATTGATGTTGTAAAAAAGAGCTGTTCGCTTAATACACAGGGTAGGTTTTCTGGTACACACAAATTCATTATTTTTTAAATCAAAACTTTTGAAATTTTATGACATAGTTGAATTTCAAACTGTACAACTTCTATATAAAACAGGAAAAAAAAATATTACCATACCATCTACAAAATAAATTTCAAGAAATACGAGATGAATGAAATTTCAGAATTCCATCACACAGAACAATCATGAAAAGCTTCAGTATCACAGTTCGTGGGGTCAGACTGTGGAACAGCCTGGAGATGGAACTGAAGCATAGCTCAAGCATCAACCAATTTAAAAATAAATACAAACAAAGGATTTTTGGAAGGTATAGTGAGGAAGAACATAAAAGCCTCTAGAGGGCACTGTATGATACCTTGCAACTTACTGATTATTATTGATGGCACTGGTTTGGAGATTCTACCAGGTGAATAGGATGAAGACACTATGCTGTGATGCTTTACTGGAAAGTTGTGGAAGTAATGGAAAGTCATTGAAAAAAAGCACCAGGGTTGACTGAATGTATTTCCATGAACTGATGGTATCGTAAATAGACTAAAAGGTTTCATGATCATTTGTCTCCGCAGAGAATTTAGTTATGCCTCACTGACCTCCAGAGGTCAGACAAACAAAAGATACTAAAAGATAGGGAAAATATTTAATGATGATATTATCTTGCAATAATGTATGTATCCTACCAGAGATAAACTGGCATAAACTTTCATTCTTTTTAATAATGTTTGGATTATGTTTTTTTTTTTTTCATATTTATTTAAGGGTTTTTTGTTCAATTTGTTCCTTCCCTTACTCTAGATGTGTTAAATATGAACTCTTTGTCTCTGTGAAAGTTTAGCTTTTGACATTTTATAACTGTTTGAATGGCGGCACACTTTTTATGTTGCCGTGTGTGTTTGTCAAAAAAGCTCAAGTCTTAGTGAGTAAATAAACTTGAATATCCCTTACAATACTTAGAACTAATCAGAAAATACCTATTAAAAGTGCAAAGACTAAGTTTTAAAAATGTGTACTGATTTGGCTTTTCTGAGAGTGAAATTGAAAATATGTAATCAAATGAAAATACTCAGTGATTAATTTCTACATTTTGAAACTTCATACCATTGAAAGTGTTTTCATCGTTAGCTGCGCAGATATGGTGTAGACTGTATTGTGAAATCGGCATGAAATCGCTCTGCTGTTGGCAGTCTACTTACTAATGCACTTCCTCAGGTTCTTAAGTATTATATTGGCCTTAGACTGTTTTGTTACTTGTGTTTCCCTGTGCAAAGCTTTTCTTTATGTCTTGTGGCTAAACTCTGCATCTTGGTGCGACACATAGCTGAACTTTTTTCCTCTCTGAGAAAACCCACCCTCTCTAATAAGGCCAAGCCACCGAGAGTCAGGGTTGAATGTCTAGCCCCGCCCATATCCAGTATGTCAAACGTCCTTTGTTCAGGACAAAATGGGAATTTCGTCCTGTGCATTTAACTTTATGCATTTACACCACCTGCACATGCATCTTTGGGGTCTGCATTTCCGTTATGAACATTTCTGAAACATATGCCATGTCATGTTCCTAACATAATGAACTGGTTTTGAAAGACAGAAGTATTTTAGATTTTATTTTCCATATTATTTTTATGACTTTATAATGTCAGGTGCAGACTTAATTGTACCAGTGTGTTTATAGGCACGACGGCTAATCTTTCTAGTTTATGGGTTTCAATGACTCAAAATTGTGATTAGTGATCTAGTTGTTGCTGCTGTTGTTGTTAGATATAGTTATGTACCAAATACTGTTTCACTACACTATAGGTGGGGAAAGTCACACCATAAAAATCTTCATTTTTACTTTGTCCTGCTGTAAAATCTTAAAGGGTCTTAAGCTGAATTCAATTAAATTTTATTTTATTTATATAGTGCCAAATGACAACAGTCATCTCAAGGCAATTTTCACACAGAGTAGGTCTAACACTCTTTACAATAGTATTTATAGAGACTCAAGAGTTCCCATCATGAGCAAATCTGACCTCTCTAGGCAGGCAGCCAACTTCATTGACCAATTAAGCAAATAACTACTCCTTCTTTTGTTCTTGTGGTCCCTGAGAACCACACAACTGGTAACGGAATATACTGTAAAAATTTCAGTGAGGCTACACAGAGACTGAAGACTTATACGCATCTGCTTTGTGATATAGAGAAGTGAGTTTTTGGACTTTGATTTCAAACAGACAAATCATAATGCAGGTCAGACAAGAGTATGACGATAAAGTCACTGCAGAGTGTTCATCCACTTCATCTGTCTGTTTAAAGAAAATACCTCAATAAGGCATAAGCCTCTTTGTGGTCTTTCATAGTGACAGAGTCAGTGAGGAATTTCTCATAACCAATTTCTACATGCTGCTGTCTCCCGTTCTCTACAAACAAACCTGAGACATGAATTTCACTTAGGCTGCACTCAAATGGATTCAGGCAGATAGTAAAACAAACTGGATATCATGTTAGTGGACGAGAGCAGGCCGGAAATATTAGGTGAGGCCAGCAAAGAATACTGGCAATGGCAACAGTAGATGGCATTAACATTTAAAAATATTTTAACTTTTTGTCATCCTCTGCGACAGTATTTACAATGTGATGTAGCTCCCTCACACAAGGGGAAAACATGGGCAATTTGGACAACATGAAGCAAATAATGAATCATTCATCAAATAATACATCTGATAATTAAGAATTCTCTGTAAACATGACATCATGACCATAGCAGCATATTGTCAAGCGTATTTCATTTTGCCGTCCTGCCATTCCACCAGACTGTTTATTTTTCCTGTGCTGTCCAGGTGTTGTCTGTCTGCCGCCTACCGCCTGCCTGAATCCATGTCAATGCAGCTTTACAGTTGGGAGGGTTTTTCTCCAGAACCAGTTTCCAGTTGAGTGTTTTGAACAGGACAAAACAGACAAAAAATAAAAATGGATCTTGCATGATGCCCGAGCTTGCAATGACAACATTTACAACAGACAGACAGCATGTCATTTAGACAAAGCTCTCCAGGTGTAAAAATTATGGTTAACTTTTTATAAAGAAGGGTTGATGAATGATGATTAATAACCATAGATTAGAGCATATATATACTATGACAACTAACTGGTAAACAGTACATATAAAATTACCTAAAATATTATGTGACATTTTCATCTATTAGAATGAAACTGCTGGTTAAAAATAACAATATAGGACAATAACCAGTGACACATGAATCATTGTTGGATTCAGGGAAAAACACCTTAATTCTCAGATTACCACTAAAATGATATTTTGCTCCAAGAAACTACCTCCATAGAGCCCATCCTCTGTTTCTCTGTGTCCTATGAGTAGAATTTCCAGTTTGGCACATAGCATAGCAATGTCCAACAAAATTTTAGCATGTACCCAGTTCCGCTCAACAAATGGTGGGCCGTCACCATGTAGTTCATTCAACCCAGTCCACAGCTTTGCGTCTGTCCCTGTACAATGCCAGCTTAGTTGCAGGTGCAATAGCATGCAGTTTGCTAGACTCATGTTTGTTTTCTGAATAGTATTAATTTTTAGTAGCTACATACAGTGGGGTCTGAGACCACATTGAAAATCTAATATTTTCACGTAAACCCAGAAATAATCAGAATGTTTGAGGATTGAAAACCTTTAAACAACAAGTTATGACATGTGAAGAAGAAATATCTAAGATTCTGCACTATTTCTAGGTGAGCAATCAAATGTCAGGAAAATCGAGGGACTGACTAACTTAACTCCTTTTAAGTTTTATCCCTTCCACTGAAGCAAGCATTCCAGTGACACTGGATTTGACCTACTTATCAGAGGCTTGTCAACTTGCAGCCAGTGTTCAGCTGTTAGAAGTATGGCTGTGCCTCAAGTTTCCAGTAGATCACTGCTTGCTAAGTAACATTGTGATAGTGGGAAACATGGTATCAGAACTAAGTGAAAGTGTCAGAGCTTAGAAGTCAATCTTAATTCCCTAACAGATAGAAGAGCAACTTCATCACAGATACAATATTTGCTTCATAAAGAATGCTCCGATCAACAAAAGTACTGTCAAAAGAAGGCTGTCTTGTAGTGATTTCAGAAGGTGACTAGCAGTTTCTAAACCACTTCTCATGACGGTAAACAATCCCAAATGCTTGGCAATGGCTAAGAAATACCAGCATTTCAGAGTGCATGACTGGAAAAAAAGAATCTTAGTTTGAGATCTATGAAATTAACAAAAGGCTGAGAGAATGATACCACAATGTAGGGGAAGATCAGACCACAACCTGGTTCATCTCCAGCTTGTGTACAAACCTCTGGTACACAGGCAGCCAGCTGTGTCCCGCACAGTGAAGAGATGAACCGACGAGGCTGACGAGGCTCTCAAGGACCGTTTCAACACGATGGTGTCGGAGGAACTCTGCGATTCTCATGGGGACGACATCAACAGTCTCACTGACTGTATCACGGACTACATAAACTTCTGTGTGGAAAACACTGTACCCACCAGAACTGTACGGTGTTTTTCCAACAATAAACCCTGGATTAATCCTGATTAAGGCTCTCCTTAAGGAGAAGAAGAGGGTCTTTAAGTCAGGAAATGAGGAGCTGAAGGCTGTGCAGAGGGAGCTGAGGAGGAAGATCAGGGAGGGGAAGAACAGCTACAGAAGGAAGATGGAGGAACAGCTGCAGCAGAACATCATGAGGAGTCTGGAGAGGCCTTAAAACCAACAACATCTCAGGTGGGAAGTCAGCTCCGGAAGACCAAGACGAGGAAGGCGGCGGGTCCAGACGGCATCAGCTCCAGACTCCTGAAGTCCTGTGCAGACCAGCTGTGCGGGATTGTTGAGCACATCTTCAACCTGAGCCTGAAGCTGGGGAAGGTGCCACAGCTGTGGAAGACATCCTGCGTGGTACCTGTCCCCAAGACTCTGCACCCCAAAGACCTCAGCAGCTGCAGGCCGGTGGCATTAACATCCCACCTGATGAAGACCCTGGAGCGGCTGGTCCTTGCTCATCTCCGCCCTCTGGTGGCCTCCCATCTTCCTCCAGCACAGAGCCCTCTCTCACCTGGAGAAACCTGGGAGCACTATGAGAATCATGTTCTTTGATTTCTCCAGTGCATTCAACACCATCCAGCCAGCACTTCTGAAGGACAAGCTGGAGAACACAGGGGTGGATCTGCACCTCACATCCTGGATTCTGGACTACCTCATCGACCATCCACAATATGTGAGGACACGGGACTGTGTGTCCGACACGGTTGTCTGCACTACGGGGGCCCCGCAGGGAACAGTCCTGACTCTGTTTCTTTTCACCCTTTACACTGCAGACTTTTCATACAACACACCAAGCTGTCACCTGCAGAAGTTCTCTGATGACTCTGCAATCGCCTGCCTCATCACAGATGGGGACGACAGGGAATACAGAGAACTGGCACAGGATTTTATGGACTGGTGCCAGCGGAACCACCTCCAGATCAACACGGGGAAAACCAAAGAACTGGTGGTGGATTTCCGCAGGCGCACTCACTCCCCTCCAACACCAGTGAACATCCAGGGAATGGACATTGAGATGGTGACATCTTATAAGTATCTGGGTGCTCACCTCACCAACAAACTGGACTGGACTCATAACACCGCTGCAGTATACAGGAAAGGTCAGAGCAGACTCATATCTGCTCAGGAGACTGAGGCTCTGTTGTGGCATAGGCCATTTTCTATGGAGTAGTCTGCTGGGGCAGCAGCATATCGGCTGCTGACAGGAAGAAACTGGATAAACTGATCAAGAAGGCCAGCTCTGCCCTGGGTTGCCCCCTGGACCCAGTGGAGGTGGTGGGAGAGAGGAGGATGATGGCTAAGCTGTCATCCATGTTGGAGAATGACTCCCACCCCATGCAGGACACTTTAACAGCTCTGGAGAGCTCCTTCAGTGATAGACGGCTTCACCCAAAGTGTGTGAAGGAGCAATATCGCAGGTCTTTTCTTCCTGCAGCTGTCAGGCTGTACAACCAGCATTGCTCCCAATAGACCATACACCTTGATGCCATTACATCCCCGTGCTGCTGTGCAATGTAAATTTCCCCACTGTGGGACAAATAAAGGTATATCTTATCTTATCTTATGTATCAAACCGACAATGACACTCTGGAGTTGATCTGCTGCAGTGAAATGACTACATCCTGACCAAAAAGAAGTACCATGCAAAGAAGAATGGAACACAAAAATTTGACACATTGATGGAAGATGTCCTTAGCTCTTGAACAGCAGGATTGAATCTGATTCCTGGGCCCCATACAATGAGAGTGAATGAGCAGCCCAATGGAAAATATCAGCCACAGCATGGAAAGGCAAACACCAGATGATGTCAGTAGTGCGAGGTATCGAACCCTGAAAGTAAATGTGGCCATGGGTTGTGCTGACAGCTCTCTCCACAGCCCCATTGGATTGGCAGTAGTGGAAGCTGCTGGTTGTGTGTTGAGTGCCTCACTTGGAACAAAACTATATAATCTCAGCAGAACTGAACTTGCTTCTGTTATCAGAAGAGTTATTTAGGAGGTGCACCATGAAACACACATGACCTTAACCCTTTATAATACTTTGAAATTCAAGAATTCAACCCTACAGTGTTATTGGAGGACATAACAAAACTTTATTTCTGTTTTTTCTTTCACAATTTTTCAGTATGTTAAGTGTGTTTATCACTTGCCCGATAAAGGGTTAGGGGCTAGTGCATTACAAGACTCATGGCATGATTTGCGTGTCTCAGACAAACATCTCTGCTCTGAGACAAAAAATCCCACAGATATTTCCACAGAATATGTGCAGGTGCCTGTCAGGATGGGTTCAAGCAGTTCAGGGACGTCTTCACCTCATTATGAGCTACCGCAGGTGCTATTGCGACATAAGAACTATGTTACTCATAGCTAACATATAAACACTGGTATTGTGCTGTATCCCACACAGAAGCTGTCTCTTTTCTGAGCAGGCTGGTGAGGGTTGGATTTCCCTGTAGAGGCAAAATCAGTATTCTGCCAGCTCATATAATCCTCTCATAAAAGCCTCCATGGACTCACCCATCCAATGTGAGTGCTGGTGAAAACATGCCTGTTAAGTGGAACAAAAATTACTCACTCTTATATTAAAGACATCCTGCAGCCTAGGCTTTCCTCACGTATTCTGAGCCTTAGCCGTACTTTTAATATTATTATTAGCATTATATCATTAATTATTTTCTAAAGCTTCTTATTATGTTCTAGTAATGTGATTGTATTGTTTACATTTCACTTTCCTTTTATTTGTGGCTGTAAAGGATTTGACCATCACCTGGACGTTTCAGCTCATCTAATCACTGCAATCATGGTTCTGATTCTATCATTAACATTGCTGTTAACAAGTGACTGATTATGCTTTCAGTCTGCCTCCATCAAAATGGATGAACAACCCCACCCGTTGGCCGGAGGTGTCACATCCTGACATATACAACTACCCTACTGAATGTCCAAGTAATGTATTTGTGACAGTGGTCTTTCAAGTGGATGTACTGTGAAACCAAACTCCATTCTAAACTCATGTGTTTTAAGGTAGGGCGACATTTTTTCACAGTCAAAACTTTGGGAACACCATCATCAAGACTCTTTTCTGATTGGCGTCGGTCAACAGGCAAAAACGGCTCACATGTCATTCACTTCAACATGATGAACTAACCATAGATTGTATAAAACAACTAACTAACCTGTGAGTGTGTTACCATATTGATTGGCCTGTCCTAGTTTCCCATGTCCATCCTTTCTGAATGGCCTCAAATCACACATCTGCTCTTTTACTGTCTCTTTGGGGAAGTAAAGAAAAACGTAAACTGTATATTGTTTAGTGTTTGTTGTTCAGCTTTTGTCTTGAGAAGGCATGGTGATTGGTTTCAGGCATTGGGCTGCAAATTGTTTTTCAACTTGGCGCCAGCAATGTTACACCGCTTGTTTTCAGCCCATAGAGGGCGTGGACGTTTTCAAGATGGGGAAGTGACATATGCCAACTCTCTTGTATGGGCGCAACCAAGTGTACAATTGGGGGGTGGGGGGGTTGGCACGCTTATGTTTTCCTGAACAAATACAAATGAAAATTAAGAGGAAATAACAAGAGACATATCTGTTGGCTGGGTTTAGCCCCTCCCACCAAGTGTCCAGAAACAGCACTAGCTATAGCATGGTGTCCACATACTTCTGACCACATACTGTACAGTAGTTTTAGAGCAGTCTTCAGTCGGCTGGCACGTGCACTGTTGCTCGAAATACCGACATTTCCGACACTGCTCAGAGGCAGTACAGGGGCCGATCGACATTCACAAAAGCCCCTTTGTCATTTTTCTTTTTATTCCTCCTTCTTATCCCTCTCTCATACTTTTCTGTTTCCAGAGTTCATGACTGTGAGATGGAGCTGAAAAAAAAGACAGAATAGCTTGATGAACGGTATAAACGGGCTCACGTCAGATTCGTCAGATTTTTTTGGCTTTCACTCTTAGAAAGAGCTCTTTAGAACTGGATTAACGCTATATACTGAAATTTGATCACTGTTTTATTTCACATTAAAGCTATGATTCTGTTTTCTACTTAGTGCTTTACCTAACTTTACCTTTAGTCTTGTATTTGTCATCGTACTTCTGTGGGCTGGTCTATTGTGCATCTGGAATAATTAGATTAGAAGAATTTAGATTTATGAAACTGAAAAGCAGACTAGAGAAGAAGGAGGAGGAGGGATTTCCCTTCTCCACAAAAACTTTGTCCTCCAGTTTCCATTAGCTGGAGGAGAGTGAGGAGGAGGGGGGGCTGGACATTCCTCTCATACTGCAGAGCAGGCAGGGGGGAGCTTCCTGCCACTGCTTTTGGTACCGCTTCTTTTTTGACGGTTAAACATGAAAGTTACGGGGAAGGACGAAGACTTTGTGGATGCGAACAAGCTCCAATCTCCAGAGAAAGGATTAAAACCCACGGCGAGACTCTCGATTGAGCGACGGCAGCGAGTTTTGTTATTGTAGAGGGCGATTTTGTGCAGCCAGAAGAGGCTGCCGCAGGCGGGGAGAAAACTACCAGAAAGTGATGTTTCCCTGAAGGACTGGGAGTGGAGACGGAAGAAGCTCCATAGAAAGGTAAGACAGCGGTTACTGCCATAGACTTATGAAATTGTGTGGGTATCACATAGTGAAAACTTTAAACAATAATACACGGGCGTCAAAGAGAACACTCTTACAATAGGAGTATAGTCATGTTTCTTTTGTATCGTGGAGGCAACAGAACAAAGTTCCTACAGATTTTATCCAACCATAATGTCAGTCACTGGGTTTGTACACTTTCATTCAGTGATGTCTTAAATATCTGTGAAGTGCAGGTCGATGTTAAGTGCAACCCTGCCTGTATTAGCAGAAGTGCTTCTGTTGGCTGCTTTTTCAGCTTCCAACTCTGGATTTTCCAGTGGGGGGCCACACTAGGGGGTTCTGCAACTGGTTCCAATGGGTCCTCAGAGATATGGAAAAACTTTGAAGTTTGTTGTAAGAGCAGCGTAGCTCCTTTAAGGAATAGGGCAGTGCGTAATGTGTGTGCGTGGCGAGTGAGTGGTCGAGCAGGCGAGAGAGAGCGAGCTGCACAAGAGTTACAGTCAAGCGGCAGGAGCTGAAAAATGCAGCCAGTGCTCCAGTGCCAAACAGTGCAGTTCCTCGAATGGCCACTTGAGGCTGGCTCCAAAATTTAGTCAATCCCTATATACCCCCATATTAAAATGCCCAATTTTACAACAGAAATCAACACGTTTACAGCTAGCTTTACAGCTAACAGATCTACCTTGGACACCATCTCTGCAGCCCTACACACTGCCCTCTCCCACCTGGAAAACCTGGACGCATACATCAGAATGCTTTTCATCGACTACAGCTCCGCCTTCAATACAGTTATCCCCCACAAGCTCACCAACAAAGTGTACAACCTTGGACTCAATCCCACACTGTCACTGGCAGGCCGCAGTCCATCAGGATTGGGAATATAATTTCAGACAACATTGTGATGAACACTGGCACCCCACAGGGATGTGTTCTCAGTCCCATGCTCTACACACTAGTCATGCATGACTGCGTTGCCTTTCACAAGGACAACACTGTCCTCAAATTTGCTGACGACACCACAGTTATTGGACTTATTACTGGTGGTGACGAGACGGCGTACAGGAGAGAGGTGGCAAGTCTGGTGACATGGTGTGAAGACAACATCTCCCTCAACAGAGACAAGACCGAAGAAATAATAGTGGACATGAGAAAGGAGCGGAGAACTCATCAGCCACTGATCATACGTGAGCTTGAGGTGGAGAGGGTGAGCAGCTTCAAATTTCTGGGCGTCCACATCAGTGATGACCTCACCTGGACACCACCCAGCTGGTCAAGAAAGCACAACAGTGACTGTACTTCCTGAGGAAGCTGAGGAAATTCAGCATGTCATCGAACATCCTCAGCAACTTCTACAGCTGCATCATCGAGAGCACCTTGACCAACTGTATCACTGTGTGGTACGGGAGCACCACTGCTATGGACCACAAACACCTGCAAAGAGTGGTAAAGACTGCTGAGAGGATCGTCAGAGCACCGCTACCCTCTCTGCAGGACATCTATCACCGCAGAGCCAGCTCCATATCAGGGACTCCACCCACCCCCAGCACAGACTCTTGACACTTCTGCCATCTGGCAGGAGGTACAGGAGTGTGAGAACCAGGACATCCAGGCTGAGAAACAGTTTTTAATCTGAAAGCCATCAGACTGATTGAGAGGTTAAACTCAGTGCCCCTGCCACCGCTCTAACTACCTCAAGCACACATGCTTCACCCCACCCCATCCCAGTCCACGCACAACCACATATTTGCGCTATCGTTGATATTGCTGTAGTATCTCATTTTATATTCATATTTATATTCATATTCAGATTCATCATCTCAGGCTGTATTTGGATTGTAAAATACTTTACATTTACTACTACATCCATTTACATTCATTTATACTCATATTCATCATCTCTGTAGCCATGCTGTTTAATACTCTCATCGTATTATCATTTACACATTAATGTTCCTGTAAATATTCCTGTACATATCTTTTTAATCCTGATTTAATTTTTTTTGTAATTTCTATTTTTGTGTGTTCTTAGTGGAAGGTAGTGGAATGAAGAATTTCATTGTACAGGGAATTTTTTTTTTAAATAACTCAAAGACAGAGCTCATTTGAGTCACTGAACTTGTTAACTTCTCTCAGCTGTGTTTGCTGTGTTTTCACCTTTTGGATAATTTTTAATGCAAATACTGAATAAATAACACAGCTTGCTGTGTGACTGATTGCACGAACAGACTGTTCAGACAGTCTGTACTTCAGGTTTTTTGTTAACTTGCAAATAGCCTGCTAATTTCCCCACTGTGGGACGAATAAAGGTTCATCTTATCTTATCTTATCTAATGAATTAGTCTTGGGCTAAAGCCTTCTAGCAAATGTCCAGCTGTGTGGTATCTTGGAGTGGGACGTCTTTGCTGCATTCTGTTGTTCTGGTGTTTGTGAAAATGCTTGTTGGCTGGAGTTTGATTGTGCTACTTCATCGACTGTGTTTCTCTCAAGTGTCCAGGAAGAATTTATCCTGGGGGAGAGAGTGGAGGTTGATCTAATCTAACGATGCTAAAGGGAGTGTCGGCTAGCCACAGTTATTAAACCTGCTACACTGAAGTCAAAATGCTGTAGAGAAGTGTAATTTATGGTGATAAAACTTTTAAACAAAAGCCTCCTGTGTGAGGTTGGAAAATTAAGGTCCACCAAGTTAGTTAGCTAATGTGATGTAATCTTAAACTTGCCATACGGGCAATATAAGGTTAACATAATGTTGTCAGACTTGTCAAGGTGAGTCATAAAGTGGCGAACTGTGTGTAAATACAATAAGGAGGTTACTGAGGCTTTACAGTAATGTAAAATTTGATGGCCCACAAACTCAAACATAATTATTTTTATTAATATTATGACTAAAACAGGCATTTTAAAATTATTAAACTCCAGGAACCAGTTGGTTGTGATTGACTGTAGGCTGAAATGTTGACATAGACAGAGCAGAAAGGTTAGCACTAATTCAGTTAGCAGTCAGTCAGTCCAGCAGTAAATGTACAGTGTAGACTACAATTTGTCAGGGAATAAAGGCTGCAGCTTTCCAAGACCAAACTAAGCTCCTCTGTGTTGTTTTCCAACTCCTGGAAAAGTGAAGGGGGTTAGCTCCGGAGCAAGGATGAACTTTCTAGTGAGCATGTAGCTATGTATGTGCTAAGTATGTATGCCACACGTATTGGTGATGCAATCAAAATGTGTTGGAAAGATGTAGTAATAGGATCATTTGCTCATTGGCCTGGTATCACCAAGATGTTGCTGCTCTCTCCACAACACAAATAAACAACAGCAGGCTGATATTTACATCCCCCTGATGTCTGTTACCTCCTACCTCCTGCAGATGCAAGTACAACCCGCATCCTCTGTCCTGCATTTTGTAGGACTACATTTTGTAGGACAGAGGAAGATGCAATCTTATTTATAGGCAAATTACCTGAAACAGCTTTATGCTTTAGTCACACTACATGACTAGTCACTTGTCAGATCACTGTACTGTTCGCACTACAAAATTTTCTGTCTTGTAATTGGGAATCTGTTGTTGTGGTTTGAACACTATATGACTGATCACCCAAAGGGGGTCACACATTACATGATCTTCCACCAGGAGGAATCCCAATGAGTCAGTCTGATCTCCAAATTATGTTTTCAGGAAAACATACTTGAGAAATGACATGTTAAATGATGCAATACCATGTGTGGAACAGGATTTTTTTTCTTCCAAAATGCATGTCCACCAGGAACGAGTGGTTCGAGTTGTTTGTGCACTTGCATAGCTTCCTGACCTGTCCCTGACAAAACAAGGTATTTATGCCAACTTCACACTGCAGCCAACTGTTTTTGAAGATCGCAAACAAAACCCCGCAGATTAGAGGCAAATTGGAGCTTGCTCTTGTGAGCAAAAATCACTAGATGTGAACTTTTCAATGACGCAATTGGTGAGCTCGCAGACACCAGAAAGATATCAAGCAGACTCTATATTGGGTTGTGTTGTCATGTAATATTGCATATTATTGTGGTCATTTCAGACCTGTGGATGTAATGTGTGAGGTAATTGTCCTACCTCTTGCAGTTTCTGCATCATTGGCTGCCTTTAGATTAGCAGACAGTCCTCCTTCCTGTCTGCGTACTCACCAATATCCAAAAGATTGATGCAAAATGTATAATATAAGGAATTGCAGTGACTACAAATGAGTCTTGCACTAACTGCTCTCACAAATAACACACATGGTACCGTGATAGTGGAGACTGCAGCCTGCAGAGTGTCCTGATCCTTCTCGTAGCCACTGTCCTGCCTTCTTGGTCTTCAGCTCCTGGGCAAGTCATTTTGGACCTGGACAGAAAGAAGATGGTCAGAGACAAGATAAGATATATTAACCTTTAACGGTTAGAAATCTAAGACTATTATAAGACTATTATATGACAGAGAGCTAAGATTTAAGGTCTCTTAAAAGGAATGTGTTTTTCAACCGTTCAACCCTATTTCCCATCATTTTGGGTCTAAGTGACTAATGGGACAAAATTCAATGCATCAATAGGTGGCTATTGATGCAGCTCTAGACCAAAAAAAAGTACAGTGAATGAGAAACACGGAAACAAAATGAGAGAAAAACAAACTAAAGTAGTGCCATGTCTGGTCTGGTTATGTAAAAACACATGTCTTTACTTAATTATGTGCTATCATTCTCACTTGTTGTAGACATTGCAGATTCCTTCTTGGAAAATGTATTGTCTAGATCATCATTGAACTGGGCCTCTCCATTACATTACTACATTTCAAAGCTTGACCTACAAAGGACTGCTGGGGTTTCAACTTGGCCAGGGGCTCTCTAAGACTGCTAGCAGAGGGAACTATGTCAGACTTCAATTGCTGTTGTGGCTTGTACTTACAGAAATATGAAAAAATTGAGAAAATAATAGTGCAAGTGGTCTTTTGAAATTGCTGTATCTCTTGACAAGCTATTTCAAAATGTAGAAGTGTTAGGTGGTATATGACCTTGCAGTATGGAGTTGGGATGAACCCCAGCTTTTTCATACAGCTGTAACAGGAAGACCCCAAACACCACAGAGCTGCATCACCACTCTGTAGCACACCTGAAAGTCAATAGGCAGAAAAAACATTCAACATTAGCTTGGATTTCAACATTAATAGTTCCATGAAGCCTGGACAGCTGTTGGCAGGCAGATGAACCACCTACTGTAGATGTGACTCCACATCAAATGGTTGGAGTAGAAACACGTAGCCATCTTATGGCCTGATTTGGGTTACTATGATACCCAGTTCTTAGAGACAGTGTGTACCATTAATAGAGGCTCTATCTAGCTAGGCTTCTTGAATAGGGCTTTGCATGTATGTACCTGCTTTATCCTCTTAGCCAGTAGTGCAGGGCTGCTGGACAGACTGCCTCCCACTGCTCTGCTGGTATCTGCATGCATCATGTGCAGCCAGGGGAAACCTTTATAGCTGTAGGCTGAGAAATAGGTGGTCAGAAAAGCATCCAATGTTTATAAATTAATTCAAAAACTAACAAATGCTCATAAATGATTTGAAAAACTAACAAAGGATAGTTGTCAGCATAATTACATACTAATGTTATCATTTTTTTCTGTTTAGCTACAGTATAGCTAGCTGGTGCAGATTGTTGCTGTAAGGCTTGCATAGCTGCTGAATATGGCTGAGGGTGTGGGTGACAAGCCATCCAGTTGGTTTTCTGCCTTGTCCATTTTGTACAGTGATTTCTCCAGATTCTCTCAGTCTTTTAATGATATTATGGACTGTAGATGATGACATCCCCAAATTCTTTGCAATTTTACACTGAGGAATATTATTCTGAATTGTTGGAACTATTTGCTCACACAGTCTCTCACAGATTAGTGAACCTCTTCCCATCTTTACCTCTGACAGACTCAGCCTCTCTGGAATGCTCTTTAAATGATGAATTCTGTTCTTATTAACATTTTGCACAGCATCCCAACATTTTTGGAATTGGGGTTGTAAATTTGGTAATTATACAACTGTGATATAGAAATTAGAAAGTAACTAATATTGATGGGACTTTGAAGAGGTTTTCTAAACCTAAGTTTAAGTTTAAATCTAAGTGGTTGCATGCATTTTCATGAAGGGTATAATGTCATATTTTGAAGGGAGGTTGCTACAAGTCTTTGCAGGCTTTACTGCATTTGTCCCTTGGTTGTGGACAGTTAGATTCTGCTCTTCTTCACTGATTACCTTCCTACAGTACACGCTGAAAAGTTAGTAAGACTACAAATTCGTCTGTAGCCATCTGTGAGGTTGCAGCGGCCCCTAAAGAGTCTCCCTGTATTTCCATGTAGGTAATATTTGAGTGTGAATGAAGTCCCCCTACAGATTAGAGGGCACGGGGCCCACTGGGTTTAAGTCAGAGCCTCGGAATTCCTCTCACTGATCAGCTTCTCTGTGATGTAAACACTTCTCACACTATTTACTTTACTCCAGCTCCATAGGGAACAAAAGTCAAAAAGTGTTCTGATTAATTCATTTATTCAAAGTTATGGAAAGTTAAGTTCACATCTATGTGTGGGAAACCAGGTAGCAGAGATAACATTCAGGTTCCCATAATCCCTCTGACAAATCGTGTGTGTGTGTGCGTGGGAAGTAGAGGTGTGAAGAGGGCTATAGCATCCCCTAAAATCAGGCATAGAAACCATCAGTTAATAAAACAATAGTTAATACTTATGTTTTATGTAGATGTTGTCCAGTATTTGTGGCGGGAAGCTAAATGTCTACAGGATCTGGTGGTGTTGCTTTCAGATCATGCAACAGCTCAGTCAGCAGCTCTAATGTCCATAGGTGACATCTCAAAGCTGGAGAGCCTTTTTAAATGTATTTTAGACATTATTCATGTTGTACAAGCATGAATACACATTTGCAGCTCATAGTGTGGTAACAGATTATTTTACTCCAATTACTGTACCCACAGTCTATAATCTGTATGGGGTAGCCTTTATCCACATTAAGCAGGTAAAGTTCATGAACTATTTTTTTTGGTTTCAACCTACCATCTTCACATATTACTATATCTTCTCTTGACTTATTGAATACTGATAATTCATGTGGGTGTGGCAAGGTCATTCATCCTGTCAGAACTACTCCTGCAATTAAAATGTATTTAGATGATAATCTCATTGAGGGCAAGTATTTTTTTTCTAGATTAATAAAGTCAATTATCATATTTCATAGTACAAGGTTATGTCTTTAAATTGCTTGTTTTATCTGGCTAACAGTCCAGGATTTTGCATTTTCCATAATATGAAAATGAGAAAAGCAGCAAACATTTACATTTGAGAAGCTGAAACCAGAGAAGTTGAACCGAGGGTAACTTCTGTGCTCATCCTCCAAAGGAGAATGTAAGCACCCACTATGTTGCATAGTGATATACTGTGTGTGTGTGTGTGTGTGTGTGCTACACAGTGCATAAAAACTATGCTACTGCTCCTTTTGCTTTAATATGTCTGTTTATAGGCTTTAGCAGCTGTGGCGTTTGTATCGCTTAATGCTGTCTGCCTCTGTGATGTTTCATTCTGTTGATTGTATAAGAAGTTTAATTGTTATTTTATTTAAATTGTGTAACTTGATAATGCTTCAAGAGCTTCATCCCCTTTTGAGGTTAATTTTAGTGAGGCTGTACTGAGGAATGTTATATTTCTAATTGATCATGTGCAGAAAAGGACATAAGAACACAGTTGCATGATGTAGTCCTACTGTATATGTTTATATGGAATAATTTATTGCATCAGACAGAGTACATTCTACTCTTTTATAGAATTTTTACACAAATACTTTTACTTACAGCTGTCGTAGGCAGTTTATATTTGGGGACATTTGGCAAAATGTCCATAATTCCCTGTCAGAATGTTGTAATTCAATTGGTCTGAGAGAAAGCTAGACTTCCTCCTCTATTTGGCTTTGTTTTCAGGCTTTAGAAAATCTAGCTCGTGATGGCAGACTTTGGTGGCCACAGGTCACAGGTCATTTCAGAGAGAGGGCATTCCTATATGCTCTACAAATTCAGATGCCTGTGCATGTCCCTTCTCTACTTTTCATTTTAGTGCTGTGCCAGCATTAAAGAAAGTGAAATCCTGATTCAGTGGTGGATCCCTCAGAAAATCCTGCAATTTGTGATACATTTTCAATACCTCCTCTGCCTACCACAGTGTATAGTACAGCACACGTGTGTGAAAATGTTCCGGTTCCATATCAAGCTTCTGACCCATTATGTTTGATTCCAGTGACAGTGATGTGTGTATGTGTGTTTGTGGTGTACTAGCTTCTCATCCCACTGTTAGACAGTGTTGCAGCTGCCACTGAAACCGGGTGTTGGCAGACTTATGGGGCTTAGTGCAGGGAGGCAGCAGAGAGAGAGGCGGAAGGTGCTGCTGTGAATGTTCAATTATTGCCTGCCTGCATTAGGCGATAAGACTTTGAATAAGATTTCTTTAAAGGCAGAATGAGTAGGATTTGTTAGTTCCGGTTTGTAAACACAACATTTAAAGCTGGCCCCTCCTTCTCGGCTCAACGGCTCCTTTTGAATGCGTGCTTACGATCTGCCACCTGGTTGTCCCGTCCTCACACCCTGCTTGCTGTTATTGGCGGGGGGCTACACATCCACTGCCCAAAAGTTGATGCCCAGAAACATCCTGAACACAGCAAAATAAGAAAATACAGGCAGAGGGCAGGTTTGTCCATCTCACACTTCTAGTGTGTCATAAGTGATGATCGAGCGGGATGTTGTATGAGTCATCGTTTTCTAGGAAAATCCAACTCCTTCTACCTTTAAAGTAACTTTTATGATATTTTATTGTATAATATGGATAACAACATATAGAACATAATTACTACTCTTTCCTTACTGGTTGATAATTGACTTGTTGGTCTGTGGTACCACTGACCCAGTCACTTTCTTTTTGTGTGTATTTAGAATTGACCCATTTAGTCTTGTTACTTCATAAATGGCTGTTGTTGGTTTTTGTCGAATGACCAATCAATTAATTGACTCATTATCTTACCACTAATCTCCTCTACATCCTTTTGTTAACAGCCCTCATGCTTTCAGGTCTTTTTGGTAGACGAATGCAGTTGTGGGACAGACACCAATGAAAGAAGTGCCAAGATGGCCAAGAATAATTTACTCAAATGAAAGTACTGTTACTTTAAAGAATTTTTACTCAAGTACAAGTAAAAATGCTTGTGTGTAAAAAAAAAAAAAAAATGTACTGAGATAGAAGTACAAAGTAGGTCAGTTTACTTTCAGTAAATGTTACTGCAGGACTGCCAGCCCTATAAATGCAAAAGTCTGTCCCTGACTGTGTGAATGAGTGAGTGATGATGTTGGTCCATTGGTGTGTTGAGTGTTGTTTCCCCGTTGGCCCTTGCTCTTTCAAAAGAATAGACATAAACGGTCCTGATCTACATCCACAGGAGGCTTTAGTTTTGTTCATGCTGTTAGCAGGTTAATTTTTGCCCCTGTTCGTGATAATGTGACACACGTTGAATGCTCTTTTTATACACAGTCATGTTACTAACCTGTTGCAGATTAACCTAATTAGTTGGGAGATGTTCCTCCGGGTGTTTTTTTAGCATTACACAACTTTTCCAGTGTTTTGTTGTCCCTCTCCCAACTTTTTGGAACATGTTTCAGACATCAAATTTAAAATCAACATATATAATGTTTCAGTTTAAACATTCAATATGTTGTCTTGGCACTATTTAGCTAGGTAAACTGCTTTGGAAGTTTCTCTGCAGGTTAAAGGATTAGAAATATGTTGTGTTTTTTACAAAAGACTCATCTGCCTCTACATGAGTCTAATAAGCTGTGTATACCCAGAACACGGTAGAGAGAGATCTCATCTGGATTGGGAACCACTCGGGATCCCTCAGGAGGAGTTGGAAAATGTTGCTGTAGATTGACATCCGGTGTACCTTTCTTGGCCTGCTGCCATTGCAACCAGGCCTCAGGAAATGGATGGATAGATGGACACTGATAAAAGGGATCAGGAAGAGGAAAGTAAGGATGTAAAGGAAAAGGGATTTTGATTAGAAAATTGAAATTATTTATATTCCTCAAATCAGTCAGCCCTATTAATGAGTGTCCGTTTAAGCAGCTAAATCAAAACTGCTCAGTATAACAGTAGAAAACTGTGGTAGTATTGAGCAACACTTAAGCACTCTTTGTTGTAACTGAACTTTCCCTAGATGATGTTGTTTTATTGTCCAAGCAGCATTATTAACTAAATATGTGGCAAAACAACATCTCCCTTCTTCCCATTGTGTGCAATTTCAGGAGCTTTCTTGTTGAACCTGATTTCTGCCTCTTCTAGAGGTCAGTTCAAATGCCTCAGGTTGGGTTGCTATATATGCCATTACACCGCCCAGCTTGAGTCATATATGTGTTTCTCCTTGCTTCTGTCACTTTATACATCAGAAATGTTGACTCTGCACTCATTTTGGTGTCAGGTTTCATCCCGCATGCTGAAAACATTCCTACTTAACAGGATTGTAGATATTCTGTCTTGGTTGAATAGAAATTTTGTTAAATTCTGTACTTTTTGAGCAATTATTATTTCACCAAACCCCCAGACAACCGTTAAGGGCATTTTGGTTAAACGTCAATTCAACATTTTTGATCTATATCTCAGTATCTTGCTGAAGTTATCTGCATCCTGATTAATATAGTAATCAGTGTTTTTTTTTTTTTTTTTTAAATATTTATTTATATTTAAGTATGGGACATATTACTAATACAAGTTGCCACTGGCTGCATGTTACAATATTCTTTACAATACCAGTGAGATGAAATAACTTTTCCAAAAGCTCATGTAATGAAGTTGAACTATAAATTGATTATGTTCATTATAGCCCACCCAGTGCTGGAGTTTTTAGGCAGATAACATTACAGTGCAGCTCTGTACTTTGGCTTTGGTTTGTGAACATAAAAGGAAGGAAAAGCTCCAGGTTAAGTGAAGTTTTTAAACAAAGAGCGCACAGTGTGAGTATGAGATGGCTCACTTTTTTCCAGTTAGTACAAAAACAGATGTCTGTTTCTGTACCACAGTTATTAAACAGGCCTTTTTAAAAATCCCCATCAAAGCTTGAAACAAACAAAAAGTTTCAAATTTTTTTTTTGCAGCTTTGACCACTGTACATATGTGTCCAGATGACAGTATATGCAGAAGCTGTTTTCCTGTCATGTGTGAATCAGCCGCCTGTCAGCATGTAAAGATTTGGTGACTGTCGCAAGTGTGTGTCTAGACACTCCTATCCTCTTCATGTCTCCTGTGTGTTATCTGCTTAAGGAAGTCCTCTTTTGTGTAAAATTGCTGAGGGATGGTAATATGTTGTCTACATTTTATCTATTTATAATTACAGGATAATTACAGAAGAAGAAAAACATTCCCCAGCAATCCACCCTACTGTTGTTAAAGTCACAAGCAGTGAAAGGGGAAGTCTTTAAGTATTTATCTCATTGACGGTTGGCAGAGTAAACGCTGGTAAAGCAGTTACACTAGTGCACAGGTATGAAGGAGTGGCTCAGTACTGAATAGTTGCCAGATCCACCTGTCTCTACCTCCCATCCCCACCCGTTGGTGTGAGGGAAGGGGGGAGTGGAAATGGAAAGAGATGTGTGCCACCTCAAACTTGCAGGTAGATATTTGTAAAGCAGAGAAACTCTGTAAAACAGCAAATGTTGGATTACCTCCTAGTTTTTCTCTCCGGTTGATTTTCTGAGGAAGCCACACAGGTAGGATCATTCTAAAAAACGTATGAGCTATTTTTACTAGTGATTCAAAAAGAGAAAATGAGGAATTTAGGTTTGTGCTGTGAGGGTAAATCACGGTGGAAGGTGTCACTTATTTTGGGGTTATCTAAGGAGCTTGTGGGGAAACAATGAAAAAGACTAAATTGAAAATCTAATGATGAAAAGCCAACGATAGATGACTGATGGCCAAAGAATGTGGTATGGAAAGTCATGTGTACACTTGCAACTAAAGACTGACAGTATTCTCAAAATAAGTTGCATGCCAGTTTGTAGTGTTTGTCACAGTATAGCCTTCATGCCGACCGAAGTCAGCCCCAGCGCAGGGGGCATTGTTGTTAAAGGTGCTCGTGAGACGTGAAATACATTGAACATTGAACTCACAGACATTGTATGTGAGGGAGGAACCTCCACACTGTAACACCACCTCCATGAGTGGACTGTTTGTGGAGTGTTTTTGTTGAGTGATATCGCCTCCCGTATACCCTTCATATATATTATATGGTGACATGAACATTTTTATTGTTTTTATTATGGAAACAGTTTTATCACCATAGCACTTATTTGGTGATGTCACATACTGTATTCAACAAGACCTATTTAATAATGTTATATGATATGTAATGTGATGCTGACATGATTGCCGAAATACCACTTTCGCGTCCTTTTTTGCCACTCTATTATATCATATATATATTAGCTAACATTAGCACTTGTTCCAGAGGACCTCTGCCAGACCTGCAGAAAGTCAGTTAAAACAGCAGAGAGAAATGGACTTAACCTACTTGTGGTTTAGGAGTTTTCTGTGAACTTGTGGAAGCCATTACTGTAGGCGTGTGGTCTTGTCAGAGGCTTTGGAGCAGGCCTCGTAGACAAAGGAGTGACATTTTCTCCTTATGTGCAGATTATTTGTAAGTTATGCTCACCTTGCCCCCTCCCCTCATGCCCTTCATCACCACGCCCAAAGGAGTGACAGATAGTTGAAACTGAAAACCACTCACACACACAAAAAAACTGACAGTTAAAAAAAAAAAACTGCCACTAATAAATACAGACAAGAATAACAAAGATTGTCGTGAAAGACTATCAAAATACAAAAAAAGATTAAAATAAAATATTTTTTAACGTCTGATTTTTTTTTTACTTTATTCATTTATTTACTTATTACTGATTTATTATTTCTTTCCAATGTTCAATGGAACTTTTCAGTGCAAATACTTGTTTCAGTGCCAATACAACTTTTTCAGTTCAAGTTTTGTGTTCATTGCCATTGAATGTACTAAAGTTTACAGTCACTGTCCTGGCTCAAAAGGTTTCCATTTAATTGGCATGAAGGTATGACATTCAGAACACAACCTGTCCCCCACCCTCTGCTCCTACATTTGACATTCCTGTAAAAATCATTCCCTTGTACAAGTTTTTGTACAAGTTATAACCTTGAAAATTTAATTATCATAAAACCCAAACTCTAATCAAGTTCTAGGTTGCCATTTGTGAGTAAGCCCTCCCATGACTCTGGCACTCTGGCCTAGTCTTACTTCCCACTCAGGCTTTCAAATCCAGAAATGGCATGGAGTTGATGCATTTAAATATCAGAACTCTTATGTAGTAAATTTAAATTAAATACCTGAAAAGACTGACCCTCATATACTGGTTTTGATGGAAACCTGGCTTGAACAGCGTATACATGATTTTGAAGTGTCCTTATGTAACTATAACTTGCACAGAATAGTCAGAGTTGATCTTCATATTTAATGAAATGTCCTTTTATAAAACATATGAACAATCTCAGATTTCTTAAGACAAGTGTTTGCACAAGAAATCTTTAAGTTAAAGGTATTTGAAACTGAAAAATATAATATTGCACTTTCAAATTTATGGCATTGCATGAACAATAGGATTCCAGCAAACCAAACTCTTTTGAAGTGAAGCTGTTGACTTACATTAAATTGCACATTTTTAAAAATATTTCTACAGCAAGAATTCATTTTCACAGAACTGTTTTCTTTAAGCACAATCTTGATTCATTTTAAAGGAGTTAGTCATGTCTAGACTACTGTGTTATGCTCCTGAAACTTGGCATCTTTTGGTCTGCACAAGTGCATCAATATCAGGTGTCATGTCCTGACTAGTAGCCAATCTCAGAATGCCATTAAAGTGTTTGCGTGTGAGCCTTGAGCGCAATTTTGTTTTATTGATGTTCATTACTGAGAAAACCTGTTCACAAAGGTAGGTGAATTTTTGCAACCAGGGCTGTTAATTTGTGGTACCCTGGCAATACTGATAAAATGTGTCCAAGCCCACTGAGGCAAACTTATCCTTCAAATCTGCATCACATTGCAAATCAATTATTTCTAGTTGGATGTCGACAGGCACATCAGAAGCTTTGACTGTGAAGGGTGAGCGAAAAACTGCAAATTCTGTCTTGAGTTCACCAAAGACCTGAAACTGTTTCTGAAACTCACACAGCAATCCTCATGTCAGCATTAATGCCTGTTGCACATACCTCTCCTAGACAGGGGAAATGGACAGGGTCACCCTTGCCAGCTGTGTCTCCCACAAGCTTCAACTTGAATGCACGTATGCTGTCATAAAACTTTTTTGCGGCCTTGCAACATTTTGTTCAGAATATTCAAGTGCTCTGTAATATCCACCAGAAATGCAAGGTCCTGCAGCCATTCCTGAGATTGTAATTCCATCACTGGTTTTCCTTTTTTCTCCATGAATTGTCGGATTTCCTCGTGCAGATCAAAGAAACGCCTCAGCACAGCAGCTCTGCTTAACCATCTTACTTCAGTGTAGTATGGCAGGGTATGACTAACATGATTGTCACTGAGAAGGCAGTCAAACTGACGATGATTCAGGCCTCTGGCTCGGATGAATTTAACAGTTCGGACAACCACCTCCATGACGTGATCCATTTTTAACGACTTGCAACACAATGCCTCCTGGTGCAAAATACAGTGAAATGTCCAGAAACCATCTCCACCATTAGCGGCTTGTACTTTCTCTCTGAGTTTTGTCACACTGCCGATAGTTCTGATATCCTCTCTGCCATAGTATTGCTCGTCAGACTAATGTTGGCAAATGCTTGTCGCTTCTCGGGACACACGAGTTCTGCGGCCTTCATCATGCATGTTGAAATGAACTCACCGTCGGAATACGGCTTCGATGCTAATGCTATTTTGTTAGCAATTAGGTAGCCGGCTTTTACTGCTGCTTCACTGACCTCTCAGCTCCGGTTGAAAATTGACTGCTGTTTCCTCAGACCCACCAGCAATTCATTTATCTTCTCTCTCCTCAGTTGTCCTTGCAAGATGTCGTATTTTTTGCCATGATGAGTCTCATAGTGGCGCAGAATATTATATTCCTTGAGCACCGACACTTGTTGATTACACACTAAGCACACAGGTTTCCCATTCATCTCTGTGAATAAATAGGAAGCGGTCCATTTCTCTTGGAAAACTCTACACTTGGTATCCACTTTTCTCCTTTTTGACAAAGACATTTTGGCTAATGAGGTTGTGAAGGTGAGTAGAAAATAAGGTAGCCTACACCGTAATTAGCAGAAGGCACAATTCTACCATCTGCTGTTCAGTCTGAGTGGCAGACTCGAGACAGAAGAGGAACTCGAGACAGAAGAGTAGAATCTACTCAAAAACAGTGTGCCCCTGTACTCTGACTAACACAATATGCCCCTAGCGGATGATTTAGGAATAGCATCTTATTAGAAATTTTGAGTTTGTGTCTTTTATGCAATTTTTTACTTTCAAAATTCGTCCAGTGGGCCAGATTGAACCCCCCCAGCGGGCCAGTTTTGGCCTGCAGGCCGTACATTTGACACCCCTGCTTTAAGCTATTGATTGCAGAAAAGCAACTGTCCATTTCTACTGGAGTTATTGTTCAGGTCTGGAACTCTGCATGCGTAGTCCCAATACATGAGGGTGGTGACACAATGATCAACTATTAGCCAATTTCTCAACTTTCCTGTCTTGGTCCTGGAGTCAAGGTCAAAGGTCAAAAGGTCAAAGCATTTATTGTCATGTGCACAGTTAAAAGAAACAAGTTTCTCTGTACCATGAAATTCTTCCTTTGCCTTCCACTATGAACACCATATTGAAAAAAAAAAGGAATAGAAATGACAAAAAATAGAGAATAAAATTAGAATCAAAAAGATATGTACAGCTGGATGGTGTTAAGTGTCCAGGTGAGGTCATCACTGATGTGGACGCCCAGGAATTTGAAGCTGCTCACCCTCTCCACCCCAAGCTCACGTATGATCAGTGGCCGATGAGTTCTCCGCTCCTTTCTCATGTCCACTATCATTTCCTGAGTCTTGTCTCTGTTGTGGGAGATGTTGTTGTCTTCACACCATGTCACCAGACTTGTCACCTCTCTCCTGTACGCCGTTTCATCACCACCAGTAATAAGTCCAATAACTGTTGTGTCGTCAGCAACGCAGTCATGCGTGAATAGTGTGTAGAGCATGGGGCTGAGAACACATCTTTGTGGGGTGCCAGTGTTCATCACAATGTTGTCTGAAGTTATATTCCCAATCCTGACGGACTGCGTCAGTGAGTAAATCTAATAACCAGTCACAGAGTGTGGGATTGAGTCTAAGGTTGTACAGTTTTAGTGAGCCATTAGTTAATAATCAGCTTAAATCATTCCTTTCAAGAAGTTCAGTGTGAAGTCCACACCAATCTGGTGTGCTAGACATAGCAAGCTAAACATAGCACTGTAGTGGGAAAGTACAGTAGACCCCTACTGTATATATAAATATTGTTGCTGCCTTTGTTGTAGATTTAACAAAAGCATTTGATACTGTTGCTCATGCTTTGCTCCTACAGACTATGTGATATAGGTTTTGATTCTACGTCCTGTGAATGGTTTCGGGACTGCCTGTTTCATAAAAAGCAATGTGTGTTTTTGGGAAATGATTGTTTTGAAATTATTACTGTCAAAGAGGGTTCTATAAGGTTCAAGATTGGATCCTGTCTACCTGTCATAATTTATATTAACAGTATTTCATCCTCTATAACAAACTATAACGCATATCTTTATGCAGATAATACAGTTCTGTATTGCTTTGCTAACACTGACATTAAATTCCTACAGCAATCCTTTGATAAATTGCAAGATAAATTGCAAGATTCAGTTTTTCAGTTCTCAAACTAGTCCTGAATGCAAACAAGCCTATGTGTTATATACACTACTCACAAAAAGTTAGGGATATTTGGCTTTCGGGTGAAATTTATGGAAAATGTAAAAATGTTCACACACAATGATATTATATCATGAAAGTAGGGCATTTAAGCAGAGGCATGCACTGGTGATTTCCTCATCTCAAATAATTTATTGAAACTGGGTATACCACAACAAAAAATGTCTCAATAACTTGTCATGTACCCTTGAGCATCAATTACAGCTTGACAACGACGTCTCATGCTGTTCACAAACCAACTTATTGTCTGCTGCTGATGACACTCTGTGTCACTCTAAGCTCAGTGGCCACTTCCGTCGGAGAACATCCTGTTTGAAGCCTCGCAGTGGCGAGGTACTGTTGATCAATTGTTAGGTGTAGTCTTGGTCTCATGATGTCAAAATGTGAACAGCATGATGAGGAGGACTGTTTAAATACCAATTCTAATTGAACCAGGAAATTTATTGGTCAATTCATGGATCAAATACCTGTTGTGAATTTTGCCGTTAAGCTCCTTGTTAGAGAACAACAACTTGTGCAAAAAGTACTGAAACATTGAACAGTTGGACATGTGCATTCAAAAGTTTACAGAAGGTCACATTAAGTTCACCTGTAAAGGTTATAATACATTTTAGGTTCATCCTGAATTTTCACCCCAAAGCCGAATATCCCTAACTTTTTGTGAGTAGTGTATGCTGTTCTTTATCGCCTGAGATATTGTGGTCCAGTGTTTTTCAACCTTTTTTGAGCCAAGGTACATTTTTTTCATTGAAAAAAATCACAAGGCACACCACCAACCGAAAATGTTAAAAAATGAAACTCTGTAGCCTATATTAACAATATAAAGTCATTCTTGTCAAAGTGTCTTGAATAGGAATCAAATAGACACAAAGAAAAAGGTCTTTTATGATTTAATATAATATTACTTATGATAAAAAAGGTTTTTTAGACCAATTAGGTGAAATTGAATAATTTCCTACAGCACACCTGACAATCTCTCACGGCACACTAATTGAAAAACACTGTTGTGGACATATGGTTTGCATATTACCACTGTGAAGAATATCTTGTTATCTGGCTGGATCAAAAAGGTCCAACTAAATTTGATGTTAACACACACAGAAAATGATATTTGTAAAGAAAAATAGCTATTTTTCCTATGCTCAGTAGGAAGCAGATAGTTGAAGCCATCTTTTGCCTTTCCTGGATTATGATGATGTCATCTATATACATACGTCTGCCTCCACTCATAAACCCCTAGATTCAGTTTATCACTCTGCCCTAAGATTCATTCCCCTCATCATTGCATTTTGTAAAATGAGGTTTGGTGGGCATCTTCAACAGTAAGTTGTGATAGGCATTGGTTTCTATTTATTTATAAAGCCCTTATGGCAACATGTCATCATACATCACTTCCTTGTTAAAGTGATCCTATAGTCTCTGCTTTTAGTTTTTGTGATGCACATACATTAAAACTTAACATAATTAAATTAGAATTAAATAAATTTCTATTGCTAAAGCTCAACAATATAGAAAATATACAAATATGAGTGTATACCAGTTAACAGGGAGCAAAATTGGCCTGAAAAACATTTTCACACTTAATTGTCACCTGGATACCGAGATATGTGAAGCTGTGGTAGGTGATTTTAAATGGAAATGTGGTGGATTTTCCATGTCAGCTGAATTCAGTGGCATTAGTTTATATTTCTCTAAGTACAGTTTATAGCCTGGCCTCCAACCAAAGCTGTCAAGGTTTACAAAAGAAAAGAAAAAATTCCCATTGCAATATAAAATAAGAGAGAGGTCAGTAGACATTGCTGGTGTGTCGACTGGCATGGAGGTAAACAGTCTGACTGGGTGTTACTTGTTTTGACAGAGGCTAGAGGAGATGCATACAGTAGCTTAATCCACTGAATAAAATTGGTACCAAAACCAAATTTCTCCAAGGTTTTGAAGAATTACCCCCACTTGATTAAATGCGGTTCTCAGCGTCCAGAATTGGGCCCAGGAACACATGAGCTGGAGGGATTTTAAATAGTGTTAAATAGTAATCTTTACTTTAAAAATGAATAACTACTTCTAATTAATGCAATCTGATCAGAGAGGCAATAGATGGGAGGACTGACTCTAATCTCATAGCTAAAAGTCTGGCTACCCTCATACAGTCAGGTGTATAAAACCTGTAAAATCTTTTAAATTCACTGTTAATTTCTGTTGAGTCAATTGCTACACCTGAGGGTTTTGGAGATTTGATGGGACGATGATGATGATATCTGTCTTAACTGTAAGGTTCATAAATTGTGGGCTTTATTCTCCTGTTTAATAATGAAAACCCTAGAGTTGAGAAGCAATTCACTGGGTTGGTCTGATAATACAACATCATATTCAGTCTGTAAGGTCAGACATGCTTTAAAGATGGTAGAGGATTGTGAAAGCTCATAGATGTCCATCTGTGTAATTTGTTTTGTTACCCCGAACATTCGTTCACCTTTCCTTTTTTCCTCATTTCACACACATTATTACACCTTCAATATATGATTTAAAGGTCTCTTACAGTGTAGAGGCAGAGGTAAATGGGGTTTTGTTAGTACTTTGAGTAATGCCAGACTGGGATGCAATGAGATCCACGTGATTTTCATGCAAGTATTCATGAAAGTATTTAACTGGCAGGCAAGGTGTGAGTTAAATGTCTTGAAATATATCTCCATCTCTCTATTATTATTATTATTATTATTATTATTATATAGCACCTTTTCAAACATAGTTACAAAGTGCTTCACAAACAAGGTTTACAGGAAAGAAGGCAGGATTACACAGTGCATTTATATAATAACATCTGCAATATAATAACATCTGGAAGTGATTATTGTTCTCAGAAAAGGAGGTGGATTAGTTCTGTTGTCATACTGATTGTTTTACTTGGTCTGCTTGATGGATGCTTGGATGTTTACCTGTCACCCACAATTCCACACTACTTTTGGGGACATATTTGAGACTAAAGACCAGTTAATTGGGGACTACTTTTCCAATTGGGGACAAAAGCTGTGTCCTTTAAGCCTTTTACTACTTTAAATTTTTTATATTCAATGTTCTTTCAAATACCGTGCTCCCTCATGGCTGTAAACTTACAAACGTTAATAGGGATTTGTCCAATTGAAAACGAACAAACAAAATATCTACCGTCAGAGGGTTGTGAGCAATAGCTGTGACACATGCTGGGTATTGGGTATTAAAAACCCCTGCAATAGACAAGACAAAACCTGTTACTTATCCTGCCAGCTTGCAGTTTGTTCAGGTTAACTGGTTTCACTCTGATTTGGCTTAAAGACATGACTGTGTAACAGTAATCTACATTTAGAGAACAAATTAACCTCATTATGCCAATTTCCTGATCTGACTTAAGTCAGAAAGCTAATACAGTATGGCTTTTCTTTTTGAGCACAAAAACAGATGTGGAAATAATTTAAAATAGTGCTCATAACATAAACCTATAGGATTGTGATATTATCCAGGAGACTTCTGTGTGTTTGTGGTGAATAATACTTATAATATCATTAAAAGAAAAAATTGAGGGGGGAATTCAGAGTGGGGGAAAAGTCCTTCTGGAACAGCTCTACTGTGCAGCCTGAAGTGAAACCAGTTCCAAGCTAATGCCTAGTGCTGTATTAATCTGGTTACCACAAATGCATATATATGCATCACATCAGTATTCAGGTTTCTCCCTGGACCCTGGCCCTGTTTTGGAAGCATGACTTTCTGATTTTAACTGTATTAGTGAGAGAAGACACAGCTTCTCTTTGTGTGTGAGTGTGCGTTTGTGTTTGTGTGTGAGGGGGAGCAGACTGACAGCATAATGAGAGTAGGACAAGTGTCTGAATTTAAAATCAAATGTCAATTGGATTTGAATGAGATTATTTTAAATATGAGAAGTGTTGCTACTTGTGATGATCTGTCTGTTCATACTGCTGCTCTGCTGTTACTTTCCCTGTGCTTTCTTTGTGGGCCTCTTTGCAATGCAAATCGTCTCCCAATTCTTTGTTCTATTTGGCTATAAAAATTAACCTCACTTATTTCTTCTGCAGAGTGTTTGGGTCTCAACGGCACCAACCTCCTTGGAGCGCCTTGAAGACCTGCTGAGCCTGCAGAAAGGTCAGAGCCAGAAGTTGGACCACCTGCCACCACCAGGCTTTTACCACCTTACACCGGACCACCTTCACCCCCAACTGTATCATCAACCCCATCTTTCTGCCCAGGCATTCTTGTGGGCCTGCTGCAGCATGGCAGCATGAGGAGCTATTGCCACTAACGCCCCCAGGAGAGAGTAGTAGAACAGCCATACAGGTAGGTGTGAGAGGGACAAAACATAAAAGATGTGGTAAAGTAAGTTGATTAATGGGAAAGCAAGAATAGGGGAAGACAGGCAGGAAGGAAAGAGGGGAGTAGATATTTTGAGGGCAGATGAGAGGAAGATGGGAGGTAGTCAAGAGGACAAATGGACAGGATAGAGTAGAGAAGAGAGGAAGAGCAGAAGAGGTGTTAGGATAAGTAATATGAAAGAAAAAAATGAAAATCTGTGCAAATGGATTGCTAAATCAAGGGAACAGAACAAGAAACCATCTGCTCTGTATAGCTGTTTGTGTACACCAACAGTGCGGACAGATTACTAATCTGCAGACACAGTTGAAGTAAGGCTTCTGTAACATGCATCTGGTTTTCAGAATAAAATGGGGGATTAGAATTTTTTTTTATAAAACATTTTATAAAGGTATGTAATGCAATGTAATCTTTGATTGTCACATCATCTAAATGAAAGTCAAACCAATAGTGAATGTACAATGCCATTCCTGATAAAAACAAGTGAGCCACAGCATGTTAGGCATTGTAGAATTCCTTTATCATTGTTTAAGCACAAGTTATATGTCAAAACACAACCCATGGCATGTATTTTACCCTGTCATATCAATTATACATTTAACTTAACCTGCAGAGTTTTTGACCTCTAGTGGCACTAAGGAGCATTTTTAAATATGAGTGAGTCCCCCTTTTGTTTGTCTTGTGACAAGCATAAAGACATACATGCATGTGCATGTGGGTGATGCTATACAAAGTCATGCTAATGGTTTGATCAACAGGTTGAGGTTATGTGCCCAGAAATGCAGCAATGCATCGATAAAGGCAGAGAAGAAGAAAACTGCAACCTAGTGCCAGAACACCACCTATTTCCAGCACAATGGAGGGTTTTGCAGACAAAAGCATGGGCTCACCAGTATCTGCATTGTGGTCAGCCTCTACATGAGTCCTTCAGAGGAACAACACCAAGCCACTGGTTTAGATATGAGGACAACACAAGGGTCAAAATCAAGAGCCATGATGTGCAAGTCTTCACAATACACAATAACTCAGTGGACAGTAAGAGTGGATGTCAGGCAACAACAACAGCTCTTTGGATTGTGCCGTATACATTGAAGAGGAATGAAACCTTGACATTGGAGTATACAGGAAATGCCCACTTGAGCATAAGTTATGAGTTATCAGAGCCCTGCAACACAGAGCTGATAGTGTATCAGTACTCAGGTCTAAGAGAACGAGTATGAACATCTGAGTGTTATACATACATTTTTTGGATACCCTACCTGGACCTTTGTGAAAACAGACCTGTGAAGAACATCAACACAGTGGTTGCTGAAGAAAAGAATAATAAACACAACAACATTGTCATTCTATATGTGTCATTAGTATCTGAGAAACTCAAAAGGATTTTCAACAAACACCGCATCCCTGTGTTTTTCAAACCCAGAAACACACTAAGACAGAAACTGGTCCACCCAAAAGACCGCACACCTAAACACAAGAAGAGCAATATAGTGTTGCAGTCCATCACAGTGAGGAATGCATAGACTTTTGGTGAAACCAAACACACAATAAACAAACACTGGCTAAACACATGAGGGCCAACTCCTCAGATCAAAACTCAGCAGTTTTTCTACACTCGAAAGAGAAGGAACCCCTTTAGTGGACAAATACATAGTTTGGATAGGGACGAAAGATCGTTTGAAATAGGAGTGATGAAGGCAATTTACGTCAAAGTAGAGAATCCATCCTTCAACAGAGGAGGAGGTCTCCAACACTACTTATCCCACACCAACAATGCTGTGCTTTCATCCCTTTTCAGGAGATTTCACACTTGGTCTCATGTGACAACTCCAATGATGGTTATTCACACTTGGCCTCAAGTGACTCCAGTCACTCTCATGACTGTCATTACAACAGCCAGGAGCACTAACAGACCAGGTGACCTTGATAACAACCCCACAGAGGTTAAAGACCTGGGATTCCCTGTCATTTAGAACTGAAGAACACCTTGGATGAGAGGCTAAACATTTTCAAGTATCTGCAACCTCATCCAGTCTCGCTTCAACCCTCCTCGGATAACCATGACTGATTAGCTTCACAGACACTACATGCTGGTGAACATGAATGTATACAATACAAGATTTAACATACATACAAAATCAACTTCGCAAATGTTTTTGCTTTCCAGGAAGGAAATGCACTCATCACCAACACTATCTAATCTTCCTGACTGAACTGGTATCAGTCCTCTCGTCTGACGCAAAAAATTTTGATGTCAGACTTTACCGTCAACAATTTGGATTCTTTAAGTAGATTATATTCAGGAAATAATGACAATCAAATGCACACCAAATCAATGAATGAACTCTTCAGTAAGTCACTGTCTCCCTCATCTTAACATTATCATCTGTTATGCTATCTCGTCCTGCCTCAGTTCTCATAATATCTGTTGTTTTTTGTCATCTGTCCTCCTCTCGTCGTGCCGTTAGTTGGCTGTGCAGAGGGTGTGGCAGACAGAGAAGATTTTGGGCATGAACTGCAGGAAATGGCAGATGAAGGATGTTAGGTGTATGTTAGATGTTAGAGTATGCATCTACAGTCTACAGGGCTAAGTAGTAGGAAAACCATAAACCATCAGTGCTGTAGCGTATTATTTAAATAAATGGAATATTTTTTTTAAAGCCACAATAGGCAATGCAATTTTTATATTGAATTAGCAATAGTAACTGAAGAAAAAATACATTATCATACTGATTCTTTGTTTATACTTACAACACACAACTTGCCAAAAATTTGAAAGCGGTGGTGACAAACTGTCTAAAATGTCAAACATTTTTTAATTTGTCCAATAGAGGCTGTGGTAGTTCAGCCAAAATTGTTTTATGGTCTCATGTTCTATACACCCTTCAGTCACATATGTCCACGACCAAACTCTTACAATAGGGGGTCCACGTTAA
This sequence comes from Holacanthus passer, assembly GCA_025331565.1. Classification (NCBI taxonomy): domain Eukaryota; kingdom Metazoa; phylum Chordata; class Actinopteri; family Pomacanthidae; genus Holacanthus; species Holacanthus passer. The sequence continues at coordinate 16,354,842 of JAFREQ010000005.1, forward strand.
CATTTGGCACTCATTCGGTCCACGTGACATTTCGTAAAGTCTGGCTTATTCTCCAGCACGAAAATGCGAGTGGATAATAGGATTGTGTTGGCATTTTGTTTTAGTCTGGCACTGTGTTTGGGTTTGGCTATTTCTGTTTTCTGTAGCACAATTGCTCTTCATAAAAAAAAAAAATGCAGATGCAAGAGTTGTTATTTCTGAAAGTGGACTCAATTGAATGCAAATTTGTTATTTTTGTTGTTATTTTTCTTTTTTTTCCTCCTTTTTAGTATTTTTTTCCCATTTCTTTCTTCATTTGATAGTGACTGTAAAGAGGTGACAGGAAACAACAAAGATCCCTGGTCACACTTGAAACCCGAGACCACTAGGCCATTGTCTTTTCTGATGATCTGAGAAGTCTATGGGCCTGTAATGGATCAGAAACTCACTAATACATAGTGAAGTCAAGTTCTGTCAGGCTTTCAAAGTAATTAAAAGAATTTTAAATTCAATCAGAAATATATCAGGAAGCCAGTGTGGTGAAACCAGCAGCGAGGTAATATGGGAACACTGTGGAGCCTTAGTCGGTAATCATCACCATCTGATGTGTGTAGAGATGTGTGGGGTTTTTTCTGTAGCAGCCTGGTATCATGTGCACATGATTTAATCAAGGTAAACACAGTGTGTAATGGCACTGCAGTCTGGCAATGCAGTTTTCAAATCAGAGGCTGCAGGTTTATCAACATATGTGTCCTACTACCTTCAGATGGCTGCAGGGACTTCATGAACCCAGGAGGCTTTTCATACAGTATGCAGCAGCTGTGGACAAAAGATAATGTAAGAATCAACCATATTCATTTATAGATAAATGCAGGCTGATTTAGCAACAATCGTAGTTTTACATTAAATTTCATTTTTTCAATTTTTAATTTATTTAAGATTTAAAAATATCTACTAGTCGCGGAGTGTTTAATTAAAATAGTTTATTAACATTTCAGGTTTCACAAATACATAGAGTTGCATATTGGCATATCAAGAATAAGAGACACAGCCAAACTGGCGGATGATGAGCACTAAAGAGCGTGTAGAGAGAGAATAAGGCACGTTCAACGCTTTGACCCTTGAGGAGCTCCACAGGTCAGAGGATCACACTCAAACACATTGTCAGCCGTGGATACAAAAACAAACAGTGATTCGATAAACAGGAGGCAAACCATTCAATGGCTCAACCAGATATCCCAAACCATTTCTTCAGACAGACAGATATGATGTAATATTATATGTGGTAACGAAAGGAGTTTTTACAAATTCAAACATGCAGCTTTGGGACCGCAACAAGATTACATGTGGCTGTAAGGAGAGCTGTCTCTGTTCTGTACCTCGGCTGGAAACCAGGCTGGATATTATCAAAAAAGTTATTTTCTTTCACCATGTCCAAAAGTTGCATTCTGGCAGCTTTTTCTTTAGAAAATTTTGGTAATAATTTTGAGCCACTGGGTCACATTGCAGGTAAGCTGTTAAAAACAAGCTGAACTCTAGTTTTGAAATATATTAAGAAAGCATCTACTAATATTTGATTTCTATTCATGATAATTTGCATGCATAAAAATTGTACAACTACCTGTAGAAATATTTGAGTTACAAAAGTCAGGCCAGCTAAACAGATATGACGGGGTAGATGAAAGCTTGTCAAAACCAAAAGATGAAAAGTTTACTATTGTATCTTTTAAACCATCAGAGTTTATCAGTGTCAACAAAAAGATTTGTAAACTTGGGTTGTTCGTTTAGGGTTTTTTTTGTGGAAGTCAATTAAGTTTCGGATTTGTTTCTTTGTGCATCTGAATCTCTTATAACCAACCTATTATACTCCATAAATTCTTCTTTTTCCTTTTCTGTTTCTCTGTCTTTTCAGCTTGAAGAGAATTGACCATTTGCTGACATACCGCCAAAGCTAACATTTTTTCTTTTGTCTCATATGATTTTATTTACCTACAGATGTTTCGGAAAAAAGCATCTTCCTCCTTGAGAATGCGAAGAATAACTGAAAGCACTAGATGTAATAATTTCTTTCTTTACTCTGTAGAAAAAGGTGTAAAACGATGGAGTTGTTAACATTCAGTGTTGTCAGTAGAAACCACACTGCTATAAATGCAGCCCCACACTAACTTCACCAAACCAACAAACTTCCTCTGCTGAATGTGTTAACTTATGGGATTTTCATTGGTTCAAGAAGAAGAGACATGTGACTCGGGAGCAAATTATCCTCTTTGATTTGGACAACACACAACAAAAGAGCAAATACATCGTAGTTGGTTTCAACTTTGACAACGTTGGATGTTCAACTGAAAGCATATTGCTTCTGTCTTTCCAGTCAACTTTCTTGGGTTCAGCTGTGAGCATTTCTAAATCACTGGATTTTGTTTCCTTGCAAATTTCAAAGATTACTTTTGAAAATCCACTTTTGTACCATAGCCAGTGGGTTACAATCCCTTACATTTCTAGTTAAGATATTATTTCCTGCTCTTTTGACTTGATGAAGGGGTAAAATGGAGTCACCCTAATCCTGTGTGGTCCTCAATGCTTTGATTTTGAAAAGATCAAGCCTTGCTGATGACACTAAAATAATATTGCCTTCTTTCCACTGCATGGAACAACTCGATTTTTCTCATTTTTAGTTTCCACTGCAGAGAATATTCCCTTAATATAGGAAGGATTCTCAGCTAATCGTTGTAGCGACACTGTGTGTAGTGAGATCATCTTCTGTGCAACACAAACACATAAACACAGGAGCAATGGAGCACAGCAAAGGGATGATGTTTGTGATTTTTTGGATTTGGGAAACCCTACAATAGAGCGCAGACGACGAGATGACTCGGGCTGCTCCGTGTCAAGCAAGTGACAATTCTAGTGGCAATTCTCTGTGATCACTGACCAGTGATCTACAGTGTTTTCACTCCACTGGCTCAGCTCCCTTGGAACCTCGACCAAGGTGACACCAAAAAAGTACCGGGTACCAGGCAAGACTCTTGCCAGTAGGAAAAAAAAAAAAAAAAAAATTTTTCAAGTGAGTTGAGGCCAGTTGCACTTAGCCCTACCATGCAGTGGAAATGAGGCATGAACCTGTAAAAAATCAGATCAGATCAAGTTTACCTCTCACTCACCAGTTTTTCAGACTGACTTTTTATATCAGCATTTGTCATGATAGCACATTTGAATAATGAAATTGAAATTATTCAGCAATTCTGATAACTTTATAATCTTTTATTTTGAGGAAAAAAAGGCTAGTGCTCAAAAATTTCCTCAGATCCTGTACCAATATTGCATTCACATATTCTGTCACATCACGTAATGTGGGCAAGTTTCTATTTTTGTCCTTAAACAACCAAAGATAGCTTCTTTGCACTGTAAAGATTTCACATTAGTCCAATCCAAAGGTACTGTAGTCACTGTTAAGCCAGCAAACCACGGTAGTTTTAATATGAACAATGCTAACCTGTTTTTTGCTGCTTTGTGTTTGTACACCAAGACCTTTTCTTTTCAGTGTCACCAAGTAAGGGCCAAGTAAACAATACTGTTTGGTGGTGGTGGTCTATGCGCATCCCTCACCTTAATGCTTTCTGTCCTTTTCCCTTTTGTTCTCTCCTTTCCCCTTCTATTTCTGGAATACCTTCACTCTTTCTGTTTTTTCTGTCACTCTCTTGTGTTGTTTCTCTTTCCATTTCTTCATACTCTTTACTCTTATTAAACCCATTCTCATCCCTTCTCCACACTGCTTCCTTTTCCTCTTTCTCCTTTCCACTTTCTCTTCCTCATCCTCCCAGGGAGTATTGACCGTGGGCGTAGCTTGTCCTTCCATGAGGTACGTGGCCAGCGTGAGACAGAGATGAGGGCCGCAGTCGAGGACACGTCCAACAGCAGCAACAATGTAGGAGGTGGCAGCAGCACTGTCCTGCAACGCCTTCTTCAGGAGCAGATGAACCGGAATTATGTGCTGCAACAGCATCAACAACAACAACAACAACAAGGAGGAGGAGGAGCAGCAGGGGGGAGTGGTGGAGGTGGAGGAGGCTACTCAGCACAGGGACAGGGACAGGTGGGCCCCTCTGATGACCACTCCATGACCCCCCACATTGCCCGTCAAGAGCCCCAGGGACAGGAGCTTCAGACAGACAATGGCCTGGAGAAGCTGGGCTCCACCAGAGTAGGAGGAGGGGGCGGGAGCAGTGGAGGTTTAGGGACTGGAGGAGGAGCAGGAAATAACAGTGGAGGTGGTAGTGGCCAAGGGCAGTGCCAGAACCCAGAGGACCTCCCTACATATGAAGAAGCCAAAGTGCAGTCACAATACTTCCGTGGCCATGGTCCTCCTCCTCAGCCTCAGCAGCAGAACAACCTGCCCCAACAGCCTTCTCTCCCTGCCTCGGTGGGTGCCGCCTTCTACGTCACTGGGGTGAATAGTGCAAAGGTGCGCACTGAGGGTCGCCCCACAGTGCAGCGAGTGAGCGGTGCGGGAAAGGTGCACCAGGATGAAGGACTGAAGGATCTAAAGCAAGGACATGTTCGGTCTCTCAGTGAACGACTTATGCAGCTCTCCTTGGCCACAAGTGGTGTAAAGGCTCATGCACCTGTCACTAGTGCCCCACTGTCCCCTTTGCTGCCCCCACCAGGGCCACCGGGCGACTACTACAAGCCACAGCATCGCGGGCCACCTCCAGACTACCCTTTCAAAGGAATGGGCTCACCTACAAAGCAGCAGGAGCCTGGAGGCCATTTTTACCAGGAACAGAGAGGGAGGGAGCACTCGAGGGAGGTGCCCCATGTCCGATACCAGCCCCCACCTGAGTACGGCTCATTCAGGTAAGGAACACATGCACACACCCACAGCTCTTCGTCAAAACAAGTATACACACTTAAAGCAGCTGAAGTCATTAATAGTTTAAAATATGAGAAATTGTACTTCAATGTTAAATTAAGTGTCTACATGTAATGTGAAAGGGGTCGTTTAAAGTGACAAACCCAGACATTAATCCAGTTCAATGTGCAGAGCTTCTTAGAGTCTTTAAACTCTTGTTTTACAGCACATTTGCTGTTTGGTTCAATCTAACCCAGAGCTGTAGACTTGAGACTTGAACTTGCTGAGCAACTCAACTTGGACTTGACTTGCTATGAGACTTAACAGACTTGAGACTTGAATGCCTGAAGACTCGACTTGGCTTGAAGGCAAAAAGCTGAGGAGACTTCACTTGCGCACTCATTAATACTGAGAAATTCCTCTACTGAATTTAGTTGTGCTTTTCAGAGCACTGCCAAACTATCATGAATAGGGCTGTAACCAAACCGTCACTGTCCGGTGCGTGCAGCTACATGCACACTACACGGTATGTAGATTGATGTATGTTGTAGGTCTTAAGGGAAAATTAGTTTAGTTTGTATGGAAATTTGGATGTTAACCTGTTATTTCACCAATCGCTGTAATTATTAATCCAGTGATATAATTTCACAGTGTACAATAAATCAAGAGCAAATCTTGTTGATCAGGCAATATTAGGTCATTAAATGCACAAATTAACTTTGAAAAAGAATGAACTTTAACTCAGCAGAATAGTAATAGAACTAATTCTATTATCTAATAATAAAAGATCCAATTGATCAGAACAAAGAAAACTTGGGCTGTGGAAATTGAAGATTTGGCCCCAGTTGCAAAAGAATTAATAATGTGATGTGCTTTTATACTTTTTTATCTTATCCAGGGACAACTTTCCTCAAGGGGAGGTGGTGCTTATGAGACACCTCCATCTGAGTGTGGTTACATTGTGTGGTTACACGTGTCACATTACACGTGTCTCTGGAATTTACTTTTAAGACAATTTCTGAAAAATAACTGTACATCGTGACTAAACATTGTCACTGACTAAATATCTCATACTCAGACGATTACAGTAAGACTAAACATAAAATATTTGTCTGTAGGGGTTAGCTAGGTATTAATATACATGATTGAACATACTTTTACTTGCAATTGCAATTTGGGTTTTAAATGAGAGTGAACTTCTAATATGGTTTAAAGTTCAAAGATAGACATTCAGACATGTAGAAAAGTAATGAGAAGAAGCAGCATAGCAAGTACATGCACATGCTTTATAGAAAAGAGTTCCTTTGTTTGGAGGAGAGGAGATGGTTCCTTCAAGGAGGGGGCTTTGGGTGTCAAAGAGACAAATTCCAGAGTAGCTGTGAGGTAGTGTGTTTCAGACATATACTTGATGTAAGTGTTGTGAACCCTGTCCTGTGTCCTATCTCTTCCAGAAAGGGCATTGATCTTTTTATCTCAAATGTAGACCAAATACATCTTTGTTTGTTCAGAGTTGGCCATATGCTTCACCACTACTTTACAACTTCAGCTGTCTTCAGTGTTCTGCTCAAACATATCTGACAGTGTAATGCGGAATCAAAGTTCACAAGTTCAGTTCAGAAGCTTTTATCTGTATGCTGTTAGCAACATGTGCTGATAGCCACCCTATAGTGAGCGCAAATGAAACTGACTGGTTGCTTGAAGATCCACTTGCATCCTTTGAATCAGGAACAGTTCAGGTTCTCATTAAGAGAGAGATTGTCTCCCTCTTTCAGAAAGAGAGAGATAGTTGTGGATAAGACAAGGACAGTGTGTTGACATTGCTCCCCCATTGTGAAATGTTTAAGTGTTTGGGTGCTTTGAATGTTTCCATATAGCCAAGATGGAATTAATAGAAAAAGTATTAATGTCTCCTAATGGAGAAGTTTTTTATTATTATATTAATTTTGTATTTTCAATTTTCCATTGAAAATTTGAAACAACATGGGTTTGTATAGAAAGATGTGACATGGTTAGACCTTCTGTAACTTTATTCCCATGACATGTACTTGTGTTGGGAGATCATATAGGTTAATCACTGAGAAAAAGAAAGCAGATGTCTTTCTGACATCCATATCTTTGAGGGCAGTGGAGGTGGGCAACAAATCCATCCACTATGTGTGTCCACTATGCAGCAAAGACATTAGAGAAAAGATGACACATTTATGATACAAAATTCATAAAAATGGGGGAGCTGACATCAGCTGTTGGACAAACAAGTGTTGTGCCTAATACTGTGAAACATAGTTCATACTGAATGTATGAGTCTCAATAAGCCTAAACAGTTTTGTACGGTTTCAGTTGTATAGCCTATTGTGACAGATTTCCTTTTGGTCTTAGTTCATTGTTCATACAGTGCAGTACAGAAATGTTTAAAATGTTACTTATTTTTTTATAATTAAAATAGTATACCAAGGTAGCCAGAGGGCAAAATACTGCCTCAGTCCCCCACAAGAGGATTTTGTCTTTGTCTTTGACACTTGCTGTACTGCCTGTTCAAAATGAAACAAAAATAAACTGAACTTGCACTAAACCAGAGTATGAACTGAACTATGACTTCTGTGTAATGTTACACCCCTAGTCATGAATAATACAGCATAACCAGGTTGTGCACAATTTCTCATAAGAAAACTGCATATTCAGATGAGAGAAATTAGGCTTTTATGATAAAAAATAATTAGTCTATAAAGGAGCAGCCTGCTTCCCCTCTTCATATCTATGTTGATCCTGGTTTTAATGTGACCAAGTAGATATGTGTAAATATTAAATCAAGAGCAGTGATGTATAGAAACACTATATATTTCACACATACAGATGCTTTGATTCATTACTTGCAAGTGGACATTAAATACCCTGTTTCCATTAAAGTATATCATTTGTGTGACTGTGGCCATTGTGCTATTGTATTATGACAGATGATGAAATATCACACTTGCTTGACTTGGACTTGGCTCTAAAGAAATACAAAAAACGCTGGTCTTATGCAAAAGCGAGTTCTTTCAAGAATCTACACCAAGTCCAGTTGCCTTCGACTCAACTCGCTTTTGTGTACCATGACCTGGATGACTGAGAACCTTCACAGACGCTGGTCTTATGGCTCTTGTCAGTGTCATCGTGCATTCATCAGGTGGACACAAATACTTCTCCACATGAATGCTAATGTTGCTCTGTGACTGCTGGCTCTGTAAATAAGTAGCAGTTTGCTAGTTTGTTAGCTATGACAACTTTATGCCATATAATGTGCCAGGGCTGTGGGTCTCCCACCTTTGACTGTACACCTGTACAGCCTTCTGGCTGTAGTGGTAGAAATTCAGTCAGTATTTGCAGACATGCAGAAGTGATTATGCATTAGTTCACAGTTAAACTTTCCTGAAAAACTACCAGAATAATTCAAGGTTGCTAAAAATAAATCCAGACAGGTTGTTTACTTTGTACATTTGCAAGTAGACATTTACATTGCTTGTATTTCATACTGAGACACTAGTGAACTACTACTGAACACAGGTGCACAGGTCTGTCTGTAAGACCGCCTTTGGCTTTTTTACATTTCATTACTAATTGAGTCATATGTTTGTTTGGATGGTTACTTACAGTAAGTTCAACTGTCAAATAGTTTTACATTGGCATGAAGCCACTACAGCAAGCTGTGAAATAATGAGTAATGCAATGGAACATGAACTGTGCTTGAGCAAGACCTTGAATCCTTGCCAACAGGAGAGCTGTCCTGATCTTTTACATTCATGTGTGGGAATTTACCATCAATCAATAATTATTGGTAAAATTAGCACTTTGTAAACACAGTTTATGTAGTAATTAATAATATTACAAGCTTCTTTTTGGTGTCCACATCAACTGCATCAAGTACAAGACCCCAGAACTCCTGTAGCTCTATTGTAACTCTATTTTGTCTTAACTTACAAACTTATAAACTGAAATGATCAGTTATCAATCAGTTGGTGCCAGCAAGCTTATTGATGCTAGCTGTTTTCCCTTGAACTTTTCCACACAGATTACCAAACACACAGAGGCTGAAATGGACACACACACAGGTTCACAAGGAGTTTCATTGTTCAGCAGTGATGTAAATATCTAAATACTTTTTCAGGATTTGCTTACATGCTGACAAAGACAAAATTATGTAACAAATTGAATACTTTTTCCTTGACAAGCAAGTGAAAGAAAATAAAAACAAAAATGTATAAAGATAAGATGTGGGAACTTTCAATAGTTTCCCAATACGTTTTTTCAAGATGGTGAGGAACGATCCTGTCGGGCTTGTTTTACACCGGTCTCTTTCAATCTTGTTCCTCTAAGGTAAACAGCCATGAATACCACAGAATTTTAATCACCAGGCCAGGACAAGTTGGGACTTGATCTGCTTGACTTTGACAATGTTCCTTTGAGGGCTAAAGACAGGAATATTTGCTTGAAATGAAGGTCGTTGACAGCTTGTGTTTTCCCACCTTACTAAAAAAACAAGACCCGCTCAGTGAGCAACCAAACAGCAGGTGGATCAGACTAAAGAACTTTCATGTTAAAAGTAGCAATTAAATCTTTAAACTGAAATCTAAAATCGCGCTGACTGTGGGATGGTCTCTCCTAAGAGACATAGGAAACGCATTGTTTGGAACAATACCTTTCTAACACAGCATATTGGCTGATATTCATTCAACTTAAAAACACGACAAAAAGCATTTTTGATGCTGATGCCTTAAATGTGGTTATTAAAGAAACTACTTACCCATGCTCTCTGAACAAACTATGTAATGGAGACACTGTTTTAAAATGCATACAAAACATATCTTTGTCTAATCTTAACTTTCTTAAGTAACATTCTAACAACACATACTTTTTACTCAGCTGCTGTTCTTTTGTTGTCCATACTGGTGCTACCACACCTGACTTTCAGTAGCAATACAGGAGATACAAAACCCTTCTTGTTTTCAGTGAACAAAAGAACTGATAGTTGTCAGATGTTAAATGTCTGAGTACAATCAGTCTTGACCCTTGCCAGAAGAAAATAAAGTCTGAAATAGTATAAGATATAAAAATAGTCTAAAATCTGAAATATTGTGATTTATCTGAACACAGAATATATTAACAAGACTTGACCAAACTGACCTTTGACCTTTTAAGGAGTTGGGCTGTGACAGATAGACATGACCATTGAAGTCATTCATGAAATATTGTATTGTATGCTGTAACTAAAGCAAAAACAATAAAATGATGAGTTGATTAGTTCATTGACAGAAAATTAATTGTCAACTATATTTATAATTTATTATCATTTCAGTAATATTTCAAGCTACAATTCCAAAAATTCATGGTTCTCCCTTATCAGATGGCAGGATTTGCTCTTTTGCTTTTTTTTGTGGACAAAACAGTCAATTTAAATGAGAAGCCCCTCACTGCTTCTGGTTGCACCTGATGTTGACGTTGAATGTAGCAAAAATGTTGGCTGCAAAGGAAGTTTCATCTTATCATCTTAGAAGATCTTAATCAAGTATCTACTTAGACAGAAACACTATATAAAGTGAAACAATATGATAATTTCATAATTTAATTTGTAATTTTCATGTTGGACCAGTACAGTGGTATATTTTTATATATCACATTGAAGTTAGGATAATTAATCTGACCGACCCATCAAGATGTACAGGTATACACACACAAAACTATCTCCTGATTTAATTTAACTTTTACATCCAAAAGTCACATACAAAAGTTATTAACGCAAATGTCATAGTGGCTATTTAAACATTCAGAAAACCACATAGTTTAACCAATATTTATTACTTAACTATCAAACATCATTTTTACCGCTCCTTATAGGTGACGTAAGGTTAAACAACACTTATTATGAACACATAGTACAGTATAATAAGTTATAATCTTACATGTCATAAGTGGTAAGGGTTACAGAAGTTTTTGTCCATTGGTCAATAGGTGGCATTGTGGTCACATGATGAATCAGGTATTAGAACTATAAATTAATCTTGCTCATTTTACGTCATACAGATATAAAAGTAGGATTGAACATCAAGAAATTAAGGTTAACTGATTGACTGACTGATTTGATAACTAATTTATATTAATTCAGACTTGGTCATAGGAGGGACTATAACAGTGTTTTTTCCATGACTTGCATCTCATCTTCAGGTCTAGTCAAAGGGGAGAGAAAAGAGGGTTATGTGGTTGTGTGTGTGTATACTACTATAGCTGTTCAGTCTCTTGCTTGACTTGATTTCTCAGTCAGAGTCATTTTATTGTCACATGCTGTTGCTTCATTATCTTGACAAGACATATTTTTTCTCAGAGGTGGAGAGTTTAAGTCCTTGCCTGGCAAGTATCCAATTGACACTTTTTACTGTTGGAGATGAGGAAACCAGTCACCAGATCCAGAGATCTCAGCAAAGCTTATTTAAAACTTCCCTCCCACTGGGAGAGAGGGGGGAGATTAAAGGGGTCAGTTCTGCAGCTTGGTGAATGTTTGGGAGACACCCATGTCCATTGTGCTCACGACATAAAGTTGAGCAACTCCCGGAATTGCACATTGCAGTGATTGGGGCTTGATTTGAATATGTCACCCTGGGCTCTAGGAAATGGCGCTTAGTGGCCATAATGATAATAATAATGATAGCAACAATAATCAATGTTAAAATTCTGCCTTTACAAAGTTTAGAATGTTTAGGTTTTTTTGGCATGTGTGAATTCAGTACTATGTTTATGATTTGAGTTTTAAGGTAGTATTGTACTGGGCTACATTATATTGAGAGTGTTTCTAATTTTCTGTCCTCTCTTTTTATATACAGGAGTATAAGATCACCACTAACTGTCACGTCAGTGCTAAACCTGCTTATAATTGAATTGACACCTGTATGACAGTGTCAACAAAAACATTATAGGCATCATTTAGGTAGACTTTGTGGCAAAACTGTGTGATTGGATTGTGATTCTGTTGGGGGCTACTGAGTGAGTGAGTCGTAGCCCTATTTGTATTCATGCTAGCTACCATTTAGTTTGCCAGATAAAATAAGATATACCTTCGTCCCTCAGTGGGGAAATTCACAAGTGGGGAAATTCACAGCTAGCAATTACCAATTGCTGCAACTATGTTTTCTGAGCCTGAAAGCTGAGCCAAAATTGCACAACTTATAATTCCAACTTTCCAACTGTACATCTATACTCGAGTTCACCGGCATGTGAAGTGTCAGTGAACTTTAGTGTAGTTGTGCAGTGAAATGACTGAAACTATGAGTGAGTTCAGGATTATAATGAAGAGATCTGTTTGTAATTTCATACCAATTCTGTATTTGCACTTCAACCTGCCATTTTAACATGTCAGCTACACTGACTCCTTATCCTTGCTTTTATCTGATCATATTGATCCAGCTATATTTTTCACCTGAATGATACTGTATAGATATGGATTATAATATTATTGATATTATATTATAAATATAACATTTATAAATATTGGGCAGATGATTACTGAAGACACACCAAATGCTGTCAGTAAACAAAGAAAAAGTATCCAAAGTCCACTTTAGCCAGATGTTCTTTTTAAGAGATGAATAAAAAAACAAACAAGTCAGCTACTGTTAGTGCAAACATTTTCAGGATTCTACACCTCAACACAATACACTGGCTGAGATTGATAGCCATGTAATCCCACAGATGATCTCTCCTCAGGTCCAGTAAAGAGGGTTCGGTTCACTCCCAGAGGCCCCTTCACCAACACAGTCCCACCTCCTCCGTCACGTCCATGGGCTCTTTGTCCCGCACCCAGTCCTCCATGCTCAGTGGCATGCTCAGTGCCTCGCACTCCTCCCATCCCTCCTTCCCTCACCAGCACCCCCAGAGCCAAGGGGAACCCTTCCCCAATGTGGGGCCCCGTAGTCCGCAGGGTCCAGGCTCACACCAAGCAGGTGAACCCTTCACCCCAGGGCCCATTCCCCCACCGAGAGGTCATGGTTTCCCTCATGACCCCTATGGCTCCACCCCAAGGATGCACCATCATCATCAGCAACACCATCAGTATCAACAACAACAACAGCAGCAACAGCAGTTCCAAGGGCCTCCGCCTGCCCAACTCCAGCCACCAGTTCAGGCTGGACATTTCCCCCACCCGCACTCCTACTCCAACCTGCAGGGTGAGCCCTTTGCTATGATGGCGCGTGCCCACCAGATGGTGGATGTGCTAACGGAGGAGAACAGGATGCTGAGGCAGGAGATGGAGGCCTGCCGTGAGAAAGTCACCAAGCTGCACAAGGTAACATCTTCTGCAGAAGAGCTTTAAAGGGGATATGCTCAGTTTCTTTTAAGTCTATCTTAAAATGATACTGACATTTTCATTAGCACACTGCAAAGGATATTGTTTGCTGTAATTATGTGTTTGTGGGTCCATACTGACCTCAAAGAGATCCCATCTAAATGGAGAAACAAGTGGGTATCTTCCAAAGCTTTTTAGTCTGAAATTCTGAACACTTTCATTGTCTCCTTGTTCAGTAGTGGCAGAGGAAAGACAAAGCACAAAGCAGGAATTTTCTACTAAAAAGACTGTAGACAATTATACTGAAATGTCAATAGTACACAACTATAACCAGTGCATCATATGTGATGCAAAGGGATGAACTGCAAGATGTTTTGCCCAGAAGCATCTGCGAAATGAATGTAATGTTAAACTAATACATGTACACTATCTCAGAGGCAATGGAACATGTTTTCACAAACTCTGATACATTCACTCTAAATGACACTATGACAATATTATTAATATTAAAAGTAGACTGGAAAAGAGAGCTGTATAAGAGTCATTGGATGTGTCCTGGAACGATCACTTATTTCAGCACTGTGACTATCATGCCAATTCACAAAGAGTTTATTGGTGTGTGCGGGTGCAGGTGTATCGTGCTGTTGATGAGATACATTGCAGTGCAATGCGGTATGCAAGAAAAAGCTGGGACAGTAAAGTAATTCAATTATTTTGTTTGGACAAATAAGATTGTTGTTTCTTCTTGTGATCATACTTTTATACTTGGGTTGGATTCTGTTTGTTTTTTTATTGTTAGTTTGGTAAGCACAAACTAACTGACTTGGCAGGATGAACCCAATTCCATGTGAATAGACCTCACATTTAGTGAAGCTTTGGCTGTAAATATTGTGTAGGGGAGGCACCAAGCTGCATCTATTAATAGATGACAAATATTTGGCTTTCTGTGAGGCCAGGTTTCACCCATGTCAATAATTGGATATGAATGTGAATATAATTATATATAATTCTACAACATTTTGATAAAGGTTTGATGCATCTCCTTCATTCTCCCTGTCTTCACTCTATTTCCCTTCATTCCTCCTGTGCCTGTGGGCAGTTGGAAACAGAGATTCAGCTGGTGTCAGAGGCCTACGAAAACCTCGCAAAGTCCTCTTCCAAGAGGGAGGCCCTGGAGAAAACCATGAGGAACAAGCTAGAGCTGGAAGTGCGCCGGCTGCACGACTTCAACAGGGATCTCCGAGGTGAGAGAGCAGGGTGGTGCAATATCTGCCAGTGTCACACTCCTACCGCAACTGATTACAAATTCAACATATCAGTACACTGGTGGATCCAGCTTCCGGTATCTTTTGTTTTTTATGCAAATTGAAATAATGTCTAAAAATGTGTAGGGGAATAGGGGTGACAGGTTAAATGTGCCCATATATGACAAACATTTTGCAATGTAGTCATCACTAAAACGTTTTTTGAAGGCTTGTTTGCATATCACTGCTGCAGTAGTACATGTGCTGCTTCCACTACATTTATGGGGACTGTGTGTAGACCAGTAATGAGGGTAGCATTTTTTTTCTTTTTTTTAACTTTCATTCTGTGTTTATTTTCCTTCCTCAAACAGTAAATTTGTATTTTAAGACCTGAAAGTGCAGTAGCTCCTGAATAACCTTCCAGCTGCCCACAGAAAACTACAGCAGGACTGCACCTTCAATAGAAAAGCCCTTACATGCAGTGGAGAAGATGTGGTTACAAGCAAATGCATGTCAACTTGTCAAACTACCAAACCAGATGAAAACAAAATCATAGTGTGCTAATATTTTATATACCATTCGGCTTTTTTATACCAGTCGGTTTTTTATGTTTGATCTGTGAGGTCATTAAAGTAACATAATCAGGACAGTTAATGAAGAAAGGCTTCTAGATACAGATGTTCTTTGAAAGAACAATACACTTTTGAAATGTACTCACAGTATTTGCAGGTTTAGTCCCAGATAATGTCATCACCTGTTGTAGCCTGTAAGAGGTGACAGGATTTGGTGCTTAACATCAGCCAGGAACAGAGTTTGCGCAAACTCAGTGAAATGCTGTGGAACTTTCCCATTTAATATCTGTGAAATTTAGCACACTAAATCCTTTTTTTGTGTTTGTCTCAATGCTGAGCATGTGTGTTGTGTGGTGTTGTTGTTTTAAAGAGCGCATGGAGACGGCCAATAAGCAGCTTGCTGCTAAAGAGTGTGAAGGCTCAGAGGACAACCGCAAAACCATCTCCCAGCTGCTTGCACAGAGTGAGTAACACACACACACACACACACACACACACACACACACACACCCAGAGCCTGGGACATTCAGCATGCCACACAACTTTTGTTGTCCATCTGATTGGATTTGTCTGAAGACACACAAATAAATGATAAAATAATCAGATATTTCTCAAATTGATTTGTGTTACTTTTTAGTCCATGCATGGATTAAATTTACCATGACCGATCAATGACGTGCATAACAATAACCTTTAAAAAAAAAATAAGGAAGAAAGACGTGTTTGTACATGCAGCCATGTGATTGTCTGTGCTTAGACAAAGAGACACTGCGTGAGAAGGAGAAGCTGGAGATGGAGTTGAATGCACTGCGCTCTACCACAGAAGACCAGAGGAGACACATTGAGATCAGAGACCAAGCACTCAACAACGCCCAGGCCAAAGTGGTCAAGCTGGAAGAGGAAGTAAGAGCATTACCTGTCACTCCAACTGGATGTTCCTGGTTTGTGGATTGGAATTTAATGCTTATAGTCATGTTTATCAGAGGCAGAAAATCCGTCTTGTTCTCAAACTCTCTCCAATAATGCAATCAATGCATCAATATTTATAAAAAGAAATCACACCAAGTAAACATGAGAATCTAAGGTATAATATAATATAATATAATATAATATAATATAATATAATATAATATAGATTTTGTGCTCTGACTGGGCCATTCCATTACCTTTATATTCTTCCTCTGGAATCAATTGACAGTCTCCTTTGCAATGTGTTTTGGATTGTTGTCCTGCTGGAAGGTCCACCTGAAGTGGAGGATGTGGTGGTGCCCAGCTGCACAGCCTGGGGTCTGCCTGTCCAGAAGTTCAGGATCCAGTCAATACAGGGTGAAAGAGCCACAGCTGTGACTTGTGACTGTATTTAGTGTGCAAGAAGCTGTGAGAGGTGGACTTTCGCAAAGAGAGTAAAAGTTGATTTACATTAGTTGGGTGGAGGGATGACATGCAGCAAGACTCCAAACAGGAGATGTTGTGATTACAGGATCAGTATCTTAAACCTTTACACCAGGGAGGTGCCACTCCTGCTGCTGCTCTTAGAGAAAAAGTATTGCAGTAATATAAGCAAGATGTAAATCATGAATAATGCAGCTTTGCAAATGAAAAAATATCAAATATTTTAAATTTTGCAAAGCTGCAGGAAGCAAAGTTGGAATACTGATTTTCATTTTCATGCCTTTATTAGAGACTTTTGACAGTAGATCAACGTGTCGTAGGAAATGTGGAAAGAGACATGGGTAATGACATGCAACACTGAATGACATGACTTGAACTGGGGACACTGTGGTTCATAGTCAGCACCTTAACCCTTGATGCCAAGATTTCTGTAGTAGCAATAAAACTCTATCAGTCTTGCTCAGACTTGGTTAGTACCTCTGTAAAATGAAATAGCAGAAAATGTATAAAACCTTAGGTAGGCGAGGGACCACACAGCTGGGTTTACCTGGTGTTCACGTGCATTCACAAGCATAGTATAATATATACGTATTTGCATGTAAACACACACTGTTGTGTAAGAGGCTTCGACATTGCACTTATTTCTTATTTTCAGATTTGTAAGGACTGAAACACACTTGCCTGCTCTGTATGAAGAACATTTGAAAATGAGTTCACTTTTTTGTTAGTTTTGATTGTTGGTGAGTTGCTTATGTCTCCTGGTTACTAATGTTTTACACACCAGTGTCTCCTCACAGATCTGCTGACCTGTTTGTTTGACTTAGTGGATACAGTGTATATTGTCATGCCCCCTGGTGGGTGTGCATGAGAATTGCTGCAGAATGTAATTGGAACTGAAGCACAGGGAAATAGAGTGTTTGGTACAGGGGTCTTACGCGTATTACTCTCTGCATTACTCACCAAATAAACTAAAGGGGGCATCTTTGCATGAGTATCTTTGAAGTATGGCACACTCATTCGTCCACTGTGGACACTTCGGCTTGAGTTGAATGGAGTCAAAACAAGACATAAAAAGACAGTAAACCATGTAGTGATACACAAATGAGATGCAAATTACATATTCTAAACCTCTAAACCTCTAATTCTAAACCTGAATGTTTACAACACATAGTTTGGAATTTTACTGTCCACATTCTGTCTTCCAAATTCTTTCAACTCTGACCTGTCTGATCATCTGACTGCTTGTGTTTTTCGACCTGCCAGACTTCTTCTTATGACTGATGGAGAAAACTACAAAAATAACACTCAGAGTGTATGAAATGGAAATTCCTTTTCAGATGACGTTTTAATAATCCACACTGACAACTGACAACATTGCAGTAGCAACTAGTAACAGGATATGATGGAGAAATGGACTTCAGTCATGCTCACAGCTCTGTGAGACTGTACTTATACAAAAACAGCTAAGGACAACTAAGCTAATGACAAGTTTTGCAGTTTCTGAGGTACTTGGTGGTTCAAGATGAAAAGCCAGGATTACCAAAGCAATCAGGATTCATCCTTTGGGCACCATGGATATCTGTATGTGAATTTCCCCACTGTGGGACGAATAAAGGTTTATCTTATCTTATCTTATACAATTTTATGGCGATTAATCCAATGTCTGTAATTTTATATCTATTGTACATTGACCTCTAAAGGATTAACACCATAACTCTGATTTTTGTCATCTTGAATACAATAAGCATTCCGGTTGTGTGACAGCAATTCCCTCTGAATCACGACAATTAAGTAAGCTTTTGAGGTTTGTCAGTCCTGGACTCCTTGTAAATTCTTGTGTGTGGCAAATTTGCTGTCTTGAACCATTTAACAACCTCACAGACCACAGGGTCCTGTGTGAAGGTGTATTAGCACAGCAGTGGTACCATGTTGTAAGTATTGCCTTCTGTGTGTGTGTGCACAGCTGAAAAAGAAGCAAGTTTATGTGGAGAAGGTGGAGAGGATGCAGCAGGCTCTGGCTCAGCTGCAGGCAGCCTGTGAGAAGAGAGAACAACTTGAGCATCGACTTCGTACAAGACTGGAGAGAGAGCTGGAGTCGCTACGCATGCAGCAGGTAATACATCAGGCCTGTGTCCCAATAGAAAATATTTCAATCATACACTGTACAATTCTACAATTTCATTTAGCAGATGCTTTTATCCAAAGCGATGTACATCTGAGAGTAGATGCAACACAAGCAAGGATCTAGTCAGGGGAAAACAACCTGGATAAGTGCCATAAAACAAAGTTCAAGTTAGATAGGGCCTATGCCTGCAGACAGTGAGGGGGGAATACATTATTGACTGTGTGGTCATCTGGGGGGAACGACAGGAAGAGCTGGGTATCATCAGTATAGCAATGGTATGAGAAACCATGGGAGTAGATTATTGCACCAAGTGAGGTTGTGTATATTGAGAAGAGGAGGGGACCAAGCACTGACTCTTGAGGAACCCCTGTGGATAGGCTGTATGGTTCGGACACTTCTCCCCTCCAAGACACTCTGAAATATCTCCCTGAGAGGTAGAACATGGAGGGCAGATCCTGAGATGCCAAGCTCAGTGAGTGTGGAGAGTAGGATTTGGTAGTTAACTGTGTCAAAGACAGCTGACAGATCTAACAGCAAAAGAGCTGAAGACTGTCCAGCAGCTCTAGCAGAACGCAATGATTCTGTTACAGATAGGAATGCGGTCTCGGTAGAGTGACCCTGTTTAAAATCAGACTGATTCGGGTCATACAGGTTGTTGTCAGAGAGGAAAGCAGAGACTTGGTTGAAGACAGTTCACTCAAGTAGCTTAGACAGGAAGGGCAGGAGTGAAACTGGTCTGTAATTTTTGACCTGGGTTGGGTCCAGTGTAGGTTTTTTGAGTGACTCAAGCTTGCTTAAATGCAGCGGGGAACACACCCGTAGCAAGTGAGGAGTTGATGATGTGTTTTCCTGCAGGGTTAAGTGATGGGGAAATGGTTTGTAAGAGGTTGGATGGTATCAGGTCCAGTGAACAGGTAGTGGGATGAGAGTCCAGCAATAGTTTGGAGACTTCCTCCTCAGTCAGAGGGGATAATGAGTGTGACCCTATTAGCTGGTGGGTGCACAGTGAGTTGTGAGTTGCACGAGTTGTACTCGCTGAGTCAGGCTCAGCGAGTACATGAGCAAAACTGTATTCTCACACTATATTTACTATCATTTAATTTTATTTTTATTTTCTTATTTATTTTATTCAGAGCCTTCTTGAGCCTCATTATCCTTTATTATTTAATGTAAAATTACTACATTGGGAAGGTAACATGATATGCCAGCAACATATTTTGTTATAAATACTCTCCCTTGTTCTTTCTGCCTCCTTTCGTCTTGTCTCCCTTGTCCCTGCCAGCGTCAGGGAGGCTCTCAAAACAGTGGAGCAGTCCCATCCGAGTATAACACCACAGCACTCATGGAGCATCTGAGGGAGAAGGAGGAGCGGATCCTGGCTCTGGAGGCCGACATGACCAAATGGGAGCAGAAGTACTTGGAGGAGAGTGTGATGAGGCAGTTTGCTCTGGATGCTGCCGCCTCTGTCGCCACTCAGAGGTACATGTGCATAAGAGTTACTGACATTTCATTTTCTGAGCCACTGTTTCAGATATTGATGTTGACCGACAAATTATTCTCCAAGTCCAGCCATTGGCAACCACCTCAGCTGAGACACCTGTCAGTCAAATCAAAAGGTCCCCAAATATTCCAGACTTTATGTTTCCTTATTGGAAAAGTAGAAGTGAAATTAGTTGTTAAGGTCTGGTGTTTTCCTATAAATACAATTAAGTATACTTAGTGGTCATTAGAGGAACTGTGGCTTGTGGAATTTTTTTTTTTACATTGACTGCTGTGGTTGGGTACCGCTAATTTCAAGTGGTAAGTTGTATTTATATCAGCAGCTTTTCAGATCTTATTATGCTAATTTTATTTTATTGTTTTTTTGTTTGTTTTTTTACATGCATGCACTGTAAATGACCTAATTTAAACACCTTTCCCAGGACGAGAAAGGCATTCAGAACAGGTGAGTTTGGTGTGAAGTGCTGTGGATGAGCAACTTTTTAACACTGTTGTAATCTATTGGGGGCTTCGTTCTGTTTTGAAGAGATACATCTGCAGCAGTGATAAGCCACTCTCCCAGTAGCAGCTATGACACGTCAGTGGAGGCTCGAATCCAGAAGGAAGAAGAAGAAATTCTCATGGCAAATCGGCGCTGTCTGGACATGGAGAGCAGGTAAAGTACTCGCCTTATGCATGCAGCCTGCCCATGAGACCTGAACATGTAAATATAAATGCAAACGACATCTCTAATGAAGTTTCCCAATGATTAGTTTTTGTTTTCAGGTCATGGCTTTGGGTTCTTCAGCGTGTCTTGAGAACAAAGTCCATATTTTAGCTCTCTGCAGGTGCAAATCAAATGCACAGAACCTAACATTAATCTCATTATCACTTATGTGGGCTATTAAAACAAAACATACCAAACTGTCCAAAGCAAGACATGAAGAACGTTGCAATTATTGTCATTGATTGTTGACTGGCTGTATCACATAGTGGTTAACATCAGTTTAAAGGTACCTGTTTGGTTCAGTTTGTTTAGGCAGGTGTGAAAGCTGTCGAAAGGTAAACTCAGTGGATCAAATAACTGGATGTTTGTGGTGTGAAAGCAAAGCAGACCAACTACAGGACTTTGTGAGAGCAGATCTGGTTGATAATGGTAGTAATTCAGTTAAAATGCTATTACATTCATCCACTGATTTTCAACTGTCAAGAAAGATATCCTATGAGTGTTCTGTATAAGCGAACCATATGGTAACAGACATGCACATCAGCACAGCAGAGTGCAGTGATTTTCCATGATACACCCGAGAGAGAAAATGAGAGACAACAGTGATATGTTGTGTATTTTAGCAGTTTTAATTAAAAAGTAAAATCATCCTGGTTCTACCTGCTGTTATTTATGACATATGTGGTCTAGTTGCAGTCTGGATTTTAAATGCTTATAATCAGTTATTTCTTGTTCTTGTTGTGACACCAGAAGAGAAAAATGAACACACATGAGGAAAACTGTAATGTGCTGCAAGACCTGTTGGTCTCAAGAGTTTGATTTCTCCACCTGTGTCAATGCAGTTCTGATGATACAGGATGACACCACCAGAACTATTCAATAAATAAGTTACCTGTCAGTCCAGTTTGTTCATCTTGGTTTGTTTGGGAAAAGCCAGGTTGAACATGAAGTGAACCAGAACTAACAGGCAGCAATGTGTTATTTATAGTCTGGACCAAATGAACTGAACTACGGGTATAAAAGCACTGTAGCTTTCAGGGTCTCACTCTCCTGGAGTAACTGTGGGTCTATTTTGGTCCTGTTCTGCCTAATCCAGGATAAAGAATCTCCATGCCCAGATCATAGAGAAGGATGCCATGATCAAGGTGCTTCATCAGCGCTCCAGGAAGGAACCCATCAAGTCAGACACACCATCTGCCATGAGGCCCTCCAAGTCCCTGATGTCTATCTCCAACACTGGCTCTGGTGGTTCAGGGTTGCTGTCTCACAGCCTGGGACTCAGTAGCTCGCCCATCACAGAAGAACGCAAAGACACCAGCTGGAAGGGCAGCCTGGGTAAGAACCAACCGTCCTTACAGAGTATTTACCACATGTAACCTCTGTAACCTAATAACACCAGCTGTTACTATATGGGAGAACTGGGGATGGACAACCACTTGTGGCAACTGTGCTACTGCCAGTGCTTTTGAGTAACATTTGTTCTCTTCTGATGTTCCCCAGGGGTTCTGCTGGGTCCCGAATTTCGTACAGAGTCTCTCAGGACGGAGTCTATCTCATCATCCCCCTCCCCGGTGCTTCCTTCCACCCCAATGACCTCAGGCCACTCAAAGACAGGCAGCAGGGACAGCTGTACACAGACCGAGAAGGGCCCAAGCCAAGACACCAGCAAGCCCAGCACTCCAGCCCTGCAGAGCATGACGTTGCCTGCCCGCTTGTCCAGCCCCAGCCCGGTCTACATCCCTGACCGCTTAGCAGGTTAGCTCACACGATCTGTTAGACATGTCATTATGAACTGGGAGATGTGTAAGGCTCTGATTACACTGAGTGTGATAGCATAGGGTCAGCGTAGTTGAGCTATAACTACCTGGAGTCTTACCCCTTTCAATTGTAGGTTTAGCGGTTAATCCCAATGCAGCAAACAAAGTGAATATGACTCCTCACACTCCTCATAGGTTGAGATCTAATATAAATAAGTTTGTATTCGTGGCGTATTGACAACCTGCATGTCCTAGTTATAAATACCACATAGTAGCCTACATCCAGCCTCTCAGAATCCATTGCCCTGAAAGGTTTCGAGTCACCGGCATGAATGGCAGTCATCCAGGAATTCACATAACCATACTTTCCTTTGTAATTTCTGTTTCATTCCTTTCTGACTGCCAGAGGCAGTCAGTTTGTGTCACGATGAACAGATACCCACCTACTGGTTTAAAGAGGCCAATGGCTGAAAGGCAGACACTATTGTGGATCCAGAGGCCACATTAAGACATTAGAACCTTGAAAATGAGCAAGGCGATGTCCAGGACCCTGCCGCACAGACCTCTGATGGTGACAACCCCTAATCCCATGTGGCCACACCCCTAGTAGAATGACAGATAACATCTGAGGGGGCTACTTCGTAAGCCTATAAGTGGGAGAGCTTTTTGGTTAGACAGTGTGCCTAAAGCTCTGCCTTGCTTCATTGTACAGCCGCAATGCCTGGACCGAACACAGCAAATTGACTCTCTCTTCCAGCTTGAATCTCCATGGGGCAGGGTTGTATGCCTCCAGTTCTATGGCCTGATTAATATGGCTGGGGGATAAAACCTTTGACGAGAAAGAGATATTTGGAAACAGTGTCACCTCAGAGCCATTTCCCTTATATCAAAGGCACACGGAGCAGAATTCAGAAAGCGTGTGGAGTTCATTCACATGCTTGGCTGTGGTAACTGCCAAAAGAAGTAATATTCATTGGTGTCTCTTTTAAGGTTACTCCTGTCATGGGTTAAAAGGGTGACTTGCTCTCGGCCTAGCTCTTGGCACCACACAGAAACTGTGCCCAGTAATGTGTACCAACTGGCCTGCCATTGATGTGGCCATGGTTTAAAGATATAGCTGTCACATATACTTTCAAGGACAGGAGGTCTGTTCTCACTGGGATGCTCACCAGTAATGGGCCAAGGATCTCCATTGGCCATGACTTGGTGAATGAATTCAGAATTCAGACACTTGGCTAAAATAATGGACAGTAAATGTAGTGAACTGAACAGTAAATCGAGAATGATTTTGGACATGAATGGTTTCTTTTTACTGTGCTGTATGAACGTACAGACTAACCTATACAATTACAGGTTTACAAAACAGACTAACTGGATCATCAAAAATCCTGACTGATCATTTTGCGATGTTTGTCTTGTCTGTGTAGATGTGCCAGTGTTTCACAGCAGCACTCTGGAGCGGAGGCTCCCCATCCAGTCCCACCCACAGCTTCCAGCCCCTCCTTCAGCAGTTACCCAACAGGAAGTGGACAATGACATGGTGGAGATCCTCATCTGACCGAATTTACGGCGGCTGCATCAGACAAACACAGCAACAGACTTAACGTAATATAACGTAATCATCGCAGGTCATCCTCCAAACCAGCAGCTCTGACTGTGTTTGAATGACCCACACCAAGAGACGTTTTCATTTCATACTCTTGTTTACATGTGCATTTATTCAAACACTTAAGCATTCATTCCTTCACTGAATCACTGTTTATATATCTTTGGAAAAAACAGGATTCAGAAGCAAAAAGCAGAAGTGCTTTCCCCCTTCCTGTCTCATCTCAGCTTCTGCAGTTTTCCTAAATGTCTGTGTTAATATGAAGTGGTGACTGGAACTTAAAAATGTGAAAGTTCATAGCCTCATATTTATTTCTCTGATTCAATTTTGTAAGATGCCTTTGGCGATTTCTCATTCACTCCAGTGGTGATGAATCTAACTTTGGTCACTGATGTTTGAAGTTGAATGAAAGTTAATGAGCTAGAGAGAGGTTAGACAAGACCAACTGAAAAAGAATCTGTCAAAATGTATGCTTTATGAAAGCTGACTCAGTTACACATTAATGAGAAGGAATAAATATACAAAAGGCATGGGCAAAGCTGAAAGCCAAAATCTTCTGTCTAAAATTCAACCTAAATAGTTTAGTATATACATCCGTACTTTTAACTTGTTAAACTCTGTTTAAGGTGAAGGATTTCTCTTCTTGTCACTGTTTTATGACTTGCTGGGGCTGGTGACTAAGGCTTTGTTTAAATGCACTACTTTTTGACCTTTGACTAATAGTGACCACATTACTAACTGCAACACCAATGGCATTTCAGCACATTTGGGAATGTTTGCAAAGCTTAGCATGTAGCATTTGTTTCTGTTCCAACATGCAAGTAAATGATTCATGATGAAAAAACTGCTAAAAGAATTTAGCTATAAAAGAAAGCAGCCTGTTAATTGCACAGGTGAGAGACATTTGTAAACTCTCCTGTTCAGTGTTGCTCAAGTCTGGTTAGCTCCATTGGACCAAATGTATCGGCTACCTTTTTGTTGCATTTATTGCACTACTTATTTTTTATTATCACTACTTATTTCTTTAAGATGTCTGACATTAAGTAATGTATTTATCTGTATTGCTTTTGGTGTTTTTACCATAGTTACACATGGCTCTTGAGTAATCAGTACACCACATTGTGGATGTCTTGTAATGGCCTGTGTAATTGTGTGCCTTAGAAGGATCTTTAAATTAACTGGCAGTAGCCCTGTGTAGGGTAATTTTCTGGACACAAGTCTCAGGCCAATGGACCAAAATCAGGTTTTAAAAGTGTTCAATTGATCAAAAATTTCTTCAAAATCTTCAACAAATTGGTTAAAAATCTTGCTGGAAACCTGCTCCAAAACACCTTCAAACAGGTCTCAAAAATCTTCAAACAGGAGTCCAAGATGTTCTGACAATACTTTATTATCGATAATAAAGTGAGAGAACGATTAGAGTGTACACAGGGCACAGTCCAAGAGCTCTCTGAGCTAAAATGAAACTTACATTCGTTTATATAGTGTTTGGTTGGTGGATTTCCACACCTATTGTCCAACCCACAAGAATATAGAATTATGAACTTTTCACCAATAAAAATTGTTAATTCTTAGTTTTGCCCCCTAGAGGCTGGTCCAAACGCACTTTTATTTACACTATTATAATTTGTTGAGTTCGTATCCGCCCCCTAGGGGCAGGTAAAATTACTTCATCTCTGGCCTCATGACACCAATATGTTTGGGGCTTCTCGGTACTTTTCCATGAGCCTTATCTTTTTTTTTCTGTCTCCATAGTACCTTCAGTCACCATTAGTTCTGGCAAAACACTTATTTTTAAAAAAAAACATAAGCCTACTGGTCAGATAGCATAAGCGGTCATGCTGACCCGTTCTTACTAACAGGTGGTCTTGACTCGCTCTGTCCTCAAATAACCTCTGATCAGCATACATTTTCACGATCATAACACATCTTTGATTACACACAGTATTATGCAGGTTATCATGTTCATATGTGCAGTTTTAGCTGCTATACACATTGCTACACAGTCCTTGAGAGTTCTATCATCAAATCCCATTACATTCAGAGCCTATTTATTCTTCATCAAAATACAGTCACAGTGTAGTGTTTTTACACTACATTTCCCCCCTTTGTGACTTAACAGTCACACCTCATCACGTAATGTTCGCCGAAGTCATGTAATGACCGCAGTCATGTACTGGGTGTCACTTCATCACTATTGACAAGGATCCATTATTAACAACGACGATGGAAATTCAAAAACTCTCTTACGACATGAGCTCAAGTTACAGATCAAGTTCCAAAGCATGTTAGCATCACAGTAATATATGAATTGTCACAGGATATATGACTGCTGCTACTCTCGGGACTATGTCGGGCTCTGGGTGGCAAGGAGCCACTACTTGCTGGACTGTGACTGTCACTTCTACTCCTTTCTGCCACTCTTGCTGACCGTCTTTCTCCTGATGTGGATGGTCGCTCACTATCTTGTTGTCGGGCGGCTTCGCCGTCCCGGTCAGGTGTTGGTTGTCGGGAGGCGTCGCCTTCCCCTTCAGGTGTTTGCTCATGCTGAGCCTTCCCTTTCCGTGTCATGTTGAGCTGGATCTGTCGCTCTGCAGCAATGATTGAGATGAAACCAAACGTTCTTACCGGTGACTTTCAATGCAGTTGGGGTAGCAACGGTCACCTTGAAAGGTCCTTCTCTCCTTGGCTCGTTCCACTTGCGTTTGAACACCTTAACGTAGACCCAATCTCCTGGTTCCACGCCTCTCAGTTCTTCTGGGATGTCAGCGTTCTTGGCCTCTACCACAGTTTTGACCTGTTGGAAGATAGCTTTGTGTATTTGCGTTAGATGCTTCATATAATGGGTAAATTCTCGTTGAATTTGTTCAAGCGGAGGCCCCTCGTGGGGTCCTCTATAAAAGGGAACCGGCATTGGTCTCCCTGTTAGTGCTTCATGCGGTGTTAGATGGGTTAGTCTGTTACTTTGTGTTCTCATGCTTAACAAAGCTAGCGGTAATGCATCCACCCAGTTTAGCTTATGTTCACTGTCAGCCACGATTTTTGTGATTTTGTTTTTTAGGATTCCATTAGCTCTTTCTACTTGTCCCTGTGACTGGGGATGATACACACATCCATACTTCTGTTTGATCCCCAACATTTGCATGGCTCTCTTCATCACATTAGCTGTAAAATGTGGACCATTGTCAGAGCTCAGTGTATCTGGTATTCCAAACCGTGGAAAAACCTCTTTACACAGAAACTTAGCTGCCGAGGGTGCATCTGGACCTCTTGTTGGAACTGCTTCCACCCACTTGGTGAATCTATCCACAACCACAAACATGTATCTGTAACCATACTTTTTGTCTATCATATCTACATAGTCCATTTGTAGGTGTTGAAACGGCCCTTCAGGCACTGGAATGTGTGCTAGTGGCGCTGAAAATGCTCTCCTGACATTGTTTGTGTTGCAGACCGTGCAAGCATTTATAAATTCATCAACTTTGGCAGCCAAAAATGGTGACCACCAGACTGCTCGCAGTCTTCTCAATATCTCCCCCCTTGCGACATGGTCTTGACCATGCGCTTCTTGTATAGCAACTCGTGTAAGTGCGGGTGGGAGAACAAAATGACCGTGTGCACTAAGCCACAGGCCATTTCTGTTTGGGTCTGGATTGTTTTGAACTTTAATTGCCCCTCTTTTGACCCACAATTGATGTGTCCACGGACTCACGTTGTCTTGCGCTTGTTTTAGAGATGTTAAGTCTGTTAGAGGCGCCAGGTCCTCTTCCACTAAGAGTGGTCCCATACATGTGGGTGTGGCTACACGTTTTGCTGCTTCGTCTGCCAGATTGTTGCCCTTGGCTATTAACGAATCAGTCTTTTGGTGTGCGGGACATTTGATGATAGCAAGTGCTTTTGGAAGGTGTATAGCCTCTAGTAGAGCTGAAATAGCTTCTCCATGAGTTACTGGAGAGCCATCTGCTCTCAGAAACCCTCTCTGTTTCCAAATGATTCCATGAATGTGACAAACGCCATATGCGTACTGTGAGTCTGTGTATACATTTAGAGTCTTACCTGCTGCCAGATGACATGCTGCAGTCAAAGCCTTGATTTCTGCGAGCTGCGCTGAGCAAGGCTGGTTAAGTTTAGTGGCTTGTACTTCATAGAAGGTGCCATCAGACTGTAGTTGAATTATGGCATAACCAGCATGGTTTCCTGCTGCATCTTTAAAACAGGAACCATCTACAAAAAGAGTTAATTCAGCTGGTATAGGTTGATTATATAAATCTTTACGTGGCCTCATGAACTCATCTGTTGTTTGGAGGCAGTCATGTGGTGTCCCGTCTACAGGAGTCACCATCCGGGTGGCAGGATTGATTGTAATGCATCTTTTTATCGTGAGCTCCGGGGCCGCAAGGATTACCTCGTAGCCTGTCCGTTGAGCCTGTGTCAAAACAAATCTGGGACTTGTGATAAGCACATGCAATTGATGTGATGTATACAGAATAGTTGGGTGTCCCATTGTAATGCTTGATGCTTTCTGAAAGGCAAAAGCTGCCGCTGCCAACCCTTGATAGCATGGAGGAAGACCTGTTTCAATGTTGTCCAGTTTGGTGCTGTAATAAGCTAATGGCTGCTTACCAGTGGGAGTGTCCTGCATCAGAACCGCACACGCATATCCTGCTTTTTCTGCAACATATAGGTGAAACATGTTAGCATAGTTAGGATTACCCAATGCTGGTGCTGTTTGCATGTCTGCTTTGAGGGCTTCAAAGGCTCCTTCAGCTTCAGGGTTCCATTGTAACACAGCTGAACCATTTGTCTGACCTGCAGCTCGAATCAAACCTCTTAAAGGGGCTGTTTTAACTGCATAATCGCAGATCCATGGGCGGCTGAACCCCGCCATCCCCAGAAAAGAGAGCATGTGCCCCACCGTTTGCGGTTTAGGGGCCTTTGCCACCGCCTCAATTTGTGAGGGTGCAATAGCGCGCTTGCCGCCACGCAGTAGTCTACCTAAGTATTCAACCTGTGGCAGACAAAATTGCAATTTATCTTTACTGACTTTGTGTCCCCCCTTTTCTAAAGCCTTCAAGACCAGGACTGAGTCATGCTCACATTGTGCCTGAGATGTGCTACATACCAGCAAATCATCAACATACTGCAAGACAGTGCTAGTGACATCTAAATGTTGTAAATCATCTGATAGTACTTTGTTAAAGATTGATGGGCTTTCAACATAGCCTTGTGGCAGACGTGTGTAGGTGTACTGCTGTCCTTTGAATGTGAATGCAAACAGAAACTGTGATGCAGGATGTAGGGGTACACTAAAGAATGCTGAGCATAGATCAATGACTGTGTACCAGCAGGCGTCATGAGGAATGTTAGAGAGTAGTGTATGCGGATCTGGTACCATAGGTACTTCTGCGTCCACCACAGTATTGATGGCGCGTAGATCATGCACCAATCGATAATCAGATGAATGCGGTTTCCTTATTGGAAAGATTGGAGTGTTACAGGGACTTTTGGTTGGTTTTAACACACCTGCTGCTACCAAGCCCTTGATTGTGTTTTCTATCCCTGCTACTTGATGTGGTTTCAGTGGATATTGCTTCCTGTATGGTAACACAACACCTTGTTTTATTTTTATTTTCACTGGTTGCGCAGATTCAACTAGTCCTACATCAGTTTTATGTTTTGACCACAACCTTGGTGGTATGACACTTAGTAGCTTATCATGTTTTTCTGAAAGTGGCATTTGAGTAGGTGGCCTTTCACTGAGTATTACCTGGACCGGCTGTACTTCTTCAAAGGTATGAACAGATATCTTTAGGAATTGTCCATCGAGAGATGCCTGCACATGTGTATCGGATGTGAATTTCCATTCCTTTACTTGTCGTGCTGCCTTTACCATTGGTCCCAAGTCATGTGACTCATATCCGTTGGTTATCATGAGTGTGCGTGAGGGGTGGAATTAGGCACAGCAAACCAGTTTGTTAAGTCTTGACCACATGCATTCAGTTCAACTGCTGCTGCTGCTCCCTGTCTTCCAACATAAATGTTTTCACAGGCTATCCACAGGGAAGCCTTTCGACTTAGCACATCTGTCCAACATGTTCTGTAATCCTGATGTTGTTGTTTGTCATCAAACAGCAATGTACAGTGCAGTGGCAGTCGTGGCTCCTGAGCTGATGGTAGCTGTTCCTTGATAAAGATCTTCCATTTTTGCCATTCTTCTCCCAAGTGGGAAGGATTTTGCAGCTGGAGCCAATAAACTGCAGGTTGGACCTTTCTTCTTTGTTTGTTGATTTCTTTTTCATGTTGTAGCAGCATCATCCTGGATGCTTTCTCTTTTATAAAGTCCAGTTTCAGGCCATTGTCCGTACAAATAATTGTCGCTTTTAGTGGACACAGGATGTCTCGTCCCAGGAGGTTAATGGGTGTGTTTTCTGAGTACAGTAGAGGTGCAGTTACTGCTTTTCCTGATATTAGCATGTACACCGGTCGTGTTAGGGGTATTATTTGAACAGACCCAGAGAAGCCTATAGTCTTAATAGACTGGTTTGAGAGGGGAAGAGAGGAGCCTCCACTGCCAATACATGAATAGGTGGCTCCTGTGTCGACCATGAATTCATGTGCTTGGTTTAGTATTATTACTGTGACAGTGGGTTCGTCCAGTGGCCTTGTGGATATAACCGGTGTCATGTACTTCCCCTCTGGCTCCTCTGGGCACCCCTATTGCCATTGTGCTTGGGGTCCTTCCCATGGGTTGGTGGGACAATCAGCACGGCGATGACCTCTTCCTCCACAGCCCCAACACGCCCAATCATCATCTTGTTCCATGTTTAGCTGACCTTGGGATTGAGTGCGTCTCATTCCTTGAGATGAAGTGCCTCTTCCTCTTCCTCTTCCGTATCCACCTCCTCTCAGTCCTGGCCTCCCTCTGTAGGGTGGCCCTCTGTTAACTGGGGTTGGATTCACTGGGGTTGGATTCACTGGGGTTGGATTCACTGGGGTTGGATTCACATTGATTTGAATAGCAGGCTGTGATGGCGACGGTGGGGTTGGCTGAGGCACAGGTGTCGTTTCCTGAGGCTGTTGGGGTTGGGCTGGTGGCTGTGGCTCTGTTTGTCCCTGGTACATAGCTGATGTGGTCGGTGGCACTTGAGGCGAGACTACAGTTACTACTGGGGCTTGAACTTTGCCTTTGTCTTTCTTTTGTTTGGTATTCAGCTCATTGAGCTGTAGTTGGGCTAGTTTGCTCACCAGACTTTTGTTCACTTCTTCTTGTTTTTCTTTTTCTCTCCTTGCGGCTTCAACATGATGTATGATGTATTCAGAAAACAAAGGCCACTCCATTTTCATCAGCCCAACCACGTCGTCCAGGCGTCTCTGTATATCTTGAGGTAGGGCTTTCTTCACCATTACCTTAAACAGGCTTTGGGTGGTGATGTTGGTGTTCCATGCTCCCCCTGTTTCCTCTCTCCATCTGTTTTGAAAGGTTCTTAGAAACTTGGCTGGATCTTCATCCTCTTTCAGTTTCTCCCCCTCTAGTTTGGTGGGATCCATTTTCTCAGGGAACTGTTGTCTTAGTCCTCTCCACACCTCCGTGCGATGGCCATTGAATCCCACACCGTCAGCTACGTTTCCAGCAGTCACTTGTGGCATGTTTGCTTCTAGAAAAACTTCTTCAGTGGTTGCTTTGCCTGCCACATACATGAGCAGTGCTTTGATGTCACCCAGTGCGAGGGTAACGCCTGCCGTATTTTCCTCCAGGACTGTGATCCACTTGTTTGCTCCTGCGTGGAGATCTGGTAGTCTTCCTGCCAGACTAATCATGTCACAGAAAGACCATGGCACATATTGTCGGTTTCTGCCTGGTCCCTTTGTCACCAGTGGTGCTATCAGCATTGGCTGTTCTGTGACTTGCTCGTTTAGAGACGGATCCGGCTCGTGACGTCCCAGCTCTCTCCCGCTTCTGAGCTTTATTCCAACTGGGTTGATGTTCCATGCTTGGTCTCTATGGTTCTCTGTTGGTGCAGTGAAGGGTGTCTGCATGTATTCGTCCATGCCGTCTTCCACTTCCATGAACCCCCTCAAATCCAACTTAACTTTAGGTGAGGTTGGTGTCAGCTCTGCCCAAGACCGGTATTTATGCCGATGCCTTTTCTGCTCTTCATGATCTTCCTTCGCTTTGAGCCACTCTCTGCGTAGTCGGTCTCGTTGTTCGGCTATTGCATGTAGTTCATTCATTTCATCTTGCAGCTCACCACTTTCCAAGTCCGACTCTGGATCGGGCCTGAGATACATGCTGTGTGGTCTTTGTGAATCCTCTCTTTTATTTCTAGGTGGTTCACTGGCTATTGCTCGTTCTCTGTATTTCCTTCTTCCATCCATTTCCTTCTGATGTTGTTGTGACCATGATTGAAACTCTTCTGTCTGTCGCTGACGTTCGTCATTCACTGGACGACTACGTGCATTTCTCTCCTCGTGGCCTTTCCTGTTTCTGCTTTCTTGAGAGTGGCATTTATCATTCTCACAAGGCTTTTGTTTAATGCCAGATTTTCTTCCGTTATGGCTGGTTTTGGAGACAATTGCCTCGAAGTCTCTTCTATCTCTTCTTCTTTCAGTACAGCTGCTATCAGTGTCAGAAGAATCATCACAGGAGCATGTTGTGTCTGTATCAGTATTAGTGTGATGTTTTTTATTAGATTTACTCACCACTTTGTGTCGAACAGTCTTATTGGAGATTGTACTTCTTCCAGCTTCATTGTTTAACATTTCCTCGTCTGGTTGTGTGTTCCTGTATATTGTGAATTTTCCCAATAATTCTCCTTCAGTTGTGGCTCCCTGCGCTCTCAGTGGATACTGTCCTGCCCATGGGGAACCAGCAGAGGGAGCTGTAAGGTGGGCTGGAGGCTGAGCAGTGGGAGGGGCTGCAAGTATGGCTGCAGGTGGAGCTGTGGGTGGAGCTGTGGGAGGCGCATATGGTGGAGGCTGCGCCGTCTCCTTTGGTGCTGTAGGTGTAGCTTGCTGTTCCACCTTCCCTTTTCCGCTTTCCACCATCGCTGGCATCTGTTTGGTGTCCATCACATGCTGTCTGGCTGTTTCTCTGAACCAGTTAAGCACTTCTCGCTCTCTGGCGCGTTTCCCTTCTCTGCTGTTGCTTGTGTCTTTGGCCTTATAGTGCTTGATATTCGCTTCCACTTCCTTACAGCAGGATACTTCAAAGGTCCCCCTCTCAGGCCACTGTAGTCTGCCCGATGTGCGTTGGTGCCATTTTTTCATACATTGTCTGATTTGCTTAACATAATCAGGGTGTTGTCTTACCACCAGCTCTACTGGGGTTAACAATCCCTCCCCTTTAGTCATTTTGGCCCCCATGTATCCTTGGTTTGCTCCTTTCTCCTGTCTGGTTAGCTCTGGATGTGTGTCTGCTGTTGTCCTAATGAGCACTAATATTTTACTTACGGTTATGCCTAGCTTAAACTTGTGTTCTCTGGTGGGGTTGAAACGCACAAAACGCAAGTCCTCAGTCCCGTCTTCGGCCGGGGTTTTAGTAATGTACGCAAATTTACCTGTTTCCCACTCTACTCTCCTGGGGACAACTCTGATCTCCAACCGCGGATCTACGGCCCCTCTATGTATCCCTGCGATAGTTAAATCGTCAGGAATGCCTAGCCACGGGCGCAATGGGAGTGTACCTACTTTGAGGGGATCCTGACACAGACGCTCTAATATTAGTGATAAAGTATATGGAACCCAAATTTGGCGTATTATGGCTTCCCACGGTATTGCAGGAAACTCCCTTTTGGTTTGAGCCAAATTCTGAATTTGAGTGAGATGCCACAATTTTTGACAAATCTCTTGCTCAGTCTGCCAATGTTCTATGCCTTCCTCATCATAATACGTACGCTCCAACCAAAAGTGAGTTCTGATGCCACGAGTTTCAATATCCCCTTCAGTAGTAATGTGTTCAAGGGTTAACACTTCATCCTCACTTTCACTGCTTTCCCTATTTTCGGCCATAAACTCCCTTGCTTTTCCTTTATTGTTTCTATTTAATTACTAATTTTAGTTTATTCTATTTAATATTTTTATTATTACTTTATAGACTCGAGTATTCGTTTTGTATTTACTTATTTAATTATTTTGCATTTGCTTAGTTACTAACTTTAAACTCACTATATTTATTTTACTTTATACTCCAACTCTCGATTACTCTCCAAATGATTCCACTGAGGAATAATAAAAAACTCAAGAGAGTTAGAATACCTAGAATTATGTGTCCTACAATAGATTGGCGCCTTATGTGTTGTAAATTTTCAATTTTGCTACTCTTTTGATCAAACAGTTCAGGTTTATGCACCTAAAATGTGTGTGCGTATTAGTGCAGCTGCGTCGGTGTGTGTGTGTGTGTCTCTCCTGCTTCCTACGTCAGTGGATCCGTGTGTGTGTGTAATCTGATCCCCTGTCTGTGCCTGTGCTTATTTCAGGCTATTCTACTGCCTGTCTACTTTTATGTGTGCGTGTTAGCTCCCACTTCTCCTATCTGCGTTATGTGTGTGTATTCTTCTCCTGTTTTCCTTCCGTCTCGTCTTTTCAACTGACCAGCGCACACCTACTGAAAAATAAGAACAAAACCTCAAAACAATTCAACACTGTCTATTTACACTTTACTTACACTTTACTAAACTACAAGAGCAAGAGAGAAGAGAATCAGAAGCCACTATTTAGTATGGGCACCCCAGCCACTATTTACACAACCTTATATACCTCCCACTGACGGCGCCCTAAGCTGGGCTGCATGCATTCACTCATTTATACCATACAACCTGACGGTATAGCCGCCTCACGCTGGACGGCGCTGCCTCAAGCTGGACAGCTGCATGCACTCACTTATTTATACCGTACAACCTGACGGTATAGCCGCCTCAAACTGGACGGCAAGACGTCTATTCTTTGTAACTCATAAACATAACTTTATCTCATAAACATAGATTATGACAACTCTGCCTGCCTTGACTTCATACCCTACTATCACACAGCTTCTCCCATCGTATACTATTCGCAACCTCATTTAGCACAAGCAAGTCATTAAATTCACTTCCTCAACATTAACAACTATACTTAATGCTCACCTAGTGAATTCACTTCCTCAACATCACTGGTGCTCACTTCTGACCTTTTAACCTTTAAAAGGTGTTCCCAAATTCACTTCCTCCACATTGAGAACTTCATTCATCCACTCCACTGATAACACAGCTTTTTCATTCACTCTTTTCCAATTATTTAACTATCACTTGTCTCAGCACCAACCAAATCAATCCTCCTGCGAATACCAACGTTGCCAGCAACCAGATTGCAATGCACACATTAAACAGTATTTGGTCACACTCATTCACTCTTTCCGCACCATGGTTTTGCTGAGACATGCAGACAGGTTTTAGACAGACAATACATAGACAGACAACACATATACTTGTCACAAAATCTCTGTTATCTCCTGTAATGATTAACTTGGGTCAATTAATTCAGGTTAGATTGGGTTCAGAAGATTCGGGTTCAGGAGGGGTGAATCACAGTTAGAAAGCAATCCCTCACCTGGGCGGACCCCACCCGTCACTCAGACGCCACTTTGATCAAATTTGCAGAAATAAAGTTCTGCTTACCTTTGATTTAGTGGGTACCCGTGGGTCTGGTGGCAGGGTGTGGAGACGCCTCTGGTGGTGGATGCCTCTGGATCCTTTCCCCTCCTGGCTGGCTCGCCAAAGAATGTAGGGTAATTTTCTGGACCCAAGTCTCAGGCCAATGGACCAAAATCAGGCTTTAAAGGTGTTCAATTGATCAAAACTTCCTCAAAACCTTCAGCAAATTGGTTAAAAATCTTGTTGGAAAACTGCTCCAAAACACCTTCAAACAGGTCTCAAAAATCTTCAAACAGGAGTCCAAGATGTTGTGACAATCCTTTATTATTAATAATAAAGTGAGAGAACAAATAGCATGTACACAAGGCACAGTCCAAGAGCTCTCTGAGCTAAAATGAAACTTACATTTGTTTTTATAGTGTTTGATGGGTGGATTTCCACGCCTATTGTCCAACCCACAAACCTATAGCATTATGGACTTTACACCAATAAAAACTTGTTGATTCTTAGTTTTGCCCCCTAGAGGCTGGTCCAAATGTACTTTTTCTTTACACCATTATAATTTGTTGAGTTCGTATCCGCCCCCTAGGGGCAGGTAAATTACCTCATCTTTGGCTCCGTGACACCAATATGTTTCGGGTTTCTTGGTACTTTTCTGATCAGCATACATTTTCACGATCATAACACATCTTTGATTACACACAGTATTATGCAGGTTATCATGTTCATATGTGCAGTTTTAGCTGCTATACACATTGCTACACAGTCCTTGAGAGTTCTATCATCAAATCCCATTATATTCAGAGCCTATTTATTCTTCATCAAAAATACAGTCACAGTGTAGTGTTTTTACACTACACCTGTTTGGTACATTAGTGTTAGCAACCTTTGTGGCACATTGACTTCAGGCAGGCAAATGTCCCTTAGTAAAACTGCTCAATCTGATTTTCCTGTTTGTTTGTTTGTGTTTTTTTAGATATCTCTCATTTGGATAGCAGAAAAGTTCGACAATTTCAAAAAGAGAATCAGACTAGCAGGCCTCTTCTTCTTGAAACCCTGCCTCCTGAAGTCAGTGCGGCATGTGTCAGAAAGCACGCACAGTCATCACAAGTTCTTTATGAAACATCCATGAACTAGTACACTTGTGCTTGACCATGTCTGTGCCATGAAAGGCATTCTTTCATGTTTTGGGAACATGGTACCCACGGTACAACTTTAGTGTTGGGCCTTGGCAAAAAGAGGGGAGAGAGTTTTGTGAGCTGCCTTCATGACCCCACTGGTTGGGGTCACTCAAATAGCAGACATTCATTCAGCATTTCACTTACCATGCTTGAAGATGTAGGGGATTTATTTTTTAATATCTCAGTCACGAAATTAATGTAAACATACACTTAAATGTGAATATTTAAATTTTCAGGCACTTGTATTACTGTACCTGCTATCCATCTGACTTGTTAGTAAAACAAACCATGAAAAGTATTTGCAGACACCAATTGACTGATTTGTGGATTGATTTGAAATAACACCAGCTTCAGTTGTCAGTTTGTGTGTGGACATGAAACTTATGTAACAATCGACTTAAGTCTGCTCTTCCATCATCCTGTCATAATCCATTCTGGCTATCAGGCTCAGACAATTTTGCATCACTTTACACGTTGCACAGTGGAGTGTTGGGTATTGTACTGTGAATGTCCATTGGATTACAGACATAGCCTCTAAGTTTCTGGCTTTTGACCAAAGGTGACAGAATGGATTGACTGTGATCACTGTAAACAAAATCCTTGTTTACTCTCAAGAAAAGCTCCATCTTAAAAGTGTGTTATATGTTCAGTCTTAAAATCAGGGGAAATCATCTTCAAGTGGGGTGGAGGTCATTCCCTTTGTTTCAAAACATTTTGTTGAAAAAAGTGATTTTTAAAAAAAAAATTATTTTATTAGAGTCTCCAATCATTTCAACTATTGGCATGCTTTTCCAGTAGTTCAACAGAGCATACATAATCTACCTATGAGTGATTTTATGGCGATAACAGGTGTTGCTGGTTCAACCACAGTGCTCCACACTGTTACAAAAAAACAAAAACAAAACAAACTTCACTATTAAATCAAACCACAAAGTCAATAATAGCAGAGCCTTTGTGCCTTTGCAAAAAAACAAAATCACATTTTTCACTTATGTGGGTAATTATTACATTTCTAGCAAGAATAAAGTAATGAGATTCAAAATGTCCACTGAAAACCAAAAATATTGGAACAAAGAAGCTAAGAATGATCAGCTAACCAATGTAATCGCAGAGGGTCAGTAGGATTACGTCACAAAAGGACTGTGGAAGAACTTAATCAGGAATGCACTGATCCATTGTAACCATCATTTTAGGGACCACTACTTAACCTCATCTGCCAAAATGAATGGATTTATTTTTCTCCACTATGGAAATCTACAATCCTTGTGTGTGAAATCATTTGAAAGTCAAATTGCTTTGTTTTGCTTTCTGACACAGAACATGCAGCATTCTAATTTTGACTGAAATGTGTTGATAGCCACATTTTAGTCACACTGTTTTTCTGGTGTCCAATTCCATATTAGTATTGAAGGATCCCTAAAAGCAAAAACAAAAAAGGAAAGAAAACTCCTGGTGAATGTAAAAGTCTGTTACTGGTTCTGATTCATGGTTGTGTGAAAGTGTTTAGAATGCAAAAAGCACAATACCAGTGTTAATAAATATGTTGACTAATTTTTGCCATCACCAGCACATTATTAAGTGTCCTTTATGCTGGTATTATAAAACATCTACCATGTGGTCATGTGCCTTAGTGGGCTCAGCTGAAATCTTGAAGACAATGGACCCTGTGGGAGCTGTAAGGCCTCAGGTGGGACTGCTGTAGGTTTCTGATGGGAGACTGCAATCTTCACAAAGTTACCCTTTCAAAAGCTGCTTTATTTTCAAATTGACCATTGTGAAATTTGATTAGGTTTCGATTATTTTTTGAAATTCTGGTAGGTAAAGAAGTGCTTTCGTACTGGCACTTAAATGAACTGCTTTATGACATACCCACACATAGTGTATCGGGTTTAGAATCAAAAGTGCTAATTTATTGCGCAGTACTGACCATCTGAAAAGTTTGGACACAGTCTTTTTTGTATCTTTATATCTGACAGACCTCCCTACCATCATCATCCCACCTGAGAGCTCACCACAGGCCTCAGTCCTGCATTTTGTGTAATAAAATTTTGAAGCCATTTTATTCACTCATACAACCTATGCAGCTTCTTCAAAAAAGACCAATCATGTCACAAGTGCCTCTACATCTGCCACGATATAGACGACAATCTGAGGTTGAGTCTTATTTGTCTTTACCATTCACTTGTCATGAAATGTTTCTGTGCAGGCACTTAAGTCATTAAAAGCAATGTTGTGTGTTAGCATATGGAGCTAATCAGCAGCTGTCATTCACTGCACTTCCTGAATGTACAAATAGGCAAAGAAAAGCTCAATTCAAACTGTTGTGTGTAGTTTCTTTGAGAGGATAGATTACTTCAATTTAAGGTCATGCTGAAAATATAAAGTTAGAGCAGTTTGCAATGTTTACCAGCTGTAAAAATGTAATGTATTTGTATTGCATTGTATGTACTTTTGTCATTTAGTTTTTGTTCTGCATACTTTTGCTAACAAACTCCCAAAGAACAGTCTCCAAATTGTTTCATAAATGAGTTCAGTTAGTATTGATTTAATTCTTTTCTTAAATAAACTAATGCTGAGACTTTAATGTTGTTCCTGGTATTTAGTTACATCTGCATGGACCCACTTACTGCTTCGTACACATATTACCATAGTGTGTGGATAAACTATTTGGAAAACAAAAGGAAGAAATTTTTGCCAAGAAAAAAATTGTGCACCTCTGCAACAGTGACAAGGGCCAAATGTCTTGTTTTAATGTGATGGTCAAAGTTGGTCACACCCACTACTTTTATCAAACAAACATACAGCAATAACAGCATACTGTAAAATAAATACCTAGACAACAGACATGATGAGCAATATTTCAACTTTGACTGTTTGGGCCAAAACCCTCACACAAGAGCCTCATCTCATCCCAAATAATCAACTGTGAACTGCAGACAGAAAAACACACAAGTCTCCATATTATCACCAGGTATTATTCACTGGTATTCATGTATTTTTAAATTTGGACAATTAAAGCTGTTTGACAAATTAATGTCATGAAATTCCCCACTAAACAGTCCAAACAATGGAATCAACCTTATCAAGTGTGTTGTCCCTCCTTCATCAAACACTGTTTACATAGCAAAAATACAGCAACAGAAACTATTCTTTAGATTACATTTTACCTTTGAAATACACTGATCTTACAGCTACACAATTTCAATGTGTTATTAGCTCTGACAATCATTACACTGCATCTAAATACTGTCACCAGGTTAACAGAGTGATACTTGTATGCATGAGATTAGTGTTTGCTGTGAGAGCATTACCTTTGCACAACACTATAATTGAAGTGAAAGATCTAAATATTGGAAGGTGATGTGGTTGTCAGCACTGTCACCTCATAGCAAGAAAGTCCTGGGTTCCAACTTGCTGGCTGGAGTGGCTGTCTGTCTATACAAGTCAGCCCTGAGATTAATTAGAAACCCTTTTTCAAGATGTACCTCTCATCCAGTGTCACCTGGGATTGGCTTCAGCCCACCCCACAACCCTTAAGGATAAGGAGGTATTGGTATAGGTAATGGATGGATAGGATTCCATCTCAATGAGCCTTTTGCCCTTTTCACTGTCTCACACCGAGACCACTCTAGTATTACATTCAGCCATTCTAGTCTATTTACTGTTGCTACCTGTTACTGAGGGTGTATACATTCACCGGCCACTTCATTAAGTACACCTTGCTAGTACCGGGTTGGACCCCCTTTTGTGTTCAGAACTGCCTTAAGTCTTTGTGGCATAGCTTCAATAAGGTGCTGGAAACATTCTTCAGAGATCTTGGATCATATTGATCATGATAGCTTCATACAGTTGCTGCAGATTTGTCTGCTGCACATCCATGATGCAAGTCTCCCATTTCACCACATCCCAATGTTGCTCTATTGGATTGAGATCTGGTGACTGTGGAGGCCATTGGAGTACAGTGAACTCATTATCATGTTCAAGAAACCAGTTTGAGATGATTTGAGCTTTGTGACATGGCATGTTATCCTGCTGTAAGTAGCCATCAGAAGATGGGTACACTGGTAGGTCAGGTAGGCTGTGGCGTTTAAACAATGCTCAGTTGGTACTTAGGGGCCCAAAGTGTGCCATGAAAATATCCCCCACACCATTACACCAACACTAGCAGCCTGAACCATTGATACAAGGCGGGATGGATCCATGCTTTCATGTTGTTTATGCCAAATTCTGACCCTACCATCTGAATGTCGTAGCAGAAATCGAGACTCATTGGACCAGGCAACGTTTTCCCAATCTTTTGTCCAATTTTGGTGAGCCTGTGTGAATTGTAGCCTCAGTTTCCTGTTCTTAGCTGACGGGCAGTTGCACCCGGTTTGGTCTTCTGCTCCTGTAGACCATCTGCTTCAGGGTTCAAAGTGTTCAGAGATGCTCTTCTGCATACCTTGGTTGTAGCAAGTGGTTATTGGAGTTACTGTTGCCTTTCTATCATCTTGAACCAGTCTGGCCATTCTCCTCTGACCTCTGGCATCAACAAGGCATTTTCGCCCAGAGAACTGCCGCTCACTGGATATTTTCTCATTTTCGGGCCAGTCTCTGTAAACCCTAGAGATGGCTGTGCTTGAAACTCCCAGGAGATCAGCAGTTTCTGAAATACTCAGATCAGCCCATCTGGCATCAGCAACCACGGCACACTCAAAGTCAATTAAATCACCTTTCTTCCCCATTCTGATGCTCGGTTTGAACTTCAGCAGGTCGTCTTAACCATGTCTACATGCCTAAAAGCATTGAGTCACCGCCATGTTACTGGCTGATTAGATATTTGCATTAACGAACAGTTGAACAGGCGTACCTAATAAAGTTGCCGGTGAGTGTATATACATTGGTCTCTGTGCCACTACTATTAATTTCTCCTTGCATCATGACTGTTGGAAAGTCAAAGAAGTCAGTGAGTGTGCGTTATCTGCGGATCCACAGCCAGACGTTGAGCAGACAGGCAGAGAAAAGCAGTGAGAAAAGGACGACTTCCGTATTCTTCCATTCAGTGTTGTGCCTCTCAAGTGCTGCCAGCCGGCGACTCATCTTCATTACCTACACAGATAGACAGACAGACAGACAGGGTAAGAGGCAGGAAAGGTGACAGTGAAAAAGCAAAAAAAAAAAAAAAAAAAAGATGGAAAATGACAGAGAGGCACATGTTTTTCACGACCTACCTGTCTCCTAAGGATAATGAACTCGACTGCAGCTCCTCCATCTTCTTCTGGGCTCCAGTTCTCCATTGCCCTGCGCACAGACATAAAAAGAGAGAGAAAGACAGCGAGAAGAAAAAGACAAGTAAGACAGAAACAGATAAACAGAGAACCTTATGGCCATACAAGTTCTGCCATAATAACCAAAGTTTTCATATACATACATATTCATAGTGAATAACATTGTACAACATTGTTGATAGTGAAGTATACAAACCGAACTGAAATTCAATACTTCAGCAGGAACAATTACAGCGACTGAAAAACTCTTTCACTGTACTTACAGGCATGTCAGTACTGCATTAACTTAACTTGAATGTGAACTTATCTTTTAAACTAGTAAAAACACTGGGAATACAAGGCACAAACCATTTCAGCGGTGCATGGCTGGGTCATAAAGGCAATGTGTTTAGTTCTGATGAGTTTTTGCAAAACTCAAAAATTAATGTAACATCTCATGAAGGTGGTGCTCGAACAAGGGCCAATGATTTAAACATACAGTAGTCTGTCCGCTGTCAATCCTATCATTAGACCAGTGTGTTTGCAGCTTTGTGCTTAAACCATGAGTACACTCGTTTTTATGGATAAAATCCAATTTATAAATTTCTTCCACTGCTTGAAAATGTGTGTATATTTGGAACCACTCTAAAGGTGTACAAACTACTAGTGGTAGACTGGTAGGTAATTGTGGGGAAGCTAATTCTTAAATTACAGATACACAAACCCCAACTCTACTGACAACCAAGCCACTGAATAAATTCCTATTGTTCCTGAAGACACTTCTGTATTTATTTGGAAAACAAGGTAATATTTTCTTTGAAATTATTGTAATGAACTGTTGTGTTTCAGTACCATTAATTTTTTTATTGACACATCTTATTCATTGAAGTGGTACTGTGCCCAATATTGTGATCTCAGGATCTCAGCTACAAGACTTTAGTGCAGTGCAAGTTGGACATTATACAATATATTTAAATGCTAAGATGTGCAACAACATTTAAGTAATCATGGTAGGGAGCTCATGAGGATTCACACACATCACAACCCTTGCCGCGAAACTGCATTCACTTGTATAGCAACCAGTAAATTGTGGAGATAGTGGAAATGCTGTAGAACGCCACATGAAATAACAATAACACTGGTAAGTATGCTGGAACTCATGTAAAATGAGATGTGATGATGTCTCATTTTAAAAAAAAAATACTACAGTATTCTAACTTTGTTGTCTGCGATGTATTTATCTTTTTTTTGTTTGCTACTCTTCCCACTACTCGTCCACAACAAGTAACTCAGTTTAAGTATCCTCCATGAGTTTAAGATTTATCAGACAAACTATGGACAGTTCTACTAGGAATGTGCTTTATATATCTGAATGGACAACAGACCACACAAATGAGGTCGCATTGCACTGCTGCAAAAGCTGTGCCATGTTCAGCTTATTTGACAGCCAATCTTTCTCTGCCAATCTATCTGAACCCCTCTGCGTTGGTCTTGAATGAATGAAATGAATGAGGCTGCATTTTTTCATACAGTGCTAATGCCAGCCTGAACATGGCCCAAACATTCATTCTGAACCACTAACACTA
The DNA here is from genome assembly GCA_025331565.1 of Holacanthus passer. Lineage (NCBI taxonomy): Eukaryota > Metazoa > Chordata > Actinopteri > Pomacanthidae > Holacanthus > Holacanthus passer. The sequence goes on from JAFREQ010000005.1 coordinate 16,398,520, forward strand.
CCTTAATAAATCATTCATCATCCAACCTCTGTTGCTTCACTTAAATTTTGTTTTAGTCCAGATGTTACAAATGGACACAGATGAAAATTTTGACTAATTGTCACAAGACAGGGACTTTCACAATGTGGCATCATGAGACTATGATTCTATAGACTGCAAATCAGGAGATGTTAAAGCTGGTGTGCAGCTGCAGTTACTCCAAAATTTGCTCAGCAGTTTCGGTGAGTACATTATAGTACAAATGTGAAGGTAGTTCCAACACATAAACACACAGGTTTCCTTTCAGTCACCTTTTCTTGCTGTGCTCCACATGTGCTGCAGCAGGGACCTCGGTCATGACTCTCGCTGGTGGTGGCTTCTCTTGGTTGCTAAATCTTTACTCCAATAAGACAGAATCAGAAACTGCAGTATGCCCGTGGGCTTCCAACAGTATTACAGGTAATTAGGTGGAAAATGTGCGGATTTTAGTGGCTAGCAAGGGGCAATGTTAACTGAGAGCAAAGCAGATAGAGGCACATGATGAGAGCAAGAAGTCAAAGCTGCCGGCAGCGACTAAATATGCCTCAGTCCTGGAAAGGGATATTGCTTAAAATCGCATCCCTTTGCTGACACCACATAGCTAAATGAAACACATTCAGCGTTAAAGCAAACAGGTGCATGTTGTCTTTTTTCACATGCACTAGCTGTTAGTTCAATAACTGGAAATATTATTTATGGACTTTTGAGTAAGTAATTCATCGCTGTAAATATCTCTCAATACAAGAAATATTACTCTACACCCACATTGGGGGTGAAAGCTGTGTCTGTCAAATTTCAAATGGAGAAAGTGTGGCAAGTTATGACCTTTCCAGAGAGCATCATAAAAGTAGTGGTCCACGTAGTTTTAGGTCATGACAGGGTTTTTTTTTTTTTTAAATACCCGGAACTGTTAAGATGTTGTGTTTTTGGATTAGGCTAAATTAGTTTAAAACAAAATTTGCAATCCATGCTCGCCTTTTTGCACTTCTAGCTGACATAAAACAATAGTAAAGTTAATGCAATTTAATCAGTGTAAGAACAAAACTACAACAAAGTTCACACTAAAGTGACATTTCTGTTATATTACTAAGGGGCAGGGCTCACATGGAGTCACATTAAGTCAAAAAGGGCATAATGACCTTCACATTTCTCTTAGCAGCTTGATTAATTGTTTTTATTTTTAAAGCTAAGCAATGGGACAATTAGTACAAGGAACTACCAATGCCATCAAGCATTCCTCTAATGATTAAGTTTAAGAGGAGCTGCTACAAATTTTTATGTTGCTACCAAAGGCTTCAGTATCTAGATCATGTCATTAATGACACGTTTGGTCATTCTGGACTCAAAATACAATAATTTGACAACAAAATACTTTGACACTTTCATTTTCAAGTGTTTCTCATTTAGAGGTGACTCCCTGCATATTTTGGGATAGATGAGGGTCTCATTGAATGCTTTCAAATATGATTCAGACCTGTATTTCTGGCTGATCATCTGCAGGAGGCGTTGTGATACCTGCAGGCCCACTTGCTTGGCCGCCTGCAGAATAGACTGTGGAGACTGGAGGCTGAGGGGGGTGGAACGGAGATGCTGGGCATGGGCCTGAGGTTCGGTGGTCTGGGAAGTAAGAGAAGCAGTGGATTGCTGAAGGAGAGGACGGCCTGAACTTCTACTGCAGCCAGTGAGGAGAAGTTAGCACAGTGGGAAGGAGGTGAAGAGAAGGCAAAAATTGAAGAAGGGAAAAGGGAGGCAGAATCATTAGATCATGATATTAAAGACAAGAGACAAGGGAAAAAATAAGTGAGTAATGTAAGAAAGGATCGTAGGGATCAGATGGGCGATCGAGCAATAAGGAAAAGAGGAAATAAAAGGAAAGGTGGAGAGAAGAATAGAAAGTGGAGGGTTGGAGGTGAGGAACAGAGAAGGTGCAAAAATTACTATTTGGAAGATATAAGCTGATGGCATACAGGACAAAGAACTGTTGCTAATCAACTGCCATAACTGAAGTTTTCAAAAAAAGTTTTAAAATTTAAGACAAACTGCAGATGATGTAAAAAACAGCCCAAGACCTGAAGGAGAGCACACATTAAACCAGTTTTTGAGTCCCTTTAGAACTGACCTCTATAGTATAAATTTCTGCTCTTATTTAGGGCTGGATATCATTTGGATCAACATTTTTACATCCGTGCCAAAATAATACTGGAGTTTCCATAACAATACCAAACAATTTTTGATACCTAGGTTAGACTTGTTAGACTTTAAATTTTAATTCAATTCAATTCAATTCAATTTTATTTGTATAGCGCCAAATCACAACAAAAGTTAGCTCAAGGCACTTAACATACAGAGCAGGTCTAGACCATACTCTTTATAATATTACTTATAGAAACCCAACAGTTCCCATCATGAGCAAGCACTTGATGCAACAGTGGCAAGGAAAAACTTCCTTTTAACAGGCAGAAACCTCAGGACAGAACCAAGCTCAGTGATGGACAGCCATCTGCCATGACCGGATGGACAAGACCGGATGGACAAGACATTTGAAGTCATTACTTTGGGTTCTTGAAAACTGTGGCATTTTTCCACTATTGTCTGACATTTTATAGACTAAATGATAAATTAATTCATCAAAAAAGTAATTGATATATTAAATCAATAATGAAAAGAAATACTAATTGCAGCCCTAAACAAAGAATATGACAAAGCTTTCAATGCCAACTTCAGAGACTTGACAGTTCTTTGTATCGATGAGAGGGACATATTTTGGTCTGTGCCTTGAAAAGTACTGAGACCCATACCCAGTCCTAATCTTAGTTTTACATCACTTAGCTGACTAGCAGCCGAATGCAAGTTAGACTTGCTTTCTTGTTCCGTCTAGATACCTTTTTTCCTATCCTTTCTCTATAAAGAATTTAAAGGGGTATTCCACTGAATATCAGTGGATGCGTCATGTGTACTACTCAACCTGTGAAAGCCTGCATATTTTCTTTCCTTGGCTCTGAAGGAGCTTTGTCAAGTCTAAGAAAATTATCACTGAATGTCATCATCATATCAAATCAGACAGTTAAAAAACAAAAAGCCCGCATTAGGCAGAAAGAGATGATCAGTCACAGCTGAGTGATATTGTGGGAAGTGTAAGACCTAGCATTTGTAGAGATTGATCCATACTGTGAATTTGACATGGGAAATTAATCCATTTTTATTGTCAATTATGATTTTGGCTTCCATAGACTATGAAAACAAGATAAATTTAAAAGACTTTTTTCATCAACATAATATTGCAAAATCAGGAACATCCTGTGTCAAAATGATGTAGAAAAACTCATCCATGCATTTGTTACTTCTAGGCTGGATTACTGTAATCCTGAATCCCTGTAAATCCTTATTATCTGACTGCCCCAATAATAATAAAGATATCTAAAAACGCTCCAGCTGATCCAGAATGCTGCTGCACGTGTACTGACAAGAACTAGGAAAAAATCCACAATAGAATTTTAAATCCTTCTCCTCACTTACAAAACCCTTAATGGTCAGCACCATCATGTCTTAAATAACTCACAGTACCCCATTACCCTAATAGAACACTACGCTCCCAGAATGCAGGGTTGCTTTGGATTCCCGGAGAGTGCAAAAGTAGAATGAAGAAACTTCAGCTATCAAGCTGCACTCCAGATCCCAGTTTGGGTTCAGGAGGCAGACAACATTTCCACATTTAAGAGCAGGTTCAAAGCCTTCCTCTTTGATAAAGTTAGTTGTCTTTTAGTTAGGCCTGGCCCAAGTGAGCCCTGAGCCATCCCTTAGTTATTGTGTCTGTGTGTCTTTCTGTCTGTCACTCGCCGTCTCTCTCTCTTTCTCTCCTAAGTTGGTATCTTCCCTCTATCGTAGTTTTGTGCTCTCTCATCTCTCTCCTCATGTCACTTTCTGCAGGTATATGTGCCTCCATAAAATTTAAAAGGTAAAAATGAGAATAGGACTGACCTTGACGATGTGGTGGTCTTGGTATATTTGGTATGTTATGGATTAAACAAAGGGAATTAATCAAATGTTTCCAGTTTCACCAGACCTATTCTGTAAATCTGAGAAACTAATTACAGTGGCATGCCCAAACTTTTGGGTATGCTTGGTCTCTTGTCTGTTTCTGTGAATACGAGGGTACAACAAGAGATTTGAGCTCTAAGATAATTTTTACCCAAGTCCCAGACCTACATTTGCTTGTTAGGGCTATGACGTGCTCACAGTCATCGTTAGGAAAGGCCAAGTGATGTAAATTTCAAAGCTTTATAATACTCAAACTTGTCCCAACAATCAGCAGCCATGGGCTCCTCTAAGCAGCTGCCTAGCAATGCAAAAATAAAAATAATTGATGTCCACAAAGTAGGAGAAGGCTATGAGAAGATAGCAAAGCATTCTCAGGTAGCTGTTTCCTCAGGTTGTAATGTAATTAAGAAAAGGCCAGTGGAGGTCAGGTTGAGGTCTGAAAGAAAAGGCAAAAACCTCTGTTTGACTGTAAGAGACCTTCGGGAAGATTTAACAGACTCTGCGGTGCTGCACTGTTCTACTGTGCAGCCACACCTACACAAATACACTTTCATGGAAGAGTCATCAGAAGAAAACCGTACTTTTTTACTTCTGATGAAGTAAAAATAGAACTTTTTTTGTATATTTGGAGACAAAAGGGTGCAGAAATTCATAAAAAGAACACCTCTCCAACTGTTAAACATGGGGATGAATCCATCATGCTTTTGGCTTGTGTTGCAGCCAGTGGCACAGGGAACATTTCACTGGTAGAGAAAGAATGGATTCAACTAACACCAGCAAATTCTGGTTGCAGACATCACACCATCTGTAAAAAGCTGAAGATGAGAAGAGGATGGCTCCTACAACAGGACAATGATTCTAAACACATAAATCATTCAAAATCCACACTGAACTACCACAAGAGGTGCAAGCTGAAGGTTTTGCCATGGCCCTCACAGTCCCCCGACCTAAACATCATTGAAAATATGTGGATAGAAGAAAGAGCAGTAGTATTGACAGGCATGATGTTTCACATCCTTTTCCTTTTATGTTATTTTGAAACTGAAAAATGGAAATAAAAAAGAAATCTTTTTTGAAATATTAAACAAATGTGCATCTTTACCTTTATGAGTTTTGAAAATCAGAACATCTTTTACTCACTTACCTATTCACAGAAACAGATATGTTGAACAAGCATACCCAAACTTTTGCAAACCACTGTATTTGTAGAGATTCTCATTCTATTATTTGTGGGATATACTTGTTTAGACGTAGACCACAACAGACAATGAAAGTGATGATACTCAAATAAAGGATTTGCTTCAGGTTTGGACAAATGTCCTTACCTCTTTTCCAAATTTCTGTTCAGTGAAGGAAAGCATTTCCCTCAGATAGCTTTGCTAAAAAGACAGTAGGTCTGAGAAGATAAACTTGACATCAGATTGGTCAACATTGGTCTGTAAACAATAAGAGGTGCATCTCCTGTGATTACTGTAGACTGCGGCAATAAAGGTCATATTTTGGCAACATTTTGGACTCAACTCTGACTCGTTACATTCATCTTGTGTCACGTTTCCATCCCAGAATCTCCCTATCTATGTCATCTTTTCTGTTTGTCCCACTGAAATTATAGTAAAGCTGAGATTCACTGACATGTTACATGTAATGATCAAGAGTTCCATAAAGCTAACAAACCCTGTTTTTTGTGTCTGAGCACATCTTCTGGCTTCTAAATCACTCCAGCAGACACACGTAATCAAACACATGGCTGAGAATGTTTTTCTGTGAAGTTATACTGGATGGGTCATGTCACATACTATAACAATGGTACTGTCATCTACAGGTACATCTCAAAATTAGAATATCATGAAAAAGTTCAATATTTTTTGTCATTCATTTCAGAAAGTGAAACCCATACATTATATAGACTCATTACACATAGAGTGAAATATTTCAAGCCTTTATTTCTTGAAATGTTGATAATTATGGCTTATAGATAATGAAATTCAAAATTCAGTGTCTCAGAAAATTAGAATAATGTGAAAAAGTTCAATATTGGAACGTCATGGTGTCACACCCTAATCAGCTAATTAACTCAAAACACATGCAAAGGTTTCCTGAGCCTTTAAATGGTCTCTCAGTCTGGGTCAGTAGGCTACACAATCATGGGGAAGACTGCTGACTTGACAGATGTCCAGAAGACAGTCACTGACACCCTCCACAAGGAGGGTAAGCCACAAAAGGTCATTGCTAAAGAAGCTGGTTGTTCACAGAGCGCTGTATCCAAGCATATTCATAGAAAGTTGAGTGGAAGGAAAAAGTGTGGTAGGAAAAGGTGCACCAGCACAAGGGATGACCGCAGCCTTGAGAGGATTGTCAAGCAAAATCCATTCAAGAATTTGGGGGAGCTTCACAAGGAGTGGACTGAGGCTGGAGTCAGCGCATCAAGAGCCACCACACACAGACAAATCCTAGACATGGGCTACAAATGTCACATTCCTCGTGTCAAGCCACTCCTGAACCTGAGACAACATCAGAAGCGTCTTACCTGGGCTGTGGAGAAAAAGAACTGGACTGTTGCTCAGTGATCCAAAGTCCTCTTTTCAGATGAAAGTAAATTTTGCATATCAATTGGAAATCAAGGTCCCAGAGTCTGGAGGAAGAGTGGAGAGGCACAGAATCCACGTTGCTTAAAGTCCAGTGTGAAGTTTCCACAGTCAGTGATGATTTGGGCTTCCACTGTGTTTTCTGAAGGCCACAGTCAACGCAGCCATCTACCAGGAAATTTTAAAGCACTGCATGCTTCCTTCTGCTGACAAGCTTTATGGAGATGCAGATTTCTTTTTCCAGCAGGACTTGGCACCTGCCCACACCGCCAAAGGTACCAAAAACTGGTTAAATGACCATGGTGTTACTGTGCTTGATTGGCCAGCAAACTCGGCTGACCTGAACCCCATAGAGAATCTATGGGGCATTGTCAAGAGAAGGTTAGACACCAGACCCAACAATGCAGATGACCTGAAGGCCACTATCAAAGCAACCTGGGCTTCCATTACACCTGAGCAGTGCCACAGGCTGATCGCCTCCATGCCGCGCCACATTGATGCAGTAATTCATGCAAAAGGAAGCCCAGCCAAGCATTGAGTGCATAGAAATGAACATACTTTTCAGAAGCCTGACATTTCTGTTTAAAATATCATTTTTTTTATTGATCTTATGTAATATTCTAATTTTCTGAGACACTGAATTTTGAATTTCATTATCTGTAATCCGTAATCATCAGCATTTCAAGAAATAAAGGCTTGAAATATTTCACTCTATGTGTAATGAGTCTATATAATGTATGGGTTTCACTTTCTGAAATGAATGACAAAAAATATTGAACTTTTTCATGATATTCTAATTTTTTGAGATGTACCTGTACACTAAAAATCCCTGGTACCCTGATCCACTACTGATACAATCAATCTTACAGTACTTACGAGCTGGATGGGTGTCTGGGCAGTGCCAGTACATGTTTCAGCTGGGTTGGCGTTCCAGGCGGTGTCCTGCCAAAGCTTTGGTCACTGTAAGATCTCCGTATGGGACTCTGTCACACAGGAGGAGATATATCAGGAAAGGAAATTTTCTTTACCTGAAGCAGAAAGGTGGAGGTAATTAAAAATAATGACCTATGTGGTTTGTCTCTCCAACAGCCATTTCAACTACTGATTTCATGAACCTCATCATAGTTCAAGAAATGTATTAAATCAAAATTTACCTCTAGCTGCTGAAAAAAAGAGGTCTAAATAACAAAATATATCTATTACGATGTTGAAAAATTTGATTTTATCAGTGACTTAAACAATTTCAATTCTGTGTGCATCCAAACAACAAGCCTTAATGTGAAATGTGTTACTAATTATGTCTAATATATTTCATGCAGGCCGCAGGGGTTTTGTCATTCAGCAGGTGAAGAAATTAAAAATCGAAGCAGTTTATGTGTGGGACACTATCAAAAATAGGCTACCGGAAGACAAAACAAACAAAAAGAAAGAAAAAAAGAATCTGAAGCCTTAGTTCAAAGAGGTAACTGAAGAATATGTTAACTAACCTGTTTACCGTAAATCTATGAATGCATGCAGAAGGTAATTAATCAGATTTCTCTCCTATCCCCAAATTCTTTTGGTGTTTGTGTGTGTGTTTGTGTGTTTGTGTGTGTGTGTGTGTGTGGAAGTGGAAGGACAGGTCTGATGGAGGAGATTCATACCACAATTACATGAGGACTGAAACACTTGGCACAGCGGTGTGTACCAGCACAAACTGGAGATTCCTTTACTAGTCGTAACCACAGCGTTATTGGTAATGGCCAGTTACGCTGTGGTTATGATTGGTAAAAGGACTCTAAAGGCCATGATGCTCCTTACACACAAAAGAAAAAAGTAAATCATTTGCTCATTTTTTTTGGCACTGAGTTGAGCAATTTGTGAGGATACTCCCCCAAGGCTGAGCAAATGCTGCTTTTTTCAGCAGTATTGCAGAGGTTATTCTTAAACAAGTTTCTAAACATAACCTTACAGTAAAATGCCTCCAGGCTATCTGTGGACTGGATGTACAGTACATCTACTCATTCTAACCTTGGTAGGACAGTACATTAATATTCTGATAAACATATAGAACATACTGTAGATCACTCCCAGGCAAATGTTGTGGATTACTTCACTGCATAGCACTGTCTATAACTCTAATTTCAAGGCAAAACCAATAACATTTCCCCTTTAGAGCTCTGCATTCAAACCAGTGAGACAAAAGTTTTAAAATCTTACACAGGACATTTCACACATTAAAAAATGTTGTTTTTTAGAGGTTTCTCACAAGAGGGACCAACATTCAGCTCAAATCACATGGAAGTGCAATTGAAGAAAATTATTCTGTTGCCTCTATTTGTTATAGTTTTTTTCTTGAGTCTGTTCAGTTAGCTTGCATGGTAGTTCGACGCCATCTGTGTACGAATGTGCGTGTGAATGGGCGAATAAGATGGAAATTTACCATTTTTTACAACAGCAATTAATTTTGTTGAGCCATATTTTCCCTTTGCATATCCCTCACTCATTACATTCATTACTTATAACAGAAGCACTCATTTTAAATGTGAGAAAAATTTGCTGATTCTCATGTCTAGGTACCTGCAGGGCTTCTCTGTAGAACACGTCTCCACATGGACTCTCCCAGCATGGCTCCAAACCCAGATGGCCGCTAGTAGTTGGTTTGGACATAGCAAACTGAGGTCTGGGACTCATATCAAGGGCTTCTGTGGGTGACAAATTAAAACAAAAATTTAAGAGAGAAGATATGATGAGACTTTGAAGCTTTATCTCTTGGCTTCAGGTCTACATGCATTTAACTTTAAAATTAAAATTTTAGACAATCAACATAATGAAACTAGGTTTCAACAACAGAATTGGGTAATCACATGTCATTTGAATTAGTACAGCATAGACAATAAATGAACAATACTCCATTTACCACCAGCTAGTCTGTCTGCTGTTTGCTGCTGAGCCAATGGTATACAGCGTTTTTTTTTCTCTGAAAACAGCTGCCTGATCCATTTTAGCAGGTCTTGTGTCAAAGTCCCCCCCCACTGGACTGTCATAAATTTGTGAAATTTGTCAGAAAACAAGAGTGTACAATCCCATTTCCAATTCCCTGCCCTTTTCCAAACATAAATGGGGAATTTCTCAAACTTTGGAAGCTCCTACACTCTGCATACATTGTTCAGACTTTGAATGCCACTATAAAAACACTGAGCATTTTAGAACCTACCTGTGTACGTCAGCCTGTGAGGAACTTGCATGGTGTAAATAGGTGGAGGCTCTTCTGGCCTCCTTGTGGCCTCTTCTCTCTCCTCCTCCAGCCACTGCTGCCCATGGCCGACACTCAGGTGCTCCGGGACACGCATGTTTTGGCTGATGGCCTCCATGAAGGCTGGATTGTGACCAGGGTCCTGGGACATCTGCCTTGGGTACAAAATTAATGCAATCATCACGTAAAAACACCAGAACAAACTAAAAATTTCTGGTTAAAGCATCTTACTTAATAGGACATCTTGAGTATCTTTTACTTCCTGAGCATCATCCTCATTTACTGTCTTGTCTTGTCTGTCTAGGAAAAATGCCTATGTTCACCTAGTCGTGTTAGTCTACTATATGTTATTAGTCTACGTATATGTAAGTACAGAGAGCAAAGGGAAACCGGAGTCAAATTCCTTGAATGTGTACGCATACCTAGTATTCCCATACATCTGTTCTCAAACACTTTTGGCTTTTCCACCAATACTTAAAGGAACGACATACGCATTGTGCTGCCAGAAAGTTCGACATGACAATGCTGAGAAAAAAAAATCTTATTTTAACTATTACAGTTCAGCTTTTCATCAGCTGTTTTTACCAGAGAAACACGTTACTATAGGAAGTTTGCAAAATGACTACCGTTAGGCTACTTTAACCAAAGGCTCACTGGGACAGTGCTGACAGCGTCCGAATGTACCACTTGATGTTAGCTAATCTAGCCGACTAGCTTAGCTACCGTTAGCTAAACGAGCAACAGGTGGCTGATGATAGCTAATAAGAGGTCGAATTTCACAACTCACGACAGAACGCAATACTATAGCAAGTGGCATTAAGTATAACTTAGGTTTAAAACTAAGTAAAAGACACCGTAACTCTATATGGGATGACAGACCTTGATTACGGAGTACACAGGGACTTTTCCTTCTTCGTATGATGGGTTTCCCACAGACTAGATATCTTGCGGCACATTCCTGCCTCTCACAGGTCGGAAATAGGATGCAGCCGTCTTCGTCTTCTCCTTCTTCTTCTTCTTTTTCTTTTTCTAAACATACTTCTTCTTCTTTTTTTAAACATACTATTTGCGCATTACCGCCACCTGCTGAACAGAGATTCAGTGATGCAGATATTCTGTTCCGCTCCATTTATTTAGCTCTGCAGCCATTTCATCGTCTCTTTCCATTATTTTAACAGCTTCAGTGTCTGACAACTTCTTTTCTGCTCTGATCTTGTTCACTTTTTTTCTTTTCTTTCCTTTTTTGGACACTTACATGACCCCACCTAGTGGTTTCCCTTGCAAGTGCAGGCACTTTGCGTGTTCTTCATCTTCTTTGCACTTCTCCATATGACACTCATCGCTCCCACATCTTCCACATCTTCTGACTCGTCCACATACTGCAGCATCAGGTCCATATTCCTGACAGCAGAAACATCTGAAAGGAGCTCTCTCATATGCCCGCACCTTGTAACTCACACTATCAAGATATTCCATTCCTTCAAATATCAAGCACACTGAATTACTATACTCTGTCTTCCCTTCTCTGAAGGTCTTCCCCCACACACACCTTCAACCTTCAGAAATTCTCTGTCCAAAACCAATCAAACTCTGCACTGGAGGAGAGGTATAACCATGACAACAGGATTGCCAAATAGAGATACAGGCATCATCCTTGGCTTTGAAATTCAGAAACTCAAACAGATTCCCATCTTGCTTCTCATGACCTCGCAGTGCCACACCCTGCCTAGTACTCTATTGAACCTACGTTATTTTGCAGGCAGTGCCTGGCATCTTCTTCTTGTTTTGTCCAGGCACTTGAGAGCTGTGAACCTATTGGGGTTGCTTCTTGAGCACTAGTCCACATTCTATTCTGGTGGTGTTGAAAGCTAGCAAGAGTATTCTTCCAATTATTGTATTAATTTGAGCAGAATGCAAGGTCTGTCTTTTTAGACAGTGTAGTTTTCTTTCTCATGTGTGTTTTCAAACTATGAAAACAGAGAATACTTTTCACAGTGGGGTAACAGTGAAGTCATAGATACTGCTTATACCAACTGAACTGCATTTGGGGTGAGCTTGGTTTGGCTTGTTTTCAATGTCTGGAATATCTCCAATTTTATAGTTTTTTTATTGTCGTCAGTCTCACTGCTGCTCTCTCTGTTGCTGTCTACAGCTGGATCAGTTTCCTTAGAAATACACCACAGTGTAAAATTAGCCACTCTGTATCAACTACTGCATGTGAAAATACATATATACATTGATTAGGTCAGTCACCACTTATTTTAGATATTTTACATACAGAGTATAGTATTCATGGTCACAATATTAAAACCATGCAGATCGAATGCTTAATATACTGTACCTCTTAGAATACCAGTGCAACCTCAATGTAATACAAAATAAATATCTACATTTACTCTTATAATCACATTGTTACAAGACTAGGCCCCACCTGTGACCAGCCATTGGCTGAACTACTAAACTGGCGGAATTGCTTCTGTCAGCTGATAAAATAACACATTATTGTATGCCATATGAACAGTGAGACAGGATCATCAGCCTAACATTTGTCATGACACTAAATCTCACTACTAACATATCCGCAAGTCATTAAGCCTCTCTTCCTCTGTCTGAGCTACTAGATAGATTACATGATACATTAATGCATGCCATATGAACAGTGAGGAAAAACTGTTACAGCTGAGTTACGTATTATTATTACTATTATTACTGACTCTACACATTAACAATTGAGGAAATACTTTGTGGCTTACGCATTGACTTGCTGTAAAGTCCAAAATGTAGCCACAGCCTGTCATATGGTATGGTAAGATGACACATTTCTTTAATATTTCAAGCAAGGATTTCTTTTTAGTTATTTCAATTTTTTACAGTTTCAAAATTACAAAAACAGGAAAAGGGCCTGAAGCAAAAGTTTGGGTACCCTGCATATCAGCACTAACACCCTCCTTTGGCAAGTATCACTGCTTGTAAACACTTTTTGTAGCCAGCTAGTCCTTCAGTTCATGTTTGAGGGGTTTCACCCTTTCTTCATTTCAAAAGGTTTCAAGTTCAGTGAGATTCTTGGGTTGTCTTGCATGCACTGCTCTTTTGAGGTCTATCCACAGATTTCTGATTATGTTTACGTCGGGGGACTGTGGGGGCCATGGCAAAACTTTCAGCTTGCACCTCTTGATGTAGTTCATTGTGGATTTTGAGGTGCGTTTGGAATAATTGTCCTGTTGTAGAAGCCATCCTCTTTTCATCTTCAGCTTTTTTACATATTTGATGTTTGCTTCCAGAATTTGCTGGTATTTAATTGAATCCATTCTTTTTTTTCATCAGTCCACAGGACTTACTTCCAAAATGCATCAGGCTTGTTTAGATGTTCCTTTGAAAAATTCTGACTCCAAATTTTGTGGTGAGGAGGGAGGAAAGGTTTTGTCTGATGACTCTTGTCTGAAGGTCATATTTGTGCAGGTGTTGCTGCATATAGAACAGTGCACCACCCCTCCAGAGTCTGTTTAATCTCCTTGAAGGTCTCTTGCAGTCAAACAGGGCTTTTCATTTGCCTTTCTGGCCGTCCTAGCAGTTCTCAGTTTTTTTGGTCTTCTAGACCTCAACTTGATCTCCAGTATTCCTGTTAACTGCCATTTCTTAATTACATTACAAACTGAGATTAGGCTACATGAAAACTTTTTGCTGTCTTCTTATTGCCTTCTCCTGCTTTGTGGGTATGAATTATTTTAATTTTCAGGGGGCTAGGCAGCTGCTTAGAGGAGCCCATGTTCGCTGCTTGTTGGGACAAGGTTAGGGGAGTCAGATTCTTTATAAAGCTTAGAAATGTGTATCACTTGGCTTTTCCCAACAATGATTGTGAACAAGCCATAGCCTTGGCAAGCTCATTTAGGTCTGAGGCTTTGGTTAAAGTTATCTGAGAGCTCAAATCTCTTGGGCTACCCAAACTTCTGTGTGGTGCTCTTTTGTCTCTACAAAACAAAAACAACACTAATCTTGCTTAAAATGTTGAAAAGAACGTTTCATCTTTACCTTTATGTCTTTTGGAGATTAATCTTTTACTCAGTTTACCATTCACAGAAACAGAAATTCTGACCAGGGATACCCAAACCTTTTCATGCCACTGTTTAGCTACAGTGCAATATGGAGCTATACGTTTGGGATGTACAGGGATACAGGGATGTGAGAGCTCTATATCTCAGTTCAGTGTGTGTGTGTGTGTGTGTGTGTGTGCATGTATGCTAAGTGTGGAGTGTGACTCCCCACACCTCCACACATGAGACCTGAGGTGTGAGGGCTCCTTGCTGCTCCATCCAACATAATTAGATAACAAGTGACCCTCACCTACAGTAAAAGGTTGTCTCGACATACTGCACCCTCTGAATGATGAACTGACACTAGGTTAGTTTTTTCATGGGGACACAGTGGTGCTGAAAGGCTGCAGAAAAGTCTGACTGCAAGTAAAATTTACTGTTTTGTGTAAAGATATTTCCGACTCAGGAGGAAGTGAATAGTACTCACTGAAGGACAAAATTGAATTCCTTTATTGGTCCCACAATGGGGAAATTTCCATACAGGCTGCCACTCCTGAGGCGCCAACATGCTCACGCACATGAGCATACCCTGGCCGGGAATCGAGCCCGGGTTGCAGCGGTGAGAGCACCGAAACCTAACCACTGGACCACCACCAGGGTAAATGATACAAAGTTTGTATCAAATACATTTCATACAAAGATATAGCCTGAAATGTTTCAACAATGAGGTTAAAAAAATCTTTCTCATGAAAAAGAGCAATAGTAATCATTATAATTATCAAAGAAAAATGATATATTGTGTCATATTGACATGGATCAGTGTTTGTCCTGTTTGTAGTTACAGATTTCTCATGACAGATGGACTCTCCCAAAGTTTGTACTCTCTATAACTAGTGTGACATATTTTTCTGTAATTGGGAAAATTGAAAAAAATACACTTCTTAAGCATCAAGTGTGAGTGAGTGCTTTTCTCAGGTTTTAGGTACGCCCTCGTCATTGTTTCCAAAAAAAATTGGGGATTTTAATAAGGACTTTATAATTTATACCAGATATACTCTAGACTATACACACAAATTACAAATGTTGGGTTATGATATTTTTGGACTCAGCATCTTAAGCTTTAATTGTTTTAGGATAAAGAAAATTTTGTAAATTTCCCCATTGTGGGATGAATAAAGGAATATCTTAAAAATTACATTGAAATAAAAGAAATGACCTGGATGACTGAGAACCTTCACAGACATATTTCCAAGCATTCTGGGGTGAACACCCTCAGAATGGTACAGGAGTATGAAAGGACAAAACAAACTGATCCACCAGATGATCCACCGGTGAAGGGTTTGAAAACTGAAACTACGTTGGAAGATATTTTTTTAGAAAATATATTTGATGAGTTGAATGAATAAATAAATGTGAAAAATTTGTCACAACAAAAGTTGTACAATTCTGGCTATGGCCCTGTCTTTGTTTCAATGTTCAACTACATAAAAAGGAACAATCAACACGTTATGAGATCACAAAAGTCTCTGAGATGCATCTATGTACTACATGTGGCAGACTTAATGTTAGAATGAGAATTGTTTTCTATGAATTTGACTCTGAGGATTAACTAAAATAAAGGCTCAGCTAAATAGAAAGCATGTACACAAGACAAGAAAGGAGTTGGTCACTGATTAGCAGCATTCCTCACTCTGGGGGAGAGCAGAAGGGAGGAGGCCCTGTCTGTGCTGTCAGCAAATGTGAAAACAGTGGGGGTACACACACACACACACACACACACACACACAACACCACAAGAAGAAGGGTAAATAAATATACCACTCCTGGTTTTTCCAGGGCTTCCAGGACAGAGGGAACATTTGGATGAGCAGGCAAACTGGCTGCTGCTAGTGTCCAATTTGGTGCAGAGTCAAAGAATGGTCATGACCTCTGATAGGACAGAGGGGGAGAAGATGGAGCTTATAAAAGTACAGACAAAGACAGGTTTGGAAAGTCGTTAAAAACTCATAGGGACCCCAATAAATATTGCCAACTATAAATATTTTTTTAAAAATTTCTACATTAGGGTGTTAACATACATTTTTTGAAGAAATTTTAACTTTTGGAGTTTTAAATGTGTTCCTTTGGTGGTGTTGGGCAGTTTCATCACCTCATTTCCACAACGGAGCAACTAGCCTAACCCTATAAAATTTCATATGTTTATTTCTGTTGATGGTATGAGGCTTTGATTAGATTGTATCATTATCTATAAACAGGAAACAGGATGGATGATTCAAACCCAAAAATTTGTAAGCTGTAACCACTCATGGATTTTTCTCAGACTTTTACTTTGTCATCCTCATGACATGTTGTGCACAGTTTACATGTTTGCTGCTGATTCTTGACAAGAAGTCACTTCTGGGTTTGGGCAAGAAGTAAACAAGCTAAATTCTGTGAACCATTTGACTGATCAATGTTTTATTTAGTAAGATAATAAAAGTAAGATAAAGTCCTCTTCATTAATGGATGATATGACTGAAGGAGCATGTAACAGTCCTATTACTTGGCTCATCATCAGGCCCATTTGTGCCTTTTGCACCAGTTTGCTATTCTCTGGCTCTTGACAGGGTGTCACATGGTTCCTGCTGCCCCCTGACAACTTTGTTTATCCCAAACGAAAGGGCCATTAGGGCACATGAGGACCCATTAGAGCAGGGGGCCAGTGAGGATCCTCACACCTGCTGTAATGGGCTGCACACATCAGTGCTTCACTGTGTCTTTTTCTAGTTCATGCTCTGAACAACATTAGAACGCTGAAATTCATAAAGCCACCTATTTTTCTGTAGTAAACAATAAACAATCCTCATGGCATGGGCTATGTATTATAAAATCAAAATAGACCTAGCCTAAATTGTGCACATCCTTTATTTGATTAAACCCACACTGATAAACTTTAATGGAAAAACAAAGGTCAAAAAACTTGTGCTTAAATTTTTAAGTGTATTTTGGGTTAATGTCCCCTCACCCCTGCAGCCTGTTGCTGCTTTCATTGATGATTGATTTGGTGTAAAGCCTCCTGCCTTGTCCAAACAGTGCCATGCTGCGGGGCAGTGAGAAATCTCAAACTGCCAAGTTGTCTGTAAAAACAATGTGGAGAAAAGTCAGACACCATCTGTGAGAAAGGCAGCAGGGAGCAACAGTAAACTAATTAACAAGGGAAAATTAGATTGGGGTTAGAACAACACTACTGATCTCTAAAGATCATCAGCCCCAAAATATGTTAGTGTGTATCATACATCATAGTGGCCACACTACAGTCTACAAGCTCTACATGAATATTATAGGAATAGCAGGGTTAAATTTACAATGCAGGCCTAAAGGAGGCTACACCAATATACAATGTGATATATTAATGTTATAGGATTATTAACCCTTTTGGCAAATGCTAACTTATCAATAACCAACCAAACAAACAAACAAAAATTGAAAAACCCTAAAACTTTGTGAAGTTTACAGTTCAGCTCCTATCTAGCCTTCACTTGGCACATTTCATGTTTAATATTTTCTGTAGTTTTATGTAATTTCCTCAGTTTCAGTTTGGGCAGTATTGTACCCCTTTCAGTGGGTGTAGCCTACTGTCATTCTCTGTTATAAACCTTCTTCCTTTCATATAGATTTATACAGTTTTACATTTTCTTTCCCTAAACACTTTCTGCTCCATGTTTTTATCATTAGTGAAGGCCATCATTTGACAACATTTGTCACCCAGGGGGACAAACTGCCAGCCCCAGCCCCACCCCCACCCCGCGGGGAACCAGGTCTCTATAAAGCCCTGCTCGCTGTGTCACACTGTCTGTCTGTAGGTAACGTTGCTCCAGCTGCTGCAATCCTGACGTGCAGAAAAGGGAAAAGATCTGCAGTCCTACAACAAGCAAGGATATTTATTTCTCTGTAATTAATCTGCATAGGTCTGCGTAGGTATTATGGTCATATTTCTCTAGGAGAATAAGCAAGAAGAATGAGTTCCGTATGCCTGGTCCTCCAGCAGCCGTCCTTCGGCGCAGCACCGTTGTCGTGTCCGCTGACAGTGAGCAGCAGCTCGGAAACAAACGGCAGGTAGGTACCGGTCTGAGGGTGGATCACTGGCTGAGTCGACAACATGATGTTAATTCTTTCTTGCTAATGGAAGAGTTATAAGCTATAGCAAACGTATTAACGTTAGCTGAAATATAAAATAGCAAAAACGCCCTTTTAGCCAACGCAGCTTCGGTGTACGCTACTTTGATCACAGTAACGCTACGTTACGTTACAGCAGCTGCTTTGAACTTTGTGACACCTAAACACATCTGTATTTAATCCATAGCACTTTTATAATACACAGCTAACATACATGTTGTGTCCAAGAAATGTCGTTAAGCAAAGAACTAGCTAACGCTAGGTAGCTAAGCTAAACAGAATCTTAAATGAAGTCATAGGAAGAATGATAGGAAGAAGTATAGGATTGTGCAATATAGGAATATAGTCCACAATCAAAATCCTATTTGGGTCTGTGCTTTCTTGTGGGTCTGTCTGGTGGAATCTGGTCGTTAAAAAACTTTTCTGAATGGTGAACAAGATGCACAGGTAGGATGGAGGAGTACACCTTCAGAAAACGCATCTGTGACGTGCTCATACAGATCAGTAAATGCTCTATAGAGTATCCATAGGGCGCTTTTAAAAAAATCTCTCAGCAGCATCTGTTGAGCCGTTTTGATTCAGTTTTAGTGTTCAATGAACCATGTAAAAGTGTCCTCTGAATGCACAGTTTGTTCAGTTCAAATCAGTCCTCCTTTTTGTTCCACCCTCCCAGCAGCCAGGCCTCACTGTGGAGACCATGGTTATCCAGCAGCAGGGACAGACCGGAGCCATGCCCACAAAGCAAGCTGTCCTCTGTAAGTTCCAACACCTCCCTTGCCAGTATTTTTTAACATTCCAAGTTTTAAAAATATTATGAGCTTTATTAAGAGACAAAATGCCTCATAAAACAAATGAAATGAAGTGTCTTATAATGCATGTCTGATTGGTGCTTTCCTGAGAACATTAAGTCATTTGAGGAAGTCAGTCATTGGGGAACCATCAATAGCCTCAGGACAGTGGAGCGTAGGGAAGATGTTGGTATCAAGTAGTTTCTGCTCTGTGGAGGCTTTCAAAACGACTTGAGCCTTGTGTGAAAAAATGCCACAAAAAGGCCACATGCCTCTGAAACACATTTTATCCCACATGGGGCAGTGTTAAGGCTGCAGTCATTCAAAGGCTTTCTTGGAGGGCTGTGGCTCAGGAGGTAGAGAGGCCGTCCACCAATCATGTTAGTGGTTTGATCAACCTGGCCCCTGCAGTCTATGTGTCGAAGTGTCCTTGGGCAAGATACGGAACCCCAAATTGCTCCTAAAGGCTGTTCCATCGGCGAGTGAATGTGTGTGCATTTTTAGTGGTGGTGGCCAGTGTCCCATCAGCCACCATGTATGAATGTGTGTGAATGGGTGAATGCTGGCCTGCTTTGTGAAGCACTTTGAGTAGTCTAAGAACACTAGAAAAACACTATATAAATGCAGTCCATTTCTAAAGTTTTGTCAATGGGACTCACTGACAATTTACAGCCGATTTTTTTCAATTTAATTAGCAAAGTTTAGTATTTACCATTTGTAGGTCACACCTTTAGGATACACATTGTGACACTGTTGTCCTCCTGCCCAAGTCTGCTAACGCTGGCAGGAACCAAACACACACTGAGTGACACAAGGGTAGGAAATTAACACCAGGTTGCAGCCAAATGATATACAGTAATTAATGTTCTTGTTGGCAGAAAGATGCCAAAATGAGGAGAATGGAGTTATTGAGGGGAAATTCCCGCAATTCCTCTGTTGCCAGACACCTCCCTTCATGCGCTGAGTGACGTGTTGACTCACTGCTTCCTCAACCATGTGTTAATGCTTTACTGGCCACCTGATTGCCATTTGAGAGTTTAACAGTCCCATTTATTTTAAAGGTGTTTGTGACCACATTTGAAAAGGCACTTAACACACTATACAGTTACAGTGCAGTATGTACTGGAAGCCCGAGGTGTTTCAACAAGTCACCAAAAAAAAAATTGTATGTTAATGTCCAACAGCGGCAATACATTTACTCCCTTTGTCTCACTCTCTCAGCCTTATTCCGGATCCACAGTGCCAGGCTGCTTCTCATCAGATGGGAAACCTCAGGCCTTCCAGCACCCTGTCAGGTCAGTATTCTCTGTTTCTACATGTTCCACGTGTGTGTTCCATTCTTACATATAAGTACTGCCCTCTGATCTTGCTGCTGTAACACTCTAAATTACCCTGTTGTGGGACTAATAAAGGAATATCTTATCTTAAAAATTATGCATGAAATCTGCAAGACACATGACAGTGTACTGCTTGATTACCATCAGTGCTGCTAACCACATGAGAACATGTGTTTGATACTTAACATGTTTGTGTGGTTTATTCTTTCTCTCTCAAACAGGCTGTTCTGGCCCAAATCCAAGTCATTTGACTATCTGTACAGTGATGGAGAGGCCTTGCTGAGAAACTTCCCCATTCAGGCAACCATCAGCTTTTATGAGTCTGACAGTGAAGATGAGAATGAGGAGAACTGGGAGGAAGATGACGACTCAGAGGAGTGCCTCAAACAGCAGTCTCATTTCATGTCCTACAACTGATTGACAGGAAGCCTCTGTCTTCCTGTGAAATGGCTGGAGAGACTGCAGTCTGCTTTTGCCTAGAATGACTGTTTATACTGAGTTGGTTATGAACTGCATTGTAATGGTGACACAGATTAGAATAAATGTGGTCTTTGCCAAACAAACAACAAAAGTCACTGGAATAGCAAAGACAAGAGAGTAATTCACTTTCTTTGTGTTAGAAATAAGCATGATTGTGTCTAGACCTTGTCTGCTTTCATACCTCTCTAACAGGTGTGGGTACAAAGGCCCTCAAATTATGCTAAGGTGTCTTTCTCTCAAAATATTCCTTAGACATACTGAGAATTATACTGTCCATTTTCATTGCAATCTGCCTGTGTAGTTGAGTAGTTTGACATTTTCTGTTAGTTGTACTGCACATAATTGTGCGATGGTATGCAGCATATATGCTACACCATGTTTTTTTTCTCGGTGTGTATGGTGAGAGACGAAGGTCAAGCATCATGTTCTCCCATATTGGGATACGTTTACAGTTAGTCTCAGGGTCTTATCCTTCCCAGTGTATATAGAATGTAACTTACACACATTTCTAATTTATGATCTACATTGTACATAACTTGTATATAAGCACATTTATGTTGACTTATTTTTATACATTTGTGCATCAGTCTTATTGTGTACTGTCTAACACTGTCCAAACTTAGGCTGTATTAAAAATAAAGACCCTATTTTGGGAATGAAGAATGTTTATCTCTTCTGATATTGTCCTAAGTTTGACGGCCTCTTACAAACTGTTTTAATCTTTTGGAAATAATTGACACAAACAATTTATAACCTATGCTTAATATTGAGATTGGTGTATAGCTTTGAGATTGGTCTATCTTTATCCTTGCTTGATTATTGCTTCTGCTCATGATAGTGGTATTTTATTTATTTCTTTAGAGTCTAATCAAAAGAGGTCTGGAGTAATGGTACCAGTTTTTTCTTCAGCATCTTGTACCATTCTGCAAGGCATCCATCACCCCCTAGAGATTCCTTTTTTTTTTTTTTAATGGATTTATTGCTTTGTTTATCTCATCCCTTGTAATGTCTGTTGCTAGTATATAATTTTGGAAGGTGATAGTAATTCCAGTTGATCTAACAAAGCTTTCATTTCTTTTTCATCCTTTGTGTTAATTATATTTATATTTATTGTTTTGTATTAATTTCTCGCGGCCTTAGTTTCAGTGAATCTACAATTGACAACTTATAGTCGTAGTTTTTCCTGCAGATGACAATTCAAAAACTGTAAACTTTATGATAAATACTACATTTGCCTAACCTATTGATTTTGTTTCCCAAAAGCCACATTGGCTGTCCTGAGACCTCGCTGTCTCCTGTCTGTTGATGCCTCATCCAGATATTTGGATCTGAATCATTGTCCTCCAGTCAGGTGAGGCTTGGACCTGGACAATCAGCACTGGTCTGCTCTGCTCTCTGCTTTTTTCCATCTATACGATTGACTGCATCTTAGAAGCCCCATCTGTAACTCCTGATGTTTGTAGATGGCACAGTCATTGGCCTCATCCTGAATGGCGACAAGTATGCATAAAGAGGGACGAACTGTGGAGATGACAGTGGACTCTGTCACGACCCCCAACTCTGCCCCCCAGCTCAGGAGTTTCAACCTGTCTCGAGCTCCTGATGCAGTTCTACTCTACTGCAATAATTCAGTTCTCTGTTCATCCATCACTATCCGGTTTGGATCAGCCACCAAACAGGACAGGAATAGACTACAAAGGACATTCAGGACTGCAGAGAATCATCATCGGTGCCGACCTGCCCTCCATTAGGACTTCAGAGTCAGGAAATAGGCAGGATCCATCACACCCTTGTCACAGCCTGTTCCAAATTCTCCCCTCTGGTAGACACTATGGTACACTATATGCCAAAACAGCCAGGCGCCACCATCACTCTGATGAACACTTAAATCACTCATACAGTGTAACCTCTACCACCAAAGCACCTACTTATAGATTATATATTCACAGTGTAAATACACTTTTTTTTAAACATATATATATCATCATGCACTGTCACTGTCAATATAAATCCTGCTCACTGTATATACTGTATTTAGACATGTAAACATGCATATAGTGTACATACATACAACATCACTCCATGTATATTCATTCAGTATTTGTTTCTTCACACTATCTGTTGTTTATAGGATTTTTATTTGTCTTGTTGGTCATTGATGCTTCTTACATACTTTTGTACATAATAGTCCTGTCTGTTCTTTACTATTATTCGCTCAGCTTTGTTGTCCTTGTTCTTAGTTGCCATGTCTATTCCTGTGTAAGTACATTGAGAGAAAAGGAAAAAAACAGAATCAAATTCCTTCTGTGTGTCCACATACTTATCCACTCTGTGTGAATGCTGAGCTGCCTTTTCTATGTTTTTGTATGGTCTGTCCTCTTTCCAGGTCTCTATGGTTGAGAGGAGGTGCTTTGGTTCAGGTCCTACCTATCTGGCTGATCTTGATCCATACTCTTCACTTATGTTTTACAGTCTACTTACATTTGTCATCAAAATTTTTGCACATTCAATTCAATTCAATTCAGTTTTATTTGTATAGTGCCAAATCACAACACAAGAGTTATCTCAAGGCACTTAACATACAGAGCAGGTCTAGACCATACTCTTTATAATATTAGAGAGAGATCCAACATTTCCATCATGAGCAAGCACTTGGTGACAGTGGTGAGGAAAAACATCCTCTTAACAGGCAGAAACCTCGGAACAGAAACAGGCTCAAGATGGGCGGCCATCCGTCTTCACCGGTTGGGTTGAGAGAGAGAGAGAGAGACAGCGATAGATAGATAGATAGATAGATAGATAGATAGATAGATAGATAGATAGATAGATAGATAGAGAGAGAGAGAGAGAGAGAGAGAAATGTGATCATAATAATAATAGCAGTGTTAAACAGAGACGTGGGCAGTGGGAGGCCTGTGAACACAGGTCCAGACTCTGCAGCTCTGGTGACACGTACCTGCAGAATGCGATGGGAGAGAAGAGAGAGGAGAGAAACGAGAGAGCACAAAACTATGAGAGAGGGAAGAGGTTGGATTAGTAAGATGCATTGAAAGGTTGTGAATGAATACAGGTGAGGAGAGAGAGAAGAAGAGTTAAGCTCAGTGCATCATGGGAAGTACCCCAGCAGCAGTCTAGGCCTGCAGCAGCATAACTACGAGATGGCCCAGGACTCACCTGAAGGTATGATGGTACTTGGCCATTAAGAAAAGAAGGATTTTAAATACAATTCTCGATTTGACAGGGAGCCAGTGCAAAGAAGCCAAAATGGGTGAAATATGATCTCTTTTTCTTGTTCTTGCCAATACACGTGCAGCAGCATTCTGGATCAACTGGAGAGTCTTTAACAACTTATTGGAGCAGCCTGCCAATGCAATGCCATCGAGCATGCGCTTGAGAAAATGCGCATTGGAGGTGCTTGGGACCAAGTACAATAACTTCAGTTTTGTCTGAGTTTAACAGTAGAAAATTGCAGGTCATCCAGGTTTTTAATTTGTTAAGGCACAGCTTGAGTTAATTGGTTGGTTTCATCTGGCTTAATCGACAGATATAATTGGGTATCTTCCGCATAGCAACGAAAGTTAATGGAGTGTTTCCTGATAATGTTCCGTAAGGGAAGCATATATAAGGTGAACAGGATTGGTCCAAGCACAGAACCTTGTAGAACACCACAATTAACTTTAGCGTGTATGGAGGATTCATCGTTGACATGTACAAACTGAGACCGATCTGACAAATAGGAACTAAACCAGCTTTAATGCCAATTAAATTTTCCAGTATCTGCAACAGGATTTGGTGATCAATGGTGCTGAATGCGGCACTACGATCTAACAAGACGAGTATGAGACAAGTCTTCTGTCTGATGCAATAAGAAGGTAATTTGTTACTTTCACCAGAGCTGTTTCTGTGCTATGATGAACTCATGAATCCTCAAATAGACTATTGTTCAATAGATAGTCACACAGCTGATTGGCGACTGCTTTCTCAAGGACCTTCGAGAGAAAGGGAAGATTAGATATAGGTCTATAGTTTGCCAATAGCTCTGGATCAGCAGTAGGCTTTTTAAGGAGATGTTTTATTACAGCTACTTTAAAAGACTGTGATACATAGCCTGTTAATGAAGACAGAGCGATCATGTTGAGTAAAGAAGTGCTAAGAACAGGTAAAACCTCTTTAAACAGCCTGGTTGGGATGGGATTCTTAAGGCAGGTTGACGGCTTTGATGAAGAAATCATTGAAGTTAGCTGGTTAAGGTCAATCAGAGAGAAGCAGTCTAAACATCAGCTTTTACAGCTGTTTGTACAGATTCCATATTTGACAAATCGGTATCGGATGGAAGGAGGGGATGTATTTTGTTTCTAATATTTAGAATCTTATCATTAAAGAAGTTTATGAAGTCATTACTACTGAGGCCAATAGGAATACATGGTTCAATAGAGCTATGGCTCTCTGTCAGCCTGGCTAGAGTGCTGAAAAGAAACCTGCTCTTATTTTGCTCTATCAATTTCAAGTAATAGGCTGCTCTGGCATTGTGAAGTGCATTCCTGTATGTTTTAAGACTACTTTGCCAGACTAAACGAAATTCTACAGATTGGTAGAACATCATTTCCTTTCAAGTTTTTGCGACGTTTGATTTCTGGGTTTGTGGGTTATACCATGGAGCTAACCCCTTTTGCTTTATTAACTTCTTTTTTAAAGGGGCAATAGAGTCGAGAGTCATTTGCAGTGAGCCTGCAGCACTATCAACAAGATGATCAATTTGGGAGGGACAAAATTTAATGTAGGAGTCCTCGGTTCAATTGAGATATGGCATTGAATTAAATGCAGATGGAATTACCTCCTTAAATTTAGTGACAGCACTGTCAGATAAGCATCTGGCCTACAAATGTTTACATAATGGTGTATAGTCCTGTAATTAGGAATTCAAATGTTATTAAATAATGATCTGATAAAAGAGGATTTTGTGGAAAGACTATTAAGTCTTCATTTCTTAATTTCAATGCCATAAGCCAGAACAAGGTCAAGGGTGTGGTTAAAACAATGAGTGGCTTTATGAACACTCAACACAGCTAACTGAATCTAATAATGACATAAATGCAGTACTATCATTATCAGCATCAACATGAATATTAAAATCACCTACAATAATAACTTTATCTGTTTTAAGGACTAAACTCTGAGAATTCAGATAAAAATTCAGAGTATGGACCAGGAGCACGATACACTACAACAAATAGAATAGGCTGCAGTGTTGTCCAGGCTGGGTGTAAAAGACTAAGATCAAGGCTTTCAAAAGAGTTATAATTGAGTTATGGTTTAGGTTTAATTAAGAGGCTTGAGTTAAATATAGCAGCAACTCCACCTCCTCGACCAGAGCCTCGAGGAATGTGAGTATTAATATGACTAGGTGGAGGGGCTTCATTTAAACTAACATATTCTTCATGACTCAGCCAGGTTTCAGGAAGACAAAACAAATCAATAGGATGATCTGACATTAAATCATTTACTAATACAGCTTTAGATGACCGAGATCTGATGTTTAAGAGTCCGCATTTCTCCTGCTATGTACTGTTTCTGCAGCAGTGTTATTTGTATTAGATTTTTATGCCTAACTCCTCTTCTGTTTGATTTAATGAATTGAAGTGGTGGTAACTATGGGGTTTTGGGTGAATAACTGCCCTAATGATATCTATTGCATGTCTGTGGGAGAGGGATCTCTCCTCTGTTGCTGAGGTTTCTTCTATTTTTTTCCAGGTTTTTTCCCTTATCCCATGCAAGGATCCAAGGACAGAGGGTGTCCTATGCTGTACAGATTTTAAAAACCCTTTGTGGTTTGTGATACTGAGCTACTGGTATGTGTATTTCCTTAAATAAAAGCCATAGTCAAAGCTGGGACATAGACAAATAAAGGTGGGCCCTAAATACAGGCCGGAAGATAATAATGAGGGTGGACAAACTCTTGGTGCCAATTATGGGATGTGTATGCCAAATAAGCATAATTCCATAGCTGTAATTTAATAAATTCAACAATATAATTATACTAATTGCAACACCTCATTGTTCTGGAATACTCATCTTAAGTATTATTGTCCTATTCCAGTCATTGCTTGTGAATGTGTGTTAATGTCTCAGCCAAACTTTATTTTGTAGTAATGTCTAAGGGCCACAAGATGGCAGTAGCTATATTTGAAGTAATGTATACGTGCAATTCACTGAATTAAAAAAAAAAAAGTTCCTGCATGGCAGAGGGAAGCAGATCAGAAAACAAGAAGGATTTGTACTAAATATGACCAAATATACTTATCAAACACACAGAATTAGAAATGAAGCCCTGTCTCTAATATACAGTCTGGTCCATAAATATTTAGACATTGACACAATTTTCAGCATTTCTGCTCAGTACACCACCACAGTGAATTTGAAGTGAAACAATCAAGGTGTGCTTTAAATGCAGACTTAAGAGCCGTAAAGCTGAAAATTGTGTCCAAACATTTGTGGACCTGACTGTAAGCCAGATTCTAATAAAGGTTGGGTACCCTAGTTGAGGTAAAGGCCACTATTTGTGGAGATAAGGTAAATTAAAAAAATTGAATTCTTAAAAAAAAAATTATTTTCCTAAGTTTGTCTAATAATACTGAATATAATTTATCTTTGTTCTGGTGTCCTTAATTTGTTGATACACTTGATGATGTTTGGGCTGACTTCTCCATTACTATTTTCATCTATCTATCTCGTGTCTGATTTCCTTTTTCACGTGTTCCACCAATCCTGTATTGTTTAATATTCCAACATCAGCCTTTTCCCAATATATATAATTTTTTTAATATAAGGTGTTGTCAACTGATATATCTGCCCCTCTAAGCTTGCACTGTAAGGTCCTTTCACTGGTACAGTTTGTACTGCCTACATTTAAAATATAGATTTATTTATTTTATTTTCTCGTTTGTGTTCATTTGTCACACTTTATTAAAAAGTGTCAGGATTTCAACAACTCATTATGTCTCATTCTCATTATTTTCAAAACTCCATGAAAGAGACATTGCTGGGTAAGACGCAGGGTAGTCAGACATAAAGATAAATGTTAGCAGAGAATTAATATCTTTATAACCTGGTCGAGGACTTACTGTAATC
Organism: Holacanthus passer; assembly: GCA_025331565.1. Lineage (NCBI taxonomy): Eukaryota > Metazoa > Chordata > Actinopteri > Pomacanthidae > Holacanthus > Holacanthus passer. The sequence continues at coordinate 16,426,315 of JAFREQ010000005.1, forward strand.
TGCAGAAGGTAAATACGTGTGTGTGAGGTGTTGTGTATTCTGCCTGTTAGAAGACAGATAGCTTTTGTTCTGTTGCCACCACCCAGACCAGTCGGACTGTTGCAGTGTTGAGTCTGAAATCCACCCACAACAACCATTCCTCGTCTTTTTCTTCATCTTTTCTTCAATGCTTCAGATAGCATCCCATGGACTTATTGTACCTTTATTTATTTGAAATATTTTCTATTATTTTTGCAGTGGTGTGGTTAAAATAGTGGTTAAAATATTTATGACAAATTTTTTATCATCTGTGACTGAAAATTTGAATGTATTAGTGGATGGTGTTTTTTATTTTTTATACCTCCTGTACGTCCAATATGCATGGGGACCTTAAAAAGCTGTATAAGCAGCTTTACTGAGGGAACCACAGTGCTGACTGGTCTTGGTAATGTCACTAGTGCATACTGCATTCTCCTCAGTCTGAAGTATCCTTTCAAACTTTTCAGTTTGGTTTGTCATTTTGGAGACTGATTACTAACAATTTTTTGGGAAAGTGAATGTGTCAGTGCTGTGTAGTTTCTGTATATAAAACTTTGTTAAGTATGTCTCAGAGTGAGGGAAGGTTTTTAAGTAAGCCATATTATCTAACTAAATGGCTAAACTTAAAATCAGTTAAGTTCTCAAATTGTTTACCTCTATTTTGGTTATTATTTTAACTTGCGTTCTAAGTTTAAACAAACGTAAATGCTATATTTGCCTTGGTTTCAGTTTGCTCCTGTAACTCTGTTCATTTCTGTGAGTTTGTGGTCAATGTGTTGTCTGAAAGTACTGATTTTTTGTTTCATCTCAGTTTTAAGTACATATTGAATGCTGTCAACTCTAAGATCTTTTATGTCTCTGCTAATTTTAGTCTTGTGGGTCCATTTTTCCTACTGTCTTCCTACTACTTGTCCTCACTTTTGCCTTGTTCTTAGATCCCTTCAATTCCAAATTGCTCCTGAGCTTTGCTTAGCTTTTTCGACTTTTTACAGTACATTGCTATATTTTCACGAGATTTAGAATGAGACAATGCTGTCATATATAAGTATATAATACTGTTTATCTGTATAGTTTGATGTGTTTATGCAGTATCATCAGTTGCCATTAAACTGGAGAGTGTAGAACAGCACTGGTGAGAGACGTTGGGCAGTTTTCCCCACAACTTTGAACCTTATCACTAAAAGCATTTCACTCTCCCATCCTCCCTCCATTAAGTAAAGACTGAGTCAGATCAATTCAACAATTCAGTGATTCAGCAAAAGCAATGACATACTCAATCACATTTGTTTATTCATTCATTTCATTAAATCTGGTAAACCTTTAGGCCAAGGATTGAGAAAATTGTCTATGTGTGTATTTTTGTGTAAAGCCATATCCAAATTTAAACATTTTCTATTAATAAAATGGATAATTGAGGATTGCACAGCTTTAGTTGGAAGTATACATTCTGAATGATTTTAGTCATAAATGAGCCAAATGATTTGTTGTTTGATGTTTTGCATGTGGTTAATTTGGTGGTCGAGCTAACTCTTAGCTTACATTTGCATTACAGAATACTCCTTATTGTCTTCACTGCAGTTCATGAATATAAGAATACATTAATAGTATTTATATTGGACATGTTTGTTATTAGTCTTGCTGCTATTGCCCTACAGACTCCCATTAATACTATCATTAAGGCAATCTGTTCAATATATACTGTATGTAGAAGAACTGCATAAAATGTTTTTGTACAACTTTACAACCACTTTATGATTGTGTTTAATTTTATTTGTATCCAAACATGGCCATCCAAATCACTATAAATGCCCCTCCTTCTGGAACTGTCTTCTGATGGCAGACACATGAGGGTAAGGACTTCCTAAAGTCCTAAGTATATGATTTAAAGTCAATGTCTTTTGGAGATATGGAGATGTGAGATTTATCTATGATCTATGAGATTTAGATACCCACTGGACAATCAGGATCAATATGTAGCTTATGGATATTAACCCTTTATTGGGCAAGTGACTATTTTTGGTAATTTCCACTCACTTTACATATTGAAAAATTGTAAAAAAAAAAAACAACAACAAACAAACAAACAAAAACAAAACAGAAATAAAGTTTTGTTATGTCCTCAAATAACACTCTAAGGTTGACACATGAAAGAACTCAACAGAATAATAGATTGTTTCACTCCCATTCTGCCCCTCTTGGCCTCTCTCTCTCTTCTATATTACAGCACTGTATAACGTAGTGCTGTTGAAACAAACTCAGACAAAACTGGAGTTATTGTACTTGATTACTCTCGATGGCATTGCATTGGCCTCCAGGACCACAGTAAGAAATCTCTGATGAGGATATGTCCTTTAACTCAATAACTCAACTTGAATTGAATTGCTTCTGGAGTGAAGTCATAGCTTGTTGTACCATTTTGCAATTAATGCAAATCAATCAAAAGATAACGTGGAATTTTACTTTTACACACTTATGTGACGGGAAGTGGGGTAGGACTCAATATCAACACACACAGGAGAGCTGGGATAGTCAGTAATGACTTATTAATTCAGACTTATTAACAATTCTTCCACTATATAGGGTATAGAAATTCTCACTATACATTCAGACACTATAAAATGATGAACTCACTGTACAGTGGACTATATAGGAAGTAGTGAGTGATTTCAGACACAGCCAGTACCTTTGTCTCGACTCATAACTTTTTTAATGGTGCAAATACACGTTTGGTATTTTACAATGATATTACAATTGGTTTTCTACTCAATCATAATTCAAACAAACAAACGAGAAGGGCAAAACAGTTTCCCAGTGATATATACAAGGAATTTGTCTTGGTAAATTGCAGCATAAACATGGTACAAGGCATTGCAGTCAGAGAGTACCAGGGGCTCCTAACGATCTTGTGTACATCGATAGAGAGGAGGAGAAAAGGAGTGGTATGCAGGATTGTTTCCCATTAAACTGGCTTTTACATATACAATTCACAAGATTTCAGGAATAACAACATTATGAGAGCAAAATATATGCCAACCCAGAAATCACTGCTGCCTGAGATAGCACAAGACAAGTCAGCTTCGATGACTTCTTCTTCATATCAAACAAACACTGAGCAGACATGACACTTCATGACACTATCCACCACCTCCACCCCACCAGCTTCTCCTCCCCACCTCAGAAGTGGCTTGTGGCCTGGGTGTATCCACAACTGCTTACCACAGTGACAACTCTCTCCTTCCTGGAGAGAGACATTAACAGGCATTTAAAGAGGCAGAACCCCCACAAAGCAGCAGGCATGCCATGTGCCAGCCTGCTTTAAGACCTCTACCATCATTCCCTTCTCCAAAAAGCAAAGGACAACAGTACTTAATGATAATGGACCCATCACTCTGACCTCTGTAGTGGTGAAGTGAAGGCCTTGTGCCACAAAACTATCACTGACAGTCTTCTGAACCCCTGCAGTTTGCCTACAGAACCAGCAGGTCTATAGATGGTACTCTAAACATCCTCCACCACCTGGACTCCTCAACTTACTGTATGCCTGGATTCAGTCTGTGGAACTTGTGAAGTTCTGCCTTCAATATCGTAAACCCGGCTCTGCTACAGGGCAAGCTCTCCCATTTGACTCCACCTGCAAGTGTATCACTGATTTCCTATCTGACAGGAGGACGCACATAAGGCTTGGAACAGATGTCTGTGAAGATTCTCTGTCATCCATCCAAACAAAGTTTTCTGAAGCACTGGATCAATATGAGGCAGTTGTGTTAAAAATGGTTTGCTGATTTATTTTCCGAGATAGATACTCTCTTACAAGATTAGATACTCTACACATGGTTCTAATGATGTTACACATGACTGGGTTAAAATGGAATGCTCTGCTCATAACCGGAAAACTCAGGGTTAACTTAGCCAGTTGCAGCTTCATAATACTAGTTAACCAGGATCACTGATGTTACAAACATCTTTGTTGCTGAACTTTTTCTTCAGTCGGTGGATCTACTGACTGTTGCTCCCAAGTGACAACACATTTTTGTAAATATCAAAAGAAAACCATCACTTAGTTAGATACTAACTCAATCCTCTCAAAACCACTGTAGCTTGTACTGTTACTTAAAACCATCAAATGAATCAGTCACACATCAAATATTTGTTGATGTCCTTTTGTATTATTTTCGTTTTTATTATTTTTTTTATTATATCATATTTTTTATACTATATTATCCATCATTCCTGTAATTACTGGTGTCCACCATAAAAACAAAACTCACAGAACAATTACTGTTGACTAACTTAAATTAATGGACTACATATGCCTAATTAATTATTTTACTAGAAGTCTATGCTGTCAACACAAGTAATTATAGAAGCGAAGCATGTTCTCCTCAATAAAAAAAGAGTAGATTTTTTTGTGTCATTATCAATTTCTTTATGTACATTTTATGAACTAGCCATGTGAACGCGTGGTTGGGAGCTGCACTGAGGATGCTGGGAAGCTGAGTATTTCGGTGCAAGGTGTGGCTTGGGACCTTTATCTGTCTCCCTACACCTTCCACGCTGAAACAGTATCTCAGAGGCGGGAAATCTGCTACAAATTCACGTTTACTTTCAATTCTAACCGTGGCCGCTGAGGGGGATTGAAAGCCCGGTGTCCGTTCCGACAGCCTCAGCCTCTTGCTCTGTTCTCTCATGTTTTTCCTTCGACTTTGAGTAATATTTCCCTCCGCCCCTTCCCCGCCTGAGTTGAGAATGATCAGGGCTGTGATTGGCCAGTAGCAGAGACTCATCCTTTCCCATTGGTTCCCAGATACGTCGATCACGGACCTTTCAGTGACTCGTGTGGGAGTTCCCTTTCTTAAGACATGGAGGGGAAAAGCTTTGGCCAGGCGAAATGAAGGTAAGAAAAATGATCTATCCCTCCTTTAAACAAAGTAGAAGGGGGACCAAACTATTACATGCCTGAAGTTTTAGGTTGTTTATAAAAGTGGGGCAGAATGTGTCAACGTGTCTTTGGATAATATGACTTGAAGTCAACATTGTCTTTATGATGAATTTTTATGTGCAGTTATAGAAGCCTGTTTCCATCCGTCTATTCAGATACCTGTTTGTGTTTTGGGTTCAAGATAAATATTTAACTACATATACAGTATTTTTGCTTGTCAAATAACGGGATGCTAACGTTACTTGATGAATAGCATTTTATGTTTGTGCGCGCGTTACGTGTGTGTGTGTGTGTGTGTGTGTGTGCGCGCACGCGTTGCCTGAGTGCTCGAGTCTTTCAAATAGCCGTCCCTGCAGGCTATTCCAGGACAGACCAACATGTTGTAATATTCTAGATATTCAATGTAGAAGAGTCATCTCCCTGTATCCTAATTATTCAAGTTGGTCTGGATTCAGAGCCTCCCCGATCTCTGTCTCAGTTGCTATGGAAACCCCTCTACCCCATGTCTCTCTATCTATATTTATAGTAGCCTATATTTGCCAGAGGTAGGGCTAAATGGGGCCCTCTGCTCATGAAACTCCATGTAATATTTCACAGAGCAGTGACATGCATTAACTAAATCTCCTGTTTCCCAGACACTTACACCTCCATTCTGCACCCAAAGTATGAAGTATGTATCCATTTGCAGGGACTTGAAACTGTCTTGAGAAGTGATACAACAACAATTCACCTCTTCCCACCAAAGTCGGCCTCTATGGTTTGTTGCCCGTTGTCTGTATGCCCATCCCTCAAGCTGAGCTGGTTTGAGGGCCTATGATTTAGAAACATACATGTAGTGCCATCTGGTTCATGTAACTGCTTTGGACAGGTGCTCTCAGCAGCAGAGGGCCAATTTCCCAACTAGAAGGAATGATACTGATGTGGTTATAGTCTTGTTGGACTATAAGTCTACTATAAGTCAGTGCAGAAATGTCCTTCAAGGGACCTGACACATACATTCTTTTTAACCATCACATAATCACAGAAACACATTGAGTCAACGTTATTTATCCTTTGTACCATCGTCTCAAGTTTAGAAAGCAGTCATATTTAACCTCTGTGTTAGAGGAAATGTTGAGTGGAGTGTGTATGTGTTTGGCTTTGAGTTATTCAGTCAGGATTTTCTCTCAAGGTTTCTGAGAGTGTAGATTTTTCATTATCTAATAATCAGTTGGCAGAATGAAATACAGCTGAGAATGTTTGGGCTGGTGGTGATGACACCTTTTGCAGTTTAGTTTTTATCAGTTAAGTCAGACTTTGAATCACAAATCACAAATTTGTCTTTGTCTCTTGTACAGCACGCAACACCCTTGTTGCAGTAATTTCTGACATGACACTTAAAATCAGGAGACTGATACAGGAGATGGACGTCCCAGATGTAATTGTGGCTTATATTTCTCTTGCAAGAGGACACACCAACCAAGCAACAAAAAGTGCAGCAGATGGATGTGTGGCGAGTTCTTCTTCAAGGCATCTTTTATACATACATTGACAACACCTGGTACACAATACATCAAGTCGTCTGACATGAAGTCCCTTTTCTGATTGGCATGCAGAAATAGTCTCTTCTGGCGTCTCCTTTTGAGGTCTCACCTTGACCTCCTACTGACCAAAGGAATCAGAATCAAAATCAATTTTATTGGCCGAGTATGCATACACATACAAGGAATTTGTTTTGTTTTTTATTTTCACTTGATCTCCATACTTACATAAAAGTAGACTAACAACAAAGAGCAGACTAACAAGACTAGGAGAACATAGGCATTTTTCCTAAAACCTGAGACAGTAGTGCAAATATATATATACATATAGCTGAGTGAAAAATATGCAGAAATATTGCAGAGTATTCAGAATATGTGCGGATAAATACAATATAATATACAGTATATACAAGACAAGAGGTAGGTGGATATGGAAGTATACACAGTATACATAGTATGCATGGTTTGTGCTGGCAGATGATATTTACATTGTAACTGTGGTGTGTATATAAACAATGAGGTATGTAATAATATGAGAATACATTATTACAGGTGAATGATTGTTACTGGGTTATTTCACTGGATAAGTGTTCATCAGAGTGACAGCCTGAGGGAAGAAACTGTTCATGTGTCTGGTTGTTTTGGTGTGCAGTGCTCTGTAGCGCCTACCAGAGGGGAGAAGTTGGAATATATTGTGTCCAGGGTATGATGGATCTGCAGCGATGTTTCCTGCCCGATTCCTGACTCTGAATGGAGAGCAGTTCTGCACCGATGATTCTTTCTGCAGTCCTAACTGTCGTAGTCTCTCTCTGTCCTGTTTGGTGGCTGATCCAAACCACACCATGATAGATGTGCAGAGAACAGACTGAATAGTGGCGGTGTAAAATTGTATCAGCAACTCGTTAGGCAGGTTGAACTTCCTAAGCTGGCACAGGAAGGTTTCCACAGTAGACACTGTGCTGTTCAGAATGGAGAGGGGGTGCAGAGCGGGGGGGCTCCTCCTGAAGTCCACTATCATCTCCACCATTTTGAGCATGTTCAGCTCCAGGTTGTTCTGACTGCACCAGAGGGCCAGATGTTCCACCTCTCGTCTGTATGCTGACTTGTCACCATCCCGGATGAGGCCGGTGACTGTTGTGTCATCTGCAAACTTCAGGAGTTTGACAGATGGGTCCCTTGAGGTGCAGTCATTGGTATAGAGAGAGAAGAGCAGTGGTGAGAGCACACACCCCTGGGGGGCGCCAGTGCTGATTGTCCGGGTGCTGGATGTGATGCTCCCCAGCCTCACCTACTGCTTCCTGTCCGTCAGGAAGTTAAGAATGTGTGCAGCCATGAACTAAAAACAGAAATTGTGAATTTCCCCACTGTGGGATGAATAAAGGTTTATCTTATCTTATCTTATCTTAAATATACCAAACAATGTCAACTTAACCCTGCTCTCTACTTTCAGTGAGCTAACTTGAAACACAGCAAAATGAAGTGCAAGGATTCTGAAATTTCCATCACAACCTCAATTCAGATAAGGAAAAGACCAACAGAGAAGTGATCCTTCTTCCAAGGTGGGCAGGCATGCAATGGATGTCATGTGTTCAGAACAGAATCAAAGCTAAACCACAGTGACACATAATTGACCCCAAGGAGAAACTATGTTTTTGCAGCAGAAGAAAATTTTTAATAATTTGGACAAAACATGCAATTATTAAACTGTAATGGCAAAAGAAAGAAATGCAGGATGATGTAAGCATCAATGATCAATGCTACTCACTTTTTAAACTAAATTAAAAGTATGTTTCTGTTATGTTCTTGTGTAAGAATTAATGTAGTGACAAATTAAAGGGAAAGACAGCATGCAGTGTGTTAGTAAGGTGGTGTTCCATCACCAACCCTTCACAGAAGCAAGCCTCCTTGTCATATTTTCCAAGTGGAACACTCTTGAAAAATATGAAAAGCAAAACATGAAGTTGAACTTGAAACTTGAAGTTGGTTTTCCAGACTCAACACTTTGCTCCAAAGTCTCTCATAGTTCAGCTGGGTTGAGATCTGATAACTGAAGGGCGCAGCAGATGATTTACATAATTTTCATTCTCATCAAAGCAATCTGCAATTCACATTTTTCCTTTAATTTGCAAATTGTCTGTATATTTATAAAATGTAGGAATTACAGGAATTTACATTAAATTAGTGGAATACTCCAGGCCAGGACTGAAACTAGAGTTTTACATCTGATCATACATCTTGATAGTTGAGAGGTCTTTTCCATGTTGTTGGAATGAAAGAAAGTGTAGTTGCCGAATGGCAAATATATATATATATATATATATATGTATGAAATATATATATATAATATATGAAATATATATAATATGCAGACAGAAACTGAGATTAAACACATGGAAGATTTTGTAGTTTTGTCTGTTTAGGCTTAAGGTAGTCATTTAATTAAGTTTGCAATAATATAATTTTCATGATTAAATAATAAAAGACGACTTGTTATGACCAACGGGAATGTCAAAAACTAAAAAACTATCAAAACTACAAAAATCTCATGGGAAAAAAAACAGCAAAATTTTCCTTAAATTAACCCTAACATGCTTTTTTCAAGAAGATTGTGGTTTTGAGTGTTGTTGATCAATGTGTCTACAAGCTTCTTGTGGAGCATGTCAGGTAGGAACACAAAAGGAAGCGACAACCTGCTCAACAGTGATCCAGTTTCCTTTATTAAATGATACTGTCATGGTGTTTAATCACGCATTTTCTTCTTTCTGCAGGTCTGCGGTCTGTCAGAGTGTGAGTAGTAGGGCAGGAGCATGGCTGGCGGTGAGCACACACATCCATCAACTCAGATCAATAATGTTCATAAACATCTGGTTTGTTGCTTGGCTTGCTGTTTCAAACAGAGGTCAACCTCTTCTCAAACACACGCAGAAAGCTCTATTTGTTCATGAGTCTTCCAGTCCAGCTGGCTATGTCTTTCTGTTAGAAATTAGTTTTCTCTAGTTTTCTCTTGGACCTCAGTTCTTAAGCTTTCTGTAGATGTAGTTCTACAGGTTATAGCAGGAGAACATAACATAAAGTACACAGTGCATGATGTTGAATTGTCACATTTACCTCAACAATTATAAATGTCAAAATTAGTATTGTGTTGTGCATGTGCATTTTCTTGTGCTGGCTTATAAAGTGTTTGTCCTGATTAAGTCTTGCAAAAATTCTGGATCTTTGGGCTGGAATTGGGCTAATTTGGTTTGTTGAATTTTCTTAAATTGTTCCAACTATTCTCAGTTTAATAATACTAGATAATTGATTGGAAGTTTGAATGTGTGTGAATTCTAAATATGAAGATTGGTCTTATTCACTTTATTCTGAAATTCAGGTGCATATTATTCATAAGATAAGATAAGATAAGATATTCCTTTAATCATCCCTCAGTGGGGAAATTCAAATTGTCCAGCAGCAAAGACAACAGAGCAGTTAAATAGTGAAGGTACTGAACAATATAAACAGAGAGGTATTAGTATTAACAAATTTACAAGAGAAACTCTTTACAAATTTGCATGAAATATATGAATGAGACCAAGTATATACACTATGTACAGGAATACATTATGGGCAGGAGAATTAAATATGAAAAATATTAAATATGAAATTTTACACATGGAATTGAAGAAATATTGCACAGTGAATGGAATGTAGATTTAGAGCACCCCAAAAGACCTCAGTCTCCTGAGCAGATAGAGTCTGCTCTGACCTTTCCTGTATATTGCATTGGTGTTATGAGTCCAGTCCAGTCTGTTGTTGAGGTGAACACCCAGGTACTTATAAGATGTCACCATCTCAATGTCCATTCCCTGGATGTTCACTGGTGTTGGAGGGGAGTGGATGCGCCTGTGGAAATCCACCACCAGTTCTTTGGTTTTCCCTGTGTTGATCTGGAGGTGGTTCCGCTGGCACCAGTCCACAAAGTCCTGTGTCAGTTCTCTGTATTCCCTGTGATGAGGACGATGATGGCAGAGTCATCAGAGAACTTCTGCAGGTGACAGGTTGATGTGTTGTATGAGAAGTCTGCAGTGTAGAGGCTGAAGAGGAACAGAGCCAGTACCATTCCCTGTGGGGCCCCTGTACTGCAGACAACTGTGTCGGACACACAGTCCTGTGTCCTCACATACTGTGGACGGTTGGTGAGGTAGTCCAGAACCCAGGATGTGAGGTGCAGGTCCACCCCTGTGTTCTCCAGCTTGTCCCCCAGAAGTGCTGGCTGGATGGTGTTGAACACACTGGAGAAATCAAAGAACATGATTCTCACAGTGCTGCCAAGTTTCTCCAGATGAGAGAGGGCTCTGTGCTGGAGGAAGATGACAGCATTGTCCACCCTGATGCCAGGTTTGTAGGCAAACTGAAGTGGGCCTATTGATGCACCTACCAGGGGGCAGAGATGAGCAAGGACCAGCTGCTCCAGGGTCTTCGTCAGGTGGGATGTTAATGCCACCGGCCTGTAGCTGCTGAGGTCCTTGGGGTGCAGAGTCTTGGGGACAGGTACCACGCAGGATGTCTTCCACAGCTGTGGCACCCTCCCCAGCTTCAGGCTCAGGTTGAAGATATGCTCACCTAGGTTGTCAGGAGGGTCAGGTTGGAGCAGGGGGGCTGTGTGCTGGTAGGTGAGTGGATTGAGCTGATGAGGTGAGAGGTGGGGGGTGGCTGTGAGCTGAGAGTTGCAGGAGGGGAGGTGGGGGTGGAGCAGTCCACTTGAGGTGTCGATGAGGGGGGTTGCAGCAGGGAGGGCTGGGCCGGAGGAAGGGCAGATGACTGATCAAATCTGTTGAAGAATAAGTCATTCGCCCACTTCCGGTCCCCTGGGAGTCAGGCTCCTTGTGGCCAGAGATGGTTTTAAGGCCTCTCCAGACTCTGCTGATATTGTTTTGCTGCAGCTGTTCCTCCATCTTCCTTCTGTAGCTGTTCTTCCCCTCTCTGATCTTCCTTCTCGGCTCCCTCTGCACAGTCTTCAGCTCCTCCTTATTTCCTGATTTAAAGACCCTCTTCTTCTCCTTAAGGAGAGCCTTTATGTCCAGAATAATCCAAGGTTTATTGTTGGAAAAACACCAAGTCACCACCAGTCAACATCAAACACCCAGTCCTGGTGGGTATAATGTTCTTCACACAAAAGTTTATGTAGTCTGTGATGCAGTGAGACTGTTGATGTCATCCCTGTGAGAATCGCAGAGTTCCTCCCACACCGTTGTGTTGAAACAGTCCTTGAGAGCCTTGTCAGTCTCGTGGCACCATATCCTCAATGTGCGGGACACAGCTGGCTGCCTGTGTACCAGAGGTTTGTGCACACATGCACACAGGTTGTGGTCTGATCTTCCCAGGGGAGGAAGGGGTGATGAGGTATGCCTCCTTGATGTTGGCATAACACAAGTCCAGTATTTTATTTGTCTGTGGTGCAGCATGTGACGTACTGAGTGAAGGTGGGCAGAGTGGAGGATGGAGAGGCATGGTTGAAGTCCCTAGAGAGGAGAAGGAGGGCCTGAGGATGTTGGGTCTGCAGCCGGCCCATGACAGAGTGGATGATGTCACAGGCCGCATCAGTGTTAGCAGAGGGGGGAATATACGCAGCTATCGCGATAACATGCAAGAACTCCCGAGGCAGATAGCAGGCCTCATGCTAACGGCTAAGAGTTCAATGTCCTTACAGAAGAGTTGCTCCTTAATAGTGATGTGCCCAGAGTTACACCATCTATCATTCACAAACACTGCCTCCTCCTTTCTTCTTACCGCTCTCCTTCATCCTGTCCACCCGCAGTAGTTTAAATCCGTGTAGTGTGACGATCGTGTCCGGGGTCCACGGGGTCAGCCATGTTTCCATGAACACCATGATGCTGCACTTCCGGTACTCCCTCTGGTGTCGGGTCAGCGCCGCTAACTCGTCCATCTTATTGGGGAAAAAATCTGACATTCCCCATGGTGATGGACGGGAGGACCGGTCTGTATCTTCTCCTCCTGTTGCGGTGCTGGGCTCCGGCACGGCTCCCCTTGTCTTCTCCTCTTTACCTCTCGGGGAACCTCGGGCCTCTCATCTGGCAGCACCGCTGTGTTGTGGAGCGCCAACAGCTGACCCCGACTGTAAACAATAGGGCCTCAGCTGCACCTGGGGGCCCAGACGCGGACATAACATTGTAAAAGTACAAGAAAAATGCCAGCTCAAACACAGTCACTGTGGTGGACTGGGAATTCAGAAACATAAGCCCATGTAAAAGAATGTCAAAGAATAAAAAAGAAGATGAAGAAAGAAATGAAAAAGCTCAACGGAGAGCGACAGCTGCTGTAACAGGCTACTACTAGTTCACAGTTCATCACAGTGTATATATATATAAAAAAAACACACACACACACAAAGTAAATCTTTAGAGAGTAAGTGGAGAGTTGGTGATATTCTGTGTGGGTTCATCACTAGGAGTGACCCCTTTCACAAAAAGAAGTCTTGTGAGCCATTGTTAATACAACAGTTTTGATTATCTGGACTTTGCCAATGGAATTTGAACAAAGTGCTTCAAAATATTTAGAGACACACCGACAACAACACAGACATGTCTGTGAATGAGTTGGAGTCCAGTTGTCCCATGGGACTGTTGAGTAACCCTAAAATCTATGCCTGAACCTTTGTTTTTTTCTGTGTTGCAGCATTCCTCGATGGTAAGGATGCTCACTCTGTCTTGAAGCGTTTCCCTCGAGCCAATGGCTTCCTGGAGGAGTTGAGACAGGGGAACATTGAGAGAGAGTGTGGTGAGGAGAGCTGCAGCTTCGAAGAGGCCAATGAAGTGTTTGAGAACAAAGAGAGAACAGTGAGTTACTACACAGGCAGATGATGCCACAGCAAGGGCGCTCACAATCTCCATCAATTCATGAAATCATGAAATCATCATGAAATTAGTGCATTGACTGTGGAGTAGAGACAGTGGCCATGTAATAATACTATTCTATGTTTGTATTATGAGATAACTGCGGTAAAAGAAAACAAAACAAAACAGGGTGTAGCTTTTATTATGCTTTTATTATGAGCTAGTATGTTTAAATGTACAGTAGGGCTGCACTATTAATCAAAATGCGATCATGATCTCAATTCAGGCCTCATCAGCTCATTTTTATGTGACAATGATTCTGCCGTGTTTGTGCACGTGATAAACTGGGCAGAGGAAGTGGAGGCAAGGACACTGATTCAAATAAATGTGTCATGTGTGAGTGAGTGAGTAAAATGCAGCGTAAGAAAAAGTTTTTTAGGAACAACAAACGTGTCAAAGTAGGAAACCCAATGATGAGTGTGGAAGAGCAATGAAACTCTGTAAAGAGTTGTGCAGGCACCAGATTCAGAGATGATGAGAATCAAAAGCTCATTTGTTTTCATGAAATTCAATTCAATTCATGAAATATCAGTGAATGCTAAGAAGACAAAACAATTTATTATTAATAATAATAATAATAATACAGTTTAAATCACAATTATTATATTATTATTATTATGATGATGATTATTATTATTATTGCCCAAGTCAGCTGAAAATATGACTCTGGTCACCCAGAAAAACATATTAGATATATAAGAGATAAATGCTTCGTAAAACAACTGCTACTCAGTGCCTTCCCACAACTGTTCTTGATGTTGTGCTCTCTTTGACACTTACATTAAGTGCAGTCAAGCAGTCAAGGCAGAAATATGACAAACATCAAATATAAAAAATATCAAAATATCATTTTTTGAGGCCATAGCAGATTTATGGTCAAGCTTAACTATGGAACCACACATAAGTCTGACAGTCTTGTTTTTAATTAGTAATAGTTTTAGTTCAGATTACTATTGCTACCTTTGTACCTAGCATCCACACTACTCTGCCATTTTAGAACCCCTAAAACAGAGAGTTTTGGAACAGCTGCTGACCCCGTTTTAGTTTGAAAACTTGTGGACTGAGTTGTAGTCTGGACTGATGGAAACAGAGACTTTTGGAAACGATGACACAAACACCCACATTTGCTTATCGATAGGGTCTTATCAGTCATAACATGTTCTTCCCTAGTTCGTCAAACCTCTATCACCTGACCCTTTTTCTGAAGAAATCAAAACACGTCAGATTATATATATCTATAAACCTTGACTATCAGTGGTTAATTCAACATAGCTAAAGCTTTTCAGGTGTTGTTTAGTTACATTACATTTTAAACCTAGAAACCATAGAAACATTTTATAAAAGTATTCTTGAAACTAGCTTTTCATTCAACTATATTTGTTCTTTACCAGTAGCTAATGACTGTACTGTTGCAGACAATATGGATTGCAATAAATATTTCTGATGAAAAAAAAATGTCCCAAGAAAATAATGGTCACCATTTTGACCAGAATTGTGCAGCCCCAATGTACACAGAAACAGAGGGGGGAATGAAACCATTCTAGTCTGGAGGGATAAGCTTCCGTGGTAACTTAGTTCAGATGCATTTACGTATTTATTTATGTATTTAACTTACTGAAATAAGGTTTAAGTGGTTTAACTGATAATTTGATCTGGTTTTGTAAAACAGTTCTATGGTTACCGTAAAAATATCACATTTCTCCCCCACCCTGACTTTAGTGTCAGTTTTAGGTGTAGTCTGACTTTGAATTAGACACAGGGCTCAAAATGAATTGAAGTTCAAAAAATGTACAATATTTCCTACGTGCTTCCCAGATGGAGTTTTGGAAAACTCGCAGCATCTACACAGTGAGCAGTAACAGCGAGGGGCGCTCTGAGCGTGCTGACACTGTCTACATGGTGGTTCCTCTGCTGGCTGTGGCCCTACTCATCATCATCGGCCTCTTCCTCCTTTGGAGGTGCCAACTTCAAAAGGCCACTCGCCGACGACCAGCCTACACCCAGAACCGCTACCTGGCCAACAACCGGAGCACCCGCAGCCTGCCACGCATTCTGGTTCACCGGGAAACAACAGTGCATACCGAGAGCTCGCACCAGGAGTCTAGCTCGCGTCCAACAGTGGTAGTGAGTGGTTCTGAGAGAGTAGGAGGTTCCCATTTGAACTCCCATGTACTCCACCAGCAGAACACTCGCACCCTCTATGTCCAGGACTCCTCCCTGTCAGTGGCCTCACGGCTGTCTGGTGCCACGCCACCTCCATCTTATGAAGAGGTGACAGGACAGCTTGAAAGCAGTGGTGATGAGACCTCAGCACCTTCATACAGCGACCCTCCGCCCAAATATGAGGAGATCATAAAGAAATGAAATGGAGGAAAAAATTACGCTGCAATGGCTGTTGCTCCCCTACATTGTCAAGGAGGTCAAGGCTGGCAAAAAAACATTTTCTGCCTCAGTTGGTACTGATGGCTGTGGATTGCTAAAACCCATATTGTAATTCCCATTTTTTGACACCATATAATACCTTTGTTTCACTCAAAGATGCAACATGAAGCCATTCACCGCTATTCAGTATGTGTAACATCCAGGATTATTGTTCATAGTTTACCCTAACACCTTTCAATGGCAGACTTTGTCCGTGGTGCAGCCACAGCGGCACAAAATGTACAGCAAGATGCTGGAGAGGATTTGGTGAGCAGGATGCTCACTAATCCACAGGCTAAAAATGCAGGCAGGTTTCTGTGCACCGGCACTGTGGGATTGAGGTGCCATGCTACAGCTGGGCTTTTACACTTGCTGGACAATCACTATGACTGTGAGGTTTCCTTGCCAACAGGCTGGCACTGTGTCTTATCTGACAGTGTACACCTGTCTCTATGACTCTTTGAACTGTACATACATGGTCAAGGGTAGAAATATTGGGACTCTGAGCCAAAATTGTTGTTTAGTTGGAAGTTCTCATGGTTTATTGATGTTTTAAATCATTTACAAGTTTGGTTTTCACAGATATAATGAAAAGTAAAGCACGTCTGGAGGTATGATTAAAAAGCACTTTGAACATCTCAACTTTAAAGGTAATCAATAGCCAATTGAGCTCAGCTTAATCTTCTCATGCTTTATCTGTGTTCCACTTCAGATAATTTATCTGCAAACAAGTTCACTTCCACCTCCACACTTGTTGTATGCGCAAATCTCTGCATTTATTTAGTGACTGAAAACTCCTCCACCCAGACAGATTTCCTCACCACCATGTGCTATGTCGACAGTCATTTAGCTCTCATGATCCTCAGATAAGACAGCCTGAAATAGTATTTCGTAATTTAAAAATATGCCTCTGGAAGAAAACGGGTGCTGGCCATGGCCTTATGGTGATGGCAGAGAGGACAGAAAGATGATGTGGGGCCAAGTACTCCACTCTGTTTACTCTTTGGTTATGTGTTATATGTGTGTGGACTGATTCTCATGAGGTCACAAAGTTCTTAGTCATAATCTCCTCAGCTCTGTGCCATAGAGAGGCAAGTTTATTGCCAAATGTACATTGTTTTAATACTTACCATTCGTGCTACCTTACTATGACCACCAGTCTTAACAGCTTTACCATCTACCTGTGGACCAAACTGATATATGCTATGTGCAAGCCGATTTCTTGCTGCAGGAGCTTTGTATTAATATTTAAACCAGGGACACCTTTTCTATACAACCTTCCCAATTCTTGTATATTGTCAGCCTGGATTAGTACATCCGTTGTTGTCTTGATTAGTCGACTAGTTAATCGACAAAAAATTAATCTACAACAGTTAAGAAGATAATCAATGTGTTTATGATCAAGGTAGTTATGTAGGTCATTTTTAAGCAAAACTGCCAAATACTTGCTTGTTACACTTTCTTCATTGTGAAGATTTTGGAATATCTTTGGGTTTTGGGCCGTTCTATAGAATAATTTATCATAAAAATATTCAGTAGCAGCAAGTGTAAATACATCAGTCTGTCCTTCAAAGCTGAACAGTAGTATTACTCACCATCAAAACAGACAGTCTGACACAGTGAGAAGAATCAGTATCTTTTTGTTATAGTTTCAACACCATCATCTCCTATAGTCCCGACCTTCTCTATAAGCAACTTTCCTGATAGTGACATAATATATGGGACAAGGAGAACAGCTGCGAAACAATCATATATGAGACTGTTGTGAAATGGGGCAAATCAAAGGAAGATACAGTTCAAGGACAAGATATAATTCTCTAGCAAGATGATCCACATAAATACAAAGACATACATTCACACATGCACAATCACAGTTGTGTATATGGACTATATGTATTTGATTCCATGTACTGTATGTGTGTAGGTGAACACATACACATTCATGCATGCTCACAAAGAGCACAAACAGCAGTCGCAGCTTTACACTCCATAGTATGAGTCAGTATAGCACCTTTAATGCAGTTGCAGAATGGACTGAAATGTGAGTCCCTCAGTCCTACTGTTATATCACAACTTTGGTAATAGTTGTTACATTTTTACATTGTGCAGTTTGTGTAGTAGTATAATTGTGTGGCCACTAGATACTAGATGTGTAATGATACAGTCAACTCACAATTGTTTGATGGATGATACAGGGCTCACGATTCAATACACTCACAATATAATCAGAAGTGTAAGAGTGAAAAAAGCCGAGGTCTCAGAGTTCTTATTTATTTCTTTTTAGGCAAGATGAGTGACAAATGTCTGAGCTTTTGTTGAAAAGCCATTACTGAACTACGAAACACCTGATTTGGCCAGGCTGCAAAACCTAGGTTTAACATTTTTACAGAATCTCATCTATGATTTTCCATAGGAAAATTACATATTTTTATGTCTTGGCTGGAGGCATTATGTTTTCGGGTTGTCCGTCTGCCTGTATGTCTATCCGTCCATCCCATTCTTGTGAACGCAATAGCTCAGGAATGCCTTCAGGGAATTTCTTAAAATGTGGCACAAACATCTACTCAGACTGATTAGATTTTGGTCAATGATCAAAGTTACTGTGACCTTACAAATATGTTTTTGGCCATAACTCACACACTGGACTTCACAGAAATCTCTAATAGTATAAAATAATGAAGTGATGATGTTTTATATCCAAAAGGTCAATGATCAACTTCAGTGTGACATCATAATGTTCTGCAAAAACACCCTTTCTGTCCATTTTTCAACACCGTAACTCAGGTACAGAAGGGGAGATTGTGACCATTTTTCATATTTGGTCAGATGCTGAATTGGTGACACTAATCTTGGGTGCCCACCTTGAGATTGTGGTGATTGTATAGATCTTCTGTGCTGCTAGGTTGAAGATGTGTGTGAAGCATCCATGTTTTACTGTTTGGAGCTTCGTTGCAGCAACATCTACATTTGAAGCATTGTCTGCTGTCATGGCTACAACTTTGTGATCTATCAGAATCAGCTTTATTGACTAAGCATATGAACACATAAAAAGGAATTTGACTTTGTGTTTTGTTTCTCTCAATGAACTTATACACTAAGAGACATACAAGAGACAGTCCACCACAAGCTCATTTTTTATTTGCTGATATTGAGCTTCAGGTGATGTGACAAAGCTCTCTGTACTCCTCTGTTAAATTCCTCTTTAAATGAAAGTGAAAATTAATTATGTGTATTATAATAATTATGTAATGAATTATCAATCAATATATATATATCAATATAGTGATAACCTCAGTTTTGCCAAAAATGCACGTATTACATTCCTTCAAAGTGCTAACTATATATTGCACTGTATTTTATGAGTCTGGACAGATGTTAATTTAAACTATAACTTGACTGGTTGGTGAAGGCACGCAACCGTGAGGTGGTATTCTAATTGAAATTGAGACCTTTCACAGTTCACAATATCTCCTTCTGTTGCAACTGAGGTTGATGATGCGGGCTGTGGTAGTTATGTAGTCAGGGGTAGACAGAGAGGTCTGGCTGTCTGTAGTTATTGTGACAGGACATTCTATAATGCTGACAGATGTTTAGAGCTGTGTTGGGAAATGAAAATAGAGACCAGGTTTCTCTGGATGTAGTGTTTGGTTGCGGCCTAACATTTCTGGAGAAGAAGTGACCATTCATTCCACCAAAAAATGAATTGGATAAATACTAGGTAAGGAGTTTCATTCAGAGGAAAGAGGTTGTCTTGTGTAATTAAGACTGTTCAAGGCCCATTCCAGTTGTTGTTTTTGTACCTGCAGGTTCTAGACAATTAGAAATCAGGTTCTTATCATTTTTGCCGGCCAGTTTCATATTCCAGCTGTACAGTTTTTTTAATTTGCCATACTGTCTAATTCAATTCTAGCACTTTTTCAAATCATCAGATTCTTCACATTTTGGCTTCAAACTGCATTACCATGCAATGATATATATAACCTTGACAAAACTTCATGTTTGCTGTAATAGATTAAACAATATAAGCAAGTTTCAAAAGTCTGCTAAATCATATTGTACAGAAATGGATGGAAGCAGTGTGCCAAATAATCAATCAATTGGTTCCTAACATCAGTCACAACAAAACAATATTTTCCATCCTATATGCAGCAAAAAGAACCCTAGGAAATATTATAACCTGTTAAACTGTAGCATCGGAACCAGCCCAATACTTGCAGTTGTCTTGAAATCAGTTTGATCCCACCTGACATGATATAAAACTCAACCTGACCAGTAGACTGATCAAATTTGCGAGCTGGCTGTTGGGCAGTACAGGAAAAAAACTGTTGGGGTGCACACCAGGGAACTAAATAAATGTTTACAAAGTAAAAACACAATGACATATATGGATTGCCCAGGCAGAAGCCATGTTTCAGTAAATTATTTTACTTGTGCTTCCCCCTCAGACCAACTTGAAGGCACAGACAACCCTGACTGCTTTTCTGACATCAGTGAGCTGAAAGTCACAGTTTATACGCTGAGATCATTTTGTTAGAATAGATCAGATCTCCAAACCCTGGAGATCTGATCTATTTTTTGTTTTCAGATTTAAGGACTGTACGTTGTCCATTAAATAAATAAGGACATTAGGAATCAATGTAATTTTTAAAATATAGGGAGGAGGAGCAAAACCATGCATTATTATTTTACCTATATTAACTTTATAATTTACAGAATTACAGCCAGCTCAGGTATCCATACCAGCAGCTGCAGCAGCACCAGTATAGGCTTCATCTGCTGCCTGTTCACTGTGTGTTGCATTTCATTTGTTGCTCTTCCATTTTCTGTATTTGAACATGAAAATAAAATTTACAATATATATAAATACAAAATAATAAGCACAACTTTGAAACCCTCTCAAAGAAAGTACATTAAAAATCTACAACAACAGCAGCATGGTTTGCAAAATGGTTTGTCTGGTGTAAAGTATACATGATTCATTCATAAAACATGCAGACCAGTATGGTTTTGTTGTAATTTAAACATGAAGTGCTTCTGTTGTTAAATGTAAAATGAATGTGTGTGGCTGAAAAACAAATAATATTCTCAAGCAAGATGAGTTGTGTCTGTGCTGTAGCGAGGCACCAACACCACCATGGTTGCAAGCTCCATTCCCTTTAGGCTATTCCCCACATTCACCAAAAGTCCCAAAGTCACACATTCATTCAGTGCTTCTTTTATATTTTGTAGAGGTAGGTTTACATGTTTATTGCATATTAGTGGAGTTTTACCTCACCACGTCTGATAAGGTGCACTTACAGTTTTCCGCCAGTGGCTTATTTTTGTATTCTATTGTAAGTTCTTCACTGCCTTTCCTATACCTGCAACTGTTAGAGATTGGGCCTTTGTTTAACCACATTCCAAGAAGTATCCATGGTTTGAAAAATAATAAATGATGGATTTTATTATGTGTTTCACATAAATCGAATTGTCTTTCCACCAAATGGATGTATTGTATATGTAAATATAAGTGTACTACTCTCTTGTAATACTTTCACTTTGTCTTTTTCTAAACTTAAATTAATATCAAACTTGTATATTTACAGATATTTTTCAGCCAAAGTTGTGTGGATGAAATTTTGTACTTTACAAACCGTAGACTTTTGTGCTGTCTGTACAGGCCACAGCTTCACCAGCTCCAGTACACATTCCACAGAGACGAGTGAGGAAGTCAATCTTTTTATATCCTCCCCTGCACTGCTGCTTTCCTGCCCTGCCTCTAAGCTCAAGAGGAACTGTTTTGGAAATCTAAAAGTACTGACGTAGCATATTGCAACATGATGCTTCTGAAGTGTCTCCGACTGTATAGTTTACTTCACTGCAAGCTATTTTAGATGCAACAAAGAATGAATATGTGTGGTAAGGTCAGGACTCCCTCAGGAACCGCAGAAATAGATGTCTTGTGTCCTTAACTGGGATTCAACCTATGACTTTTCCGTCAGTTAAACCACTCTGACACTATGACTGCCCTCCTCTAATAAGTGGCCAGCCTGTAGCTTCATCATGAAAAGCTGTGTCCCATGCACAGGGGGTAATCAAAAGAACAGAAACTCCTTAGAGTACAATACTATCCAAATCTTGTGGTCAGTACTAACACTATGATGGTGTGTGTGTGTGTGTCTGTGTGAGAGTGAGTGGGGGGAGGGAGGGTGGATGTATGCATTCTTATGTTTTTATGTGTGATATGTGGGCTGATATGCCAAAACAGCAGCATATACTCATCTACTGAGCTCTCTGTTGTCTTCCTTTATATTCTGAATAACATATCCACCAATTCTTATTGTGAAATCAAGACAAATCAGTGCTTTTAGGAGTAATTTACTATACACTTATTTTGTAGTTCCTTCCTCCTTATTCTGAATCTCAAGCTACAGTTTTCTTAGCTGATGCTTAGCTTTGTCATTTACCTGGATGAATATAAGGCCCCATGTCCATGTACAAGAGGGTTATCTGACCCCGTGTGTGTGTGTGTGTATGTGCTGCTGTCAGAGAGGTGTTTAACATCTCGACATTCCTGATGCTGTTTACCATCTCCAACACTCCTGACGTTGTTTTTGCAGATGAAGGCAGAGGAGACATTTTAATGCTAGAAATAGGTTGTGTTTTCCACCTGTATTGATGGTGTTATAACTGGCAGGTTTACCAAAAAATAAAGCTTGAGAGCTGGTGAAATTCAGTTCCATCTCAGCTGTACCAGGTAGCATGGCTGTGTGGTACAGGCAGTGTTTTCTTTACCTTGTTATTCTGAGTGTCAAAGAATGTAAACCTTTGTAAACGTTTGAATCCTGTAGACAACTGTAATGTAATTGGTGGATTCAAATAAAGCATTTTTGAACAGTGTCTGTGCTAAAAGTATGTCCACCTCCATATGAAAGTAATTGTCATCTCTCTGTACTACACATACACTACAACTACTGTATATACAGTCTATATTAGTATATAATATGTATCTATTTTGTGGTAGTGCACATAAATGAAAATGAAACCAGTTGATGTTATGATTTTTAACACTGGGTGACGTATGCTTGCCTCCATTGATTGCATGATTGAGGCAGTTTGTCCAGGTGGAGTGAACTGCAATGACAATTTACTGGAGATCTGGGTATTATCAGTGTTGAAGTGGATGATGTTTTTGAGGTGGAGCATGTAGAAAATGAAGAGAGTATAAAGGATGAACTGTTGTAGGCCTGTGAAATATGACTTCAGCCAGGAAAGGGCAGTAGCAGTAATGGGAGGATTTAAAGCAGGAGAGAGGAATAGTGTCATTGCAATGCAGATTCAGCATTCACATTATTGTCCTTAGTGCAAACCTTTTATACTTTTGGAAACATAAAGGTTTTTTTTCAACATTTTTTCACAGTGTAAGTAAATGGAATCTTCAAATCCTCTTTAAATCTGCTCTCCTTTGAAATGCTACTAGTCCTGCATACTTCCAGCTACAGACCTAATTTGAACTTTATAGGGTTCACAAGACTTTCAACTATTAGATTTAATATTTAATTTAATATTTATAATAATTTTTGAATTAACACAGATTTGGTAACACAGCTAATGTTGATTAGATCATCAATCTTCCATCATAGTATTCCTTTGTTCTGACTGATGTTAAGCTGTTTGCAGGTGGACCTCTGTTATTTTCAACTGTTAATAAATTAAAACCTTGAGCTATTCCAAGTTTAATTCACTATTCAAACTTACTTCTGTCTCTCTCTCTCTCTCTCTCTCTCTCTCACACACACACACACACACACACACATAGAAGCACACATATGACACACATGCAAACAGTTTCTATATTTTCAATCTACTTTTACTACAGCTTTACCACCACCACACCACTATTAATGCTACTACTACTAGTATTAGTACTACACCTACACCCTTTACAACAACAATAACAACTACTGCTACTAAAAATAACATTATTTGTATATTTGAATTTGTGCATATGTATTTGCTTTACAGTAAAAACACATAATAAAAGCAAATAAAATTCAGGGCATTAAAATGTTAACAGATGAATAAATTAATTAAAAATAATTACCACAATACCATCAGTTAAGAAACCCCATACAATACACTGAGTTCACTTGTCTAAAATCCTCAGGCAGGGAGTTGCACAGCTGAGGGGCCCAGACAGCAAAAGCCTTTGGTGACAAGTCATGATTTTGGAACTATTAGTAGGGCCCTGTCAGCGATCTGGCTTATAAGGAGATACCAAATCACAGATGTAGGCAGGAGCCAGACCATTCAAAGCTTTAAAAACAAGCAGTAATGTTGTAGGGAGAGAATTCACAAGGGAAAAACACTGAAAGCACAAGGCTACCAATTAAGACAGAACAATCTGGCACAGGGGTTTGGTCAGAGCCAGGCTTATATAGGGATTGATTGATTGATTGATGATGATTGAAACCAAGTGTGCCTCATCAGCCAGATCTCAGGGACCGTGTGAGTGTCAACCAGCCATGCCTCCAGCCACACACACTGAACAGAAAGTGGAAAAAAGACAAAAACAACACACCAAACACAATAGTTTATAGTAATACAGTTTTGTACTAACTAACTAACTAACTAACTAACTCTTTGGATGTTGCGCCTGCTGATACAGAATAAAGTGCATTGCAATAGTCAAGTCTGGAGGAGTTGAAAGCATGGACGGCCTTTTTTAAGTGAGAGGAAAGGAATGATCTGACATTAGTTCTTTAAGAGAAGCAAGGGAGGGCGGTTTATCCTTTTCCCATTTCCACTCTGTCTTCCTGCATTATCTTTTTAAACTCCTTGAATCTTCGTTAAACCATGGCAGAGAAGAATGTTTGGGGTTTTTTGGGGTTTTTTTAACATCTGATTGGAGCTATAGAATAGATAGATATACTTTATTTGTCCCAAACTGGGAAATTCTTTAGTTGTAGCAGCTACATTTGAAACAACACAACACAGCACAACACATAACACATTAAACAACAAGGTTACATGACATAAAACAACATACAGTGCAACAGTCCAACATACAGTGCAACAAACAAGTATCCAAAAACCACTAATCCTATGAATAATAATGTAGAGGTAGATGTAATGTGCAAGATAAAGCGAAATGTTGTGCAAAGAACATCAAGTGACCAGATCTAGTGCAAACAGATCAGAAACTATCAGTAAACTACAGCATTGTGAGTCCAGTGTTTTCTCTGCCAGACTGAGCTGCAGAGTTAAACAGTCTTATTGCTTGTGGCAGGAAAGATTTCCTGTATCTGTCCTTGTGACAGCTAAGCTGAATCAGTCTGTTGGAGAACGAGCTCTGCTGTCTGTCCAGCAGCTGGTGGAGAGGGTGGTCGTGGTTATCCAGAATGGATAACAGTTTGTCCAGTGTCCTCCTCTCCAACACAGCCTCAAAGGTGTCTGGTTTGCAGCCAATAACTGAACCAGCCTTTAATCATTTTATTGAGTCTGTTTGTGTTTCCCGCTCCGATGCTGCTTCCCCAGCAGACTACAGCAAAGTACAAGGCACTGGCCACGACTGACTGGTAGAATATTTCCAACTTTCTGCTGCACACACTGAAGGATCTCAGCTTCCTCAGGAAAAAGAGTCTGCTCATCTTCTTCTTATATACAGCTTCGGTGCTGGTCTTCCAGTCCAGCTTGTTGTCAATGTGGTACTTGTAGTCCTCCACCATGTCCACCTCCTCTCCCAGGATACACAGGGGCTGTGTTGGCGTCCTCTTCCTCCTGAAATCGATCACTGTCTCCTTGGTCATGGCCACGTTCAGGTGCAGGTGATTTCTCCTGGACCACAACCACAAAATAATCTACCAGCGACCTGTTCTCCCCCTCCTGCCCGTCCTTTATACACCCAACCACTGCAGAAGGGCAGTGTTAGGGCACTCCAAGTGGTGCACTGTGTTGTCTGCTCTAAATCAGTGTTTATTTAATGATGCACAGCTAATCCACTCACATTTTTACAGAGGAAAGTTAATGGGAAAAGAAATAACTGTCATGCATATGGGATTGTGTCAATCAGGTGGGCTCAACTCACTGTCAGTAAATTTGATTTACTGAAAGGATATTGGCAAGGTCCACTGTCTCAAAGAGCCAGAGGAATTTCAGTTCCTCAACTCCTTTGGTTTCTTCTCTTATTTAGTGATGAGTTTTGGATTCTAGAATGCACCAGTGACATTCCAGCGCCTAATGAATATGGTTCAGAATATGTCTGTGCTGGACAACTGTGCTGTATACCTTAATGATGTAGTAATTTACATCAATAGATGGTAAGATCTTGTCTACTGCATCAGTAACTTGTTTAATCATCTGTGTGATGTGCATCTGACAGTTAACTTGGCAAAGTGTGTTTGCAAAGGCTACTGTCACCTAACTTGGGATGATAGTGGGGCAAGGGCGGGTGTATCCAGTGGAAGCAAAGATGACTGCAATTGAGCAATATCCAGTGCCCACTACCAAGAAGGCGCTTGTGTGTGTTGATAACATTTCTTCACTCCTTGTGTTGCCCAAACCACAGATTGATGAAATGGTTTATGTTCTTAGAATCATACTGTTTGGATATTTGCCACATTAAAGTCTCAGAAAGTATTGCAGCTGATGCTTTGTCAAGAACACTTTGTTCTTGAGTTGCTTACTGTTTTCTGTGTTGTCTTCCTGGTTTTCCATCTTTTCCCCTCTCTGTTGTTCTAAAAGTTGCTTCTCCAGGTGCCAAGATTAGTAGGTTATAGGCTGGGCATTGGTTGGCAGGCTATAGTATTTTCAACATTATTGAAAATACCCCAACATTATTTAATACTTATATTTCATTATTTCCCAATAAGCAGGTAGTAAATAGCTGGTTCCTTCTTTACACATACATTACAGGGAAATAACACTAAGTTAACGCAGTTTGTAATCTGCAGGTTCCTTAACTTCCAACGTGGTTCTTTCAGGCCGCTAAATTGAAGTGAGTTGTTGCAGCATCACCTTCAACTGCAGACTAGTAAATTGAAGTAGTAGTTTTACTTTAAACACTAGATGGCACTCATGTGCTGAACACCAGCTAGCTGACACAGGACCCTGCTCTTGAAGTTGATAAGTGAGGCAGAATCAATTGGCATTTTAAAGAGGCTGTAATCTTGACAACACACAGACTGGCAGAGTGAACACATGGGAAACACGACAACAAATATAAACTTCACACTTTTTTTTATGTATAAATTACTGTTTTGATGCATGCAGGCATATACATGCCGACAAATTTACACATTACAACTTTGTGTGGAAATCGTTTTGAATTTTTAAAGTGCTGTAGGCACTGTTGTTTACAGGAGAATGGTAATCTCTCAGTATCACTTTTCAGATGCATACAGTAACAGACAACAGTTTACAACCATTGTCACGACAAACACTTTTCATTTTTCTGTATTTCTCCATCAAACCTGTATCAAATTAAATCTCCTCATTCTGGTTTTGGTGGTTTGAGTTACGGCTACAATTGTACATGTCGAGAGGGTAGGAAAACAAGATATAGCACACACACACACACACACACACACACACACACACACACACCAAGTTACCCTCTGGAATTTTCAGATAACAATATTTTTCAAACTCAGGTGGTGAATATCGTGCATCAAGAGTGCTGCCACCTCATTTGCCCTTCAAGCCTCTATCATGCAACATGTAACACCAAACAAGATTGTCCCCAAAGCTGTTATAAGCACTTGGCTCTGGTGAGGACAAATATTGACCTAAAAACATAATATTGCTGTCAATAAGTGTGTGATGATTTCAGATATAAAAAGACAGTTTAATTTCAAGATAGTGTAAAGTGCAAAGACAGCCAAGGAAAAGAAAGACATACTGTGTCTTTAGGCTTTGCTTAAACAAAAACTAAATTATCTTTCATTCAGACAGACTGGGAAATTTAATCAAAACTGTATGAATAACAGTCCTGTTCTCTCCTCTCCTCTCCCTGTATCCTTTACAAGCAGTACAACATACGTCAGCATGTGAGCAGGAGGCCTTTTGATGTAGGAGAATGCTCAATATGCCATATCATTTTTCAGCTGGGTGCATTAGCAGTATTATATATACATATATACACACACACACACACACACAAACACAGACATACACACACACACACGCTCTATATGTACACTCTGTCTCGAAAATATTTATATGTTGTTTTGCAGTAATTGTAACCACCTTACCTTATTTTTCCCTTCTCCCCAACTTATTGTACAGTGATATTATATGATTTTTTTTTTACAAAGGTAAAATATGAGACAGTTGTAGAAGAAGTAAAAGCTGAAAGACCCTGAAAAGCATTCTGATTAAAGTGAAACCCTCCATTAAAAAAACAAACAACTAAATTGTGTGCTCAAAACTAAAATTGTATGCTCAATATGCACTCCACATATTTCACTGCTAGAGGTGTTTGATCCTTAATGTAATAATCTTGATGGATTAAGTTAAGTGACCCATTTATATGGGTTGATTATGAGTTCTCTGATTGTGTCCACTTCATGATGACAGGCCTCCTATGAAATATACTGTATATCTGCATATCACACCACTGTTACTGTAGTAACAGTACTACTGTACTGGTGAAATAAATAAAAAGTGTCATGAATCCATGGTTTTCATACTGTACATTCATATACCAATATTAGCATGCCTATTACATAGAAAGTACGCAGGCAGATATTGCTGTACTAATATTTAGTCTCGCTGGAAAGACAACAATATCCTATCAAGCTGTGCTGGGGCTGAAGGCACTGTGTTTTCATTAACAGCTTGAACCAGCAAGCACATTACAGCACAGCCTCTGTCAAATATGCCAAATGACTGCCTGCCAAGGCTTCCAGCAGGAATTCTGTTTTCAAAATCAAATTCCTCACTGTTCCTCCAACTTCTGCAGTCATGTAAAAGTCACTTTATTTGTTCAGATGTCTGAGTCATTATTAAATCAAAGACAAAAGGGACTCAGGGCTCAGGTTTCAGATACATGTATATATCTCCTGTTTGGGGGTGCCAAACTCTTGCAACAAGTCTCGAACAAAGGAACTATTGTTGGGAAACATAGTGGAATTTGGCACTAAACATGCCCCCTAAAAACTGAACATACAAAAGCCACATATAAGCAGTAGCCTTTTTAGTACGATTCATCAAGTTAATTGGCTCTGTTTAAATAATTGGACGGAAATAAAGCAGTGTGAACAGCAGATCATTAGTTGGCTTAATTTGCCCATGCACTTGAAGAGACAGAAGCTGAAGCTATACAGCCCTTCACTAAACACAACTCAACATTTGATGATGCCTTTATAAACACAGTAAGCGATATGATGCTTTGTTTTGTTTTTTCACACTGACTGCAAAATATCTCTATTAGTAAGATGACACAGGATGAGGTTGAAATATCAAGGGAAAGCAAATAAACATAAGATAAGATCAGATAAGATCAGATATTGCTTTAATCATCCCTCAGTGGGGAAATTCACATTGTCCAGCAGCAAAGACGATAGGGCAGTTAAATAGTATAGTCAATAAACAATATAAACAGAGAGGTATTAGTATTAACAGATTTACATGAGAATATATGATATAATATATATCAAAATGTGACCAAGTATATACACAATTGACAGGAATACACTATGGACAGGAGAATTAATTATGAAAAATATAAAATATGAAATATTGCACACATACATGCCCTTCAGTGATGTGATGACATAACAAAGATGAAAGAAGATAAAACCTGGAGTCATAGCATGAGCAAGACTCACATTGCAGATTCCCTTTTCTGTAAAGTTTATTTTAAATTGTTCATTCTGCTTTTTGAAGATGCAACATTGCTTGATTTCGCTTGATTCTCAGGTGTTTTCACCACTTGGGAGCAGAAGAACTACTTTAAAACACAACACTGACATATCACCATTTGAAGTCGATTTGGAAGATGTATTTTTAAAGATTGTGTATTTACACATCCAGCAGACACAGATGAAAACCCAGGTTCAAAAGTTTTTCACTATTCAGTCAAACAGCCAAACACAGTTCATTCTGTGGTCTGTTGTTCTTCTATGTTACTCTGTGTATTTCATTCATTAAGTCTATTAAAACTGTGTGACATAGGGATCACAGTAATATCATTCAGAGTATTGCAGCACAAGATGCATGTTTTTTGTCCTATCTCTATCTATTGTCATTACTTATTGTATGCAGTCAACTGCCAGCAATTTATTATCATTTGTTGTTATTTCTTTGTTACCTAACATGTTAACATAAATACACACAATAGAAACATTAAAGTGCTGCATGATCTGTTGTCATCAATTTGAATTTCCCACATGGTGATGATGTGCTTCTGATACAGGATGTTGCCAAAACTGTCCAATCAATGGATTACCTGTCAGTCTTATAATTTCATGTGTACTCCTCTGAGTTTGGTAGGAAAAAGTCAATGAGAACATGAAGGGGACCAGAACTAAAGGGCAACAATGTATAATTATTACCATTGGTCCAGACCAAATTAACCTTCCAAATTAACATTCAATCTCATCTAGTCTGATGGAAATATCTGACTCTTTAGCTGCTAAATGCTCCACTATGTTCAACAGCTAGTTGCTAACTGTGTCTGTCTGTCATTTTTGCTAAGTAGGTCATGTAAAGTGGGTTTATCATAGCTTTTTAGCTACTAAAATAAATAGGCTGTTGAGAAGAGTTTTTGTGTGCCAGAAAATAAAAGAAAAACAAAACAAAACAAAGAGTAAATAATGCTAAATAAGCCTGAAACTAAGACTTAAACTTAAACCTCACACCACAAAGCTGTAGTGACTTGGCAATACTGTTTCATACTGTACGACCATCAATGACTTCATTTTCATCTCTTCAAACCACAGATAAATGTGAATTCCCCACTGTGGGACGAATAAAGGTTTATCTTATCTTATAAGAGTAAATAATTATACTTTTTGGATGTCGATTAGATTTCAAAATGAGTGGGGATAGCGTAAATAGTACCAAGTTGAAACGCTCATCCTCAAACGCTCATGTGCTGAGGTTGATTGGAAATTGATTGATAAGCAAAAACACAAACTCTTTTGGCTAGTGTGCCTTGATCATGAGGCCAAAACGATATGCACACACGCTCACATATACACGTACATACCACATATTTAATGATAATCAGGCAGCCATATCTGCTAATAGCTGGATTCTGCATCTTTCTCTCATATCCTTTAAGCCTTAACACAAAACCAAATCCTTGTTCCTTCCGTCTTCTCCTCTATGGATGTATAGTACTGCTTCACAGTTCCTCAGAACTCCAAGCCCCCTCTCTCCCCACCTCTCTTCCTCTCAGCTTCCCTCTACTGTCATTAGAAAGTGTCCTCCAGCCTCTGACACATATTGAGTATGTGTCTACATCTCTCCCTGGTATTCCCTCCTCTTCCAGCCCCCAGTTTCTGTAAAATATCTGCAAATAGCTGGATTCTATTCAAAGATAAAAAGATGGCCAATATGATTTACTACTGCTGGAAATATCGGAGAGCTTCCCCACAATCTGAAATTTTTAGTACATCATTTAAAGGCATAAACATTTGACAAATGATCTCAAATGCAAAATCCACTTTCCCTCCCTAAAGGACTGATAGCAAAAAAGTCAAAGAAATGAAGATTGAAATGAAGTCCCTGAAAATGTCTCTACATTTTAGAGACATTAAATGGTGAGTAAATGTCAAATAATACTTTTGGAAAGCTTTTTGGAATATGAACTTTCATTTCACTGGACTGGAGTGACCCACACCAATGCCAAGAGATAGTAAAACCATTATCAAGTAATAGTATGACAAAATAAGCTTTATGCTATAAGAAAAGTGAAGTGATAGCTGAATACAGTTATTTACAGTATATCCAGTCATTTTTCATAAACCTAAAAACTTGATTACGTTCTCAAATTGTGTAGACATAGATGCAGAAATGGAATTCAGTTATCTGAGCCTATATTCTCTACAGAATGCTTCTCCATGAACCATTAACTTCCTGTGGCACTGATGGTGTAGATGAAGGCCAATTGTGCAGTATTATTTACTTTAATTTTTTTTTTTTTTTTTTTAATCTTTTATGTATTATGTCATGATGTCAATATTGTTAAAAGTGGAATTGACCATGATTTTCTGACAGAATTTTTAGCAGAGGAGGTAACATTGTAGAGACACTGAAGAATGTGAATCAAAATATACTGAGCAAGAGATTGGGATACATTAGAGTAAGGATTTGTACCACAAAATAATTTTTAAAATCCTGTTTATTTTCAAGTTTCTTAAAATATGAAATTCTTATTCTTTGTACTGATTTCACAATGAATTACACATAAATAAGTTCAACATCAATGCACACACTTTGATGACAACTGATCACAAATTATTTCTCTGTTCGAGCTGTTTGGATAATTAAAACATTTATCATGTGCAGTCTTGTGGCTTCAGCTGACTGCCTCCTCGTTGCCACAACAGTAAGACACCTGTGAATAAATTCACTGTGCACCTGTGTCTGCAGCATTTGAGACTGTGTGTACTGATAGGGCCTTATTGCAGAATATACTTGAGATGGGTATTATTTCTGATGTGTGAATGGGACGTCATTCGTGTCTGTTTGTTGTCCTGCATCACAGTGAGATTCATGGCAGTCTGGGAAGGGAGCAGTGCTGACTTTGCAAATAGAAAGGTCTTACAGAGGGCAGAATTTGTCTGGGAAAGAGAGGAGCTAAGTCTTCTCAGACCTGATCTGGGTGTAGAGGACAAACATCTGTGAAGGAACTCTTGCAAGACGATTAAATTTTGAGTGAAAAAGGTTCAGGAGACCTAGGTGTATATAAGTATTTATCATTTATAGACCCACAAGATGTACTATATGTCTAAATAAGGTTATTCTTCATTTATCCATATATATGGGAGGATTCTATTGGTTAGGGGATCCTAAACAAGAAACTATGCTCACCTAAATTAACCTATCGTACAATACATACTAATCGTGGACGACCTGAAAGTTTGTTCAGTATATCTCTCAAGGTTGGTCTCTGAGAACACAGACAGCCCAGTCTGCTCTATCAGGACAGATGCACTGCACCAGCCATCACTAGGAGACAGAGAACTGAAGTATTGCTTTGAAAGAGACAGGTTTGGACAGGTGGAGGTGTACTCCTCAACTGGGGTGTTTGTGGAGTAAATACAAGGCAGAGTTAAGAACTGCTAGCATGGTTATAGAGCACACAGTTGTGTAATGTGATGACAGACCCAAAAGAGTTAGGAAGGTTCAACCCATATTTACACTGATGTGAATACATTTGAAAAAGCTTTTTTCCCCTATTCATGCACAGCTTTGGGAAAATGCAGTTAATAAATTTGTGATGTCTTGCTGAAAAAAAACCTGGCTGAGAAAACTAAGCTTCTGTAAAAACACTGATTGGTGGCAATCTTCATAGACTTTTAGTGACCTCTCATTTTACATACTTTACTTTATATAGATGTTGTTATTGACTTGTATTTTATTGGAGCTGAATCATTTCGGGGAAAACAGTAAATATCACTAAATATATTTACCTTTACTTCTGTATCTCCTTTCAGAAAGAAAGACACAAATGAACAGTGCCTGTTTTTGCCCCTGGCATGTCTGGCAGTTCAATATTCATCTTGTAACACAGCAGTCCACTTTGAGAATAGGATAGTTTTGCTCTGTAGACAGAGCTAAATGTTATTCATTTGAGACTGTTTGATTAGTCATAACAAAGAAGCTTTGCTAGCTTTCATTTTCTATCAAGAAATACCCGTAAATGTTGGGGTGTCATGCTGGGGTTTAATATGTCCGTGTAATTGAAACACCTGGTTGGGGACATTTGTTGGATCCCCCTCTCTTACTGCTCTAATTTCCTGTTGTCTCTCTATTGATACCTATTTAATACAAGCAAAAATGACCTAAAATGAAAAGAAATACATACATTCTTTCAGATGTCGTTTGGTTAATATAGTCTATGATATTATTTTGGATATTTCGCAGTTTTGCGGATGTTAAGCTTTTACCAAGTGATCTGAAAACAAAGGGTGTACAGAATCTTTTCTGAAATATAAAAAGCATTGGAACACAGCTGGTTGTTGCAGACACTCTGCTGACCAGGGTCAGAAACACAAGATTTTTACATTTCACTGTAGCTGTGGCATTGCAGTGGATGTTAGTGACAAAGTTTCTATGGTTACAGACCTGATACAGCAGAGCTCACCAATTAGTAGACTGTCCTTAGGTCCCGACAAAAAGGGTTTTATCCACATAGCACCACACAGCTTTTACATTAAAGTAATAAGCCTAAATTTTTTTCAAGGTTTTTTTTTGCATGCACATCTTAGCAAGCTAAACAGAGCTGTTTGGGTGCTTTTTGCTGTCCAGTTGTGTGTTCTTTAAATGTCACTACAGCAAAATATAGTATGTAGGAATTTGATTGTTTGTTTGTGGAAGTTTTAAAAAGTAGCAATTTGAAGTATCACTAAGCGGTATCTGAGCATAACAGTAATACTGATTTCTAATTGGTTGAGTGAGATGATTGACAAGCCGTGTACCGGTGAAGAAGGAAATGTGCAGGTAATCCGAAGGTGCTTGACGTTTCTTTTTTGTTTGTTTTGTTTTTTATGCTGCTGATTAAACCAGTCATGACAAGACGGACTGTGTGAGATTCTGTTTAGGCAAACGTGTAGTTTTCCTTTGGACTTTCAACACGACGGTCTGTGTGAGAACTTTTTCTACGTTTCCAGCAGCTGGAGACATTTCAGCGTGATATGTTGGATAATTGTTCAAGTGTAATTTTAGCTGTTTGAGTAAACTAACGCGTTCATTAGCAAAGTGAATGGACTGTTAGCCACAGTATAGCTAGCTCAGCTTTCTTAAAAAAGGGCTTCTTAGGACATTCTTTTAACAAGGAAACCCTGAAGATTCAGCAAACAGCGCAGTGAGTTTCAAGTCAACCTACAGAGTTCCTGCTACCGAGGAGAGCGCGTGAGGGAGCGGGACTCCTCCAACCTGCGAAACCCGCCATCTTCATCTTCACCGGAGAGCATGGACAGGAATTCACCACAGACTGAACTCAGAACTCTTCTTTAAGGTACCATATGTTTATTTTGTTTCCTCTTCGGAGTGAAGCGCCCATGAATATTGGGTCACTCCACTCACAGGCATTGCAACAGACCTGCAATATGGTTTAAAAAGATCTGCCGGCTAGTAGTGTGTGTTTGTGTAGGGTGTGAGTGTGAGAGTGGGCCCACTACTTCATTTGTTTTAAATGTACATGTAAAGGTAATCTTGAGTTGGTTCAAATTCATTCTCATTGAAGGGGAATATCGCTGTTTTTGGAGTTATTAACAGAAAGTAATTGGAATTTAAAGGAGATCAAGCTATAGATATTTTTGCTGTCATGTTCATTTATTTCGCTAATTTAATTTTCTAAGTAAACTAAGGAAATGTATTGTTTCTAAATGGATTCAAGTCTTATGAGTGATTCTTATGAGTGATTATTCATTTACTAAGTGTGTAAGAGATTTAGAAGTAAATAGTGTGTTTTAAAAGGTTTATTATAGGAGTAGCAGTCAAAATTTGATCAAAATCAAAAGTAAAGTACACTTAATTCATAGTTTGTAGTAACACAGTCTATTGGACTGTAATTAATGTTCATGTTGGGACTCAAAACTAAAGCAAACACTTTGATAGGTAAAAAACACAGTAAATTGAAGAACTCTGGGCCTTTCCCAGAATTTCTAGGGACAAAAGGGCCACATACTCTATCGATTTTCTGCTGATAATCTGTCCTTCATACATGACAGTGTCTTGCTCCCAGCCTGAATAGGACCATGATAATGCACTATGTTTAAATCTGTGCAGAAAAATAAACAGGTAGGATGTAAAACACGAGAAAACAGTAAATCAGTCAAGTCATGGGATTACAATGGTTAAGATCTCTCAGAAGACAGACTGCAGACTTAAGGAGTTTGGATTCTCATTCCATTATCTGTCCTTACAATGAGCAATGAGCTACACCCGACCATACGTTAACACTGGAGTAAATTGTTACAACTAACAAATTAATCAGTGTTGTGTCTTTAATAAACTTGGCCAAGCAGGAGAAATGATAGCTATCAGGAAGGAGAAAGGTACAACGAGGGCTTTTACACATCTTGTCCCTGGTGTAAAAAAAAAAAGTATTTACAAATTTAACAAATTTACACGAGATTATTTACAGATATACATGATATATGCATGGGAATATGAGTATGAGATATATGACCACTCCATACACTATGGACGATGAGACGAAAAATTAGATCTTGCATAGAAGAATTAAATATGAAATATTCAATATCAAATATGAAATATTGCACAGAATAAATATACAGACATGAAAAAAGAGTATTGCACAGATGTACAGACATAGTAGTGTATAGTCTATTGGGAGCAGTGCTGGTTGTACAGTCTGACAGCTGCAGGAAGAAAAGACCTGCGATATCGCTCCTTCACACACTTTGGGTGAAGCGGTCTACCACTTAAGAAGCTCTCCAGAGCTGTTAAAGTGTCCTGCAGGGGGTGGGAGTCACTCTCCAACATGGATGACTCTCTCCCACCACAAGCATCACTTGATT
Source organism: Holacanthus passer (assembly GCA_025331565.1). Taxonomy (NCBI): domain Eukaryota; kingdom Metazoa; phylum Chordata; class Actinopteri; family Pomacanthidae; genus Holacanthus; species Holacanthus passer. Next base: position 16,462,802 of record JAFREQ010000005.1, read on the forward strand.
GGCCTGGCTGGTAAACACAAGTATGCTGTTTTATTTAGTTAACTGCCATCACCTTGCAGGCTTTCTAGGTATTGAAACCATTTGGCAGGCACCAACAGAAGTTTCCAAATGCTACATTACAACTCACGCAAATCCATACTCAGTTGTTAAGCTCTTGAGGTTTGTCCTGTTTTCTGCAGTTTCTCACTTTCTCACTCAGAATCATTCTGTGATATGTTCTTAGTCCTCCGATGCATTGAGGTCTTACTTCCTCCTCTCTAAGACAGCTTGCAGAGTCTGTCTCTAATGAGACAGGTTCTCCAACCCTAACCCTAGAACTATTAAAGTGGAGGTCAGCTGGACTTTTAGTAACAAATATATTAACATCACCACTCGGCTGTCCGGCCCCACCCTCAATCCCCATGGTAATAACATACACTGAGAGCTTAAAAAAATATTATTGACTCTAAAGTCTAATTTTGAGGGGGCGAGGGGGGTCTGCGACGTGCTAAGGGATTGAGCTGGGATTGGGCTGATCTCCGCATATCGTAGGAATAATAACCTCAATGATCTTCTCGTCCACTCAAACCTAAACAGAGACACACAGAATAGGGAGGCGCTTCGAGGCTCAGAAATTGGTTTTATTCGTCTCTGCCACATTTTTAACCCCCGTGCAAAAGTTAGTTTTAACCTCGGGCAGGCCTTACAGCCCACAACTACTAATGCAGTTTATGCAATTAGATGTAAGGCCTGCCACAAACTGTATGTGGGGGAGACCAGACATGAGATAAACGTAAGAATAAAACAACACATCTACAAAATGAACAGTGGGAATGGCACGAGCAGCAGAGAGGAAATGGATTCATCGATTAAAGGCATTAGATCCAACCGGTCTTAATGAAAAATACTGGAGTTGAACCCATTTCCATTTGTTAATGTCAGTTTTTATGGTATTTAGCAGGAATACTAACCTCCTGCTTCCCCAGGGCCTCACTTTTACAGGATTTTATCAGGATTCTATGCGAGAAGGTAAAAAATGTACAAAACTTCCCCCTCCTTCTTTTTTAAAAATATAATAAATTCCTAAAAAAAAAAAAAAAATGTATTCGTTAATTTTTTTATATTTGATCACATTTTATAAAATTAGCTCATATTAATATATGTTCACATATTGTCATTTTAAACTTTCTTTTTATAAGATTTTCTAAGTAATTATTATTATGTGTGTGTGCATGTATATTTCAAGAACCTACACCAAGTCCAGTTTAGCCATATACCTAGATATTTATATTCTCTAACTCTTTCAACATTGATACTTTGCACAGTGGAAATTTTAAAAAGTGTCACCAATGGCCTTTGCTCTCACAAACAACATAAATTTTGTCTCATGAACATTCAATACAAGTTTAAAATCATTCAGTGCAGATTGTAAAATATTACAAGAGCGTTACGGGTTGTCCACAGTTAGCTGAGCAGAATGTGCAATGCAATATAAAATTGTGTCATTTGCACATAAATATGCTTGGCAATTTGTTAAGAGGAATAATGCTGTTAATATAAATAAAAAAAAACTTGCCCCTTGTGGTACACCCTTGGTTATCATTAAAAATTCAGAATGAGTAGGTCCCAAGATTACTGCCTGCTGCCTGTCAGACAGGTAATCCTGAAACCATTTAAAAGCATGTGAACTAAAACCAACATGATCTAAAACCTGTAAAAGTGATTCACAGTATCAAAAGCCTTGGAGAGGTCAGCAAAGATAGTAGCACAATGTTCTTTTACATCCAAGGCATTAACAGTGTCATTTACAATCAACGTTGTAGCAGAAACAGTGCTATGATTTGATCAAAAAAACAGACTGATGTAGGCTCAGAACAGAGTTTATGCTAAGAAATTTCATAAGTTGGAAGTTAACGAATGACTAAAATTTTTAGCTAAGCAAGACAGTTTTGATATGGATCTGTAGTTATTTGGGTCGCTCCTATCTCCACCTTTCCTTTGTGCAAGGGAGCAACAAGTGCAGTTTTCCAAGGTCTTGGAACAACACCTGTGGAAATGTAAAGATTGAAAATATGCATTATATGCTCAACAATGAATGGAGCAGAAAGATGAAAACAAGGATCCAGATTATCTTCACCTGTAGTGACTACACTGAGAGAGACAGGCTCTAGAACGAACTGTGCAACATCATTTGGAGAGGACACATATGAATTTGATTGATAAGAGACTGGGCAGTATTTCTAAGGGGGTGCCATTGACCACTTCTTCAAAAATGTGACCAGCACCTGCAAAGTGATTATTAAAGGCAGAATAGTTCCCAGAGTGATCATCTGTTAAAGAGCCATTAAGCCTGATATGAGTTGGTATAGACTCAACAGAATTGTTTTTTCTATATTTTACCACTGTCCAGAATTTGCTGGGTTAGAGTAAGAGCTAGTAATCAAGTTCATATAATAATCAGACTTAGCTTTTCTCACATTGCCAGCATCGACCACCTTCCAGGGCTCAGGATGTAGTGGAGTGAACCATGGGTTTAGATCCTAGTTGGATCCACTGGCCTCGGGGCAAGGGTCAGAGCAGCCAGAACAGCAGCACCAGTCGGGGCAGTACATGGGACGGTGAAGTTCATCTCCTGAGAAGATGGAGGTTTCAGCTGTGCAGATCCAAAACAATAGAATCTATCTGCCTCTCTGCATCCTGGATTTGGTAAAGTGTGGAAATCCTACCCTCCAGCACAATGTTCCTCTGTGCCAGATGAGCGCAACCCTCATAGTTGGAGAGGTGGAGAGGTTGAAGAGGTGAATGGAGCCATGATTTGTGAACTTATCTATTTGATAACTTCACTAAACATGTGATGTTTAGCAAAAGAGCCTCTGCTGGTTTATAAGGCTACAAATAACACATGCATGGGGAGAACTTTGTTGTACACAAAAAACTCAAAACCAATACATAATAGAAAATCCACAGATCCCAAGATACACGTCTTGTTCCTGGGGTCCTTGGGATTCGGGTCTTTCAACATCAGACCCCCTCACCCAGGCGACCCATCTGGGGTTGCTCAGGTCCATGGGCTTGCCTTCTATATCCAAAACCACCTTGTGGCTTTCTCTGCAGCTTCAGTGATTGTAGGTATGGCTCCCCTCTTTGCAGCTCCTGTTACTCCAAGTCTAGAGAGAGCTGTACAGATGGAGCACCCAGCAAACCCCTGGCAGCCCACTTCAATTGCCTCACAGTGAGCCCAACAGCCTTGGTCACTGCACTGCTCCACCAGCTCCTGGTATTTGACCAGTTTCCTCTCGTGAGCCTCCCCTATGTGTTCTTCCCAAGGCACAGTCAGCTCCCACATGATCGCCTGCTTGGTGGAGTCTGAGAAGATGAGGAAGACTGTGCAGAGTCTTGTGTGTGATGTGGTCAGGGAATTTTAGCTGTCTCCCAAGGTCCACTCTCAGCTGCCAGTCTGGGGCGGTGGAAATTCAGCTTGGTCTTGGTATGGTAGGGAACGGGGCTTCTCTCTAGCTTTGAGGAAAGGGATGGTTTTCTTCCTGGGGTGGTGTTTACTGGAATGAATGGCTGTGGTGACTGCTTCTGCAACTGCCCTGAGCACCTGGTCATGGCACCAGCGGTAATGTCTATCGGCCAAGGCTGTGGGACAGCTGCTGTGTTGGAGGGATCCTCTGCCAGCCCACAGAGGGCAGGAAAGTGTCTCACTCTTGCCCCATATGTGAAAGTTAGCCAGACTAGGTAAGGTGTCATAGACAGCTTGGACCAGGAAGCTGACGCTGTAAATATCAGCCCACCAGACATCCGACCAATTGATCCTTCGCAGCAGTGTGTTTTCTCTGCTCGTACCTCCTCGTACACCTGCACGCTCTTCCTCATGGAGGAGATGTTGTCGCTCCTTCCCTTTGGCTTTGGCAGTCTGGCAGTTTGGAAAGTAGCCCAGGCCTGACTGCCCTTTTGGCACTGTTCCCACCAGGGCCTTCTGCCTCAGTCATTCCTCTGCCACTTGCAACTCTCTGGCAGCACTCCACTTTCTGCCTGTATGGACCTTGATGCCAGCTGCTGCTACTTTGGGGCCCCTGGAGTCTCTATACTGCATGGCCTCTCTTGTTCATGTTACAACAAATTATTTTGCGTGGCCACTGAAGGGGAGCTGTAGGGTGTTGGTGGGCTCATACAGGGCAGCACTCCTTAAGCTCCTTGGCAAGCCAAGCCACTTTCGCAGATAGCTGCTGATCTTCTTCTCCAGGGCTTCCACTGTTGTCATGGGCACATTGTACAGTAGCAGGGGCCATAAAACCCTGGGAAGAATGGCGTGCTGGTAAATCCAGGCCTTGAAACGACCGGGCAACCCAGATTTGTCAACCTTGGTAAGCCAGGCCTCAAGATCACTGTTGGTTTTGTGGATGGCAGCTGTATCCTTCAAGCAGGTTGCTCTAACAGTGTTGGAATGGTGGTCTCAGAGATTGTGAAGCAGAACTTGTCCATGACTTTTCCTTTCTTCAATACCAGGGACCTTGACTTGATGGTTTGAAGCTCATCCTTGCCCAAGAGATGAGATTCTCAAGTCAAGTCAAGTGGTAGGGACAGATGATGATATTACAGTCAGATCGTCCATGAAGGCCCTGTTTGGTGGCTGGTGTACACCGGCCTTTGTCAGGGGTCCTCGGCACTCCGCCTCTGCTGACTTGACCACCATATTCATGGCAAGGGTGAATAGGATGACTAAGATGGTGCAGCCAGTTATAATTCCCTTCTCAAGCCTGTGCCACTCTGATATTGAGGACCAAGAAGTAACTCTCATCTGGAAGTTGTTATAGTAGTCCAGGATGAGGTTGTAGATTTCACTAGGGATGTGGTGGGGACTTCTACCAGCTTGTGAAGCATGGACCCATAGGCGTTGACAAGGTCCAGCCACAGGACCATCAGGTCTCCCTTGCCTTCTTTTGCTTCTCTCAGAAGTTGTATGACTGCCCCTGTATGCTCCAAGCAGCCAGGTCCCACCCTTCTGTACCGGTGTGTCAATGTAGTCATTCTTTAAGAGGAACTTTGACAGCTGCCATGACAAAATGCTGAACAATATCTTGCCTTCTGTGCTGAGCAGTGAGATGGTTGGAAACTGCTCAATGTCTTTAGAGTTCTCCACTTTGGGGGTCCAAAAACCCTTGGAACATCTCCACTGGCTGGGGACTCTGCCTCGCCACCAGATCACTCTCAAGATCTTCCGAAGTTGCTGGAGGAGTCTCGGACAATGTTTATCCACACTGTATGGTACCCACTGGGCCCAGGGACGGAGGCTGATTTTGCTGCCTTAATGACCTCCTGGACCTCACTCCAGCTTGGTTTCTTCATGTCAAGCTCAGTTGTTGGAGTTGCTGGTCTTATGAGGGCTTTGTTGTGGTCAAGTTCCTGGTCTCTTACTGTGTCACTCAGGGTGTGGCAAAGAAAGGTGTTGACATCGTCTGCTGAGCACTCAAGATGGTCGCTTCATTTATCACCAAGCAGTCTCCTAGTAAAGTGTCAGGGACCAAGCAGGAAGAGCAGGGACACAAGAGTAGTCTTCAAACTTAAGGGCTTTATTTAGCCAAATGGGATACAAAAAACAACGTTTGCAAAAGATTAAAATACATAAGCAAAGACAAAGTATCAACAAAATTACTAAATCTGGGCCCTTTAAATAAACTGAGGTCAATAAAACAATATGGCAACAGAAGTCTTAACTGAACAAACCTGACCTAGTGAATGACAAAAAAGTAGAGGTATATATACAGACAGGCTAGCCAACAGACAACCTTCTTAAGAGTTCTCAGCTCTGTTCCCTGTTTCTATGTGGCCAAATCTCTCAGACGCATAGCTGACAATGATAGTTGTCATTGCCTGCAGCTGTCTGTCTGCATCACCCTTAGCTGTTGTTTGTAGGTTGTTGCACACGTCTTCTTTGAACTGCTGCCACTCACTCTTGTTGTTTGCTGGAGGCCATTTGATCTGCTTCTGAACTACTCTGCATGGAGTCTTGGGTACAGGTGCATGGAGGTACTGAGCTCTGTGGGGTGAGTCCTGGCTGAGCTCCTCCTGCGTCCCACCGGGAACTGGTTCTGTGCTTTGCAGCTGTCTCTCCTTGTCAAAGCACTTCATTCTGGCCTGATGGTTTTTGGGGCCATGCAGATTCTTGCACTCTTTGTCACAGATGCAACTTGCATTCATCATCGTCTCGCCGTTCACAGCAAAGACCACTGGAAAGATTGGTCTGATGACATTAAGAGGCAACAGACAGGAGGTCATCCCAGCTCATGAGAGAATCAGCCTTGAAGGCCACATCGATGCCAGAACCCCCATCAGAGGAAGTTTGGCAATAATAGAGCAGCCCAGCACCACCTTACCTGGTGGAATCCTTGTTGATTGCTGTGGTGGTGATGGTGAAGTTTGCCTATGTGTTGACTATTGGAGAGCTGAGCTCACAGATCATCCGAGATGCTTATGCACTGCCGAACCTTTACGAAACTTTCTCAGCACTCTCTGGTTCAAAATGGTTCTTGGTGATGGACTTAAAGTCTGGATACTACCAGATTGAAATGGAAGAGGAGGATAAGGCCAAAACTGCCTTTGTTTATCCTCTGGGATTTTACAAATTCATTTGAATGCCACAAGGAATAACCAACGCACCCAGCACCTTTCAAAGCTTAATGGAGAGGTGTATGGGAGACCTTAACCTCAAAGAAGTCCTGGTATTCCTTGATGATTTGATTGTCTTCTCTGACTCCCTCAAAGAGCATGAAAAACGGTTCCAGCACATTCTCCAACACCGGAGGGAAAACGGTCTAAAGCTGTCCCCCAAGAAATGCGCACTCTTTCAGACCTCTTCTCCAAAAGAGAAGCCCACTGTTCAGGCAACTACCTAAATCCCAAAGAACCCTTTGCAGAGAGGTACACCTGACACCTGCCTGTCAAAAAGCTTTTGAGTGTATTAAAGAAAAGCTGACATTGTCTCCAGTACTGGGCTTTGCCAAATCCAAAGCCTCTATATGTTCTCCATACTGAGGCGAGCTCAAGCGGCTCGGGCGCTGCGTTATATCACGAGCAGGATGGTAAAATGCAAGTGATCGCTTACACCAGTAGGAGACTTACACCAAGTGAGACTAGGTATCCAGCCCATAAACTGGAGTTCCTCACGCTGAAGATAAGATAAGATAAGATGAACCTTTATTTGTCCCTCAGTGGGGAAATTTGCAAGTGTCAATTGTGTGTCAAGTGGTCAATTGTTGAGAAATTCATGATTATCTCTATGACAACACATTCACAGTAGTCACAGACAATAACCCACTAACATACATACTCACATCTGCCAGGTTGGATGCAGCCAGCTATCAATGGTTAGCAGCCCTATCCACCTTTGAGCTCCAGACAGTGTTTCGTTGGAGGAGGAAGAGCGTATCAAACAGCTTACTTCATGCCTTCTTTCAGCATCCCAAGAACATCTCAGGTTAAGTTCAGACACAGTTTCAGCTCCATGTCACCACCATCTTCTTGATGAGACAGATAACCACTTGCCTTCCATCACATTGGTTGAGTCCATTGCCATACATGCTGATGCTGTACCAGATGTGTATGGGGAAGAGGAATTGTCAGGGCAAGTAACAGCACCACTATTTTCTGATGACGAACTCAAAAAATATCCGGAAGCAGATCCAAATGATGACATGGGACATATGGGATGGGAGCAGACCCATGACTTAGTAAGGTCAAGGTTTTATTGGCCAAAAATGGCTACAGACATTGAAAACATTGTTAACATCAAGACTTCGTGGCCAGTGGAATTGGTCTGCATGGACTTTCTGTCTTTGGAACCAAATAGCAAGAATACCAAGGACATTTTGGTCAACACAGACCATTTGTACCTGTTGTATGCTGTTGTACCTGTTGTATGCTGTTGTACCTACCTGTGACCAAAAGGCCACAACTGTTGCAAAATGCCTTTGGGAACACTTCCTAGTGCACTATGGGTTCCCTGAACGCCTGCATAGTGACCAAGGCAGAGATTTTGAATCACGAGTCATTAAGGAACTGTGTACTATGACAGGTATCAAGAAGGGGCAGCCCAGTTGAGCAGTTCAACCATACCCTTCTTAGCATGTTAGGCACATTGAAGGATGAGCAAAAAGTTCAATGGAGTGACTATGTTAAATCACTTGCTTTCGCCTACAACTGTACAAAAAATGAGGTCACTAGTTACAGCCCTTATGAGTTGATGTTTGGCAGACAACTGCAGCTACCAGTGGACCTGGCTTTTGGATTGCCTGTAAGAGAAGGGCAACCAGCATCCCATTCCCAGTATGTCCGCAATTTAAGAGCTTGTCTGGAAGAGAGCTATTAAATTGCTCTGGAAAAAAAAATTGGCTGAGTGAAACAAACATCAGTTTGACAAGCGCATCAGAGAGTCTACCCTCCAAGTTGGAGACAGGGTCCTTGTCAGGAATGTCCGCCTGCGGAATAAACACAAATCAGCTGACAAATGGGAACACACTGTGTATCGTGTTCTCAGGCAAATGGAAGACCGACCTGTCTATACAGTTCAACCAGAAAGTGGAGATGGCCCCACTCGTACACTTCACAGGGATCTTTTGCTCCCATGTGGACACTTATCTGAGACTGAACAGGAAAACGAGGCAAACAAGCCAAAGCCTCCCTACTGGCTCAGGACCAGAAAAAGCTCTCCTCAGCCACAGGCACAGAATGACTCTGAGGATGACTATGTATCCTTTCAAGGAGAACCAATGATCCACACAGAAACAGTCATTTGAGTCTATGACAAAGACAAAAACCTGAACCCCCCCATTTTGAGGCCAGACAGAAATGACCAGACAGAACCCCAGATCGCTGAACCCCTACTGTCCTTTGCTGCAGGTGACAGAAGCAGGAACCAGAAGCTGATCCTGACAAGGCTGGCAGTGATCAGGAGTCCAATGATGCAGTAGAACAAACCAGTGAAGATGTTGCCTAATCTACTGCTGACATGTAACATGAAAGACCAAACGCCAGATGATAATGGTTCAAACACTGACTTGCATGACCAACAAACTGTGAGTGACACGAAAACTGACAAGACAACTACTGAGGAGACAAAAGCAGACGAGACGACTACTGAAAATACAGAAATAAGGAAATCTGACTAAAATCAGTTAAGATGGGCACCAGGCCGGTTTTCTTACCCACAGTGAGGTACACCTCTTATTTCCTTTGCTCAGAGATTCCTAGAAAGTTTTAATCAGGGAGATGTGAGCCGCTAAATGTTAAGACATAGAAAAATAACGATAGAAACAAGAAATATATCAGCTAAATCAGCTAAAGAAATGATGACAAGAAATGTTTACCAGTTTTGTTTACTGTTTGACCGTGTGTTGCTCCAGTGGTAAATGAGACGGGTGGAGTTTACTTTTATCGATGCTCCGGTGAGTTACAAAGCTACCTGGCATAGCGAACTGTTAGCTTGTGTAATGTAACTGATTCATTTCTGTTTGTATTGAGTTAAAATGAGCTAAAACCAGTTGGAGTAAATTCCTGAAGCACTGAATGTTTTTGAAATATTGTGTTTATATGTATTTTATTTAAGTTAACTCATTATAAGTGTATGTTAAAACAAACTTGTTGGTTTAATGTTTTTTGATAGTTGTTTATTTCATGTTAAATAGGACATGTTAAGAATATCTCTGTGAATTAAAAAATACAGAGCTATTTATTTTGTTGAGTAAAATACTCTCAAAAGTGCACTGATAAGCCTTAAAACACAATAGGGTTAAAACAGTATGAAAACAGTTAAGAATATAGACTATTATTATCATTGAAATAGATATAGAATATAAGTGCTTTGTGATGATTTATACTGATTGCTCTGTACTGTATGTGCAGACTGTTTTTTTCTTTTGACTGGAATAGAGGCTTGGATTAAGGTTCTACTGAAAGTGATGGCGAGCCAGACCCAGTGAGAACTTGAAGATGGAGGGTTGAAGATGTGCTCAACAATCCTGCACAGCTGGTCTGCTCAGGACTTCAGGAGCCTGGTGCTGATGCTGTCTAGACCCGCTGCCTTCCCTGCCTTGGTCTTCCTGAGCTGATTTCTGACCTGGGATGTTGTGAGGGTCAGGTTGGAACAGGGGGGCTGTGTGCTGATGGGTGGGGGTGGGTGGGTTGAGCTGACGAGGTGAGCAGTGGGGGGTGGCTGTGAGCAGAGAGTTGCAGGAGGGGAGGTGAGAGTGGAGTCATCCACTTGAGGTGTCGATGAGGGGGGTTGCAGCAGGGAGGGCTGGGCCGGGGGAAGGACAGATTAATAATCAAAGAATAAGAATAAGTTCAGATCATTTGCCCACCTCTGGTCCCCCACATGCTGGGAGTCAGGCTCCTTGTAGCCAGAGATGGTTTAAAGGCCTCTCCAGACTCCGCTGATGTTGTTTTGCTGCAGTTGTTCCTCTATCTTCCTCCTGCAACTGTTCTTCCCCTCTCTGATCTTTCTCCCCAGCTCCCTCTGCATAGCCTTCAACTCCTCCTTATTTCCTTACTTAAAGACCCTCTTCTTCTCCTTAAGGAAAGCCTTTATGCCAGGATTCATCCTGTTGGAAAAACACCGTACAGTCCTGGTGGGTACAGTGTTTTCCACACAAAAGTTTATATAGTCTGTGATGCAGTCAGTGAGACTGTTGATGTCGTCCCCGTGAGAATCGCAGAGTTCCTCCCACACTGTTGTGTTGAAACAGTCCTTCAGGGCCTCGTCAGCCTCGTCGGACCATCTCTTCACTGTGCGGGACACAGCTGGCTGCCTGTGTACCAGAGGTTTGTACACAGGCTGGAGATGAACCATTTTGTGGTCTGATCTTCCAGGGGAGGAAGGGGTGATGAGGTGTATGCCTCCTTGGTGTTGGCATACAAGTCCAATATTTTATTTGTCTGTGGTGCAGCATGTGACGTATTGTGTGAAGGTGGGCAGAGTGGAGGATGGAGAGGCATGATTGAAGTCCCTAGAGAGGAGAAGGAGGGCCTGAGGATGTTGGGTCTGCAGCCGGCCCGTGACAGAGTGGATGACATCACAGGCTGCATCAGTGTTAGCAGAGGGGGGAATATACGCAGCTATCACAATAACATGCAAGAATTCCCGAGGCAGATAATATGGCCTCATACTAACGGCTAACAGTTCAATGTCCTTACAGCAGAGTTGCTCCTTAATAGTGATGTGCCCAGAGTTACAGCATCTATCATTCACAAACACTGCCAGCCCTCCTCCTTTCCTCTTACTGCTCTCCTTCATCCTGTCCGCCCACAGTAGCTTAAATCCTTGTAATGTGACGATCTTGTCCAGGGTCCGCGGGGTCAGCCATGTCTCCATGAACATCATGATGCTGCACTCCCGGTATGTCCTCTGGTGTCGGGTCAGCGCCGCTAACTCATCCATCTTACTGGGGAGAGACCTTACATTCCCCATGGTAATGGACGAGAGGACCAGTCTGTATCTCCTCTTTACCTCTCGGGGAACCTCGGGCCTCTCCTCCGGCAGCACCACTGTGTTGCGGAGCGCCAACAGCTGATCCCGACTGTAAACAATAGGGCCTCGGCTGCACCCGGGGGCCCTGGACACGGACGTAAACATTGTAGAAAAAGAGTGAAAAATGCCAGTGTAACAGGGTCAATTATGCTATGCTATGTTATGCTATGCAACATGTGTTATACATTAGTTACTGTTATAATTACACAAAACCTGTGTAACCTGTGTTTAATTTATTTATAATTATTTCGGTTAATACCTGACAGGTTTGGCCTCTGAGTTAGTATGTGGAACCTTAATTTGAGTTTGTACCCCTATGTTCATGTTTAAGTGTGACACTGCCCTCTATAACTAGTGTTTTCGCGCCTTTACCTCTTCCCTTTTGTTGCTGATCTCCATGGGAGAGGTAAGCGGCCTTGCAGTTGTGGGAAATTTCTGTTTTAGCCTATGCTAATTGCATTTTTAAGTTTGCTGGACAGCTTAAACTTGTTATGAAGTGCTGTGATTTACTGAAGTGTATGTCTAGGGGCATGTTTTACCGTAACTCACTGACCGGAGGATTTTGTTGTAGGGGCATGTTTTTTACCGATTTAATGTGTTAGCCCTTTTGTTCATCTCCATGGGAGAGGGGCATGTTTTACCGTAACTCACTGACCGGAGGATTTTGTTGTATTTATGCTGCTTTCGTCAGGTATGCTATGCTCTGTTTTTTAACGATTTAATGTGTTAGCCCTTTTGTTCCTGATCTCCATGGGAGAGGGGCATGTTTTACCGTAACTCACTGACCGGAGGATTTTGTTGTATTTATGCTGCTTTCGTCAGGAGCTGTAAAAATTAAACGGAGACTGCCTCCAAAGATATGCACGTCTGAGCCTCTTCATCAAACACAACGCAGAGTCAGAAAAGACCGGTCACACCAGCTCAAACACAGTCACTTTGGTGGACATGTTGAACTGAGTATCCAGAAGCATAATCCTGTACAAGAAATGTCATAAAAAGAAATATATATAAAAGACTAAACTAGAAAGGAAAAAGCTCAACGGTGAGTGAGAGCTGCTGTAACAGGCAGCCACTAGAGCAGCGCCAAAAAAAGTGTCGATGTGCCCAGAGTTACACCATCTATCATTCACAAACACTGCCACCCCTCCTCCTTTCCTCTTACCGCTCTCCTTAGTCCTGTCCTGTCCTGTTCCACTCACTGAAAACTCCCATTGCTCAGAAATGTCAGGTCAAGGACTCCATCCAAACAAGTAGAGTGCAATACCTAAATGAATGATATGTGAGGGTCACATGAGTCATGTGCCCATTCATCATAGCCAAACAAAATGTATATCCAGCACACATCCAGGGACAGGTTTAAGCTTTTTTTTTTTTTTTTTTTTTACTTCATTTATGCAATGTGACAAGCTTAAAGGATATGTCTGGTTTTATTTTTCCACTCGTCAACAAATCCCATGAAAAGACTCAAACTAACATAAATTGATCTTACCAACAAAAACTGCTCTATGTATTATGTATTTAGAATCAGCCTGCTGCTGGAAAGATGCACTAAAGCCCCAAATGTGTATTGAAAAATAAATGTACTCCTCCTGGCTGAGGCCTGAAAACCATAGTAGTACTGTAGCAGAAAATTACTGGGGAGTACCACAGACAGGTTAAGAAAGCTGGAGAGAGTAGTATGAAATTGAATACTTTTCATTTTGTCTTTTCATGAGGTTTACAGTAATTCCAGCCTAATCTATTATTGACTATGTGCATGTTATTTTTCAATTAATTAGGCAAATAAATAGGACCTCAAATTCTTTTGTTTTTGGGTTAGCTCACTGGCTAACGTAACCCATGATCTGATCCACCAAAATTGTCCATATGTTACAAAAGTATTTGCTCTGTATTTCTGTGGCGAGGCTTATGAATTGTTAATGGTCTGAGGATTGGGCCTCCAACAATATGTTTACATGATTAAAATAATCATATTTTGTGAGTGTGTGTGTGTGTGTGTGTGTGAATAAGAGGCAAATTGTTAAAAGCTTTGGGCAAAAACACTATATTAATGCAGCCATTTTCCATTTACGCAATAAATAAGTAATAATGCTAATTTCCAGTCCCAAGAGCCTATATAGCATATGCCTTCTAGCCAAATGTTTTGCATCTTGTGAATTTCCCCACTGTGGGACGAATAAAGGTTTATCTTATCTTAGAAATACCAATCTGAAATCTTACTCATGGAAAATCAATTCAAACCTCATCTCAGTTACAGCTCAGATCACTGCATAAAAACGGATGTTTTGGTAAGGTATACATTAGCTTCTGCTTAATTTTGCACGGGTATCATGTAGCATAGTTTTATGACCCAGTTGCTGTCAGTTGTCAAGTTGTCAGTTGTATAATTTCTGAAAGGCTGCTAAAGATACAGAAACCAGGAAAAGAGGCATAGAGAGATGGTGATTGCCAAAGAAAATAGAGAGAAAATAGATGGAGCTTTTCTATTTGGGCACTATTCTCCCCTCTCATCTTTCAAGGCGCTGGGCTAATACCTTCACTAAGCTGCACCTACCCTGAGGACCAACTAAACCATTCAATATGCACTCAATCCATTAGGAACCAAACTGCTTGCATTAGCGCCAACCCAGAGAGGAGATTCAATTTCCATGGAGCTGAGGAGTGAAAAGCTGAAGACTCCCACTCAATACAATAACAAATGCCCTGAAATTAATAATTAAAGAATGATAGAGGCTGGAGGACTGCAGAAAAGTCAATATAATGAATAAAAGCGATTTTGCTGCCTCAGATCGCAAACCATCACTTCAATACTGCTCTCTTTGCATCACTTACAATGCACATTCCTCAATTTCACAGCCTTTTATAATGTATGTGTTTGTCAGTCAGTAAAAGAGTGTGTGCAAGCATGTTCATAGAAATATGACACATATGTGCTCTCTTTGAAAATGTCTTCATAAGTTAGGTTAGAGTTAGTAATTGTCAGTGTGTGAACACAGGACATCAGTTTAAATTTAATCTGACCCTGAGCTTTACTTGTCTTGCAAATTAAGATTTAAGTGTAATGTCTTTAAACACCAGACAACACCTAAAAACATTTCCACCAAAATTGCTGGAAATGGAGCAGAGGATCTGTTTGTCTCAGCTGAACTGATGTATTTGTGACTTATTTTGCTCCTGCAAGAGAAATAATAACACACTAAAATTTACAATGCAATTACACATATCACGTGATGTATAAGAAACAGAAGAAAATGATTGCTGGCATGAAAACACAGAGACGATTACATCCAATGATAGAATAAAAGAGTAGAGGTGGGAAAAGCTCCAGCCCACATGGAGGCTCTGCACTGATTATTAAACTTACAGGAACTCACATACCAAAAAACCATCTGGATTTTTACCTTTCATCAAGACGTCCCACTCATTTCTGTTTAGGGCCGTACTGTAATACTGGGATCAAACTACATGATGTCTACCTGATAATGGCCTGGATTGACAGAGATGCGTGGGGCTTGGAATGAAAGTGAGTCATAGAAGACAACTGATCTTGTATCTAGTATGAATCATGAAGGCCTGACGGAAGGACCATGTCAGGATTTTTTAGCTAAAAACTGTAAAACTAAAATATGTGTAGTTAGAGGAAAATTTCACTTTTTTTAAAGACTTTATACAACCTAAAAAAGCAGGTGCAAATAGACCCAGTTTCACAGCTATCAACCCAAATCTGTTAACATCCAGTCCAGTAGCCTCCAGTCTGCACCTCATCCTGCCAACCTGCCAACTTCAGCTCCTTGCTACCGGCCTGCTAGTCTGGTCCGGCCAACAACTTCACCACCACCACCAACACCGGCTCCTGGTTTCCTGTTGGCTGTCTGGCTGATACTTGCTCCTGGTTCCCCAGTCGGCAGCCCAGTCGTCCCCTGCTCCTAGTCATCAGTCTGTGAACCAGCTGACATTTCTGTCGCCTTCACTTCAGTGGACAAAGAGGTGGAGCAAGGGTGGAGCTGAATGAAGCCTATTTGTGGACACATGTCCACCAAGACCGCAAACTAACCCTACTTCATGCTACTTTGCACGATTCCTCTTGAAATGCAGGTGTAATGTTATATGTCAACATTTCAGCCGACAGCCGATCACTATCAGTCGGTTTCTGGAGTGTAATAAACTTAAAATTTCTGTTTAAGCAATAACATTAATATGAATAATTATCATAAATAATAATAATAATAATAAATAATTATTTCTACAAACATGCTGAAATGTGACATTAATATTTTGAAGTTACACTTTATTGTATTTGCACACAGTTCAACACTTTGATTTAACTAGACAAGTCCAGCATAACGTTATGTTAACGTTACGTTACCCATATGACATAATTTAGTTAACTAAAATGGTGGACCTTTATTTTCCAACCTCACACAGACACCTCTTGTTTAAAACTACTAGCACCATAAATTACAACACATCAAGTCTCAACTTTGGTGCAGCCGGTTTAATTACTGTGGCTACCAGAGGCTCCTGTTAGCATTGAGTCCCTCTCCGTCTTTAAGAAAAGTCTAAAGACTCAGCTCTTCACTGAACACCATACTTGACAAACTGCAAAAAACAAACAAACAAAAAAAAAAATTCCCTCCTCACTGCCTGTAGGCATAGGCACTATCTCATATGAACTTTGTTTTATGGCACTTATCCAGGTTGTTTTCTCCTGGCTAGATCCTTGTGTTGTTGCTAAATGAAATTGTAGAATTGTAGTTCCCTTGAAAGAGTTTAGGGCTCTCTCCATTTCTTCCATGTAGTGGTTAACCACTATGGGAGAAACCGGTGAGCCCATGACACAGCCATGCTTCTGCCTGTAAAGCTTCCTGTTGTACTGGAAATAGGTGGTGTTGAGACAGAGGTCCAGCAGTGGACAGATCTGGTCCGGACTGAGGCTACTTCTGTTGTTCAGAGTGGTGTCATGCATCAGTTGTCTCCTTACAGCACATGTGTCAAACTCAAGGCCCACGGGCCAAATCCAGCCCGCCATCTCATTTTATGTGGCCGTCAGAAGTTGCAAAATATATAATTTGCGTCACACAAGCCTAAACTGCATTACAGAAGTATGGTGACCAATAACTACATGTTCGAGAATGCATCCCCTCTACACACACACTGAATCCATTTAGTAGCTAGATGCATCATTAGGGGTGAGTCCGATGCATCAGACTTTAATGTGTAAGATGCGAGTGCATCAGTTCAGACGGCCTGTATCAGTAAAAAGCTGAACATGAATTGGAAACAAATCAATGCAGCACTAGCGTGTCGATACATCTCATTAGGACGCGCATATGTTTCATTTTTGGCATCAAGGAACTGCCACTGTAAATTTCCTCCGTTTTCTCTCTCCTCCTGTCTCTGTCCGCACTCACACAAAACAAGCGCTCCTTCCTCCCTCTCCTGTGTCTCCTCGTCATTTCATCAGAGCAGACCGCGATGGTGCGACAGGGGTGGCATTGTACCAAACTTTCATAACGGGCAAGTGTAGAATAAGTTTGGAGTTTTTTAGGAAAGATGAGAAACACTGCTGCAAATCATGTATGTAAAACGTGTCTGACAGCAGAGTCCAGAGCCACGAGTCTGACCCACGAGTCTGACCCACAGAGACCTCATGTCACTGTGAGAGCAGGTAACACGGAGCATCACTGTTCCTCCACACCAATCAGAACCACAACACTCTTCAAATGAAAGAGCAGCACATCATCTTACTGCAAGAATACTAATATTTTAAACAGTTTTAAAGTTTGTTCACAGACACAACTTTGTTTCATTTTTTAATACATAATTGTTGCATGATTGGATGTCTACTTGCAAGATTTTTGCTATTAGAGCTTATTATAATTGTTATAAAATCAATATCAATCAAATGCAGAGGCAATTATGCGATAAAGATACAATTGTATTGTCTTACATTTACAACTGGCCCTTTGAGGGCAAACCTAACGCTGACATGGCCCAAGATGAAATTGAGTTTGACACCCCTGCCTTACGGTTTCAACTGCCTCCATGGTAGGGATGCATGTAAACAAAGAAGTAACATCACAGGACAGTTTCATCTGGGTCAAGTTTTAGGCCTCAAACTTTGTGGGTAAAGTCCATGGAGTTTGGGATGTGGTGAGGAGTGTAATCAACCAAGGGAGCCAAGATGGTGGCTATGTGTTTGGCAATGTTGTAGGTGACTGAGTTGATGCTGCTGATAATAGGCCTGATGGGGGCTCCTTCCTTGTGGATCTTGGGGAGTCCATACATACACATACATAGCCTCTCCAGGATATAACCTGTGGTATTGTTCACGGGTGATGGTCCCATTCTTCTGTAGTTGTTGTAGACAATCTATGGCCTTTTTCTTATATCCACAGGTGGGATCTCATTTCAAACTGGAAGACTCTAGTTTAGTCTGGCAAGATAGTCTTAAAACATACAGGAAGGCCCTCTGTAATGCCAGAGTAGCCTATTACTCATCATAGATAGAGGAAAATAAGAACAACTCCAAGTTCTTTTCAGCAGTGTAGCCAGGCTGTCCATGTATTCCTATAGACCTCAGTAGTAATGACTTCATGAGCTTCTTTAATGATTAAATTCGAAATATTAACTGCCCTCAACTGTTAATACCAATGTATTTTCAAAAAACCTATATGCACACAGACACAAACAATATATATATTTACGTATAAGGAAAGCAGTTGCCAATCAGTTGTGTGACTTTTCACACTTTCCTGTGGGGGTGATTTTTGTATGAATAAAATGGAGCCCCCAAAACTGTGGCACCACACAGTCTCGGTGAACATCCTCTTTCCTGGCATTGAGTTATTCATGTATGTGTCGCACAAGGCCTCTGGCATGGAGAGGAGAAAGCAGGCCACAGTCTGCCCTGCTCTCTTTATCCCTCTCTAACCCCTTAGGAATCTGGACTCTTGTATACTTCTCACATCTCCCTGCATATCAAGTCTGCGCTGCTAAAAAAAAACAGCACAGTACCAGGACATACAGTATTTACAGTATGTTTCACTATCAGATATTGGTTCAGGATTCTTGTAAAATTTTGCTTCAATTTCTGTTCTCATGCCTTTCTAGCCATATATCAAATATTTTAACCAGACTAATCAAATCTGTATTTGTGTCAGTCGGACCGTCAAATTTTATGTTACTGTTGAGCTTCAATAACCAACTCGCTTAACAAACTGGCTTAACAAATAACATCTGGGTAAATGTTATTTCTGGAAACATTCAGAAAGGAGACATTAATATTTTGAAGTTACAAAAACCTTATTGTATTTGCTCACAGTTCACTTTAAGATTACATAACATTAGTCAACAAACATGGATGGTCTTTATTTTCCAACCTCACACAGACACTTTTTATTCAAAATTATTAACACTTATTACGTTTTGACTTTGGTGCAGCAGGTTTAATAACTGAGGCTACCAGACGCTCCCTTTAGCACTGTTAGCTTAGATCAACCTCCACCGTCTCCCCCCCAGAGAAACTCGTCCTGGACACCCGAGAGAAACACAGTCAACACGGCAGCACAGTCAAACTCCAGCCAACAAGCAGCTCCACAAACACCAGAACAAACTCACCGAGAAAACAGCACAGACGTCCCGGACAAAGACAGCACACAGCCAGCAGCAGCTAGCTGGAGCCCGATGCTAATTCATTAACTGGCTACTTACCAGTAGTAGTCGGAAGTGCCGACTTTTGGGCAGTCTGTTTGTACAATTAACTGCTCAGCAAGCCAAGTTATTTATCCAGTATTTACATGAAAAGTTATCCGAAAGGCAAAAACGCCACAAACACAGCAGAAGTTCAGTGACTGAATGAGCTCCATGTTTGGAGCCGACAACCAGCAAGCAGCTGTAAATCAAAGTGATGCACTCTTCATTATGCACAATTTCAGATTTTGAATGAGTGTGTTATAAAAAAATTCACCCCCTGTACAGTTGTCATAAAGTGGAAAATCAGCGAAAGAGACCAGAACCATTGTTTGTACCAGGCTGTAAACATGTTTTCTTCTGCAGTAAAGTTGGACACTTGCCCCATACTTGTCTTTTGTTCCCCTTCTCAATGCCCAAAAATACATAACAAATGTTGGTATACTTAATACATGGCAAGCCTAGTAAACCAAACTTCCAAAGCAGTTCTACCTTAAAGAAATGCGTGCAGCATTCAAGCTGTCATCTGCAGCATGGTCTGTGGAAGTAGTATCAATTCACGCTTTCTTACATTAAGGTTGTTGATCAATATTATCTTTTGTCTCCATATTCTACACTTTTTTTCTAACAACTTCTGCATTTCTACACTTCAGCAATGTAAGCAAAATATTGTAAATACAGTGAAAAGTATTTGAGAGTCCTCTCACATGGGAAGATATAACCCTCTCAGCATACGAACCACCCTCTCTCCACTCTTTGTTCCAGTATAGTGGGACTTTATTGGTTATTGCCATTGGCTAAGTATAAGATAACTGAGAAATAGCACACCCCGAAAGAGGGCATTAACACTCAGGTTCCTCCACTGTATCTGTAATTCTCTTCCTCTGTTGTTCTTTTACTTGCTTTCTTCCCTCACTTTATCCCGCACCTCCAACTGTGAATGCCCTGAGCTGCAGCTTTTTCAAAGCTGCACTTCCAATGCAGATTGCATGCCAAATAGGAGGGAAGGGAAATAGAGAGACACCAGGGTTGACAAACAGGATTACATGCTGTTTGCACCTGGCTGTCCACATTAGAGGACTGATGACTGGAGAGGATCACATCCAGGGTGCCACTTCAGCTCTCTCTCTACACAGATGAGCTGCAGCATTGACAGGAAGCCGAACCTTGTCTCTCAGAGAGGCAGTTAAAATCTGACACTTTCATATATTCTCAAGGACATTTAGAAATATTGCATATATGTTTTCAAACCTGAACAATAAAAACACAGAATTTAGTGATTTTAGATCATTCAATCAATATGTGGCTTTCACATCACACAGCTAATATAAATTTCAAACCTGTTTATTGTGAGCTGTGTGGCATGAAGTGTAGCTTTGCACTGCTTTATTCTAGCTTTGGCTCTGTAGGGAATCTACTTAACGGGCAGTTTGGCTATCGATAATAATTGATAATTATCAGAATGAATTATTAATTATATTAAATAGTAGGATCTGATATACATCGGATCACCTTGGGGCACCAGCCTTTAAAAGGGAAAATGATAGCCAATTCAGTCTCATAAAATGAATGATTTCGGATAATTTCGAAGTTCTTGGCAGAGTAGAGGTGGCATTATTCACTCTTGTACCACATGAAAGACACAGCATATGTATCTCCAAGCATTTATTGAAGATAATAAAAGCAATAGCTCTGATGCCAGGACAGAAGAATAAAGATTAATATCTGATTCTTCGGAGCATCCTCCATCCATAAATCATAAATCCAACACATCCAAAATACTTTGCATGCTGTATGAAGGCCTTCCTTTTCAACTGATTAACTCAGTTTTAAGCATCTGCAGTCTCTTATTTGAGAGGTGCAAATTGCCAAATCATAATTATGCCATCTAGTCTCTCTTTGAATTAATCTTAAATAACCATCACCAGACTTTTGCAAAGTTCTCTGTTGTAGACATCTTTATATATACATTCTATGTGCACATTAAACTGTTTTCAGTTATTAGTGATATTCCAGGCAGCATTACAGTTTGTGCAGAAAAGTCATCAGGAGTGACTTCAGTGGACACACGGCACACACATTCCACTTGGTAATTGAATGAAACCTTTATTTCAGACATGTGAAAAAAAGAATAAACAAACAAAACAAATAAAATAAAACAAGCAGCATATCCAAATTATAAGACAATAAACAAAACAAAGCAAGATTTGCGTTTCATTGTTGCCTCAATTTGCACACATATACACGCCTGAAAAGTAGAAAGAAGTATATACTTATTTAATCCTATCCCATCATTTTTAATTTTGCCTTTCCTCACCCTGTGTACCCTATATACAGCAGTTTGTGTCTACCTTACCTATATACATATTTATATACAAATATACATACATATATATATAGATGTACATACATATACACATACATACACATATATATACACACATATACATATATACACACATACATACATACACATATATACACTTACATACATACATACACATACATACACATATGACAGAAATTACACACTATTTCACACTACTTTTTATAAAAGCCCTTCCTCATCCCTGTACCTTTTAAAGATCAAGTCTTTATACCGTTTTTTAAACTGGTTCATGTTTGGACATTGCTTCAGCTCCATGTTCATGTTGTTCCACAATTTCACACCTGTGACTGAAATGCAATTGCTTTTACCTGTTGTACGGATTTTTGGAATGTTTGTTTTTATATTCTTTATATTGTTGTTTCTTGATGTGTTGATGAAAAGAAGTGACCACTGATGACATGTCTTCACTTGTGCATAAAAAGACTTTATTACACAAAAGAGAACAATGTCAAGAACCCGCCAAATCTGAGAGTCTCTGGTGCCAATTGTGAGATCTCTCTCTTTCAGCCCAAACCACTATCCATATGTGATTTCTTATCTTTCCAAACCCTCACCTTTACACACACATAGTTGGTCAAACATCTGCTAAAGCTGTAAAAATGACACTCAACCTATGAACTCAACCTGTCCTTCAACCTCTAAACTGGCTTTTCTAAGAAAGAACATAGATTCAAATTTCACATGACAACTGTAAATCACATAACAGGGATGAAGAGGATAATACACTACAATATCTATTCTCTGCCTCTTTAGTTCTATGTTTTATGAATTCTCTATATAGCATATTCTTCTTTTTGCAAACATTTTGCAGTCCCTTAGTGATCCATGGACAGTTTGAATAGTTTTGCTTTTTATTAATTTCCTTTATTGGACAGTGTTGATCATATAATAATTTGAATACTGTTATAAATATTCCATATGCTTTGTCAATGTTATTTTCGTTACATAATACTTCCAAATTTTGTTTTGCTAAATCATTCTTCAAAGCCTTCATTGACTCCTCTGTCCTAACATGTTTGTACAAGGGTCTAATGTCTTGTCTGTCATTTTTGTTGTTATTATCAAAAATTGTAAACATTGGCAGATGGTCACTGATATCATTGATCAATAATCCACTTACTGTTTTTCTATCTGTAACATTTGTAAAAATGTTTTCGATCAAGGTAGCACAATGAGATGTAATTTTGCTGGGTCTGGTGATCTTCGGATAGAGGCTTAAACTGTACATTGTATTGAGAAATTCTTCAGTTGGTTTGTGGTTATTTGGATTTAGCAGGTCTATATTGAGATCGCCACAGATGAACAGGACTTTTTGACTTGACATTGTGAAAATCTCTTCCATCCAGTCCTTAAATTTTTCAGTGTTAGATCATTGTGTTCTGTAAACACAACTAACAATTATATTATTCTTCTTTTCCATACAAATTTCTACAGTTAAACATTTAAAAAAATTTTCAATTGCAGTTGTCATACTCCCAACCACTTTGTAGCTAAAGTTTTTGTCCACATATATAGCCACGCCTCATCCACTTTTCTTTTCCCTGTTTCTATAATGCAGTTCATAACCATATAGTTCAAAGTCCACACCTTTCTCAGGGTTGATCCAGGTGATTGGTGATTATGTTGAATGGTTGAGAGAACTGATTTAAATATTCCTTTATGTTGTGAAAGTTTGCGTACAGGCTTCTGCTGTTGAAATGAATGATTGATAATGTATGCTTCATCTTAATATCTTTGTTGTATTGTTCATCTGTGTAATAGCACCAGATGTCATGAGAAAAAGTTATTTTCAGGGTCGATATCATGTTCCAAGTCTTGCGAGCTGTGGTCAGTGTATTAAAATGTTTTCATTTCCAGTTTATCATAATCAACAATTCTTTGTCTGAAATTATCACCAGATGTAAGTGGATGATCTCTGGCAGTGTGTGACATAGCTGTGAATGGTGAATTCTGTCATGTGTCCATTACCTCTCTGCCTACTGCTACTTCCTCCAGCGTTCCGTTTAGTTTACTGAATATTTTGCAGTTTGTGGTCCGTGTGTTCTGTATTTTCTTCTGTTTCTTCAGTAGATGTGCCTTTCTGGCTATATCGGCGTTACGTTTTGTAAGGTGTTCGTTAATGTAGACATCTGACCCCTTCAGTTTCTTCCCTTGTTTCAGCAGAGCAGCTTTGTGTTTTCTTCTATCTTCCCTTCCTCTTTCCAATGGATTTGTGATACGCGGAGTGTGGAAGGACTCAAACGCAACACACCGGAAAGGATGAGTGGAGAAGTCTTTAATTAAGACAAAAGAAATCTTAACAACTGACAGACCTCACAAAGAACAAAGGAGGAGAAGAAACAATCCGGCAAAGACTGAGTGGAGTGAAGTGGCTTATATAAAGTTCTGATTAGTTGTTAGCTGCAGCTGGGAACACAGGTGACAAGATGAGGTGGGAGTGGCTGACAGGTAAGGTGAGGCAGAGGCGGGGTGAGTAGAGAAGCACCAGGACCTGAGGTGAGAAGCTATGGCAGGTGAATAGTGACAGACTGACAGAACTTGGACAGGTAAACTATGACAGGTAAACTAAGACAGGACTATAACTGACAGAACAGAACACAGACAGAACACAGACAGAAAACCAAGACATGGAACTAAGACAAAACTACAAAACAGAACTAAGAAACAGAACTAGGACAAGACATGACAGCAGAGACAAGGAACTAAGACCAAGACAATGAACTAAGACAAGACTGGACTATGACATGACAAGGCTACGACATGATTAAGAAGAGGCTGACAGAACTGAAAGAACTAAGACATGAACAGAACTATAACAGATTAAGGCCAAACAGAAACTAAGACTGAACTATGACCTAGGACACGAACCGAAAACTATGGCATGAAAACTAAGGCAGGTAAACTAAGGCAGAACTAAGGCAGACTGAACTAAGACAGAACCTGGCAGGACAAAATCTAAGGCTGAACAAAACTAAACAGAGGCCTGGCTTGCAGAACTGTGACAGATTTGACTTAAGTAGTAGAAACAGGAACCTGCAAAGAGTGTGTTTTTATTTTAATTTTTTTTTCATTGATTGTGAGTTTATTTAAATGGTTATTGTGGGACTGAATGTGATCATGTATAATAATTTTGACATTTACAATGTATGATAAACAGTGAAATAATAGGGAGCTAATTTGGACCAAGCCTGATAATATCATTAAACTATGTGAATAACGTGTTATGGGAGACTGACCCTGGAAATTCCATGAATAACCCAACTTACTATCTTATCTTACCAATCAGGGCCGGAATGGGACTCATTTTCAGCCCTGGAGTTTCATGCCTCAGACCGGCCCACTTTAGATCATGACCTATTATTTTTAAAATCATGTAATTATAAGATAAGATAAGATAGCTTTTATTGATCCCCCTCAGGGGAAATTCATTTGTTACAGCAGCTCGCAGAACAGGCAAATTGAAGTACACTATTTCAAAATAAATACAAATAAAGTGGTTAAAAATAAGGCAGCAATAACAAAAAATTAAGTGGCAATAGAAACAACTAGAAAAAGTAGAAACAGTATTTATACTAAATGAGGTAAAGTATTTACACTATGTAACCCGTTTTTTCCTTGTTAATTGACATCCAGAAGTATTTGACATAATATATCCATTTGACAATAAAGATGCTATACATGTTATTGCACAGGAATTGCTAATGGTATTGCACAGACACTGGGGATAATTCCTACTTATTGCACAGTGAAGCAGAAATGCGGTCATCCGTTAAATGCAGTGATCAGTTGTCATATCAGTCACTGAATCACTGACCATACAATTTCATTTAGCAACACTGACAATAAATAAAATCTGTTGAAACAATTCTGCCCATTCTTTGTTACACACATCAGAAAAGTGTCAGGCTATCACTCTACCACATATCAGTTATT
The DNA here is from genome assembly GCA_025331565.1 of Holacanthus passer. Classification (NCBI taxonomy): domain Eukaryota; kingdom Metazoa; phylum Chordata; class Actinopteri; family Pomacanthidae; genus Holacanthus; species Holacanthus passer. Next base: position 16,488,322 of record JAFREQ010000005.1, read on the forward strand.
AAGGGAAAAATAATTCTAGCACTTAAAATGAAGTGCAAAATATAACGTGCCAAATGAACTTCGTAGTATGTGTGCTTAAGTCGAGTGCTACACCATTCACCCTTGTGGAAACAATCGATCAATACTCGAATATCACACATTGGAGCCAAATTCACTTTAAGTATCTGTAGGCTATGCCCGTTGAAGCAAGCCATTGACGCGTTCATAAAAACACATTGTCATTGATAGTTGAGAAATGTGCTGAGAAATGCCTACATTTAACGTGATCGTGCATTTTGTGCAAATTAACAGCAGCCAGCATCAGACGTTAAAAGCTAACCCAATAGCTAGCTGTTTGACGATAGAGACTGTAGTGTAAAAACACTACATAAGTGGATTTTGATCAATTGAACACCTTTAAAATCAGTTAGCTACATCCTACAAACAACAGTTAGCAGTCACTTATGTTGTATCAAGTACACCAAAATACAACTATCAAAGTGCACACTGAGCAATAAATGACCACAAATCTAGACAGAGAAAGGGAATACTTACGTGTAAAAAGACTTGACAAAACTATCGACAACAGCACCAGCAAAGTTCTTGTCGAACTTGTCTGCCTTCTGGACCGACTGTGCCTGTGCAAATTCAGAAGGACTAATTTTTCTAAATAAAGGTCACTTGTTTTTTTCAGGTGTAGTGTCCTGACAAAAATGTCAATAATATTTGAAAATCTCTAGTAAGACTTACTCATCCCACACAGTAAATTGATTACATGAATTAATTATTTAATTCTCTATATTTTTATCGAGTTCTCTGCAAAATAAACATTACAGTGTAAACATTACTCTTTTTCAATTAATATATATTACAATACCCCACAGTCCTTTTTTTCAGCGTAACATTGCATTATATGCCACAACGCCACACAATTCATTGACTTGAACGGTGGTTTGCAGGCAAAGTTCGACATCTTGCTTTACCCGTTTCATCGTTCTCATTTGTTGTTTCAATCCTCGAGCTCATTTTAGTGAAAAAGTTGCCAATTTTAGCACATTTGGCTGCGTCTGTTTCCAGAGCTTTCCTCTTTTTAATTCTTGCCTTCTCCACTGACCGAGTGCGACAGGGTGCGTCTGCAAAAAAAAAAAAAAAAGAGCTGCCAGTGGAGGCTGAGGCGGCCCAGGGACAGCGGTAGCAGCATACGTGATCAACCCAGTGCCATGACTGAACACCGGCCAAAAATAAATAAATAAATAAAGTGAACACCAGCCCTCGAGGCCCAAACATCAGACTGGCCCACTGGGAATTGTCCCGGTCCTCCCAATTAGCCACTCCGGGTCTGTTACAAATGATTTGTGAGCATGTTACGGGTCTCAAAGTGAGTTGCCACGTAAACAAATGATTTTTGGGTTCACGGCCCTCACCTCTGTAAACACAATAAATGTGTCAGACGAGTGAAGATGCGAACCACCTGCTTCTCTTCCCAAATTTCGCCTCTTTATTACAAATTTTTTAAAACATAAAACACATATTTGAACTTTCCCTAGTGCAATTATGTTCTTCTTTAACTGTCCCTATTTTGGGTTTTTCGTAAAACATATCAGTGTGGTTGTCCTTTTACACATATCAATTTCATCACATTTTAACATTTCCTACTTGTCCAAGTATTTTTCCCTCAGCATCAATACTGGTTATATGGCTATCTGTTTTATAAAGCTTTAAGCTAATAACCCAAAATGTTCCTTACAATAAATGAAAGACATAAATTAGCTTCCTTCAGCTAAACTAGCAGGTTAAGCTAGTAGTAATACTTCAAATGCAAAAACATAAAACATATCACACATCAGGAATGCTACCTAACTCATTTTGGTAATTAACTCATTCACACATTTCATGAACATCACACAAACAGACATAACCATCTTTTTCAAAATACATGTAACTCATCAGTATCCTTAAACATATTTTAACCAACTAACAGACATTTATCAGGTGTTCAGGGCTGTAACACTACAAACTACGCACAATCACGCCACACACACACACACACACACACACACTTAAAGGATGTTTCGCGCCGCAAACTGCAGGCGCCACTTCCTAAAAGTTCTGTCGTTGCTCTAAAACGTCTTTATATACTCTATCTTCTAAACATGTAAATCTATCATCAGACTCATCACAGTCACATTACATCACACTAAACTTTAGGAGGTATTTATTTTGTTGAATTTCACTGTGTACTGACCTGTAAACACAATAAATGTGTCAGACGAGTGAAGATGTGAATCACCTGCTTCTCTTCCCAAGTTTCATCTGAGGGAAGAGGGAGGGGTCTCCCAACTAAGGAGCTGCGGGCAACGACACCTGGGCTCGTTGGTTCCGCTCTACAGTTTCCTCCTAAATTAATTCTTAAAACCACAATAAACTGTGGAAATAATAACTCTGAATTTAAGATTCAGTGTGGAAAATATGGTAGTCTCAATATGCTAGCTTAAATGCAATAGGCAAAATAGCCAAAATAGTAATACTCGGAGGGGGACGTACACATAAGAGGGACCATACACATTTTTTTTCTCTCTTTTTTTTTTTTAAGAGTATCACAAGCACATTTCATATAGTGTTTTGTTTGGCTTTTTGTACAAAAAATGCCAGACATCTAATCTGTTTGCTTACATTCTACATGCCTATAGCATGACTTTTAGCCTGCATAATAAATATCGGCCTATTCTTAGAGCCCATTGCGGTCACCATGGTTAACTGGTGGATGTATTTTGAACCGGGGCACAGACTTTTGACAGACATTTAGTTTTCAGCACTAAACAACATTGTACATATTTGACTGCTATTCACACTTGCATCCATTACCAATGGAGATGAAAGTAACTGATTGGATTGGCCACAACGATCATCTGTCCCTAACATAGCAACTGATAAAATATAACAAATTCTTCCTAATCCAGATGTCTCTTCCAGGACTGACGGACACATAAATAGATGTCATGTCAGGTACAGAACACACCAACATAGTAAAATTACAGGATGGAAAAATTATAAATAAATTGTAAACATAAATGAACAATATGGATCTGGAAGGATGTTGAGTAACTTCTGGTATCACCACAGCCAATGATCCAGCAGGACCAGAAAGAAACTAGGGATAGAGAGGGAGGGAGATCAACACACAGCTGTGCTTGTGTGGGACACAAACAACATTTAACAGTGTTGAGATGCAATGTTTTTTTAGAAATTTAAGATAAGATAAGATAATTCTTTAGTTTGGCAGCTGTGTGAACAAATGAAGTGGTTTCTTCTTCTGTCACTGCACCACAACTGAGAAATAAAACAAAAAACTTGTAAGAACAAAAAAAAAAACCCAATAAAATATTCATGTCACGTCTTATTGCTGGAAGAACATATTTTGAAAAAAATTACAAAACTGCTGTAAGATACCCAATGGTGCCATATGATCATCTGTCTTAACACAGAAATTACACAACACAACACAACTTACAAAAACATTTTTCCTTCCTGATATGGTTACAGATTTTTGCCCTCACTTACAGAGGGTGCAGTGCCTAAGTCAACAAAACATCAAACAGCAGATGGGATTTTTCAAAACTCATTTTCAATCTCAGATCTGTTCTGTAAACCCTGGTCACATCTCTCTCACCCAAACAATGCAAGATTCTTGAGTGATACAAAAATAACAAGAGGACAGGAATAGAAATGTCTTGACTCCTTACTGCCTCTGCTGCAGTCACAGCAGTGGAGATCAGTTTGAGTAAATGTGAGCTGTATTGATATTTAACATGACTACAGAGTCAGGCAAATTATGTAGATGAGCGATGGAAGAAGGGGAACATTTCTCTTTCTCCTCTTATCAGTTATGCTGCTTTTGTGACATAGCCACTGTTCTCCACCTGAGCACATTATGTGTAAATAGTGTGTGTGAAAATATGTGTAATACAAGGATGAATGTCACCGTAAGCAGCATTATTACATGGCTAATTGTGATGGTTTCAGTTAATTCTTAATTGGACCCAGGAGCGAGACACAGACGAGGTTAACTTAGTGAAAGGGATTAAACAAAAGACTCCAGAACTTGTTAGAAAAACCAAAAAGGTGACTGAAAACAGGAAGTCCAGGTGAAGTGGAGTTACTTCAGTGGATGGAGGCTGGTAGGTGGGTGCTGAGGCTGGACGGCAGGAGACATGAAGGTGAAGATGAGGACAAAACACTAGAGACACTAAAGACATAGGAGAAGAGGGAACACGGAAGGCAAAAACACTGGAGACATGAATCACTGGAAAACAGCGGAAAAGACAGGGATGATCTGGCAGCTTGCAGGTGGAATCAGAAGTCTTTTAAAGCTGCCAGTGACGAGGTGAAATTGGGGACAGCTGAGAGAATAGACAGCCCCAGCACCTGAAGACCACACCTCCCGCAAAGCCTGAACAAAAACTAAACAACGCTAAACTAAAATCACTGGAGTATAAAACAACATACACTGAAAATAAACTAGTAAAAACACAAGAGAACAAAACCATGACAGCTAATATCCATACCTAAAAGCAGATGTTGACAATAGTGACTACTGTGGTGTCTTGGCGAAATTACCTGGATTTTAATTATCTTTATTGGAGGTTATTTTTAGCACTTTGATTTGATGGATAAAAAGGAGCAAGGAAAGAATAATTTTCAATTAAACTCACAATGTTAAGTACATGTTTGTCATATGCTGTTGAGTCTCCATTATGCAAGTTTTTCCAAGAGACCTTGGATGGAGTTACTTTTGTGTCTTTATTTGCAATCAGACAGAATAGGTTTGAAGGCAAATGGATTTCAGCACAACACCAATGACACTGCAATCAAAAAATGTTTAATTGCCAGTACATACATTTATGATTAAAAATGTACTAGTGCAAATCAAAAACTTTTGGTTGCACAACCAAAACAAAACCAAAAGTTTTATTTGTGAATGTTTTGCTTGTTGTTAAGCTGAATCTAGTGGTCAGGACACATGCTGAAAGATTTAAGATCTCAACTGGTCAGTCTTGGTTGGAGTGACAGCTTGGCAGCATCCGCTGTTGGTTGTTGCTGTTATTGTAATAGGTTAAAAAAAATACACATTATTTTGACAACCTGTAGCTGCTAGTTTAGCTCAATTAGCTAGTCACTCGCTCATCACAAGCATGTTAAGTGCCCAGACTGCCTATTAGCATGCAGGATTTTGTGCATATAGCTACTAGATAAGGGCTATTTGTGGTCAACAATCTAACGTTCATTTATGTTATATTTGTGTTGTGCTGTATTATGTAGCCTGTATTATGTAGACTGTATTATGTAGCCTATGTTCAGCTTAGTCATCTTTAATCACTTTCCCCAGCTTGTCACGCTTGTTGAGCTGTCTGAGTTTGCATCCATCTGTTTCAATATGCATTTTCACAATGAAAACATCAGATCTGTGTGAAGCGGTAAGGAGACTATAACGTTCCTAACACTAAGACATGAAACAAAAATAAAGCTCTGTTTGTAGAAAGCGCAATGTTGCGTTGTGTTACACATCAACATTGTTTTTCACTGACTGAGGTTTGATTGGGGCTTACTCAATCATCTTGTTGCGCCCTTTTATTCTGCAATGGTATAATAGCACCTGCCTGTCACCACTTACTGCTTATCTTGATGATATAACTCCTAATAATTGCATTATGGTTGTAGGTGGAAACAAGCATTTGCATTTTTTTTGGACGATTTTTGGGCCACCAACCGAAAATTACCTTTGGGAATATTGCAGGCTATTGGCTCATTTCATCAAATTCAAACATAGAAATACATTTGGTCATTATGTTGTCATTGTGGGAAATAGGAGATAAAATATAATCTGTGTTCCAGTATTGTCCTGTAGTATTGTATAGCTTGTGCATAACCAGAATTAATTGTTAATAATATTTTTGCTTTGCTTTGTATGATCACATTAGAATCTTGAGCATCTTAAGGTAGGTATTGCAACACAGGATGCTCTTACATTTGTGGCAGCATTCTGTGAAGGCTCTGTGAGTGACAAAGAGATCTCCAGGCAGTCAGGCATTATACCCCCTGACATCATTGCTGTTATGGTTGATAAGGGTTTCCTAGAAGATGATCTTGTTTCTGGCAATGTTCACCTGCTTGTCCTTCTGTCTAAAGGAAACCAAATGTCAGTGCATGACAATCTTCAGACCCAGTGCATTGTTCATTGAGTATCCTCTTCGATCCATGGGTCGGCCGATGCCACACATGTTCTTGAGTTGGCCTACAGCACCCCTGCACCTGGTTCCACGTTGGCAGCTTGACTGCTGGCAGCTCAGCTGCTGGTTGTCTGTCTGACCACCTTGTAAGTCTTTTGGATTTTGTTAATAAATACATTCACTAATCAAGTCACCTCTCTGGTGTCTATGTTTTGGATAGTCTAGTCCTTTGTATGAACAGTGCCATGGACAATATGAAAAGAGGACAGCCCTAGCCTTAGCTAGCTTATTGAATTTCCACACAGTTTGCCACTTTTTGATGTAGCTAGCCAATTCTAGCATAATGTTACATTAATGGTTTCATCACCCTAAATTATAACACTGACTTTTTGTAATAAGTTCTTTATATGTCTTGTGTGTAAAAATCTTAATTTATAAACTAATAAGGCCTAACCAAAGCTGTCAAATAATTGTAATGAAGTTTCTCTCTGAGATGTCGTGCAGTAGAAGTAGAAAGTAGCATGAAATGAAATTACTCAAGTATGAGTACTTCAAATTTTTACTTAAGTACAGTGCTTAAGTAAATGTTGTTAGTTACATTCCACCACTGGTCAGCTGTCATGTCAGTGTGTTTGTTATACATTGCCACATGGATGATTGCAATCAGAAGCCAAACAAGGGCAAATGCACTCAACTGCAAAACTTTAATGGCATGTTTGCACTGTAACATCATTAGTGCCGTCTCTTTTGTGAACAAGACTGAGATAGGGCAGAGAACGGTTGCATGTGATGTGCAATTCATGGTGCTATCAGCAGCCACATGCCTGTGAAGCCTTTGTGACTTTGCCATTCCGTCTCTGTTGCTTTCCTCCTGAAACTGTCCATGTTTCTGAAACGCTCAACCCACTGATCTGCAATTTATAGCCTACCTGCTATACAGTGACTGTCCTGTGGGTCACTGCATCTGAACCTGCAGCTGAACAACAATGAGTTGGTGTTAATTCACCTCTGAAGGAATACCCTCTCATCACATAACCCTGGCCTGGGGTTAGTTTTGAGGCATATGCCTCATGCAGTGGAACTTCAGCAACAGAATCTCTATTGCTAATTATCATAACTTTCTTTTTTTTGGTTGACTCAAGCTATAGACATTGATGACAATACCCTTCAAAAGGAGAAAGTAGCCTAATGACTGCTGACTGACCTATGTAGTGACTGACCACATGTAGTCTTAAAAATGAATTACACAGCAGTAAGTGTTGACATTAAAATACAGAAAAAAATAATCTATCTATAATGAGCCTGTGGATGTCCAAGAAACGAGGCACAGATAAGGATAACAATATCTAACACTGTGTTCATGTCACAATATTGTAAAGACTTCCAACATTGCAGGTATTTTACAAGGATCTTGAAAGGATTCAGTAATAATTCCACTTCGAAGTAAAAGATGGGTGAAAGCTGACCAGATTGATTGGTTATAGTTAATTTTAAGTAGGATACCCTGGTGTCATCTGAGAAATAAGAAAAGAATAAAATGAAGCTCTAGTGCAAGTTCAGCCAGGAAGACAACAATGCTTCTTGATCACAAGCTATTTCTCATCTCTCCTACTGCGCATGCTCATTCACATTTCCCGCCATCAGTGTTTGGGGCTGTCATGGTAATCAGCTGTCTCATCAGCTGTTCTCTTCCATCCAATAGCACAGTGTCACACCCTCATCGCTAGCCTATCATCTTCATGCTCGCCTTTTAAAATACGATTTTTCTCTGCCCTAGCTCTTTCATGCCAGTGATTTGTGTGCCTCTTATTCATTCATTTCGCTTATGGCAAATGTAAGGTCTGCTTGGCTTTCATTACTCATTCTGTCATCCCTCTTGTTCTATCATCCAGATTCTGATTTAAGTCCCTCTCCCTACGGACTACTCTCATCTGCTCCTACCCTGCTGGCAGCCCAGTGCAGTGTTAGGATCGCTGCTCGGCAGGAGGATTCAGGATCTGAGATTGTAGAGCTCCTAAGAGCTCAAGGCATTAACTTAGCACCGCGTCTCAAGCTCTCTCAGCTGCAAGCCTTGGCCAACAACGTCATTCTTGATACTCCCGTCCAAGAAGGAAACCATGTGAACCCCAGCCCTTCCGGCACTCCTGGTTGGAAATGCACCAGGAAAACCGACCATTCTGCTCCTCAAGCCAAGCGTAAGCAAGTTTCTGCTGGCGCATCTCAGCCAGATCTTCCTAATGTCATCCATTAGTCAACAGAGATCACCTTGTCTTCCACCCTGCAGTCCCTGGTTCACTCCATGCAGTGAAATGCAATCAATGATCGTCTCTAGGTTCTGGAGAACTCACGAGCCACCGCATCCCCTTCTACGATGCCAGCACCTCTGCACTTACCAACCCATACACTGGCTCTGCTATCTTGTCCCCTGCCATCTACTTCTTCATCCAGCTCTGCAGTCATGCTGTAGCACACCCTGGCCTCTGCTGTCTCTACTCCAATGTTCCGTTTTAAAATTCTGGCGTAGCTTACTCTCTCAGTGGAACGGTGTTACGTTTTTCTACTACAATCTGGTCTGTTCCTCCTCTCTATCCAGTTTTAATTTCCAGGTCTTCAGAAGTCTTTGCCCTGGTGCCAGCCCCACACCAGTAGCTATTCCCCCTCTAGTCATTAGCACTGTATTAAATCAGCTGTCTCTGGAGTCCTATCTAGATTCAGCCAGACTTTATATGAGAAAAGGTCTAGCTCCCTCCACCATTAAGCTCTATGATTTTGCATGGAGAATGTTCTCTGTTCTGTTGTTCCCTGAACATGTCAGTAAAACCTGTCACAACCAGCACTGTTTGCGCTTTTATCCTTCCTAGTATTGACACAGGGCTGTTTTTCTGCCTATGTTGACTCTCTTTTGGATTGTTCATTTTTGTTAGCATTCTATGGCTTTTTAAGGAACAAAGAATTCACTACCCCCTCTAATTCTTTTGATCCAGTTAAAGATGTCATCTACTCAGACCTAACTTTTCACCCTGAATTCTTCAGCCTGTTTCTGAAACACTCTAAATCAGGTTGAGCCTGCGTCATAATTGTTGCTCATGTTAATTCCAAATTCTGTCCTTTCTCCTCCATGTGTACATATCTAAAAATCAGGCCTCCCTCCCATCCTATGGCCCCTCTCTGCTTGACTCCTGACAATAATCCCATGTCCAAACCCTGGTTCAGTTTCCACTTGCAGCAGACTCTCCTAAAATGTAACATTCCACCAAATAGGTGCTGCTACGTCCACTGCAATACAAGGCTTATCTTTAGCAACTCTGCAACAACTGGGCCGCTGGTCTTCTTCTGCCTTCTCCTCATACTTGCACCCCGATGCCACTGCCATCATTCAAGCTCAAAGATCTTTAAAACCTTGGCAGCACATGGTAAGCATTTACATTTACTGGTGGTTGGTGACTCATTTGTCTCTCGGTTGCATTTCCGAGTTCATAGATCTTAGGTTCATAGATCACTGGTCTTATCATGCATTTTACTGAGCATTATTAATTTGTTAAAAATGCAAGCAAGCTATAGCATTGGCTGTTCTCATGTGTGTGTTTCCTATCTCTCTAATTTTATCCCTCCTGTTATGTTTTGTTCTTAGCAGATTTCATCCTCTTCCTTTAACGTCACAGTTCTCACCATTCGGTAAGTACATGTTTTCTTTTGGGGGGAGACTCTTCTGCTGTCTTATCTTGGGGTTTGCACCCCATTCTTTTGGGGGTTTATCCAGTGATGGCTCGGATAGTAATTCTTCAATCAAGATGTCTCCCACCAGAGTCCAAAATGCCAAAGACTCTGTCAAGTTGCAATATCAATGTCATTATCAGTGTCACATGGTGTTGTTATAAAACATACTCGTCTCTCCTGGTTGAAATGTGGACATGATGGCGATAGTTCAAGTAAAAGGTGGGGGCGACGACTTCGGAGTGAGAGCAAGTGAGAAAAAACTCACCCTTAGGGAATGATGTGTATGGTGGAGTTCACGTGGCTTTGGAGGGAGAGAAGTTGACATTTGGTGCAGTATGGAGTGGAAGGAGGAAATTGGAGATCAGAGGGATTATACAGTTGAGCTTTTCGTTTGGTGAAGCCTGAAACAGATTTGTATTGGTTGCGAGGAACTCAAGGGATGTGTAGGGGACCTTTGTTCTCTGCAGACAGTGGGACCCTGAGGTCAGAGAAATAGTAAGTAATTAGTACATTTCCTTTAAAAAAACAACCTAAAAATCAGTTTTCTCCCCTCCACCGTGCCCCCCATACTTAAGCACATCTTTAATCCTGGTCTCCACTCTCCCTTTTCATACTTCATGCCTGATATCAGGACATGCCCCACTGTTTCACATCAATTTAGCAGATGTATTTATTAATTCATTCTTGTTATTTTATGTGCATATTTTATTAGTAAAATGTTTTATGAATTTTGCAAAAAAATGTCTTCTAAAACTCATTTAGCATATAAAGAACTTCATCAGTCGATTTGTATTTACTTCTTCGTTCATTCCCTCATTATTGGCAGCATTTAGGGCAAACCTTCAAAAGGAACACACCTGATGTGTAAAGCATTGTAAATCACGAGTTTCTGAACTGAGCATAGCATTTTAGCATTTTTCACTTGTGCCACTTCAACGCTCTTACAGGTTAGCTCCTGTAATGGCTCGCACTCCACCATTTAGTTGATGCTCCACTTGCAGTGCAGGATGTCAAATTATGATCGGTCTACTAGCCTTAATGCTTAACTCAACTCTTACTTAGTCCCATCTTAGACACCTTACATCCAGATAATAAATAGCTGCTTTGACTATAGCCAAGGATAGGATACTGTAAATTTTAGATTTTACATCTGCAGTTATATTTATACAATAACTCCTGTACATCTCATCCTCAACATCTTCCTTTCAAATTCTTGCATAATACTTGCCACCATTTGCTCCTTTCCACACCCCTGCTTATCAGTCAGTTTCTGCTGTCCAGCCATCTTAACTGCCTCACCAAAGGAGACTTTCTCTTTTGCTCTTATCTGCTGTACTGCAGCCTCTCATTCCATTGCTTCACATCCCCAGTGTGCAGCTCCACAGTTAAAGCGTAATGTTTTGTTTTATACTCCATCTACACTTTTCATATTTATGATCACCACCACACCGCACATTTTCACTTGTCACACCTGCTCAGATGTACAACATTTCACTCAATTTTTTTTATTATTTTTATTCTACAATACAGGCCAGTTGTAAGAAGGTATTTATTGTGTAGTGTGCTGACAATGGAAACAGAACGAAATTAATGTATTTAAAACATGCACTATGCATGCAAAATCAACTTTTTTAAAGTGTTAAGCTGTTCATGGGTGCTCTCATCCCAAAATGCAGTGCTCAAATGAAATGGAGGAACTGCCCACAGCACAACAATTAAAATGTGTGCATGGTGGACAGAAAGCTCCAGAAAGATCTCAGAAAAAATAAATCAATAAGTAAAAAATAAGTCATGAATTTTATTTATATTTGGAAAATCACTTGCTTTCTCTTTATGAAATTTAAGTTGGTACTGGCAGATAGTAGAGGTAAGTGATAAAATGTTATTTTGCAATTTGGGTGACCTGAACTGAGGACCATGTACAGTTATTTGAATCCGTATCATCCCGTAACTTTCACACCTCTAAGCTAAAGAAAGTAAAGTAACAGCTACCACAGGCCTGCAGTACACTCAATACATAATACACACACAAAAAAAAATACAGTGATTTTTTTTGTGCATCTCTTCTGTGCACACAATATATATTGCCTGTCTGTCTGTCCTGGGAGACAAATCCCTCTATATTCCTGAGCTTTCTTCCATTATTTTTCCCCATTAAATGTTTTTCCTTAACTGAGCCAAAGGGCTACAGTAAAGAGGGTGTTGTATGCTGTACAGATTATAATGTTCCTTGGGATAAATTGTCATTTATGGTACTTGGCTATATCAATAAAATTGACTTGACTTATTGCAGAGCAGTATGCCTGATTACACATACATATGATTTCATAAAAATAATTATTATTTGTATGCCGCTTGTTACTGGCCTACATGAGTAAAGGAGATTTGATATCACCGCCTTAAAGACTGAAAGGTGAGAAACATGCCTGCTGTCCCACCGTGACTTGACCAGCCAGTTGCACATTCATGTGATTTTATTGAAAGTTTTCTCTTTTCTCTGTTTTCAGAGTTTCAATGGTAAACTGGCCTTCCCTTGATCCTGGAGACCTGCACAGTATTTTTGGAGGTGTCAGAATATTCTGTCACAAATCATCTGGTTGACAAGTCAGTTGCCTTAAGAAATGCAAATAAGCTGTTTTCTGATGATGATACAGATGGATCATAACCTCTTCATCCATACTTCCTCACAGAGTACCCCACATTTTTGCTGACTGGTGAGCATGTCCCTATTATGTCAGTTTCAGTTAGCAAAACACCGGGTACCAAAATAAATACTGATGGCGGGATAGCTTTAAGACTCTGATCCTGCATGTGGTTTCTGACAGATATGCAAAACGCTGTCTTTCCTTTAAAGGTAGAAATCGGACATAAAGAAAGATGTATTTGATGTAACATCAACTTTCATTGTCTTTTGACAACACAGACCAGAATGTAATCCAAGAGGTGAAAACCATTAAAATAGATTTCAGCTGTCACTTGTGTGATCTTGGTCTCGTAAATGGTCTTTTAATGTTCAAATGAAAATAATTTAATGATGCATGTTACAGTTTTTCTTTCTGAAAATTATGTATGTATAACCTGGAAACATCAGAGTAATCACATTAATTTCTTTGGATTCTGGTTAGTCTCAAGTGACAATTGAAAGACCTGAGTGTATGAAAGCACAATTTACTTGACAATCAATGCTTACTAAGTAGATCCCATCCAGATGCTCAGAACAGTACAGCTCTTAAATATACTCCTGCATTTTGTGCAATATGGTAATTGAACATAATGGTTCAATTTCTTTTTACTCAGCATTCCCTGAACTGATCAATACAGGACATAATTACAGCACTTTGTAAAATTGTCATGAAAAGTACAGTACTAATATCATTATCATTATGAATCACTCAACTTCTCAGTGGGCAGAATTTAAACCAGACACCACAAGTAAAATAATCAGCATTACCACTGTCATCACGGTAAAATAAAGATATGTTTTCAGCTAGAGCTTGGCCCTTCCGAAACAGACCCTTTCTCATGACAAAATGAGTGACTTGTTCAAGAATGATAGATGAAATGCTGTATATTGTGTGGGCCTAATGTGCAAGCAAGCACAGCCAGAACTTAGTTCAAAATACAGAGGAAACAATGAATTTCAAACCTGAAGTGACATAAAAAATGGGATTTTTTAAATAGTGTTGCATAGCCATAAAGTTCCATAGATTTACATGCCAAATATTTGAATAGACCACTACCCTTAATATGGTCGATATGAATTTTGAAATAATTTAAAACTTTAAGGGTACTTAGCACTGTGAAAATACCTGAATCATCGCAGAAACAAAGTTGACAATAATCAAATACAGAAATGTGAAAATTGTTTTCAACTGGTTTCAAGATAAGCTGAATGACAGTACTCAGTATAATTCTGAGAAGAAGCCTTGTCTGCGGAATATGTACAGCCAGGTCCATAAATGTTTGGACATTGACACAATTTACAGCATTTTGGCTCAGTACACCACCACAATAGATTTGAAATGAAACAATCAAGATGTGCTTTATGTGCAGACTTTCAGCTTTAATTTGAGGGCATTTACATCCAAATAAGGTGAATGGTGTTGGAATTGCAACACATTTTATATTTACCCTCCACCTTTAAATAAAAATGATTTGTTCTTCAGGGATTTATTTACTGCCATTTAAGTCTTTTGGCTGTCTCATCAGTGGAGTGGAGGCTTCCGTAAATGTTTATGTATGTTAGGATTTTTTCGCTGTTTGATAGGCGAACTGAGGGTTCCCCAGAGAGAAGAAGGAGGGCCTGTGGATGATGTTGGGCCCGTGACAGAGTGGAGGACATCACAGGCTGTATCGGTGTTAGCGGGGGGGTATAGGCAGCTATCGCGATAACATGTGAGAATTCCCAAGGCCGATAGTATGGCTTCATGCTAATGGCTAACAGTTCAGCGTCCTTACAGCAGAGTTGCTCCTTAATAGTGATGTGCCCAGAGTTACACCCTCTATCGTTCACAAACACTGCCAGCCCTCCTCCTTACCTCTTACCGCTCTTCTTTGTCCTGTCACCACAGTAGCTTCTTCTTTGTCCTGTCACCACAGTAGCTTCCATAAACACTATGATGCTGCACTCCCAGTGCTCCCTCTGTGCCAGGTCAGGTTGTCCATCTTATTGGGGGGTCCACATGATGATGGAGGGGGTCAGCCAGTATAAATTAATTGGATGGCTCCTGTAAATGAGCCAAATAATTCCACTCACTGAAAACTCCTATTGCTGTCAGGGAACCTCGGGCCTCTCGTCCGGCAGCACCGCTGTGTTACGGAATGCCAACAGCTGATCCCGACTGTAAACAATGGGGCCTCAGCTGCACCCGGGGACCCCAGACACGGACGTACACATAGTGAACGTTTAATGAAAAATGCGAGCTCAAACACAGTCACTTTGGTGGACATGAGCATTCAGGAACACACGCCTGTGAAAAATAATTTAAAAAGAATAAAAAAGGACAGAATATAAGAGGAAAAAGTTCAACGGTGAGCGAGAGCTGCTGTAACAGGCTGCCACTAGAGCAGTGCCATCTTTTCATGGAGATCTGTTCAGTAGTTACTGGCTTATTTTAGTCAGGATGGGCATTATCATCCTTATAGATGGAAAAACAAGTGTATCATGAGCCTTAATGATTGTTATTGTTACTGTGACCGTTACTTTTCTCAGAAGGGCTGTCCAGAACCTGTTGCGTCCATGTGCTTACATGTTTGGCAGGAGTTGGACACAGTGTAGCAGTGTAAAAAATGAACAGAGACAGTCTCATTCTTTCCCCCTGGTCAAAGTGAGTGGGCATGTCACCTGGCCATCATTAGCCTATCGTGGCATTGGGCACACTATAAGTAGGGGGAGCTGTTAATTCAGCTTCCTCTTGTGCTCTGGCTCGCAGGCCCGCCCACTTCCTGGTCGCCTCGCTCTCGTTCCTCCGGCTGCCTCCGTGCAGGTAGGTTGGCAGTAGCCGCGTTGTTTTAGTCGCCCGCATTGTTGTCTTATAAATTGTTGTCCTGTCGGTAGATACTTGTGGTGTGGACCCCAACCTTGTTGCGGTGAACGGCTCGTGCCTGGCCGCTGTGAGGTACAGAGAGAGGAGCGTGAAGCTCCCCTCCCTCTCAGGTGTCCGCAACTTCTCCAATTGGTATGTACGCCGCATGGTGACTCTCTTTTATGCCACAGTCATGCTCTACTTTTATGTTATGTGTATTAAATTGGTATTTTATGTGTGTGTGATAGGGACACATGGTCAGTTGCTGGCCCCATTAACAAGCTGCACTGGCCCAACAACGTGGAGGAACCCTGCTGCTTTGCTTCACCTAGCTGCTTTGCTTCGCCGTATTTTACCCTTGCTTCGCCTAGCTGCACTGCTGGCCGTGTTTTACCTTGCCTTGCTTTGCCTAACTTAGCTTTGCTTGAGCTGCTGGTATTGTTCTGATTTTCCTGCTGTACTGTGCTCCGGTGTCTGGAGCGGCTTTGCCGGCATCACTGCCCTGATCTGCCCTTTTGGTTTGGGCCTAGTTCTTAATGTGTGTGTGTGAGCTGTAGAGTTAAAATTCCTCCCCTTTTGATTACTGTTTATGTTGAATTAAGTTAGTTCAGATTATTATTTATGGTTGCGTTATTTTGGGTAGATTATAGTTTACTTTTATTTATATAACTCTATTTTTCGTCCAGCCTCTCTAAACACCACACCTTCCCGAGGCTGATTATTTTGTTGTTTTGTTTTGGTATTTGATATACTTGCAATTGATTAATTTTGGTTTCTCATTATTAATCCTGATTTTCTGCTTAATTTGTGCAATGTTTTGATAATTTAGATTTTGATAACTGTTTTCTGGGTTGTGTCATCAATTAGTTTGGCAGCTTACATTACTTTTTGTTTAAATTCTGATTTAAAGCTGGGTAGCTGCCACCCATTTTTGTATTGGTTTATTTCTATTTGTTTATTTGTGCCTTGGTCCCGGTTGCGTGAACCCCACTAACTCTGTACCTTGTCCTTTCAGGTGCTGGGTGCCCAAGGTGGTAGTCCTGGTGTCCCTGGTGGTGGTTTTCCCCTTTTTTTGTGTGCTGTGCAGTACCCCAGTTTTGAGTTCTCCCTTGTGTGACTGAGTGACTGGCACGTGTGTTTGGGGTGCCTTCCTGGGATTCCCCTCACCTCTCATCGACCCCTTTCCCACACTGGTAAGCCCCAGCCCTGATAAGGTTCCCCTTCCCTTCAACCTCCCTGAATGAATGGTGTTTTGAGAGTTTTTAAATTTTACCATTGTTAAATAAAAATGTTTGTTTTAAACGGAACCATGTCTCTTGCTGCATTTATATAGCGAACCTGAGTGCCTTAAAAATTGTAGTACAAATTCCCAGCGTGGTGTTGTCTGGCAACCGGAGTGTTTGACTTAGTTAATTTTCCTCAAGGTGTAAGACAGTTCACTCCACCTCACCCCTCGTGTCGCCCAATCTGGCATTGTCGGCAGGATATATTCTTGTGAGCAGAGATGTGTGTCCCATTTTTTTGTTTTTCCTTCATTTTACTGTGTGGCCCTTGGTGGAATTGGGCTAAAGAAAAAAAGAGCGGTGTACAGGCATTGATTTTCCATTTCATTTTGAGGCAAAGCAGCAGTTGGTTTCCTGTGGACCTGGTGTGTTCATTTTGTTTCTTTTCACACTGTTACCCTATTGTAGTGTCTCTGTTCTTGGTTTAGGTGTAGCTATGGAGGAAGAGTTACAAGAGTTGAGGGATTTAGTTGCGCAGTTACAAGCAGATAATGAGAGGCTACATCAGGAACAGGCTGTGGCCGTGCCTGGTCCTAGCGCCATGCCCTCTACTTCTGCTGCGCCCCCCAGTGTTCCTTCCACTGCTAGTGCTTCTTTAACAGAGAGACTGGTTTTTGTCCCTCGGGATAGGAAATGTCCTATGTTTAGGGGTAGAACCGGTATAGGGCTCACTGAATGGATTGAGGAAGTGCAGAGCATGAGAGTGCGTCATTTGTCTTTGTCTGATCAGGCATTTTTCTTGGTTGATCACCTTGAGGGGGAGGCACGTGAGGAGATCAAATTTTGTCCTAGTGCCGAACGGGAGGATCCAGCTAAAATAATCGCAGTGTTGCAAGAGCTGTATGGTTGTTCTGACTCTTATGTTGCTTTACAGGAGGCCTTCTTCTCCCGAAGGCAACAAGAAGGGGAGACTCTGCAGGAGTTTTCTCTAGCATTGATGAGTCTGATGGCGTCAGTAAAACAGCGTGCACCTAGTGAAATGCCAAATGCTGAAGCTTTGTTGCGCGATCAATTTGTTGAGTATGTTATTGACAGTGCCCTCCGCTGCGAGTTAAAACAGTTAATTCACAGACAGCCTACTGCCGGCCTACTTGAGGCCAGGGCAGAGGCGATCAGGTGGGAACGTGAGGGTTTGCCAGTGGGTGTTAGGGGCCGAAGTCACTTGGTTCCTTCGGTGCTTGGCCTGCAGTACTGAGTTACGAGCTGCCCTCCGGCGGTGGCTAAGGAGCAACTGAATCAACTCACTCAAAACATTCTACATCTGCAGACTGCTAGTCCACACAGTCGCCCCGCTCATCGTGGTCCCATTGTTTGTAGACGATGCCAGCAGCTTGGTCATTTTGCAAGGGAGTGCGACGGGGTACGTGTTGCCCCCCACACTCAGCCTTCTTTGCCTGCTCCCCAACAGTCTAGCAGACAGCCCCGTCCCACTCAGCCGTCGGAAAACTACCACCCACCGAACTGTTGAGCCACAGTTTGGAGGGTGCAGCCACTGGCTCAGGAACACTCTTAACTGCTTTGGAAAACGTTTCTAAGCTCATGTCCCCTTGTCCCCATTTAGAGGTGAGAATGAGCATGGTCCGGCCTTGTTTAGCTTGCCCTCCATTGCTGAGGCCCCAGAGCCTATGGTGCAAGCGTTGCAAAAGTGCCATCAGGCCAGAGTGCAGGCCCCACAAGAAGCTTCCGGTAAGGCTAAGGTGAGTGGCAGGAAGACTTGTTGAATCCCTGGTGGCGTGGTGAAGATTGTCGCTGCCACATGCTCAGAGCAGTATGCAAAGGCCACTGTGTTGTTTGAGCCCTTGGACGCTGGCCTTCCTGCTGGCCTGCTTGCCTCTCCTGCTCTTGTTCGGGTGGAAAGGGGCACTGCTTACATCCCAATTGTGAATGTAGGTTTTACAGATGTGTTGCTCTATCCCCTGCACAGTGGTAGGCACCTTGGAGAAGGTCAGTGTGGTCAGTTTGCCCCCTGGTGTCACTGAGGTACCCTCAGGTGTGGCCACAGTGGCATCCCAGTCCGCTTTTTGTTCTGTGCAGGATCAGATAGAGACCATGAATCTGTCTCCCTTGTCTGCTAAAGAGCAGAGTAAGGTGTGGTCCCTTCTCACACAGTATGCTCCCGTCTTTTCTACTCATGATGGTGACCTTGGCTGTACCAACTTGATTAACCATGACATTCCGCTCCTGGATGATGTCCCTTTCTGGCAGCGCTACAGGCGCATTCCTCCATCCGATTATGAGGTGGTGAAAGAGCACATTAACAAACTGCTTGAAGCACAGGTCATCAGAGAAAGCAGCAGCCCTTATGCGTCCCCCATTGTGCTAGTTAAAAAGAAAGATGGCAGCCCCCGCATGTGTGTTGACTACAGGCCGCTGAACAACAAGACTAGGAAGGATGCTTTCCCCCTTCCTCGTATTGATGAGTCCCTGGATGCGTTGACAGGTGCCCGCTGGTTTTCCACAATGGACCTAGCCAGCGGGTACCACCAGGTCCCAATTGCTGAGGCAGATCGGCCTAAAACCGTGTTCTGTACTCCATTTGGACTTTTTGAATGGAATTGCATGCCCTTTGGACTCTGCAACGCCCCCAGCACCTTTCAAAGGTTGATGCAACGGATTTTTGGTGACCAACAGTGCCAGTCGTTGCTTCTTTATCTCGATGACATTGTGGTTTTCTCTTCCACAGTTGAGCAACACCTTGAGAGGTTGGGAGTGGTGCTGGGGAGGCTTCAGCAGGAAGGTCTCAAAGCGAAATTGGCCAAGTGTGCCTTCTTCCAGCAGGAGGTGGGCTACTTGGGGCATGTGATTTCTCACAAGGGCGTTTCCACCGATCCCAGCAAAACAGAGGTGGTAGCCAACTGGCAGCCCCCTAAAACCATCTCAGAGCTGCGGTCGTTCCTTGGTTTTGCCAGCTACTATCACCGATTTGTGGAGGGTTTTGCCAAGTTGGCTGCCCCTCTACACAGGCTGGTAGCTGGTCTTTAAGGCTAAGCTTACAAGTGCTCCGGTGCTGGCTTATGCCGACTTCTCCCTCCATTTCATTCTGGAGGTGGACATGTCCCATGGTGGTCTTGGATCTGTGCTGTCACAGGAGCAAGGTGGTAAGGTGAGGCCTGTTGCTTATGCCAGCAGAAGTCTGATGCCCTCTGAGCGCAATATGACAAATTACAGCTCCATGAAGTTGGAGTTTTTGGCGCTCAAGTGGGCCATGACTGAGAAATTCAGGGAGTACCTGTTGGGCCACAAGTGTGTTGTCTACACAGACAATAATCCCCTTAGCCACCTGTCATCGGCCAAACTTGGCACCACCGAGCAATGGTGGGCGGCCCAGCTCGCCTCTTTTGACTTTGAAATCAAATACCGCTCAGGAAGGAGCAACAAGAACACGGATGCTCTATCCCATCAGCATCCTCCTGGAGCACAAGACATGGAAGCCATGTTTCCTGGTGCACCACTGCCCAAACCTTTACAGCAAGCCTTGCAGGTCCCAAGGTCCGAAGCCTCTCAGGCCACTGTGGTAGCCTTGCCTCAGCATACGTCGTCTGATATCTGCACATTCCAGCAAGCCGACCCTGTCATGCAGGAAGTCTTGGTGTTCTGGAAGCAGAAGCGGCGTCCAAACCATGACGAACATAGGCAGTTAAGTCGGCCTGCCTTGGCACTGCTCCAACAGTGGGGTCGCTTGGTTGAGAGGGGTGGAGTCCTGTACCGTCAGGTCTTCCGCCCAGATGGTGCTGAAGCGGTGCTTTAAGTGCTCTTGCCTGCTGCTTTAAGGGAAGAGGTTTTGATGGAGGTCCATCAGAGGCATGTCCACCAAGGTGTTGACAGGACCCTTGAGTTACTTAGGCAGCGGTGTTATTGGCCAGGCATGTCCTCTGCTGTGGCACAATGGTGTCAAACTTGCGAAAGGTGCCAGGTCGCCAAGGACACCCAACTGGCTACTCGTAGCTTCATGAGGCACTTGTTGGCTTCTCGGCCTAATGAGATCCTTGCCATGGACTACACTGTGTTGGAACCCACCCATACTGGGTTGAAAAACATTCTGGTTATGACTGATGTTTTCAGTAAGTACACGTTGGCTGTGGCTGCATGTGACCAACGAGCCGCCACTGTCGCTCAAGTGTTGGTAACAGAATGGTTCTCAAAGTTCAGTGTTCCAGCCCGTATACATTCAGACCAGGGCCGCTACTTTGAGAGCTCCTTGATTCGACAGTTGTGTACCCTGTATAACATTGAAAAATCTCAGACAACTCCATACCACCCAGCTGGCAATGGCCAGTGCGAATGTTTTAATTTGACCCTTCATGACCTGCTGCGCACTCTGCCTGTGTCTTGAAAGTGAGACTGGAACTCTTGCCTGCCACAACTCCTGTATGCCTATAACACCACTCCCCATCAGACGACTGGTGAGTCTCCGTTCTTCCTGATGTTTGGGCAAGAGTAGAGGAGCCCGTTGGTGGCGGGGTTAACGAGTGGGTTCAGGAGCACCAGACCCGATTGCGGTTAGCCTTTGAAGGTGCCCGTGAAAGGTTGAGGGTGGCAGCAGAGCGTAGAAAGAAAAATCATGATCAGCATGGCCGAGATGTTCCAATGGAGGAGGGCTAGTTGGTATTGTTGTGAGATTTCAGTGCGAGAGGGCGCCGTAAGATTCAGGATCGATGGGGCTCTGTGGTGTATACAGTCTTGAGGACACCAAAAGAGGGAGGCTCTGTGTACACCATTGCACCCACAGATGACCACACCAAAGCCAAACAAGTCCATCGTACATTGTTAAAGGCTGTAGTCGGGGCTGATTCTCTTGGTGGTGCTACCCCACTTGCACCTCCTCCTGACCAGCCGCAGCCAGAAGATGAGCTGTCGTGTGAGGGTGATTTGTTGGTCTTAAGACCTGGGGCCCCTCATACAACTCCCACTCTAACAGGCGTAGTGACCCAACCCACCCCTGGGTTGTTGTCTCCGCAGCCTGACCCGGTTCCCACCGTACCACTATTTTACCCTTGCTTCGCCTAGCTGCACTGCTTGCCCTGTTTTACCTTGCCTTGCTTGGCCTAACTTAGCTTTGCTTGAGCTGCTGGTATTGTTCTGATTTTCCTGCTGTAGCTGCCACCCATTTTTGTATTGGTTTATTTCTATTTGTTTACTTGTGCCTTGGTCCCGGTTGCATGAACCCCACTAACTCTGTACCTGTCCTTTCAGGTGCTGGGTGCCCAAGGTGGTAGTCCTGGTGTCCCTGGTGGTGGTTTTCCCCTTTTTTTGTGTGCTGTGCAGTACCCCAGTTTTGAGTTCTCCCTTGTGTGACTGAGTGACTGGCATGTGTGTTTGGGTGCCTTCCTGGGATTCCCCTCACCTCTCATCGACCCCTTTCCCACACTGGTAAGCCCCAGCCCTGATAAGGTTCCCCTTCCCTTCAACCTCCCTGAATGAATGGTGTTTTAAGAGTTTTTAAATTTTACCATTGTTAAATAAAAATGTTTGTTTTAAACGGAACCATGTCTCTTGCTGCATTTATATAGCGAACCTGAGTGCCTTAAAAATTGTAGTACAAATTCCCTGGGTGAAATTCCCAGGGTGGCATTGTCTGGCAACCGGAGTGTTTGACTTAGTTAATTTTCCTCAAGGTGTAAGACAGTTCACTCCACCTCACCCCTCGTGTCGCCACAACAGCAAGAAGTAATGGAAGTAGTCGTGGCAAAATATCAACGTTTCGTTGCATTTTCTGTGTCATTGCGGTGATTGCTGCACTACTGATCTCTCTCACCTGTGGGTATGTATGGATTGACCAGAGGGTTTGCCCTTGTTAGCTAGAGGAAAGTCAGAAGAGGAATATCTGGTATAACACATAGCATGTTTTTACTCTAAAAAATGAATGCAGTGGACCCTTGTAATGTGTAATTACTCTAATATATAATAATGACTCCGTACTACAGTTTACACCTAGGTGGGGTCTGCCTTTGTCTCAGTGCAGACTTTGGGTTGTTCTGGGTTTAACTCTGGGTCTGACCACACATTTGAGTAAACCAGCCTGACTTGCAGCCTAACTGATGTCTGTCCATCCAGACTAAAACAATGTTTTTCCAAAATGGTTGTCCAGAGTGTATATATCCTAAAGTGCTGGCTTGGTCTTTGAATGTGTATGAGGGAAAACTGAATTTCTGCAAAATGATGAGAAAAGCTGAAATGTGGGGTTAGAGGGTTGTGTGCCAGTAAAATTAAGAAGAAGAAATTAAGAAAATATGAGAACTATAATGTAATTTAGCTGGAAGAGGCAGAGGCTGAATATAGGTCCAGCAGGCTATTTGTCCAGTGGGGGTGTAATGGTACACAAATTTTATTTAGTTTGTACTTCGTGTTTGGAGTCACAGTTTCAGTACATCAGGAAAAACCAAACACTGGAAAAAATAAGATTTTTGTCATGTATTCTGAAAAATGTAAACATTCTTACACAAACTCCAACGTGTTGATAACTCTTGAATAACTGCAGCTTGTGCTTGTTTATACAGGGCAGGCACAACTGACTTACTAAAATGCACACTTGAAGGCTTGAGGGCTCAAGCAATTACCATATGCTCAAGTCCTGTAATCTCTCACCGTACTGGTGAAGTTGCATGCTGAACTAAACATGATGAGGTTATGTGCAGTTACACCCCTACTGTCCAGGCACAGTCAGTTATGTGGCAGTAAAGTTAAGGGGACCATTCTTTCTTTCCCAACTTTCTCTGTGATCACTTATTTTATATCTCAGTGTAGTCAGTCACATAGCACATCAGTCATTAACCTGTATTCATGTTAATTTAGTTAGATAACACCGCTATCATAGAATTTGTTGCCCGTCCTTTGTAAAGGTGATGAAAAAGAAGAATTTAGCAGTTTTTCAGTTGTCTTGTCTACAACTTTGATATGCTATGTGGACGCAAATCTTTTCTCATGAAAAATGTGTTGATATAATTCAGAGAACTGCTGATTTCTCCAGTTGGTAGACCCTGATTTAATAGAATGAAGTTATTTTGGTTGGAGCAGTGATAGTTGATATACAGCTCCAGTCAGGACCCTGACAGACATCAGGGATTTGTAAATGAGTCTCACTGAAACTTTGACTGTCCGGGTTCTTACTGACAGTGTCTCTCTTGTCTTTCATGTACTTTGAACTGATGTTCACATGATTCTGCTTCACTACAATGAGTCAGACAGTGACTGAGGCAGACATGTTGCAAACAAAGACAGAACACACAGGCTCTGTGCACATTTTTACTCTCTTTTTTGTTTATAGTCATCAGGGTGAACAGTAAGAACCCATCAGAAATGCCAAGCCTCTTGATTTTCTAAAAAGAATGAACTGCTACCATGTATTTCATGGCAATCAACATACAGTCATGGTATGTGCCTGCCTTAGTTAAATCACATTTAAATTTAAATAATGGCCTTATTTGACTTCCACTCAGCTACAATATGTAAAACTGTGAATGATACAGAATGTGAGACGTAAGAATATGGCATGTTAAATGGTTGAGGCTGTAAGTATTCTCCCTAGAATTATAAATTTCCCCCTCATAACTGTTTGTCAGCAGATTTGTAATCTATGTCAAATTGAATTCATTGACATGTATATATGAGGAGAGTAATGCAGGGAGAAAGAGTGTGTGTGCTTGTGAGAAAAGGAGGCAGGCAGGCAGGCAGACATACAGTATCTTCACAAAAGAAGGATTTGTGCACTGAGGTAAGTAAGGCAGTTCTGTACATAACAAACTGGGTCACCTGGCAAATGTGAAACTTTCAGTTTTGTAACGCAGAAATCAACTCCATTGCATAGGATGTTGCTCAATACCTTACAATGTATAGGAGCTTCTAGACACTGGAACACCTGTTCAGAGTGTTTCTATAATATAATATAATAATTTACCCATGTTATGCCTTTCTTTATATCAGTAAATGGAGCTGTAATTGTCTTTACTCTCCATCAAACAACATTTTCTTTACTTTCTCCAAGCCTGGTATTAGTAGTATGAAAATGTATGTTCATTTAAAACATTTAAACATTTGTAAATTTCCCCACTGTGGGATGAATAAAGGTATATCTTATCTTATTTAGAATGTTAAATATAGCTCCAATGACAGGGGTCCAAGTATATTATGAGCATTTAGATGCTTAATTTAATTATTTATTTAAATGACAAGATTCTGATTTTCTTTAAAATAATTCAGTGTGGTCACCTCTATATGCTGGTGCTCTTTTGAGGCACATAAATCTAGTTTCAGAAACATGAAGCTTATGGCCTTCAGTGAAGATGTTTTGCAAGAATACATCTGTAGCTTTTTTCATAAAAACTGATTGTCTTGCACAATTTAAATGGATTGACATATAAAATGTTTCTAACACCTTATGTTCAGTGAGGTCTGTAGATGATCCATACTAAGTTTTGGGACGAATGGCTGTGTGGTTGATGAGGAGATGTCAAAAATAGGATTTTTAGAAAATTGAGAAAAAGATTTCAGGTGTTTCTAGGTCTTATGATTTTTGAACACTTTTAGCAGAGAAATATAATAGAAAGAATTTTTACAGGGTCACTATAGGCAATCTTTGACTTGACAACATATATATGTAGTAGTGATCGTAGTAGTGAAGCAGAATCATGTGAACCTCTGTTCAAATAGCTACAGGAGTTCAAAGTACATGAAAGACAAGAGAGACACTGTCAGTAAGAACACGGACAGTCAAAGTTTCAGTGAGACTCATTTACAAATCCCTGATGTCTGTCAGGGTCCTGACTGGAGCTGTATATCAACTATCACTGCTCCAACCAAAATAACTTCATTCTATTAAATCGGGGTCTACCAACTGGAGAAACCAGCAGTTCTCTGAATTATATCAACACATTTTTCATGAGAAAAGATTTGCGTCCACATAGCATATCAAAGTTGTAGACAAGACAACTGAAAAACTGCTAAATTCTTCTTTTTCATCACCTTTACAAAGGACGGGCAACACATTTTATAATAGCGGTGTTATCTAACTTAAAATTAACATTTGGCTATTGATGCTTAGTACAGTGAAGTTGTGGGGGAATGACCGGTCTATGATGAGAGTCTTTATTCCTAAATATTTTCTGGTGGCTATGCCAATTGGACTAATTTAAATGTGGTGAAAGGTGGACTGGAATATGGGCCAATCATGAATGCTTCTTTCACCTCCTTATCCAGGAATTTATTGATGACGAATGAGGTACTTACAGATAGATATATGGTTGGCTTATAAGGACAAAATGGTCCAGCAAGGGCTCTGCTACAGAAGGAACAGGTGTGGAGGAATCAACAGCATGAACTGTTGCACCCTTGGTCATAGAAGCTTTTGCATACCATCCAACCACCCTGGTAAAGGACTGGTCTTCCTCTCTTACCTACGCATTTGGCAAGTGGGGCGGAGGATGGTTGACTGGAGGTTTGCGGGTTTAGGGGTGATAGATAATGGGGATGCTGCAGGGGGAATGCTGCAGAAAACTGCATACGCTTGTATATTTGGAGCTGCAAGGTACAGGAGTGCTTAGGTTGCATGCTGTGGCTGGATGGCATGGAGTGCCACATAGGTCACAATTTAACAAAGCCTGAGCTGTGAAAATGTGACAAGACAGTTCAGGATCTAGTGTTCTAGTGGACGATGAAAACTGAGAGTTTCAGGGAATATGGATTGCTGAGCAAAGCTGTGATTACTGACGAATGGTTTGAGATGAAGAAGATTTCAGGAGCTTGCTCATCTTCTTCAAACAGATCACTATCTGAATGATTGAGGAGGAGCTTCTGGTCCATGGTTTCAGGTAAGCGTTTTACTTCACTCGTAACCATGACACCTTGTGGACCATGGGTCATGGGAAAACTGAATCAAAGGGGAAGGAAATGCTCAAGGTGTGCTTAAGTATTTCTGTGTGGAAATCAGACGTGTTTGAGGCGTGGTCTTTGTTCCTGAATCTAGTTATAACACTTCCTTTGATTGTGCATATTTTGAAAATTATAGCTAAGTTGCAGTGAGGTAAACTTTTGTCACACCTCAGTGGATGGAGTGAAAAAAATAAAATCAGTTCTCTAGGACCCACAATGAAATTCAAATGATTTTTGGAATTTTTGACCACTGCATAAATGAAAACGGGAGCTTAGATTGATCAATCGCTACCCTTTTTGCCATTGCCAAACTTTATACAGTGATTTGAACATGACTATAGAACATGAAAATAGTTTTACTCAATTTCACAGAGCTATTGGACTACTGAGCCAAGATAATTCTTTATTGACCCCCCATAGGGGAAATTCAGCAAACCATGTTATTTATCTAATATTTGCATGAAGAATGATCCAAAAGGCAAAAATACCACAACCGCCAGCCTCAAGTGGCTATTTTAGGAACTGCAGGTTTTGCACTTCTGCATTGGCTTCATTTTTCAGCCCTGGAAGTTGCCACTTGAAGAAACCTGAAGGTTTAAGGTTACTAACAGTTAAAAACAGAGAAAGAATCAGATTTTGGATCTAAAAGGGGATGGTCACGGTTGTATGTCACTGGTATGAGACACTGCTTTTTTTTTTTTTTTTTTTTTTTTAACCTGTTCTGTACAGCAACTTGGGCAAATAGTGTGATGTTCCAGATGCCCAGTCGTGCCACACAGATTTTCTCTGCTAGAGAGAGGTCTGAGATACTTCTCCCATAGTGTGATTTTTATTTTATTTTATTTTTTTTTTTGTTTGCGTGATGACCGGACCAGAACAGGAGGGAAAAGGATAGAGATAGAGAGAGGGGGATGTGGGGACAAGAGACAAGAGACAAGAGACAAGAGAGAACATAACAACAACAACAATCACAACTACAACAACAACAACAATGACAACCAGAGTATGGCAAACTTCAACATTCCTAATACCTACCGAAGTAAAAGGTCGTGGAACAAACTGATATGAAATATAATATATAATATATAATTAGTGTAACGAAAGTGTAGTAGAAAGAACTCAAACAAGCAAGCAAATATAAGAAAAGACAGAATTACCACATCACTAAAGCCAATGGTGCCAAGGCTGTGTATGTGTGTGTGTGTGCATGTATGTATGTGTGTGTGCGTGCGTGTGTGTATGTGTGTGCGTGTGTTTTGTGTTTGTCCCTAAAGCCGAGGGTTAGTGTGAGACTACCGCATGCACCCCCCCTCACCCGTGAACCCACCCCAGCCAGCAGGCATGAACCCCCAGCACCGGGGAGCCCACCAGCTCATGGAAGGGGATAGGCCCGGGCAGAGACCCCAAGTCCGCCCAAGCAACCCCCCCGCCGGGAGCCCAGCGGGAAGCCACGAGGAAGAGGCCCCAACCGAGGACAGACCGAGAGAGAGACAAGGCAACGACCAACCCCGAGGCCAGGCCAGAGCCCCCCCCAGGAGCAAGCAAAGACAAGGCCCCACCCCCGCGGACCCCCACCCCCGGCCCCCAGGCGAGAGACCCACCCGCGCACCAGAAGGCCCAGCCCCCCACAACGCCCCCCCCCCACCCGCCCCCATCCCCAGGCGAGCAGAGCACGGCCCACCTCCCGCTGCCCCCCACCGCCCGCCATCTCGGGACCGCCCAGCACCCAAACGCAGTGAGGCGTCCCCGGTACCAGCCCAGACACGTCCCCGTCCCCCTGCCATCGGCGCCGACCCCCAATACCCTCCTAACTCCCCCCACCCGTCCTACTTTAAAAGAGAAGTAAAATAAGGAAGTAAGACCACCCTGGAGACCCCCCCGCCTCACCCGGACCGCAAGGCCACAATCTGACCAGCGCCTCCAAGCATCTTGGTTGCGGTTGAAGGATAAATCCATTTCCCATTTAGATGTGGGAATGGAGATTGTGTTGTCATGTCTAGCAATTAACACATACGATTTAGACAGTGCTTTGGGGGCAGAGATTTTTAGAAATTTTTCTATAGTGGGATGGAGTTTTAACTCTACTCGGCTGTATTTTGTCCGGATTATGGATTTGAGTTGTATATATTCAAGAAACTTGTTACTGTTGATTCCGTACTGTCTTACCACATCCTCAAATGGAATGAAGTTGTTTCCTTTCATGACATTTTCCAAGCATCTAACTCCTTTGTCATACCATGTAGAAAAGTCCAGTACTCTTTTATTAATTAAGAAGTCAGGATTGTTCCAGATGGGTGTCAATCTGCAAGGAGTAATCGAAGACCTGGTTATTTTTAGAAATTCCCACCAAGCTGTCAGAGAGCTGCTAATACTGATGCTTTTAAAGCAGATGTGTTTTCTGAGAGTCATGCCGATGAAAGGAAGGTTAGAGATAGGTATTTCTTGACTGAAGGTTTGCTCAATAACTAACCATGAATGATCCAGTGGGCTCGGATTAATCCACTTTAGAATGTACAGCAGTCTATTTGCGAGAAAATAATGGTAGAAATTTGGCAGTTCTAGACCACCACATTCTTTTGCTTTTTGTAAAGTTTTTAAACTTATATGTGGTGGTTTGTTTTTCCACAGAAACTTATTGATGAAGGAGTCTAATGACTTGAACCAGATACGAGAAGGTTTAATGGGAATCATTGAAAAAAGATAGTTAATTTTTGGCAAGATTATCATCTTTACTGTTGCGATTCTCCCCATAAGTGATATAGGTAACGCCTTCCAGCGGGTAAGGTCATCCTCGATTGACTTAAGCAGTGGTGTATAATTCAGATGGGTCAGATCTGACAGCTTGGCGGAAATATTAATGCCCAGATATTTAATGTTCCCTGAGTGTAGAGGGATGGAAGAGGTGCTCTGGAACTCAAAATTGATGGGTAGAACAATGGATTTGGACCAATTAATGGAGTAGTCTGAGATTGAGCTGAATTTATCTATTATTGCGATTGTTTCAGAAAGAGAGGTTGATGAGTTCTTAAGGAAAAGTAATACATCATCAGCATAAAGACTTATCTTATGATGGGAGGCTGCTATGTTAATACCTTTGATGTTTAAATGTTGTCGAATTGCTGCTGCTAGCGGTTCAATAAATATGGCGAATAGTGAGGGAGAGAGTGGACAACCCTGCCTAGTGCCTCTCTGGAGAGAAAAACTTGGAGAGATTTGATCATTGGTTCTAACTGAAGCTCTTGGTGAGCTGTACAAAATCTTGATCCATGTTATAAATGAATTTCCAAATCCAAATTTATGTAGCGTAGCAAAGAGAAATTTCCAGTTTACTCTATCAAATGCTTTTTCAGCATCTAGTGAGACGATTGTGGTTTCCAAATTGTGAATGGTGGAGTAGTCAATTATATTAAGTAGTCTACGTACGTTATTAGCAGAATGTCTACCCTTAATAAATCCTGTTTGATCAGGATGTATTATATGTGGAGTGATTTTTTCCAGTCGAGTTGCTAAGACTTTGCAGATTATTTTAAGATCTGCATTTATGAGTGAAATTGGGCGGTAGCTGGATGGGAGAGTTGGGTCTTTATTGGGTTTGAGAAGGAGACTGATTGCAGCAGTGTTCAGGTTTGTGGGGAGAAAGCAATTTTCTTTCATTTCCAAAACCATTCTGTAGAATACCGGAGCTAGCAGTGACCAAAATTCTTTGTAGAATTCAGCCGGGAATCCATCTGGACCTGGGGCTTTATTGTTTGGCATATGCTTTAGGGCTTCTTGTAGCTCAGCCACTGAGATAGGGGAATCCAAATTCAGAATTTGGTCCTTGGTTAGTTTAGGTAGATTTAAGGTTTCGAGAAATGCCTCGATATTAGAAATAGGTGGATCAATCTGTGGTGTATATAAGTTTTTATAAAAGTCTTTAAAGGCCTCATTTATTTCCTCAGGGACACGAGTTATATTACCAGCTGAGTCCTTGATGGAGGAAATAATACTTTTTTCTTTATTGAGTTTTAACTGATTAGCCAGAAATCTGCCAGATTTGTTGCCATGTTCAAAATTCTTCAAGCGTAATCTCTGCAACTGGAACTGGGTCTTTTTATCAGTAATTTTTTTAAGTTCAAGCTTAAGTTGTCTTAAGTTACACAGGATGTGCTCCTCCTGTGAGTCAGCATATTCAGCTTCTAGAACTTTAATTTTCTGCTCCAATTCAGATTCCAGTGCTCTCTCTCTCTTTTTCTTGTATGATGAGTATGAAATTATTTTACCTCGCATTACTGCCTTTGCTGTCTCCCAAAGAATACACAAAGAGGTTCCTGGTAAATCATTAATATCCAAAAATAATGTCCACTCTCTCTCAAAGTATTTAAGGAAATCAGGATCTTTGAGTAATGATGTATTAAATTTCCAAGTTCTAGTCGGAGGTGTGGCTTTTTTATTAGTGAGGGAAAGAGAGACAGGTGCATGGTCACTGATAGTGATAGGATAAATCTGGGTGCCTGAGATATCAGCTAAGATTGAGCTACTGGTTAAGAAGTAGTCAATTCGGGAGTAGGAGTGGTGCACTGGTGAGAAATAGGTATATTCCCTGAGTGTGGGGTGATAAGAGCGCCAAGCATCACAAAGACCAAAATCAGTCATGTATTGTTTGAGTATCCCTGCTGCCTGTGTGTCACGCTGAATACCTGCCGAGCTGGATCTGTCAAGTTCTGGACAATATGTTAGGTTGAAGTCTCCTCCAATGATCAAAGTTGTGTTAGAGTGAGCAGAGAGTGAGGTGAAGAAGGTGTGAAAAAAGGAGGGGTCATCAACATTTGGGCCATATATGCTGGCAATGCAAAAATTTGCATTGGCAACAGATATGTTAATTATTATATATCTACCATCTGAATCTACATCAGCATAATTGAATTTGAAATTAACTTTTCTGTTGATCAGGATAGCAACTCCTCTCTGTTTGGAGTTGAAACTAGCTAAATATGTGTGTGGAAATTGTGGAGAATTAAGTTTTTGGTCTACTGTCTTTGAAGTGTGTGTCTCCTGTAATAAGACAATGTCTGCTTGTATGTTATTCAAATAGTTAAAAATTTTTTGTCTTTTTTCCCTTGAACCCATTCCACGGACATTCCAGGTGACAAACTTTAACGTGGTCATACTAAGCTAAACTAACTACTGTGTTTGGAGTGCGTGAGTGCGTGCGTGTGTGTGTGTTTGTGTAAACCTTAACAGTGTGTGTGTCTAAGCCTATATAGAGTGTGTGTGTATGTGTGTGTGTGTGTGAATAAGTCTATATAGAGTGTGTGTGTATGTGTGTGTGTGTGAATAAGCCTGAACAGTGTGTGTGTCTAAGCCTATATAGAGTGTGTGTGTATGTGTGTGTGTGTGAGTGTGTGTGAGTATGTATTTGTATGTATATATACTGTGAATGGTGGCCTAACCCAGGTAGTAAACTGACATAACCGTGACCATACAGTGCAGACAGGATCACAAAGGGGGAATCGGTGCACAGAAAAGAAAAGAAGTGACATGTAAACATGTAAACAAACATCTACAACAGAATTACTTGTTTTGAACTAGCAACGCGCGCTACATAACACAGCAATTCATTAGGCAAACTTAATGTGACTTACATGGTGATTGAGAAAGAGTGTTTGTGGAGAGAGATGGGGAGAGAGTGAGCTAGTTACCGTACATTAATACAACCAGGGGGTGGTTTCCCGATCGCGGTGAAGCTGGCCGTTAACGTACAGTTTGTCGACCGTGATGACAGCTCGGCACCCTTCGCCTATGAACTTTTTGCGCAGAGGGAAGAGGGCCCTGCGCCGGTCCAGGATCTCCTTCGGGAACTGGTCGTTCATACTGAAGTCGGTTCCCTTGAGCTCTCTGCCCCGGCTCCGCACCTGCTCCTTCTGCTTGAAGTGTTCAAATTTGGCCACGATGGGTCTTGGGCGCCGACTGTCCTGCTTCTTGCCTCCCATACGGTGGACGCGGTGGAAGGTGATGTCCCTCACCGTATCCAAAGGAAGCTTGAGCTGCTGCCGCAGAAAACTCCTCACCGTCTCCTCCGGGTCTTCCTCCGCCCGCTCCGGAATCCCGGCGAACACCAGGTTGTCCCGCATGCTCCGAGCCTGGAGGTCCAAAATCGACTCCTTCATTTTTTTGTTTTCCTGGGAGAGCTGTGAGACTCCTTCGGTGAGTGTTTTCATCGACTCCCGGAGCTCAGTGTTTTCGGAGGCGAGACTGGCAACTTGTTGCTGGCTAAACTCAAGGGACTCCCGTAGGGCCTGGAACTCCTTGTGCAGGACCTCCACCAGGGCGAGACGGCCATCGAAACCAAGCAACCTTTGGTCGATTGATTCTAGGATGTCTCTTATATCGTTACCCGGCGGAGAGACGGCTCCAGGGGAATCCTCGGTCCGGGTCCTCTTCGGCGTCCTGGAGGATTTCCCCATGACGAAACGGCTGAAGGTCTCCTCGATGTAATCCTCCAGATCTTCAAGCCCCTCCAGGTTTATACTTATCTCTTTCTTGATCTTGCTTTGTATGCCTCGTAGATTTTGCGGTTTTTAAGTAAAGTGTATTTGTTTTACAGCTATACAGTCCGCTTGTCTGAATTCCGCGCGTCACCCGTTCTCGCGATACTACAGCATCTCGCGATCCCGTTCTCGCGATACTACAGCATCTCGCGATCC
This sequence comes from Holacanthus passer, assembly GCA_025331565.1. NCBI lineage: Eukaryota > Metazoa > Chordata > Actinopteri > Pomacanthidae > Holacanthus > Holacanthus passer. Next base: position 16,521,603 of record JAFREQ010000005.1, read on the forward strand.
CTACAGCATCTCGCGATCCCTACAGCATCTCGCGATCCAATATGAGACACTGCTTTCCACACACAGTGCCAGACTAAACAGTAAAAGTTCATTAAAGAAAAAGGGTTGTTTGAAATCAAAATTTAAAAACGCTAATCCACCACTAATGTTCTGAGTTATTAGTACATATTATTAAGTTTACGTGAACAATTATCAACCACTTCAACTCTTTTTGTTGACTGTACTTAAATACTTTTACCCTTATCCCTCAATCTGTCTAACCTCGCACACTTTCGTATTTGCTTTCCACAAAGCCTGTGGAAAAGTTCGCCATGTACACTGCTTGCCTTGGATGAGAAATGAGTAACTTAGAGGCATAGAGGTTTCACAGGTTTCACAAGACCTTCTAAGTCAGTGCATCATGGGAAGTCCCCTGGCAGTCTAGGCCTATAGCAGCTTAACTAAGGGATGGCACAGGGCTCACTGGACCAACCCTAACTATAAGCTTTGTCAAAGAGGAAGGTTTAAAGCATATTCTTGAATGTGGAAAGGGTGTCTACCTCCTGAACCCAGACTGGGATCTGATTCCATAGGAGAGAAGCTTAATAACTGAAGCCTCTGGCTCCCATTCTAATTCTAGTGCTCTATTAGGATAATAGGGTACTATGAGCTCTTGAAGGTATGATGGTGCTTGACAATTAAGAGCTTCATAGGTTAGCAGATGGATTTTAAATTCAATTCTCAATTTGACAGGGAGACAGGGCAGAAAAGCCAAGATGGATGAAATATGATCTCTTTTCCTTGTTCTTGTCAATACACATGCATCAGCATTCTGGATCAACTGGAGGGTCTTTAAAGACTTATTGGGGCAGCCTGATAATAGAAAATTGCAATAGTCCAGCCTAGAACAAATGCATGGACCCTGTTTTTGTGCATGTTGTTGGGGTTGTTGTTGTTGTGCCTGATTTAGCTATGTTCCAGAGGTGAAATAAGACAGTCTGTGAAATTTGTTTTATATGCATGTTAAAAGACATATCCTCATCAAAGATGACTCCTAGATCCCTGACAGTAAGATAAGATAAGATAAGATAAGATAGCTTTAGCCCACACAATTGCATGAAAACCTGACAGATAAGAGCTTATTCTTGCAAACCCAGTGAAAAACATAGAAAACTTGCTTTGCTATTCCTTCCATTTTGAGTGTTAGTTAGTGTTGGTAGTGTTCAAAAGTTAACCTATCACTAAACAGTAATTATCATTATTCTATTATGCAATGAGGACTTTAATCACATTACATTACTTTTGTGCTATGTTCTAAATATCATTAAGACAGTCCATGGACCAGCTCAGTCTAGTTTAGTCTGGTCTAGTCTTAACTGACTGGACTGGCAAAATAAGTATTTTCTCATAAAAGTCCAACTGAAATCACATTTAATCATCTCTTTTTGTGCTCACAAATAACATCATGTTTTTTAAAATCTAGTTGTTAATTGTTTTTTCTTATCATTCATCCTTTTGATTCATCCTTTTGTCCAAAGCAACAACAATCCAACCACAGTGGGAGAAGCCTTCGAGAGCAAGAGGCTAAACATTCTGTTTCATGTTCTGTATGATACAATTGTCACATAGCTGCTTTTATGATGTAATTATTACAGGGATAATACAAAAATATCAAATCAAGGAAGCTTTGATTGTATCACAGCAGAAAAGTAAAAAAAAAAAAAAAAAAAAAAAAGAAAGTAATCCTAAAATATGTATGTGTGTTGTTAATATGATCAATGATTAGTACCAATTTGTCAATTTAAATTTGGCTAGATGCTTTTTATATTGGAAACCACATACGACAGCACTTCAGACAAGCAGTGCTCAGTCACATCCACTGTGACTGACAGTCCTGCACGTTTCATTCTAGCCATTTAATCAGGACGTGTTTTATTGCCAGACTGTTACGTCAGTGAAATTAACCTCATAGTAGTCTAGACCCCCTCCTGTACTCTGGGACTGAGATGAACTGATGGGCAACGCAACAAGATTACTGCTTGCAACTCAAGACAAAACTTTGGTGCTCGGTGTTATTAAAATGTCAGAGCCTGTTTCTATTCATCACAGATGGGGACGACAGGGAATACAGAGAACTGACACAGGACTTTATGGACTGGTGCCAGCGGAACCGCCTCCAGATCAACGTGGGGATAACCAAGGAACTGGTGGTGGATTTCCGCAGGCACATTCACTCCCCTCCAACACCAGTGAACATCCAGGGAATGGACATTGAGATGGTGACATCTTATAAGTATCTGGGTGCTCACCTCACCAACAAACTGGACTGGACTCATAACACCAATGCAATATACAGGAAAGGTCAGAGCAGACTCTATCTGCTCAGGAGACTGAGGTCTTTTGGAGTGCAAGGGGCGCTCCTGAAGACCTTCTACGACTCTGTTGTGGCATCAGCCATTTTCCACGGAGTAACTTGCTGGGGCAGCAGCATTTCGGCTGTGGACAGGAAGAGACTGGACAAACTGATCAGGCCAGCTCTGCACTGGGTTTCCCCCTGGACCCAGTGGAGGTGGTGGGAGAGAGGAGGATGATGGCTAAGCTGTCATCCATGTTGGAGAATGACTCCCATCCCCTACAAGACACTTTAACAGCACTGGAGAGCTCCTTCAGCGATAGACTGCTTCACACGAAGTGTGTGAAGGAGCGATATCGCAGGTCTTTTCTTCCTGCAGCTGTCAGACTGTACAACCAGCACTGCTTCCAATAGACTATACATTATGCCTTTACATGTGTGCAATACTCTTTTTTAATGTCAGATCCATTCACTGTGCAATACTTCATTCTGTCCAATGTGCTATATTTAAATTTAGTATTTCATATTTCACCTCATTGTAGTTGGTTTGCAATATTTTGTGTTTAGTATTTCAGATTTCACTCATTCTATTCAAGGTGCAATATTTTGTATTTAGGATGTAATAGTTCATATTTCAATTCATTCTAGTCCATGTGCAATATTTTGTATTTTTGCATTTAATATTTCACATCTCATATTTAATCCAACAATGCAAGCCTCGTGTGAATTTCTATTGTAAATTTGTTAATATCGTCTTTTTAGCCTGTTTAAACTGTTTTTTATACTATTTAACTGCTTCTATCCCCTTTGCTGCCGTGACTTGTGAATTTCCCCACTGTGGGACGAATAAAGGTTTATCTTATCTCATCTTATCTTATTTGAATGAAAGCACATTAGAAAGTGTTTTAGGCTTTTGGATGTAAAGTCCTAAATTGGTATGGCATTGGAGAATGAAATGTGATGGGATGATACATGTTTTTGTTAATTGCCCATTTTAAAAATTAACTTTATCCAGGATATAATGTAAAGATAAAATACAGAATTAAAAATAAGAAAGAGTCTTCTGTAAATGATCGTGCCAGCAGCCAGGAAGGATTTAACTCTATTTTATGCAAGAGTAGCCTCAGAGACAATTTTTCTTGCAATGCAATCAAAGTAAATGAGGTAAATGAGGAATATATGGTCTTTTTGAGAAGTGCTAGAAAAGGATCGAGAGACAGAGAGAGTACATTCCAAGATAGATGGTAAATGGACTGCATTTACTGAGCACTTTTCTTTTCAAGTTTGTGTAACCTTGGTCAAAATTTCTCACCATGAATAGTTAAGTGAGTAAAAGATGACCTGACCTGATCCCAAAAAGGGATAACGTTAAAGATGACACATTTCTTTAATTCTTTAAGCAAGATTACTTTTTTATGTCCATTTTTACAGTTTAGTTTAATGTGGCTCTAATACTCCGTCGCAACATACAGTGGCTTGCAAAAGTATTCATACCCCTTGAACTTTTCCACATTTTGTTTATGTTATGGCCACAAACATATATATTTTTTATTTGAATTTTATGTGAAAGACCAACACAAAGTGGCACACAATTGATGATTTTCAAATTTTTTTACAAATAAAAAACTGAAAAGTGTGGTGTGTAAAAGTATCCAGCCCCCTGAGTCAATACTTTGTGGAACCACCTTTTGCTGCAACTACAGCTGCAAGTCTTTTGGGGTATGTCTCTACCAGCTTTGCACATCTAGAGACTGAAGTTTTTGCCCATTCTTCTTTGCAAAACAGCTCAAGCTCAGTCAGATTAGATGGAAAGCGTTTGTGAACGGCAGTTTTCAGATCTTGCCACAGATTCTCGATTGGATTTAAGTGTGGACTTTGACTGGGCCATTCTAACACATGAATATATTTTGCTTTAAACTATTCCATTGTAGCCCTGGCTTTATGTTTAGGGTCGTTGTCCTGCTGGAAGGTGAACCTCCGCCCCAGTCTCAAGTCTTTTGCAGACTCCAACAGATTTTCTTCCAAGATTGCACTGTATTTGGCTGCATCCATCTTCCCATCAACTCTGACCATCTTCCCTGTCCCTGCTGAAGAGAAGCACCCCCAGAGCATGATGCTGCCACCACCATGTTTGACAGTGGGGATGGTGTGTTCAGAGTGATGTGCAGTGTTAGTTTTCTGCCACACGTAGCGTTTTGCATTTAGGCCAAAAAGTTCAATTTTGGTCCCATCTGACCAGAGCACCTTCTTCCACATGTTTGCTGTGTCCCCCACATGGCTTCTGGCAAACTGCAAACGGGACTTCTTATGGTTTTCTTTTAACAATGGCTTTCTTCTTGCCACTCTGCCATAGAGGCCAGATTCATGCAATGCACACCCAATAGTTGTCTTGTGGACAGATTCCCCCACCTGAGCTGTGGATCTCTGCAGTTCGTCCAGAGTCACCATGGGTCTCTTGGCTGCATCTCTGATCAGTGCCCTCCTTATTCAGCCTGTAAGTTTAGGTGGTTAGCAAAAACATTAGTAATGACAATATTACACATTTTGGCCTCTCTGAACTGGCTCCTTGTCAAATTGAGAATTGAATTAAAAATCCTTCTGCTAATCTATGAAGCGCTTAATGGTCAAGCACCATCGTATCTTAAGGAGCTCATATTACCCTAATAGAGCACTACGCTCTAAGAATGCAGGATTTCTTTTGGTTCCCAGAATCTCCAAAAGTAGAATGGGAGTCAGAGCCTTCAGTTGTCAAGCTCCTCTCCAGTGGAATCAGATCCCAGTCTGGGTTTGGGAGGTAGACACCCTTTCCACATTTAAGAGCAGGCTTAAAACCTTCCTCTCCGACAAAGCGTATAGTTAGGGCTGGCACAGATGAGCCCCTGTGCCACCCCTTAGTTATGCTGCTATAGGCCTAAAGTGCCGCGGGACTTCCCATGATACACTGACTCTTCTTCTCTCTCTCCTCCACCTGTATCCATTCATAACCCATCAATGCATCTTACTAATGTGACTTCTTCCCTCTCTCGTAGTTTTGTGCTCTCTCATTTTTCTCTTTTCTCCTCCTGTTGCTTTCTGCAGGTTCGTGTGTCACCGGAGCTGCAGAGTCTGGACCCATGTTTCCAAGCCTCCCACTGCACACATGTCTCTGTTTAATCACTGCTTATTATTACATTTGTGGATTGTAATATTGCATGTTCTCTCTCCTCTCGCCCCTCTGCTTCACCTCCCTCTCTCTGTCTCTGTCTCTGTCTCTCTCTCTCTCTCTCAACCCAACTGGTTCAGGCAGATAACCGCCCATCTAAAGCCTGGTTTTGCTTGCCTAGTGCTTGCTCATGATGGGAACTGTTGGGCCTCTATAAATAGTGTTATAAAGAGTATGGCCTAGATCTGCACTATATGAAAAGTGCCTTGAGATAACTTCTGTTATGATTTGGCGCTATACAAATAAAATTGAATTGAATTGAATATTATAGCAGTGTGTTTCAACTCATTTGAATTCAGTAAAGAACATGTAGAAAACAACAGCCAATAGAAGCAAATGGAATCCCATTTCTCAGCTATATTGATTACTGCTACCTCAGTATCTTGTGTTGGGGTGCTGCTTTTTCACTGGACTCATCTCAAGAGCTGCAATTGTTACTTGGGCTGTCACTGATGATGGTGTTGTTCCTCACTGCAACTGCTGTTGTCCTAATTGCTGTCACCCTGTAGTCTGCATTATTCCTCCTGTTCTTTTGTTTTCTGTTATTATATTGTATTTTTTAATGAATTACATTTTTATTTAATTTAAATGTATTTTTTGATTAACCCCTAGCCAATGATAATTCAGCGATGGAAACATAAACGTTCTATGAGTGTGTGTGTTAGTGTCAGTGTGTGTATTTCATTGAAAAGTGTAATAGTGTTTGTGTGTATGTGCCTGTAAACATATGTGATTCTTTGTGTCTGTCTGTCAGTGAAAATCCTCAGAATGATAAAAACAAAAAACATTTTGTGTTAGTGTGTGTGTGTGTGAGAGAGAGAGTGGTTCTCGAGAATCTCTTAACTGCCTTTCAACTGCCAAAACTAGCTTAATGGAGATTTAATCAGCCAATTAACATCAGCTGTGTGTAACTGTATCCGGGGCCTGAAAGTGCTCAGTCATTGAGAAAGAGTGAGAACCCTGTCAAATTATCACTCAAACAAGACTCCATCATTCAAAAACTATAGTTCATATGTTGTTGAAATGACCTCACCATTAACATCTGAAGACCTTGTCGAAGATGTAGATGTGTCATTTGTGTGAATAAAGTTGAAAATGACCAGGAAATCCAGTTTCAAAAGTCAGCGTATTTGTGTTTTTGCTGTGACAGGTAAAATAACATGACAGTCAGTGAGAGAGGGCCCTCTTCATGTGAGTAAGAGCAATTTTAAGAGAATTTTTTTAGACAATTTTACAGAATCCTCTGATAATGTCACCCACTCACATTATCAGTATTTCTCTAAAAGGACTGACAGAAGCGTAAAACCAAAATTGGTGGTATTTCAAAAACCATAAAAGATTTCAAAAAGTTGAAAACAAGTTTAATATTTCAAAGTCTTGTAACCTCTGTCATAGTAATATTTCAGCTAGTAGCATTTCAAAGTGGAGCTGGTTTGAAGAGTATTTGAACATTACTCCTTTTATTTATATTGTAAATACTTGTTTGTTACAGCTTCATTTTTTGAAAAGTATAAAAGGTAGAAAGAGGGAAAAAAGGCACAAATGTCCTTAAAATGCTTTATTTTAAATTTAAATTTTAAATGGTTTCTACAGCTGAAAGCTGACGCTAAACTGCGTTGAATAATGTCAAAAATGTATGAAAGGTTCATTGAAAAGCTGGTGCAGAACTGAATTCCTGCTTTAATTTGTATGAAGAAGCTGCTGAAGGAGTATGAATGGTTGGAAAAGTGGGAAGATGTTGAACAATGCAAACTGTAGTGCAGATGAACTGTAGTGCTCGATTAATGCAAAGATAGAAAAAACACTTTGAGTGTGTGTGTGTGTGTGTGTGTGTGTCAATAAAAGTCTGTACAAAGATAAAAAAGAAGCTATGTTCTCTTACTCTTACACTAATAACATTCACAGCACGCAGTGCTTCTCAACATCACTCAGGAAAATTAAAATGGTGGAGAGTAAATGGTAACGTTGTTTGGGTCAGGGGTATACTGCAAATAATTACCAACTGAACTCTCACCATTTGGTCTTTTCATTATGAAGCCAAGTGCTTCAACTCTGGTTATCAACCATGTTTTTATCCCACTGATCCCTCTTGTGTTGCTCTCAGAGACAGCCTCTTTATCAGTCTGACAGCATTAGCTAACCACACATTAGTAATGACCTCTCATTCCTCTTCATAAAGCTTCATCACAACTTAATGAGAGATATCAGTGAAATCGTCATCATGGCCTTTCTCAATCATATACGTCTAATGACCACAATCATAAATCCTATTGACTTTGGTGTTTGGTAAACTTGTTTATTTGTACTGTGTAAGTCTCTAAAGAAGGTGAGTATCAATATTTTGAAGGGAAATGGAAATGGACAGAAGTCTTTCACTATATCAACAACCATTTAACCCAGCACTGGTAATAGTTGGTGCTGCTTATGATGGCATGGAATTGGAATTGAAATGTAGACAATGGGGTTGTTAATTATAGCGGTGATCCATTAGAAATATAGCAAATATATAACAAAACAGTGTGTGGCTTTGACTCAAAGGCAGAAAGAGCAGGAGGAGAAATTGTAATTTCACTTGCTATTAACCTGCTTTTAACCTGCTCAAATGGGACCAAATAGAGAAGGGTATGTATTTGTGATTTCTTGTGTTTGTGTGTGTTCAGCCAATTAAAAAAATGGTCTATATCACTATGAACAATTGTTCAAAGTCTTTAACCACACTAGCAGCACACCTTTAGGGATGACAGGGATGGTACAAACAATCATGTCTGTCTCAGAATGAATTCTAAGCAGAAATTGTGTGAATGCTGACAGGTGAAATACATTTAAAAACAAATTGCTGAAATCTTAAAGCTCAAATGTGTTGCACTGCTGAAAAACCTAGGAGCTGAAATGTAAAACTGTCAGGATTGGAAGCTGAATTGTATGATTTATGACCACTTTTAGGATTACAAATTTGCACTCATTAGTTGGGGCACCACTCTTTAAGAAGGAAAAACAAATAAACCAAATTAGTCATTTAACTGATCAGTCTCATAAGAAGGAAGTTAATTATTTTCAATACATTGACCCTTGAACTGAATTAATGGAGATATATGATTAAAAACCCCCAAAACAAAACAACAACAAACAAACAAACAAAATACACCAGATGAATAAAGTACATTAGAAGGTGATAAAACTTACTCAGTGAATGAATAGGGAGACTGCTAACATTAGGGCAATTAATTTCTTTAATATTTTAAATTTTTTTCAACATCAACTCTTATCTAGGCATCAGATAGAGTTTTGCGTAGTTGTTGAGGTGTCAAGCAGAGATGAGACGTTTCAAATGACTTTCCCCAAAATTTGTGTGCAGAGCTTCACTGGGAAGTACAGGGGTGCTGAAAGCAGCGTTGTTGGCCTTTGCCTAACCTGCCAAAGAGTCAAAGGTGCCAATTAACCTCCCAGGCAGCTACAAAACAGTGGGCCACTGCAGCACCAAGTGTGGAGAAAACATTTCATGCCAAAATCTCTTTTCCTTTGCTTAGACTCCTGCCTAAAATTGCAGATCAGAGCCGGCCCAAGGCATAAGCGAACTAAGTGCCTGCTTAGGGCCCACGACCACTAGGGGACCCCCAAGAGCAATTAAGAAAAAAAATAATTTTTTTTTTCATTTTTTGCATGCATGAGTGATGATTTATATACGATCAAAATTATAGTATTGTACAAAAACACAATTTTATGTGGTGCTGTTGATGTAGGCCTAGTGATTCTTACTGCCTCTCTAAATGTAGGCAAGAGGAGTAAAATTTAGTAGAATACGTTGAAGAGTATTTATAAAGATCTGTTCTGCTCCAACAAGAGTCCACTGTTATTATCACTACCTCCTGTGTTTCTCAGCCAACCCGACTGGCTCATAAACCAGATCCATCCACTCTATGTCTCTATAACGTCAAAAATGTCATGGAATTTCTATGGTGGCTAAACAGCTTTGTCACTTGAAAAGATGTCATTCCTTCTGTTTCATGTCCTCAGTCATATACATCATTTGGTTTAGGTCAGAGAGGCAATTAAATCACAGAAAGATGATGGTTTCAGTTAAACGTGTTCTGTCTCAGTCTTCATGTCACTGTTGATTTTTTTAAGGATGGAAATACTGGAATATTATAAATAATAAGCACTGTTAATTTCTTAAAACTGAAAAAAACTTGTATGTATGTATTAACCATAATCATTTAGATGACACTTTGATTTGAGATTTGACGTTATACATAAATATCTGCAGCATTAACCTGTTTATATTTTTGGCATAGTGCATATTTTGTATTTCCACTTCTTATATTTACACCCCTTCCCCTTGCTACAGGCAGTTTAGTTTAGACGCTACTTTAGCTGGTATGAGCATATTGTAGGAAAAAGATACATTGTTAGTCAAGGGTTGGTGGTTTGAACTCCTGGTTCTCCTGTCCACCTGTTGAAGTGTTGTTGAGCAAGACACTGAAACCTGCCAACTTCTTCCAATCTTTAGGCCAGTGCATTGTGTGGTAGCTTGTAGCCATCAGTTCATATGTATGTGTGTAGGAATAGGTGAATGAGAGAGACAAAACTGTAAAGTGCTTTGGGTGAAAAGGTTAGTGAAATGGTGTTTCTTTAATGTATGAGATACCAGTTTGGTAAATGTGTTTCTCAATTTCCTTGTGTTTTAAGTAGTTTCAGTTTTTTTTATATGCATGGGATAAATGTGTTGTCATTTGCTTAGTTCTTAAACTGTGGTGCATGGAGCGCTCCTACCTACTGTAAAAGTAAAAACAAACAAACAAACAAAAAAAGCCTATTAAAAATGTTATGCATATTATGCTTTTTACAGGAGCTCCACAGGGGACTGTTCTGTCTCCATTTCTGTTCACCGTGTACACCTCTGACTTCCAGTACAACACTGGGTCCTGCCACTTGCAGAAGTTCTCGGATGATTCTGCGATGCTTGGGTGTATTAAGGACAGGCAGGAGGGGGAATACAGATGGTGGATTACTACCACCATCTCCACCAGTACCAGATACTGGTGGATTATTTTGTGGAATGGTCCGGGAGAAATCACCTGCACCTGAACGTGGCCAAGACCAAGGAGATGGTGATGGACTTCAGGAGGAAGAGGACGCCAACACAGCCCCTGTGTATCCTGGGAGAGGAGGTGGACATGATGGATGATTACAAGTACCTTGGTGTCCACATTGACAACAAGCTGGACCGGAAGACCAGCACCAAAGCTGTGTACAAGAATGGGATGAGCAGACTCTTTTTCCTGAGGAAGCTGAGATCCTTTAATGTCTGCAGCAGAAATATTCTACCAGTCAGTCGTGGCCAGTGCCTTGTACTTTGCTGTAGTCTGCTGGGGAAGCAGCATCGGAGCGGGAAACACAAACAGACTCAATAAACTGATTAAAGGCTGGATCAGTTATCGGCTGCAAACCAGACACCTTTGAGGCTGTGTTGGAGAGGAGGACACTGGACAAACTGTTATCCATTCTGGATAACCCTGACCACCCTCTCCACCAGCTGCTGGACAGACAGCGGAGCTCGTTCTCCAACAGACTGATTCAGCTCCGCTGTCACAAGGACAGATACAGGAAATCTTTCCTGCCACAAGCCATTAGACTGTTTACCTCTGCAGCTCAGTCTGGCAGAGAAAACTCTGGACTCACAATGCTGTAGTTTATTGATAGTTTCTGATCTGTTTGCACTAGATCTGGTCACTTGATGTTCTTTGCACAACATTTTGCTTTATCTTACACATCTCATCTACCTCTACATTATTATTCATAGGATTAGTGGTTTTTGGATACTTGTTTGTTGCACTGTATGTTGGTCTGTTGCACTCTGTCATGTAACCTTGTTTAATGTGTTATGTGTTGTGCTGTGTTATGTTGTTTTGTTTCAATTGTAGCCTCTGCAACAAAGAAATTTCCCAGACTGGGACAAATAAAGTACATCTATCTATCTATCTATCTATCTATCTATCTATCTATCTATCTATCTGTCTGTCTGTCTGTTTTGGGTTTTTTCCTTTTCTTTAGGGTGTTATATTACTTTTTTGTGCATGTAAAAGGTCTGCAAAAGCACAAAGTCCAGAGTTCACGCCAAAGGGAGTTTCTCTCTCCCTCACAAAACACTGTTCCTGAACTGCCTGAAATGCCTTTTCCTCCATTACTTGTCTGTGTCACTATGTCACACAGTATCAACTCCAGCTAGGTGACCACCCTGCCCATTAAAGCCAAGTGAATCAACCTCGCTGTCTGCTGTTGTTATTTTTCTTTGTGAATATTGGAAATACAACAAGGGGATGGAAGATGAGTAAAACATGCCAATTTCTCCATTGTTGGCTGCAAGGAACCAACACAAACTTCTCCATTCACTCCCACCATGTGAGGATCTAAAGACCCAAAGGATTAATTATATTATTGATGGAAATGTGACAGAAATGTCTCAAAATGACTGTGTGTGTATTCTACGCTGCATGCCCATAAGGCATACTTGAAGTTTAACTGGTAGCTAGTCTAACTGGTTGGTTACATCTGGCTTGATTAACAGATGTCAGTGGTGTCAAATGCAGCATTAAGATCAAGCAAAACAATTAGAAGGTCATGCTGTCTGTGTGCTATGATGCATTCTAAATCCTTACTGCAAATTCTCAAATAAACTAGTGCCAGTGTAGAAAGTCACACAACTGATTGACAACTGCTTTCTCAAAGATCTTAGAGGGACAAAGAAGGTTAGATTGTTGGTCTATTGTCAGTAAAAACATTGGATCATGAATAGGCTTTTTAAGAAGAGGTTTAACTACACCTACTTTAGGACTGTGGTAAATAGCCTAACCCTAACCCTAAAGACAGATTGACCATATTTAGTATGTGCTAACTATGGGAGAAACGTCTTGCCATCTTAGACAAGTTGATGGTTTGGATAAAAAATCACTGAAGTTCGTTGATGAAGGTCAATGGGAGAAATGCAGTCTAAATATATATATCAGGTTTTACAGCTGTTTCTAAGATTCTCATGTTTGAAAATAAATTGGTATCAGTTGAGGGCAGGAGGTGATGAATTTTGTCTCAGATAGTTATGGTAATTTTATTGTTACAGAAGCTCATGAAATTGTTATTAGTGAGAGCTATGGTAATACATGGCTCAGTAGAGGTATGACTGTCAGCCTGGTTACAGTGCTGAAATGAAACCTGGGGTTGTTCTTATTTTCCTCTATCAATAATGAGAAATAAGTTGCTATGCATTGGGAAGGGCTTTCCTGTTTTTTTTAGGACTATCTTGTCAGACTAAACAAGATTCTTCCTGGCTGGTGAAATGCCATTTCCTAAGTTGAAACTAACCTCATTTTATCATGTTTAATCATTGTCTTCTTGAGAGAGGCAATAGAGTCCAGTGTCATTCTCAGAGAGCCTGCAGCACTATCAATAAGATGATCAGTTTGGGCAAAGGAGGCAAAGGAGTCCTTAGTGATATTGAGGCATACACATTAAAACAAATTTAATGCTGATAGAATCCATCCATCCATCCATTATCTGTACGATGTATGCTGCTTAATCCTCTGCAGGGTCACGGGGGGGCTGGAGCCTATCCCAGCCAACTTGGGGCGAAGGCAGGGGACACCTGGACAGGTTGCCAGTCCATCGCAGGGCCACACACAGGACAAACACGGACAATTTAGAATATCAATCAACCTCAGCATGTTTTTGGACTGTGGGAGGAAGCCGGAGCACCCGGTGAGGGCCCACACTGCACAGGGAGAACATGCAAACTCCACACAGAAGGATCCCAAGCGTCCTAACCGGGACGCGAACCAGGGATCTTCTAGTTGTGAGGCGCCGGTGAATCACTTCTTTAAATTTAGCTACTGCAGATAGACAACTATTGCTGGAGTTTTTAACTAATGGTGAGTAGTCCTTTAAAAGGAATTCAGAAGTAATCAAATATTGGTAAAAAAAAAATAAATAAATAAATAATTCTGTGGCAAGAATATTAAGCATTTAATTTCTACAATTCTACAATTTTAGCAGATGCTTTTATCCAAAGCGATATACATCTGAGAGTAAATACAACACAAGCAAAGATGCAGAGGTTTGACTGTGCATGCTGGGAGGCCTGCCAGTAAGGAGTTGCAATAGTTGATACGTTGTGCGAGTTGTGCTGCATGTTCAGACAGGAAGGATCTGACCTTCCTGATGTTGTACAGAGTGAATAGACATGATTGAGCAACAAAGGCCACATGAGCCTTGAAGGTTAGTTGGTCATCAATCATAACACCCAAGTTTCTGGCAGACTTTGTGGGTTTGAGTTGGGTTGATTCAAGCTGGATGTTGATTTCTTGTTGTATAGAGGGACTGGCTGGGATGACAAGGAGCTCAGTCTTGGAGAGTGTGGCGGAGTGCTAAAGACCGTCTCGTCCTTCTCTGTCTCCGTGTCTCCGTCTCCGTCCCTCCACGGTGTGCTCTCATTGTCCCCCCCCGCGGGACCGCGTTTACGCGGCGCCTACGCGGTTTCCCCCACACAGACAAGATGCTTACCTGTTGGATGTTCCTGCCGGTCCGCCTTCGGTTCATGGGCCAAACCGAGGCGCTTCCGGCTCAAGGGTAAAATAGCGCATAGTGGCGCGCTTCTTGGCAACCAGGTGACCTGGACTAAACCATTTTGTGAGTTGTTGGGTTATTTTATGTGTTTAACTATGTTGGATTGGTAATTTAAGAGCCATAGGTGGGGCATCTCATTACTGATTATGTGTCATTAATAGTGTGGGTTAATGTAGTAACTTCCTGGATTTGATTAAGCCAGTAACGCCAACCTTCCCCCTTTAATTAATGTTGGTCTGCCCGGGGGAGGGGCTAGAGGGGCTATTTAAAGGGAGCATTCTGGCTCTGTCAGTGTGGAGTTTGATGTTGGAGTTGAGTGCATGGCCTGGTTGTATTATAGCTGCGTATCTAGTAAATTTTCTGTGAATACTTTTTTTTTTGTTCATCTCCTGGGAGAATTTCTTTTGTCATGCTCTACATATTCTTCCACTGCATTTTTTTGGTGCTATTAAAAAAATCACCAACCTGAAGTTCGACTGAGCCATCGTTGTCCAGGTTTTCCAACGAACCCATGACAGAGAGGTTGAGTTGAAGGTGGCATTTTTTTCATCCCTGCCAAGATATCTGCAAGTGTGGTCATCCGGGGGGGAACGACAGGAAGAGCTGGGTATCATCAGCATAGCAATGGTATGAGAAACCATGGGAGTGGATTATTACACCAAGTGAGGTTGTGTATATTGAGAAGAGGAGGGGACCAAGCACTGACCTGTGAGGAACCCCTGTGGATAGGGTGTATGGATCGGACACTTCTCCCCTCCAAGACACTCTGAAATATCTCCCTGAGAGGTAGAACATGAACCAGCGGAGGGCTGATCCTGAGATGCCAAGCTCAGTGAGTGTGGAGAGGAGGATTTGGTGGTTAGCTGTGTCAAAGGCAGCTGACAGATCTAACAGCAAAAGAGCTGAAGACTGTCCAGCAGCTCTAGCAGAACGCAATGATTCTGTTACAGATAGGAACGCGGTCTCGGTAGAGTGACCCTGTTTAAAACCAGACTGATTCATACAGGTTGTTGTCAGAGAGGAAAGCAGAGACTTGGTTGAAGACAGTTTGCTCAAGTAGCTTAGACAGGAAGGGCAGGTGCGAAACTGGTCTGTAATTTTTGACCTGGGCTGGGTCCAAGGGTAGGTTTTTTGCGTAGTGGAGTGACTCAAGCTTGCTTAAATGCAGTGGGGAGGAGTTGATGATGTGCGTTATTGCAGGGTTAAGTGATGGGGAAATGGTTTGTAAGAGGTTGGATGGTATTGGGTCCAGTGACAGTCTGACAGATGAAGCTGAGTGGCACTAAGTCAAGCATGTTTCCTGCTTTGTGTGTGGAAGGGGTGGAAACCTGCTTGAGGTCAAATGATGCCAGAATATGATGATAAGTGACAGAAGGTCAGTTGCTTGGGCTTTGTCTGTGTGGATGTTCATATCTCCCATGACGACAAGCGGTGTGTCATAGTCCTGAATGGCAGAGAGTAACATGTCCAGGTCAACTACAAAATCACCCAGTTGACACCCTGGAGGGCGGTATGTGACAACAACAATTAGCTTAATCGGTGTTGTGACACTGATTGCATGGTACTCAAAAGAGGAGTTGTGGTTTGGCAGAAAGAGTTTAGTGAACTTTCATTTTTTGGAAGTGAGGACACCTGTACCACCTCCCTGTCCCATTACGGGGTGTGTGGGAGAAAGATAAGATAAACCTTCATTCTTCCCACAGTGGGGGAAATCTTAAGTGGAGTCAGCAGAGAGTGCAGCTGGTGTGGCAGTGTTTTCTGGATGGATCCAGGTTTCAGTCAGGGCTAGGACCTGAATATCTGAAGAATTAACAAGTGTTTGGATTAATTCTGTTTTGTTTATAGCTGACTGGCAATTCCATAGACCAAGGTTGACAAGGCTGACACAAGCATGTGTGTTTAAATACCACGAAGTATTATGGCTGAACCCGCCCCTCTCAGATTTTCAGCCAGGTAACAATAGAGGGAATGACCCACCTATTGAAACTCAGAGAGTGAAACCAGCAAGTGCTCTGTACCGACAAAGTCTGACAACTACCTGACAACAAGTCCTAATCAAACTCAAAACCAAGTTTCAAAAACACTTACCAACTAATTGCAATTTCAGTGCCATATGCCAGAACAAGGTCAAGGGTGTTGTTAAAACAGTGAGTGGGTTTATGAACACTCTGATAGGAGAAGATTGAATCTAATAATGAAATGAATGCAAAACTAAGGCTATCATTATTGACAATCACACGAATATTAAAATCATCTACAATAATTAATTTTTGCAAGATGGCACCCACTGTGGCTGACATGTTTGCTAGCTCCGCTTTTGAACGCCATGTTTTTGTTTTTATCTTTTTGTATTTTGTTTTGCTGAACCTGCACAAGTGCCAAGGACTACTTACCTATGACAGGCAGGCACTGTTGGATATCACCAGGCTGCAACACAATTGGATATTCACTGGCTTCATACTTACGGACCTACACCACATTGTCTGCTCCACACGGAACCACCGCCACCCACGAGAAGGCCATCCAGCACCATGCTCAGCTGAGGAGGATGACCCCCGTGGAGACACAAGTGATGCAAGAGAGGGGGGCTCCACGCTCGGCTAAAAGCTTGTGCTAGCCATCCACCTCTACCTAGCCTCCTGCTAGCCAATGTGCAGTCGCTGGAAAACAAGCTGGACGAGCTGAGAGCCAGGTTAACAACACATCGGGAAATCAGGGACTGCTGTGCCTGGAAACAGCTCATCCTGAGGCTGTTGTCACTGTGGCTGGAGATTTCAACCACTGCAATCTATGGACTGTGTTACCAAAATACCACCAGCATGTGAACATCCCCACACGTGACCAGAATTCATTGGACCATGTTTACATGTAGAACTGGCTGTAGTGTTATCCAGGTTGGGTGTGAAAGACTAAGAATAAGGCTTTCAAATGAGTGATAATTGAGTTAATGTTGGCACCTGCTCTAATGGAAGTAGCCTACAGAGAAGCATGTATAATTATACC
This sequence comes from Holacanthus passer, assembly GCA_025331565.1. NCBI lineage: Eukaryota > Metazoa > Chordata > Actinopteri > Pomacanthidae > Holacanthus > Holacanthus passer. The sequence continues at coordinate 16,538,753 of JAFREQ010000005.1, forward strand.
TCTGCCTCCTGGTCTCAATATGTTTGCACTGCAGTGGAAATGCAATGTTTGTCACCAAGTTGGCAGAGCTTTATTAGTTTAATTTTAAAAAAAAATTAAAAACTGTTTAATAAAAACAGGACTAATCGACCAGATTTGATGATAGTCTTTGCTATTTTCGTCATCAAGTCAGAGAGGAATAGTATAAACAGAAACAAATATGCACCTCTAGTTGTCACTAGGCAATATTAAGATGTGATGGTTAGCAGGTGTAATGTTAAACTTTCACCATGCACATTTATTACGAAGAAACCCAAAGTACAGCTGAGGCAAATGGGAATGTTTTTAGTTTTGGAGGGATTTGGTCGTATAACAAAGTATTGGACAGATTCAAATTTGACTTGATGATGGCACTAGAAAACAGATTGAAATCTCACCAAAGAGAGACATGAATGTCTGAACCAAATTTCATATAAAAGCATTATATAGTAGTATATATTTCAAAAAAAGCAAAAATGCGTACCTTATGGTGGAAGTAGACAAAAAAATGGGGGATCAACAAAGTCAATAAAATGTATCCTTTAGAGACTTTGAATATATTTAGCAAATTTCATCACAATCCATCTAATAGTTGTCAAGATATTATCCTTAACCACAAATATCAACTGGTTGGTGACACTAGAGGAAAAGTCAGAGGATTACCAGTCAGTCAGACCATGAATGTCTGTACAAAATGGCATACCAATCCATCTGATAGTTACTGAGCTCTTTCAATCTGGACCAAAGTGGTGGACCCGCCTACCGCTGTGGTCATGAGTGCCTGTGCTCTTAGCATGAATAATAATTTGGCAGCTCCTTATTTAAGCAGCTTCATTTGATGGCATTTGAAAAAGGCATAAAATAACCAAGCTTATAGGTTTGATACATATTACACCTTTATTTTTCAAAACTAACCTGTCCATGAAACATGAATATTTCTGGCCCCTAAGGGCAGTACGTGAAGTGGGTGCTCACATATACAGGTTCTAAAATATCCAGTCAATTTTAGTACGCAAAAGTAAGTGTGGCATTATGTGTTACAGATGCGCTATCCTCATGAATGAACATGATGGGCTCTTTAGACTAGCAGGTTTTAGGGGGAATGGAGAAGTTGATTGGGGTTTGCACCAGGAGAATGGTTTGAAACAGCAGCTGTTGGCATGCATAGCTAAAGAAGAGGCATTAATCTCCTCCAGCTGACATACAATAGCACACCCCTATCTGCCCTGAGAACACCACTGCCTCACCATAGTGCCAGAAGACCAAATCATAACGCAGCTCCAACTCCCTCAGAGTCTAATTAAACTGAACTATTAGGAACCCATAGAGAAGCAAAAAGGAGAGAGAAATTGTGATTATTATTATAATTTTTTTTTTTAGATTTCTAGTCTATCTGAGGGTCTCAAGGTATTCGCATACTGACCTTATACGGTATACGGTTGTTAAAGCATTGGGTATATGGTATACCCAATGCTTTAACAAGGAGTTCAGTTATTCTACCAATGACACAAATCCACTCTGTGAAGGAGCAACATATCAGCATCACTACTCTGACAATGAAGGTGTATAAGGAGATGCAACCTTTAACACAAAAATCAATACATTTATTGTGTAACATGCCTGAATCACACTTCAAATTGAGATTTGTAATGTTTCATTGTCCATATTCTTCATATGTGTGGTGGTGAAATTACCTCATTGAGGTGGTGAAATGACCTCAAATCTCACTTGGGAGATGACCTCATTTGGGAAAAAAATCAATCTTACTACTTAATATAAATGGAGTGAATGAGAATTTAATGCAATATTACTTTAAAAAATACACTGTATTTTGTGAATGACTGAGGGACCTTTTTGAGGATGCCCCTCTCATATCCAATCATTATCACCTGTTATCAATGCAACTGTTTACCTGTAAAATGTTCCAAACAGATATGATTATTATTATTATTTTATTTTATTCACAACAGAATTGCAACAGTGAATGATTCAGGTTACTAGTTTGCTAAAGACTGTTAACAGGGCACCACATCTTGCATGACTTGATTGAGACTTGACAACATGAGATTCAGACAAGGCAAACTAAATGTCGCTCATGTCAAGTGGTGATTGCAGCATCTTACAAGTTTGTAGTGAGGGGGGATGTTCACCCAGCTTCCTATTTTGTGTTAGTGATTACTTAGCTGATAAGCACTATGTTTGCCTGCGGCTTCATTAGAGTCACATAGCCTCTGGCCTCATTGCGGTTACTGCAAGACAGGTCATGACTAAACGGCATCGATAGATGTCTGTGGTGCTTGCAATTTACTGGATTTGTTTTGTTGTGAGGTCTTGCTGCTTTTAAGTTCACATCTCCATTGAGACAGTGAAGACAGCAGTGTTGTACTGTGTTTTTTTAGTCCCAAACAAGTGTAAACAGGTGGATATATCCTTTTAAAAAATATTTTACAGGTGTGAAAAATGCACTTGTGATTCTGTTCATTTTGAGCATCTTTGTTGATGTTACATGTAGCTGGATTTCACAATTTGATCTAACATATCAAGGATCAATCACAAAACAAAATGACGAAGCCCATCACAGATTTATATAGAGCAGCACCATAGGCAGGGGTATCCAAACTTTTTACACCAAGAGCCGCATGAAGAAAAAGGTCTATAGCCCTGGGCCATAAGCCTTTTAATTTACAAGACTTAATGAGTGAGTTTTAAGCACTTAATATTGTACACTTCAATCTGCAATAATATGATTTTATCACTATTTACTTTCAGTCAGCAGTAAATATGACTCCTAATGGGGATGATGGTGCTGGGCCTTGGACCATGGCTCAGACTGTCACTCACCCTAGACCTCAGTCTGCTCTGGTTCATTGTGATAAGAGAAAATGTTTGCTAACATATTATATGTACTGTACTGTACAGCTCATTAAATGCCCAAGACCTTTGATTTCTCAGGTGGTACTGCATTAAGAACCAACATGGTTATATAAAGGATATTACTACATGGGCTCAGGAACACTTTGAAAAACCTTCATCTGTAAATACAGCTCGTTCCTATTTCCAATTCAATCAGTTGACTGTGGGCATTTCACTCTTTCCAATAAACAAATCATACGTTGTCACAACCTCCATGAGGCAATCATCTTGATGCTGTCAAGGTCTAAACTGTTCCTCTCTTTGCTGCTGTCAGTCGTTATTTCATTCAAATTGATGTGACCCTCCTCCATCCCATTCACCTTCAGTCCTTGTCACATTCAGCATCCAGGGGTCCTTCCACATGCTCATGAGAAGTCCTGCTCCACATCACATCCATCCAGATCTTCAGCATTGCTCTTCAGTTATTCATCACCACCAGTGTCCGGGCATTATCTGAGGGTTATTCTGTACACCCCATAGCATCACTGTCCACTTGAGATGATGTCTCAATGGGATCTAACTGCCAAAGACTCACACACAGAGCACACCTCAACAAAACATATTTTGATCATTCTTTATATATCTGTTTCAATTAAGCCTCTCCTGATTGAAATATATCTGGTTTTGAAAGCCATATTGTTTACCAATACCAATGCTGTTTCATTGCACCAATATTGTAGGAGCAAAAAACTGTTAATGTTCAAAATACTGTCATTTATCTTATATGACATTTTAATTGCATAGTGTTCCCATATTGACTATAATTACTTTTTGCTTTTCGTATATCAACAAACCAGTTACATTGTGTTGCTTTTGTATCTTGCATCTACAGATGCCCTTTAAATCTTCAGCCATCTACAACAGCATAATTACAGTTGTGCCAAGATCCATGCCTTCATATTTCCCAGCATCACCAGCTTACAACTATCTCCAAATTAGCCCCTATCCCCAGAGACATTAGTGAGGAGATTAGCCAGTATAATCAGTAATGACTATTTATATTAAATCATTTAGCTGATGTGATATGTATATGACACCGAGAGGCTGCTATGCAGATACAGCACTAAAGAGTGACAGAGGCCCACACATATTAATAAGAAAAGTGTCAGTACTTTTTTTTAGTGTGGAGGCTGAACCATTGATGGACACCCACGTTCCCCTGCTGCATCTGGGTCGATGATTTGAGCATCTGTCCTCCTTAGGTAAGTAAGTCTGATCTCTTCTGACAAGCATTCTGCTTCGGGATGGAGGGATGGGGAGGGCTGTTCTGCAGAGAGGTGAGAGGATTGCAGTGGGACAAAGAGGTTGTGGGGAGTGTGTAAGAGGGTTGGGTAAAGAAGGTGGAAAGAAGAGATGAAGAGAGAAGGGAGACACACAAGACTGCATTGCCCAAACAGTTGCCCAAGGCCTCCTTCCTACTGGTTCCACATCAACATGCCCGAAATAACTCCAGAGAAACATACCTGGAGAACAGTACAAATAAAACATCTAGATAGCAGGAGAAGGGACAGGATTTTTTATTGCTGGCTCTATAAACACCTCATCTTCGATCTCTATTCATACATCTTAAATCTAAAATATTTTGTAGTGTTAAAAAGTCAGTTATGACTACTATAGTCAAAGCTTGCACAAAATATATTCGTCCACCTAAGCTTATTGCCTCACTTAAAATTCCGCTATAACTGTCACAGTTCTGCCTGCTAGGCCTCTGTTTAGTTTTTGTTTAGCCTTAGATTTTCTCCTGCCTTAGTTCTGTCTTAGTTTACCTACCTTAGTTTTCATGTCATAGTTTTCGGTCATGTGTCCTGTCATAGTTCCATCTTAGTTCTGTTCAGCCTTAGTCTCTGTTATAGTTCTTTCAGTTCTGTCGTTCTTTTCATAGTCATGTCGTAGTCCTTTCCGGTCTTAGTTAATTGTCTTGGTCTTAGTTCCTTGTCTCTGCTGTCATGTCTTGTCCAAGTTCTGTTTCTTAGTTCTGTGTTGTAGTTTTGTCATAGCTCTGTCAGTTTTAGCCATGTCTTAGTTACCTGTCATTGTTTTCCTGTCCAAGTTCTGTCAGTCTGTCACTATTCACCTGCCATAGCTTCTCACCTCAGGTCCCGGTTCTTCTCCACTCACCCCGCCTCTGCCTCACCTTACCTGTCAGCCACTTCCACCTCATCTAGTCACCTGTGTTCCCAGCTGCAGCCAACTACTAATCAGGACATTATTTAAGCCACTTCATTTCTGTCAGCCCTTGCCGGATTGTTCTTCTCCTTGTCTGTTGTTCCCTCATGCCTCATGCCTGTGATTACTCTCGTCATTTTTTGGATTTGTTTCCGCTTTTCTTTTATGATACGTTTTGGCCTATTCTGGACACTATTCTTTTCAGTGAGTTGAGATTTTGTTTGCCTCCATTAAAGACATATTTATCGTCAATCCGGGTGTCTTGCGCTTGAGTCCTTCCCAACTCCTCGTCTCAATAACTAATTCATCCTCGTCAATTAAATAATTAAATGCCTTACTTGAAGTGTGTCTTGCAGATCAAAGATCATGAGAAAGGATCAGTCAGGCTGGATTATCAACCAATTATCAAGACCTTAATGTGAGGGTTGAGAGGGTGGAAACATTGCCCTCAGTAGGTAGGGTTAGGGACAGGTCCCAGCCTATATAAGGCCAGTTGTGCGCAATCAGTGCCTATTTCCTGCAGTCTGGTCAGTGCTTGGTGTGACTGTGTGGTGTGAGCAGGTCAGGGGCTCTCCCTGGGAGAAATGCTTTCATGGGTTGATCAGAAATCTAATTGTTTTATATTCACTTGCAGGGAAGCTGTGTCCTGAGTGTCCTGGTGTCTCCTTTAACTAGGGCCTTTTATCAAAGTAACAAACTTCTATGGTAATGTAGGAGGGTTATTCCCTCTGAGGCATGGATGTCCAGTGATTATAGCTGTTTTATTTTCCCTATTTGTAGATTTTTACCAGACTGCTGTTTTGCCTGGCTTCAACCTGCTTCACCTCATTGCTGTGCTTTCTTTATCCGGGTTGGACTGGACCAGTCAATCCATGTGGTCCGGCCTAGTGTGCCTGAAATAGACTCAACTGTAGATTGTATGCACCTGAGGTCCAGTTCATACTGTAATCCTTTACCTTGTTAATAATCTATTGTTGCAAAGTTGGTTTACCATTGAAATACACTAGCTTTATTGTTTAATTTCAGGTATTGGGCCAACCTGCGGGGAGTATGCATGGGATACACACCCCCTCCTTGCATGTAGTGTGGTAGGCCTGTTGGTGGTGGTTGTCACTGATTGTTTTGTAGAGTATGAATTGTAGTGATTTTCAGTGATCATGATCACGAGTGTATACACAGGGTGTTATCCTTTCGGGGCTGGTGATAGGATCCCCCTGCAGTGAGGGCCCTGCCTATTGCCTGCCTATGCAAGTCCTAGTCTTTCATTTGATAGAATTTTGTTTAGAATTTTTTTTTCAGCTCTCCTATTGTTTTAGTCTGTTAATATTTACGAAGGCTCTTTTAAGATAACTTTTCTCTTATGTACTCCACTGCTGCAGCAAACATTTTAAATAAACATTTCAGCTGCGAACCAAATGCATGTCTCCTGTTCATTGAATCAAATCTAAATTGTATTGTGCCAACACATAGATTTTATCTTTGTTTTAATACTGTGTTGTGTCACATTAAGTATTTTAGATTATATTGTGCTCATACAGTGCACACTCCTGAATACATTTTGTGTGTGCCTCTGTTTATATTAATAAAAATGTCTGAAACTATTAAATCCTCTGCATCTAGAAGATTTTTGTCCAGTTATAGATTCTACCATGCCAAAGGAAAGAGTAAATCTAAGAGTATGTACTACACTATGGTGTGACTGTCATTCCTGTTACCAAGAGGAATTTATTTATTATTCTTAGCAAATGAAGTGATGATTCTGTTATGCCCTGTTTTGTTGTCTCAATCAAAAAGCCATGGAAAGCTACAGATTCATTCTTATATCTAACACTCTACTTCTACAGATGGATGCCCTGCCAAAGCAGGAAGATGTTCCTTGGTGCAGGAAATAGGACTAAAGTGTTTGACCACAGTATCCATTTTCAAGCATAAAGTAAAATGAGCATATGGTGGCTATTACTGCCAGGACAAGTGCAAAGTTACTGTCATAGCTGTTAAAGCAACATGGCTCATGTGTTGACAAAAACTTTGTTGTGAGTTATGCTGACTAAAATCCATGGTAACATTGCATTGTCTACACATTTCCTATATAGTGTATTCAGCTCTCAGCAAAGGGGAGATGATACTTCAGTCTTTCCCCATTCTTCACTTTTAATTTGCCTTTTGGCCCAGAAGGTCTTAAGAACTCACTCCATGACTTACTTCCCAACTCTCTCCATCACTTAACTGTTCACGGAGCTTCTCCCTGATCTATTCTCTATGGGGTTTGAGCAAATCAGAACCACTTGTTTACTTTCTGCCCACCAAAGAGAATTATAAAGACCACTGTTCTTGGGTGTATCTATGCTTAATATGTTGAGAAAAATAACTGTAGTTTAGACATTAAGTAAATTAGTAGCTGTTGATCCACCAGGAAAAGATGCACCCTGGCAGAGCTCTGTTAACATCATGTGCCATAATAAGCATAGAAATGCTAAGATAAGATAAACCTTTATTCGTCCCACAGTGGGGAAATTCACAAAGTACAGCAAAGGGGATAGCAGCAGTTAAATAGTAAAGAGCAATTTCAACAGGCAAAAAAAAGATATTAATGAATTTACATCAGAAATTCACACAGGACTTGCATTATTGGATTGAATATGAAATATGAAATACTAAAATACAAAAATACAAAATACTGCACATTGACTGGAATTAAGTGAAATAAGAAATATTACATCCTAAATACATAATATTGCACCTTAAATAGAATGAAGTGAAATATGAAATACTGAATTCAAAATATTGCACATTGTATAAAAAGAAGTATTGCACAGTGAATGGAGCTGACATAAAAAAGAGAGTAAAGTACAGATGTAAAGACATAATTGTCTATTGGGAGCAGTGCTGGTTGTACAGCCTGACAGCTGCAGGAAGAAAAGAAGGTATGGAGATTATCTGGGGAACGGTATAACATGTCCCCCCTCCAGTTCTGTGCTACACCACACCTCAATTACAATACAACACTGTAAGACAAATTTAGCAGTCTGTGCAGGTCTCTGGATGCACATTGGCCAAAACAATGTTAATCTCTGAGCTTTATGACAAAAAAACCAAGAAACCCTGTAACAACTGTATGAGTTAATCAGATGCCTTCAAATGGCTATACAGGTACATAGGTGGTGCATAGTACAATAAGGAACACCTTGTTTGCATCATCAGCTTGTAATTTAAAATATAATATGTGTTTGAAATTGTTTTTAGAATACCAAAGGCCTGCTATAAATGTAAGGAAGTAAAGACTTGTCATGTTTGTTGTAGTTCCAGCCATGTTTTGTTCCAGTTCCATGGACTCTGTGATTGAGTGTCATGGCTCTTGTCACCCACCCACATAAAACTGTTGGGAGCTGTTTTAAGCAAACAACCTGTGCACGACATGCACAAATATGAACAAAAGATGAGGCTTTGAGCTCAGGGATATTGGCTTACAAAGTTTTGTTACTTCTGCATCCTCAAGAGATGAAACATCTTGTGACAGTTTGTCTGTTGACCTTTCAGACTCCACTTGAGGTTCGATCGAGTTAATGGGTATGATCTATTCATAGGCTTATGTGTATGCCTGCCACACTTAGATCACTTACTTCCTTTACAGATCAGCACAAGCATCATGCTGATGTGTGGAAGCAGGCTACAGAAAGCCTGCATGCATATACATACACACACACCCCTAAAACTTGGCTTGCCTTCTATAGTGAGGAAGACAGCTGATTACACTGACTGTCCCATTCTGCCTGCTAATGGAGTACTAAGATAAGATAAGATAAGATAAACCTTTATTCGTCCCTCAGTGGCGAAATTTGCAATGCACAGCAGCAAAAACAATAAGACAGTTAAATAGTAAAAAAAAATACAAGATATAACAAGCTAAAAAGTATTTACAAATTTAGCAAATATACACGAGAAGGTAACATTTGCTCCTCTATGTCTGTTATGGAAGGTGTATGGTGCCTGTTCAGAGACTTCAGTTTGAGTTTTCATGGCTAAAGGGAAGAACAAAAACTGCAATGCATTTTATACATTATGTCTCTATTTTGTTGCAGCCAGTTGTGGCTGCCTGTGAAGCAGTGAGTGATGACGTCAGACAGCACATAGTTAGCATTAATCACATGGAGAGATAGTGGTAGTCAGGGAGGAGTTGCAACAGTTGCCAGGCATTTCTCCCACACAGCTCTCTTTCTCATTTCTCAATTGCCATGTTGAACATGAATACACTGTAGCCTATATTGTGTTTGATCATTTCAGTTTATCAGACTTTATGTGATTATTTTTCATTTTAGATATTCAGTAAGCATACTCCCTCTAGCGATAGTGTTCCTTGTTTTGATGAAAAACTAAAGAGTAAATTAAATTAGCTTTATGGCAGTTGTACAATTAGACACAAAATAAAGTTAAAAACATATTTTACTTGTGATTGTGTATTGTAAGCAGATATATAGTGTTTAGCATGGAAAATCTTAATTTCCGGGTGCTGAGAGGTCGGCAGCCTGTTGCAGCAGCTCAGAGACACGCTCCCTTATTTTAATTTTTTTAAAGCAATGTTCGACTGTTTTGTTATTGAAGTGTTTAAACTACTGCAGCATTTTAGTTGTGGTATTACTGATGGAACTGACTGGTTGTAACAAAAAGGGTGGGTTAACTTGTTTAAAGAAAATCATCACACGATGGCTTGAGTTGCAAAGAAAATTGAGATGCTTTTATTAACAAAAAACAGTGAAAAAACAAAAACTTTGACATCCATGGCAAACAAGAAAGAACCAAAACGATATCAATATCACACAATTGTCTCTCTTGGATTAATAAGGAGATTAAATGCCTTCTTAACATCAAGAAGAGGGCCTTCATGTCCAAGGATTGTGTGGAGCTCAAGGCAATCCAAAAGGAATTAAGGAGAAAACTGAGAGAGGCGAAAAAGAGCTACAAGGAGAGGATTGAGGACAAGATGGAGTAGAAAGATACAAAGGAGGTGTGGAATGGAATGAAACCAGTGACAGACTGCAACAACTCTACACACAGAGTTGAGGAAGACCCTGAATTTGCTGCTGAGATGAATCTGTTCTTCAGTGGGTTTGACACATGCCCCACCTCGGTGAGCTCAGACAGTGGGTCTTGGTCTCCACCCACCATCCCTGTCCCCATTCACACCTCTGATGGAGACTCTGCTACCCTCCCCACCAAGAAATTGGCTACCTCAACACCCCCACTCTCAGTTTATCAGAAGCCTCAAAAGGACAGCCTCCCCTCACCCTCCTACTCTCCACTATCAAACACCTGCAGGACAATGGACATTTCCCAACAGCTCCCCCCCTCCCCCTCTCAATGCCCGGCTTTTACTAGCAACCAGGTGCAAAGGGAGCTCACCAAACTCAGCATCAACAAAACCAGTGGGACAGACAACATCAGCCCCTGGGTCATCAAGGTGTGTGCCGTACAGCTTGCAAGAGTCTTTCAGCACCTCTTCAATCTCTCCTTGAGGCTGATGACAGTGCCCAGCCTGTGGAAGACCTCCTGCATCGTTCCAGTACCAAAGAATGGACGACACAGCGCTCTCTATGACTGCAAACCTGTGGCACTCACGTCATATGTTAGGAAATTTGAGAGGCTGGTTCTTCAGCATCTGAAGACACTGCTAACTGCTTTCCTGGACCAGCTACAGTTTCCACACCAGTCACACATTGGTTGGGAAGATGCCCTGATGTTCCTGTCCCACAAGTCCCTTTCACACCTGGAGAAGCAGGGAAGCACTGTGAGAGTCATGATCTTTGACTTCTCCATTGCTTTTAATACCATCCAGCCCTGCCTTCGTAGGGACAAGCTGCTGGCGATGCAACTGCACCCTGACACTGCAACCTGTATTCTGGGCTACCTCACTGGCTGGCCACAGTATGTCAAAGTGGATGGCTATGCACCTGATGTAGTGATAAGCAACACTGGTGTACCTCAGGGAATGGTTCTGGTGCCATTTCCTTTCACTCTCTATACCTCGGGCTTCTGGTTCAACTCTGGTTGTCTGGTCCTGCCATTTCCAAAAGTTCTCAGATGACTCCTCCATTGTTGGATGCACCACAGATGATGATGAGGAGGAGTACAGAGGACTGATAGAGAGCTTCATCACATGGTGTAACAGCAACCTCTTGAAGCTCAGCATCAGCAAAACCAAGGAGCTGGTAGTGGACTATAGGAGAAACAGAAGACCCCCTGCCCCAGTCAGTCATCAGGGAGGAGGTGGAGAGGGTGGACTACAAGTACCTTGGGGTCCAAATCAACCATAAACTAGGCTGGTCTCACAACACTGACACCCTCTTCAGGAAAGGACAGAGCAGGCTGTTCATCCTGAGGAGGCTCAGATCATTCAGTGTCTGCAGCAGTAAATAAGTAAGTAAGTAAAATTTATTTATAGAGCACTTTTCCCAGACAAAGATCACAAAGTGCTTTACAAAGGCAATATTAAAATGCAGGAAAACATAAAAATAGTAACAATGAAAAACAATAAAACGATAACATGACTACGTGAGCCATACAGTTACAAGTGCAAAATTGCACAGTATATAGTGGTTAACAGTGAAGATCAGTAATACAGCAAAATAAAAACAGATACAGAGTCAGTGGATACAGGTTACCCAAATGCCTGTGTAAACAGCAGGGTCTTTAGCTGGCTTTTGAAGGAAGCCGGGGACTCAGCAGACCATAGGGGTGCAGGCAGAGCATTCCAGAGTTTAGGTGCTACAGCCTCAAATGCCTGATCACCTCATGTCTTAAGGCAAGTCCAAGGGACAGACAACAATTTTAATGCATTTGACCTGAGAGATCGCGCTGACTGATAAGGATGAAGTAGATCTGAAACATAAGCAGGGGCCTGGCCGTGTAGTGTTCTATAAGTAATAAAACGCATACAAATGATATGAATGAATCCATGATAGGACTAGTTGTTACAATCCCTGACATATCGGTACCTTGGTCAACTTGGTTGGAGAGGTTATCTTGAGTTGAGTGGGGGAGGTCATCTTGGGTGGGGTTGGAGAGGTTAACTTGGGTGGGGTGGGGTTGGATGGGGATCATGTGGTGCCACCAGTGCGACACATCGTCAGTTGTGCACCCCAGTGTCATTGGGTGTTTCGGCCTTTATCACAAGACACCCTCATCGAGGCTGGCCCACCACAGGCTGATCAGACCTGGGTATGTGTCGCATGTTGGCTCCACGTGGTCATTTGGCAGCCCATACTGTCTCCTTCTGTTTTAGCCACAGCCAGTGACTGCTTCTCTCGGCAACACTGGCAAGCTCTTTGATGGTGTTACGTTGGGCCTGCCCTCCAGCTCCTTCAGTAGCCTTGTGGTGGAACTTGCTACAAAGCCCCTGCAGCCCACCTCCACAGGGCGCACCTTTACATCCCACCCCTGGTTCTCTGCTTCAGCTGCTAGGTTGGCATACCGCCTTTTCCTTTCGAAAGCTTCATCGATGGCTTCTTCCCATGGGACTGTGAGCTCAACGATGAAGACACGCCGGCAGGATTTGGGCCAAAGGACCAGGTCTGGGCGCAGGTTGGTCGCTACAATCTCGGGTGGGAAGGTGAGCCTCTGGCTTAGGTCTAGAGACTGGTGGTGATGGGTTGGTCTGCCGTTTCTCTCCTTCCCGCAAAAAGGATGTTAACTGCAGGAAGGTAGTTTATGCTTTTGATGGCATGGCATTGGTGGTTACCCTCTTGCTCTCAAGTTCGGTGGCCAAGCACTTAAGCACTTTATTGTGGTGCCAGGTGTATCTACCCTGAGTTAGGCTGGTTCCACACCCTACCAGGATATGTTTGAGGGTTGCTGGGGAAGTACATAGGAGGCAGGTTGGATCCTCTCAGAACCAGAGATATAGGTTGGTTGGAGAGGGCAGGACATCATATGTAGCTCTGATGATAAAGCTGAGCCTATTGGATTCCATGTTCCATAGCTCACTCCATGTGATCTTCCTCCTCTCCACACCATCCCACCTCATCCGCGGCCTTGCTTGGCTTGGGACACAGCTGTTGCACACCTGGCTGCTTCCTCCTGGTGGCACACCTCCTCCACCAGCAGGTGGCGGCGTTCAGTTGGAGTAGGCTTTTGCCATGTTGGTGTTGTTGCTCCCAACCCAAGGCCCCCTCTGCCATGTTGGACTTGGCCCACTATGTCCCGGTGCCTTAGGGCAGCCTTTGCATCAGCAACTGCTGCACCTGGCTTCCATTTCCTCCCTGTTGCTAGGGTGGGAGCAGCACCTCTAACAAATGGATCCCAGGATTCTGTGAGTGTCATTTCCCTTCTAGTTTTGGCGCATTTGTACTCCTCCACCAGGCTTGAAATTGGCAGAGAGAGGGCGCCACTCCCGTACAGGCCTATGCTGCTGAGGCATCTTGGTAGTTCCAGCCACTTCCTCACTTGGGCGTTGACCAGTCTCTCCAGCCGAGTGGCTTGGGCTAGGGTGACCTCATAGATAGAGATTGGCCACATGAGATGGAGCAAATTCATATTGGCTTATTATATGTCCCAAGGGCAGCAGATATAAAGAGAATAAGAGAGGCCCTAGAACTGAGCCCTGAGGGACACCACTTGACAGAGGGGAGGAATCAGACACAAAGTCTCCCATAGAGAGGCAGAAACTCCTGTGTCAGTCAAATAGGATGAGAACCAGTCAAGGGCTAAGGCTGATATGCCAATGTAATCACGTAACCTCTTAATGAAGGTGTGCTGGTCCACTGTGTCAAACGCAGAACTGAGATCAAGGAGTACTAACACTGAGCAGTCACCAGCATTGGAAGACATTAGGATGTCATTAGAGACTCTCAGGAGTGCAGTCTCAGTGGAGTGCTGTTTCCTAAACCCAGACTGAAACTTATCAAAAATATTATGTCTCTCCAATGCAGCAGTGAGTTGAGTGGCCATGATCTTCTTTAAAATTTTGACAATAGTGGTAGTTTAGAGATAGGCCTATAGTTATTCAGGAGAGCAGGATCTAAGTTAGGTTTCTTTAATACGGGTTGGATGGAAGCATGCTTAAAATAGGAAGGGACACAGCCTGTAGACAAGGAGGAATTTACAATAGTTAACACAACGGGACCAATAGTTCGCAAAATTTTTAAAAACAGGGATAATGGAATAACATCCACTGAGCTAGAGGAGATCTTTATTTTCTTAATTAAATCCATTAGGTCGTGCAAACTGATGGAGTCCAGGACAGTGGGGGTAGAGTGGGGTTACGGGTGGGTGAACAAGTCCCGGAAAGCATGCTTGACCTAATAGCCGTTACTTTATCCACAAGGAATGTGAGGAACTTGTTACAAACATCAGCTGATAAACATGGTAATGTAGAGGGCGGTGGTGAAACAATATTATTAATAGTGTTAAAAAGAACCTTAGGATTTCTTTTTGAAGAAGAAATTAAATTAGTAAAATAAGCAGACCGGGCTTCCTTTACTGAAACATTATATGAATAACGGAGATCTTTCAGATACAGCTGATGCACTTCTAGCCCAGTAGCTTTCCATAAACGTTCAGACCTGCGACACTTCTGTCTCAGACAGCAGACAGCGTCTGTCATCCAAGGAGAGGTGTTGTTGGTAGCCCTGGTCCTAACCTTTAATGGTGCCCCCTTGTCCAGTAAGGTTGAGCATTTCTCATTAAAAGTCTGCAATAAAAACTCTACATTATTAAAATCTGCATTGATTTCACAAGAAAACTGTGCTGAGAACTGATCAGTTGTACTCTGTTTGATACTGCGGAAATGCACTCTTGTTGTAGGACACAGAGGTTCAGCAATTGCAGAGATGTCACAGTAAGTAGAGTTAGAGGCAGGTATTACAGTCAGGGAAGAACTGGTGGGCGCTGGAGTCTGAAGCCTGATTTACTACCGGGGTCGTAGCAGAGGGTGTGTGTGATGTTAACAGTCAGTCACGTGGAGCTGATTGTACGGCATGCTGCAGGTTAGCTGTTAGCAATGAGCAGCCCAGACTGTTTGGTTGGACTCAATCAGTCCTATAAAAAGAAGGGCGGTTCCAAAACAGATTAAAATTGTCAATAAAACCAAAGTTGTACGTGCAGCAGGTGGACTGGAGCCAAGTGTTCAGGCTGAGGAGTCTGCTAAATGGTTCTGCACCACGGGACAGCGTTGGTAGTGGACCACTGATAAAAACGGCTAAAACAGCTCAGTCCTTCTGTAAGCTTAGTAATTGCTGAAGCAAAGTGCTATAGAGGTGGTGATGGAAATGATAGTGTGTTTCTGTCTTCACTCCTGTCGCGTTCACTCCTGTCACGTACACCACTAGCAGGCTAGCCTTGCTGGTGCGGCGGTGAAATGGTTTTTCAGGGCAGGCTACTGAAGGCCTTCTACCAGTCTGTAGTGGCCAGCGCCCTGTTCTTCGCTGTGGTGTGCTGGGGGGGGGCGGCCTCAAGGCTGGTGAGGCCAACAGACTCAACAAACTGGTGAGGAAGGCCCGCTCTGTGGTGGGGCTTGAACTGGACAGTCTGGAGTCAGTGGCTGAGAGGAGGATGAAGTACAAAATCAAAGCCATCCTGGACAATCCGTCTCATCCTCGCCACGATGAGCTGTGGCAGATGGGCAGCTCTTTCAGCCAGTGCATCATTCACTCCACCAAGGTGCAGAACTGAGCGCTTCAGGCGCTCCTTTGTGCCCACTGCCATCAAACTGTACAACGGCAGAGGAAGCCACAGCAGACTGTCTTCATACTCAACAGCCCCCGACACACAATGACAGTGACACACACACATGCACACACACACATACACACTGTGTCTGTTGCACTCAGGACTCTCCTCACTCACCCATTAATAATTCTGTTGGTTTTCCTCATTATGCTGCACTATTCTACCTACTTACATACTGCTAATAAATTGCTGCTGTAATTGAACTCATGTCACTTTAGATTGCTACTTATACTAGGTGTAGATACCTTTATTTATATATATATATATATATATATATATACATATACATATATATTAGGGCTGTCAAACGATTGAAAAAATTAACTCGATTAATTGCAATATTACTCTGTGATTAATCGCGATTAAAATACTAATATTATTTGTATTTTGATGGGGAGATAAAACAAGTATGGTGGTGTTGGAAAAAAAGAAATGACAAACTAGTCTGAGAAATCTATTTCTCTTACTTTATTATTACACAGTTACTCCTTCAACTAACATATTATTGTGCCTGGCATTACAGAGACAAAATGAACAGTCCCATTTTATGGTTAAACCAGTTATTTAAACCAGTTACATGACTTCCAGCTAGCTCTGTGCTACTGCTCCTGCTAGCACTAGCATACATGAAGTGCTTGGCCTTGAGGTGGTATTTAAGGCTTGTTGTGCTTCGGTGATATGATAAAACGTCACAACAGTATTTACAGACATCTCTGGTCTTGTCTAAATCCCCGCCTGGAGTTTTTATGAACAGAAACTGATTGTGTATAACGCCTATGTCCGATGCCTCCTCCTCAGCCATCCTTCTCTGTCGCTGACAGGCTGCGGGTGTGTGTGGCAACACAGAACGTAGACTGACAGGCTCTACTTAAGTCACATGACACGATTAATCGTTAATCTTTCATTAATGCGTTATTGTTTCCAGACTAATTGCATGCGTTAATGCATTAATTTTGACAGCCCTAATGTATACTTTTATACTCTTATCTATTTTATTTATATATATTTTATTCTTGCCACTTCTCTTGTGCTATTGCAATGCCCGAATTTCTTTATTGATATCCCCCTCTGGGGGATCAATAAATAATTATCTTATTCTCAAATTAAATGTTTGCAACATGTTTTGTAATTTCTATTCTAATTTTTCTTTCTTTCTTTCGTTCTATTTATCTGATGATGTTGATGATCAATGGCAACAACTAAAATTTGGTTAATAAGCCTTTGCTTCTCAGTGACAGTAGTTATTATTCACCCACAAGAGGTCATTGTCAGAAAATGGAACCAAAGGTGGACCGGCCACTGGAAGTACAGATTTTTCCAGGTAGGCCGTAACACAACAAAGGACCAGTGTGGTTCAAGGGGGGTGTCATCTCCCTCTCATCTAATTCCTTCTCCCTCCCCCATCCAAGGTTACCAGTCCGCCCTTATCTTTTAACGATACATTTTAACACTGACCCAGCAAGCAGTGGGCTGTGTGATGATCAGATGTTATTGTTTACAGTCGTGTAGAGTTTGAACTGTATATCATAGCAATGGAACTTGACTGAAAGCCGGATGCTAGAAAGGTAGTGTTACTGCTAACTATAGCAGGCCCACAAGCCATAGAAGTATACAACACATTTGTGTATGAAAGACCAGATGACAAGAACAAGTTGGATAAAGTGCTTGATCAATTTGATGCTCATTGCTCCCTGAAGAAGAACAAGACATATGAACGCTAGGCATTTTTCTCTTGAATGCAGAAACAGCATGACCCTTATGATAGCTTCCTGACAGACTTGAAGCTGAAAGCACAGTCAAGCACCTTTGTAACACTAGGGAAATGGAGCTGAGCCATCAACATTTGCAAGGCAAGTGAGCTGTCAAATGCATGAGGATGTTCAGCGAGAAGGAAGCGGGCACAGCTAACGTGGGTGACAGTGAGGCTGTTGGTGCAGTCTCAGGCAAGCGCACAGAAAATGCACACAGACACACACCTTAACAACAGACTGATGACGAGATGTTCAGCCATGGCTCGCAGCACAAACCAGTCTTTGGTAAGCAATTCTCTAACTGCCAAGGGAAGAACCACTTTGCCAAACAATGCTTTTCAAAAAGAAGGGTTAAAAGCAAGTTCTGCAAATGTAATAGAGGAACCAGTCTCAGTGAGATGTTTTTCGTTGGCATGATGAAATGTGAAAATGAGCCAGTAAAAGAAGTTAATGCCATAAAAGAGGACAAATTGATGGCAACACTGCAGATAAGAAAGAAAGAAAGAAAGAAAAAGAACAGGGACCTGAGAATATGCACAGATCCAAAAGATCTAAATGAGAACATCAAATGTGAATATATAATCACACAGGAAGAAATCACCATCGAAATGGCAGGTGCCCGATATTTCACAAAACTTGATGCATCACAGGGTTTCTGGCAGTTAAAACTGGACTGAAGTAGCACTAAATAATACACCCTTTGGCAGATACTGTTTCCTTAGACTACCATATGGAATAATTTCAGCATCATTTCACAGAACTATGGAGCACATCATCAAAGGATTGGATGGAGTTCAAGTGTTGTTGATGTTGATGATGTCATCATTTGGGGCTCCTGTGGGAATTAAACAGTTGCTGTGAGTCAGAAGATCAGATAGATTAAGAAAGGAATGTATGCTTTACAACGTGTCAGTGTGTGAGAGGAGGATAGATCCTGAGGTGTGAGGAGTTGTCAGGGTCAGAACAGGTCAGGAAATTATATGAGGAGCAATTCTCTATGCCTAAGGTAATAACAGACATGTAAATGACATTTGTGCCCAATAAAATGTCAAAGGGTCACTGTCCTGGGTAAGGCATGGTCAACATAAACAACGAAGGGTCATTGGTTCGGGGAAGGAATGATTGACAACTGTCATGATGTATGTAGCTACTGCTCTGTTGTTACCTGGCAGTATATAAGTCAGGACATTTTGGAAGACTAGAGTGAACACTGTGGGTCGTCTCTCGTCTCTCATGCTGCATGTATTTAAAGAGATCTGATTCATCACGCCAAGTTCGTAACTCTTCAGAGAATTAGCAACACTCTATTCAACAAGGAGAATTTCCCTTGCACTCCACCAGAGCACAATGAGAGGCTGACCAGAGCTCTAGAGCAGATACAATATGGACTAAAGCTCAGAAACAAGAATAATGCCAATTTGGAGCTCAGGAGATCATTTTCCTCAGAGACAAGCTATCTGCACAAGGTGTTCAGCCAGACCAAGACCAAGAAAAGGTGAATGCATTACAGAACATGCCAAGGCCCACAGACAAGATAGGTGTCCTACACATCATGGCGATGGTGAATTTCATAGGTAAATTCATTCCTACCTTATCTGCAAAGACATCCTGCATCTGTGAACTCTTACATAAAGTGAATGAGTTCAAGTGGTCAACCAAACATGACCATAAGTGGCAAAGACTTAAAAAGACACTGACAACTGCACATATGCTGGCATTTTTTGATCCCACACAGAAGATCAAAGTGTCAACAGATGCATCAAAGGACGGAATTAGGGCCGTACTCCTGCAGACTGAAGGTGAGTACTGGAAACCTGTGGTCTATGCATCAAGGTCCAAAACAGAAACTCAATATGCTAAAAAAACAGAACATTCAGAGATGTGACTTTGATCTGCACACCAGGAAAGCATCTGATCCTCAGCAATGCACTCTCATTAGCACCCCAAGGAGGACATGTGAGTACAATAGATGAGGATGTTTAAAGCCATGTGAAAATGGTTTCTGCTGTGCTTCCTGTATCTGAAACAAAGTCCACAGAAATAGCTAAAGAAACAGCAAAAGACACAGAGCTGCATCGTATTGAGAACATGAGAAATGGATAGCCTGTTGGCTCTTGTCCACTGTTTTATCATATCAGAGGTGAACTGGGTGTTGTTGATGGACTGCTGCTGCATCAAAACAGAATTGTTATTCCTCGAAAGCTGAGACAGGACATACTACAGAGAATCCATGAAGGTCATCTCGGTGTGTGAAAGAAGGGCAAGAGACACAGTCTTCTGGCCTGGCATCAACAAACACACTGAGAGTCTGATAAGCAGCTGTGACAAGGGAACAAGCAAACCAAAGATCCCATCCCATGTAAAATTGTTAGAATATTACTATGTTATTAAATCTAAAATGACTGGTCTAGGTTGGCCACCAGATGTCAGAAGGCTGACTCAAACAAAGCTCCACTGACCTTTACAGCCGTGGAATGGAGGATGATCTTTGGGCTTTTATAATTTGATAACAAGATCCGCTCAGGAGGAGCTCACAAAGCACCTTGCAGTGTTTATCCTACTGGATGAGCAGAAGTCTATGCAGCGCAGAGAAAATTTGAAATAAATTCTCGTCTCTACTCAACCTTAACAACCAGTGAATGGCACAGCCACACTGAGTTTTTTGAGGTTGCAATCACAAGGTTTTTCATCAGGCTTTGAAATTAGCCAGCCTTTCTATCACACATAATATTAATTGGTTGCCTCCACCAATGGAATTCCCAGATTTGCTCTATGAATCCACAATAGTTACAGCTCATTAGGAATAAATGTGCTGCAATGCACCGATAACATTGGAGTTTAATTGAAAGACAATTGCAGTACTTCAAAGGGAAAATATTCACCTCTAACCCCCCTTACCTCTAGTTTTTTTAGTTTCGGATTGTGCACTTTGCATCATACACTTGCATCATAAATTTTGCTGCCCCCACAGTGATCTACTGAATGACTCACACAGGCTGTTTGACTGTCTGAAATCCCTCTGTTCATGATCAAAATGCTGCTCATCAGTTTGCTTTTGTGTATATCTTGTCATGGTTTAGGTCTCTTAGTTTGTTTTTGTGTTTTTACAAGTTTATTTTCTGTGCATTTTTAGTTTAAGTCCAGTGTTTTTGGCTTAGGATTATTGTGTTTTTTTTCAGGCACTGCTTCAGTGGCTGGGGGTGTGGTCTTCAGGTGCTGGGGTCCTTTCCAGTCACAGCTGTCCCCAATCTCACCTCATTACCAACAGCTTAAAAACCCTTCTCATTCATGTACAACCTGCCAGATCATCCCTGTTTTCTAGTGCTTTGTGGTTTCAGTGTTTCTGGTTTTTCCCCTCCTTATCTTCTAGTGCTTCATTTTGTTTCATTTTAGTGTTTCCTGTGTCTCCAGCATTTCCAGAGTCTCCAGTGTTTTGTTGGTTTCATCTCCCCAGTGCTCATCCTTTCCTGCTCCACCTGTATGTCTCCTGCTGTCCTGCCCCAGTGCTTTCCACCAACCGCCCGCCCTCCAACCACTGAAGCTATTCTGCTCCACCTGCACTTCCAGTGTTTGTCACCTTTTGTTTTCTTGTGAATCCTGGAGTTTCTTTTGTTTAATAAATCCCTTTTACTCCTTCACCCTTGTCTGTGTTTTGCTCATGGGTCCAACAATACTCTAAATAATTCCAATTAGCTGCTTCTGTCTTCCAGTCTTTCAGCTCTGTCTGTAGAATAGGTTCCTTGACAAGAAAATCGTGTGAGACCAGGCTTAGGTAGCATAATGGCTTTCTGCCAACCAGCCCTCCCTCCTGGCCCTTGTTTAAAAAAAATTATCCCCAAACATCTGAGGAGCATTGTGTTCAGCCCTGTAGGTGTTTTTCACTAAATGCTGTACACCTGATCTCCAGTGTGGCATGAGGTCTGTGGGCAAATGTCAATGTTCATTCCTATGTTTATTGTCTGGAGAGGCTGAGCGTGGGAATCTAACAAACAGGACTGATCTGAAATCAAAGCAAGGCTTAGGCATCACTAAAAGTTGAATTTATCCTACTCTCCATCTGATGTGTTTGGTGATCAGATAGGGGGTTGACCTTACCTAATTAATTAAAGGTGAAACAGCATCGTCTCAAATGCTGTCCAGGAAGAGTGCTAACAAGAGGCAGCTGTAGCTCACGAGGTGGAGCATTCGTCCACCAATCGGAAGGTTGGTGGTTCAATCAATGTGTTGAAGCATCTTTGGGCCAGATACTGAACACCGAATTGGCATATGAATGTATTTTTTGAATAAAAGTGTCAATACACTGCAAAAACTCAAAATTTCACCAAGTTTATTTGTTTTATTTTAAGTCAAAATGTCTCATCCCACTTGATTTTAGATAAATTCACTTTACAAGTAACATTTCGGCAAGATGGAGGGACTTGTTTTGAGACATTGCATCTTAAATATCTTGTTAAGTCAAACAATCTTGAAATTATCTTTTTTGAGTTGTATTTTACAAGAAACAAGGTTCATTTTACATTTCATACATTTTTCAAGCTGAGGTGTTATTTGTAGAACATACATAATCTTGATTTAAGAAATAAACTTCACTTGATTCAAGCAAATGCATTTTATTGGAAAATCACCAATCATCATATCAGAAAACAGCTTCTATGATAAAAGGAAGACAAGTTTTATTTTTGAACGATGAGTTACAGTTTACAGGCACTGTTTCTTTTAAATGAGATAAAAAAATATACATCCTCAAACTACATGTACACAATTAAACAGTGAAATGAAGACTTATATATTTTTTTCAAATTGGCAGTATTTACTGATGTGTATTAAGGGAGTTAGGTGCAATAATGTCAGTGAGCTCATACTTAACTGGGATGTACTTGCTATTTTTGAAGGTCAAATAGTAGTATGCTGTGTGGTCAACAAGCTTTTCAACATCTACAAAAACATTGGTTTGAGCAAGATGAGGAACTCTATTGTGGAAAGAGGTTGGCATTCAAAACAATACATTGACGCATTTACAAGATAGATATTTTTCATTAGTCCAAATTCTGGGACATTATTGATGGCATTATAAATAACCAAAGTCTTTCCACTTATGTACTTATTTCCATGTTGCATAATCCAAGGTACAGAGACAATACAATCCACTTCCTCAGCTCCAAAAAAGCCTTTAATCTTCCCCTCCACATAGTTGACATTTTTCACCTCAGAAACAGGCCCCATTTCTAGTTCACTTGAAAATATTGGATGTTTCTCATGCACATTTAGACTACATTCATATAGTTGGTTGTGCTTAACAAGGGATTTACAAATGTTCTTAAAACTACTTTTCAAAGCCTGCTTTCACTGCTTGAAAAAACAATGCTTGGACTCAAAGCATGCACATGTGCCTCACTGTGGGGCCAAGTGCTTGGATCTGTGAGGGAAGATGCAAAAGGTAATGCTGTTTGGGTATGATATTTATATCTGGAAAAAGTAGTTTGAAATCTTTCAGATGTTGCTCTATTAGGAGCTTCAGCCTTGAGAGAGTTGAGAGAGCAATAACAGGTGAAAATAGAATTTTGACTATCTCTAAAAACTTAAGCATGCATTTTTGTGTATTAATTTTCTCCAATTGTGTCGAAGAGGAAGGGCAGGACCCTCAACAAAACCAACATCTGCCCAGCAGACTGTTTTAATTTATTATCATTTGATGACAGTGTATTCATGGATATGGGGCAAGGCTTATCTCTTACATCCAGAGCAGAATAAGGGAAACTAATAATCGCACTGTTAAACTTGTCTAAATCAATACGCCCTGAAAGGACAAAATGCTTTAAAACACACTTGATTTCATATGGAGCAACACCTTCAAGAATAACGTGCATAATGTCTTGTGGGGTTTGATTGATAATATCAAAGTGAGGAAATTCTATCAACTTGTTTCTTCAGTTTATCCCATAAGTTGTTTTTAGACTTTCTTTTAGAAAGTCAGTGCTTGCCTTTTCAATGTCCGTGCATTGCTTGATGTGACTTGCCACTTGAACACCACTGTAACTATCTTTGAGCCTGAATTTAATCTTTTTAGGTTAAACACTAATGACCTACGAACTACAACTCCGTCGATGGATTATGACATCACTAACTAATAACTAAACTACCACCGCGCTGCATGTTGGTCGTTAATGAAATGAAGAAGGTATGCGTGTAGCATTGACCGAGGGGGTTGAAGCCGTGCACAATTGTAAGTACATTAATGCGATTTTCAAAATGCAACAGTTTTTAACGTTATACGTGTTTTTAAAAAAGTGTTAAGTATTGTATTGTGATGTTTTGCTGCCAGACTGATCCAACTGGTGAGGAGAGGTTAAAGCTAGCTTGCTATCATTAGCTAGTGTAACACTGTCTAGTTGCTCTCAAGTAGGCCAATCAGAAAAGATAGGTGCGCTCAAGGAGGATTAAGGGAACCGGACAATAAGTTGGGAAGACCAAAAAAAAGAAAAGTAGAAAAAAAAAAGAAAGAAGTTTTATTGGCCACACTGCCACCTTCAAGTGCAACAAAACAAAACTAGGTTTCTTCCTTCAGTATCAGATGTTATCAAAAACAACCCAGAAATTTGCATCTGAACAATATTCACACAGGATAGTCACGCATTTAACAATTTAAAGAAATAGGGCCCAAAATACTAACCAAAAGAAAAGAATGTCCACACACACACAAAAAAAATAAACAAGTCAAGTTTTTTTTTTTGTCAATGTTCACAGTTCATGTTCTTCAGTGTATGTGTGTGCAATAGTTCTTCATCAGTAAGTTTATGTAAAGATATGTCTACCCGGGTAGTGTATGTTATGCTTCTTATCTGTATGGAGTGATGTTTCGTTCCAATGAAACGCGGAGCATCCATTGACGTCACCCGCTACACGCGTGTGCCATTCGTCCCACTCAACGATCCAAGGTCCGGGCTCTGGCTCGCCGTCTGAATCCACTCACAAAAAAACCCAACCTGCATAGGCAGTGGTACACTGTAAAAAAAGAATAGTTGAGAAAACTTAAAATTTCAAGGCAACCTTTTGCAGTAAAATTTTTGAATTGTCTCAACGATTTGCCATTTCATTGTCCTAAGTCATATTTCATTGTTGTACCAGTTACATTTACATTGTCCTGTGAATAGTCACTACTATTAATTCTTCATTTGGCCAATATAAACTTGTTTATTAGCTGAATAGTGTGATTCACAGAACTACCAAAAGCTAATCAACCCCACAATCATTTTTAACTACTAAAATAAATAAATAAATGCATTTTAATAAATAAATAGGTCTCAATTGCATTTTCTCCACACTTTTATTTGTCTGTGCTTAAAGTCCACTGTGCATTCTGTACAAATTGGAGATACAAGGTCAGATGAGGTAGTTAAATTCTTTTCACCAGGACCAGTACAGCAAATGTTAATGACACATGAAGCACAGCCACCAACATTGGAACTAGAATCCATACAAGATAATTCTAAATATGCCAACGCTGCCAAGAATGAGAACACTTCTGCTCAAACAGAAAGACATACCACCACAGGTATGATCTATTGTTTAAACACAACTTAAAACATCTGTTCAAAAGAATAGAAACAAGTTGTACATACAACCAAGTGCATTGCATAGGCTTAAAGTAAGAGTTTGTTCTTCAGTGACCGCACACGCTGTGTGCAATCAGAGCCATTTTCCATGAAGACGTGTTGAAATGTCTCAAAAGTGTACTTGAAAGCCTTTGGGTAGGAGATACTGAGAGTGTGGAGAAGGCCAAAAAGACATGCCAGTGTGGATGAAAGATCTGGGACGTCCTCCAGGACAATGGCCTACTCCAAAACCACAGCAATGTTCTGCACCACTGTAGATGAAGTTGTCTAGTGCAGTAGATCAAACATGCATGTAAGATGTAGCTTACTCCATTATCAATATGTGCTCTTTAACATCCAAAAGAAAACATTTACACAATATTTCAATGCGTTTTTGCAGGCAACCGTTAATGACACATGAAATGAAGCACAGCCACCAACATTAGAACAAGAATACATACAGGATAATTCTGGATAGGCCAACACTGCCAAGAATGAGAACACCTCTGCTCAAACTGAAAGACATACTACCACAGGTATGATCCATTGTTTAAAACACAACTTAAAACCACAGTTGTCAAACATCTGTTCAAAAGAATAGAAACAAGTTGTCCATACAACCAAGTGCATTGCATAGGCTTAAAGTAAGAGTTTGTTCTTCAGTGACCACACACGCTGTGTGCAATCAGAGCCAATTTCCATGAAGACGTGTTGAAATGTCTCAAAAGTGTACTTGAGAGCCTTTGGGTAGGAGATATTGAGAGCGTAGAGAAGGCCAAAAAGACATGCCAGTGCTGATGAAAGATCTGGGACGTCCTCCAGGACAATGGTTTCCTCCAGAATCACAGCAATGTTCTGCACCACTGCAGATAAAGTCGTTGCAACACAGTGTTCTAAAACAAAGAGTATGCCCACAGCCACTCCCTTGGTAGACTCATCTTCAGGATCAGACTCCTGTAAAACCAGAGCAGTGTTAAAAGGTGACAACATGATGCCAAACAAATTAAACTTAGACATTTTAGACTTTCAAATCAAATGGCGGCTTACGGGTCACATTCGACCTGCCAAGACTTCTGATTCAGCCCACAAGATATTAATAAATTCATTTAATTTGAAGAAGAAAAGATGTGTCACTGTAGTTATGATGTGTTGTATTTTTTCTTCCTATAGTGGAATAGCCCTAAAAACAAATGTATTTGGACACATTTATTGATTCAAATATGTTGATTGGACCAAAAAGGCTGAAAATACATCATCTGTTAGATTATCATAAGCAAGTTTCAAACACAACACTGCAGCTTTTTTTTACACCAATCACACACTGTATAACAGAGTCAAAAAGAGTTAAGTATGATATATTATACTTAACTCTTATGCACACATCTCACAAAATCAAAATGCTGCTCTTTTATGATATCCAATACTTACCAGACATTGTTTGAAAAGTTCTTTGGGCTCGTCCTGAAGGAACACTGGAAGGCCTCGAAGTGCAGCATCCTTGCGCTGTCTGACAATGTTAGAGGTCTATAAAATATACAAAGCTGTATTGAGATTTTTTTTTAAAAGTTTGCAAACAACAAAAATTATTTCACATGGCCAACCAAAGTTAAATAAACTTATAACATTGTACCTCATCATCAAGTTTCTCCAAGAGATTTTCCATGTCCTTCCCAAAAGCTCCTTTTCGGGCACGGTACAGCCGGAGAAGTTTTGGTGTGTATTTGTCCACTGCAGTTCTGAATGTTCCCAGCAATTCCTTGTTTGTGATGCGGAAAAACTCCTCACAGATCTGCCAAAACATATTCAGGATATGTACACATCAGACCAATTAATAAGAATTCAAAATGATAAATTAACATTTACACATACAAAAAATGCAAAGGGACGCAAAATAGTAAACACTTACCTGTTCTTTAAAGAACAAAGCAGGCCATCTCTTCTGGATTTCCATCACCATGGGTTGCTCCTCCACTACCTCTCTTCTCCTTAGAGAGAAAGTTAAATCCATCTTCTCTCTAATAAATGAATGATCAAGTCTTGCCTTCTTGGAGGCTTCCACCAAGAGAATTCTTTGCTCCTCAAGTGAGGCATCATCATGTTGCTCTGGATGTTCAGGAACATGGTTCACTTCTCCACGTTTAGCTCTTTTAAGGGTGTATTTAGTTTCATCCCCATATGCTTTTCGTTTTTTGTTAACTGACACTTCACTGCAACCTGCCTCTCGCAGCTTTGCTCTGTAATTATTGAGCTTGTTCTGAATGCTAACCAGCCATCCTTCATAGCCTTTGCCTTTACTATGCTCTTTGAGGCAAGGGTATTTGATTATCAGAGCTGAAGCAATGGATTCGAGTTCATCATGATCTGGATAGGCCTTGATGTCAAAAGCTACTTGGGCAATTTTGTCCAGAATTTCAATCTTCATGTCTCTTGATACATCAATGCCTATTTTGTTTTTTTCATACGACTCGTTGCCCTTTCTTAATTTTAGTTCTACATCAAGAGACAAAGGAGGGATAGGAAATGGATCAGGCCACTCTGAGACACTACGCAAATACCTTGACGAAGTACAAAGGCTGTTTGTCTGGCTTCCTGAAGAGTTCATGCTCACAGTGTCCAGGGAAGATATGGAGCCAAGTGACTGGCTGTCATAGTCTTCTGGTTGAGATACTCTTTTCCACTTGATGTGTAGGACTGCACGGTCATGGGGTAGCTCTGAAATCTCTGACAAATTGCACAGTGCATTTTGGAATTCAGGGTCCTCAAACTGTAACAAAAAGTCTCCCTGAAGTTGTAATTTTTCTTTATTAACATCAATGAGGGCATCCACTGTCTCTGGAACTTGAGACAGCTGAACACGCCGTGCTTCCTCTTTTGAGATCACAACACGAAACAGTGCCTGTGAAACACAGAAGATAGTTTTGTTAACCTGCAAAGCTCTATCACTATGATTATCAGTTATGATATATTTCCAGGAAAATACTTACCATTTTCTGTCTTTAATACAAATGTGCCCTCAGTGTCACCCAAATCTTTCTTCCAACAGAATAAGCTGTCAAAGGATAGTAATGACACAATTCCTCAGCATCAAGAACAATAACGTCAGCATAGTCACTGTCTTCAAGTTCAAATGACCTATAATGTTCAAAGTACCAGGCAGCAAGTCTTTTTGACAAGAAGGACACTTTACCAGAATAGACCACAATGTTCAATATCTTGAAAAATGATAATCATGTTTTGAGCATATTCTGTTCCAAACAGCTGTACTTTACAGGAGATGGTGACTGTGTCAGCATGTGGAAATTTTGTCAAAATAGCATTTCTGTGGGGAGAATCCAAAGATGACACCTTAGCAGTTTTAACTTTTTCAATGTTAAAATCAGATTTAAAGAGACTCTGCCCATCCAAATAGTAGGCCATCGACTGCTGATGTTTTGTTGCTAAGGGGAGCAGCAAATTCATTGTATTATGCACATCATGGGCAACTTTTTTGAAGAGACCATGTTTAGATTCAAACCTCATTGTCCAGAGGTCCACCAATGGCCCAAAACAGCGTATGAGGTGTGGGTAATGCTCAATAATATGATGTTTTGGTTTCAAAACAAAGTTAGGAAATGTTGCTTTAAGCAATGAGCGATGATCTGACAGCTTACATGCTAGGTAACATAATGCCTCCTCTGTGAATTTATCAGATACAACTTCAACTATCTCCTTCAGATCCGTCAGAATCTCCCATGATGGTTCACCAACTGGAACAATGCCACCAATCATGAGAGGAAGCAACTGCAACAATGCCCAATTTTCATGTGCATTTCCCCCAATAGAACCTTTTGAGAAAGCTGCTTTAGGAATAATCTTAGGTTTGTTGACTTTGTCAGAGTATTTATAAGGAAATGACCTGATGCTATGATTAAGCCTATCGAGTGTGAAAAAGCCCTTAGAAATTAAGTCTTGGAGACACAAGGCTAATTCAATTGGAATAACTCCTTCAACTAAATCATGCAAAATATCTGGGGGGAACCCAGTCACAGGATGGAAGTATGCCAAGTGCTTGTTTAATACACACTCTCCTTTTACTCCATTCACACTCTTAAGAGCTTGGTTTTGGTTAAGCTCTTCCACAAATCTGTTGTGCTGCTCAGCAGTTCTCAAATGAAAGTCTCTTGCTTTGACAGTTGCTATCTGACTACGACTGACCAAACAGAAATGACAAAGTTTATCCACAGTGAAACTTTCTTGGAATCCTGCTAGGCTATGTGCTCCGAGATTATCTGCACAGACACAGAACAGTTTAACTCCAAAGTTCTCTGAGGCTTCTACCCCATACTTTTCAATGTATTTCAGATCCCTTAACAATGGCTCCAAAAAATTCTCATACCCAAATTTCCTCACATCAATACTTCTTCCTAATGCTGCCAACTGGATAGAAGTAAGACCTGCCCTAAACCGTGCAGGTAAATTTAAAACAATCCAATAAACTCCAACTATTTTGTGGATCTTCCTTGACGTACCCAATGGATTGCAAACTTCGAATTCATCGATGTACAGGGCTAAACTGATGTATTTTTCTTTGTCAGTGCAAGTATTACTCTGTTTAAAGTAATAGCTATCCTGAAATGACCTGTAAACACCTGCGAAGTGTTCCTGACTGAAAACCAAAGCACTGACAAAATCAGGACGCTTCAATAGGTTCTGAAGCACTGATGTCAGAGGCACGTAGACAAATTTAGTTTTGCAGTTTTGTTTGTAAAGATATTCTACTGGCTCAATAAAAGTAAAATTCTTCTTGAAATACAAGTTCCTTCTGTAGTCTGTAGATAGACAGCCCTTTGCTGATGTTGCTATCAGTAATGGATTAGATGAAAATACAGACTCCACTATCTCTTGAACAAGACCATTTTCAGCTGAAATGTTGTGCTTTTGAAGGACCTCTGCTACAGACTGAAAACAATGCAATTTTGATGACGTTAGTACATCACAAGTTGCCTCAACTATTTCTTGAACTGCACTTCGAGAGATATGCAAGACAGTTTGCATAGACAGAAAAAGGTTTGCAATTTTATGTTCTATTGATTCATAAGGTAGAGAATCCAAAGAATTAGTTCCATCTTCCCCTGACGACAAAGTCGGTGCAGACAGCTGCATAAATTAAATGAAGCCGGTCAAAATCACACACCAAAAACTTCAAATTTAATTATTTTTTGTGGGGTTCTTTATTTCCAGATTAATTTACATATACTAAAAAAAAAAATGCAAGAAACGGTACTAGAAACATACGGCAGTGGCACCAAGTGGACAAACAAAACACACAGTCGCCACAGTGCCCTGTATAATCTTCGGTGCTAAATACATACTGCAGTAACATAAATCAGTTACTACTATCTCATTTTTAACCAGAAAACAATACATACATTCATATTTCATGAAAATAAGAACATAACACGATAAACTGGAAGTTTCATTCCTAGCACACGGACTAATTAGCTCCGGCGGCGCACGTGTGGTGTCTTCATTCTCTGACCATCGGCACGCCTAAGCACCGTAAACAAACAGAATGTGGATTTTAGATGTAAATAACATAAAAATGTACCATTCTGTCACTATATTTCATTAATAAATCTCCTTATGTGTTTAATTACATTCTCCTACCATCCCCATCCGCGGGCATCTCCGTCAGAATAACTTCCTGTATCATTGCACTTTGACCTCAAAACACACGTTACTGCGTGAATACAACAACAGTACGCCCCCTGCTGTCCAAAACGAATATCAGCAGAAGAGCTACAAACAGGGATTTTAGTGGTTTTCAGTGTTTTCTTATTTATTCGATTATCTGTTTAACACCTGGTTACATAAAATAAAAGCGTTTTTGCTAAGTTACATGCGCGAGTAAAAAGCGCGACTGAGACGCAAATCTTGAGGGAGCAGACCGGTAACTTAGCTAGTTTAACTAGCATTGTTAATTTAGCTACTGGCCTAGTACCCAAGTAGTCAATTTACTCTAGTACATTTGGCAAAACAGCAAACACTTATCATCAAGTCATTCGCTATTATTTAATATAATGCATGTCTATTTGCACGCAAAATACTTACTTTCACAAGCTTGGTTGAAGGTCTTCCTCCGTCGTAGCTGAGTTGTGTAAGGTGAGCGAAAGAGAGCACGAGGACTTGTCCTTGCTTTGTATTCTGGGAAACCCAGTGGTTTTTTCCAACTTTGTTGTACCAACAACAAATTACAATTTCAGTTTATTCACAATTTCAAATTTAGACAGAGCTAGGTTTACATGATTGGTCTGATGTGTTTTTTCTAGTTAAGTATAGCTATTTCAATTTTCATGTTCAAACAAATCAGAATACCAGCTCTGCTGAATAGAATGTAGTTTTCTTTTTTACGGCGTAGTATCTCTTTTAAATAAAATCTTATTCATCATTTACTTATCTCTTTTCTTTATCTATTTATCTTAACTGTACGGTATTACCTCTTTTTTTCTCTTTGATCTTAAATCACTGAACATGAAATTTTCACTGACAGGCATCACATACAGCTGCACACTAATTATGAAATGTATGACGTTCAATCATATATTTCTGTTTAGAAAATGACATGAATTTTCCTTTATAAACTTAACTAGCACAGCCGTGTGTTTTAGCTCACATTTAGCTTCTTAGCTGCATGGCACATGCTAGACACACATGTTGCTTTCCTCCACAGAAACATAAAATAAAACACAACTTCCATTCAAACACACGTTTTATCCGTCTCCGGTTGGTTTTTACAAATCACAGAACCGTAACAATGCACGGTGGAGACACATTAAATAAAATAAATCATTAATTAACCATGTCAACATCGCTAGCATGCTATGCTAATCGTTCACAGCACTAACTCCCTGGAGTTTCCTCTTAATAAAGTTGATATCCCCACGGTCAAATTCAGCAAAAAAACAAACTCTCTTCCTGGCACAGAAGTCACCCAACTACTGAACACTCCAACACATAGAAAAAAATGATCAACTTCACAACAGTTGGTAACTCGTCTGTGTCTCTTGTGATGCTCACTATATCCATAAAAAAAACAAGGAAATCAGCGCGTTACTGGTGCTCATGTGACATACATGCACACTGGTGAAAATGAGGAACTACATCAAAATATATTAAATTCACACACATTGTTAGGTGTGAATATCAGAATTACACTACGTGTAAATAATGGGCATTACACCAGGTTACCAGCATGGACCAACTAGATGACATCGCTAAATCGACTTTGGAGGGTAAGTGTTGTGGTCTGGTTTTCTGTGTTTGTGTTTTCCCTGCTGTCTTGCTTTCTTTTCTTTCTGTGCATGACAGGAGGCGTGGCTGGTTTTCCTTTCCCCTCCCTGAGACCTGGCAGATGAGGCACACCTGGTCTCAATCTCCATAATCAACTCTCCCACATAAAGCTGGTCCGGACTTCACTCAGGCGCCAGATTATTCCATCACGCATGGTATTCTCTAGCTCCCAGTGTCTCCAGCGATCGCTATGTGCTACTCTTCTTTCAGAAGGTTTTTTCCTCGTGTTGTTTCTCCTCGTACTTACCTCGTGCTTTTTCTCTAGATCCACCTCCAGCCTCCTGCATAGCGTGCCTCACTGCCAGCCGTCCTCCGTGTCTCTGTTTTCCCCGATCTCCAGCCACGTCCACGTCCTCCGCCAATAGCTAGCCCGCCGCCTGTCAACAACTCCTGAGTTTTTTCCTTCTGTGTTTTTTGTTAAATTAAAGACCCTTTTTGCCTATACAGCTATACTGTCTCCGTCTCTGTCTCAGTTGGTCCAGACCACAGCATTTCCTTAACAGAATAATCTGGCCTACATGGACCCAGCAGACGCTGAGCAGTTCAAGTAGGCTTTATCCAACCAGGACTTGCGGTTGGATCAAAATGCCGCTGCTCTTCAGAAACTCATGGACGCTATCCAGACGCTTTCCACCAACGTGACGCAGATTGGCAGCCAGGTCGACAATGTGGCCACCCGGCTCGCCATCATCTCCGCTCCGGCCGGCGCTCCGCCTCCTCCAGCTCCATCTGTGGATCGCCTGGTGTCTTCACCTCTCCAGCCTTGTCAACCATTCATCCCAATCCCTGCTAGATATTCAGGTGATTTAGGGACATGTAGCCACTTTCTCGACCAATGCTCTCTTGTTTTTTCTCAGCAGCCTAATACTCACAGTTCAGATATTTCCAAGATTGCTTTCATTATGAGTTTGTTGTCCAACAAAGCCGTAGCATGGTCCCTAGCCATAACACAAAATAATTCACCGGTGTGCAATAATTACAAATTTTTCTGTGATGAGATGAAAAAGGTTTTTGACCACCCAGTCCGTGGTAAGGAGGCCAGTGGTTGGCTCCTAAATCTCCGCCAAGGCTCCCAAACTGTAGCACAATTTGCCTTAGACTTCTGCATCCTAGTGGCGGAGTGTGGCTGGGACCAGGTGGCATTACAGGGGGTTTTCCTTAAAGGAGTGTCGGAGGAAATTAAGGATGAGCTGGCTGCCAGGGATGAAACTTCTAATTTAGAAGAATTAATAGGTTTAGCTACTCATCTAGATAACCATCTGAGAGAAAGACGTAGGGAGAGGACAGCTAGGCAAAGGCCCAATTCACCTCTTCACTCCCAGGGAAACCATATTCTCCACCCTACACATCACGTCCCACAGCAGAGACCTCTTCACTGGACCAACCCCCCAGGCCAGTCTTCAACGTCACAATCATCGCCGTCCAGTACAGCTTCTTCACCTCCTGGTTTCCACCCTTCACGCACTGCTGATGAACCCATGTAACTCGGACGGATGAAATTAACACCTGAGGAACGCCAACGCCGGGTACGCATGGGCTTATGTATCTACTGCGGACAGGTCGGCTATTTCCTCCCTCGGTGCCCAGAGCTGCCAAAAGGGGAGGCTCATCAGCTTCCAGGGGGGCGCTGGTGAGCCACACTCCTGTTTCTTCATCCCCCTCTGACCGACTCCAATTAAGAGGTATGATACACTGGTCAGCCAAATCTCACCCTCTCCAGATACGAATTGACTCTGGTGCCAATGATGCCAATAATTTCATTGATTCAGACTTCATCTCTCAAACCGAAATTCCTTTAGAGGAGTTACCAGAGCCGAAAGAAGTTTTAGCCCTTGACGGCAAACTACTTTCTCGAGTCGCACATCGCACCGTTCCTTTTTCTTTAACTCTGTCCGGTAATCATCATGAAACCATCTCCCTATTGGTCATCCCCTCTCCCATGTCACCAGTGGTTCTTGGCTTGCCTTGGCTAAAAATACATAACCCTAGACCCATAGACTGGTCAACTGCGACTATTAGTAACTGGAGTACACATTACCACCTACACTGCCTTCGTTCCGCCATCCCTGCTAGCGTCACCTCTCCCCCTACTCTCTCTGAGGACATTGACTTGAGTGCCTTGTCTGCCGGCCTCATTCATCCCTCTTCCTCTTCTGTTGGAGCCGGTTTCTTCTTCGTTGACAAGAAAGATAAGACACTGAGACACTGAGACCCTATCATGGGCTAAATGATATCACAGTTAAGAACAAATATCCTCTCCCACTGTTAGATTCTGCTTTTGGCCCTTTACATGAGTCTGTCATCTTTTCCAAACTGGACCATTGGAATGCCTACCATCTTGTCTGAATCAAAGAGAGGGACGAGTGGAAGACCGCTTTCAATACCCCTCTTGGACATTTTGAGTACCCGGTGATGCCTTTTGGCCTCACCAATGCCCCTACTGTGTTCCAGGCACTCATCAATGATGTACTTCGAGACATGCTGAACAGATTTGTTTTTGTTTATCTTGATGATATTTAGATTTTTTCCAGAGACTTCAATGAGCATATGCAGCATGTTAGACAAGTGCTCCAGAGACTGCTAGAAAACAAACTGTTTGTTAAGGCTGAAAAAAGTTCCATGTGTCATCTGTGTCTTTCTTGGGTTTCGTTATTGAGAAGGGACAGATCAAGGCAGATCTAGGCAAAATCAAGGCTGTCACTGAGTGGCCCCTGCCCATCTCCAGGAAGCAGTTGCAGAGGTTTCTGGGTTTTGTGAACTTCTACAGAAGGTTCATCAAGAACTATAGCTGTGAAGCAGCCCCTCTAACCCAACTGACCTCTATTAAGAAGCCTTTTGTGTGGTCCCCGGTGGCTGACGCCGCCTTTAACAAGTTAAAAATGTTGTTCTCTTGTGCTCCTATTCTCGCTCACCCTGAGCCAGACGTCCAATTCATCGTTGAAGTTGATGCCTCAGATTCTGTAGTAGGAACAGTCCTCTCTCAGTGTTCACCCTCTGATCAGAAGCTCCAACCTTGTGCCTTCTTCTCACGTCGCTTGTCCCCAGTGGAGAAGAACCATGATGTGGGAAACCGGGAGTTACTGGCGGAGGTGCTGGCTCTTCAGGAATGGAGACACTGTTTGGAGGGGGGGTGTTCACCCTG
Source organism: Holacanthus passer (assembly GCA_025331565.1). Taxonomy (NCBI): domain Eukaryota; kingdom Metazoa; phylum Chordata; class Actinopteri; family Pomacanthidae; genus Holacanthus; species Holacanthus passer. Next base: position 16,574,383 of record JAFREQ010000005.1, read on the forward strand.
TTATTGTGGGACTGATCACAAAAATCTCACCTATTTTCGCTCTGCCCGCAGGTTAAACTCTCGCCAGGCTCGGTGGGCTCTGTTCCTGGGGCGCTTCAACATTACCCTCACCTACCGCCCAAGTTTCAGAAATGCCAAGCCTGATGCTCTCTCTCGACAGTTTGCTCCCCCTGTGGAAGAATCTACAATAGAGACTATCATACTGTCCACCTGCGTGGTTGGAGCAGCCCAGTGGGAGGTGGAGCAGGTGGTTTGTTTCATTGTTTCAGACCGAGGTCCCCAATTCACCTCTCAGCTGTGGAAGGCATTTTGTCAGGCACTGGGGGCCTCGGCCAGCCTTTCCTCTGGTTACCATCCCCAGACTAACGGCCAGATGGAGCGGGCCAACCAGAACCTGGAGTGTTGCCGCTTGCCATCCGGCCTCCTGGTCCACCCACCTGCCCTGGATCGAGTACGCCCACAACTCACAGGTTAGCTCTGCCACAGGCATGTCACCATTCATGGCTTCCTGCGGCTTCCAGCCCCCTCTGTTCCCCAACCAAGAGACGGAGGTGGCTGTCCCATCCATCCAAGCTCATCTTTGCCATGCCTGCCGAGTCTGGCGGGAAGCCAGGGCATCCCTTTTGAGAACTGCTGCTCGCAAAAAAGCAGCTAGCAGATCATCACCGGAGCCCTGCACCAGACTACCAGGTTGGCCAGAAGGTCTGGCTTCCATCCCAAGACCTCCCTCTACCAGTGGAGTCTCACAAATTGGCCCCCAGGTTCATTGGGCCCCATGAGATAGACCGGGTTATTAACCCCGGTGTTGTCCATCTCAAGCTTCCCCCCTCTCTCAATGTTCATCCCTCCTTCCACGTGTCCCTCCTAAAGCCAGTCACCACTGGCCCACTTGTGCGAATGCAATGTTTTGTGTGCTTAATGTGAAAATGTGCTCATTACGATATGTTCATTCTTTGTCGTACAAATGTCTGGACGAGCTTCTTTTTTCAGGGCCCCCTGATCACTGCAGCACAATAAGTCAACTTTTCATTCTAAAATGTTCACAGCTGCAAACATCAGTAAGGAAATGATGGGCACCCTGTCTCGTGAAGACCTGTGAGATCTTTTCCCACACCCAGAAAACTTCTTTCGGAGAAAAGTAGTCTGGCGGGCCTGTCATGATGATTTGAATGAGGTCAGTTTCTGAATGGGGCTACATAACAAATGGAACCACAGTCTTAATGTACACAGTTAAAAATTAAATGTTGCCTTTTGGTCGTATTTTTTATTTGTTCGTTTGTTTTTTGATTTTACAGGAATCTGGCAGAGAAGGCTGTCGCTCAAAGGACAGTATTACTTCTTTTAATGAGTCACCCTTGTCACAGGCAACCACTCCTGTGAAAGAGTATAATGCAAAGTACATAACCCCAGAAAAGGTTGTCAAGTTGCCCTCCCCAGAATATGTGTTGCACACCGACTCTGAACTTGAAAAAGTCCGAAAACAATACTTTGAGTTGGCAATAAAAGGTGAGGAGGGCAACTCTGAAATGTCAAAGGACCTTAGATGCCGACTCATCCGGAACACCATGACCAGTATGATTGCAATCCTGAGGGCAAAAGGTGATGGAGAATCAGACAGACACCCATTGAAACCAGAGGTTACAGCTATGGCCAAGAGGATAGTACAGTACTATTATTGAGTTATTGCTCCTCAGAAGGATGTAGCACATCAGAGTCAGGCAGCAAAGAAAGAGGTAAAACCCAACTCATTTTTAAAATTTGTACACTTTTGTTGTTCAGAAGTTTAATAAATTTAGATCATTGGGCCTTTACAAACACAAGTCATTCTGTAAGTAGGCCTTGATTGTTTTCATTTCAAAAAGTTTGATGTCATTGCACTTAAAAACTACATACCAAGGAAAGTGTCTCATTTTTGTTTGTGCAGAAATTGACAGTCCAGACACTGAAAACCAAGCAACCATGGCCAGTTCCCCGCAGGCTTTCTGTAAGTTTTGGAAATGTGTTCAAATCAACGATTGAACTTGGTGGAGGTCTGCAATCACTATGTGGCCTTGTAGTTGAATCTGATCCTGTTCAATAAATCTAATATTGTTTTTTAATTTATTTTTGTGTCTTACAGCTAACAAGCCTTCAGATGTCAGTTCTCCATACAGTGACAGCCCAGCAACCATGGCCAAGCGCTACAAGACCCTACAGACTTTGTATAAGAAAACTCCAAACCATGAGTCCGTCTCTCAGCTACTGGACTTGGAATTTCCAGCCAGGTGAGCATTCATTGATTCTGATGCTCTTTGTGAGGAGAACAGACCTGAAGAAGATTCTTGAGGCATATCCTTGTTTTAAGGACATCGGACATGTAAGTTGTATTAACAAGGCATAAACCAAATAGAGGTACCAAACAGAACAATATTTTATATTCTAATTTCAGCTGACAAACTGATTGACACTGACACTTTCATAGGTGTTGGGGGAGCTTCAGTGCATTTTGGACAAGGATAATAGCCACTACATTGACCAGGTGAAGGGAAGATGGCACAATTTCTGCAAGAAGGTGCAGTTTTTTGGCATGTGGAAAAAGATGCTGAAACCTCCAATGGGAATGGACAAAGGTAAACACAGATGATTTCATGTGTCAAGGTCATTATGGATGTGATAACATATTTATTACAATTTTCCTGTGGTATTGTATTGTATTGTCTCTCTTTTATCCTCTGTGATGTCAATTCAACCTAATCTTATTATTTTTTAAGCATCTTTTGTTGTGGAGTTTTGCTCAGATTTGAACTGATGCATTTTGTCTTGTGTAACTATAATGAATATTTTCCCAAACAGCTGAACAGGCTGTCAGGATACTTGGTGTGCTGCCATCATTGTTCCCCTCTGCATCTGCTCCACCGAAGAAACTTGGAGATGCAAGTGAAGCTGTCGTGCATGTTCTTGAGGTGAGCTGTGCTAAAAAAAAGTTCTATATTAATTCTAACTGACTAAAGCAACAAAAGCTGCAGTATTGAAAATTAAAGGGAAGCATATTTAAAAGATGAATTTTAATGAATAGTTTATGCACACTCAAAGGTAAAAAATGCAAAGATGTGAGGCAGCAAAGATAGATATGAAGATAATCTGCAGCTGTGACTCAACCAAATCTAACTCTGTTGTTAACACAGTGAAATCCAACAAGTTCAGACTATTCAAATATTAATTAAGATAAAAGTAAATCAAAAACATTCATACATATTTTTATTTTTCTTATGAACTGAAATTGAAGTATATGTAACTTATTAACTATACAAAGGATAGATAAATCTATGAAAGTAACCTAGCCTGACTTGGCAAACAAAACTAAATACATTCTTTTAAATTGAAGAACACAGCGTTTGGCAAAGCAATTTTGTACACCAAACACAAATGCATTTTCTTATTCTCCAACTGTATTTGTCAAGTGCTTCTCACTCTTGTGAGTTTTAAACTGCAGCCCCCACTTGAAGAGGCAGCTTGCTTCAGAAGATTGGACTGGAATTCACTCAATGACCAAGATTCAGCTTTCTTTCTTTCTTTTCTTTCCTTTATTTTGAAAGTCTTCTGAGGTCAATACAGGTGAAAAACCTTAAACACAAGCACAAAGAAGTTCAAGTAAATGTAACCCAAGAAACCATAACCAATAAACATAACCTGAAATCAAATACTATTTAATTTTTTTTTTTTTTTTTAAACCTGTTCTGTACAGCAACTTGGGCAAATAGTGTGATGTTCTAGATGCCCAGTCGTGCCACACAGATTTGCTCTGCTAGAGAGAGGTCTGAGATACTTCTCCCATAGTGTGATTTTTATCTTATTTTATTTTTTTGTTTGTGTGACGACCGGACCAGAACAGGAGGGAAAAGGATAGAGATAAAGAGAGGGGGATGTGGGGACAAGAGACAAGAGACAAGAGACAAGAGAGAACATAACAACAACAACAACCACAACTACAACAACAACAATGACAACCAGAGTATGGCGAACTTCAACATTCCTAATACCTGTCGAAGTAAAAGGTTGTGGAACAAACCGATATGATATATAATATATAATTAATGTAACGAAAGTGTAGTAGAAAAAACTCAAACAAGCAAGCAAATATAAGAAAAGACAGAATTACCACATCACTAAAGCCAATAGTGCCAAGGGTGTGTGTGTGTGTGTGTGTGTGTGTGTGTGTGTGCGTGTGTGTGCGTGTGTTTTGTGTTTGTCCCTAAAGCTGAGGGTTAGTGTGAGACCACCGCATAAAAGAGAAATAAAATAAATAAATAAGTAAATAAGACCACCCTGGAGACGCCCCCCGCCTCACCTGGACCGCAAGGCTGCAATCTGACCACCTAATGGTGTATGTACTGAGACCCAGTGGGAGGGGTAGGGGATGTCGACTCCCCCAAGGTAGCTAGGTCCCCGACTGGCTCCTGAGGTGGAACCCCCATTGCAGATTCCCAAATGGCGGAGGGACAGGATCATACGGCCCAGAGTCCGCACCGACACACCCCAGGACCCCGCCAGAGCACCAGGGCAGAGACCGACCCCCCCAGGGGAGGTGAGAGGGGGGGAGCAAGGATGCGGCAAGCCAGCCAGACCACAGCCCCACGACCCAGAGCAAGAGCAGGGGGGATCATCCAATCCTCCCTCCCCGAACTGAAGAAAGAAAGAAGGAAAATAAATAAATTAATTAATTTAAAAAAAAAAAAGTAAACAGTAAAAAATAATGAATAAATAAAAACATAAATACCCCACCAGCGATACAGGGAGGCGGGACTGCAGTCCCCCACCAATATTAGGTCAAGGAGTTAATTAGTGGTGCCCAACTAAGGAGGAAATCAGCCAATCGATTTTTTGACAAAGCAGACATTCTCTCCATGGCAATGTGATCTAACAGGAGATTTTTGTATTGGGAAATACTCAAGTTCTTCTTTGATTTCCAATTCATGAAGATAGTTTTCTTGGCGATGCTTAATGCAGTGAGGAGCAGGCCAGTTTTATTTGGCTCTATGTTAGTGTCAGAAAGGTCACCCAGTATGCATAGTGAGGGGGATGCCGGGACTGAGCAGCCTAGATATCTTGCCAGGTCTTCGCATACCTTCCACCAGAAGTTGTTAACAGGTGCACAAGCCCAGACAGTATGCATATAGTTATCTATGCTATTATCAGAACAGTGTACACAAATATTTGAGTCAGATAAACCCATCTGGAACATCCTTTGTCCCGTATAGTGTGTTCTGTGAAGAGTTTTAAATTGTATAAGTTGTAGATTAGGGTGACTGGAAATTCTAAAAGTATTCAGGCAAATTTGCCTCCAAGCATCTTGGTTGCGGTTGAAGGATAAATCCATCTCCCATTTAGATTTGGGGATGGAGATTGTGTTGTCATGTCTAGCAATTAACACATACGATTTAGACAGTGCTTTGGGGGCAGAGATTTTTAGAAATTTTTCTATAGTGGGATGAAGTTTTAACTCTACTCGGCTGTATTTTGTCCGGATTATGGATTTGAGTTGTATATATTCAAGAAACTTGTTACTATTGATTCCGTACTGTCTTACCACATCCTCAAATGGAATGAAGTTGTTTCCTTTCATGATATTTTCCAAGCATCTAACTCCTTTGTCATACCATGTAGAAAAGTCCAGTACTCTTTTATTAATTAAGAAGTCAGGATTGTTCCAGATGGGTGTCAATCTGCAAGGAGTAATCGAAGACCTGGTTATTTTTAGAAATTCCCACCAAGCTGTCAGAGAGCTGCTAATACTGATGCTTTTAAAGCAGATGTGTTTTCTGAGAGTCAGGCCGATGAAAGGATGGTTAGAGATAGGTATTTCTTGACTGAAGGTTTGCTCAATAACTAACCATGAGTGATCCAGTGGGCTCAGATTAATCCACTTTAGAATGTACAGCAGCCTATTTGCGAGAAAATAATGGTAGAAATTTGGCAGTTCTGGACCACCACATTCTTTTGCTTTTTGTAAAGTTTTTAAACTTATACGTGGCGGTTTGTTTTTCCACAGAAACTTATTGATGAAGGAGTCTAATGACTTGAACCAGATAAGAGAAGGTTTAATGGGAATCATTGAAAAAAGATAGTTAATTTTTGGCAAGATTATCATCTTTACTGTTGCGATTCTCCCCATAAGTGATATAGGTAACGCCTTCCAGCGGGTAAGGTCATCCTCGATTGACTTAAGCAGTGGTGTATAATTCAGATGGGTCAGATCTGACAGCTTGGCGGAAATATTAATGCCCAGATATTTAATGTTCCCTGAGTATAGAGGGATGGAAGAGGTGCTCTGGAACTCAGAATTAATGGGTAGAACAATGGATTTGGACCAATTAATGGAATAGTCTGAGATTGAGCTGAATTTATCTATTATTGCGATTGTTTCAGAAAGAGAGGTTGATGAGTTCTTAAGGAAAAGTAATACATCATCAGCATAAAGACTTATCTTATGATGGGAGGCTGCTATGTTAATACCTTTGATGTTTAAATGTTGTCGAATTGCTGCTGCTAGCGGTTCAATAAATATGGCGAATAGTGAGGGAGAGAGTGGACAACCCTGCCTAGTGCCTCTCTGGAGAGAAAAACTTTGATCATTGGTTCTAACTGAAGCTCTTGGTGAGCTGTACAAAATCTTGATCCATGTTATAAATTAATTTCCAAATCCAAATTTATGTAGCGTAGCAAAGAGAAATTTCCAGTTTACTCTATCAAATGCTTTTTCGGCATCTAGTGAGACGATTGTGTTTTCCAAATTGTGAATGGTGGAGTAGTCAATTATATTAAGTAGTCTACGTATGTTATTAGCAGAATGTCTACCCTTAATAAATCCTGTTTGATCAGGATGTATTATATGTGGAGTGATTTTTTCCAGTCAAGTTGCTAAGACTTTGCAGATTATTTTAAGATCTGCATTTATGAGTGAAATTGGGCGGTAGCTGGATGGGAAAGTTGGGTCTTTATCGGGTTTGAGAAGGAGACTGATTGCAGCAGTGTTCAGGTTTGTGGGGAGAAAGCAATTTTCTTTCATTTCCAAAACCATTCTGTAGAATACTGGAGCTAGCAGTGACCAAAATTCTTTGTAGAATTCAGCTGGGAATCCATCTGGACCCGGGGCTTTATTGTTTGGCATATGCTGTAGGGCTTCTTGTAGCTCAGCCACTGAGACAGGGGAATCCAAATTCAGAATTTGGTCCTTGGTTAGTTTAGGTAGATTTATGGTTTCGAGAAATGCCTCAATATTAGAAATAGGTGGATCAATCTGTGGTGTATATAAGTTTTTATAAAAGTCTTTAAAGGCCTCATTTATTTCCTCAGGGACATGAGTTATATTACCAGCTGAGTCCTTGATGGAGGAAATAATACTTTTTTCTTTATTGAGTTTTAACTGATTAGCCAGAAATCTGCCAGATTTGTTGCCATGTTCAAAATTCTTCAAGTGTAATCTCTGCAACTGGAACTGGAGTCTTTTTATCAGTAATTTTTTTAAGTTCAAGCTTAAGTTGTCTTAAGTTACACAGGATGTGCTCCTCCTGTGAGTCAGCATATTCAGCTTCTAGAACTTTGATTTTCTGTTCCAATTCAGATTCCAGTGCTCTCTCTCTCTTTTTCTTGTATGATGAGTATGAAATTATTTTACCTCGCATTACTGCCTTTGCTGTCTCCCAAAGAATACACAAAGAGGTTCCTGGTAAATCATTAATATCCAAGAATAATGTCCACTCTCTCTCAAATTATTTAAGGAAATCAGGATCTTTGTGTAATGATGTATTAAATTTCCAAGTTCTAGTCGGAGGTGTGGCTTTTTTATTAGTGAGGGAAAGAGAGACAGGTGCATGGTCACTGATAGTGATAGGATAAATCTGGGTGCCTGAGATATCAGCTAAGATTGAGCTACTGGTTAAGAAGTAGTCAATTCGGGAGTAGGAGTGGTGAACTGGTGAGAAATAGGTATATTCCCTGAGTGTGGGGTGATAAGAGCGCCAAGCATCACAAAGACCAAAATCAGTCATGTATTGTTTGAGTATCCCCGCTGCCTGTGTGTCACGCTGAATACCTGCCGAGCTGGATCTGTCAAGTTCTGGACAATATGTTAGGTTGAAGTCTCCTCCAATGATCAAAGTTGTGTTAGAGTGAGCAGAGAGTGAGGTGAAGAAGGTGTGAAAAAAGGAGGGGTCATCAACATTTGGGCCATATATGCTGGCAATGCAAAAATTTGCATTGGCAACAGATATGTTAATTATTATATATCTACCATCTGAATCTACATCAGCATAATTGAATTTGAAATTAACTTTCCTGTTGATCAGGATAGCAACTCCTCTCTGTTTGGAGTTGAAACTAGCTCAATATTTGTGTGGAAATTGTGGAGAATTAAGTTTTTGGTCTACTGTCTTTGAAGTGTGTGTCTCCTGTAATAAGACAATGTCTGCTTGTATGTTATTCAAATAGTTAAAATTTTTTTGTCTTTTTTCCCTTGAACCCATTCCACGGACATTCCAGGTGACAAACTTTAACGTGGTCATACTAAGCTAAACTAACTACTGTGTTTGGAGTGCGTGAGTGCGTGCGTGTGTGTGTGTGTGTTTGTGTAAGCCTTAACAGTGTGTGTGTCTAAGCCTCTGTAGAGTGTGTGTGTGTGTGTGTGTGTGTGTGTGTGTGTGTGTGTGTGTGAATAAGCCTCAACAGTGTGTGTGTGAGTGTGTGTGAGTATGTATTTGTATGTATATATACTGTGAATGGTGGCCTAACCCAGGTAGTAAACTGACATAACCGTGACCATACAGTGCAGACAGGATCACAAAGGGGGAATCGGTGCGCGGAAAAGAAAAGAAGTGACATGTAAACATGTAAACAAACATCTACAACAGAATTACTTGCATTGAACTAGCAACGCGCGCTACATAACACAGCAATTCATTAGGCAAACTTAATGTGACTTACATGGTGATTGAGAGAGAGTGTTTGTGGAGAGAGATGGGGAGAGAGTGAGTTAGTTACCGTACATTAATACAACCAGGGGGTGGTTTCCCGATCGCGGTGAAGCTGGCCGTTAACGTACAGTTTGTCGACCGTGATGACAGCTCGGCATCCTTCGCCTATGAACTTTTTGCGCAGAGGGAAGAGGGCCCTGCGCCGGTCCAGGATCTCCTTCGGGAACTGGTCGTTCATACTGAAGTCGGTTCCCTTGAGCTCTCTGCCCCGGCTCCGCACCTGCTCCTTCTGCTTGAAGTGTTCAAATTGTGCCACGATGGGTCTTGGGCGCCGACTGTCCTGCTTCTTGCCTCCCATATGGTGGACGCGGTGGAAGGTGATGTCCCTCACCGTATCCAGAGGAAGCTTGAGCTGCTGCCGCAGAAAACTCCTCACCGTCTCCTCCGGGTCTTCCTCCGCCTGCTCCGGAATCCCGGCGAACACCAGATTGTCCCACATGCTCCAAGCCTGGAGGTCCAAAATCGACTCCTTCATTTTTTTGTTTTCTTCGGTGAGTGTTTTCACCGACTCCCGGAGCTCAGTGTTTTCGGAGGCGAGACTGGCAACTTGTTGCTGGCTAAACTCAAGGGATTCCCGTAAGGCCTGGAACTCCTTGTGCAGGACCTCCACCAGGGCGAGACGGCCATCGAAACCAAGCAGCCTTTGGTCGATTGGCTGTAGGATGTCTCTTATGTCGTTACCCGGCGGAGAGACGGCTCCAGGGGAATCCTCGGTCCGGGTCCTCTTCGGCGTCCTGGAGGATTTCCCCATGACGAAACGGCTGAAGGTCTCCTCGATGTAATCCTCCAGATCTTCAAGCCCCTCCAGGTTTATACTTATCTCCCTCTTGATCTTGCTTTGTATGCCTCGTAGATTTTGCGGTTTTTAAGTAAAGTGTATTTGTTTTACAGCTATACAGTCCGCTTGTCTGAATTCCGCGCGTCACCCGTTCTCGTGATACTACAGCATTCTCTCGCAATCTTGGTTATCTCTCGCGATCTTGGTTGTCAATACTAAATTTTTAAACTACTAGAAATTAACCCTGAAAAGAAGTAGAAAATACCCATATTTAAAGCACCCAAAATAAATCCAATACTTTGTAAAGCACTGCGCAATGATGATTTTATCCTTACAACTTTAGCAGCTTTTAACTACCATAAATACACAAAATCACAATCAAATTACTATTAGCTTTTAAAATACACCACATTTTTTCCTGCACTTTTACCCACATGATAGGTGGGAGCCCCAACCAGACCTGATGCACTCAGGCACAGACGGCGTGGCCTGCAGCCCAGCTCCACAGTATTGATATTTTATATCAAAAATTTCTGTATTTTGGGAGGCTTAGCCCTCCCTGCTGCAACCCTCCTCACTGACACCTCAAGTGGACTGCTCCACCCCCACCTCCCCTCCTGCAACTCTCAGCTCACAGCCACCCCCCACTGCTCAGCTCATCAGCTCAACCCACCCTCCCACACCCACCAGCACACAGTCCCCCTTCTCCAACCTGACCCTCACAAGAGCCCAGGTGAGAAACCAGCTCCGGAGGACCAAGGCGAGGAAGGTGGCGGGTCCAGACGGCATCAGCTCCAGGCTCCTGAAGACCTGTGCAGACCAGCTGTGCAGGGTTGTTGAGCATATCTTCAACCTGAGCCTGAAGCTGGGGAAGGTGCCACAGATGTGTAAGACATCCTGCGTGGTACCTGTCCCCAAGACGCCGCATCCCAAGGACCTCAGCAGCTACAGGCCGGTGGCATTAACATCCCACCTGATGAAGACCCTGGACCCCCCCCCCCGTGGGTCCATCGATGGAACCACTTCAATTCACCTATCAACCTGGCATCGGGGTGGACGACGCCGTCATCTTCCTCCAGCACAGAGCCCTCTCTCACCTGGAGAAACCTGGGAGCACTGTGAGAATCATGTTCTTTGATTTCTCCAGTGTGTTCAACACCATCCAGCCAGCACTTCTGAGGGACAAGCTGGAGAACACAGGGGTGGACCTACACCTCACATCCTGGGTTCTGGACTACCTCACAAACTGCCCACGGTATGTGAGGACACGGGACTGTGTGTCCGACACAGTTGTCTGCAGTGCGGGGGCCCCGCAGGGAACGGTCCTGGCTCCGTTCCTTTTCACCCTCTACACTGCAGACTTTTCATACAACTCACCAACCTGTCACCTGCAGAAGTTCTCTGATGACTCTGCCATCGTCTGCCTCATCACTGATGGGGATGACAGGGAATACAGAGAACTGACACAGGATTTTATGGACTGGTGCCAGCGGAACCACCTCCAGATCAACATGGGGAAAACCAAGGAACTGGTGGTGGATTTCCACAGGCGCACTCCCCTCCAACACCAGTGAACATCCAGGGAATGGACATTGAGATGGTGACATCTTATAAGTACCTGGGTGTTCACCTCAACAACAGACTGGACTGGACTGACAACACTGCTGCACTTTGCAGGAAAGGTCAGAGCAGACTCTATCTGCTCAGGAGACTGGGGTCTTTTGGAGTGCAAGGAGCGCTCCTGAAGACCTTCTACGACTCTGTTGTGGCATCAGCCATTTTCCACGGAGGAACTTGCTGGGGCAGCAGCATTTCGGCTGCGGACAGGAATAGACTGGACAAACTTATCAAGAAAGCCAACTCTGCACTGGATTGCCCCCTTGACCCAGTGGAGGTGGTGGGAGAGAGGAGGATGATGGCTAAGCTGTCATCCATGTTGGAGAATGACTCCCACCCCTACAAGACACATTAACAGCACTGGAGAGCTCCTTCAGTGATAGACTGCTTCACTCGAGGTGTGTAAAGGAGCAATATCGCAGGTCTTTTCTTCCTGCAGCTGTCAGACTGTACAACCAGCACTGCTCCCAATAGACTATATATTATGTCTTTACATCTGTGCAGTACTTTTTTTTAATGTCAGCTCCATTCACTGTGCAATACTTCATTCTATCCAATGTGCAATATTTGAATTTAGTATTTCATATTTCACTTCATTGTAGTCAGTGTGCAATATTTTGTGTTTAGTATTTCAGATTTCACTCATTCTATTCAAGGTGCAATATTTTGTATTTAGGATGTAATATTTCATATTTCAATTCATTCTAGTCCATGTGCAATATTTTGTATTTTAGTATTTAATATTTCATATCTCATATTTAATCCAACAATGCAAGCCTTGTACTATTTTGTACTATTGAACTGCTTCTATCCCCTTTGCTGCTGTAACTTGTGAATTTCCCCACTGTGGGACGAATAAAAGTTTATCTTATTTTATCTTATCTTATGTAAAAGGAAATGCATCCTTGGTTCAAAATAACCAAAATGACCTTTTATTAGAGGTGCATCATCTTAATGAAATGAATTATTTTTTATAACTTGAAAGGAAAAAGAAGACCCCAGTGCCTACTTGAAGAAACGCCCTCTCTCCTGTCCAGTCCTGATTGTGAGCCCATACAACTGCCTCCTGGCTGTGGGAGATGTGCCGGTAACTACGTTGCCAAAAGACAAGGTCACAGAGGGTGCTTTATACCTCATGGCCTACTATTATGCTCTACACCTCACATACCCCAAGTGCATTGCCACACTGCTTTCAATAATACAAACTGAGGTCCTTTGTGACACAATCCATGAAAAAGACCTCACACCATCTTACAAAAAGAGCCTGGCTGATTGGAAAGCTTTTGTTGGCAAATAGAGCAGACATTTAGATTTTGACTGACCTTGCCAGGCTACTGCAATCCACCCATATAATTGCTAGTTGTTAGTCAAGTTTGCTCAATGTTACTGTAAACTCAAAATGTTAAGGCACATTGGCCAGTTGTTCAGGTCCTTTGTGTTTGTCACAGATCTACAGAAAATTCTCAATGTTACATGTAGTTCTACCATGGCATTTTCTATTGTGCTGTTTTATTTGTCATAGGAAATACACTGTGAAACAAAAAATATTGTGCAAAAAAGGCTTTTTAAAAGTCACAGGAGTGTGTAAAATTCACTGAAAGTATTTTTTGCCCTGTTTTTCTAAATTTATGCATGAACAACCAGTCTAAAATCAAACTGGACTAAAATAAACTTAAGCATGTTTGCTCTACTGCTCTGTGGACAAAGAGCTGTTGTTGGTTGGTCATTATTCTATGATAGCAAAAAAAAAAAAAAAACAGCTTTTGTAAAACGTCATCATTTTGAGACAATTGTGATCTGAATTTAGAAAAACAGGTCATTTCTACTTTTCTAAAAATGTAAGGCAAAATCCTGTGACAGTTTTTTTTTATCTAGAAAAAAACGTTTAAAAATGTCTTATTCAGAAAAAAACATCTAAGTTTTATTTTTAGTGAATGCACTATGTTAATGCATCAATAATGTGTTTCTTAATTCATGTAAATGCGTTGCATGCAAATTCAAAAATAAATTGTTGACTTAAATGCTAGACTTGTTTACATGGTATATGAGGGGGTACGAAAAATGGTAATATTTGCAACAAATGTATTTTCAGCCAACTGTATGCAGACTAGTATCTTAAAATACTTAAATCACACCTTTTAATCTTGTTTCAAGGACAAGATGGTCTTAAATCTAGAGTCATGTCACTGTTATACAACCTAAAATAAGTCAAATGCATCTTAAATTCTGAACTCAACATGAATGTTTAAAAAAAGCAAATGTCTACTTTTGAGTTAAAAACACCTACTTTTGGGCATAGCTGGCTTACCCTAAAACACAACACCTGTAAATGCTGTCAAAACATGATTAAATATTAGGATTTCTAGCTAACTGTGAGAAGACATTATATCTCAAAATGCTTAAATTAATCTTTGTAATCTTATTTCAAGTACAAGATGGTCTTAAATCTAGAGAAGTGCCACTATAATACAACAAAAAATAAGTTAAATACATCTCAAATTAAGAAGTTGACATAAAGCAAAAATCTATTTTTGAGTGAAAAAATAATTTTTAGCATGTCTGGCTTATTCTAAGACACTTAAGCTTGACAATACTAGTAAAATGTAGCTTAAAATAAGTTTTCCCTGCTTATTTTAAGATCTCAATATTCTAAATACTGTATCATATCTTATTTCAAGAAATCTTACCAAGCAAATTTTCACTTGTTCTATTGGCAGATTTTTTCACTTATTTCAAAGTACCTTGAAATAAGTTTTTTTTTGCTTGTTTTGGGAGCGGCATTTTTTCCAGTGTAGAATTGTAGAATAACTTCAGTCCACTCTCTGTCTGTAAGTGCGATATTTCTTCTCATCGGTTACAGTTCTGATTTCCTCCTCATATTTTTTGTTTTGGAGTATTGTCATTTACTTCCACAGGCAGTGTGTGAGAAGTTTCTTACATGCTGAGCCCTGTGTAAAGTCATCACTTTATACAATATGTGATCTCACACAAGCTGTCCTTCCTTTTAATAAAGAATCACAATTCCAATCTTTAAGACTTGAGTTCTGCTTGATTTAGTTACATCTGTGGTTACTGATGGTAGGATCAAGTGTGTGTTTAATAGTAGTCCCCGACTTCTATATATTGACCACTGGGGGCAGTAATCTGTTTACAGCAAAGAAACTGTGTGATGACGATTCATTACCTTATGTTGTTTTTATAAATAGAGAGAGAAGATGAAAGTCAAAATAAGTCAAAAACTGAGTAAACAAAATATTTACTAAATGGCCAGACACTAGCAGTTGCTAACATGTCAACTGTATATGGTGTCCTGGTTTAGGGACACAGGGCTGATACAATGACGTGGCTGAATGCTTTTTAACGTTTTGATTAATTACCACTATTCAATTAATCAAGCCTGAAACATGAAACACTCACAATTCAATCAAGACATACAAATGGGAAAATGGAATGAAATCATATGTAATTTGCATATATTTCATTATTAATGCTAAATAGTGCTACACTAGCTTTTGTTATCCCTCTAGATTTTCCATGGCAAGGTTTAGTGTTTGAGGCACTTAGACCAAACTTACATTTTGAGGAGTTTGGGACAGAGATCAGGTTGATGCAGGTAGAAGTCCCTATTCACTGGAGAGAATGCATGCAAATCACATTATTTAACATAGGAACATGATAAAGAAATGCTACAATAGATATTTTATCAGAATTAATAGAACTGATATCAATCCAACAGATTTTTACTAGTTTACTAATATTACAAAACCTGAATACACTATATTAGTTAACATGACTGAAATACTGAGAGCTTCATAAGTTGTAATAAACTGTGAAACAAAGCTTTCAAGCTTTCTGGATGGAAAGCTTATGGGCACAGCTTTAACAGAGCCAAATTTTCGCCACCATCCATTTCCAAAATAATTCGTTGTCCCCATGCAATGGACTGGTGACCTGTCCAGGGTGTCCCCTGCCTTCGCCCTAAGTCGGCCGGGATAGGCTCCAGCCCCCCCGTGACCCTGCAGAGGATTGAGCAGTGTACAGATAATGGATGGATGGATGGATGGTTCTTTAATTGGAAATTTGCCATTTGTACTTCCTCAAATGAGAGAACTGTATGATTTATTAAGTTATTATCTATTTTAGATGGAATGACAGTCTCAATTTATTTCTCCAGGTTAGAGAAGATAGGTAGTAAGGTATTTATCAACCAACCCAGTCTTGTCAATCTGTGTACAAATAACACAACTTTCAAACTGCATGCAGTGCATATACCAAAGTCCAATTGCATATGCAGGTGGTACACCAGTCTTGACCATTAGCTTCTGTGGAGAGCAGATCTATATTCAGGTCACCTTCATCATCTTGGTAACAAAATTAAACACGTAGTTAATGTGAAACATGCGCAGTCTGGTTAGTTTTAGGCAAGAGAAGGCTAGTGTTATGCTGACTGAAGAGACTGGGAGTGTCTCTGGCCAGGAAAACAATATATTTCTTTCAAGATGAGTTTGGTGGTTCCATGTAAATTCATCTATACGGTAGTATGTACTGTATAGTATTACACTATCATCAGGGAGAAGGTTCTGCAGCCTTCGTGCTAGCTCCAACAGACTCAAGGACAGCTTCTTCCACCAAGCTGTCAGGATGCTGAACTCTCTCCCCTCACTTCCTCCTCCCCCCATCGGACTGTAATTCAGAAAGACTGTCCTCCCACCGGAAGTCTGAATTTTCTCCCCTCAGCTTCTGTTTTTTTGGTCTGTTCAGTGTGTTCCATGCAGAGCCAGGGCAGATAGGAAGCAAATGCTTTAGATTAGACAGCTGCTGCCTGGTTATTTACAGCTGTGATGGTGGTGGAGCACAGAGGAGAGGATTGTGCCATTTGGAATTGTGCTCCTTCTCTATGACTAGTATGAAATTCAATTAAATCTATATGCAGTAACTAATCCATGAAGAACCGTGAAGAATAAGCCTGTTCTATGCTCAAGGCTTAAACTGAAGCTTCACTAATGCAAGTGGGGATGTCTCCAAAATGAGCAGGCAAAAAAACATTACTTTTAGTTCTTGCACTTTTCTGAAACCAAAACTATGCAAATGTTGCATTGCAGTTTATGTTTCAGGATACAACTGAAGACACTTTTTAATAATGTTTTATGTTATTATAACCATAAAGATTGACCTTTACATTAACATTGCCAGTTTGGCTTTTACCTTTCACAATTAAGCACCAGTACTGCAGTCATTTCCAGTTCTGATCACATTCAATAAGTCTTATTAGCTGTTGCATGTTCAAACTTTAAAAGATGTGTTGTGTACACAGATGACTGACAAAAGCTTTTTTTTTTCCCGAGAAGATCAGGAAATAAGAGGTTATTATGAAAACCATAGCTGGGGTCAAGACAGTTTGTTCAGAACTGTATACAGTTCATATACTGTATAAACAAACCGCTAACCTTCCAAGCCTGGAATGGATTCTGAGAATACTGAACAACCAATCAGACTCTCATTTCCACATTCGAAAAGACAAAACCACAATTTGCAACGGAAGCAGTCTATAGAGGATACAAAGGACAGGTATAATAATAATTTGTAAATAAAAAGCTGATAATATAAGGGATCTTCTACAAACACCCACATACCTATCCATAAACCCCCTCGGGATACCATTGTATGCATCTGTTTCTCTGAGATAAAGACCAGCTCACCACATCCTAGAAGCTCCAAAGTTGGCTTGTTATAATCTGGCAAGTCAGAAGCGCAGCAGCAGAAAAAAAGGATGTGGAGGTGGTGGGGGTGCTGCTGAAATTGTGTGCTATGCTGTCTGAGTTGTTGAAATATATTTCAATACCCTAATTACACCATCTGTTTTTTGGCATTTTACACCATACTTTGACAGGCATTAATGTGTTATTTATTGGCCTGTGTACTAATAATTCAAATCAAGAGGAGTTACACCTGTAAGTGTGACACTAAGATTGCTAACTTAGTTTGACTGTCTTTACAAAGACAATTTAATTTGGAGGACTCAGAAACACAGAAAGAAACCCAATTATATTTACTCAGATATTTTCCTTTTTGTCATCATATGAGGTGACCTGTATTTCAAGAGAATGTCAGCTGTGCAGCAGCTGTGTAAGGGAGAATTACAAGTGCATGTGCAAAGACACAACAAAATGCTGCTCGCTCAAATAAGCAAATAAATCCAAAGAACATTAATAAAGGACATGATTGTACAATGGTCTACATGGGTATTTCAACATGAAATACATACAACCGTCTTATTGCTGTGAGTGATATGAGAGATAAAGCCCAAAGGCAAAAATTACTGGACATCCAGGTAATGTAATCCCATGCAAATATGAGGCAATTTAAGAGCCATGCATGTGGGCCATGACCCATATAGCATGTCACAGGATGACTCCAGGCAGGGTTAAATTAATGCACAAGCTGTACAACACAACTAACTGCACTTGGTCTGATGAACTGAGAATTGCTGAGACTGCTGAGAATTGCTGTGATTATTATTATGGTAACACCTGAACAACACCAATGACACCAATTCACCAAACTCACAGAGTGATGGGTAAGGCAACACGGAGAGAGTCTCTGAGCCACAGGAAGCCAGAGGTAAGATGACTACAAATAAACTCACACTGCAGGGTCCTCACTAAAGACCACCAAACCAGCCACGGAGACAGACAGACAAAAACAGAACAGGAACAGAAGGCTGAGGCGAATTCTGGGACAATAAACAAGACACGTAGATCAGAAGGAGGCAGGGTCCGGGAGTGCACGCTGGAGAGTCCTACATGACGCAAAGAACAATCTGGCAAAGGGTGAGTGAACTGGGGATGCTTATATATTAGCTAATTGGTGATTGGGGTCAGTGGAAAACTACTGGTGAATGAATACAGAACAGTGCCCTGCAGAACTGTGACAAAAAAACCCAATAATGATTATGGTGATGACTGTAATTTATTAATCCCCTCTGCCATTACATGAAACAAGAAAATGGAACATAAACTGTTAGATATATATATATATATATATATATACATATATATATCGCTGAAATGTACTGCACCATTAGCACCATATTACGGTGCTAGGTATTACATGTTCTGCTTGTAATTGACTGTATATGTTTTGGTTTTCTCTCAGTTTGAATTAATAGGAAAGCTACCACTACAGTTGTTTATGATCAATAATGTTTATGTGCCATACTGTATATGCCCTTTATGGTTTATTATGGTTTATGTTAGGGCGTATCGATCCAAATATCGATAGTATCGATATATATCACTATCAGTATCGCTATCAGATTGATACTAGCTTCCTCTCTCAAGGAAGGAAGAGGCAGCTAGAGATAATCTCTTAACCACACATGCTCTTTAATACCTTTACACTCCAGGAACATTCAAATTGCTTAATGCCTTCAAGCAACAGGTGATGAATTATGTCAGCAGCCTGACCCATGGTGCTAAACACTTCCATCTCTATAAATAAACATTATAAATAGCTATAACATGGATAACAACAAATAACATGCACAACAGGCAACATTCAACTATAAAAGAATACATCTAACAAGTCTTAAACATAATCACAATGCACGCTGGGAAGTCTCCGCCCACTAATTCCCCAGCATGCTACTACACACACACACACACACACACACACACACAGACACATATATATATAATGGAATTTCTTGCCTTCTTAAGGTGTTTGAGAAAATCAGTTGTGGAGACTGGCCTTCACGGTCGATTTGTTGCAAAGACACCACTACTGAGGAAGAGAACAAGAAGAAGAAGAGAATAGCTTGGACCAAGAAACACATGGAATGAATATTAGACGTGTTTGACCAGACCAGACATTAGACCAGATGACGGTTTCTACACGTGTGGTTCTCACCATGAAGCATGGAGGTGATGTTGTGGGGGTGCTTTGCTGGTAACACACTCTGTTTATTCAAAATTCAACACAGCATTCTGCAGTGATATGCCATCTCATCTGGTTTGTGCTTAGTGGGACCATCATTTATTTTTCAACAGGACAATGACCCCAAACAAACCTCCTGGCTATGCAAGGGCTATTTGACCAAGAAGGAGAGTGATGGAGTGCTGGGTCAGATGACCTGGCCTCCACAATCACTCGCCATAAACCCGATTGAGATGGTTTGGGATGAGCTGGACTGTAGAGTGAAGGAAAAGCAGCCAACAAGTGCTCAGCACCTCGGGGAACTGCTTCAAGACTGTTGGAAAAAACATTCCAGGTCACTACCTCATGAAGCTGAATGAGAGAATACCAAGTTTGTGCAAAGCTGTCATCAAAGCAAAAGGTGGCTACTTTGAAGAAACTAAAATGAGAAACATATTCTAGTTTAACAGTTTTTTTTTGCTTACTACATAATTCTGTATGTGTTCCTTCATACTTTTGATGTCTTCAATATTAACCTACAATGTAGAATATGAAAAAAAGAAAGAAAAAACATTGAATGAGATGGTGTGTTCAATCAAGTTGAGAGTTTTTCACATAAATTTCAGACATATAATATAGCTTTCTGTGTGGTTAATTACACGAATAGACTGTCCAAAAAGACTGCTCAAACTTTTTTGTTAGCTAGCTAATTAGCCAGCCAATTTTAATTATTAGAATGAGCCTTGGGTTAGCCCTTGAAGCTGTGCAATATTTTGGTGTGGGGTGCTGTGTTCTTGGCGTGTATGTTCTGGTGTTTGTAAATCTGGGTGTGGTGCTGCCTGTTAGCTGGAGTTTGATTGTGTATGCTGCTGCATTGATTATGTTTCTCAAACAGGTTTCTCTATGTTTCTCTTTCTGTACCTCAGTTCAATTTTATTTGCATAGTGCCAAATCACAATACAAGTCATCTCAAGGCACTTTCCAAACAGAGCAGGTCTAGACCATACTTTTTATAATATTATTTATGGAGACCCAAAAGTTCACATCATGAGCAAGCACTTGGCGACGGTGGCGAGGAAAAACGTCCTTTTAACAGGCCATCTGTCTTGACCAGTTGGGTTGAGAGATAGAGAGAAACAGAGAGAGAGGGAGAGTGAGAGAGAGAGAAGGATGGGGCAGGGGGAGGGAGGGAGGGAGAGAGCATGCAATACTACAATCCACAAATGTGATGATAATAATAGCAGTGTTAAACAGAGACATGTGGTCAGTGGAAGGCTTGTAAACACAGGTCAAGACTCTGTAGCTCCAGTGACATATGTGTAGCTGAGTCAATATGTCATTTTAATATACTTTTATTTTTGTGAACATTCTCAAAACCTGTGTGTGATATCCTCTGTCATAAAAAAAAGATTAGTCAGAGCATGTGTTGGCAGTTATTAAGCTGCATCCCTCCGCGGCTACCTCCCCTGTTGCCTGGGAAGCTGTGCCTCCACCGGCAGGTGGCCCCATCTCTGAAGCGGGCTGCTGCGCTACTGCTGTTCTGTCTAGTGGTGTGCGATACTGCGAGATTTGGTATCGATCTGATACCAAGTAAAGGGCCAGTATCGTCGATACCGATACTTTTTAATATTTAAGGTTGATGTATCATCACACTGCTGACCTTTAGGTGTTTTTGTGGGTTTTCCTTTGGATTATTTTGTTAAAACCTAGGACAGAATTTGGGCAAAGTTTATAGGTGACTACAAAATACTTTATTATCAAAAACAGAAGCAATAGAACAGTAACAAAACAAATTTTCCCCAAACATTGTTATGTGTGCATTTTTTCTTAACCCTGCTGTTGTGTTCGTTTCAGGCTCACACTCATGGTGTTCCCAGTCACTTTTGACCGGCATCATTTTATTCCCTTATAAATCCAAAGTAATACATGTATTATTACCAAATCTTGTATTAGATCTTTTTATCAACCTCAGCTCTTATAAGTAGTACAAGTTTTGACCTTGTATTTGCAGTGTATGTCCTGCAGGCCTCATTTACCTCAGCTCATACCACTCGTTTTTTTAGGGAATAAAGCATTATATACATATTATTTTGACTATAACAAATACTAAGATGAAATCTATTGTACTATTTATCACAGAGTACTTCACTGAAATGTTTACCAAAATCACCTTTTTGAAACCAGTTAAATTTTCTAAACTGTGGCACAAAATAACAACTTTTGTGTTCCCGGTCAAAACTGACCGGTATGATTTATTTATCGAAAACAAAAGCCCAAATGTACAGAGACAACTTAACTATACTACAAAAGTAATGCTTCAACCATTCACTGTATGAACACATTTACAATTTTATGTAGCTCTGAAAAGACAGTGCCATAGTGTCATCCCAATGTTCCTAAGTTTTGTCCTCTCATGAGCATGTTGGGCAATGCACTGAGGTCGTTGCATGTTCTTTGCAAATGTATATGCCACATGTGTGGCACACAAAGCTTGTTTTTTTATCTCTTGGCGCACAGAGTTGGCACCTCTTTCTTTTGACTCCTCCTTCTCTGGTTGGCGTGGATGTTGCTGCTGTTGCTTGCATGTCTCTCACCAATGCAGCAGAGGATGGCGTTCGTGGAAGGTGTCGGCGCTCTTGAATGAGGGGCTCCACCATGCTTTTTCCAAGTTCTTCAAGGAACAGTCTCCTCTTGTAGTTTTTGCCCTCCTCCCAGCCTGGATTGATCTCCCTCCAAACCACAAAGGCATTGTAGGCCGACACATCAATGATATTGAAAAACACCACCATGGGCCAACATGCTGTCATTCTTTTGCAGGAGTACGTGCCAGTAACCTAAAAAGTGCAATAATCAGTAAATAACATTATGAGTGCATACAATTAATATTTCATCTCTTGCATAACAACATGAAACATTTCACACAAGCACTGTTTATAAATAGCGCATCTAAAACATATTTAGAAATGGAAATAACTGACTCCATATTGTTTACAAACTCAATGTACATTTTAGTGTGCCTTATTTTTGTAGTGCAGATAAAACAATCTGGTAATACAAAAAATTACATGAGAGTTGAAATTAAAAATGTTACATACCTTATCAAGGTTATCAACGCCCCCTTTAGTTCTGTTGTAATCCAGGATTGCGGTGGGCTTCTTGTCCTCCCTGGTACTCACGGCAACATCCCTGTGCAGGGTTGTCATCAGAAGCACATTCTTATTTTTCTTTGGGGTGTAGGACACAAGAGTGTGTGTGTCAGTAAAGGCAAATCTGGAGGAAAATTGCTCTCTATCCTTGGTTGTCAGTAAAGCGGGAGGCAACTCAGGCTTGTTTTTTCTTATTGTTCCAACCATGGTCAGTTTTCTTTGGAGCAGCTCCTGACCCAGGGCATAGCTGGTGAAAAAATTGTCGCAGGTAATGTTGTGTCCTTGTAGCCCTGCTGTCATTTCTAGGACCACCCTCTTCCCCTGATTTTTCTCAGGAACGCCATCAGCCGGTTTGCCTGTGTACACTTGCATGTTCCAGGCATAACTTGTCTTCGCATCACATGCTGCCCATATCTTTATGCCATACTTAGCTGGTTTGTTTGGCATATACTGTTTGAATGGGCACCGTCCCCTAAAACCGACGAGACGCTCATCAACAGTTATGTCAGGACCTGGTTTGTAAATGAGTGGCAGGCGCTCCACCCACTTCTGCCAAACTTCCCTGATTGGCGCCAGCTTGTCGTGTTGACGGCGTGCTGCTCTTGTGTGGCGATCATCAAAACGAATCACACGTGACAGGATATGGAAGGTCTGCAAAGACATTGTAGCTCGAAAAATTGCCCGACCAGTGTCTGCATTCCACAAGCTGGATGCAGATTCGTTCCGGGATCTGTAGACACCACACAAAATCAACACACCCACATAGGCTTCAATATTCACCCGGTCTATCTCCTTCCAGGCGTCTCCATAAACCCTTCTCCCCTCCAGGTTTGTCATGTTCATGACAATGGTTACAATGGAGTCCGTGAGGAAAAGATGAAAACATGACTTGATGTCATCCACTCTGGAGATGGCATATCGTGTTGGCCCTGGGGTCATCCTGATGACATTTTCGCTTGGAAACCGACCTCTTCTCTCAGGTGGGGATGACATCCAGGAAAAATTTCCATTTTTGGACCGAAAGGAGACCACAACTTCAGCTGGGTCTTCTTCTTCATCTGTGTCAGAGTCTTCCTCCTCTGGGTTGTACTCTGTGTCATCTTCAACCTCAGACACTTCCTCCTCTAAAGCCTCCTCACTGTCAACCTGGCTTCCCTCCTCCTGAACATCGTCACGATCAAACATGAGATCCAAAGCTTCACCTACAGTATATCTCTTGGCCATCATGCTGCCACAGACTGAACTGTGAGCAAGGCCTCAGAAGAGCTTTATATACCACAGCTGCGAGAAAGTTGTATGTTGTATCTCTCTCCCCTTCAGTGCACTTCTTTTCTGGATTTTTCTTAATTAAAAAAAAGTGTACAAAATTATCACACCACAACAAATGTTATAACAAATTGCTTGTTTGCCTGCTGCCGCTGAGCCACGTGACGGTGTAACGTCAGAGCACAAGAGGGGGAGGAGGAGCAAAGTATGCCTGCTCCGCACCAGTGCATACAAGAGCGAAACTGACACTAAAGTATCGATCACACCACGCTAGTATCAATCCGATAACGATACCGACTTGGTATCGATACTATCGATATTTGGATCGATCCACCCACCTCTAGTTCTGTCTGTGGGTTTGCCGTGGCAAGCTCACTGCTCGCCTGCATTTGTTTTACCACTGTTGATTTCTTTTTTTGTTTTGTCTGGTTTTGGCTTTTAATTTAATCATTGTGTGTGTGTGCTTGCTGCCTTGCACGTCTGGAGTAAACTCCCCTGGATAAGACTTGAGTGTTAATTGCACCGCATGTGGTGCTGTCTCGGTATAGGAAATTAACGTGGTGTAGGCTCTAAAGCTGCACCAGGAAGACTGATCCTCATCAGCTAAGCTATCAATCTTTGTTTAATTACTGGGTTTTTTTTTCTTATTAAGTATTCTAATTAGATATTCATTGTTATTGTTTATAGATCTCGTGATCATTAATTGTTATTTTCTGTAGATTTTGTTTTTTTCTTTTTCCTTTGCTTTATTGGGTTAACTGTGTGAGTGTGTGTGCAAGTGGTACTTAAAAGCACAGTCAACCTTGGTGGTGACCTTTTGGGCCCAGCATAGTGTGGTGTTGGGGCAGTTTTTGTTACAGTTTGTTTTACCCCTTCGCCTTGACTAACAGTTTGCCTCTTTTCTTTGGACAGGAGCTGTTGGGCCGGTGTGGCGAGTGGCTGACTGACCCCTGTGGTGTTGGTCCCTTCACTTCCTGTACAGTAGTGCACGTGGGTGTCAGTCAACGGTGTGTGTTTTTTCTTTCACGTGTGGTGTGTAGCTTCAGGACCCTTCCCCTTCCCCTCAGTTAGTCATCTCCGCCTGGTGAGCCCTCAGCCTAGTGTCGGCACATTATCAGCAAACTTAACCAAACGATTAAGGAGGCCCTTAAGGATTGTGCAATATTTTGACATTTATTATATCAATTGTTTGCATCACCACCAAGAGATTTTATCCAAGGTTTGAGATTTTAAAGTGCTGTTAATAAACTTTCTATTGTATAATTTATCTTGGAATCACGTCTATCTCTTGTGCTGTTTGTACCTGTGTGACCTTCTTGTCAGTATTAGAGTGGTGGTCCCCTCTAATAGATTTCCTGGGGGTGAAATTGCCCTAGGTGGCGTTGTCGGACACTTGTTAACTAACAAAAATAAATCTAACCCTCGTAGTCTTGCCACACAGATATAGGAGAGAGAGAGTTAAGCTCAGTGCATTGTGGGAAGTCTCCCAACAGTCTAGGCCTATAGCAGGATATCTAAGGGATGGCTCAGGGCTCACCTGGGCAACCCTAACTGTAAGCTTTGTCAAAGAGGAAGGTTTTAAATGTGAAAAAGGTGTCTGCCTGCCAAACCCAGGCTGGAATCTGATTCCACAGGAGAGGAGCAGAAGTCAAATAGTAATAGAGAAATGTTTTAATTTAGGGTCATAATACTTTTGAACAAAAGGTGTCTGTGTTTAATGTTAAACTTGCCATATGGGCAATGTGATAACGCAATGCTATGCTGGACTTGTCTAGGTATGTAAAAAGCAGTGAACTGTGTGCAGTTACAATAAGGTATGTGTAATGTCACATACAGAACCACGGTGGTTCGAAGACTTAATCCATCTCCCTAATCCAATAATGCCTAGGCTCTCTCATCCAAACTGTCTCTCATCCTGATTCTGCATCTGTTGATCATTTCATATCATCATTGTCCTCTTCCTTTGAGTGCAAGTCCACAATCCTCCCTTATAGATCCAGAAATAGTGTTTCAGCTATGTAAAGGGAACTGGATAAAGGCTACTTAATAGGCCATTTTTACTCCCTGCTGTTTCAAATATTTCACACCGGTCCCCTAGGCATGGCAATAAATTAAAGGAAGAAAAGGAAAATATCCAATCTCTCCGCTCCTCACATGGTTTTATTCCCAATGTTAATAGTCTTATTCCTCCCAAGACATTTTCTCTTCATTATTTCACGTGGACAATGCAATCAAGCAATTAAATTAGCGGGTCACAGTGCATGTCTCTCCACAGCCGACATTCAGACACCTTTAAAATCATACAAAATCGTCCTTCACGGTGGCATTTTTCGGCTTAAATGGGATTCCCGGCTCTTTGCTGGATTCTTTCATATAGAGTTTGAGTCCAAAAAAGCAATTAAAACCTCACTTCCAACGGAGAAAAAAAATTATAAATTGCACAGGCATTTACTGATTCAAAGAGGTAACTGTCTCCTTGGTCATGCACAATGCGAATTATTCCTCAAGAGCGCTCCTCTGTTTCAAGACTGCTGTCATGGCTTCTTCTGTGCTCAATCTGCATGACGTCATACCAAAGTAAGCTGTCATTCTGATCTATAATTCTGGCGTAGCCGGCTGTCTCACTGGATCGGTGTTACCTTTTCCTATGACAATCTGGTCTGTTCCTCTGACTCCATCAAGTTGTTCACAGTTGCAGCGCCCTCAACAGGTTTCAGTAGGTATTTCCAAGCCAGTGTTTCGCTGGCAATTGGCCAAGTTCCTTCTAAATCTCGACTCCTCTGCTGCTCTGCATGAGATTCATCCTATTGCTGTAGCGTAGAGTCACAAACGCATTGCTCAATGAAGACGTCATAGGCATCATTAATAAGGTCGCTCCCCCATGGCTATCTTAAAAAAAAAAAAAAAAAAAAGCAAGCCATAACATTGGCTGCAATTATCAGCATTGGACCATGTCCCTAAGCCATATCATCAGCTATGTATTCACCAAAAAAGGAGGGAAAAAAAAATCATAATTACCTTCTTGTGCCAGGCCATGCCAACCCCACTGCCAATTCTTTAACTTTAACCCGTTTTAATTTCCAGGTCTTCAGAAGTCTTCGCTCAGATGTAAGCCTACTCCTGGGTCTTTTCTAGATTCAGCCAGGTTCCGCGACCACCACTTCAAGCCTCAGTGTATAGGCTACAAGGTCTTGTCGCTGGTATCCAGTTCAATGCTAGATGTTCTGATACATCATTCCCAGCTATTTCCAATCTGGCTTTCAAACTACTCTTTGAAGGTAATTACCCCTCCATCAGTGATTACAGACTTCCTATTACACTTTTAGATACCTCGCTTGACACTTTCCATGTTGTATAAATGCTCTCAGTATTGAGACAAGGTTGTTTTTCCTGCCTATGTCAACTCTATTTTGGATTGTTCATTTTGTTAGCATTTTATGGGTCTGAAGGTGTGGGGTATTTACTTCAAACTCATTTGATCCAGTTAAAGATGTTATCCTTTTCAGATCTACTCTCACCTGATTACTTTTAGCCTTTTCTTGAAATACTCCAAGCAGGATTCTGCTGCCATCATTCTAGCTCAAAGATCTTCAAAAACTTTGTAAGCAGTTGCATTTTACTGGTGGTTAGTGCTTCACTTGCGTCACTGACTGTGTTACTCATCATTCAATTTAGTTTCAGATCACAGAATCGTATGCTCATTGGTTGTTAATGTCTATTTGATGGTGCATCATCGTAAAAAGACCTGCAGAAACGTATCATTTGTATCAGTGTGTTCTGTTGTAATGTTTGTTCGTCTGTCTCTCATCTCACTCATCAGCATTGGGCCATGTCCCTAAACCATAACATTGGCTACTCATTCACAAAAAAAAAACAAAAAAACATTGCGTGTTTCCTGTCTTTCTAACTTAATCCCTCCTGTTATGTTTAGTTCTTAGCAGATTATTTCATCTTCTTTGTTTAATGTCAATGCTCTCACCATTCGGCAAGTACATATTTTCCTTTGGCTGTGTTATCTTCGGGGTTTGCACCCCATTCTTTGGGGATTTATCCGGCGACGGCTCAGACAGTAATTCTTCAATCAAGACGTCTCCCCCCAGAGTCTAAAATGCCGAAGACTCTGTCAAGTTTCAATATCATGTCACTTGTTGTAATAGATTATCTTTCTTCATTTACTTGTCTCTCCTCCTCCTTGAACTAATTGTATGGCTAACCTTGGGCACTTGTTAAAAGCTAGAGAGAGAGTTGGAGAGATGGTGGTTCTAGTTTAATATTGAAAAAGTCAACAGTGACTTGAAGCACTAGACAGGATGTGTTTATTAACATTTAACAAAACCACAATATTTCACTAACATTAACCAAAGAGTTTTGTTGCTGAACCTAACACACAAGAACCTGGGTCCCTGGTGTCAAAGTCCTGAGCTTTATACACCCACCATCCATCCATCCCCACCCAGCTGTTATGTTTGCTACAAAATGTATTTGGCAAAACAAATAAGTATAGAAACATAGTTTCTAGGACACAGTTTTGCTTTTTATATGTATGTGTATGCCATTGTGATTAGCTTGATTTAACTCATGATTGATGTCTATACTATCAAGCAGCAGCTTTCAAAAATGAAGCTCTAGTGCAAGTTCAGCCAGGAAGACATCAAAGCTTCTCATTCACAAACTATTTCTCATCTCTCCTACTGCGCATGCTCTCGTATATTTCCCGCTGTCAGTGTTTGGGGCTGTCACTGGTAATCAGCTGTCTCTCCAGCTGTTCTCTCTCAGCCAATAGCTCGGTGTCACACCCTCATCGCTAGCCAATCATCTTCATGCTCTCCTTTTAAAATACGATCTTTCTTTGCCCTAGCTCTTTCATGCCGGTGATTTGCGCGCCCCTCCACCTCCCCATCACCACCTCGCATTCGCAGAATCATCATCCTCTTCAGCACCCATCCGGCTTCTCAATCTACACCACCTCCACCAGTGTCAGGACTCCGGGGTTTATACAGCAACGGCTCGGATTATATTTCTTCAATCAAGACGTCTCCCCCCTGAGTCCAAATCGCCAAAGACTCTCTGTCAAGTTGCAATATCAATATCATCTCCTTTGTCACATGTTGTAATAAATTATCTTTTATTCACATACTTGTCTCTCCTGGTTGAAATATGCATATGTTGCTCATGGTCACATCAAAATAGATAAAAGACTACCACAGCATCATGACTCTTTTATAATTGGAAAACTGCCCTATCTTTTAATGTCCATTTTTTGTTCTTTTTTGGTCTGTTTTTTATAATAAAATAAAGAGAACCACTCAGATGCTAAATAATAAATAAAGTATGGAGTGACTATGGAATAAGCTTATAAATAAAGCTAGCCATGGGTTTGAAAAGTAAATAATTTAAAAAGTAAGTAAAATAAGGTAAAGTAAAGTGAGTAAATAAATTTGATTTGTATGACCGAAATCAGGATCCTGGACATCAACATAAAAACTGGCTGGACATAGCGAACAAATGAAAAAATAGCGTTATTTTTAGTACAATTACTGAGAATGTGAGAATTCGTGTTCCTGTTGGATTTGGGAAGATTGCTTAATGACTTGTTTCTTAGTGTAGTCTGTCATGTAGTGTGTGGTCTTCTGTATTTACTCACTCATTCAACATAAACTTCTTTTTGATTGTAAAACTAAAATATACATGTTGGTGGAAATATTCATTCCATAAGAAGAATGAACTTTCACAGTCTTTCTCTTTCCTGTTACAATTTGTTTGAAATGTGTTGCTGGTATCAAATTCAGAATAAGAAGATTGTTACGGCCTTGAGCCGTTTGTGTCTCCTCCTCCTCTCCCCATTACCTGCAGGTGGTAGTGGTTCGTCATCAGGGCCTGGCTATTTAAACCCTGATGACTCCAGGTGTGGTGCCAGTGGACCATTCGGCAGCGTGGAGCTGTGTGTGCGTGTGACAGAAGAAGATAGGTGATGTGCTGGTGGCGGTCCTCAGCAGAGTGCAGAGTGATAGCGCTTATTTTGTTTGACGGTGTTTCCTGATTTAACCATTTGTGTTTGTGTTTCAGCCTGGTCTTCCTTTTGAAGAAGTCCTTTTCCATTTCTCCCTTTTGGTGAACTTTTCGTTTCCTCATAAATAAATATTTATGTTCAGAATATACTCTATTTCCCTCTTTTCTTTCAAAGGAATCCCTGCCATTATATATATGTGTTGCTCCCCATTACTCCTAGACCCTTTGGGGACGTAACATATATTTGGGGGCTCGTCCGGGATCTCCTTTGAAAAAGACTGGGAAACGAGTTGCTGTAGTGGTTGCTTATAAGTTGTTGGTTTTATTTCTCGGCAAGTGCTGCGGAGAGTATTTTTGCTTGATTGTCATTTTCTGGATCTTACCCAGCCTAAAAACAGCTCCTCAGTTAGACAGGGGAGTGTCCAGCTGAGTTGTTTTTTTACAACTCTTCTGTCGGGCACTCATTTATTATTTTACCTTTTTTATTTTCGGAGTAATCCTGGGCGGAGATTTAACTCTCCAAGGGGGGCTGGCGTTTCAGGGTTTTCGTTGAGCCGCTGAAGTTTTGCCTGTAAGTCGCCTCGAGCCCGGCACGCTCCAGAAGGCAGGTAGGTGAAGTTTTATTTAGGCAGGCTCTGAGGAAGTTTGTTTTTCTTTGTAAGAACAGAAATTCGTGTGTGGCATCCGGCATCAGTGCCGTCGCGTCCACTGCTGGTGAATGAATGTGCGCTGTGGCCACGCGTCAGCTGATTTGGTTTAGCCGGTTAGCTGCGCGCTGTGTGTTTAGTGTACGCTGTGGGGATGGCGGCGTTTGTTTTGAGTGAGTTGGTAAATAATCCCACTTTAAGTCAGATCGACAAGTGTAGGAAAAATGATTTATTTGCAATCGCTGAATATTATTAAATATCCGCCTCAACTTCGCTCGTTAAAGAAGAGCTGAAAGCCGCTGTTATTCACGATTTGGTAACTAGAGGAGTTTTTAACTTACCTGTTGAGGATCCCGGATTGGTGGCTGAGATGCCAACGACAGTGTCCGCGAGTGGGGCTCATGTTACTCGCTCTGCTCCTCAGGTGAGGGAGGCGGTTAGGTTGAGGCGGTTAGGTTGCCGGTGGGTTTGACTCCTGGCGTGAGAGATGGCGGCGTGGAGGTTGAACCTTTCACTTTGCCTCGGTTCGAGCCACTTTCTGTTGAATCTTCACCTGGTTCTAAATTAGATGCTCGAGTCAAACTGCAGATAAAACGCCTTCAGCTTGAGGCTCAAGAAAGAGATAAAGAGCGAGACTTCCAGCTCCAGCTGAAGAGATTGGAGTTAGAAGCAGAGACCTTGAAGCTGCGCCAGTTAGAGCTGCAAAGAGCCGCAGACACGTCGTCTATAATTGTGCGGTCTTCAGATTCCACTGAATTTGATGTAAGTAAACATGTTTCTTTGGTTCCAACTTTTCGTGAAAGTGAAGTCGAATCATATTTTGGAGCATTTAAACGCATTGCTATTGCGTTACAATGGCCACGAGATGTGTTTGCCGATGTAAAGTGTCAGGTAAAGCGCAGGAGGCATGTTCCTCATTGTCAGTAGAAGATAGTGTAATCTATGAAAAAGTTAAGGCCGCTATCTTGCGGGTATACGAGCTGGTGCCTGAAGTGTACCGGCAGCGTTTTAGATGCCTTAAGAAAACAACAGGTCAGACATATACTGACTTTGCAAGGGAAAAAGGAGTGTTGTTTGATCGTTGGTGCTCTGCCTGTAAAGTAGAAGATTTTACTTCTTTGCGTGAGCTGATGCTGCTGGAAGAGTTTAAAAACTGTTTACCTGAACGCATCATGGTTCATCTGAATGAGCAGAAGGTAACCACACTGCAGCAGGCCGCTCTATTGGCAGATGAGTTCACGCTCACGCACAAGAGTGTGTTTGCACAGCGAAGTCCTCCCCAGGTTTTAAATGTTTCCCAGAAATCTGCAGATGCCCAATCCACACGTGCTCCCACCTCCACACCATGTGTTAAAACTGAAAAGCTTTGTTTCTTCTGTCACAAACCTGGTCATTTAGTAGCTGACTGTGTGACACTCAAACGTAAGCAACAGGCAGTAGTGTCAAAGCCACCAAAAGGTGTGGGGTTGATAAAAACAGTATCTCCCAGTGAGCAATGCCACACTCCAGAAGGCCTGGATGATATTTTAAACCATTTATTTTTAATGGATTTGCCTCCCTTACAGGAAAGGCTGAGGATCAGCGTCCAGTTACGGTTTTGCGAGACACCGCTTGTTCACAATCCCTCATTCTTGCAGATGTCTTACCATTAGATGCTGAGTCTGACTGCAAAGTAAGTGCAATAGTTAGAGGCATTGAAATGGGTTACATCCCTGCCCCTTTGCACCGTGTTCATATACAGTCCAAGTTAAAGACTGGTTTCTTCCCTGTGGCTGTCCGCTCCCACTTTCCTGTTGTTGGTGTCGACTTCATTATGGGAAACGACATTGCTGGTGGTAAGGTGTATCCCATCCCTGAAGTTTTAAGCTCCCCAACTTTTGAGTCTGATGACCTAGCCCAGCGTTATCCAGGCGTGTTCACGGTCAATGTTCTTACCCGAGCACAGGCTCGTAAGCATGCCCAGGATGTTGATTTGTCTGACTCCATGTTTGCTTCTGCTCTGTCTGAGGACAGGCTGCCCCCTGTTGTCACTGAAGGAGTTTGTAAGTCAAAAGACACAGAAAAAGAAACTGACACTCCTGTCCCTGCACCTTCCCTGCCGATGACGCGCAAGGCACTCATCAGCGCCCAAAGGAGTGATTCCTCTTTGGCAAAGTGTTTGGCTGCAGCTGAGAAGGGTGAGATTACAGGTACTGACAAAGCCTCCTTTCTTGTAGATGATGGAATATTACTACGTAAGTGGGTGTCACACCCGGAGTATGCAGACGAGGACTGGGGCACTGTTTATCAAATAGTGACTCCTGCTGGTTGCAGACAACATGTAATGGAGCTAGCACATGAGCACTTGTGGTCCGGTCATTTGGGTGTTACAAAGACACATAACCGTATCTTGAGGCACTTCTTTTGGCCAGGTATGAAGGCTGATGTGGCGCATTTCTGTAAGTCCTGCCACACCTGCCAGATCGTGGGAAAGCCAAACCAAGGGGTACCTCCAGCTCCTTTACATCCCATTCCTGCTGTTGGTGAGCCTTTTGAACATGTCATTGTTGATTGTGTTAGGCCATTGCCCCGAACTAAATCAGGAAATGAGTTTCTGTTGACAATGATGTGCGTTAACTCTCGGTTCCCTGAAGCCATTCCTCTCCTCCTCCTCTCTGGGCTCTGCCACTCCCATTAAACAGCATGCCTACCGTTGTCCCATCAGTAAACGTGAGGTGATGAAAAAGGAGGCTGAGTACCTATTGGAAAATAGGTTAGCCAAGCCCAGTCATAGTCCTTGGAGCTCCCCTTGCTTGTTAGCACCAAAGTCTGATGGGACTCGTTTCTGTACAGTACATTATCGTAAAGTTAATGCCGTGACTGTACCAGATTCATTCCCTTTACCTTGCATAGAAAACTGTGTTGACAGCATTGGTCCCACTACAGTGATCACCAAACTGGATTTGCTGAAAGGGTACTGGCAGGTTCCCCTGACTCCCAGAGCTTCAGACATATTGGCGTTTGTAACTCCTGACCACTTCTTGCAGTACACGGTCATGGCCTTTGGGATGAGAAATGCACCTGCCACTTTCCAACGCATGATGCACTTAGTCTTAGGAGATGTGCCCCACTGTAATGTTTACCTGGATGACGTTGTGCTGTACTCTGATTCCTGGACAGAACACATGAGTACTCTGATGGAGGTATTCCGTCGGCTGGCTGAAGTGTCGCTGACCCTCAATCTTGCGAAATGTGAATTCGGAAGAGCTACTTTGACCTACCTCGGGAAACAGGTTGGTCATGGTCAGGTCCGTCCAGTTGAAGCCAAAGTTTCAGCTATCCTGTCATATCCTGCTCCCTCTACCAGACGTGAACTCCGACGGTTTTTGAGGATGGCAGGATACTATCAACGCTTTTGCAAAAACTTCTCTGTGGTGGTAGCAACCCTTACTAACCTGTGTAGTCCAGCTATTCCATTTGTTTGGACTACAGAATGTCAACATGCCTTGGATGTTGCTAAGTCCCTTCTTTGCAGTGCCCCCATGCTAGCTGCTCCAGACTTCTCTCTTCCCTTTAAACTGGAAGTGGATGCCAGTGCCTCGGGAGCCGGTGCTGTGTTACTGCAGGATGGCGCAGGTGAAATGAGCCACCCAGTATCCTACTTCTCAGTCAAATTCAAACGTCACCAACTGAACTATTCGACCATTGAGAAGGAGACACT
Source organism: Holacanthus passer (assembly GCA_025331565.1). Lineage (NCBI taxonomy): Eukaryota > Metazoa > Chordata > Actinopteri > Pomacanthidae > Holacanthus > Holacanthus passer. Next base: position 16,608,468 of record JAFREQ010000005.1, read on the forward strand.
AGCCGTGCTGCTCGCCCTCCAGCATTTTGAGGTCTATGTTGGTTCCAGCCCAGCCCCTGTTGTTGTGTACACAGACCATAACCCCCTTGTTTTTCTGTCGCAGATGTACAACCACAACCAGCGGTTGATGCGCTGGGCTCTATTAATGCAGGGCTTCAACATTGAGATAAAACACAAGAAAGGGTCGGACAATGTAGTGGCCGATGCCCTATCTCGTGGGTGAGTTGTCTAATTTATCACATTTTGGTGCTTGTCAATCGTTTTTAAATGGTAGTAAAAATATGAATTTATTTAACAAATCTCCTAGTTTGTTTTTATGGGTGGGGGTGTTACAGCCTTGAGCCGTTTGTGTCTCCTCCTCCCCTCCCCATTACCTGCAGGTGGTAGTGGTTCGTCATCAGGGCCTGGCTATTTAAACCCTGATGACTCCAGGTGTGGTGCCAGTGGACCATTCGGCAGCGCGGAGCTGTGTGTGCGTGTGACAGAATAAGATAGGTGACGTGCTGGTGGTGGTCCTCAGCAGAGAGCAGAGTGATAGTGTGAATTATAGCTAGCGATAGCGCTTATTTTGTTTGACGGTGTTTCCTGATATAACCAGTTGTGTTTGTGTTTCCGCATGGTCTTCCTTTTGAAGAAGTCCTTTTCCGTTTCTCCCTTTTGGTGAACTTTTCGTTTCCTCATAAATAAATATTTATGTTAAGAATATACTCTGTTTCTCTCTTTTCTTTCAAAGGAATCCCTGCCATTATATATGTGTGTTGCTCCCCATTACTCCTAGACCCTTCGGGGACGTAACACAGATAGTTGCAAAAATCAATGAAGTAACACATTAAATAAGATAAGATATTCCTTTATTCGTCCCTCAGTGGGGAAATTCACTATATCATATAAAAATCATGTCAGTTTTCAATTGTGTCAAAAAGGATTAGCAAATTACCACACTGATTTATATATGTTTTACACAGAGTCACAACTTTTTTGGATTTGGGGTTGCAGGTTTTTTTTAAAATTAAAATTAATTGTCAAATTGTCTTTTTAAATTAAAATTTAAAATAGACAATTTGCCTCCCCAGACGTCATCTGACTAAGCCGTCGTGCTGCCTCCACATTGTGATAGCAAATTGACTGAATACATTGGAGGTAAGAGCAAAAGTCTAAGTTGTTATCTAGCAGCTGAAACGAATTTTCCAAAGTAGTTAGAATTGAGAAAAAAAACAGGCAGATTCTAGAATGATGCAGTTCTGACAACAATCTAAACCTCATGGTGGTTATATGATATATAATTGAATCCCTTCAATAATATTCTTAACTATCTGCTTGATTATGAATATTGATGAAAGTTAAGCATCCACAAATGAGAACCAAATACATCTAAACTCACACTGCACAGTGAATGTAGACTTCCCACACTTAGAGACTTTGTGTACTTTGTGTGTTGCGCCATCCATATGTCATAAAGTTGCAGACATGAGGATCTTTCCCATCTTTACCAGCCACCCCCTTTGTCTTAATAAAGACAAAGTAAAATGATGTTTTTGCTTAGTTTATGTGGGTTTATCCTCTGACACTTCCCAGTTTTAATCATTTCTACTTTGAAGAAATCTTCCTTGTTGGAATAAGTCTGCTCTGAATACAAATGTAATCCCAAATGTATGGACCTACAGAGATAATGTCGACTTAATCAAGATGCCTCTGTTCTCAGTGTCTAAATTATAAATGGCATGTGGGAAAGAAGACACAGGGGAGCAGCATCGATCTGCCTTTTTACCTAATGCATGGTTCCCAACATATGGTCAGGTATTTGACTCACGACACTGAGAACTCTTTTTCCCCTCTTCATGTGCAAACACTTAGTCTTTGTCATTTGAATGAAATTGCTTTTATTTCTTGGATTAGATGGGGACAAGGTCTGGCAGCCTGTCAAGGAACAGATCTTTAATCACTAGCCTTGACCAAACCTTAGGAACTGTTTTAATGACCTGCCTTTTTGTCTCATTGTTTAACTTCTGACTATTAGAGCTCAAGAGGACAGTAGGCTAATTCAAGTGTCACTCAGAGAGAGAGGAAGATGAAATACAATTTGCCACTTCCCTCTCTTGCCCTCACCCCTCTGTTGATTCATTTAATCACCGTGGATACTTTTTCACTTACACTGTGGACACAGGAATGTTAAAATAAGAAATCTGAGCTTTTTGATACTGACAATTGAGCCATCCACTACATGCAATCAAATTTCAATTATGATAATGATGTTGAGAGGAATATCCCCATAAAGATCAAACAAACTCATTCAGATTTGTTATTAATCATGTGACTATCTTTTTTGATTTCCTTCGAAGGAACAACTTTTTCAGTTGACTGAGTACTTAAACTAATAATCTCGAGCAGATGGCAGATAGCAGGAGACCTCTGGCAGGACAGCAGTGCAGAGGCAGAACCCCCCTAGAGGAAAGACAGGAGGCTGGCAGCAAGGGCATAACCCCTCTGGAGGTTGGCGATGTGGCTGGAGGTGAGGAACAAGGATCAGCAGCTGGAGAGCTGAGCAGGAAGCCAGCGGCAGAGCTGCAGGGCTGGAGGCTAGCACAGAAACTAAGGATTGCTACAGCTTGAGATCAGCAGGTCGCTGCAGCACAGAGGAGCAGCACAATGGAGACTACTGCAGTTCTGGATCAGTGGATCACTGCAGCTCTGGTTTAGTGGATCACTGCAGCTCTGGCTCAATGGATTGCTACAGCTCAGGAACTCGAGACAGCTGCAGCTTGTGTTCAGTGGATTGCTGAAGAAAAACAGTAACTAGAGTCGTCCAGGACCGCCGTCTGTGATGAAGACTAGAAGGCTGGAGAGTAGCAGGCCAGGGTGAAGGCTGAGAATCAGTGGTTGAGGAAGTCTGTGGCCCACACATGTGATACATTTTTCAGTCAAAGTACACTTCCTTGCATCCAACAGACAGGGCTGCTTTTCTCTGTTAATTACATACACATTACTTACAAATATTAGAAGAGAAATCAGGTATCAAGTTCATCAAATGAAGCACGTGCTGGGTCTATAACAGGGTAAGCAGGGTATTGGACCCAAAATACAGACAGTCAGGCAGGCACAGGTCAAAACGAAAGAAGAAACCATTTAGAAACAGTCAAACAAATCTAAATGGAGTGGGCTAAAATCAAAAGTCCAAAAACAAGTAAGGACCAGGGAAATGCAAACCAAAATCCAAAACACAGAAACACGAGGAATCACACAATGAATGACTCGACTGCTTGACAGGAAGTACAAAGACAAACTGGCAAAGACAGAGGGGAGCACACAGGCTAAATACACAAGCAAGGAACACAGATGAAATTAATCAACATTTTGAAGCTAATAGTTAGGCTATTTCTAAGTGAAATCTTTATCTGCACTGTAGACATCACATCATGTAGAATTGTTTTGAAATGCAGCATGGACAAAACCTGAGCCCGATGGCACACAGACTGACCCTGTGGAGTGTATAGATTTTTTCTGCTCCCTCATTGCTGGCTTTTTTTGTTTATCCTTAAGAAGTAGTTTTTTTCCCTTTCCCCCAAAGTGTCCTTTCTAGGGATCGACCGATTATCGGCCAGGCCGATTATCAGCGCCGATATTCGGCATTTTGACACATATCGGCATCAGGCTTTTTTAAAAATCCAACAGCTGTGCCTCTCTGTCTGCAGTCACTACTCTGTCTCCAGCATTGTCCCACCCACAGCACCATCTGATTGGTTACATGCTGAGTCATGGCATGGGTAACAGCCAATCAGTAGTGAAAGCTGTGCATGCACAGTGCTCACACACGGTGCTCATACACAGTGGAAAGGAGAAAAAAGTTTTACGAATGAAGACACTCTGGTGAGCAGATATATGTTTCGAAAGTAAGTTAAGGCAGCGGACTCTCTTAAAATTGTAATAAACATCACAGTCCTCTACAACTCACAACTACTAGTAATGTTACTGTGAGCCCAATAACGTTCAGAAACATAAGCGGCAGCTCTGTCGTCCCTCCAGACGTGTCTGTAAATCACTTAAAACAAGATTGCTGATAATATTGATATGTAAATAGTCCGTGATAGTAGAAGTATGTGTGTGTGAGTGAGAGGGAGAGAGTAAAAACCTAATGAACTCAATTCAGTCCAGTTTTATTGCAGGAAAGCATATTGAGGTGAAGGCTAGGTTAGCTTTTAGCTAACGTTAGCCCACTGGTCCGCTACGCTAAGATACTGTAGGCCAGGGGTGCCCACACATTTATGCCTTGCAAGCTACTTTTCAAATGACCATGTCAAAATGATCTACCGAGACTAAAAATGCTAAATATGTTTTAATTTATGCTTTTACTGAGTATACATCACACAATATATGTTTGCACACCTTGCATAACTGCATGAACCTGCTGTAGGCTATTTAGTGTTTTTAAGATAAGGTAAGATAAGATAAACCTTTATTCGTCCCACAGTGGGGAAATTTACATTGCACAGCAGCAAGGGGATAGACAAGTTAAATAGTAAAAAAAAGTAAAAAAGAGTATAAACAAGCTGAAAAAAGTATTTTCAATTTTAACAAATTAAACAAATGTACCAAATCTACACAGGATTCTTTACAGATATACCTGAGAATATTAGATGAATATGATATATATGACCAGTAGTCTATAGCAGAATTAAATATGAAATATTGAAAATCAAATATGAAATATTGTGCCTGAATTTAACGGAATAAGTATTGCACAACAAATGAAATCTGGCATAAATATACAGACATGTGAAGGAGTATGGCACAGATGCCCAGACATGGTGGTGTATTGTCTATTGGGAGCAGTGCTGGTTGTACAGTCTGACAGCTGCAGGAAGAAAAGACCTGCGATATTGCTCCTTCACACACTTCGGGTGAAGCAGTCTATCGCTGAAGGAGCTCTCCAGTGCTGATAGCGTGTCCTGCAGGGGGTGGGAGTCACTCTCCAACATGGATGACAGCTTAGCCATCCTCCTCCTCTCTCCCACCACCTCCACTGGGTCCAGGGGGCAACCCAGTGCAGAGCTGGCCTTCTTGATCAATTTGACCAGTTTATTCCTGTCCGCAGCCGATATGCTGCTGCCCCAGCAAGTTACTCCATAAAAAATGGCTGATGCCACAACAGTGTCATAGAAGGTCTTCAGGAGCGCTCCTTGCACTCCAAAAGACTTCAGTCTTCTGAGCAGATAGAGCCTGCTCTGGCCCTTCCTGTAAAGTGCAGCAGTGTTATGAGTCCAGTCCAGTTTGTTGTTGGGGTGAATGCCCAGGTACTTATAAGATGTCACCATCTCAATGTCCATTCCCTGGATGTTCACTGGTGTTGGAGGGGAGTGAATGCGCCTGCGGAAATCCACCACCAGTTCTTTGGTTTTCCCCACGTTGATCTGGAGGCGGTTCCGCTGGCACCAGTCCATAAAGTCCTGTGTTTGAGTTCTCTGTATTCCCTGTCGTCCCCATCTGTGATGAGGCCAACAATGGCAGAGTCATCAGAGAACTTCTGCAGGTGACAGGTTGGTGAGTTGTATGAAAAGTCTGCAGTGTAGAGGGTGAAAAGGAACAGAGCCAGGACCGTTCCCTGCGGGGCCCCCGCACTGCAGACAACCGTGTCGGACACACAGTCCTGTGTCCTCACATACTGTGGACGGTTGGTGAGGCAGGATGTGAGGTGCAGGTCCACCCCTGTGTTCTCAAACTTGTCCCTCAGAAGTGCTGGCTGGATGGTGTTGAACGCACTGGAGAAATCAAACAACATGATTCTCACAGTGCTCCCAGGTTTCTCCAGGTGAAAGAGGGCTCTGTGTTGTAGGAAGACGATGGCGTCGTCCACCCCGATGCCAGGTTGATAGGTAAACTGAAGTGGTCCATCAATGGACCCACCAGGGGGGTGAGCAAGGGGATGAGCAAGGACCAGCCGCTCCAGGGTCTTCATCAGGTGGGATGTTAATGCCACCGGCCTGTAGCTGCTGAGGTCCTTGGGATGCGGCGTCTTGGGGACAGGTACCACGCAGGATGTCTTCCACAGCTGTGGCACCTTCCCCAGCTTCAGGGTTAGGTTGAAGATATGCTCAACAACCCCACACAGCTGGTCTGCGCAGGTCTTCAGGAGCCTGGAGCTGATGCCGTCTGGACCCGCCGCCTTCCTCGCCTTGGTCTTCCGGAGCTGGTTTCTCACCTGGGCTGTTGTGAGGGTCAGGTTGGAGAAGGGGGGCTGTGTGCTGGTGGGTGTGGGTGGGGTGGGTTGAGCTGATGAGCTGAGCAGTGGGGGGTGGCTGTGAGCTGAGAGTTGCAGGAGGGGAGGTGGGGGTGGAGCAGTCCACTTGAGGTGTTGATGAGGGGGGTTGCAGCAGGGAGGGCTGGGCCGGGGTAAGGGCAGATGGCTGATCAAATCTATTGAAGAATAAGTTCAGCTCATTCGCCCACTTCTGGTCCCCTGCAGCCTGGGAGTCCGGCCCCTTGTGGCCAGAGAAGGTTTTCAGGCCTCTCCAGACTCTGCTGATGTTCTGCTGCAGCTGTTCCTCCATTTTCCTTCTGAAGCTGTTCTTCCCCTCCCTGATCTTCCTTCTCAGCTCCCTCTGCACAGCCTTCAGCTCCTCCTTGTCTCCTGACTTAAAGACCCTCTTCTTCTCCTTAAGGAGAGCCTTTATGTCCGGAGTATTCCATGGTTTGTTGTTGGAAAAACACACCGTACAGTCCTGGTGGGTACAGTGTTATCCACACAAAGGTTGATATAGTCCATGATGCAGTCAGTGAGACTGTTGATGTTGTCCCCATGGGGGTTCCTCCCGTCATGTTGAAACAGTCCTTCAAGGCCTCGTCAGCCTCATCGGTTCATCTCTTCACTGTGCAGGACACAGCTGGCTGCCTGTGTACCAGAGGTTTGTACACAGGCTGGAGATGAACCAGGTTGTGGTCTGATCTTCCCAGGGGAGGAAGGGGTGATGAAGTGTATGCCTCCTTGATGTTGGCATAACACAAGTCCAGTATTTTATTGTCTCTGGTGCAGCATGTGACATATTGGATGAAGGTGGGCAGAGTGGAGGATGGAGAGGCATGGTTGAAGTCCCCAGAGAGGAGAAGGAGGGCCTGAGGATGTTGGGTCTGCAGCCGGCCCGTGACAGAGTGGATGACGTGACAGGCCGCATCAGCAGAGGGGGGAATATACGCAGCTATCGCAATAATATGCGAGAATTCCCGAGGCAGATAGTATGGCCTCATGCTAATGGCTAATAGTTCAATGTCCTTGCAGCAGAGTTGTTCCACCATCTATCGTTCACAAACACTGCCAGCCCTCCTCCTTTCCTCTTACCGCTCTCCTTTGTCCTGTCCGCCCGCAGTAGCTTGAATCCTTGTAACGTGACGATCATGTCCAGGGTCCACGGGGTCAGCCATGTTTCCATAAACACCATGATGCTGCACTCCCGGTACTCCCTCTGGTGTCGGGTCAGCGCCGCTAACTCGTCCATCTTGTTGGGGAGAGATCTTACATTCCCCATGGTGATAGACGGGAAGACCGGTCTGTATCTTCTCCTCCTGCTGCGGCACTGGACTCCGGCACGGCTCCCCTCTCTTCTCCTCTTTACCTCTCGGGGAACCTCAGGCCTCTCGTCCGGCAGCACCGCTGTGTTGCGGAGCGCCAACAGCTGATCCCGACTATAAACAATAGGGCCTCGGCTGTGCAAGGGGGCCCCAGACACGGACGTAAACATAGTGTTAAATGAATGAAAAATGCCAGCTCAAACACTGTCGCTATGGTGGACATGTTGAACTGAGCATTCAGAAGCACAATCCCGTGCAGAAAATGTCGAAAAAGTTGAAAAGACTAACGTTAGAGAGGAAAAAGCTCCACTGGGAGTGGGAGCTGCTGTAGCAGGCAGCCACTAGGGCGGTGGCACCAACAGTAGTTAACGGTTTAATCACTTGAAACAAGGTTGCTGATAATATTGATAGGGAAATAGTCAGTGATAATAGTAAAAAGTGTGTGTGAGAGAGTAAAATTCAGTTAGTTTTATTGCAGGATAGCACGTTAAGGGGATGGCTAGAGAATTGTGTGTATGTAGGCCACATGAGAAGCTGCAGAAACTGACAGCAAAGCACTGTCTGTCTGAGAAACAAACTGTAGGCCAATAATGGTTATTTAACTACCAAGTTATTTTAGTTTACTTTTTTCTGTGTTGATTGAGAGATCCCAAGCAGGAGAAAATGACGTATTGTCAGATGAAGTGTGTCATGAAGCTGTATTTGATGGTGATTGTGTTCAGGGATGAATAGTCTCTCCTATTGCTATTGCACTATTTTTTCACCTATAGTAACATTAATCGTAATCTAGTTTTGAATGACATGGTCCCTGCTCTCACATGTTAAAATATAACTTTTGCATAATAAAATCAACTACAGGCTTCCCAAATGCTGTAATAAATTAAGCATGAGTTGAGCATATGTCAGCATGTGGCCTCACTTTTAACCCTCTCTCTTTTTTTCAAACCCTTATTGCAGATGGATAGACTTAAGTTTAAAAGTGGAGTATGGAAGAATTACACTAAACCAACACCAGGGAAGGCAGTTTGTAATACATGCAATGAAGGTGTCAGCATGGGAGCAACAACGGGAAAACTCAAAAATACTTCAAACCTGTGGTCCCATCTTAAAATTCATCACCCTGAGTTGTATGAAACAGCACAGAAGAAACGGGAATCTGAATCTCATAATTATGAAGCAACTTCATTTCAGCCAACAATGGAGGACATGTTTCAGAAAAAAAAAGTGGAAAAACTCAGATGACAGGTCGAAACTAATGGACAAACTAGTCATAGAGATGATAATCAATGACAACCAACCGTTTACAGTGGTGTCTGATGTTGGCTTTAAGCGCCTCATGACTGCAGCAGAGCCACGATATGCACTGAAAAGTGAGAAGTATTACCAAACTGAAAAGCTGCAAGAAGTTTACCAAGATCAAGATCAAAGATCAAAGCCCTGATTCAACCAGAGAATGCTGGCTACTATCTCTTCTTCACCACAGACTGCTGGTCTGGTGTGACAGAGTCTCTCATGAGCCTGACATGCCATTTCATTGACACTGAATGGACAAGAAAGCAGGTTGTCTTAAATACAAGAGCGATGCATGGGTCCCACACTGGGGAATACCTGAAAGAGACATTCCTCCGTATGCTTGAGGACTGGAAAATAAGCAAAGACTGTGTAGCACTAGTGCTTCGAGACAATGGAGCAAATATTGTGAAGGGAATGAGGCTCGCTGAGCTCCCAGACCTAAGCTGCACAGTGCACACTTTGCAACTTGTAGTGAATGACGGTCTATCAAGTCAAAGAGCCGTCACAGATGTCATTGCAATACTTAAGAAGTGTGCCACACATTTCCACCGCTCCATTCGGGCCAAACAGCATTTGCAAAACATTCAGAGGGAACTTGGCCTGCCAGAGCACAACATAATCCAGGCTGTTCCAACGAGGTGGAACTCAATGCTCCACATGCTGCAAAGGATGCTGGAGCAAAAGAGGGCGATAACCATTTACTGTGGTGAACATGGAGGATTTGCTGGCCCCACTGCTCACCAGTGGGACCTTGTATCCGATTTAATTGAAATTCTTCTCCCAATAGAGGAAGTGACACTTCAGGTGAGCCACAGCAACTCATCAGCATCCTGCATCATTCCATGCCTGAATGTGCTGAAGATGCTACTTCAAGATGATGAGGGGCCCTCCACAAAAGGCATCAGAACGCTCAGGCAAGCCATGATGGAGTGCCTGGACAAGCGTTTCTCAAAAGTAGAAGACACAAAAACATCACATTGAGCAAGGCCAAAGGATGGTTGAAAGAGGAAGAGTATGCTTCCACACAACAGACCACTCGAGAAGAGCATGCTGCCACAGAAGGAGCCAGTATGGAGGCTGCTGCAGAGGAAGTCAGTGTGAGAGGAGCAGGCTGCTGCATATGGGACGCACAAGAATGACAGAAACACCCACAAAAGGCAACAGAGAGAACACACATCCTTCCGCAGCCATGTTGATGAGATGTTCAGTTCTCTGCTGGCACCCCACACTGGTGACCTGCTGGCCAGTAGCTGCATTGAGGATGAGCTACATCTGTGTCTCAAGGAGCCAGTGATCGACAGGCGGAAAGGGGACCCACTCCAGTGGTGGAGACAGAATGAAGGGCGCTTCAAGCTACTTGCAAAACAAGCAAGAAAATTTCTTTGTGCACCACCCTCATCAGTCCCAAGTGAGTGCATCTTCAGTCTCTGCAATTTATGAGAGCAAGAGAAGCCGTCTCACTGGAGAGCACGCTGAACAACTCTGCTTTTTGCACCACAATCTGGTGCTGCTCAGTTGGGACTACTAATTGATTTGAGACTCACATTTCTGTGCAAATTTTATTTAAGTTTGTGTTATTTACTTCATAAAACTTCAGGAAGCTATTTATTTATTTAAATTTTCAGCTAACTTTATAAGAGATGCTGCTGAACCTGGGAACTCCCTGCACTTTTTGTTAAAATTTTGAAACGAAGACGTCTATTGTCTAAGATAAAAAAAACAAAACAAACTTTAACATGTTGTGAATCTGAAAAGCTGTGTAATAAACATATGCTTAAAGGCATTTAAACGAAGTTAAGTGTTGGAGTTCGCGTTATTCAATATTTTGACGCCAATATTTTCACTTTTACTGCAAATGAATATCGGCTCCAAATATCGGTTATCGGCCTCCTTGACTACTAACAATTGGTATCGGTATTGGCCCAGAAAAAGCCTCTATCTCTAGTCCTTTCACATTTTAATGATTAGTTTGTCATTATTTATTTATTTGGTCCAGTCAAACTGTTGACATTTGGGAGCATAGTGCAGATTGACCGAGATATATTGCACAGGTCAACTGTCAAGATGCTCCTTTGTGTGTCTGGCATGTAGTCCACCAACAATTCAAATGGCTTTGTTGTGTTTGTTGTGTTGTGTTGTGTGTTTCAAACATCATCTTTCCAGATGCCCTCAAAATAGCTGTTGTAAAACTATTACCTAAAGAACTCATCGAAAGTAGATGGTAATGCACTAACGAAGGCCAATATCCTTCTTTCTGACTGTGTGTTAAACTGGTTCAAAACATACATCAAATGGAGAAAGTTTTACATCAGTATTGGAGATCAAATGTCTTAGAAACATCTGTTTTGAGGTTGCAAAAGGAAGCTGCCTTGTCCATTATTGTTCTCCCCATACACCCTTCCCTTTCATTCCCATTGTAGATAGCATGCAACTCTACATCTCTGCTGAACCGAATGATGCTGGGCATCTATAACCTCCATTACTACTAGAAATAAATAAATAAATAAATGGATGAGCAGCAATATATTTAAGTTAAATGAGGACAAAACTGAAATCCTATTTGTTTATCCTACAATAAAAAGAGAAATCCTGTTTAATAATCTGTGAAAGTGAATTACCTGTATTAAAGCTGAGATCACAAAAATGTTAGTGTTTAGTGAATTTCCCCACTGAGGGACGAATAAAGGAATATCTTATCTTATCTTCAGATTTAAGCTTCTAGTCCCACATTAACGAGGTGAACAAAATAACATTTTCCTACCTTGCCTGATAAGCAGAACCAAGAGGAAAGAGCACATTAGTCCAGCAGTTTAGCTGCTCTGCACTGACTCTAACTTTTGGAATTGATTTTAAGGCCCTTTTCCTTATATACAAAGCCCTTAACAGGCAAGGACCAAGCTACAGTGCTAACTTCATTGTTAAACACTGCTATCATTTGCTGATGCTTTACTGTACTATATTTAAAAAAAAAATTAAAAAAAACTTTTCACTTATCTTCAATCTTTACCTAACTATAATTTCCGTGAATACTTTTATTATTATTATTATTATTATTATTGTTATTATTGTTCAATGCATTCAATTTTTTATATTATTTCTTATATTTGTTCTATTTTCTGTTGTTTTCTATTTTCAAGCGGGATTTTGCAATTGTAATGATATTCTATCCCTAACACACATCATTCTAAGTCTTTTTTATGTGAAGCACTTGGTGCATTTCTTTGTTTTGAAGCACTTTGAGCTGTGTTTTGTTGTACAAAAAGTGGTTGACTGTCTTGTAACCTGTCCTATTACTTTTGCCATGCTGTGCCTCAGGATTCCATTGTCCCTTTTTACTTCTTAAAACTGAAGCTTGTAATAATTGACATTTAAATGTAAAGTCATGTTTTCCTTGGATTTCCATTCTTTATGAGATTCAAAAAATGATCAGCCTCAGGATAGTGTCACTCTCAGTTAATGCACACATGCTATGGCTCTCAAGTGGTTGTCATTGCTCACAGCAGTCCAATAGTCCCCTGTGAGAGTGACATCCTTCGCTTACTCAGCATGTTCATCTTCTGTGCCCTCTCACCTTCATACGAAGTGCAGATTCTTGGCATGATGAATTCTCTTGAGGGTACATTATTAAAAGGTGTCTCGAGATGCAATTTGTTAGTGAATCTACTTCTACTATGTCAACCTGATGGCAGTTTTTAGCTATCCCATTCATATTATTATTTCATTTTGCCTTTTAAAATAGATTCCTTACCCTGTTGGTATTTCGTAACACTTTAGATTTTAACTCTGCGCACAGCTATGTTGACTCTTTGGTGCAGTCTTTTAATGAGCGCTGCTTTCAGCACTGGAATGGCCCCTATTAAAACAATACTCTTTTGATCTGTTCCCTGCCTTGGATAAGTGACAGTATTCGCTGACTCAAGCAAGATTGTTGGAGAGTCTCGCAAACCCACCTGACATGTTCACTATATTTATTTAACATAACCTTTAATGAGGATAATAAGTAATATTGTTACTCCTGCATTGCTAATCTTACCTCTTGTTGAAATTCAACAAGAAGGGACTAAATCCCGATGGGATCACTTCCTTAAATTTAGCTACAGCATTATCAGATAGACATCTATTACAGGAATGTTTGCCTAATGGTATGTAATTTATTAAATAAGGAATTTAATAGGTATAAAATAATGGTCTGCCCCAAGTGGAGGAGTTTAAGTATCTTGGGGTCTTGTTCACGAGTGATGGGAGAACGGAGCGTGAGGTTGGCCGACGGATCGGTGCAGCGTCTGCGGTCATGCGGTCGCTGTATCGGTCCGTCGTGGTAAAGAAGGAGCTAAGCCGAAGGGCGAGGCTCTTGATTTACTGGTCAATCTTCGTTCCAACCCTCACCTATGGTCATGAGCTTTGGGTCATGACCGAAAGAACGAGATCCCGGATACAAGCGGCCGAAATGAGTTTCCTCCGCAGGGTGGCTGGGCGCACCCTTAGAGATAGGGTGAGGAGCTCAGTCACCAGGGAGGAGCTCGGAGTAGAACTCCTCCACATCGAGAGGAGTCAGTTGAGGTGGCTCCCTGGGGAGGCGTTCCGGGAGGAGGCCTCGGGGTAGACCTAGGACACGCTGGAGGGACTATGTCTCTCGGCTGGCCTGGGAACGCCTCGGGGTCCCACCGGAAGAGCTGGAGGAGGTGTCTGGGGTGAGGGAAGTCTGGGCATCTTTGCTCAGACTGCTGCCTCCGCGACCCAGCCCCGGATAAGCGGAAGAAAATAGATGGATGGATGGATAATGGTCTGATTAAAGAAGATTCTGTGGGAAGAATATTAGGCATTCAATTTCAATGCCATATACCAGAATGAGGGTCGATGGTGTGGTCAAAACGGTAATTGTGTTTATGTGCACTGACAAAAGTCAGTAATGAGATAAACGCAGTACTAAGGCTGTCATTTTCACACCAATATTAAAATGACCTACAATTATGACTTTAAAGGTTTGTCTGATCTGATCTAAATCTAATAAAATCTTGGAGAATTCAGATAAATTTTGGTTGTAAATGTAGAACAGCAGCATGGTACACCATAACAAATAGAATTAGCTGTACTGTTGTCCAGGTTGGTTGTTGAGAGAAAAATATTGTGCAACTACGCTGATGTTAAACTGTGCCATGTAGAGAAAGAAGACAGTGTAACTATATTTAAAGGTTGTCACTGAGTTAGTGCATGTGTTGAGCCTCCTGGAATGAGGAGTAGTCTTCACCCTCCCTTCACTCCCATGAAAAGAAGAAACAATGGCCTTGAAGAGAGAAGCCTGTGTACGAAGATAAAATACAGCCTGGACTTTGTCTGTTTGTACAATTGACTGTTGCAACCTATAAATATGATGAGAAGGGACTGCCCCTTCAACCATTAGTTCACTGACACTCTCTGTGTATGTTCTGTGCTCCACTTGCAAGATTAAAAAATGTTGATAATAGTTTTGTCTCAGCTTCCCTTTGTCTCTGTCTCTGTATTTGGTAAAATGTATCTAACAGTTGTGAAACACCAACCAACCAAAAAGAAGACTTTCGAATGAGTTATAACTGAGTTTAGGTTTGGGGTTGATTAACAGAGTCCAAGATGGCTACAACTTCACCTCTTTGACTGGATTTCACTTTTCTTAAGTAACCGTGCCTTGTTAATAAAAACCTACAATGAATGAACATCTTGAGTCCAGATGCCAGATGATGTTGAAGAATTACAACACAACCAAGCACCACATATTCATCTCTAACGATTTTTGAGACATAAGTATATGATTTTAGCATATATTAATGCTACATTTGGTTATAAATGATAGCAAACTCCCATATATTTAAAAATACAAAGCATACACAAACTGGCGTTTTGGACTCTTGTGGGAGACATCTTGATTGAAGAATTACTCAGAGCCATCGCTGGATAAACCCCCCGGAGTCCTGACACTGGTGGTGGTGGTGGTGACGGAAGACTGCAAAAGCCGGATGGGAGATGAAGTGGATGATGTCTGCAAAGGCGAGGTGGAGATAGGGAGGTGGAGAGGATTCAATGGGAGGATTGTGGGTCTTCAGCCAGGGGATGCCCAGGACCAGAGGAGTTTGGGTGCAGTTGATGACATGTAACTTGATACTTTCTGAATGATTGCTTGAAATCCTGAGGATAATGGGGACTGTTTGATGGGCAACTCGAGCTTGCAACTGATCATTTAAAGCTTTGGCATGAAGGGGTGTGTCTAAGAGTTTAGTGTGGATCTCCATTTGGTGGACTACATTAGCATCAATAACACTTTCATTGGCTCCAGAATCCACAAGGGCAAAAAGGGGTAGAGACTGGGACTGCCAGTGGAGGGAGGTATGGAGCTGTAGACGAGGGGAAGATAGACTAGCAGTTCGGCTCACCAGAATTTCTCCCGTTACTGGTGAGCCTGGTCTTTTACTGGGTGTGATGGGCATGTGGAGACAAAATGGCCAGTTAAACACACTCAGCAGTTTCTGCCACCACCACCATGACCATGGTTCATCTTTGTCACTATATTTGCCATTAATGTTAGTATGAATGCTATTAATGTTTGCAATGTACTGTAATGGTAGCGGTAGGATTCAATCGCAGCAAACAGTCACACTGGAGAGGATGACTTCCTCAGACAGCTAAGATAAGTTGAAGCACAGTCTTAAGATAATCAGGAAACAGTCAGACTCGCAGAATAATCACCTGGGCTGGCCAGCTGAGGTGGTGTGAGTGTGCAAATGAAACACACTCAGGTAGAGACACGTATTGCCTGATTCCACTAATTCAATCAATGATTAGAAGGATGACTGCAAACTGGACAATATTCGGTAATATCAAAATCTGGTGAAGAAAGTGAGATGACTAATAATGATACTTGCAAATATGTGACTCGTAGTTATGAGTCAGACAGAGTCATATGTCAGGGTGCAGACACTAAAGTCGAAGGGCAGATTTTAACATAGACTGGATAATGGAAGAGTTAGTAATAGATAAAATCAGAATATGAGTCAATGGCCCTTTGGTTTCAAGATTTTAGAAAATGGGACCCTGATCCACATTTTGATATTCCAGTAGAAGGAACAGCCAGGCCAAAAGCAATAGAAGGAAGCAAGTCCTGAACCTATTTGGTATGGGAGGGGCAAAACCTGACCAACCAGACATAACAGCCATTAGAATGACTTATAGACTGACAAGACAAGACTTTTAGATTCCTGACTTGTGTTGACCAAATGTGTGAGACCTGCAAACAGAATAAAGAACATTGGCACTTGATATCAGTGCAAACATGGCCCCTCAGATGGTGAACAAGTTAGAAGAACTACCAACATGGATGCAAGAAGAGGATCAAGGTGTGTAGCACACCTGGATTGAGGACAGGACAGTGACCTTGGCAACAAAATGGCCTGTGTTTATTTACCATTACTTATTTTGTTGTATTGCATTGTTATTGTCCAAATACCTTTATTGATTTTAGTGATCCATATCATTATTTCCAGTTAATCAAAAGCTTGCCTTGACATATGGTAACACAAAAATGGTGGTGTACCTGAGTTTTCCCTGTGTCACATACAAAACCAGATGTTTCTCTGTATTGGTAAGGGAGTCAGGTTCAGTCAGATTTATACTTCCCCCAACACAGGGAGGAGAGATTTTCTGGATCATACCGCTGTGATGGCAGAGGACCCTCTTGATGCAAGTTGCTACTTTGTGACCATTCACAAATGCCAATCACAGAGCCAAATTGCTTGTGCCTGATGGACTCTGTTGTCAGGGGTTGAGGTCAGTGTGACTTTGAAAGTCATCCAAGGGGGGAAACTGATTTTCTTCTTTTTTCTGTGTGTAATGATAAATTACAAATGATGTAGGAATATACTCGAGGTTTAACTCCTATGAATACATGAGCTGCTGAGAACCAGGAGAGATGAAATAATGGTATAAGACAAGATAATTCTTTATTGATCCCCCAGATGAGAAATGCGGAATCAGGTATCTTGACAGCATATGCCAGGTCAAGGAGGAGTGGCAATGGGAGTGTACTTACCTTAGCACAAAAGCGCTGTTTGTGTATATTTGCATCTAGGAACTATACGGTAGGAGTCTGAACCCATGGCCTTGGTGAAAGTTTCTATTTCACACATGGATAACTTGCATATCTGTGAAGGCACCATTAATGCAGAAAGGTACATAGACGTTTTTCAAAAATTTAACAAATAGTGTCTTCTGTGCCCAAATGCTTACTGAGTGTTGTTAAAAAATAAGGTAATGCAACACAGTGGTAAACATGCCCATGTCCCAGCTTTTTTGGACCGTGTTGCAGGCATCAAATCATTCAAAATGAAATAAATAAATAAATAAATAAACAAGTCTGCATGCTTTGAAACATTTATATAATTCTATATCTCTATGTATTTCTTTATCTGGTATTGCCCCTTGTTAATGTTGACAAACACAATTAATATATTATTGTCCATTGTACAACATTATGTTACTTTCATTACTGTCATTAAAGACAATGCATGGCAGATCATCCAGGAGATTTTTTTGCCTCAGTCTAGACCATTCTAAATGGCAGAAAGGCAGATGTGCAGAGGGAGGGAGGAGCCAGCCTCTTAAGCACTTTCCTCTGTGACTGTACCATAAAGACAGAGATGCAGGGAGGAGAGAGGGAGCCAGTGAACAAGAGAGCAGAGTCAGAGCGAGCAGGCATGGGAGTCAGTAGTAAAGCAGGGCTGATGCATAGTGAACGGCAAGGAGGAGCTGGGAGAAAAAGAAACACTCAGTGAAAACGGAACACAAATTCAGAGAAAGAAAAGAGAAACAAGAAGACTCAGCTGTGGGAGGAAGCTACAGTGTCTCAACTCCACATGGTTTTTGTAATCTCAAGTGTTAATTCTGCCAATGCATCAGTATCTCACAAGAAGACATCTGTATACTTATCTGCAAAAATGATTTCCTGGCTGCTGCTGCCTCTTCTTCTCTGCTGCTTTGCTGGCATGGGTGAGTGGACAAGGATTTTTTTTTTCTTTCTCTCTTTCCTCTGTCACTGTCTGCAACTTTGACTTCAGTTTGAAGCCATTCTTTGTTCAGGAGCTACAAGCAGCAAGCCATTTTTCCAAGTCCCCCTCCTGTGGGGCATGATAGAATGGCAGCTAAGCTGCTGGTGAATTGGTTATCGCTGCTGTTTTTTTTGTTTGTTTGTTTGTTTTTCACTCCAGCGTTGACACCCCCTGAAATGAAATGTCTTGCAGGATTCTGTTGCTCTTCTGTCAGTGCTGTCTGTTTGTGTTTTAGAGGGAAAGGTTTGGGTAATTTACCAACATGATGACCGCAGGAGCTTAAAACTTGAGGAAGATGGAAAAGTACAATGCACAGAAACACGTCAACAAATATGCATTATCTGCTTCCTTACAATCTGGGATCCTGGGAAGTCTCATGAACCCCAGGTTTTATGCACAGTTGGGTTCATGAATGCAACTGAAAATGCAATATATATTCCCAAGTCCTTGATGTTATGTGCAATTGCACAACACCGTGCTCCAGTGTATATGTATGTATGTATGTACAGTATGTGTTGTATACATAGTGGACATAGTGGCTTGCTTTTACATAATACAGACAGTCTACTTGAACAGACTGTACATGCATGTTTCTTTCAACCTTTGTCTTTCTTCTTGTCTGAGCACTCGCTGCTGATGCAATAAATTGTGAAAAGTGTAAATTAAGTGAGAGCTGAAAAGCGCTGATTGGAAAAGCTTTTAAAGCTCTGTGTTGTCTTATTGTTTTTTGTTGGCCCTATCCTGTGGCTTGTGATGACTTTTTTGCCACTGCTAAAATCCATCCATTCACTGAATCTGACCTACTACATTACTGCTGCGTGGGAAAAGTTTTTGAGAAATGTGGCATAAATATTTTGTCTACTCTACAATGACCATAGACTGACTCTAAACTGGGCTTCGCATCATTTTTTTTTTTTGCACAATTTGTACAATATGACAATACTCAAAGCTTTCTCAGCAACAGTATGGCTGTACAGAACCACTGTGAGATGAGGCAATAAAAATTATGATGCCATAATTCCTTTAATAAAGCATTATGCTGTTTGTCCCATTCCTGTCTCCACCTGGGATTCAGTCTAATTCACCTGTTGTTCCACTGTCTCCTTGTTTTAACTTGCTCACTCATCTAGCATCCCAGCTCTGAATGGATAGCTTCCAAATATTATTGCTAGAAAACCTGCTTTGTCAGGCTGAATACACACACACACACAAGCACACAGAGAACACACACACACAGTAGGCTGTGGCACACCACCACTAATTTGATTCTGACACTGGTAATAAAGCCTTTGATATGGCTCTCAGTAGCTCTCTTTCAGGCACCGTACATCAACCCTCAAGAGGATAGCAGCTTTATTGCCTAGTTTTATGAGCATATGAATGTGTGCTGATGTTGGTGCAAATTCAGTTGTCACTTGTCCCACCCCCTTTTTGTAAAGTGTAAATCTAAATGGTTGCATTTGTCATTTGTTTCCAATTGATTGCCTTATTTGTAGACAAGTGTTTGTGATTTTTGTTTCTTTTTTTTATTGGTCAAAAAACAATATATCAGGTGAAAAATAAAAGAACAGATATGTCATTATGACAGACATATTGCAACACATCACTAAGACAGTACAACATAATGCTAAGACTAACAACAGCAAACAGGGTTGTGACAGGCATAAGGCATGACAGGTGACATAAATTACAATGGGTAAATTGTAAGTGAATAAGCATATGTACATGTATGGGAATTTTGGAGAGAAGCAAGGAGAGGGGAGAAGAAAAAACCGAGGTGGAGTCTGAAGAAATATGAAAGCTGAGAGAGAGATTATTTTGGGTTTAGGGTAATTTGTAACAGAGTGGGAGAGAAATTAAGCTCGCCTTTGAATTGAGACAGATGTCCCAGTATACATCCACAAAGTAGGGGACAACTGCAAAGGTAATCCCAGAGACTGGGAGCAGAGGCTGGATCAGGGAGGTCTACTGATCGCTTTTTGTACAGGATTTAGGCATGGGTGTCCCCACCGTAGGCCACACCTTGACACTTTGGAGCTAGCTGCTTCCTGTACTACCTTATATGTGTGTGTGTGTGTGTGTGTGTGTGTGTGTGTGTGTCAGCAGTGGAAGGTAGTCAGAACAAAACAATAATCAAATAAATAATATAGGAAACTTATATACTGTAGCAATAAGTTAAGAGAGAAATGGACAAAAAAGGGTTAGGATACAAATTGCAATTTAATTATATTATATAATATTATAGCAATAATAGAACATAAAAATACATGAGACTAATATTAACAATAAAGACAGCACTAACCTCATCAACAACAATCATAATAATAGTAATACTACTGATAATCTAATAATATCTATAATGATTTGAATAACAACAATACTGTCACCCTGACATCTTGCCTGATTATTTATTTTTATTTTAGTTTCCCGTTTAAATTTGTAAATTTGTAAATACTTTTTTTAGCCTGTTTATTTTCATTCTTGTTCTATCACCTTGCTGCTGTGCACTGCAAATTTCCCCACTGTGGGACGAATAAAGGTTTATCTTATCTTATCTTATCTTATCTTCATGCCTGTCCCTTGTTGAATTAAGCTGCCTGTTTTGGACTGTCACTCTGGCTTAGTCCTTTGCCTGCCTCATGGTTCTGTAAGCTGTTAAAATTAATTTGTAAATAAATCATTAATCTGCATCAGCTCTTCCTCTACAATGTATAATGTGCTATGGATATTTGTTGTGCATGTAGGAATGTATGTATGTGGCACTAGTCAAAACCTGTTTTTCACCTTTGAAAAGAATAAAAATTGGCACCACCTTTCCTCAAAGACTGACATGTTGACATTACAGGTAGCATTCCCCCCCCCATTGATTTCTAGTTTCCTGAAGAATTCTTTGCTTGGCAACATAATAAGGAAGCTTCTCTAGTACTGGTTTGGTAAATTGATTTCTGAAGTGTCAGTGCCTACTAGACAGAGATCTGGGTGTGGTCGGAGTTTGTCGGATTCTCAAATTAGAGATGTTTTATGTATTACTCAGTCCTATGGGTTTTTGGACGTGTAATCCACAGGAGGTAGGGGGTTGGGTCTGAATCACACGGGGCAAATCATCCACCTGCAGCTGTCATAACTTGGACAACCCTGAGTCTCATTAATAATCCATACTCTCTGTACCAGATCTCCATGCTCAGCAAAACTGCTTATCATGTACTCATGCAGATGAGTCCAGGTCAAAACATGCAGCACACACATTCACACAGATACAAACTGCTGTCACTTCCCCATTTGACAGAAATTTTGATGATTTGCATTTCTTGCAGTGGAATCAGAGTTCGACAACGGTCTCAACCAAAAGAGAAAAGATAAGACAAAGTAAGGAGACAAAGAATCCACACAACCATCTGACTGAGTTGGCAGCCTTCTGTTCTTGCTGTCCTAGGCCAGCTTTGGCACCAAAGACATGCAAGTGAGGAAGAATGTGGGAGAGACAGAAGCCTACTGACCAACACTTGAAAATGGATGTGTGGACTTTGGATAAAGTTGATGATTAAAGTCACAGCACTGGGGTGGAGGAGGCTAAATTTACATTGGCCTGCTTGTGTATCTTAAAGGTTCAAGGGGACCTTCTTGTTCTGGTGGCAATGAGAATCATAAAAGCACTCCATTACTCATTAATCAATAATAAAGTCTAATCATGTTGAACTGGTTGAAAATATTGTTTTCATTTTATTCATTATTGATGCATCACTGGTGTCTCAGTTAATGATGGCGGAAGATTGTTCTTTGAGGCAGGTTGACTTGTGAGAAAAATACAATTTCAAATAAAAGTCAGTGCAGTGCAGCTTTAAGGAAAGGAAATATGGGATTATCAGAAGAAATGGCCAGTGATAAGGAGAGTCAACATATACTTTTGGTTCTTGAGCTCAGTATTGAGCTTGTGAGGGTCAAGGGCAATTTTGTTAGCTAGCTAGCTGAATGAGGGGGAGGAAAATGGAGCCTTCCATTATGGATTGTATGATGCTAATCTTAACATTGTCTTGCAAAACAATGTTAACCAAGGTTTCTAGTCAGAAAAAGTATATTCATTAGAAAATTAATTAGTATATTAAAGATACACAGTTTTAATGGTTTAATTTTAATTTCTCAATTAATCACTATACAAGTCATAATGGTGCATCAGCTGGGGGTGCTTGCACATGACCTATAAGCAATAAGCTAATTTATATACTTTTTTTCATCACCTTTCAATGTAGACTGTGTAGAAAAATATTATTGTAAGTCTTAATGAACGCAAAAGCTGTGTCTTCATAAGTGAAATCCACAAAACAAATATGAATGAATATACCCTACTGACCTGCTTGTCACAGGTTGGCCATTAATTCTGTGAGATTAATTAAATGTTGGCATTTTAATTATGATGGTGTAAAAGCATCATATTCATACCAACTTGATTTAATATTGCTTTCATGTTGAGTGCATCCTTATTTCTTTTTTGTTAGAGTGTTTCAGTCTTGCACTAGATTATTGTAAACACTATTCCCAGTGCTTAGTGGTTTATTGAGAAATTAAATGCTCATCAGCTTCTCAGTTGTTTATCCATCCATCCATCCATCCATTATCTGTACACCGCTTAATCGTCTGCAGGGTCGCAGGGGGAGCTGGAGCCTATCCCAGCCGATTTAGGGCGAAGGCAGGGGACATCCTGGACAGGTCGCTAGTTCATTGCAGGGCTCAGTTGTTTATATAATGAGCAATCAGTGCTGAGTTAGCTACCATGAGAAGTTTTCCTTCAACTCAGAACAACTTTAACAGTACATGTACCTCCTATATATGTCTTGAATGGTTGTTGTTGTTGTTGTAAATTGACGACAAGATTCATTCAGGGATCTGCAGGATTTGACCTCCAGATAACACTGCTGTCAGTCAGGTGAACACATCATGACACAACACTTGCCTGCCCATAGTTGAAGAAGACAGGGGTTCCTTCTGGGGGCATGACTGGCTTGTCAACTCATCTTTTGAACACAGGGAAGCTGTATTGACTTTCCCAGTGGAGCATGATTGTGCTTGTTTATGCCTCATCTGTCTTTAAATTACCCCCCAACCCCACTCTCCCCATTCCAATGTTGTGAGTCAAGACGTCTAGTAAGGATGTCTTCAAAGCAGCTGATTCAAGAGAATTTTGAGAAATGATTGATGAAATAAGTAATGATATAGAGTACTATATAGTAGATTGCTATTTATCTATCTATCTATGAATGTCTGGATGAAAATGTAGTGTTATAATACTTCATACTACCTAGTCCATAAATAGCTAAACACAATGAACATTGACTCTGAGTATTTCCCTCCGTTTGTCCTCACCCAACCGAAACACAATATATTCTGCCAAACAGCATATTTTAAACCCAACAGTAACTGTTTTACAGTGGCAGGATGTGCTGTTTCCTGCAACTATATCCAAAACATAAGCATAACTCTGTCAGTCCTTTAATGCATTGCTGTACAGCATTCATCTCCTGCATTTTACTGATGGACTAATGACCTCAGAACATACTAATGCACAGAAAGTTATAGACGAGGCTTTAGAGTCCTTAGGCTCCCTCAGGGTTACATCACAGCCATTAATCTCTCCCTTAATGTCAGCACAGGAGTCTAAATTGACAAGATGCAGTCAGGTTGTTACCTCAAATCATCGTGATCAACTAAAAATAAATACATATTGATAAGGTTTATGGATGTCCTTTTGGGGTGATTATTGATATAGAGGGAGGCAGTCATATGCAACATGTGCTCAGATCAATATGTGGCATGTTCTACATTCTGAGATCTAGCTAATGAGAAAATCCTCCTGCTCATAATTGATGTTGCACAGTTGCAGTTTATGCCACATTGAAATTAGATTCATTTTAAGGACGAGGTGGAAGGCTTGCGCACCAGTGATAATCCATAACTGTGTAGATGCTGCGGTTGAGCATCATTGTTTAACTGTGTTTGTATGAGTGTGTCCTTGTGCAAGTCCACTTGCGGGTGATTGCAGAACACACTGTATCTTCTATTTTTTATTTACTCAGATTTCAGATTTTGTCTACTGCAATCATGTCATCATTCAGAAGCCTACCCAGAGCAGTGTGGGGGTAAATAGTACAAACATCAACAAATTTTTTCCTAGTATTTTGCAGGCATGACTCTTGTTCTTTGTTGCTGAGACCTGTGGCCATGTTGCACTTTGCGATTGCATTGACATTTTCCAGCACTGCTCTGATGCCGCTAAGGTAAACAAACGATTACAGCTATTGACAGAGCTGTAAGGTTATGCACAGGCTGATGTGTTTTGTGTTGCAAGACGACAGGCACTTTGAATTACTAAGCTGCTGATTTGATGTTGGAAAGCAGTGTTTGCTTGCATTTTCTAGGCACAGCACTATCTACCTGGACAGAGCTGGCTCTCTACATTGCTGATGTAGATATGTATGTGTTTATATTTTCTCTCTTTATTCAGAGCTTGACTCCCTCACTCACACACCAGTCACACAGGTACAGTCTCACATACAGCTGTACATGGATATGCTCATGGTAAAGGACTTTCTTCAGATGAACCATGATGCAAAAGAGTTTTTATTTGCGTGTGTATGTGTGGCATGAGTGCGCAGGGCATGAGTGTGTGCAGGGAAGCATGTCTTTGCGTGTGGATCAGGTTTCACAATGCTAATTACAACCCATGCCTCGCTTTTGCAATATAAATGTAAATCAGCCTTTTAGCTTGTATACAAGAACTCCTGGAGGGGGAGGGATGGAGACATGGAGAACTGGAACCAAATACCTTACCTCCAGATAATGATGTGTTTCTTGCCATTCTTATGCAGCTCCTCATAAAGGCGTTGTGCCACTTGAATATAGTAGTGCACCTCACACTTCCCCATTGACACTTGTTTAGGGCTTTTGTTGTTTATTCCAGTCTGGTTGCTGTGATAAAATAGACTATCTCCCTGTTTGGCTGAGTGGACCAGGAAATAGCTAGCCAGTGAAGTTTGTACCTTGGCTTACTGTACAGTGGCATCATGATGCTCTTGTCCTTATTGCTCGCCATTTGTCTTTGATCTAATGCTCCATTTAATCCTGCCACGAGGGTGTGTGTGTGTTTGCATGTGAAGTTTTTGTTCTTATATTGTGAACCGCTTCAGACACTCTTGGCTTCTTCAAAGTCAAACCTGCCTGGCTGGGTAAATATTGATTGATAGATAGACGTTTATTTGTCCCTGTGGAGAAATTGGTTTGCAGCAAGAACACTCAGGTGGCATTTCACACTTAGGTAGCCCACAAAAAGAACAAAAACACTTCAAAACAATATCTCCACATTTCACACGTTATGGCCAGACCAGATGGATCTTATTTCCTGTCCATATTTAAAAAATTGATGGCTCGTGGAGTAAAAGACAGTTTGGATCTGTTTTTTTGTGAACAGAGGAGGGCAATAAGATGGCAGATAGCAACAGTTTAAAGATGGAGGCAAGTGGATGCCTCTCGTCAGCCACAATAGTATCTGCCTTGTTCATAACCCGGTCTTTATAAATAAATTCTAGGCTGGGTAGTGTGGTTCCCAACAGTTTGCTGGCTGTTGTTACTATCTTTCTTACAGACTTCGTCTGTGCTTCAGAAGCATTTCCAAACCAACAAATTATGCAAAATGTCAAGACATTTTCAATAAAAGCACAGTAAAACATGTGGGCCATTTGGCAGTTCATGTTAAAAGATAAAAGTTTCTTTAAAAAATACATTCTTTGTTGTGCCTTAGTGCTCTGGCAGACCAATTTCAGTCTGTGGTCAAGCTCAACTCCTTGTATTTGAACACACAAAAATGCCAGGTGAGAGATGCTGCCGGGCAGCCACAGAGCAGCACCCCCCGCTGGCTTTGATATTAATCCCTCCTTTGAAAATGGTAACCAACACCTGCCTGTCTCTGGCAGGTCTATGCACAATTATAACTGATTTTCTACAACAGCTAATTAAATTTCAACACACAACACATTCCAGCAGATCCAGCGATCAGAAAAGATACAGGAGGATTAATTATGGATTCAGTTTAATTTTCAGAAAGTTGATATTGCCTCCCTTGATTTGATGTTCAAGGCTGAATTATAACTACAGTGTGGCAGACACCATTATATTAAGGCCAGTCATTCCTTTTTTTCAAGTAGCAGACATTTCATGCTTTCAGTCAAAAACTGTATACTAAACTGATGTCTTTAAAATAAATTATCAGACGCTGGAGGCCAAATTGCCCACAGAGATCCAAATTAGTTACTGTGCTGAAGCAAATATCCATGATGCATAATTAAAAATGTAATGCTAGCAGTCACCTGCTTATAAATAATATATTTATCTTAATTGTCATTTAAATTAGTTCTGAATATTATCCTTCATAGTTTTTATTCATTAGGACCTAGTTGCTATAAAATTAGCTATAAAATTACTTAGTAAAGCACAGCTTGCTGTACACAGATGCCTTTGAGCTGATTGCTTTTGTTGTCTCATATTTCCAGCCTCTTGTTCTCACTTTAGTGTTCCAGCATTTGCTTTTCAATCTTTATGGTAGTGTTTCCCACCCTGAAATGATGTCAATCAAATATGGCGACCATCCAAATCTCACTAACTCACTGCTCTAATTTACTGCTGCTTGGCTCAGGTCCAAATCGGTCAGTCCAATATCCAATCTAATGGATATGGGGGACAGTGGGGCTATCCCCCATATCCATTAGCCTGTATCCTGCAGGCACAGAATGGGCATTAAATATGCCTCCTGTTTGTTGATTAAGGGACAACAACAACAACAATTACAAAAAAAATGTGGCCATGTAGAAACCAAGACTCGATGATTGTCCACAAGGCTTGTCACAGTAACAGAGTTGACAAGCAAGGATGAGAAGCAAAGCAGCCGCTCAGGGCCTCAGTCTCTCATGCTGGGGGAGAGTGGAAGTTGATAAACAGTGAAGTCATTGGACTGAGAGTGTAGTTTATTGTAGCCTTATCTAAAATGATAATGGCACTGCTTAGGGTCTAGTAATGAGGGATGAGGGCTTATGCTATCTTGTCAGCGCAGCAGTCCAGCTGTCAGAACGTGAGAAGTTAGGAAGAGCAGAGCAGACAGGTCCATTGAAAATAAACAGTATCTTGGGTCAAATAATGGAATGGATAGCTCGTTTCATCCCCTCTCTATTTCCAATTTTAGAATCACACCATTTTGTTAGAGTGAAAAGAGGTTGGAGAGCAGTACGGTGTTGAGGCTGGGCACCAAACGCATACATTTCTCACAGATTCCGATCAGATACTGAAGCCTTCCAGTGAGGCATGTGGCTCAGCTTTTCTTTATTTTTATTTCAAGAGTTAACTTACAACTCCACCCCACCCCCAAAAGGACTACATGCGGACTGATAACCATCATAACAGCAGCAGAACATAGCAGTATATATATAGAGAGAGAATTGCTTGGGCCAAGAAACACAAGGAATGGACATTAGACCAGTGGAAATCTGTTCTTTGGTCTGATGAGTCCAAATTTGTGTGTCTTTGTGAGACGCAGAAAAGGTGAGCGCATGTCTGTGAAGGTTCTCAGTCATCCAGGTCATGGTATACAAATATGGTCACGGCATACATGGTTCAAAACGTGTACATTGTTGTCATCGAAAGAGTGTCCCTTTTCCTTGAGGTGGAGGAAAGCTGCTGAATCTTGACCTGTGGTGTTGGCCCTCCTATGTTGAGCCATCCGTTTGTTGAGTGGTTGTTTGGTTTCTCCAATGTATAAATCTGCACAGTCTTCACTGCATTGGACTGCGTACACCAGGTTGTTTTTCTTGTGTTTTGGCGTAGGGTCTTTGGCGTGGACCAGTTTCTGTCTGAGCGTGTTGCTTGGTTTGAAGAAGACCGGGATGCAACATTTGTTGAAAATCCTCCGGAGTTTCTCAGATACTCCAGATACGTATGGTATGACAATGTTGTTGTGTCTGTTCTTTCTCTCCTCTTCCTCTGTGGCATTGATACTCTTCCTGGATTTCATGGCTGTTTTCACAAGGTCCAGTTGGGGTATCCACAAGCTTTGAGTGCACTCTTCAAGTGCTTCCACTCATTCTCTTGGGCCTGTTCACTTGTGGGGATGTTCTTCGCTCGGTGGTGCAGGGTTCTGATGACTCCAAGCATGTGCTCTAGGGGATGGTGGGTCTTGTCAGAACCTGGTCCACCCAAAGACCATACGCCAAAACACAAGAAAAGCAACCTAGTGTGCGCAGTCCAATGCAGTGAGGACTGCGCAGATTTATGCATTAGAGAAACCAAACAACCACTCAACAAATGGACAGCTCAACACAGGAGGGCCAACACCACAGGTCAAGATTCAGCAGTTTTCCTCCACCTTTCCTTCACAAGGAGCCTGACTCCCAGGCTGTGGGGAACCAGAAGTGGGCCAATGATCTGAAATTATACTTCAACAGATTTGATCAGTCGTCTGCCCTTCCCCCGGCCCAGCCCTCCCTGCTGCAACCCCCCTCATTGACACCTCAAGTGGACTGCTCTACCCCCACCTCCCCTCCTGCAACTCTGAGCTCACAGCCACCTCCCACCGCTCAGCTTAACCCACCCACCCACACCACCCAGTACATATCCCTCCTGCTCCAACCTGACCCTCACAACATCCCAGGTGAGAAATCAGCTGTGAGAACACGAGACTGTGTGTCTGACACGGTTGTCTGCAGTATGAGGGCCCCACAGGGAATGGTCCTGGCTCCGTTCCTTTACACTAGGAACTTTACACTCCTACACTGCAGACTTTTCATACAACTCACCAATCTGTCACCTGCAGAAGTTCTCCGATGACTCTGCCGCTGTCTGCCTCATCACAGATGGGGACGACAGGGAATACAGAAAACTGACACAGGACTTTATGGACTGGTGCCAGCGGAACCGCCTCCAGATCAACGTGGGGAAAACCAAAGAACTGGTGGTGGATTTCCGCAGGCGCATTCAATCCCCTCCAACACCAGTGAACATCCAGGGAATGGACATTAAGATGGTGACATCTTATAAGTACCTGGGTGTTCACCTCAACAATAGACTGGACTGGACTCATAACACTGCTGCACTTTACAGGAAAGGTCAGAGTAGACTCTATCTGCTCAGGAGACTGAGGTCTTTTGGAGTGCAAGGAGCACTCCTGAAGACTTTCTATGACACTGTTGTGGCATCAGCCATTTTTTATGGAGTAACTTGCTGGGGCAGCAGCATTTCGGCTGCGGACAGGAAGAGACTGGACAAACTTATCAAGAAGGCCAGCTCTGCACTGGTTTGCCCCCTTGACCCAGTGGAGGTGGTGGGAGAAAGGGGGATGATGGCTAAGTTGTCATCCATGTTGAAGAGTGACTCCCACCCCCTACAAGACACTTTAACGGCACTGGAGAGCTCCTTCAGTGGTAGACTGCTTCACCCAAAATGTGTGAAGGAGCGATATTGCAGGTCTTTTCTTCCTGCAGTTGTCAGACTGTACAACCAGCACTGCTCCCAATAGGAGATACATTTATGTCAACATACATTTATGTCATCACATCTGTGTCAGTTCCATTCCTGTGCAATAGTCAGTCAATTTCAATGTGCAATATTTTGTACTTAGTATTTAATATTTAATATTCCATAGCATCATAATTTCAGCCCATAGTGTATATACTGGTTACATATTTCATTCACATTTGCAATTTGTAAATAATCACATGTAAATTTGTCAATATCTTTTTAGCCTATTTAAATTGTTTATTACTTAACTGCACTATCACCTTTGCTGCTGTGCAATAAGAATTTCCCAACTGTGGGACGAATAAAGGTTTAACTTATCTTATCTTTTATTCATCCAGGGTGGAATGATTGAGCATATACCATATGCTATTTTATAAATTTGCTGTTGTAAAAAGTCCATTATTTTCAATAATTATAACCAGTTCAAGACAAAGTAGGATGATGAGTACGTTATCAGATATTCCAAACAGTCAGACAAAAGTGTGTGTTCCTGACTAGTGACCTGTGGTGGTAGTTTTATCTTTCTATGAACCAAGAAGAAATGAATCACTCTTGGAACTGCAAAGACATAGAGTTGCAGGTCTTGGCAACTGAGGTTGTTTATGGCTCTTGGCAAGGTCGCGCATTGCCCACTGAAGTTTCCTGTGGTTTGCCCTTGTATGAAGCTCTGCTGGATTGCCTCTCCACCTTAATATTGAGTGTCTAGAGGCATGGGCAATGTGTGAGGCCAGTGCCAGTCAGTGCTACTTTCTAGAAACTGAGCGAGAGAGTTAAAAAGAAAACAGTCTGGTGAGCAGACCCTATAGCTGCTTTGATTATGCTGGGCTGAGAAAAGGGCAATCTGAGAAGCTGAAAACAAAAAAAATCCTTAAAAAATATATAATTTCACACATATTTATGACCAAGCTTTCCTTTTTAGAGGTACTTTAAGGGGGAAAGCAACAATAAAAATACTGCACCACAAAGGTGCCACTTCGAGTTTGTCAAGTGAAATGCCGAGTAGGAGGGAGGGGCAGCAAAGGAGCTTTGTCAAGCCTGGCATATCTGGGGGAGCAGGATCTCTGTCAGTCTGATCATCTCACATACAAGGCAGCAAAACTTGGGAAGTAAAACCAATTAATCAATGAGTTGTTCAAAATCACTGTTACTGGGAGTGAGTGGCATATTACAAGAAAACTCTGAGAGGTGACCTAATTGCCCATTTGCCTCATTTTTTTCACTTATAGGCCAACAAAACTGCTCTCATTTAAATCCTTCACTTTGCCTCTATTTTCCTTCTCTTCTTCTTTCTCCCTCCCCCTCCCTCTCCTGCTGCCTCACTGTGTCTCTCCCCTTGCACCCTGTGGGAGTACGACACTTGTCATGCCATGTAAAACTCAAAAATCTTGACATGCCAGAGATGCAGCTACTCATGGGGCATTTGAAATCATTATCAGACAATGGCTTGAACGGTGTAATGCCACTCAAATGGTGCTACATACAGTTCACAATTTGTAAAATTTCTATGCAGGATCCACAAATGTCTGTTTTCTTATGCTTGACAGATGCAGTAGAAATCCCTCTTGCATGGCCCATGTCTCTCTCGCTTTCATTCTCTCTTTGCACTAAATGCCATCACAGCAGAAGAAAAGGTCACTCAGTATTTAAAGTCATTTAACTGAATGAACATATATTGATATCTAAAAAACAGTAGAGGAAAATATCCATGTCATAGACATGTCCAGAAACATAAATGCTGCTCCTCTTCACTGACTATAATTTATTGTCTCCACACTTGCACTGCAGTAGTTGCATTGTTCATGCTAGGTCAGGGGTCAGCAACCTTAACCACTCAAAGAGCCATTTGGACCCATTTCCCAGAGGAAAGAAAACATCGGGAGCCACAAAACCCTTTTGACATTTAAAATGAAAATAACACTGCATATATCGTTTTTTACCTTTATGTTATGTATAAACAAACCACAGTGTGTGGCATTCATGAAATCAATGAACTGCTACAGAGAAAACGAAATCACATTTCTGCATGCAACAAAAACATTTTGAAATCCGATAAAAAGATGTTGGGTTGAAGGTTACTTTCAAATACAACACGCAATGTCTATTTGAGTCCTTCTTGTGTTTATGAAAAAAGCTGAACTTAAATTATCCACCGGCAGCAAACCAAAAATGGCGTCCTCTTCTGTGTGTCGTCATCTTTTTACTGGAGCGTACAGTCAACTGTCAACCTGACACTGGCAGGTGTTGCACATTGGCAGTTGTGACGCATATTACGACCGACAAAAATTTGAAGATAAGATAAGATAAGATAAACCTTTATTCGTCCCACAGTGGGGAAATTTACATTGTACAGCAGCAAAGAGATAGACAGTTAAATAGTAAAAAAAAAGTATACACAAGTTGAAAAAAGTATTTACAATTTTAACAAATTAAACAAATTTACACGGGATTGTTTATGGATATACCTGAGAATATGGGATGAATATGATATATATGGCCAGTAGTCTAGCAGAATAAAATATGAAATGAAATATTAAATACCAAATGAAATGTTGCGCTTGAGTTAAAAGAATAGACAGATATTAAATATCAAACATGAAATATTGCACTTAGTTTACTGGAATGAAACTTATATCACATATCAAATATGAATATTGCACTTGAATTAAATAGAATGAACAGATATTAAATATCAAATATGAAATATTGCACTTGAATGTAACAGAATATTGCACAGCAAGTGAAATCTGGCATAGATACACAGACATGAGAGAAGAGGATGGCACAGATGTCCAGGCATGGTAGTGTATTGTCTATTGGGAGCAGTGCTGGTTGTACAACCTGACAGCTGCAGGAAGGAAAGACCTGCGATATCGCTCCTTCACACACTTTGGGTGAAGCCGTCTATCACTGAAGGAGCTCTCCAGAGCTGTTAAAGTGTCTTGTAGGGGGTGGGAGTCATTCTCCAACTTGGATGACAGCTTAGCCATCATCCTCCTCTCTCCCACCACCTCCACTGGGTCAAGGGGGCAACCCAGTGCAGAGCTGGCCTTCTTGATCAATTTGTCCAGTTTATTCCTGTCCGCAGCTGAAATGCTGCTGCCCCAGCAAGTTACTCCATAAAAAATGGCTGATGCCACAACAGTGTCATAGAAGGTCTTCAGGAGCGCCCCTTGCACTCCAAAAGACTTCAGTCTTCTGAGCAGATAGAGCCTGCTCTGGCCCTTCCTGTAAAGTGCAGCAGTGTTATGAGTCCAGTCCAGTTTGTTGTTGAGGTGAACACCCAGGTACTTATAAGATGTCACCATCTTAATGTCCATTCCCTGGATGTTCACTGGTGTTGGAGGGGATTGAATGCGCCTGCGGAAATCCACCACCAGTTCTTTGGTTTTCCCCACGTTAATCTGGAGGCGGTTCCGCTGGCACCAGTCTATAAAGTCCTGTGTCAGTTCTCTATATTCCCTGTCGTCCCCATCTGTGATGAGGCCGACGATGGCAGAGTCGTCGGAGAACTTCTGCAGGTGACAGGTTGGTGAGTTGTATGAAAAGTCTGCAGTGTAGAGGGTGAAAAGGAACGGAGCCAGGACCGTTCCCTGCGGGGCCCCCGTATTGTAGACAACTGTATCAGACACACAGTCCCATGTCCTCACATACTGTGGACGGTTGGTGAGGTAGTCCAGAACCCAGGATGTGAGATGCAGGTCCACCCCTGTGATCTCCAGCTTGTCCCTCAGAAGTGCTGGCTGGATGGTGTTGAATGCACTGGAGAAATCAAAGAACATGATTCTCACAGTGCTCCCAGGTTTCTCCAGGTGAGAGGGGGCTCTGTGCTGGAGGAAGATGATGGCGTCGTCCACCCCGATGGCAGGTTGATAGGCAAACTGAAGTGGGTTCATCGATGGACCCACCAGGGGGCGGAGATGAGCAAGGACCAGCCGCTCCAGGGTCTTCATCAGGTGGGATGTTAGTGCCACCGGCCTGTAGCTGCTGAGGTCCTTGGGGTGTGGCGTCTTGGGGACAGGTACCATGCAGGATGTCTTCCACAACTGTGGCACCTTCCCCAGCTTCAGGCTCAGATTGAAGATGTACTCCACAACCCCGCACAGCTGGTCTGTGCAGGACTTCAGGAGCCTGGAGCTGATGTCGTCTGGACCCACCGCCTTCCTCGCCTTGGTCTTCCAGAGCTGGTTTCTCACCTGAGCTGTTGTGAGGGTCAGGTTGGAGCAGGGGGCTGTGTGCTGGTGGGTGTGGGAGGGTGGGTTGAACTGATGAGCTGAGCAGTGGGGGGTGGCTGTAAGCTGAGAGTTGCAGGAGGGGAGGTGGGGGTGAAGCAGTCCACCTGAGGTGTCGATGAGGGGGGTTGCAGCAGGGAGGGCTGGGCCGGGGAAGGGCAGATGGCTGATCAAATCTGTTGAAGAATAGGTTCAGCTCATTCGCCCACATCTGGTCCCCCGCAGCCAGGGAGTCCAGCCCCTTGTGGCCAGAGATGGTTTTCAGGCCTCTCCAGACTCCAGCTCCCTCTGCACAGCCTTCAGCTCCTCCTTGTCTCCTGACTTAAAGGCCCTCTTCTTCTCCTTTAGGAGAGCCTTTATGTCCGGAGTAATCCATGGTTTGTTGTTGGAAAAACACCGTACAGTCCTGGTGGGTACAGTGTTATCCACGCAAAAGTTGATATAGTCCGTGATGCAGTCAGTGAGACTGTTGATGTCGTCCTCATGTGAATCGCAGAGTTCCTCCCACACCGTCGTGTTGAAACAGTCCTTCATTCCTTGATGTTGGCATAACACAAGTCCAGTATTTTATTGTCTCTGGTGTGGCATGTGATGTATTGGGTGAAGGTGGGCAGAGTGGAGGATGGAGAGGCATGGTTGAGGTCCCCGGAGAGGAGAAGGAGGGCCTGGGGATGTTGGGTCTGCAGCCGGCCCGTGACAGAGTGGATGACGTCACAGGCCGCATCGGCGTTAGCAGAGGGGGGATATACGCAGCTATCGCGATAACATGCGAGAACTCCCGAGGCAGATAGTATGGCCTCATGCTAACGGCTAACAGTTCAATGTCCTTGCAGCAGAGTTGCTCCTTAATAGTGATGTGCCCAGAGTTACACCATCTACTGTTCACAAACACTGCCAGCCCTCCTCCTTTCCTCTTACCGCTCTCCTTCGTCCTGTCCGCCTGCAGTAATTTAAATCCGTTTAATGTGACGATCGTGTCCGGGGTCTGCGAGGTCAGCCATGTCTCCGTAAACACCATGATGCTGCACTCCCGGTACTCCCTCTGGTGTCGGGTCAGCGCCACTAACTCGTCCATCTTATTTGGGAGAGATCTTACATTCCCCATAGTGATGGACGGGAGGACCGGTCTGTATCTTCTCCTCCTGTTGCGGCGCTGGACTCCGGCACAGCTCCCCTTGTCTTCTCCTCTTTACCTCTCGGGGAACCTCGGGCCTCTTGTCCGGCAGCACCGCCGTGTTGCGGAGCGCCAACAGCTGATCCTGACTGTAAACAATAGGGCCTCGGACGGGACCCCCAGACGCGGACGTAAACATTGTAAAAAGTGAATGAAAAATGCCAGTACAAACACAGTCACTATGGTGGACATGTTGACCTGGGCATTCAGAAGCACAATCCCTTGCAGAAGATGTCGAAAAAAGTTAAAAAGACTAGGTTAGAAAGGAAAAAGCTCAACGGGGAGCGGGAGCTGCTGTAGCAGGCAGCCACTAGGGCGGTGGCGCCTAAGCATTGTTTTATTTTGATTTTACAAGATCACCATAATCTTCAAATTTAGAATTACATTTTAAAAGCTAACGAACTAAAATAAAACACATTTTAATTATATAGTCATTATTTATTTTCCAAAGCCACAGGGAGCCGCAACAGAGGGATGAAAGAGCCGCATGCTGCTCCGGAGCTGCGGATTGCCGACCCCTGTACTAGGTAGTCAAATGAATCAAAACCTATTAAAGTCCTGTATGTTTTATACTCTCTCATTGCAAGGCCAGTAAGCTCTATGGGAGAATGCAGCCCTTCAGGATGCTGGCATCTCTGAGTGGAATTTAAATTGCAGCCCGGTGATTCCTCTGTTCTTGGAATGCTGAGAGCAGTGCCTATATTGATTAGTTAAAACATCTGTCCTATATCTTTAGAGGGTCAGGTATATTGGACACGTTTGCTTTTCAGAGTCCATCAAAAGATAACTGTTTGCCATGTTTTATTTTAACATGTACTGAGTTTCCCCAGGGAGTGGTTACTGAGGATGCATGTTTTCATTATTGTTGGTTTTATTTTTTTTTATTTTCAATTAAAATTTTAATTGAACTCATCAGTACAGCTCCACTTCAGTGTCAGAGTTTGAGGTTTAGGAGACAAAGCTGTGCTGCCTTTAACTATAGTATATACTGTATATGCAGACAAGTGTCAAATTAAAGATAAATCTAAAGTTGAGAAAAATAAGGAATTCAGATACATCTGGACAGGACACAAGAACTCTCCAAATGCTTTGATGACTATGCAAAGGATATGAATCATATGCTATCACCTTCGCTGTCATCACATTGCAACCCAGCTGAACAGCTATGGGGGATTTTGGAGTGTTGGTGCTCTCCACCACCATCATCAAAACATCAAATGAGGGAATATCTTTTGGAACAATGCAGTTAATCCATTAAGTAGAGTCCCAGAGTCCAAAACCTTGTTTTTTTGTAGTTTTGGTTAAATACTTTACCTGCATGGGGTGCTCACTCAACAGCTGTTTAGGACATAGCTTTGTTCTCTGCTGTTAAGCTTAGATTTTTCCTCTGCAATTCAAACATTTTCTACCAATGGGTAACCATACCTGACATCCACAATTTATTTGCTCTACAATGTCAGAGTGCAGGTAATGAGACTATTGACACACTGTTGCAGGCAAAATATTTGCGGTTTTGGCTGATAGAATGACATGATGGTTTGCCTAAAACGGCATTAGAACAAAGGCTGTTTCAGTTTTTGGTATTAAGCTCTGTGAGACAAGTGAATGGTAGACGTGTGGACACCCACGCTACTCTGTTGAGATGAAGCCATTCTTTTCCTCCTCTCCCTGAAAATGTCCTCTTTGATATCCACAGCGAGCCAGGGTAATACCATCCCATCATGTGTTTTTTTTTCTTTGCTTTTTTTCTCACCAGGAGGTACAGTGGTTGTCCTTGTTTTCCTGTTATCTCCCTCTTACCCACAGCGCAGATCTCCCTCGCCAATCATTGTCACAATGGATACATGCCACTGTCAAATAGAAGCTGTCAAACTGAGCTTTTGAAGTGACAAACAATAATAGCGTGGTTGCAGCAATCTTAGCAGTGAGAAGAAAGGTCCCTGCAGACAGTAGAGAGAGAAAGGCGTCATCCTCCATGCTCCACTTTACCACAGGAACTTTGATCTTTTCCAATTTTTCAAAAAAAACTGCTGTGTGGTCAGGTGTTTGTTGGATAACATGCCAGTACAGCAGTGGCATCAAATGCTATATAATGTCAATTATTTGATTGTTAGATTTCATATTATCTAATGCAGTCTCCCCTCATGCTCAAATGACAGAAGGTAGTGACTGGCCCTGATTTTAAAAGATGATTCTTGGTGATGCACCAGGGAAGACCTTGTTACATAACCAAGTGAATTCAGGTTATTTTATTTTTAATGCAACAATCCAAGTTGTAAAATAGTATACCTGTCCACACCAAGGAATAACCAAGCCAGCATTTTCTATTTAGATGCCAGTAAAGGCCATTGCACTGCCATGCTCTACACTGGCATCATGTCAGTTTATTTTAGCTACTAGTAGCAACTTGTCTTTAATTGAAAACAAAACATTTGCAAGTCACCATCACTATTTTAGAAATGGAGCTTAACTGATACATGTTTCAGTTTTATAGTTAAATTGAAGTGTCGATGGTCACTTTTTAGGGTCTGATTGGATTATGTGAGGATAGAATGACCCACGATATTTTCAGAAGCAGATGTTTCATTTACGCTGAATGTGTTATGATCAAGTGTGAAGCCTGAACTGTTAGGCTGTTTGACTGATCAGTGCCCATGGCATCAGTCAACATTTTTTGTTCTCTTTCTGTTTCTATTCCATGTTTGTATTTTCTCCAAGGGCGGGTCACTTCTGTTGGAGGAAATGAATGACTGAAATCATGGCTGCTTAAATATCATTATTCATATGAACATATTAACTACCAAAAAGCTTGAGCAGTTTAACTTCCCTTTGTCACGGATGTGGAAATATCAAAGTTGGTAAGGCATTGACCAGTAGTGGAATGCAGTCTGCTGTTTTAATGCTGATAAGGTAAGCACTGCTTTTGACTGCCAATGAGCAAAATAATGCATACACAACCACACATTTAACCATTGCCATTGTTCTACATTAATGTCACATTAACATTTTGTATTCATAACCTAAACAAGAAGATGCATGCTGCACAATGGACCTCCCCAGAAAACAGCTGTGCAAATCAACTACAAGAATACTTGCTTTATTCTAGTCTTCAGTTGCTTTGTTATGAAATCATGCTGCAATTAAGCTCACACAATTGCAAAAGGCTGCTTTTTGGTAAAATAGATAAATACCTTCCCAAGCTGGCTCAGTCTGGTATGAAGCAAAAGAGACAAAACAAATCATTTCCATTCTGAAAGGGGTGATGAAATGAATGTTCATCCTCTACTGGCCTATTCTTACTGATTTTATTTCATAAATCCTAAAAAGTAAATTTTATGATTCAGTTATCTGTTAAGTGATTGAAATTGAGGTTCATTTTATTCTTTTCAGGGTGCTACATATTCAATATACACCAGAACTGGAGTAATCTACCACTCGAGAGCCCCTTCAACATGTAAAGCAGCAGTGCTTATAAAACACACACGAAATTTATTAAAATATAAAAAAGCAGGTGAGCTTGAGGAAAAGATTTAACAAGCCACAATTTTCTTACTGACTTAATTTAGACACACTACGTCAGGTAAAACAGTATATGTAGGCTCAAGGTAAAATATTCATATTCTTTTATATTACATATTTTTTCAATGCTACATCCATAATTTGAAAATGCTCATAGGGGGTGCAATTCATATAGCTTACTTTCCTTTAATTTGTTACTTAGGTTCAGAAATTACCTGCCAGTGCCCTTTTCAGCATTATTATATGCTACATAAAATGTGGATGCATTTTGTGTACAGTAAGTATTTATAACTACATTTTGGTGCACAGTGGA
This sequence comes from Holacanthus passer, assembly GCA_025331565.1. Lineage (NCBI taxonomy): Eukaryota > Metazoa > Chordata > Actinopteri > Pomacanthidae > Holacanthus > Holacanthus passer. The sequence goes on from JAFREQ010000005.1 coordinate 16,647,174, forward strand.
AAAAGGAATAAGCAGTCCTCATGTAAAATTGGCACATAAACACAGTCTCCTTTGGCAGTCAGTGGGAATGGAGTCAAATACATGTGCTCCACTGGTTTCTTGGAGTAGCTAATCCAAATGAAATTGTTACTTATGCTGCAATATATTGGGATTGGTCAGCTGCCATCCAATTACTCCTAGTGGAAAGGAAATTGAGCAGATTTCTTGGTGCCCCCTGCAATGGCAATCATATGGGGGATCTTGTAATTTTACAACAAAATTAGTGCAGGAGGTATTCTTCCCTCATTTCGTGGTGTACAGTAACAGGAAAGATTGGAGACACAGAGAGAGGAGGGGTTGAACTCAACATTACAACTGCATGACATGTGCCTCAGCCCTGTGCTAAGCAAGAAATAGTGGTGTTAAATCATAAAAAGATAAAGGTAATACACGATGCATCTGTCTGCCTGTTGATTTACACTGCAGTAGGATAATTAATTTTCATTACTTGTTTGATGTTCACATAAGCATTCAGGTTTCTGTGGTTACTTTGCAACAGTTTGGTACGTGTAAAAAAAACTCAACAAGTGCATCCACGGTGCTTAATTGTGCCATGACACTGCAGATGGAACAGATACCTGCCTCTAGATAGTTATAAAGAGAGTCAGCAGAGTAAAGAAACTGGGCACCAAATTGCAGTATGCCACTGAATTTACATCATCGCACCCTCTACCATGCTTCTCCTCCTTCTGGGGGGATGCCAATGCCACACCCACTAACCATGTAAAAACCACTGAAACTAGAGGAAGCTATAAAATAGTGGGGGTGGACATTATGAATCACGTTGCCAACTGAACTGTTAATTTGGTCTTGGATTCAAGTAAGTTCAGTCCGTTATTGGCTCCAACTGTTTCATTCAGTTCAATAGAACACTAGGCATATCTAAGAACAGTACAGGTAAGAGCTCAGCAACCACCTACGTAGAACAAAGTAACCACTTCATTGTTTTCTGTTGATTTGTGGTTGTTCGGTAGGCTTTTAACTGACATGTAACATGCTGCTTATCATGATTGAGCTGACAATGGTGCTTTTAGTCAACAGTGAAGGAGCAGTTCTGCTAAAAGCTACTGACTACAGTTTGAGGATTTGTTCATTCACATAATGAGCAGTTCTATTCTTGTGAGTCAAGCCAACAAACAGCAGTGGAAACACTTGGGCCAATTTAATCCCTGTTGGAATACAATGTAAAATGTTCAATTATATATTAAATTCTGCAATTATAGTGCTCAGAGATAGAAACCAAATGACAGGAATGAAAACAGGGTGAAATACCTAATGAAACAGTATTGTGCTGTGGTTAATATACATTAATATACAGGTTAAATCCCATTCATTTGTATTCCTTTCCAGTCTTTAGTTGAAGGCTTTATGTCACAGCATTTCATTTTTTGTCCACTATCTTTTAATCAAACTCAACATGAATTACAGAAACAAGGAGTCAACAAGAATGTTTGTAGAGTCTCATCTTGCACTTTTATATAGTGGCCTCCTTCTTCATTCCCCTTTATAAAAGACTTGTAGAAGATGAGGCAACAAAGGAGAAAAAGCCAGTTTGCAATGCAGATCAGTGACAATACAAAAGAAGATTGTGCCAAAATCGGGCTCAGTCACCACTCAGAACCCCATACACATCTTGCTTAAATCCTCTCTATTTATCACATCCAGTCTCTTGTGCCCTTAATCCTCATTGCACCCACCTACACTGCACTAGCTCCTGGCTCCTTGCCCCTCCTTTACTTCTCATCGCTCAGCACACTGACCCCCACAAGTGCATTGAAAACCTCCATGCACCAACTGTTTAGATGATGTGCAATTGCAATTGCCTCATGTTAAGGTTTAAGATATTACTGAATATGCTGGTATCATTTTGTAATTCAGCTGCTTATGAAATCTTTTGAATTATAATTCTTTTTTGACAAGGAATCCAGTGAAGCCAGAACAAGATGAATGTTCTTTGATGTTCTTCTTACATGTGTGATGTTAAGAAGCCACTGTGCAACAGCATTTCTTCTAAATGGTTGGATCTCACTACATACTGCAGAGTTGAGTGCAGCATCAGCTACAGAAAGATGATTGTTGGCACAGGAAATATTGAGGACTCTGCCACTGTTTGTCCTGGATAGATGGAGATGGAATGTTCATCCAGGATGTTTGGCTATCTCAGCAGATTTATTGCCCATTTGATGCTGTTGGATTTGTGAGGCATCAATTTAAGTTGGCAAGTCAAAAGGTCCAGGCACCAAGTGGCAATGAGCTCCAGAGACAATGGCAAAACATGACATCTTTCCAAGGGACAATAGTTCAACAGATAATTCGAGTTATTTTCAGAACAACCTCATTATAATGATTTCTATCATCATTGTAATGTTTCTGTTGTGTAGTTATGCACCTGGTGAACAACGACTTACTGAAAAGCACCATCATTTATTAACCGAGACTTGTGCACGCAGTTATCTCTGTCTCGCTAACTGACTATAATTTATGTACCTCCATCAGGTGGCATAGTTTCACTGTGAACACATAATATTCCTGTGAACATCACACTGCCGTTTCTTTTAAAGCAACTAGGGGAGTCCTGATCAAATTGAGTTATGATCCCCATCCAAGTAATTTAATACTGAGTATTTTCCACTAGAGAGTACTGATTGAATACTTCTATTTTCCCAAATGATACAGCTGCACAATGTACACTTCAAGTACATTAAAGTTATTAAAGAAATGCATGTAATGCATGATGTTCCTTCATGTGTTTTTTTACAAAATAACAAAGTATACAATAGCAAACCCTTTATTGCCTCGTTGCTGTTTTGAGGGAATTTTATTTGTTTGTTTATTTGAAATTGTTTGTAGTCTCCTTTGGCGCAGGCTTTACCTGAGTTACATTAATACATTACTTTCATTGGATTTTTTTTTCTCATGGTGTTTTTTGTTGCACTGGCATGGTAAGTATAGTTGTCATCAGCTGTCCAGCGTTGTTTGTCTCTTGTCTGAGCAGAGGCTGAATCAGCCCACAGTGAAACACCATGCACCATAGCTAACAGCAAAACTCTGACACTGAGTGTAAATGAAACCCATGCACATGCAATAGGTACATAACATAAATAAACAGTCTCATACTACATTTTGCTGTCAATGGTATGTGGTGTTTCGCCATGGGTGGGTCTCAGTCCTTGCTCTTGCACACACGGAGCTCAGCAAAGTAGAGGAGAGACCGAGAGTTGATGCACTTCTTGTGTTGTGGTGCATGAAAGCTTTGCGAGTGAGATAAGATATGATAGTGTTGAATACACCTTCTGGTGATACTTGGACACGTCATCAGTGGAGAACCCGGGGTCATCGGGTGTTTCAGGTCTTTGATCTTCATACTCCCTCGCCTGGGCAACCCAGCCGGGGGTGATCAGTCCTCAGTCCAAGTGGCACGTTGTTCCACGGGTCCCCCCTACGGATCCACAGCCACCTTGAGGCCCTCTCTGTGGCCTCTAGGATGTTCTTGATGACTTTCTTTGATTGCAGTCCGTTCACTCCAAGGAGTTTGAGGGTTTGCAGCAATGAGTGGCCAACAAAGCCTCGGCACCCGACCTCGACTGGCTCACAGCGGGCTTTCCAGCCATTGCTCCGGCACTCTGAGCCCCAGCCATCTCCAGAGAAACTGGCTGATGGACTTCTCTAGTGCCTCTACCGTTGTTATTGGTACCTCGTAGGCTAACAGGGGCCAGAGTATTCTTGGCAGGACTCCATGCTGGTAGATCCAGGCTTTGAATTTCCCTGGGAGACCAGACTTGTCGATGGTTGTGAGCCAGGTTGCCAAGTCGATCTTGGTTTGTTTTATGGCTGCTGAGTCCTTCAGGGAGCTGTCGAGGATCTTGCCCAGGGTCTTGACAGGTTTTTCGGTCACTGATGGAATTTTGGTCCCTCCCAGGGCAAAGCGGAACTGGTCGGTCACTTTGCCTTTCTTCAGGACCAGGGACCTGGACTTAGCAGGCTTGAAGCTCATCCTTGCCCATTGGATGAGCTGTTCAAGCCCCTGGAGGAGCCACCTGCACCTTGGAACAGATGTTGTCATGACTGTTAAGTCATCCATAAAGGCTCTTATGGGGGACTGCCATGTCCCAGATCTTGACTTGGGCCCCCTGCATTTCACCTTGGTGGACTTAACAATCATGTTCATGGCTAGTGAGAAGAGTGGCACTGAGATCGTGCAGCCAGTGATTATGCCCTTCTCAAGGCGATGCCAGTTAGATGTTACTTGGCCTGAGGAGACTCGCGCGCTGAAATTGCTCTAGTGGTCCATGATGAGGCCGCGGATCTTGTCTGGAACATGGTGTCTTGCCAGTGCGGTTTCGACGAGCTTGTGTGGAATTGATCCATAAGCATTGGTTAGATCAAGCCAGAGAGCTGCCAGGTCTCCTTTGCTCTCCCTTGCCTCCCAGATCAGCTGCGTCACCACTCCCGTATGCTCCAGGCATCCAGGTACTCCTGGGACTCCCCCCTTCTGGACCGAGGTGTCGAGGTAGTTGTTCTTCACGAGGAAGTCTGTCAGTCGTTGGGACACAGTCTTGAAGAAGATCTTACTCTCGACACTGAGCATAAGATATATATAATACATATCTTTTCCTTTATTAGTACCATAATGGGGAAATTAGCAATGTTACAGCAGCAAAGATAGATAGTAGTAGGTAAGTAGTAGATAAATTTACAAGAAGTATTAAAAAACGTTAGCACGTTAGCAAAAAAGTATCAACAATTTGACTAGAATAGAAAGTATCAATGATTTAACTGCAATAAAAAGTATCCACAAATTAACTGCAGTAGAAGTATTAACACTTTACTATAATAAAAGTAATGACAATTTAACTGCAGAAATACACAAATATACAAGTATTAACAGTGCAAAAACCAGGCTAGACCGTATTAATGAATTAACAGAGAAAGTGAAATATGAGAATATGAAAATGCTATATACACTATAGACAGGATGAAAAGGATGAATTGAGATGAAAAGAAATGCAATGAAATGAAACTATTGCACAGAATGAAGACTTGCACATAGTTAAATATTGCACTGAATAAGAATATTGCACAGAAATGAAATATTTCACAGTAATGATCCAAAAATAGTGTAGTGACCTAATTAGGAGTGTGGTCTACGGGGAGCGGTACTGGTTGTATAGTCTGACACCTGCAGGAAGGTAAGACCTGCGCTATTCTTCACACACTTCAGGTGAAGCAGTCTTTTGCTGAAGGAGCTCTCCAGAGCTGTTAAAGTGTCCTGCAGGGGGTGGGAGTCATTCTCTATCATGGATGACAGCTTAGCCATCATCCTCCTCTCTCCCACCACCTCCACTGGGTCAAGGGGGCAACCCAGGGCAGAGCTGGCCTTCTTGATAAGTTTATCCAGCAGACTACTCAGAAGATGGCTGATGCCACAACAGTCTCCTTAGCAGATAGAGTCTGCTCTGACCTTTCCTGTATAGTGCAGTGGTGTTATGAGTCCAGTCCAGTTTGTTGTTGACCCAGGTATTTATGTCTCCATCTCAATGTCCATTCCCTGGATGTTCACCAGTTCACCAGTCCATAAAGTCCTGTGCCAGTTCTCTGTATTCCCTGTCGTCCCCATGTGTCATGAGGCCGACAATTGCATCAGTCATCAGAGAACTTCTGCAGGTGACAGGTTGGTTTGTTGTGTGAAAAGGCTGCAGTGTAGATGGTGAAAAAGAACAGAGCCAGGGCCATTCCCTGCAGGACCCCGTACTGCAGACCACTGTGTCGGACACACAGTCCTGTGTCCTCACATACTGTGGACGGTTGGTGAGGTTGTCCACAATCCAGGATATGAGGTGCAGGTCCACCCCTGTGTTCTCCAGCTTGTCCCTCAGAAGTGCTGGCTGGATGGTGTTGAACGCACTGGAGAAATCAAAGAACATGATTCTCACAGTGCTCCCAGGTTTCTCCAGGTGAGAGAGGGCTCTGTGTTGGAGGAAGATGACAGCATCGAACTGAAGTGGGTCCATCGATGGACCATGTGGAGGACCAGGACCAGCCACTCCTGGGTCTTCATCAGGTGGGATGTTAATGCCACTGGCCTGTAGCTGTTGAGGTCCTTGGGGTGCGGAGTCTTGGGGACAGGTACCACGCAGCATGTCTTCCACAGCTGTGGCACCCTCCCCAGCTTCAGGCTCCAGTTGAAGATGTGCTCAACAACCCTGCACAGCTGGTCTGTGCAGGACTTCAGGAGCCTGGAGCTGATGCCATCTGGACCTGCTGCCTTCCTCGCCTTGGTCTTTCGGAGCTGATTTCTCACCTAGGTTGTTGTGAGGGTCAGGTTGGAGCAGGGGGGCTGTGTGCTGGGTGGTGTGGGTGGGAGGGTTGAGCTGATGGGCTGAGCAGTGGCGGGTGGCTGTGAGCAGAGAGTTGCGGGAGTGGAGGTGGGGGCGGAGCAGTCCACTTGAGGTGCTGATGAGGGGGGTTGCAGCAGGGAGGGCTGGGCCGGGGGAAGGGTAGAGATGGTTTTAAGGCCTCTCCAGACTTCGCTTATGTTGTTTTGCTGCAGCTGTTCCTCCATCTTCCTCCTATAGCTGTTCTTCCCCTCTCTGATCTTCCTCCTCAGCTCCCTCTGCACAGCCTTCAACTTCTCCTTATTTCCTGACTTAATGACCCTCTTTTTCTCCTTAAGGAGAGCCTTTATATCAGGATTGATCCAGGGTTTATTGTTGAAAAACACTGTACAGTCCTGGTGGCTATAGTGTTCTTCACACAAAAGTTTATGTAGTCTGTGATGCAGTCAGTGAGACTGTTGATGTCGTCCCCGTGAGAATCACAGAGTTCCTCCCACACCATCATGTTGAAACAGTCCTTCAGGGCCTCATCAGCCTCGTTGGACCATCTCTTCACTGTGCGGGACACAGCTGGCTGCCTGTGCACCAGAGGTTTGTACACAGGCTGGAGATGAACCAGGTTGTGGTCTGATCTTCCTACAAGTCCGGTATTTTACTGTCTCTAGTGCAGCATGTGACATACTGTGTGAAGGTGGGCAGAGTGGAGGATGGAGAGGCATGATTGAAGTCCCCAGAGAGAAGTAGGAGGGCCTTTGAATGTTGTGTCTGTAGCTGGCCTGTGACAGAGTGGAGGACATCACAGGCCACATCGGTGTTAGAAGAGGGGGGAATATATGCCGCTATTGTGAGTAAAAACACCTGTGCGACAGCTGACGAAAAATAAAGGATCAGATCGGGCTCAGTACAGCTCATTGTAACTGTCAGTTAAAAAATTGCCTTGATGAGCTCCAGTACCAATGATCGGAATGGGACATCCCTAAAAGCCATTATCAATATAATGCTTTGTAATGCTTTTATATTCTGATACTGGTCTTACTCTTAAATCTTAAACCACTGCTGTCAATTTCAGACACACTGCTTATAAAATTAGGCTTCATTATGATATGCTATGGTAAAAATGTCATAATGTTGATGTGTCTGTGAATATTTCTGGTATGATCACATGGGCACAAATATGTCTTGCTTGAGGTATAGCTCACTCAGATAAGGTCCGGACACCTGAAGGACACCTGAAGGACACCTGAAGGACACCTGAAGGACACCTGAAGGACACCTGAAGGACACCTGAAGGTCTGAGGTGGAAGGATCAAATCCAGCTTATTGCTCAGTCATGCTTTTGCAAATTTCCCCACTGTGGGACGAATAAAGGTTTATCTTATCTTATCTTATCTTATGTCATATGTACAAAATGTGTTTTTACAGAATAGTCAAACATTGACCAAAACATTACCCAAATCCTGATATAATATAATAATTTAACATGGCCTTAATTCCAGCAAAACCAAACTGCAATATAACTAAACATGTGCAGTTCCAATAAATAATAATTAAAAAAATATAACACAAATTCAGAAAAACAAGGCTGCATAGTAAGTTATTTAGAGTTAAAGCCCCTATGAAGGATTTAGTTTTTCATTTACTAATTTTATTTAAACACAAAACAAGATCACAATTTCATAAACTTACTCCTGTGTTAGACAATCAAACCAATAATACAAACAAACACACACACACTCATGACAAAATTAACTAAACCAAGGGCACCTTGGAATACTATTCCCCAGACCCTCTTCCATATACAATAATGGTCAATATTTTTCCACTAAAGGTTTTATCCTAGAGCAGACCCAGAGAGCATGAAGAAGGTGTATAGTAATCTCCATCTTATATAACATACCTTTAAATATATTTACCACTATTAGACATCATATGAGACTGTGTTACTGTATTTCCCCCCTTGCCATATTAATCATAACCTCTTCGCTTTACATTGAATCTTGTCACACAACATTTTGTTTGTAACATTTTGATGCAGATTGTGAAGAGTCAGGAAGAAATAATCCTCAAGAAAGGCCATCCTCATCCATGTTTTTACATCCTTAAAGTTTAGTTAAGTGTCTGGTTTCATCTGGCTCAACTGACAAATGTAATTGGGTATCATTTGCATAACAATGCAAGTTTATGGAGTGTTTCCTAACAATATTGCCTGAAGAATTGGTCCAAACACAGAACATTGTGGAACACCGTGTCTAACTTTGGCTTGCATTGAGGATATATTGTCTATATGTACAAACTGAGAGTGATCTGATAAACAGGACTCAAATGCAACATTAGATCTAACAAGACAAGTTCAGAGATGAATCCTCTCTCTGATGCAATTAAAACTTCACACTGTTGTGTCTATGCTATGATGAACTCTAAATCCTGGCTGAAAATCCCCAAATAAACAATTGTTATGTAGAAAGTAGAAATTTTGGGTGTGAAAGACTAACAATACTTCTGAATGAGTTCTAACTGAGTTTAGGTTTAGGGTTGATAAATTGGCTGGAGTGCAAAATGGCAGCAACTCTGCTGACATTTAAGAGTCCACATTTAATTATGTTAAATTGCTATTTTGTTGTACTATTGCAGTGGCTGTGTTTTTTATGTATATAAATGTATATATTTTATGTGTATTTTATCAGTTTTTATGTATATCTCCTCTTAGGTTAGGGGGCAGACAGTCTCTATGTGGTTTTGCATGAGTAACTTCTCAAATAGAAGCACAGGGAAGCATGTAGGACTGCAACACCGCCTCCTGGTCTCAACTCTGAGTTGTCACAATTTTGGTCCACTAATAACCTCAGATTTCTAGATATGAGAACTGCTCCATCCAAAGTGGGATGAATGCCGTCTCTCCTAATCAGACCAGGTCTTCCCCGGAAAGTTAAGTCAAATTATTTACAAAGCCCACAGCCTTTACTTGAGACTACCTTGACATCCAGTGGTTGAACGATGACATGCATCTATATGTGTCATCACTGGTAAGATTAGGCAGTGGCTCAGAGAAAACTACAGAGTCCGCCATTGTTTGCATATGTACACAGACTCAACATTATTTAAATCAATAATAACCTGTCACATCTCTGCAGTCACTGTCACTCCACCTCCAGTAGTTTTTCCATTCACTTCACGTCTGCCACACCCACCTGCCAGCCACTTCCACCTCGGGGACGTTGATATTCACATCTTCTCCTGTTCCCAGGAGGAACACATCCACCATGTCCAGTCTGTCTTGCAGCGCCTACTTCAGAACTCACTCTATGTCAAGGCAGAGAAATGCAAGTTTCATGTACCCTCAGTCTCTTTCTTGGGCTACATTGTGGCCCAAGGCAGCGTTCAAATGGACCCTGCCAAGGTCTCTGCTGTTATGTCCTGGCCGTGAAACTAGCTCTAGAGGAGTGGCAACATTAGCTTGAGGGGACTAAGCACCCCTTCTTGGTATGGACTGACCACAAGAACTTGGAATACCATCCGCTCCACCAAGAGGTTAATCTCTTGTCAGGCTCGGTGGTCCCTCTTCTTTGCCAGGTTCAATCTTGCCCTCTCTTACCGCCCGGGGTCTCAAAACATCAAGCCAGATGCCCTGTCTCATCAGTTCAAGGAGAGGAAGAAGTTAGACCCTGGTCCTGACCCCATCCTCCCTGCACCTTGTATAGTTGCTATGCTGACTTGGGCTATTAAGGAGAAGGTTAAGTCAGAGGGTCAACCAGGTCCCAATGCATGTCCTCCAAACTGGCTATTCATTCCACAGACTCTGAGATCCGAGGTTCTGCAGTGGGCCAACTCATCCAAACTCACCTGCCATCCAGGGATCCAGAGAACTCGAGACGTTCTCCAACAACAGTTCTGGTGGAGGTAGATACCTGAGAATTCATCAAGGCCTGCCCAACCTGTAACCAGCATATACCCTCTGATCAAGCTCCTGCAGGCCTTTTGAAACCACTTCCAGTCCCTCATTGCCCTTGGTCCCACATCTCTCTGGATTTTGTCACTGGCCTCCCTCCTTCTGATGGCAACACAACTATACTCAAGGTGGTACATAGATTTAGCAAACTAGCCCACTTTGTGCCCCTGCCTAAACTCCCTTTGGACACGTATTTTGCCTTCATGGTCTTCCGGTCGATGTGGTCACAGATCAGGGGCCTCAGTTTACAGCTGTTTTCTGGAAGGAATTCTGTAATCAGTTAGGGGCTTCTGTCAGTCTTTCTTCTGGTTTTCACCCCCAGTCCAATGGACAGTCAGGGTTATTTGATATCTTGGACTGTCTCCTTCTTCTTGGACTTTATTCGGCTTCTACCTGATCTCCTGCCTGCGGCACGCCGGGACTTTGAACTGCTCAGCATATGTGTGACTTTTGAGCACACATGCTGCCGGTACCAGCTTTCTCAGATCAAGACCGGACTCAACGGTATTGTGGACTTTATTGTGACTATAATTATAACCACTTGTATTTCCAGTAAAAGTGGAATAAAAGACAGACATAAGACTTCCCTGTGTGACCGTGTGCTGCACGTGAGTCTTCCCTTACACCTCGTTACATATCCTCTGACTGACATAATTGGGTGTCGTTACTACCAACGTGAATAACAATCTAACTGTATTCACACTTATCCTTAATCAGCAGTTTTGAATAGGATATAACGTCATTCACTGTGGCCCAGGAATGCATTTGATGGTGTCGCTAACTTCACATTTTTCAAAACAGAGCTGCCAATAATCATTGGTTTCTCAGCAGGTGTGTCGATGAGTGGGGAGAACTTATTGGAAATGTGAACTGGTTGTAGGTGAACTGTGGGCTTCTGCTTATGGCTATGCTTCCTTTGGACAGTCACCCAGCCTCCCTGGTTTCCCAACTGCTTGGGAACCAGTGGCTACCGGGGCTAGCTACAGCAGGTAATAATGAAGTTCCCATTGTGCGGATTCATTAAGCCTCATCTCCAACATAGAAAATAAGCTACATTTATTACATGTACCACTATCACTAAAGGAGACAGAGGAATAACTAAACATTTGACATATCCATCAAAAGAGCCGGAGAGGGAGGAGGCATCACAAACTGCTGAGCTAGTGTCAGTTTAAATGTACAGCTGGTAATAGTAATTATCCACTGTAATGAAAAATATACCAAATTAACTGGGATAAGTTAAAGCAGCAGCAATACACTAAATGAGGCAATACAGTTTATGCACTCCATGTATTCATTCAACACACACACACACACACACACACACATATATATACAGAGAGAGAGCGAGAGAGAGAGAGAGAGAGAGAGAGTTTATACGGTATATAGAGTCATCCAGATTATGTTTATGTTGCTAAATAAGTTAAGTTTAGGTTTAAAAAAATGTTTAAAATCTATTTGTTGTCACTTCTTGTGTAAGTCAGTTTTGACACCAACTTTTCATTCCAAATGAACCATTGCACCAAACATTGTATATTACATCACCTTTACTGCATGATTTCACTCAATTGCCTAGCGATTACAATTCGGAAGCTTCTTTTGAAGGTATGGTGGTGTTTATTTTTTTTCCTTCAAATGGCATGTCTTATCAAGGCTGGCTGTTTGACTGCACTGCTTTCCTGTGGAGCAGTCTTGACAATTTTGTGTATGTCTGTGTGAGAGAGCAATAAACAGACTGGGTCAAAGGAGCGACATACTTTCACGAAGAGCCCTCATTCATTTAGCCTATTCAGACAGTGAGAAAGCCAAAAATCAAGAGAAATAAAATGAATTGACCCCTGAGTTATAATATATTATAATTTATTAATCTGAAAATGCTACATGTTGTCATTTTAAAATTCTTGCCATTAGTTATATTATTTCCTGCTCTGGTCTGATGAGGATTTGAAAGTGTATGCTGCTCTTTGAAAATGCCTATCAAAATTGCAAGATTGTTAGTCTTAAATTGCAGAGTGTCTGTGCATGTTTGTGTACAAGAAAACAAGTGTGTGTGTGTGTGTGTGCGTGTGTGTGCACGTGTGCACATTGAGGAATGTACTGGAATGACAGGAGTGGGTATGGGGGGTATTTGATAAAGCCAGAGTTGCTGAGGAAGTGGCACTTCGCTGTGATGAAGGAGATGAAAGCCAGAGGCACTTTAATTATGCATCTGTCTCCAATGGCTAACACTCAGAGGAGACGTGTCCTGATTCATTTGGCAGATTATTCTTTACTTCTGCTTGGGGATTTCAAGGAGATGATTTATTGATCTTGCTCCAACTGTGTCTTGTTGTCATTGCTGAATACTGATTTGCCTCTGATTATGGATTGCTTCATAAGTGAGTGCAGCTGAAGAGAGAAGCGTGCACTGTTGTGTACACACAACACAGCCAAATACACCAATGTGCTGAAAATACACTGATCACAACCAAACCCAGGAACACACTGCAAATTCAGACAACACAGCACATTACAGAAAAGTTCTACAAATACCACAACACAACACATTATGGAAAAGCCCTGCAAATACCACAACACATTACAGAAAACTAATGTGTAGTGAGTCTCTCAGCCAGGCAATAATATAAAATAAAACAAAACAGTCAAAACTTGATTAATTGGACAGTGTTAGTCTGCTTGATAGCACATCAAACATCCCACTAACACAGAATTTCTAAAATTCAAATATTGTGGATTATCCCAAACAGCAAAAGAAAAAGCTCACTGGTTCCTTTTCTTTTACTATTGCTACTTTTAGTTCTACTGTTCCAAGCAGAAAACAATCCAGAGCAGAAAGTGTGTAAAAATGATCTATGGCGAGGCAGAAAAGATTAAGGAGAAGCAAAGTAAAAACCTTAAAAATGACCAAGATGTGGCTAGGTTCTTAGGTTTTCACAACATACGTCAACAAATGCACTATTCCCCCATATCATTTGTTAAAATCTACCGTGGCCAGTGGTTTTAGGAAATGATTGAGCCTTATTTTTTAAATGAAAATGAATTCTAAGTGAACTACATGTTTGCCAGCTGTTTATTTTATGTGATTTATTTTATTAAGGTTTTCATTTTCAGGAGAAAGCAATGGGCTTGGAGCTGCGAGGTCTGAGAGAAGTCAGAAAGTACTGAGAGACAAACTTACACAGAGTTAACCAACACAAATATAGAAAGACAGCCTATGTTAACCAAGTAGGTTTTTTTTTAATTCTCCACTCTATACCATAGTCTTCAATAAAACCTGCAGGCTGCAGATGAAAACTGATATTGGTTAATCAATATTATTAGCCAATATCAATGCTAAATATATGACTGTCATGCTGGATTATGTTGTTTAAATGAACTTTGGTAGTTCATTTATGAAAACAAGCTGGGCTGACTTAATGAAGCTTCCATTTTTGATATTGTTAAGTATTAAAGGAACACAAGATGCACAGGTTATGGGCACTAGGTTATGACACCAATTGTAAAGCTGTTAGGGGATGCCACACAAATAGCAAAAAAGTGAAAGAGAAAGCCAAACAAATCAGCTCACAAAGCTGCCAAAGTCTACTTTCTTCCCAACTGGGAGGGCAGGAGAAAATAAGCTTGTCAACCCATGGTTAGATGTGAGCACTGTGAGGGGAAGAGGAATTTTTTGTTTCACTCAGTATGATTTTACTTCAAGTGTACAACCTGTGCAAGTGACTCATGAGCCTATGACCAGTAAATTTATTTAAAAGTCAAGTCATAAATCATGCTCCTCTATAGCTGATTATACATTATAGGTTAGCTTTGTTATAGTGTTAGTTCAAGATTAAAGTTTTTTTTTTTTTTTTTGCCCCACAGCACAAAATGACCTGGCATAACCTGGCCGGGAATCGAACCCAGTTCTCGGCAGTGAGAGCACCAAATCCTAACCACTGAGACTTAAGCACAGCCCTGTCTGAGGATCCAAGGTTGTGTAATTCTGCAATATAACTGTGAGCTAAACCATGAAGTGCTTTAAAGTTGATGAGTAAAATCTTAAAATCAATTCTAAAACTTACTGGTAACCAGTGTAGAGAGGCTAAAACAGGGCTGATATGTTCTTGTTTCTAGCATTTGTTAAAAGCTGAGCAGCTGCATTTTGTACTAGCTGAAGGCTTAACCCTCAATATAATTGTCACAGCTAAACAGTGAATCCAGGATGCGGACACAAAAACACAAACTCAAAGTCAGGGAAGGGAATAACCAAAAGAAACAACCATAAGGGTTGCTGGTGGACAAAACTAAGGATTACTGACAAAGTAATGTTATGTAATGCAACAAAAAGAGAGCATCTAAAAAACAGAGCTTGGCTGCCAGGGTGCAGGGGCTGGTCTGGACAATCGGAGCACAGCAACATTCAACAGGCTGGAGGCTGAAGCTTGGAGCAGGACAGACAGAGCAGAGCAGGGGGATAAGCCAGGAGCTGGAGCTGACGGGGGGCGGTGGAGGAATCCAGGATCCAGTCTTTTACAGGTGGGTGGATGTGTGTGGAGACTAGGGGAGACTGTTCGGCTGAAGTGAGCTGTAAGTCCTTGTGCTGTTGCAGGAGGTAGACGAGGTGGGAGTCTGGTCAGAGTGCTGGAAGTAGAGCAAAAAAGCATTAGCGAAGAAATAGCTATAAGTTAGCAAATTGCGAATGTGGCCTGAAGCAACACTGACTGCTAAACAGAGTCTACATTCTGGTGATGAGTGGAAGTCTGAACTAGTCTTAAATAGCAATATTGTTTTTCAAATGAAAGGCCACTGTAGCATATCACCCCCAGGTTTCTAGCTGCAGGTTTCATGTTTGTAGACAGTGAGACAAGCCATTTTTGTAAAATAGGGATGGATCAAAAAGAATGATTTGGTTTTTTTTAGCTGGAGAAAGTTTCGGGACATGTAGCACTTTATTTCGGACAGACAAGATAACTGATGAAAATTGCCTTTTTCACTGGTTTTTAATGGGGCATAAATTTGCATGTCATTCCCATAAATACTATACAGACTTTTGTATTTATACATGATGTCTCCCAGCCCTAACAGGGATGGAACTTTGGGGAACACCACAGTTGAGGGGGCCACAGAGAAGGAGGCATCACCGGGCAGGAGGAGGCAGGGGGAGTCCCCTACAACTGGGCTCCATGGATAGAGTTCGATAATTGGTCCTGGTCATTTTCCAGAGGGAGGAAGCAATTAGATGTGATGACTGTAGACTGTCTTTATTGTCATTTCAACCACATACAGCTGGCATGCATTGAAAACGAAACAACGTTCCTCCAGGACTATGGTGCTACATTGAACACAAGAGACCAAATTTCCCCACTGAGGGACGAATAAAGGTTTATCTTATCATATAACAAGATACAACATACAGTAAATCTACACAAACTACATAAAGTGCACAAGCGTATATCAGCCCAGTCATTGGTTATTAAGGAGTCTGATGGCCTGATATCCTGCTCCATGCAAATACTGCTGTATGTTCTGGAGGAACCTACTACCCAGCAAGCAAGAAACCAACCTTGTAAGCAGTGTGCAAGGAAGTGTGGCAAGAGGCTAGGGGTCCATGATAGGCTGAAAACGAGTGCATTAATCTTGCTCTCCAATATCTGCTCCCTGGACAGGAAAGTGGACAACATCCAACTTAGACTATGCAATGTGATTTCAGAGAGCCACAAACACACGCTGTTTTTGGTAAACATTGTTGATTTGCAAATTATTGTTTTATGTATTGTTATAAGAGTAGTGCGGCTCCTTTAAGAGACAGGGCAGCGTGTGTATGTGTGTGCGTCAAGCTGCAATCTCCGGTGCTGAAAATGAAGCAAACACGGAAGTGCCAAAAGCTGCAGTTCCACTAGGTGCAGGCTCCAAAAGGGAGTCAATTACAGTTGGCCCCCATGTTAAAATGTCCAACTTAACAGCAGAAGAAAACATGTTTACAGCCTGGTACAAACAATGGTTTTGGTCACTTTAGCTGATTTTCCACTTCATGACAACTGTACGGGATGAATTTTTTTATAACACACTCATTTAAAATCTGAAATTGTGCATAATGAAGAGTGATGTCACCTTGATGCCAGCTGCCTGCTGGCTGTCGGCTCCAAACACGGAGCTCATTCAGTCATTGAACTTTGTGTGTGTTTGTGGTCTTTTTGCCTTTCGGATATTTTTTCATGTAAATACTGGATAAATAACAAGGCTTGCTGTGCTGATAATTGTACTAACAGACTTTCCAAAAAGTCGGCACTGCCGTTTTATCGTTTACTAGTAAGTAGCCAGCTAATGAATTAGCATCGGGCTCCAGGTGGCTGCCGCTGGCTGTGTGGTGTCTTTGTCCAGGACGACTGCGCTGTTTTCTCTGTGTGTTTGTTCTGGTGTTTGAGGAGCTGCTTGGTGGCTGGAGTTTGACTCTGCTGCCATGTTTACTGTGTTTCTCTCGGGTGTCCAGGACGAGTTTCTCCAGGGGGAGATGGTGGAGATTGAGCTAAGCTAACAATGCTAACAGGAGCGTCTGGTAGCCTCAGTTATTAAACCTGCTGAAGTCAAAATGTAATAAAAAGTGCTATATTACATGGTGTTAATACTTTTGAATAAAAGGTGTCTGTATGAGGTTGTAAAATAAAGGCCCTCCATCTTAACTAGCGCTATGTAGTCTTAAACTGAACTGTGTGCAAATACAATAAAGTTTTTCAAAATAACTTCAAAATATTAACATATCATTTCTGAATGTTTCCAGAAGTAACATAAAATATAACAGTCCATGAACTCAAACTTTTTTTTTTTTTTTTTTTTTTTTTAACCTGTTCTGTACAGCAACTTGGGCAAATAGTGTGATGTTCCAGATGCCCAGTCGTGCCACACAGATTTTCTCTGCTAGAGAGAGGTCTGAGATACTTCTCCCATAGTGTGATTTTTATTTTATTTTATTTTTTTTTGTTTGTGTGACGACCGGACCAGAACAGGAGGGAAAAGGATAGAGATAGAGAGAGGGGGATGTGGGGACAAGAGACAAGAGACAAGAGACAAGACACAAGAGAGAACATAACAACAACAACAATCACAACTACAACAACAACAACAATGACAACCAGAGTATGGCAAACTTCAACATTCCTAATACCTACCGAAGTAAAAGGTCGTGGAACAAACCGATATGAAATATAATATATAATATATAGTTAGTGTAACGAAAGTGTAGTAGAAAGAACTCAAACAAGCAAGCAAATATAAGAAAAGACAGAATTACCACATCACTAAAGCCAATGGTGCCAAGGCTGTGTATGTGTGTGTGTGCATGTATGTATGTGTGTGTGCGTGCGTGTGTGTGTGTATGTGTGTGCGTGTGTTTTGTGTTTGTCCCTAAAGCCGAGGGTTAGTGTGAGACTACCGCATGCACCCCCCCTCACCCGTGAACCCACCCCAGCCAGCAGGCATGAACCCCCAGCACCGGGGAGCCCACCAGCTCATGGAAGGGGATAGGCCCGGGCAGAGACCCCAAGCCCGCCCAAGCAACCCCCGCCGGGGAGCCCAGCGGGAAGCCACGAGGAAGAGGCCCCAACCGAGGACAGACCGAGAGAGAGACAAGGCAACGACCAACCCCGAGGCCAGGCCAGAGCCCCCCAGGAGCAAGCAAAGACAAGGCCCCACCCCCGCGGACCCCCCCCCCCGGCCCCCAGGCGAGAGACCCACCCGCGCACCAGAAGGCCCAGCCCCCCCACGACGCCCCCCCCCCACCCCACCCGCCCCCACCCCCAGGCGAGCAGAGCACGGCCCACCTCCCGCTGCCCCCCACCGCCCGCCATCCCGGGACCGCCCTGCACCCAAACGCAGTGAGGCGTCCCCGGTACCAGCCCAGACACGTCCCCGTCCCCCTGCCATCGGCGCCGACCCCCAATACCCTCCTAACTCCCCCCACCCGTCCTACTTTAAAAGAGAAGTAAAAGAAGTAAGTAAGACCACCCTGGAGACCACCCTGGAGACCCCCCCGCCTCACCCGGATCGCAAGGCCACAATCCGACCAGCACCCCCCCCACCCCCCCCCCCACCCCACCCCAGGGAAGGCAGGCCCCCACCCGGTGCCGCTGACAAAGCCCAAGGTGCGGCGGGCCAGCCCCCAAACCGCAGGCCCCGCCCCAGCCGCGTAGGGAGGTTGGGGGGGGCACTACCCACATCCCATCTGTAGGACTGTGTAGGTTGGAGTGTATGAGGTGGTGCGAGCAAGTGTAATGAGGTGGGAGTATGAGGGATGGGTGACTATTGGTGAAGTTAAAATTTGGGAGAAAATTGGGGCATGGATTCCACACTGCTTGCAGACAGTGGGTCTCAACATGCCCCCTTCCCCAAAGGCCCTATGTGACTAAGGTGCAGATAAAATTGGAGGGCAGCCAGGCAATAAAGCAGGTGTAAAGGATGGGGCCACCAGGAAGCAGCCCCATCCCCCACCCACTCGGCACCACAGCCACCCCCCAAGACCCTAATGGTGTATGTACTGAGACCCAGTGGGAGGGGTAGGGGATGTTGTCTCCCCCAAGGTAGCCAGGTCCCTGACTGGCTCCTGAGGTGGAACCCCCATTGCAGATTCCCAAATGGCGGAGGGACAGGATCATACGGCCCAGCGACCGCACCGACACACCCCAGGACCCCGCCAGAGCACCAGGGCAGAGACCGACCCCCCCAGGGGAGGTGGGGGGGGGGGCAAGGACGCGGCAAGCCAGCCAGACCACAGCCCCACGACCCAGAGCAAGAGCAGGGGGGATCATCCAATCCCCCCCCCGAACTGAAGAAAGAAAGAAGGAAAGAAGGGAAATAAATAAATAAATAAAAATAGTAAACATTATTAAAAAAAAAAAAAAAAAAAAAAAAAAAAAAAGGAAGAATAAATAAAAACATAAATACCCCACCAGCTCCCCGCCCTCCCCAGAGACATTCGGCTCCGTGGAGGCAGCACTGGGGATGCTGTCCAGGCCGCACGTAGGTGACGTCCCCCAGCGACCAGGCACCGGACCACCCCAAGTAGCAGCAGCAACAGGGAACCCAGGGGCAGCCGGCCCCACCCCACCAAGGGAGGGGGGGGGGGAGAGGAGGGGGGCGCCAGGGGGGCGCCGCACCCCCCAGCACACGGACAAGCCCCACACCCGGGGCCAGCCGGGGCCAAGGGCCCCCAGGGCATGCAGCCCCGGACCAGCCCACCCCCGAGGGAAGCCCGGCCCAGCCCAGGGCCACCCATCACCCCCCCCACCCCCCGGCCATCCCGACACCAGGACCCCACCCAGCGTCACTCCCCACTACCCCCCCCAACCGGGGCCGCGGACAGCCCCAAGAACATCCGCCCCCGGCCTCCCCGCCCACAAGCATGCCGGACCCCGCGGCACCGGCGAGCCCCCCCCCACAGCAGAGGCGCGATACAGGGAGGCGGGACTGCGGTCCCCCACCAATATTAGGTCAAGGAGTTAATTAGTGGTGCCCAACTGAGAAGGAAATCAGCCAATCGATTTTTTGACAAAGCAGACATTCTCTCCATGGCAATGTGATCTAACAGGAGATTTTTGTATTGGGAAATACTCAAGTTCTTTTTTGATTTCCAATTCATGAAGATAGTTTTCTTGGCGATGCTTAATGCAGTGAGGAGCAGGCCAGTTTTTTTGGTTCTATGTTAGTGTCAGAAAGGTCACCCAGTATGCATAATGAGGGGGATGCCGGGACTGAGCAGTCTAGAAGTCTTGCCAGGTCTTCGCATACCTTCCACCAGAAGTTGTTAACAGGTGCACAAGCCCATACAGCATGCATATAGTTATCTATGCTATTATCAGAACAGTGTACACAAATATTTGAGTCAGATAAACCCATCTGGAACATCCTTTGTCCCGTATAGTGTGTTCTGTGAAGAGTTTTAAATTGTATAAGTTGTAGATTAGGGTGACTGGAAATTTTAAAAGTATTCAGGCAAATTTGCCTCCAAGCATCTTGGTTGCGGTTGAAGGATAAATCCATCTCCCATTTAGATGTGGGAATGGAGATTGTGTTGTCATGTCTAGCAATTAACACATATGATTTAGATAGTGCTTTGGGGGCAGAGATTTTTAGAAATTTTTCTATAGTGGGATGAAGTTTTAACTCTACTCGGCTGTATTTTGTCCGGATTATGGATTTGAGTTGTATATATTCAAGAAACTTGTTACTGTTGATTCCGTACTGTCTTACCACATCCTCAAATGGAATGAAGTTGTTTCCTTTCATGACATTTTCCAAGCATCTAACTCCTTTGTCATACCATGTAGAAAAGTCCAGTACTCTTTTATTAATTAAGAGGTCAGGATTGTTCCAGATGGATTGTTCCAATCTGCAAGGAGTAATCGAAGACCTGGTTATTTTTAGAAATTCCCACCAAGCTGTCAGAGAGCTGCTAATACTGATGCTTTTAAAGCAGATGTGTTTTCTGAGAGTCATGCCGATGAAAGGAAGGTTAGAGATAGGTATTTCTTGACTGAAGGTTTGCTCAATAACTAACCATGAATGATCCAGAGGGCTCGGATTAATCCACTTTAGAATGTACAGCAGCCTATTTGCGAGAAAATAATGGTAGAAATTTGGCAGTTCTAGACCACCACATTCTTTTGCTTTTTGTAAAGTTTTTAAACTTATACGTGGTGGTTTGTTTTTCCACAGAAACTTATTGATGAAGGAGTCTAATGACTTGAACCAGATACGAGAAGGTTTAATGGGAATCATTGAAAAAAGATAGTTAATTTTTGGCAAGATTATCATCTTTACTGTTGCGATTCTCCCCATAAGTGATATAGGTAACGCCTTCCAGCGGGTAAGGTCATCCTCGATTGACTTAAGCAGTGGTGTATAATTCAGATGGGTCAGATCTGACAGCTTGGCGGAAATATTAATGCCCAGATATTTAATGTTCCCTGAGTGTAGAGGGATGGAAGAGGTGCTCTGGAACTCAAAATTGATGGGTAGAACAATGGATTTGGACCAATTAATGGAGTAGTCTGAGATTGAGCTGAATTTATCTATTATTGCGATTGTTTCAGAAAGAGAGGTTGATGAGTTCTTAAGGAAAAGTAATACATCATCAGCATAAAGACTTATCTTATGATGGGAGGCTGCTATGTTAATACCTTTGATGTTTAAATGTTGTCGAATTGCTGCTGCTAGCGGTTCAATAAATATGGAGAATAGTGAGGGAGAGAGTGGACAACCCTGCCTAGTGCCCCTCTGGAGAGAAAAACTTGGAGAGATTTGATCATTGGTTCTAACTGAAGCTCTTGGTGAGCTGTACAAAATCTTGATCCATGTTATAAATGAATTTCCAAATCCAAATTTATGTAGCGTAGCAAAGAGAAATTTCCAGTTTACTCTATCAAATGCTTTTTCAGCATCTAGTGAGACGATTATGGTTTCCAAATTGTGAATGGTGGAGTAGTCAATTATATTAAGTAGTCTACGTACGTTATTAGCAGAATGTCTACCCTTAATAAATCCTGTTTGATCAGGATGTATTATATGTGGAGTGATTTTTTCCAGTCGAGTTGCTAAGACTTTGCAGATTATTTTAAGATCTGCATTTATGAGTGAACTCAAACTTAATTATTTATATTTATATTATTGCTAAAACTGAAATTTTAAGTTTATTATTGTCCAGAAACTGACTGATTGTGATCAGCTGGAGGCTGAAATGTTGACATATAACATTAGACTGGCTTATTAAAGTACCATAACCAGTGCCAAAGTGGGCCTGTACCACCGGGTTAGCCAGCTAGCTCGGTGGCCATGTTTCATTAAACAGGCTTCACTTAGCTCCACCCTCGCTCCACCCTCCATCCTCCGGCTACTGAAGCAGAGGAACACCACCTTCAGGTCTGGCAACAGGACTTTATACAGCATGGCCCGAGACAACCTGAAGAGAGGTATCAGGGTGGCCAAGTCAAACTACAGAAAGAAAACTGAGGACCACTTGGACAGCAATAACAGCAGGCAGGTATGGCAAGGGATCCAGCACCTAACCAACTACAGGACCAACCTCGGAGCTGCAGAAGGTGACGCCGCACCAGCAGAGGAGCTGAACCACCTCTTTACCTGCTTTAAGGTGGAGTCACCAGAGGCACCTACAACACTTAACACTGCCCACAGCAAGCCCACACTCACTGTGGAGGAGCATGAGGTGAGGCGTACTTTGCGGGCCGTCAACCCAAGGAAGGCTGCCGGACCCGATGGCAGCAGTCTTCACCAGGATTTTCAACCAGTCCCTGTCCCAGTCCGCTGTCCCACCCTGTCTGAAGTCCTCTACCATAATCCCTTTAGCCAAGAAACCTCTTATCTCCTGCCTCAATGACTATTGGCCAGTCGCACTCACCCCAGTGGTGCTGAAATGCTTTGAAAAGTGGTCCGAAGTCACATAATATCATTCCTGCCCCACAGCTTTGACCCACACCAGTTTGCGTACAGAGAAAATAGAGCCACGGAGGATGGCATAGCCACAGCCCTCCATACTGCTCTGTCCCATCTGGAGCAGCAGGGGAGCTATGTACGGCTGCTCATTGTGTACTACAGCTCTGCTTTCAACACCACCCTCCCCCACAGACTGGTGGACAAACTGGGGGACCTCGGACTACCATATTTCACCTGCATGTGGATTAGTAGCTTTCTGTCTAGTCACACCCAGAGGGTCAGGATTGGTCATCACACATCCACAGCTCTCAGCCTCAGTACTGGCTCCCCTCAGGGCTGTGTGCTGAGCCCCCTGCTCTACACCCTCTACACTCACGACTGCACCCCTGCCCACAGCAGCAACACCATCATCAAGTTTGCAGATGACACCATAGTGGTTGGGCTCATCTCTGGAGGGGATGAGTCGGCCTACAGGGACGAGGTGGAGCAGCTGACGGTGTGGTGTAGGGAGAATAATCTGCTCCCCAACACCTCAAAGACCAAAGAACTGATCATTGACTACAGAAAGATAAAAAAACATAAATAACACCACTATTCATAAGCTAGGGCTGTGTGGAGAGGGTGGCCGACTTCTGCTTCCTGGGAGTCCACATTGAGGAGGACTTGACCTGGAGTGTAAACACTTCTGAGCTACTGAAAAAGGCCCAGCAGAGACTGCACTTTCTGAGAGTGCTCAGGAAGAACAACATCACCCAGAGACTGCTTGTGTCCTTTTATAGGGGTTCCATAGAGAGCCTGTTGACATATTGTATATGCGTATGGTACACCAGCTGCACAGTGGCTCAGAGGAAAGCACTCCAGAGGGTCATCAATATGGCCCGGAAGATCATCGGCTGCCCTCTCCTCAGCCTGGAAGAACTACACAGTTCCCGCTGTCTCAAAAAAGCTCTGAACATAATCAAGGACACCTCACACCCTGGACACTATCTGTTTGAACTGCTGCCGTCAAGGAGACGGTACAGATCAATTAAAGCAAGGACAAACAGATTCAAAAACAGCTTCTACCCCACAGCACTAATAGAACTTAATAACCAAAAAAGTGTACATGCTGCGAGATGACTGTGAAGGGACTGTGCAATTGTGTACCATATTGAATGGATGTCTGTGTCTGGCTGTGTTAAGATTATTTATCTTACTACCTATTTATATGTTTTTTTAGGTTTTTATAGTTTTTATGTATGGTTTTAGCGTGATGCACCGACTGGTAGGCACTTTTAATCTCATTGTATCATTTCAATGACAATGAATAATAAATCCTGTCAATCTTTTATCAGTTTGTTGACTGCCCCGCCAGAGACAATAAGACACTGGACCTCCTGTATGCAAACACCAAGGATGCATACAGGGTGACTGCTCTTCCCCCTCTGGGCAGATCTGACCACAACCCGGTCCTGCTGACTCCGCAGTATGTGCCTCTTGTCCAAAGGCAGCTTGTTTCCACAAGGACTGTGAGGAGGTGGACTCAGGAGGCTAAGGACGCTCTGCAGGACTGCTTTGAGTCTACAGACTGGACTGTGCTCTGTGAGCCCCATGGGGACGACATCAACAGCACAACAGACTGCATCACAGAGTATATTAAATTCTGTGAGCACACCACCCTGCCAGCCCAGACTGTATGCTGCTTCCCAAACAACAAGCCATGGATTACCAGAGACCTGAAAGACCTCCTGAACAAGAAGAAGAGGGCCTTCAGGTCTGGAGACAGGGAGGAACTGAGAAGGGTGCAACGTGAACTGAGGGTGAAGTTGAGGGAGTGAAAGGACTCCTACAGGAGGAAGCTGGAGGCCAAACTCCAGCAGAACAACACCAGGGACATGTGGACTGGAATGAAGGAGATCACTGGGTTTAAGGTGAGAGACAGGCAGTGAGATGGTGGCATGGAGAGGGCAAATGAGCTGAACTGTTTCTTCAGTAGATTTAGCTCTCAACCCTCAGCTGTCTCCTCCACCCCACACCCATTTTTTCCACACTCCACTCACCCTGCCCTCCTCTACCTCCACTGGTGAGCACCGGCCAAGACCAAGGAGATGGTGACCAACGTAGGGAGGAAGAGGATGCAGACACAGCCCCTGTGTATCCTGGGAGAGGAGGTGGACATGGTGGATGACTACAAGTACCTTGTACCTTGCACCTTGCGTCCACATCGACAACAAGCTGGACTGGAAGACCAACACCAAAGCTGTATACAAGAAGGGGATGAGCAGACTCTTCTTGAGGAAGCTGAGATCCTTTAATGTGTGCAGCATAATATTGGAAATATTCTACCAGTCAGTCGTGGCTGGTGCCTTGTACTTTGCTGTAGTCTGCTGGCGAAGCAGCATTGGAGTGGGAAACACGAATAGACTGATTAAAAAGGCTGGTTCAGTTATCAGCTGCAAACCACTTTTGGCACTTTCGAGGCTGTGTTGGAGAGGGGGACACTGGACAAACTGTTGTCCATTCTGGATAACCCTGACCACCCTCTCCACCAGCTGCTGGACAGACAGCAGAACAGTCTCCAACAGACTGATTCAGCTCTGCTGTCACAAGGACAGATACAGGAAATCTTTCCTGCCACAAGCAATAAGACTGTTTAACTCTGCAGCTCAGTCTGGCAGAGAAAACACTGGACTCACAATGCTGTAGTTTACTGATAGTTTCTGATCTGTTTGCACTAGATCTGGTCACTTTGCACATTTTGCTTATTTTGCACATCACATCTACCTTTACATTTCTGGGAATCCATGATGCCAGGTACACAATCAAGATTGCCAGTTCCTGCTGCAGAAAAACAGCCCCACATTATCAATGACCCACCTCTTGACCGCTTGACCGTGGGGATGATATTCTTCTGTCAACTAGAATATTGGTTTATTCAGTGCACGTCTTATAGTTGCCACTGACGCGCTTGTGCCAGCCTTCATCACATCATCCTGTAGGTGCCTTGCAGGCACACAGGGTTTTTTCTTAGTTGTCCTGACTAAGTTGCTAAAGGCCCTTGATGAAATTTTGGGCTTTCTTCCATGGCCAGGCAGGTTTGCAGAAGTTTTATAAGTTTTAAACTTCTTTATAATGCTCCCAATGGTAACTCTTAAAGTTTTTGGAAATCTTCTTATATCCAAGGCCCTTCAGGTGTGATGACATAATCTCCTCTCTTGGCTTTTGTGGAAGCTCCTTTGTCTTTTCCATGATTGCAACTCACCTTTAATATCTTCATGGGTGGGTTTATATATGCATCACAGCAGAAGCAAATTAAAGATCATTATGGAGTTTCCAAAGACTTAATGTTTCAACTCCACTTTTAGGCCATAAAAACAGTCAGAAAGCTTTAAAAAAAAAAAAAAAAAAAAAATATATATATATATATATATATATATATATATATATATATATGAATCCTGAACAACAGTATCCACACTTTAGGGAAACCTCACCCAGCCTGCATAGCTGTCGTATCAACATGCTGTTCTGGTAGTAAATCGTCTTTGCATTGACTGTTCTCAGGATTGCAGCCTTACTGAATTCATGTTGTACTATCATTTCAGAAATGGGATGGGATTTCTGAAATCACACTGCTCACTTCAGATTTTTAGAATCTTATGATATACATAGCCTGTGAGAGAGGATATGCATTATGTATAAAAACAACTGGTAGACCTAAAATCTGATTCTAGGGCAGAAATATCTTTTTTATATATTTATTTCTCGCATCAATATATATTCTACATCTTATGTTTGTACAGAAGCTCTTCTTACACAGTATTCTAACATTCGACAGAGAAACCCCTTTTTTGAGAACCTGTGCTGTCTGCTTTCTGGTTCACTGAACATACCCAGGTGTGTGTGAAAAACTACTAGTTTGTGAAATATGCATTACCTAATTAGCATACCCTCCATGCACAATGTAACCCCTTAGTTTGACTGATTGTAAATCATTGGTTATTGACAGTAGCTCCAAACATGGATTATAAATCATCATGAATTTAGAATGCTCATGGTAGAGTAATAACATCAAGATTGCAGCTTGGTGAATGCTGAAAACATGGGTATAAATTGGGATTGAAGCATAAACTCTCAAGCATCAGTCAGTACATAGCAGAGCCACTAAGCTTATAGAACCTGGAGTCTGGTTCAGCTCTGCTCCTCTTCTCTCCCACCCCTAAAATGCACTTCAAATCAATTGAGTCTTTAACAACTCTAATACATGACCAACAATAAATAAAAAGAGCTATGGACTTGTGCATTAACAGCAGAATAAAACACCAATAAAATAATAAATATAAATAAAACAAGGCAGACAACACAGAGATTTATAAACAATATAAATTCCACAGTGGCAATCACCACTACACAGAGAGCTGCAAAGTTTTTACACACATGCACACACATGCTACATTGCTAGGCAATGCAGCGCTTGCATTTGCTTTACTCACCTGTCCACAAAGCCCCAAATATTGTGCTCTTGGTTTAACTTCTTCAACTGACCATTCTCAGTGCATAGTAGAACCAGTCCTTTCAGGCTCTCTGTCTCTCCTCACAGTTTTCAAACATTTTGAGCTAACAGAGGCAACTGTGACAGAAATTGTCAGAAATATCAAAGGCCTCACACACCTCACTGATGGTAGAAGTCCACATGCAGTGTAGCAAACGTAAAAGTCTGGACTTTTTTATATGACTTATAATTTTACTCTGTAATGGATACAACTTGAAATGTAGTGAAATACTGCATTACTTTTTATGAAAAGTACTTAAGTTGAAGCAAAAATAAGATAAGATATTCCTTTATTAGCCCCACAACAGAAAAAGTTCCAGTGTACAGAAGCAAAGAGGATAGCAGAATAGAAAGGAGCATCAGTAAAGTAACAATAAATAAATGGTAAATAAGCAATGTATACAAGAGAAATATCAAAGTATTAACAATTTATCTAGAGAAAATATTAAAGAATTAACAATTTAAACAAGGCTAAAAAGTATTATCAAATTAACAAGAGAAATATAAAAAAAAATATGGAAACAATACATACACTATAGACAGAACGGCTGAATTAAAGATGAGATGAAATGAAGTATTGCACAGTGTAATGACATAACCTGAGAAGGTAAATGGTATTGCAAAGCCAGTTTTTTGTCAGTTTTGGTGTGTGGTCTTTACTGGGAGCAGTGCTGGTTTTATATTCTGACGGTTGCAGGAAGGAAGGACCTATGATATTACTGATTACTGACTGAAAAATACGGAAGAAGTACAAGTACATGAAAAACTCCTGACTTTTTTTTACAGTAATGAGAGTAATTGTAATTCATTACTTCCACCCAGTAGGTGTCCTCTTGTCTCCACAGTGGCATTTCTTCACTGCTGTCATAACCAAGCATTTTTATTTCCTTGTATTTGTTACATCTTCCATAAACTACAGAAAGTCTGACCCAAACAGCTGGTCTAGAAGTTCTGCAGCTGTTCTTTTCCAAAGGAAAGAGATGTCTGACGGCATGTTAAAGCTCTGAAAAGATCCTTAGTGTAGTATTAAGTGGGTCTTCATTTAGGGTCTAAAAATATTAATAATAAAATAAAGGGGCCTGTAGCCTTCTCCAGATGTGTCTTTTTTTTCCTCATCTTAGATTTATATTTTATTTCAGCTTTGCATTGTGAGATTTTATTCAAAAAAAAAAAGAAGAAGCAGAATTGAAACATTGCCTTTTGTTTGCGCCCTACTCATACAGGTGTGTCAGTTTTGAGAGCCAGACTAGACATGGGTCTTTATAGGTCTAGTTATAAATAGTTGAATGCTATCTCTCCACAGTATTGTTATATAACTATTACCAAGACATTTACAGCCTTGCTTATGCACAAAACCATGTACATAAAACCAAATAATCCTAATATTTATTATTTGGAATCTGTGATGTGGTGCAAAAACTGAAAATCTAGGCATTCACCCATTCACACACATTCATACACAGTGGCTAATTAGACTCTGGCTCTAACTAACTAAACGCTGATGGAACAGCCATCAGGAGCAATTTGGGTTCAGTGTCTTGCCCAAAGACACTTCAACACATAGACTGCAGGGGCCAGGGATCAAACCACTAACCTTCCGATTGGTGGCCTCTCTACCGCTTGAGCTACAGCCACCCCTACAATGGTCAGATACAGTCAGGACTGCAGAGAAAATCATTGGTGCCGACCTCCCTTTAGGACTTACACATCTAGAGTCAGGATTGAGGCACCCATTGCATCCTGGCCACAGCATGTTCCACCTTCTCCCCTTGGGTTGGGACTACAGAACACTGTATGCCAAAACAAACTGACACAAAAACAGTTTCGTGCCACATGACATCACTTTGATCAACAGTAAAATTAGTCATACAGTGTTAATAACCCTCTGACACCAAAACATTCACTTACTTCCATTACAGATTACATTTTCCAGATTATATTTTTACAATTTAAATGCACCGTTTTCTTTTTAATGTACATAATCATCATGCACTGTCTCTGTCAATGCATAGTCATGTATGCATGCGTATACTGTACTGCATCCACTCCATTAGGATCCATTCAATGTTTATTTCCTTTGCATTATTTTTATTGTTTATGATTTGCACTTGATTTTTATTTTTATTGAGTTTTTATTTATGTTGTTGTCATTGGTGTCTTTAAAAAATATATATTTATGTACAGTATATACACCTATTATTTCACGTACTGCCTTTTATTTGCTCAGGTTTGTTGCCCTTGTTCTCAGCCGTTATGTCTATTCCTGTGTAAGTACATGGAAAACCACAGACAGACTCCTTTTATGTGTACACATACTAAGTCAATAAAGCTGATTATGATTATAAGGATTATAAATAAGGATAAGGATAATAAGGATTATAAAATTAAGACATGAGTCATATTAGGATTTTTTTGTTATAAATGGAGAATCTGCACTGACTTTCAGACATTGATGTTTACTGGGCATTGTAGCACTTGTGTGTCTTCCAAAGTCCCTTATGGTGGGGGAACCTTTTATGCATGAAACATATATTTGCATTTTAAGTGC
This sequence comes from Holacanthus passer, assembly GCA_025331565.1. Taxonomy (NCBI): domain Eukaryota; kingdom Metazoa; phylum Chordata; class Actinopteri; family Pomacanthidae; genus Holacanthus; species Holacanthus passer. Next base: position 16,676,993 of record JAFREQ010000005.1, read on the forward strand.
TCAATGATTGCATGAAAATTCAGGGCAAAAAGTGAAACTGTGAAAATTCAACCATTCTTACAGGAATATACCAATGTCTCTGGCAGTAGGAAGTCTGTGCTGAATAACAGTCACTTTAGGCTTCTGCATGCATTCTTCACCATGAGCTGTAAGCCCCTGAGCACATTTTATGCTCCTCGTCTTATGCTGAATCTGGCATCAACAGGAAGTTCTGCTGGAGAACAGTCTGGAGGAGTTGCCTAACATGTACTCTGCTACAAGCTCCTACCCCACACCGTTGCTACAGGATTATGCACCTTCTTACACTTGCATTTTTCCACTTTTCCACATGTACTTTTCATTTCATACAACCCTGACTCATAAATCACATAGTAAATTGTTCTACAGTAGAGAGACAACTTCATAAAACTAATTGTAAGCCCATAACTGAGGCTTAATGCATTTAGTGTCAGCTGCTCCTGGCACTGAAATACATACATTATTTTGTATCTGAATGTTGATGTCAGATAATTAAAAGAAATTACTATTCATATTTCACTAAGATTATATTCTTTCAACACTCACCACATCAAATGTTTAGAATCACAACTAAACACATTTTCTCCAAGGTATGCAGATGCATTCCTCTTGAAAACAGATGATATCTTTCAAGAAGAAATGAAGCAAATTTGCAACCAATTGTTTGAATGATTGAATCTTTGCTCATGTACTTCCCTTATGTCAATGTGAAGGATTTTCTTACTTTTGTTTAGCTTTTCTAAATCTTCAGACATTTGTAATGCAAACACGTGTAGGTAAAACACACTGAGGCATAAGTGGGTTTGCCATTTTGATTGTTTTCCTTTGGTTTAGGTTTGGTTAGGGAGAAGCACAGAATTTTAAAAGAAACATTCAGAGGCTCTTCAGCTAGCAAAAAAAACAAACCTTTATCGACACAAACAAACTCCATGTTACTGACAGCAAATGCAGGCATATGCAATCCTTCATTTGTTATTTTGTATTCTTTAATATAATAGTTATTCTCATTGTGTATGAGACAAATGTGTCAGAGAGAGAGTTTTGCGTTCTACCGAGGATTTGAAATTGAATGCTTATGATAGGAGGTAATGAGGTTAGCATGAATTCTGACAGCCATTTGTTGGAGGCAGTCAGATAATGAAGAGAAACATTTGCTTTGGTCTTATGTTTGACTCAAGGGTAGCTAAAATGGACTTGATCTCTAATGGCCTTGGAGGATTTTATTTGTGGTTCTTTCAATAGTAGCAGAGAGGACTTTAGATGAATGGGAGACAAAGAGAATGAAGAACTAATTTGGACATTAAGCAAACTCATGTACTGGTTTGTGTTTTTTCTCTGAGTTGCTTAAAGCCTGGTCCAATGTTTATTGCAATTGCTCAATACAACATAATTGTGGATGCATGGATATAGTATAATAATAATAATGCATTGCAAATTGCTTCACTTACATGAAAAAATATGTAACAAGATATTCCAAGATCTAATTAGATCCTCTAGACCAGGTTTAGCCAGAGTCAGAGGAGGGTGTGCCATGACTTTGCCATCCTGTCCAGGTCATGGTCAGAGTGAATGCATCATGAATTACATATTGCATCATTAATTACATGCATCATGGCAACTGTCAAGAAAAGAAGTAGAAGTACAAGAAAGCAATGTTGTGCTTTCTAAGAGAAATGGACAAATGATTGATAAGATAACTATATCTTATCTTATCTTATCTCATTATTTTTTGTTGAAGTAAACGGCAAGCCAGGGTGCCTAGTTTGTGGGCATGCAGTCGTAGGGAAGAAAAAGGCCAATTGTGAACCATGCTAAACAGCTCAAAGCAAACTGGATGGGTTGAGGACAAATGCCTTGGATAAAGGCAGCAGAAGGCAGCAGACTGAAGAGGGTGTGTGAGGGGTGGGTGGGGTCACTCACAATGCTGGTGGCTCCTCAGCTTCCAGGGAAAGTAGTGGTGCTGCTGGGCTTTCCTGGCCAGTGACGCTGTGTTGTTGTTCCAGGAGAGGTCCTCAGAGATGTGCACCCCAAGGAATTTGGTGCTGCATGCTTGTTCCACTTCTGTGCCGTTGATGGTCAGAGGGAGGTGTCGGATGTGGACCATCCTGAAGTCAATAACAACTTTGTTGTGATTCCTTTGCTTTCAGCACATTTAGTGAAAGGTTGTTGTCTTTGTACCACTTGGCCAGTTGGTTCACTTCACCCCTTTAGCTGGATGTTGTTGTTGTTGCTAATGAGACCCACCACAGTTGTATCATCTGCAAATTTGATGATGTGGTTGGTGCTGTGAGTTGGTCTGCAGTCATGGGTCAGCAATGTGAAGAGCAGTGGGCTGAGCACACACCCCTGGAGGGCGCCCGTGCTCAGTGTGATGGTGTTCGATGTTTTGTTACCAACCCTGACTGACTGCGGCCTCGCAGTGAGGAAGTCCAGCATCCAGTTGCAGAGTGAATTGCTCAGCCCCAGCAGGTCCAGTTTTCCAATCAGCTGCTGAGGGACGAATGAATGCTGAACTGAAGTCTATGAACGGCATTCTCACATAGGAGTCTTTGGTATCCATGTTATATAGTATTATATAGTATATAGTATTATTTAGGTGATGTAAAATAGCCTACATTGTGACATGTTTACATTTATTAACTTACAAATGTGTGTTAAAAGAAGTCAACATTAATTTTTGGTGAAAGTGAAATTTGGAAGTTAATGGGATGGATTGGCATCACCTACACGCACAATTTCAATTTGGAGTATGTACACCATGCACTAAAGTTGGGTTATTCGTACGCAGTTTGAAGACACTGGGTAGCATCATGATCATAAACATCTGATGTCAGCCATCTCGCCAAAGAAAAGCAGTACCATCTCATTTGAGGTTAGTGTGATATGTGTTTTCATCAATTTAGTATGACCCTTGAAGGATGTTTAAATGGCCCTTGCTCTATACTGTAAGGATAATTTGGGCTGTAGGTTCTATCATGACTTGAGCATTAAAGTGCATTGAATTTGACTACAAAAGTCCCCAAAAAATCCAGTCCGTGTGATGTGATGGAAACAATCAGATCCAGGACACAGCTGCAGTGTGAATGTATCACAAAAAGGGCCACCACAAAAAGAGCCACCACTTGTAGTGTGCCTCGTCTGAGGTAGGCTGCAAAAACAGCTTGGTGTTTGTGGAGAAGTGGTGGAAATCACATTCTTGCTGAGAACACATATCCTTCAGACATTTTTGGCAGCAGAGCTTGCACAGCTTGCAAGACACAAATGTGGCACAAAGAAAAAAAAGAAAATCTCCTATTAGGGTGACTTAGGACCTGTGAAATGAGGTGAAAACCACAAAAACTGAAGGGGATGAGTGACAGTACTCCCTGACCCACTAAGCACTCATTTACAATTCAGACACGGTTGCAAAGACACTTTATATATGACAGCTGTGTAAACACACACCACTTTGTAGTGTTGTCTCATGACCAAGTCGTCAGTCTGTTTGTCTGTCACTAACAATGAATCAACACTATTTATAAGAGTCACAGAGTGGGTGTATCAATAATGTCAATCTAAGATGTAAATGAACTTTATGAAAAGCAGCATCTGCATGGAGTCACTTCTAGGATAGATTAACAAAAATGTAATTCATTAAGGTATGCAAAAAATAATAAAACTGTCACTGTTTTTGTGGCACCTCCTTTATTCAAAAACATTTAACCTCTGTATTTATTTTGGCTTGATCAGTTAGTCCCTTGGACCATTCCATAACGCCTGGAAGAACCACCTCACAAAAAGCAAGACTGGCCTTTATTAGGCGTTCTCTTTCTCAGCAGGTCATCAGTTAACCTTCACAAAGGCAGGGACAGTATTAAAAACCATAGCGTTGTCATAACAACATCAATATTTCATAATATAAAACACATACTGGAAAGATAACTCTCTTAAAAGGCATTTGAGAAATAAAAGAAACTGAGATTTCTTTCACATATCTTTGTTTATTTAATTCAGCAATTTTTTGTTAATAGCCCAGCATACAAAAACCCAACTTGTAACATTCAAGTTGAGTACTTGAGTGCATCACATATAATGAGGTTGTGAATCATAAATTCTGTAAGGTTGTTATTGTTGTATTAATGTTATTGTAGAAGCATGGGAACCATCCCTTGTGGTGCAAGCACTGTACTAACAACATCAACCAAAAGGGTAGCAATGTTTCATGTACTTTCAAAACAGTGAGCTTTGTGGGGAAAAATGAAGTGGGAGCGTACTTGTAAAATTTCAACAGTTAATTGCCATTGTTCAGCACTCCATGGTAAAACATCTGCGTGGATAATTGCCTGGCTGATTTATTTTCTCTCTTGGCAGTGCCCTTCTTCATTTAATGCATGAACCTATGCAGTAACAGCACAACTTAATTGTGAGAGGAAGAGGCATTATATGCAGCACACATTCACAAAATAAGAATCACTCAAGGGAAGTGAATTGAGTTAGCTTCTCCATTATAACACAATTTCATTGTTGTTCTTGTTTTTGTGAGAGAGTGGGAGGATGTTCAGCAATCTGGACTTAGGAAGTCAGGTTTAAAGTAAGCAGTCTGGCACAGTTACTCTAATTAGAGGCAATATTTTGAGTAATTGTATACACATAATGTGGCTCCCGATGTTTTCTTTTCTCTGGGAAATGGGTCCAAATGGCTCTTTGAGTGGTTAAGGTTGCCGACCCCTGTTATAGGAGGAGGACATAGTGAAATGGACTTCTCTATGGTGTTACTTTAACACTCGACACTGTCTATTTAACAAATGCTATCTTTTTATTGATCAGATAACAGGAACAGACATGCGGGATTTCTTTTCCATTCACCATTTCGTAAGTATTTTGTGGATGAGTGGATATGGTCTTACTCATAAAGCTGTCTTTTAGGTGGTAAGCTGAAAACGTATCAGTTTTAGGCACCACTGTTACACTTCTTCCAACCACATTTCTCTAACAAAAGTACAGAGTAGAGCAATACATCAGCCATGCACTGAAAATATCAGATAACTATGCGAGACAGTAGTGACTGTTTTTCTTTTGGGAATATTGCCAATATCTATTGGAAGTTGGAAAGTTGATAGTGCTCTGAATCGTGACAAAAATGAGCTTCTATTTGAAATTCAAACTGCTGTAAGGATTGTTTATTCCATTTGCATATACCACATATTAGAAACATTCAGAATAGATTGGAGTGATGTATTATGAGCTATGTAACAGGTAACAATCAAAAACATTAGCAACATTAAATTAAAAATGAGCAAAAACTGCATCTCAGCTGGAAGTTGCTGATGCAAATCTAGTTGGATAGAGAGAGCTTCACATATGAACAACTGCAAAAGCTGGTCCCCAACTACATCAAGAAGATCGAAATAATGACATAGCATTACCCATCACAGTTCAAGGGCTGCTGACTCTTCAGACCTGTTACTTAATATGGCATCAGAGGAGTTTTAGAGATGTGTCAGTTATTGCTTCCAGCACATTCAGGTCTGAAGAGAGGGAGAAAGGGAATATAAAAAACGTATGTTTAAAAAAAAAAAAAAAAAAAAGACTTTACCAACCTTTTGATTTTGCTACTGGCTGCAATCCATCCCCAAAGTGGCCTCTAACATTTCTAGGACTCTGCTGGTTTATGTTTATTTAAGGATCCCCATTACAAGCACATGGGTGTGCCGTAGTCTCCCTGGGGTCCTGATTATAGAAATACAATAACAGACATACAATAAGAAAGTACACACAATAAGAGATGCAAAAATAATGAGGCAACCTAAGCAGATAAAAGAAATTAAGGATGAAATAAGAACTGACTTGGCAGAACAATTAAACTGAGAAGGAAAAAAAAAACACTTGCAGATTGTCTCTGCCTCACCACCTCATCTTGTCATTTACATTTAGATGGATTTTTCTCTTAGCGTGATAATGATTAGGTCCACCTACAGTATACTTGCCATTTTGACTGCAGTAATCATAACTATTGTCAATGAATTTTATCACATAGCATCATAGCAATGCCACATAGCAATGCCATGTCATTCTTTAATTGTATCATCAGGACACTGGAATAATGCTGCAATTATATATCAAACACTGTCCACTTAGACTTAGTATATAAAAAAATTGCCTCTTAAGAGAAAGGAAAGGAACACAGTTTCTTTCTTCCCTCAAGTTCTTTCTTTGGAAATAACACAGTTTATGGCCCCATCATGATTGCTGAACCATGGGGGCAATGAATGAGAGAGATTACAGCCATCAATATAGATTTGGATTTTACTCACACAAGGGTAAGCCCAGAAGCTCAGGCCAAGTGCATGTGTATTTTAGTGTGTGTGTGTGTGTGTGTGTGTGTGTGTGTGTGTGTGAGAGAGAGAGAGAGAGAGAGAGCGAGAGAGAGACTAAGTGGAAGTATAAGAGCAAGGGTTTCCCTTTGTCATTTCTTCATGTTAATGCTGGAATATGTCAGGTGGTGAAAGCGAGAGAGAGAGAATGAGAGAGAAAGCCAAGTGGAGCTCTGACTGATCTGCATCAATCCTCCATTCAAGTCAGTGCAGATGGCAAGTTATTCACAGATGTCATGTATTTCATGTAGTGGGCATCATTTATTATCATCATCCTGCCTACAAATATTACTGATTTGCTGAGGGTGTCAAAAACGGACTATATTAACTTTTGTGTGGATAACACTGTACCCACCAGGACTGTACGTTGTTTTTCCAACAACAAACCATGGATTACTCCGGACATAAAGGCTCTCCTTAAGGAGAAGAAGAGGGCCTTTAAGTCAGGAAACAAGGAGGAGCTGAAGGCTCTGCAGAGGGAGCTGAGAAGGAAGATCAGGGAGGGGAAGAACAGCTACAGAAGGAAGATGGAGGAACAGCATAAGCAGAACAACGTCAGAGTCTGGAGAGACCTGAAAACCATCTCTGGCCACAAGGAGCCCGACTCCCAGGCCCAGGGGACCTGAAGTGGGCGAATGAGCTGAACTTATTCTTCAATAGATTTGATCAGTCATCTGCCCTTACCCCGGCCCAGCCCTCCCTGCTGCTGCCCCCTCATCGACACCTCAAGTGGACTGCTCCACCCCCACCTCCCCTCCTGCAACTCTCAGCTCACAGCCACCCCCACTGCTCACCTCATCAGCTCAACCCTCCCACCCACACCCATCAGCACACAGCCCCCCTGCTCCAACCTGACCCTCACAACATCCCAGGTGAGAAACCAGCTCTGGAAAATGGCTGATGCGAGGTTGTGGAGCACATCTTCAACCTGAGCCTGAAGCTGGGGAAGGTGCCACAGCTGTGGAAGACATCCTGCCTGGTACCTGTCCCCAAGACTCTGCACCCCAAGGACCTCAGCAGCTACAGGCCGGTGGCATTAACATCCCATCTGATGAAGACCCTGGAGCGGCTGGTCCTTGCTCATCTCCGCCCCCTGGTGGGTCTATCGATGAACCCACTTCAGTTCGCCTATCAACCTGGCATCAGGGCCAGGTCATCATCTTCCTCCAGCACAGAGCCCTCTCTCATCTAGAGAAACCTGGGAGCACTGTGAGAATCATGTTTTTGATTTCTCCAGTGTGTTCAACACCATCCAGCCAGCACTTCTGAGGGACAAGCTTGAGAACACAGGGGTGGACCTGCACCTCACATTCTGGGTTGTGGACTACCTCACCAACCGTCCACAGTATATGAGGACACTGGACTGTGTTTCCGACACGGTTGTCTACAGTACGGGGGCCCCCGCAGGGAACGGTCCTGGCTCTGTTCCTTTTCACCCTCTACACTGCAGACTTCTCATACAACTCACCAACCTGTCACCTGCAGAAGTTCTCTGATGACTCTGCCATTGTCTGCCTCATCACAGATGGGGACGGCAGGGAATACAGAGAACTGGCACAGGACTTTATGGACTGATTCCAGCAGAACCGCCTCCAGATCAACGTGGGGATAACCAAGAAACTGGTGGTGGATTTCCGCAGGCGCATTCACTCCCCTCCGACATGAGTGAACATCCAGGGAATGAAGTACCTGGGTGTTCACCTCAACAACAAAGTGGACTGGACTCACAACAAGGAAGGGTCAGAGCAGACTCTATCTGCTCAGGAGACTGAGGTCTTTTGGAGTGCAAGGGGCACTCCTGAAGACCTTCTACGACTCTGTTGTGGCATCAGCCATTTTCCATGGAGTAACTTGCTGGGGCAGCAGCATTTTGGCTGCGGACAGGAAGAGACTGGACAAACTTATCAAGAAGGCCAACTCTGCACTGGGTTGCCCCCTTGATCCAGTGGAGGTGGTGGGAGAGAGCAGGATGATGGCTAAGCTGTCATCCATGTTGGAGAATGACTCCCACCCCCTACAAGACATGTTAACAGCACTGGAGAGCTCCTTCAGCGATAGACTGCTTCACCCGAAGGGTGTGATCGCAGGTCTTTTCTTCCTGCAGCTGTCAGACGTATGTCGGATGTAATATGTAATATTTCATATTTCACTTAATTGTAGTCCATGTGCAATATTAGCCTCGTGTGAATTTCTAATGTAAATTTGTTACTATCGTTTTTTTAGCCTGTTTAAATTGCTCTTTGTACTATTTAACTGCTCTATCCCCTTTGCTGCTGTAATTTGTGAATTTCCCCCACTGTGGGACGAATAAAGGTTTATCTTATCTTATCTTAAACAAACAGTGTATGTAGGCAGGTAATACTGGAGATAAGTCACCACACAATAAGGTATAAGATTACCCACAATGAGTCTTTTTTATGCCAAAATCCTTTTCATTCTCTCCGGTGAAACCCATTCCCAATATTATTATTATTTCAGAGTAATGGTTGGGGTCTTAGATTCTAACTTGCACAAACCTTTATCAGATAATGAGTCAGTCAGAATATTTCTAATATGCAACTAAACAACCCTTCTGCCCCTGCACTCTCCATGCTACTAAGGAATGGTGATGTGCTTTGTGGTAACAAGGGGATACATTATAACTATTTCTGTCACTGTCATCAACCCATATTTAATTGACAAAGACCATACCAATAAATATATGGATTTAGAATAGTTTAATGTATATTATGGATGGAGAAGAGCCAAGATGGTGTAGGAGGGATGATAAGATAAGATAAGATAAGATAAGATAAACCTTTATTCGTCCCACAGTGGAGAAAATCACAATGTATAGCAGCAAAGGGGATAGAAGCGGGTAAATAGTAAAAAAAGAACAATTTAAACAGGCTAAAAAGAAGATATGCACAAATTTACATGAGAAATTCACAGGAGACTTGCATTATTGGATTAAATATGAGATATGAAATATGAAATACTAAATACAAAACATTGCACATTGACTAGAACGGAGTGAAATATTAAATACTAAATTCAAAATGGGAGTCAGGCTATTTATGCTTGGGACAATGGAAGCATTAAAAGCATTAAAATTGCAAAGTCAAACCCCAAACTGACTGTTTTGTAGTGTTTTGCTCCTTTTTTATTTCAAATGTCTGTAGATGATAACTGACAGATATTTAAATCATGTTGAAAGTGTTTCAGTCAACCACAAGAACGTGTGGAATTTCGTTGGTGTAATTTATTGTTCGTCCTGTCCCGGCACAAGCGGCAGTTCTTGACGTCTGTGGACCAGTTGTGGAAAACGTGCCAGTGCATTACATCAAACGCACCAATCCCCATTGCAATCGCTGTGTTTCGGAAGTAGACGCGCATGCGCACTCACGTACTGCTGAGTGAACTCTCCGGTCGGTAGCTCGGAGTGGTAGTGAGAATATTGATATTAATTGGGGTATTGAGAAACTTACACAAACTGTGCTGCATTGGATTATGAGAAAAGGATGGTCTGGCATGGACTCCTCTGCAGAAGGAACAGGTGTGGCGGAATCAACAGCTTGAAGAGTTGCATCTTAGGTCATTGAAGTTGTTGCATACCTTCTTCTTACCTTGATAAATGAATGGTCTTCCTTTCTTATCCAGATCTTTGGGAATAGGGCCAAGGGTGGTTGGCTGGTTTAGGGCAGGTCAATGGGCAGGCTGCAGAAATTGGCGGGTTCTTGTTTATTTTGCAGCTGAGGTGCAGGGTGGAGGAGCAGTGAGGGTGCACGCTGTGGCTGGATGAGATGGAGTGCTGCACAGGTCGCAATTTAAGGAAGCACAAGCCGCAAAATCGGAAGTCTACGTCAGGAACTAGTGTTACTTGTTCCTTGGTTGTATTTCTTCTGGCCTATGGACACTTGGGATGTTAACAGAATGTGGTAAGTATAGAATCCATTGGCACAAAAAACTCAGGTTGACGATCGGTAACAAGTAGTTATCCATCTCAGACCTGTGGTCAGGGAAGACAGAACAAAGTGATGTCATGGTAAAGGGTGAATGAGAAGTCAAATTCTACTGTTGTGAGTTCTTTGGAGTGGTTAAGGAGTGGCTGTTTGAGTTCAAAGACCCAAGAGCAGTTTGCAGTTCCCCGGGGATATGAGGATTACCTGTGGATGAGTGTATCAATTGAGCAAGGTCAGTGTAATTACTGGCTAAAATCTGTTGGCTGTGTGGGAGATATGGGAGATGGTCGGGCAGTTGTGACTGGGGCCACTAGGGGTAATGCAGATGTAAAGCAAAGCTGCTAGGTAGAGGGGTTCAAGTGGGAGATGGGGTAGAACTGACCGTAGGTAAAAGGGGTGAACAAGATTGGATAGGAAAGGTAGAAGCGCAGAAAGAGGAAAGCATGCTGGGATGGAGGGATGCATGTGCTCGGGTTGTTTGTGAAGCCTTGGGGAAAATAGTGAAATAGATTTGAAATAGAGAGAGCTTGAACAAGATTTGGTGTAACATGGCCGTCTGGTCGATGTGGAAGGTTGGGTTGCACCATGATGTCATCGCCATTACCGTGGACGTGCTATGAATGTTCCCAGATAACTGAGATTGCTGACAAGGTTTGACGATAGAAGATGGAGATGACTGTAAGATTTCAGAAGTTTGCTGATCTTCTTCAAACAGGCTGCTATTGGATCGAGAGGGAGCACCTGGTTCATAGTTTGAGTCAAAAAGGAAACTGATAAGGTGTGTTTAAATATTTGTGTATGGAAATGGGATGTGCTTGAGATGTGGTCTTGTTCATGAACTTAATTATAAAACTTCATGTAACAGCTGTTACAGATGGACAGACAGATAAGTTGGCTGTTCTCATATAGGGATACAAGTCAGTAATTTCACTTTGACCACATTTGTTTGTTGAATAGAAAAAGGCATTAACAACAATTTTGAAAGTATTACTATTGTTTATATCATACTGCTTGCTTACCTCATGAAGACTAAAACTGGGGGCAGGAAGAGAAAATGGAAGTGAGCGCTGATAGCTATCAGATAATTTTACACAGAGAAATGATATTAGATGATATTCTCCAAAGACTCCAACTGGAGTCACTGATTTGAAACACATTTTCATTCCTTTCAAGTTCCTCTATTCTTTTCCTAAGCATGAATAATGTATCAGTACAGCTCATTGTTTTTGTTTTTTCTCTATTTTTTGTCATCTGCATGCATTACCAAATGTTGGTCGATTTCAAAAGGATCTGGAAACTAACTGAAGGCCATCACAGAAAGAGAGCCCACTTTGTGTGTCTCCTCTCTAAAGCTGATGCATATTTGAATCCAAATAATATCAGGATGTGCCGGTGGTATGTGCACTTCTTGATCGCCATATATTTTTTTTATGTGTGGCACTTCGTTTACCTAGACTGCTAGACTTGAGTACATCTGATCTTCTTTTTACACACCCTTAGAAAGAGGCAGTGAAGGGCATTGTCATGTCAATACTATAGATTGGACGATTGTTCAAATAGTAAAATAATAATCAGAAAAAGGATAAGAATCCACTATTTTTGCTTTAAGCTTTGCTATAAAGCAATGCTTTCAGTTTCAGGATGATAATTATGTTTCAATTATGTTCTTTTTCATTCATCATTTCACATGAATGAATGGCTGGAAATTAGTACATTTTCAGTTTCAGTCCTAACTTGCTTTATACATGGGACAAATATTCCCATTTGTATCTTAGAAAATAACACAGAGTCTCTTCTTCTCATTGGAACAGCAGCTTGTTTAGGTGTGGGAGGCTGCAGTAGATGCATAGTCACAAGAAAGAGTAAGACAGTTATTGTATATCTGTAAAATAAAGCACCTCTGAAGTGTAAGCTTGGATTGCTACATGGCATCTGTGTTCACTTGTGGGTCGCTTTTTCTAATTCTAATGATAGTTTGCTAATCTTAATCTAAGCTCCAAATTCACAGCATGGGGATGTATTACATTTTTTTTTACATTTATTACATCTGAAAACAAAATAACAAAACATTTTTGCCATGTTGTCTTAAATCAATCAATATGAAATTAATGTCTCTTTGATGCTGCACTCTTAATGACATCAAAGTGACTGTGGCAGAGCAAGAGGTCTCAAGTGGATGGTCAGGGGGCGGGGCAAAGGTGGAGCAGGAGACACTGGCAGATGGCCTGGGGCAGGGTACAGACAGAGCACGTCTGGAGGGTGACTAGAAGTGCAGAATCCCTCTGGAGGACAGGCAGAAGGCCAGCACGAAGGCAGAACCCCTCTAGAAGTTGAACAGGAGGCCAGTAGCTAAGGCAGAACCCCTCTGGAGTTTGGGCTTGAGGTCAGCATCGGAGTCCAGCAACAAGGCTTCAGGACTCGTGACAAGTGACATGGAGACTTGCAGGGGAGCTGGTAGAGCTGAAAAACAGGATACTGCTGCAGCTCAAGAATTGAGGATCACTGCAGGTCAAGTTCAGCAGGTGGTTCAATTGGTCGCTGTAGCACAGGACCTGGAGATGCCTGCAGCTCAGGAACTGAGTGATGTCTCTGAGAAGCATACTTCCTTCTAGCGTCAGACGGGAAACTCGCTGACTCAGAGACAAGAGTAGACTGGAAGCTAGCTGAGTAAAATTTCATGAAGTAAAGTTTCTAGTAATCTATCTATTTGTTGCCCCTAGGTGGCTTTTCCTTCCCCCTTTCTTTCTTCTTTTGCCTGAGTTTAATGTTGCCTATCAAATGTCAGTGGTTTGTTGGTTTGCTGTTTGCAAAGGCAAGTCTGCCGCCCTTAAATGGGTTTGCCCTGGTTGAGCTGTAAGCATCCTGGTCTTCAGACCTGAAGGCTGCATCTCTGGCTTTGAACAGAAGACAAACCTCACACTTCATCCAGTGTTTCTGAATGGGGAGATTTTTTTGTGTGTTGTCACTCTGCCCACACACTTGTTGATGTGGTGGATGACAGAGTTGGTTTAATGGTTCAACTTAACCTTCTGTGAGTGAGGGAAAATGCAGGCTGTGGCCGATGCTCAGCATCTAAAAACCTATTAAAACCATACAAATCTTAATTACACCCCATGTGCTCTCTGCCCTGCAGACAGCTGTCTTTTTAGAGCATGCTCAGCATTGTAATTGGTAACTACAGACCCCTCAATGTTAATGTATAGCAGTTTCCACAGCATTTCAACTGTGAAGTTTCCAGTTCAAAGATACTTGCAACCACTGATTCGGCTCACATATACCATCTTACTCCACTTAAGATATTCTTTTATTTGTCCCACAATGAGGAAATTTCACGGAAAAGTCCTATACCATCTGTGTAGCTGTTTGTGATTTATTTCTGATTACTGTTCCTGTTTTTATTTTGTATTGTAATGTGATTCTGTCTTCGTGCTGCAGAACAGGAACCTGCTATAAGGCAGTTTTAACTGAATTTGGCCTGTTAAATATAACACATTTTAACATCTGTAATGTTATTTTTTCAATGTTTTCCTGGATAACGATAAAGAAATAGAATGAAAATGAATGTGCAATTAAAACATGTCACAGAATGAACACAATTTAGTGAGCCCTATAATGAACAACAGGCTAATAGGCAACTATGAGCTACTGGCCCTCTGAAAGAAAGTCTTCAAGGCATCCTCCAGCTGTTGAGTGCATGCATGTGAGCATGAGTAGTGTGGTCTCAAAGGCCTGTAAGTCCTTGGCGATTGTAACGCTGTCCTGTAAAATAAGGAGGTCACCACTTGATAAAACTACACTATACTAATCACTCAAAACAATACAGGGGAAAAAAACAGGAAAAAAACCTTACCAGCTCAGAACGTTCAGAATATCCTGTACCAGGACCACAAACAGGAGGCAGCTGTCTTTCGTCAAGATACAGTCTAGGAGCTGAGTCACCTGTATGAAGAGGAGAGCCTCCTGATTATCACTGAGGCTCCACTGGATTGAAAGTAGACTAGCTTCTGCTTCCATTCTTGGAGTGGGATTTTATGAAATACTGTGTACAGAGTGACAGGTTAATTATCCATCAACCATCCAACATCCATTCATGAAACATAACAACATTTCAGAAACAAATGTTTCTGCAAATGAGTTTCAGACTAAACCTACCAACATTAAGACATGCACAGTGTCCAACAGCATTGGCATGGTGGAGTTATTCCACTGCCAAGAACACATTCTTTGGCTCCCCATCATTTGGCATTCTGACATGAACTCCCTCAAAAGCATGGATGCTCACATAAGTGCAGGAGTCTGCCATGACACTGAGGAACTTGACAGTCCTTAGGTCCTCAAAGATGACCATGGTGAGCCTTAAGAGAGACAAATGGATAGTTTTCACGAATCCTAGAATTCTCTCTCATTTAATCAAAATTCATTCAGCCACTTTTGCTTTTAAATCATAGCCATACAACATTTCTTGAATAGCAGATGTTCACTTGGTCAACCTCACACAGTTAATTTCAAAATACAAACTCAACCTTTTCTGTGTTTTAATCATTTATGTGAGTGCCATATGGTGTTCACTATGTTGGTGTTGGTACTGCATGCCCAATTCAATCTCACTGGACAATAAAGTGAATGACTGCATGTACACTACTCACAAAAAGTTAGGGATATTCGGCTTTGGGGTGAAATTTCAGGATGAACCTAAAATGCATTATAACCTTTACAGGTGAACTTAATGTGACCTTCTGTAAACTTTTGAATGCACATGTCCAACTGTTCAATGTTTCAGTACTTTTTGCACAAGTTGTTGTTCTCTAACAAGGAGCTTAACGGCAAATTCACAACAGGTATTTGATCCATGAATTGACCAATAAATTTCCTGGTTCAATTAGAATTGGTATTTAAACAGTCCTCCTCATCATGCTGTTCACATTTTGACATCATGAGACCAAGACTACACCTAACAATTGATCAACAGTACCTCGCCATTGCGAGGCTTCAAACAGGATGTTCTCAGACGGAAGTGGCCACTGAGCTTAGAGTGTCACAGAGTGTCATCAGCAGCAGACAATAAGTTGGTTTGTGAACAGCATGAGACGTCGTTGTCAAGCTGTAATTGATGCTCAAGGGCACATGACAAGTTATTGAGACATTGACATTTTTTGTTGTGGTATACCCAGTTTCAATAAATTATTTGAGATGAGGAAATCACCAGTGCATGCCTCTACTTAAATGCCCTACTTTCATGATATAATATCATTGTGTGTGAACATTTTTACATTTTCCATAAATTTCACCCGAAAGCCAAATATCCCTAACTTTTTGTGAGTAGTGTATGTGTTTTAAACATGACACGCTGTGGTAACGTGTTTTGGAATTACCTGATTTCTCAGCATTATGTATTATATCATTATTATGTTTCATACAAGCACCGGCAAGGCCCCAGAGGAGGGGTTGTCAGTCCTCTTAGATGTCGTCGGCGCTTGTTATGGCACTCCAGAAATATTTTTGAGTCCTTGGTATATGAGTCAATGTTAGTCTGAGGGTTTGTGTGGGCATGGGCAGTGTGCTGGAATTGGTGATGGAGAACAGAGTCAGCATCCTCCAACCAGAACTTAATTAAATTTAAAAAAAAAAAAAGTAAAAACAAATACTTTTTCTTAGCCTGAGGTTGCTGAATATAAATACTTTTAAAATACTTTTTAAACCTTCTGTTTATACCATTTGTTACTTTTCAACTACTGACTATCCCCTTGCTGCTGGGCTATGTAAATTTCCCCACTGTGGGACGAATAAAGGTATATGTTATCTTATCTTATCCTCTTGGGTTTCACACATTTAAGGACTGGGCTCGGGGGCATCAGCCACATTTGTGCAGACATGATCAAAATTTTTATGTCCCCTTGAGGTGCATGAGATATTTTGGTAAAATCTTGGGAGCACAATGTGGAGCAACAAAAAGACCCCATATGGATGCAATGTCTGCCGTTTGCTAATAGTGGCATGGAGGTCAGTCATGGCTTATTTAACATTAGCATCTGGTCATACATAAACAGCTGCAGCAAAGATGCATGTAAACCTGTGGTAGATGATAGGATCTGCACCCGAGTACTATGCGCCTCCAGTGTTGTTTGCAACATTGTTGTTTAACTATGTTTCTTTAAAAAAAAAAAAACATGAACATGAAGCAGCAATCCATCAGCCTTTTCTTTGTAAGGATTCAAGTCCTTGGTTGGACACGTGTGGTTGGGATGAGTTGTCCATAAGTCTGTATTTTCTCCAGTGGTGATTTGTTGAAGTTGAATGGATAGTCCAAAACCATCTGTCCATAGATGAACTTATTCTGGACAAAGGTATCATAATGATAGGAATGATGGCCAAAACTACAAGTGCGCACTGTAACTAACCAAAATGATACATCATGCCAACGACAAATTTTTTATATTAATCACAATAATTATATTTACATCACACATATGGTATTAATGTGAACTTAAGCATAACACTTAGTAGTATTATCAACAAAATCATCTTTTCCTCATTGTTTTGCACACGCTCGCAGAAGAACTCTAATGAGCTCGCTTTATTGTGTTTGCAAATCTATTTGTGGGAATACAAACAGGTACAACATCCCTGTTTCTGAGTGAAAACAAAACACCCTTTCACCATTTAACTTGCACAGACAAGGACATTTGCAGCTACAATGTCATTCTGGAACCTCAGCAGAAACAATGAATAGTTTTGATGCACTGTGTTTGAGGGGTGGAGTTGTCCTTTGACTCCTTGATTTGAAAATGGACGAAAGTTCTGCTGGCTCTAATTGAAGAAGTTGTTACTGGCTGATGAGGGGGAGTGCAACATCCTCAGTAATATTGGTGCTCTCATTTATGGGTCTCTTGTTCAACATGGAAGGCACAAGCTTCCTTTTTTCTTCTTCTTCTTTTGCCTCTTCTTGTTGATGTTAGCCTGTGACCGTCACACAAAGTTATCCACTTTGGTACGAAAGAAAAATGGACATGTTATCACAGTGATCAACCTCTTGTGTGATTCTTATTGTGTGTTTGAGAGTGTTTTCACTTCATGCAATGCTTGTGAAAGCTCCTCTATCATTTAGGCCTGAATGTTATCTAGTACCTGAATAAAATTAATCATTCTGGCAAAACAGCCCTCTGAACAAATTTGTTATTGCACTCTCACCATGCAAGCTGGACTGTGTAGGAAGCATAATAATAATTACATGAATAGGTGTCTCCACTGTAATTAATTGTAAAGGGCAGCAGAAATGTATTTTTATTTGCCTTAGAGGATATGGCTAATTGTGGGATTGCAATAAAAGGGGAGAGGGCAGGGGGGTTCAACACCAGCACAACGGGTGACAGGTGACACAATGGGTAATCATGTTAGTGTGATAAGCCTCCTGCCATGTGCAAAGGCACACAGTTGCCATATGTGGCACTGCTGGAGTTTGCAGCACACTGATTTGATATTGTGGAGGTTCATGTTAACAACATGGCTGATTGGTATTGAACAAGAACTGGAGGAACAATTGTATGCTGAGCCGAACCAACATAGTGAGAGAACCACAGTGAGAATACCCATTGTTGTGTAAATAATAATATTTAATTCTATGAATGTCTATGAAAACAGTCAGTCATGCAGCACAATTTAGCATGTTCTCATTTACAAAGAAAGAGAGTGATTGTGAGAGACCAGTCCAATATGACACACTGAGACACAACACTGAAAATGATTGCTTTTTTTGTACTGTATTTTGTATTTTCGTAATTTTGTATTGCTTCAGGGACATTTGGGCAAAAACTGAAACAAATAATGTTGATGTCTTCACATTTTAGCATGGCTGTCATTTCGCTTATGTTTGTATTGTTTCTCCTAAAAATGTCCATGTATCCATTACATTCCCGATGTCATTGTACAAAAATAATGTATGACAGCTACAATATTACTGTACAGATTGGTATTTATTAACTGTGACAAAGCGTAAACATTAAATACATAGGTGTTTTTTAAACATTCCTACATACCTCAGGTCTTTAGTGATCTACTTACAGTATATAATGCAGATTAAGTCATATATGATATGTGTAGGAGCCATGAGTTAAGGTTAAGGGGTATGTTGATTGTTGTTAATGTTTGTTTTGGTTATGATATAATTTTGTGATCATATTGGATAGAGGGATAGCGGGTCACATGGATATGGGTGGTGATATTAAGGTAATATACTCACCTGTTCACTTTTCTTTGTCTGAGGTAGAGAGAGGGGGTGAGCTGGGTTGCCGTATTTTTTGCTATTTTTCTTTGATCGCTGTGATTGCTTTGATTATGGGTTAGCACACGTCATCATGAGTTGATCATCTTTATTCTTAATAAAAGGTTACATTTATACTTTGAAATCTCACTGAATTCTTTTGTTTAGAGACAGACAAACAGGCCCAACCTCAGTCCCTAAGCAACTCTTGTTTGTTGAAGTCGCTACAATATGATTGTAAACTTTTTGGAACATAGTCAGTGCTCGAAATGTGCCAGTACTCACCTGTAGGCAGTACTGGCACATCTACATTTTGCTCTTTTCTTGTGCACTGGCACTTCTCACAAGCTGTTGGTACTGTATATACAGACACATACAGAAAATGCTACTCTACTATACAGAAACTACAAGGCAGTAGAGTGCAATTAAAATGTGCGTTGTACATTGCCATTCAGAGGAGGAGTCATGGGCATGAAGGACTTCCTGTAACAGTCTTTATTGCAGCAGAGCTGAAAGCACTCTGTTCTGTCTGACAGTAGGTCGTGCAAGGGATGTGTAGTTTTTAGTTTTCTATTATGTTGTGCAGCTTGTGCAATAACCTTCACACAGAACCAGCCTTCTTTATCAGTTTGTTCAGTTTTTCAGCCTCGCCAACTCTGATGCTGCCGCCCCAACAGATGGCTGCAAAGAAAATTACACTTTCTAAAATAAATTGGTAAACAATATCCAAAATCTTGTTGCACATATTGAAAGACCTACACTTACATAAGAAGTAGAGTAAGCCCTGTCCTTTGCTGTAGACAGCCTCAGTGTTACATGTCCAGTCCAGTTTGTTGTCCAGGTGAACTCTATCTCTAGTCTTCCACCTTAACCTCTTCTTCCATGAAATGATAGAACTAGTGTTCAGCTTAGTCCTGGTTCTCCTAAAATCCACAGCCATCTAATTTGTCTTGGTCACATTTAAGAGGTGGTGGAGGTTCCCACACTATGCCACAAAGTGGTGCACCAGCTTCCTCTACACAGTCTCCAGTCCACCAATGACACACCCCAGTACACTTTTTATATTTATTTATTGTAAATTGTTCAGAAATTGTATGTAAGTGTGATCCTGAGTCTTTAAAAGCGGAAAGGCAACATCTGCCCCCAACCTTTTAAGATTAGCCAATATTAATCCACACATTACAGCCTTGTTTAGGCTCAGACAATTTCATGAGCTATACTGCACAAAGCTTTCTCCATTTGTTCTATTAGGGGCTGTTTTAGAACTTGATATATTTGAAGTGAAGTTACATTTAAAATAATGTAAATACAACATAACCAGTAGAGGTAACACCCTGTTGTAATACATTCATTATAGTAATACCATAAAGAAAAAATAGATTATATATATATATATATATATATATATATATATATATATATATATATATGTGTGTGTAAAATATAACTTAATATATCTGCATCCATATATGCATATTTGGTACAGAGTTATTGTGCTGTGAACCGTATAGTGGCGACTACACAGTGGTAAGTAAAATCATGACACAGACGTTTGACATTTCTGCAATTTTTCTCATCTGTGCAATATTATAGCAATTTTTCTCAATCTGTTACTTATATTACTACTACTGTGTGTTCTGGATGTCAGATACCACCGTACAATCCTCTGTGCAAAAAATAACCCATTGCTTAAAACATGTACGTAGTGCACATAGTTTTCTATTACTACTATTTTTGTTACTGTTATTTATACTGCCATTTCTTTAATGCTTTATTTGAGTACTGTATTCAATTTGCCTGTTTTGCAAGCTGCTGTAATGAGTAAATTTCCCCTGTGGGTGATCAATATAGCTTATCTTATCTTAATGTGAGAAATGTGAAGCAGTTGCTTACTGGAGGCAGCTCTAACAGTATAATGTTCTCTTAAAATGGGTAAAGGAAAATGATGGAGGGTACAGTTAGGTCGATAAATATTTGGACATTGACACAATTTTCAGCATTTTGGCTCTGTATACCACCACAATGGCATTGAAATGAAACAATCAAGATGTGCTTTAAGTGCAGACTTTCAGCTTTAATTTGATGGTGATGGTGGTGATAATTTGAGGGTATTTACATCCAAATCAGGTGACTGGTGTAGGAATTACAACACATTTCATATAAGCCCTCCACCCAGATTGTCGCTTTTAATATTTGGTTGCAAGTCCTTTGCAGTCAATGACAGCCTGAAGTCTCAAACCCATAGACATCACCAGATGCTGGGTTTCGTCCCTGGTGATGCTCTGCTAGACCTCTACTGCAGCTGTCCCATTTTCCCTTCAGTTGAAATGCATGCTCAATTGGATTCAGGTCAGGTGATTGACTTGGCCATTGCAGAACATTCCACACAAAACTCTTTCATTGCTTCTACAGTATGCTTCGGGTCATTGTCCATCTGCACCATGATGGTGCATTTGGCTGAATATGAGCAGATAATGTTGGCCAAAACACTTCAGAATTCATCCTGCTGCTTTTGTCAGCAGTCACATCATCAATAAATAGAAGAGAACCAGTTCCTTTGGCAGCCATACATGCCCACGCCATTACACTACCACCACTATGCTTCACTGATGAGGTGGTATGCTTTGGATCTTGAGCAGTTCCTTCCCTTCTCCAGACTCTTCTCTTCCCATCATTCTGGTACAAGTTGATCTTTGTCTCATCTGTCCATAGGACAGGATGTTGTTCCAGAACTGCACAGGCTCTTTTAGATGTTTTTTTTGGCAAACTCTAATGTGGCCTTCTTGTTTTTGAGGCTCATCAATGGTTTACACCTTGTGGTGAACCCCCTGTATTCACTCTGGTGAAGTCTTCTCTTAATTATTGACTTTGACACAGATACGCCTGCTTCCTGGAGAGTGTTCTTGATCTGGCCAACTGTTGTGAAGGGGTTTTTCTTGACCAGGGGAAGGATTCTTCTCTCATCCATTGCACTTGTTTTCCATGGTCTTCCGGGTCTTTTGGCGTTGCTGAGCTCACCAGTGCATTCTTTCTTTTTAAGAATGTACCAAACAGTTGATTTGACCACACTTAATGTTTTTGCTATCTCTCTGATGTGTTTGATTTTTCAGCCTAATGATAGTTTGCCTCACTGATAGTGACAGATCTTTGGACTTCATATTGAGAGTCAACCTCACCAGATTCCAAACACAAATACCACACTTGGAATGAATTCTAGACCTTTTATCTGCTCCTTGCAAATGAAATAATGAGGGAATAACACACACCTGGCCATGGAACAGC
The DNA here is from genome assembly GCA_025331565.1 of Holacanthus passer. Taxonomy (NCBI): domain Eukaryota; kingdom Metazoa; phylum Chordata; class Actinopteri; family Pomacanthidae; genus Holacanthus; species Holacanthus passer. Next base: position 16,698,844 of record JAFREQ010000005.1, read on the forward strand.
TGAGCAGCCAATTGTCTAATTACTTTTGGTCCCTTAAAAAGGTGGAGGGCACATATAAAATGGGTTGTAATTCCTACACCGTTCACCTTATTTGGATGTAAATACCCTCAAATTAAAGCTGAAAGTCTGCACATAAAGCACAAATTAATTGTTTCATTTCAAATCCATTGTGGTGGTGTACAGAGCCAAAATGCTGAAAATTGTTTCAATGTCCAAATATTTATGGACCTGGCTGTATATTGGATTTAAAGCAGATTGTATGTTTTGATAAATAAATTGATGGAGGACTTTAATGTAGATGCTCAGACAGTATTGGATCCCCAATATTGCCAAGTGACAATTTTTCCTGACAAATTTTGCATATCTGTATGTTGGAAGATGCAATACAGATGCATGAGCGACTTGTGGTTAAGTACTTTACTCGAGTGCACACAGTGAATCTATATAAAAACTGACTGCTCATGTCACCTGTGAAAATTCATAGTCAACTACTAGTTTGTTTTTGTTTTTTTCCCAGAGCAGGCCCTGGTCCACTTTGGTTTTATTGTATTTCCCATTTTCTAGCTCTGTCATGCCTCAGTGTCATGGCGAGTGTAGTCTCAACACCCTGAGCTGGTGGTCACAGCGACTGAAATAACTCCATTCCAATTCCACCTTTGAATACTTTTGCTATGTAACTGTGTGTTACCTTCAACTTCCAACAGTCATTATAAAAAGACTTTAAGGAACCAAGGAATATTGAAAGAAATGATTAACACATTGGTTTCACATACAGTTTATAGCTATGCACCAAAAGTATTGTTGAATAACTCCGTTTGTACTCACTCCACTCGTGAGCTCATGGCAAATCACAAACACTGCAAACTGCAAAATAAGGTGCCCCTGTGCTCTTACACTACAGTCTGAAGGGAACAAAACCACACTAAAAGGCCTGACCTCCACCACCGGCTGGCCACCAGTTCCACTATTAGGCGATTAGTAAAAACCCAGTTGGCTCTAGCTAAAATACTAATATATACAAATATGGGCTAAGACAGCAAAGCTAAGGCAATGTTATAAAGGCAAAAAAGCAATAAAGACAAAACAAAGGCAAAGGCAAAACTGATGAAGGCAAAACAGAGCTAAGGCAAAACAAAACTAAGGCGAAACAAAACCATGTAGGCAAAACAGCAGCCGATAAAAACCTTAACGCAATAGTGTCTTGGTTACACAGGCCTAAGGGGGATCAGCAGCATCAGCACCCACACTACCCCAAGGCCAACAAACTTGGCATCACAATCAGCCGACAGACACCAAAACAGGCAAACAGGGGACTCAGAGTCACAAAGGAGACTGTGTGGCAATCAAGCAGAGACGAAGAGCAGCCATGATGCCACAGGTGCTTTAAATACTCTCAGTATATATGTAAAGGACCCAAATAGTTTACTATTGTTGCTTTTACTTTGAAAGTGTATTTTGAAACGGTGTCGGCAAGTTACATGGCAAGCGTGCATGCTTTTATTTTGAAGGGCAATAAAAACCGGAAGTACCGTGCAGCGAAGCAATAATCGGCACGAGTCTCGCGAAGAAGCTATATTTAAAAAGTTGTTTTATGTTCAAAGGCACCTGGTTGACAGAGGCACAAGGTTCGTACATATTTCAGTTTTTATGCACATTAATTTGGAGCAACTTGGTAGCCTCTTTTTTGTGGTTTGTTTAAGTTTCATGTCGGGGTGTTTGAGCTAGCGTAAATGCTACCGCAGTCACGTCTGTCATGCTAAAGGCTAAAGTACTGGTCAATTCATTTCAGTTAAAAGGGTCAACTTAATGTTTAATTTTGTGTTAACTGAAGTTAGTTAAAGCACTGTATTGTGACGTTTTATTTTTGTATTAAATTACTGTAAAATTCAAATGTAAGCAATTATTGTTCATGATTTCTAAAGGTTTAAAAACATTTCAAGAACGGTATTGAACACATTAATTTTAAGAGCTGAAGTGTTTTATGAGTGTACAAGTACATTGATATTTTCTTTATTCATTTCTTTTAGCTCTTACGGTGTGTTCACCTTGTTTAAGGACATGGCAAAAGGAACCTTTTAATTTTCAATAAAAACTTTGTGAACCATCAGTGAGAGAGTCAAGTCATCAATCAACCGGGGATGCTACAATATGTATATATATATGTTCAAAAATACGACAAAGGAGACCCTGAACTGTTGAGTAGCTAAAATCCTATCAGGCAAAAATAGGACATTTCACTTTCAGAGTGACTTTTACAGAGTGTTGTTAGAGGAAGAGGTGATGTGCCATAATGATAAACATGCCCCTGTCCCAACTTTTTGAAACGTGTTGAAATTTGAAATGAGCATATATTTTTCATAAAACAATAACATTTTTCAGTTTCAATATTTTGATGTTGTCTTTGTTCTGTCTTCAATTAAATATATGGTTTAAATGATTTGCAAACCATCAAATGCAAATGAATTTGTTTTATATGAGACTATTTTCTATCCCTTCAATGATAAAAATGGTAAATCTGAAATCACTTTGACAATGGCTTTTGACTGCTAAATGACTTTTACAAATTCAGTTAACCTTTAACCATAGTAGCACATACAGTGTTTACATGACCCATGTTCTGTGTGGACTAGTGCACATATAAATATAGCCCATGAGTAGGCTGCTGCAAATTTTACATTTCTCCCTCACTGAAATATACTTTTTTGACATTTGGATAAAGGCATACATGTTTAGCTTTCTTTAAAAGCTGTTTTCTGTGAAGACTAATGTGATTCTCATATGAAGACAACAGACCTTTGTAGTACTTGATACAATTGACACATGGTACAATTAGCAGTGCTCACTGTGGGACCGGCAACAGCTGGACCTGTCAGCAAAAATATGCATTATTGCTGCAGCAGTCAGCAGATGGTGTGTTCGCGATGCCACACGGCTTGGACATTCTCTATCAGCCTGAACCCACCACTAGCTGGAGGTAAGATATTAACAGACAGACTGACATTTTCTTTCTACGTGAGTAATGGGACTACATGCAGTTGGCAGTGCCAAAGAAAAAATAATAGGAGCTGGGGCAGTGAAGGCTTGGACCTAAAAATATAGGGCTGAATCATTTTGCTCAGTCTGACAGTGATATACTAATTAAGCATTGCAATGGCTATAATTGCGACCATTCTCTGGCCCAACCTTGTTGGTAGTGCTGGGACTTGCTATGGTTGCTAAGCATTAACTGTCTCTGAGGTGAGTACGCTTGACTGCTCAGGGAGGCTGCATTTGATTGGTGTTGCCTCACCATTTACATCTTGCCCATAGTTCCTTGCAATAGGCTCCTGGTAGCTTCAACAAAGGCCTCATAGAGAGTACTTGCTTTGCATCAGCTCACTGGCACCCCCCCACACACTGCATAAAGTATTAGTCAGTCAGTCTGCACCCCATCTTTGCATGCTTCACAAGGGCTCTGAATGCACTGCATCTTAAAAACCATACAACTCCCTGGAGGATTTGTTTGACATCCCTTGCATTCAGTGTTGTATGATTAATAATCACCAGGCCCTGCTTGCAAACATAATAAAAATTCCAGTTTTTGGTCGTATACGGAGAAATTACAGATAGCAGCTAGCAGGAAATAAATGGAGTGAGAAAAGACAATGTGATATGGAAGAGACGCTGACTTATCCCCTGGCTAAATACAAAGATTCCCTTAATACACTTTCTGTGAACTCAAGTTGCTAATGTAGTGGATGAAACATCACAGGCTGCATGGTGAGCTTCTACAATGGCTGTGAGACGATTTGCTAATGAACACTGCAGGCCTTATCTCCTTCTCCATTTCGCCCTCCCTCCCGCTACAACGATATACAACAACCAATTAATCTTTTCCCAGCATCAGGCCCTAATGATGTTTTCCGTTGCATTGTGTCCTTTGCACATTACAATGGCTGGCATGTTAGGTGTGAAGCAAACTTAAATGGGAGCAGTGAGAGAATAGCTGTTGTGCTGCTGGATAGTTCGAGTACTTTGTGTACTGATATATCTGACCTTTCATCAGAAATTTGGCTGAATCTCTAATTAGCTGGGGTCTGTGTTTGTTGTGAACTGTAACTTTGTTATGGTAAATTATAAACTGACATCATTGGTGGGCCACTGGACTTATGCCATGGTACTATGTAAAACAGATGCATGTAGCCTTACGTGGCCACCAGTTAATCTGTATTTAAAGGAGGCGCAGTACAGGGCAATACAACAGAGAGAACATCATAATGTCATCTTTCTTCTGAAAAAGTTTTGCCAAGTGAAAACCTCCACAAAGTCCCAAATGAGCCAAACATGATGTTCATATTCAGGATATGTTCACATCAAGTCTATCAACACCAACAAGCCTAAACACAACTGCCAGAACAAAGAATACATAGAATACATAGAGTGAGGATGGTGGATTTGTGTAAGTGTAATCACTCTTGGAAAGGGTTTATTTCACAGTTAGTATGGAGAGAAATATGTAAAGCCACCAGTCACTCTTTCAACTTACAGTGCATACATACGGATGGCAGTATTGTATTAAGATAGAACGATCCAAACAATACTTTAACAATATGATTGATGTGATAAAATGAAATGTAATTCTTTGTCTCCAGATTATGATAAGTCCTCAAAATTTAATGACAAAATATGATGTTTGTAACTCCCGTCCAGAGCAACACATACAAGCGTTTTATTTTGCGTTTTTTTTGTTTGTTTGTTTGTTTGTTTTTCTGATCTGATGTTGTCAAGGTTCACGGTCAAGGTTTAAAGAAACAACAATACTGATTCTTGGTTTAAACCAGGACATTAACGGTTATCTGTGTTAAACTTCAATGTTTTTCTCGATCCCTTCATCCATCCATAATTCCTACAACCACTAGATGGCTTTGTGATTTTAATGAATTTAAACAATGTTGTTTTAGGATACTTGCTGAAATAACTGGGAGGACTGTCTCTCATTCATTGCAGAGAATCTAATTTACATTTACTCTTGTCCAGATAAAAATCTGTTATACTCTATGTTTACTGTTTGTTCTTTGACAAAAGCAAATAGCAAAAGAACTCCACTCAAAGAACCACACTCATTATAAAAAATGCAGATTTCTGGACTCACTGGGGACTGTTAATGTTGTAAATTTTGCTTGTTAATGGAAATGATGTATTCTGCCATCTGGAACACAGTAGCTTGCTTGTCATAGATTGAAGTCAAATAACAGAACGGTTGTGCTTCTAAATCCTTTAATTTTTGTTTGCCAAGGCTGACCTGCACACCGCAGCGCTGGCTCTCTCAAGTTCCAGAAGCCCTTTGCTTTTCATACGGGGCAGGAAGAACTGTGTTCTTTTTAATCGGCTACTCTCAGAAGAGACAAAACTGAGACTTCACCAGCGGCAACAGTACATTCATTAATCTACCGCCTGTAGCGCTATTCCAAATTTGGTAACTGGTTGACATTGGCTGTTTCACCTTTATAAACATAAACTCAGATAGCCTGTCTGCTAACGCAAAGTGACTTACCTAGGAATTCGGCCAATTTGCTCACTCAACCCAAGGAAAGCTCAGCCAGAACAGTGCAGTGGCCCCATAGTGGAAGGGCTCTCCACTATGTCCCTCAGCCTAGGACCGATGTCCCTTTCCAGAGTTCCACTTGTCTTACAGAGCTTAGGTACACAAAGTTCCCAGACACTGAAACAATTCCATACAGGTAATATTATGAGCTTATCCCCAAGACACCGACTCCAGGTCTGAGAAGGCCCTAGATGTTCATTAGCTTCACAGTCAACTCTCACCAGTTTTTCAGGGTGCCAAAGTGCACAGAAATTATTCAAAGTCTATAATTACCTCTGAAGATTTGTCAGGGGAGATGTTGTGCTTGGAGTCAAACAGGAAGCTCCATTGCGGTGAAGACCTCAGAGAGACTTTCTCAAGCGGCAGGAAGCTCGTTCTTTTATGCTCACCTCAGCTAGATGCTCAAAAGCCAATGTGACCAAAAGGGGTTGCAGAGAGAAGTTCGTGTCTGGTTCATCAAGTTCAACATAGTACAGCATACCCATATAAGAGCATGTTTAACATAAGGGGATGTTCATCAAGTTCAACATAGCATAACATACCCATAAAAGGGTATGTTTAACATACCCTTGTCCTTCCTCTCACCTCCACATCTTGCGGCTGCAAGATACTTAACCGCAGCCACCACATTGAAACTAACACTACTCCTCTCTTAAAACCAGAACACAAGAATACATGAAATTAACAATGGTTAGCATGCATAGAAATCTTAAAATCATATCTTCTAAAAAGAATGAAAAAGTATATATAGTATGAAGAGTATATGAGCAAAAGCAATGTGATACTCTTAAGTATAATAATAACAACATAATATTTTGACTAAATAAACATTTTTATAGGCAGGTGTGCATCTGCAGATGGTTGAGGAACACAAGTACTGTGCAAATTGGTGCTGATCCACGTACATGCCACCCCACAAATCTACGCACACATAGCATAAGCTTCCTATGTCTCTATAGCCATGAATATATGGCATCCAACATTTCATAGTCGAGAAAGTGATCAAAGAATTTCAAGACAACTTCCAAGACTATGAAATGACAACTACCACAAAGACAGTGATGTGTAAAAATGCAAAACAATATATATGACTATAACACATAAAAAGCCATAAGGACTAACTTAAAACGAGTTAGTATAAGAATGGAGCCTTGGCCGGGAATCGAACCCTGGTCTCAGCGGTGAGAGCACCAAATCCTAACCACTGGACCACCACACAGGGCTTAACTTGTTTAATACATTTATCGGTGTAAAGACATCTATACAAGCCTCAAAGCCCTTCCTATCACCTAATGCAGTGAGCTGGAAACTGGGCCTCCCTCTGCTGCATTAGTTAGGAAACACAAGGTCAACATCTTGATCAGAGAAATTGTACATCATTTCACCTCATTCTGTCTTACCTTCTGTGGTGGAAATTTCAGAATCCTTGCACTTCATTTCGCTGTGTTTCAATTTCATTTTGCTTTGTTTCAATTTAGCTCACTGAAAGCAGAGAGCAGAGCTAAGAGAAATAAAAGCCACGGTTACGTCTGGGACGTCCATCTCCTGTATCAGTCTCATGATTTTAAGCATCTTGTCAGAAATTACCCCAACACCTTCCAAACATTGTCATGGTGGCATCACTTTTCCTTGAGGTTGTTTGTATAATCATGGGTGATGCAATTTTTAGCTTGTTGTTACTTTATGCACACTTGTGGGATAATAGTTTATGATAATTGCACTGACCATGTAAAATTAATCCAGCATGCTAATTCATGCTTAATAAAAAACAACTGCTCTATAAATGTTGCTATCCTTTCATGTGTGAAAAGATTGGGATGGGTAAAAAATGTATTCAGTTTGTCTGAAACACTTCAAGTCTTTAAAATGCATGAGTAATTTTTCTTCACCATTGTCATTATTAATCATTTTTAAATGCACACCTGCATATGTTAGAAGGTTTAAGTAATAGAAGCTGCAATCTGTAATATATAGTTTCTCGATACTGAGGGTGCACTATTGTGTTGTCAATCACTGTTCATTAAATCTAACTGACTAAAGGTGATAATCTATTCTTTTCTTATCTGTTCAGCATTTGAGGCTATCACTGCTCTTTCTCATAGAGCCCACAAAGCCCCAAAAGGCAAGAGGGATACATTCATAGATATAATATGTCAAGTCATGTCAACTTTATTTATCAGTATCACAAATAACACATTTGAACAATCTGTACATCATATGGCACCCTCTATCCTTGGACTCTCTCGATTTACATAAGGTATACAATGCAAGAGAACAAATCTTTATTCATCATTATGTTAAAGACCTTGAGTCAACCCTTTATTGAAAGTCACATACCCCTCTGTCCCTGCAAGTCTTAAAGACTGCTAGTTTGTCATCATATTCCAATGTTGTTCCATCAAAAATAAAGGTGTACAACAGGGAATAGACATAGAACATAACACACAAGCAATTTTAGCTGATCTAGCATGGCAGGAAGTGTGTAGCACTGGCCAATTTACTCCTTTTTAAGCAGCGAACCATTAAGAAGTTCAAATGTCTCAGAACACAAAGGTAAAATTCAACAAGCGAATCAATGATCTAGTAATGATTGAGGAGCTTGATGAAGTTTTATTTTCATCAAGGTTATTTCCTTCCGAGAACTAATTCCATTTAGCTATGTGTATTAATGTAGTGAAGATACTAGGGATATGCTCAGCCTGTGCACTAGTTCTGTGTTTGTCACTAAGTTCACCTCGGTGTGTTGGCCAGAACAACCCTTAAGGCCGGTATTGCCAGAGTATGAAATGAAGAGCCCAGTGATGGTCAAACAAGTTGTTTACTTTTTCTGTTGCTGTAACGTCTACAGGTCTCTATTCCTGGATGTGGTTTTCTATACAGAGAGAAAATAACAAATACAACAAGATTAAATATAATGTGTACATAAATTCCACCCATATGCAGGATATGCACAGCATTACCAAACTTAACTATAAACAGTAATCAGGAGATATAAAAATAAAAATAAATTTTCTAAACTCCAGCAATAATAAACAAAGGGAATAATTGTACTGTTACAGTTACATTTCTATCCTATTTAAACTATCACATCATTGCAGACACTTATTACAGTGTATCTGTATGCTTATCAGCACTGTGTTAAGTTACCGCCAATACTCACATAGCCCTTCCTGTCATATAGGAATGGCCTTGTATTCTCCCACTACTAAACAGACAGGATGTTTTATTGTGAAAAACCGACAAGCGCGCTATGTCCGGTCATGTAATGTATAGCTCAGCCTGAATTGGCAGCATAATTAACACACTTTGCAACAGTCACATCGTATTTCTACTCAAACACAGACCTCTTGACAGCAATGACAACAGGTAATAAATGAAAGAACATGTGCTGAAGTCGACATATTTCTGACATGCTGAATCAGGTGAGCAGAGAGCCATAACTAGCATGCATGAAATGGGATATAATTAGCATATTCATCTCACACCTAAACTCCAAATTATCACCTGTATTTCCCATCGGCAGTCCTCTACAGCTGCATTGACACAAGGAAAGATAACTGTTACGTCCCCGAAGGGTCTAGGAGTAATGGGGAGCAACACACATATATAATGGCAGGGATTCCTTTGAAAGAAAAGAGAGAAACAGAGTATATTCTTAACATAAATATTTATTTATGAGGAAATGAAAAGTTCACCAAAAGGGAGAAACGGAAAGGGACTTCTTCAAAAGGAAGACCATGCGGAAACACAAACACAACTGGTTATATCAGGAAACACCGTCAAACAAAATAAGCGCTATCACCAGCTATAATTCACGTTATCACTCTGCATTCTGCTGAGGACCACCACCAGCACATCACCTATCTTCTTCTGTCATACGCACACACAGCTCCACGCTGCCGAATGGCCCACTGGCACCACACCTAGAGTCATCAGGGTTTAAATAGCCAGGCCCTGATGACGAACCACTACCACCTGCAGGTAATAGGGAGGGGAGGAGGAGGCTGTAACAATAACGCACAATTTCACACAATACACAATTTCAAATAATATCATGAAATATTTATGGAAAAATCTTTTTTGTGTTTCAAAAGGTGTGGCTGCATTAGACAGACACAAACAAATACAAATTATATTTTTTTGGTTTATTGTTTACAAGAAAAACTAACAAAACTAAATTCTTGGCAGTTTCAATATGTCAGTTCTCAACATTGTTGGTATCAAAGTCAACAAATAACAGAGAATGTGTTCAAAACTGAACAAAAAATAATTATCTTGTTGAAACATCCAGTTTGGACCTCGACTGAACCATGCACATGCAGAAGGGAGCATGTGGGTTTGGAGAATGGCACAATACTTGGCAGAGTTCAGTGTGATCACAGACAGTGAGATGACCAACGCCAGCAGCACTCATGCATCCCCACACCATGAGACTGCCTCCACCATGCTTGACAGTAGGTACTGTACATGCTGGAGATAATGCTTCGCCTGGCCTTCTGCATCCCCTCACATTAGCAGGAGAAAGATAACGCTGGAAACTGGACTCACCACAGAATCTTCTTCCAATTCCTGGCTGTCCAGTTCTTGTGTGCTTGGGCCCAATGATGCTGGGCTAACCTCTGCCTCTCATTGATCAGGGGCTTCTTGACAGCCTTGTAGGACCTCAAGCCATGATCTAAAAGTCGGCCATGTACAGTGCGGGTAGAACACTGGACACCAGTTTGGTTTGTTGGTGGTTGACCACCAACAAAAATTGTGTCTTTTAATAAAAAGCACGACATTCATTAGTGGATCACAGTGCATCACTGGCACCAAAATGACCCAATACTCAAAATTTCTTATGTGTTTTTAAGGAACCAATCAATTTGAAGTTTTTAGACTTAGACTTAGACTTCCTTTATTGTCATTTCTCAAATTACACAGCAGTGCATTTGAGTAACGAAATTTCGATGCAATGGCTTCCAAGTTGTGTCAGCAGTATAATACAGTGAGGTAGCAGTGGGTATATAGAAATATAAATATATAATATGAATATAGTGCAGAGAGCTATGTATATACAAATGCAGATGAGCAGTAGTGATCAGTATGAAGACTGGTTCTATACTTTGAGTATTTACATGAAATATTACACAGACCAGAGTAGCAGCGAGTTGAATAATTGCACTTCAACGGTGGAATATAAGACTAAATATAAATGTAAATAGATATGTACATGGAACATATTGCACAGGGAAAATATTGCATAGTATTGCACAGTAAAACAGCAAAACAGTTTGAAAAAGTGGTCACATGTTTCCTTTAAAAAAATTTTAAAAATTGAAATGTAACTTTAATATGGAAATTTAAAATTTTAAAACCCAAAAAATATTGTCCATTGTCAGCAGTTCTCACCAGTCTATGTACATGTGTGTTGGTCGTGTGTGGGATGTAAGTTTAAGTGGGGTGCTGTCCGATTGGGGGAGGTGTGGTGGTGGTTATGTGGCATTCAGCAGTCTGATAGCCAGGGGGAAGAAACTGTTCCTCAGTCTAGCAGTTCTGCAGCGGATGCTGCGGAACCTTCTGCCAGATGCCAGTAGGGAAAACAGTCCATTGTGGGGGTGGGGGTGGTCAGAGAGGATCTAGTTACACAGGGGGGTGTTGAAGCCTAGGGATCCCAGTTTATCTACCAGGTGCTGAGGGATGGTCGTATTGAATGCTGAGCTGAAATCCAGGAACAGCATTCGCACGTGGGTGTTCTTCTCCTCCAGGTGCTCCAGGCTCAGGTGAAGAGCAGAGGAGATGGCGTCCTCAGTGGAGCGGTTAGGCTGGTAGGCAAACTGGAATGGGTCAAATGATGGGGGGAGTATGGAGATGATGAAGTCTTTTATCACCCTATCAAAGCACTTCATGATGATGGGTGTGAGTACAACAGGGCGAAAGTCATTCAGGCATGCGATGGTTGGTGTTTTGGGCACTGGAATGATTGTGGCAGTCTTGAAACACTGGGGAACAACGGCCTGGTGCAGTGAGGTGTTGAAAATGTCAGTAAGCACGTGCACCAGCTGATCAGCGCATTCCCTGACCACCCGTCCTGGAATGTTGTCAGGGCCTGCTGCTTTCCGCACGTTCACCTTTTTCAGGGTTGTCCATACCGTGGTGGTCTCAAGCCTGAGTGCCTGCTCATCAGGGAGCAGGGTGGCTTTCGTCGCAGGGGTGTTATTGTGCTCTTCAAACCTTCCGAAGAAATTGTTGAGCTCATTGAGGAAGCTGATGTCATCTTGACAGGGTGAGGGTGTGGCTTTGAAGTCAGTGACAGTCTGTATTCCCTTCCACAGTTGTCTGGTGTTGCTGGGGTCATGTAAGAAGCCTTGGATCTTCTGGCTGTGAGCGTGCTTTGCCGCCCTGATGGCACGTTTCAGATTGCTACTCCTCCACATTGGTGTGATGATTGTCTGTTGCAGCTTCTCTGAACATGTCCCAGTCGGTGCACTCAAAGCAGTCCTGCAGTGCAGACATAGCTCCCTTAGGCCACACTCTCACCTGCTTCACATTAGGTTTTTCTCTGGTGAGCAGGGGCTGGTAGGCTGGGATTAGCATAATGGAGAGGTGGTCTGAGGAGCCAAGGTGGGGGCGGGGGGCTGCTCTGAAGGCCTTCTTGATGTTGCCGCAAAATCCACATGCTGGTGAAAATTAGGAAGAACAGTCTTCATGTTGGCTTGGTTGAAGTCCCCAGCAACAATGAAAACACCCTCTGGGTGTGTGGATTGCAAGTCACTGATGGCACGGTTGAGAACACTTAGGGCTTGCTTAGTGTTAGCACTGGGTGGGATGTAAACAGCAATGATGATGAAGACAGAGGTAAAGGGTCTGCATCTTATCTTCATAAACTCAATGTCCATAGAGCAATAACTAGAGACCATGGTAGCGTTGTTTCACCAGTTGTTATTAGTGTAGATACACACACCATCCCCTCGGGATTTACCAGTGAGAGCGTGGCTCCCGTCGGCTCTGAATGTTGTTAGCCCGTCCAGGGTAATGGCGCCATCAGGGACCGATGAGTTTAGCCACGTCTCGGTGAGAATGAGGATGCAGCAGTTTCTTGTCTCCTGTTTGGTTGTTAAGTCCAGCTTCAGGTAGTCCAATTTATTCTCCAGGGAGCGTATGTTGGCGAGCAGGATGGATGGAAGTGGCGATCTGAAAGGGTTAGCTTTTAGCTTAGCTGTAAGTCCCCCACGACAGCCGCACTTCTGTTTCCTCTCGCACCGTCTCCGATGTCTCCATGGGCGGCCTGTGCTGATGGGAGGCTCTGCCACCTGGTGGGTCGGCTGGGTCGGCAAAGCAGACCGAGGCTACGTAGGGTGGTCTTTGTGTCCGAACTTACGACACCGAAACCGCTGTACTGTTGCAGATGTAACATCACACAACGATCGAGTGCTGTACTAGCGCTGTTTCACTGAGCTCTTGGTGCACAATACACTGTTCTAGACGGCGAAGTTGACTGTATATCGGCTGAGTAGTCGGGAGCCAAAGCAGCCGCAGCCAGCCAGGGCGCCGCCATCTTGGTTGGTTGTTTTAATGGCTTTTTAGGATTTGTTTAGTATTTTGGCTGTGACTGTACTAAAAGAAATTGCACTTGAAGACCGAAGAGTGAATATTTCACAAATGCATGGGGTGTCCGAAAACTTTTTTCCTCCACTGTATTCAAGTAAGAGTTGAATCAAAGGCAACTGGACTTGGTTTGTAGGTTTTTCAGTTCTGACAAACTGGCACAGAAACCCAGGTACAGTGATGTCTCACAACTTAATGCTACTGAGATAACTGCAGTCTCCTTAACCTTTATCCTACAATTTTTAGCCATTGACCAGAAATCAGTCCCAATTCCAAGAGAATCATCATGAACAATTTAATCCATTCTACTTCTCTTTTTCAGCTTGTCCTCTATGTAAACTGTGTTCAAGAACAATCTCTGCTCTATGAGAAGGCTGACAGATTCCTAAAAACAGTAACATATATTTCAATGCCGAAGTTCATTGGTATCCCTTTTCATATTTTAGCTCAGTATTTCACTTCAGTGGTCCAGTCAAGTATAAGCCGTGAAAGGTCTTCAAGAGCCCATATGCTTTTACAAAACTGAAAGAGAAGCAGAATATCAACAACAAACTGTATGGTCTGCTGGCTTCAGGAATAAATGTTTCTCTAAGACACACACTATTGTAGTTTTGGTTCATTCCATCCCCTTATGCCATGTGGCAACACCACAAAAAATTACACCAGGAGCTGTCAATTAGGGTTTAAAGGCCCCAAATGTGGCAGAGGTTGGTCAGACATGCAGTGCAGCATAGCATAATACCTGAAGGTGAATGGAAATTGACATTCTTGCTTTTTGGAGCCATCAACTCGGACCACACTGACAGTCAAGTATAGCAGCACCTAGGAGGGGCTCATTCCTCTACACATTAGCCAGGCAATGTAGCAGGCCTTTTGGCTCCCCATTAAAATGCCAGTTAAATGGAAGAGAAACCTGCCTGTGGTCAGCATATCCCTCCAGTGAAGGCCTCCACACATTTAATTAAAAAAATTGCATGTTATACTATGCTACTGTCATGTCAGTGTCTCCCTGATTCCCATTGCAGGACTATAAACTAGGTGCAGCGAGCATCCATTAGGGTTAAACCTACATACTCAAAAAAGTAATTGTTAGGCTTTGAACACTTTAAAATTCCCTGTTTTGCTATGTATAGACATTCTATTTGCAGCTCCTTTAAGACATGATTTCCCCAAAAGTGTGTGGCCATCTTGGATGAGTGGTCTCCATTCTAATTTTTTTATACATAGGTTTTAAAACAGTAAAGGTTTTAAAAATGCCACATCAGTTTGACTGCAAATATCACCCAGACAAACCATTACATTTGGGATCCACAGTGCCAGTGATTGAGCTTCACTTTGGTCCCAATAGAGACAGTTATGTGTTTGTCATATAGAGCTCTTTTATCTAAGTGTCGCATAGAAATCGCATAGACAGCAATAGACTGATAGACAGGCTAATAAATGACATCTTATGTTCATGGATTGGAAAGGATATATCAGCCATTTTCAATTGTGAATTTCAAAATACCTTTTTAGAAGGGCCCCTCAAGAATGCTATGCTCCCTCTAGGTGAGGTGTCTAAGCATGCAGCTATGCTTGATGACAAATGTAAATGTCATATTTGGTGGCTCTCAAGAAATGTTTGGTTGCTTACTAGTCCTCTCCTCTCTTGCTTTGCTGTTACTTGAGGTCAGTGCCAGACTACCCACACAGATGAAAGCTTGGTTTTAGATTACATCAGGTCCTATAGGCTCCAGTTTGCCACCCAGTCTCAAACCTACAATGCTGCGCAAATTCAGCTGAGCCATCGTTCACAAAGTGGGGTTAATGTTGAATGGAGGTTCTTGAGGCGAAAAGAGTAGTGTAGTGAATTAGTGAAGACCACTTTAAGGCTAATTTCCCTGTGCTATAGCACACTTTATAAACTGTATATCTATATTTTTATGTGAATGTGACTTGTTCTGCCTCAAAAATGAATGTGATCAGAAAAGCACCTGTTCAACTACGATACAGGTAAACATAAACATATATATATATATATATATATATCATATAAAGCAATAAAGCGATAAGGAAGCAGCTGAAACTAAACTATGATTGTATTAAAATGAAAAAAACAACTATAACTATAAACAACTATGTATACTTGTTTTGTGCTTGCATAATTGCCTCCACACACAGCAAGTGTGCATTTGAAGAAGTGTTACAATCATTGCTTTAATCTCACTAGGTGAGTTTTCATACAGTATAAACCCTCCAGTATAATATCTGTGATCACTCCCCCTGGTTTGTGATCCCAATACACACTATTCTGCCTCCTGAGCCTAATTCCATGTGGCAGTGCTGTTACCTAGTCCTGTCCTAGCTCTGAGGTAGATATTTCTGAGTATCTTGGAGTGGAGAAGTGTTCGAACTGCACAGCCTATCCACAGGGGTTCCTCAAGGATCAGTGCTCGGCCTCCTCCTCTTCTCAGTATACACAGCCTCACTTGGCTCTCATGCCATTGCTATGCTGATGATACCCAGCTTTTCCTGTCGTTCCTCCCGGGCGACCACACAGTCTCTGCCCAGATCTCATCATGTCTTGCAGATATCTCAGCATGGATGAAAAAACACCACCTTCAGCTCAACCTCTCCAAGACTGAGCTCCTTGTCATCTCAACCAGTCCCTCTATACAACAAGAAATCAACATCCAGCTTGAATCAACCCAACTCAAACCCACAAAGTCTGCCAGAAACTTAGGTGTCATGATTGATGACCAACTAACCTTTAAGGCTCATGTGGCCTCTGTTGCTCAGTCGTGTCAATTCGCCCTGTACAACATCAGGAAGATCAGACCCTTCCTATCTGAACATGCAGCACAACTCCGGGTACAGGCTCTCGAATTATCACGCATCATTTACTGCAACTCCTTACTGGCAGGCCTCCCTGCATGGACGGTCAAACCTATGCAGATGATCCAGAATGCAGCAGCACGTCTGGTTTTCAACCAGCCAAAAACAGCGCATGTCACCCCACTGTTCAGATTGCTCCACTGGCTTCCAGTTGCCCTAACCCTAACCCTACAAAACTACAACGGAAATAGCTCCCTCCTACCTGAACTCCATTATTCGGGTCTACACTCGAAGGAATTTCCCAGTTTGGCTCAATAAAGTACATCTATCTATCTATCTATCTATCTACACTCCTTCCCACTCACTATACTCGGCCAACGAAAGGCACCTGATACAACCACCACAAAAGAGCCCGAGGTCGATAGTCAGACTCTTGTCCTCTGTGGTTCCCCAGTGGTGGAACGAGTTACCAAACTCTGTTCGATCTGCAGTCCCTCTCAGTCTTTAAGAAAAGACTAAAGACCCAGCTCTTTACTGAACACTTTTGCACTTGAAAAAAAAAGCATATCAACAAAACAAACAACGACAAAAAAAATCATATTCCCTCCTGCACTGCCTGGAGACACCAAGGTCCTATCAATGTGAATTGTCCCACTGATGGATGAATAAAGGAACATCTTATCTTATCTTACCACACTTGAACTTTGTTTTATGGCACTTATCCAGGTTGTTTTCTTCTGACTAGATCCTTGCTTGTGTTGTATCTACTCTCAGATGTACGTCACTTTGGATAAAAGCGTCTGTTAAATGAAATTGTAGAATTGCAGCAATCGTAGAATGATTATAAACATCTGTTGTTTGGATTAGGTGACAAAAGCACTTTGGTTAAGGTTAGGGAAAGGAGTGTGAATGTGAAACTTGAATTCACCCTGACCACCTCCCTGTGACTCTGGTTCCATACATAAATGTGGCACTTCATAAACTAAAAAAAAAACGGTGCCTCTAAGCATAATTGAGACAACAAGATTAATTTTGTCACCACAACATAATTGAGAAAACAAATCTGAATATTTGTTGTCTCTTGGAAGAAAAAAACACAGTGCAGGTTATGGTTTGCTCATTGAAGATTTGCCATGCATTTTATCATCTTGCCCGCTTACCTCATGTGAAACAAGGGACACCAAATGCTGCAAATCAATGTGTGCCTCATGGGCACAATCTGTTATGCCAGTGCCAAAAGCTGGCCAAGCTATGTGGTAGAAAATTAAAATGTGACAGTGAGAATATGCTGACTACAGGTTAAAAATCAAATGTAATTTTCACAGCTCAGGTTTGCTTGATGCTTATGAAATCAAAAGATCAATGCTGTGTTATGGCCATGCAAAGCACTGAGTACATGATTGTTTTGCAAGATATTTCTACTGTTAAGCTACATGTTTGAGTGTTTGAAATTAAAAATACTATCTATAATACGTATTATCATATTATAACACTGGAGATTGGTGAAACGCCATGATGAGTAAATTAATATTTCACATTGTTTCTTATAATTTTGTGTTTTGAAGATATACAGATAGACAGATATTGTCCCAGCTGAAGTAAATATGGAGGAGCATGTAAAACATCGTGGCATTTTTCTGTTTGCAGCTGGAGAGCAAAGAAAACGCAGCAGGAGGAAGTATGAGAGCAGCACCAGTCAAGTCCTTGCCCAGATTCATCAGGTAGTTTTCAAACGCTCCATCAAGTTTTAAAAGTGATAGGAAGTTCATCAACACAGTTGGAACTGAGCACAATGGAGTGGCATACTAATAGAAGTGCAGATATTCTTTTTAGAAAAAAAAAATCTGTTATTAAAAAACCATTAACTATGTGTTCATGAGAAATACTATAGGTATGTAAGTTTACTTTACAAATTACAGACAGGAGAAGGAAACTAAAATCATTGATAACCCTAGCAGTTTTTGCAAATCACTGCAGGTCTCCCGGTAGAAGTAATCCCTGTGAAAAGAAATTTAGCAACAACAATGGGGTAGCTTGTAGCACAAAGCCTTAAGAGAAACAAAGAAGACATGTTCTAAGCAGCAATGCCCCACTAAACCTGCAAACTCTGTGTTGATTGTTGCGGTATGACTTCCTATACTGCTGAGGATTGTTTGATGAAGCAAAGGCAGACTCACTGACAAGCATGGTTAGTGAGAAACTGACAAGTGTGCCTCTTACGTGCCTAGTTGACTTACATACCTTGTGGGAGACATGGGCAAATGGACTTATTCTTGTGTGTGTGTGTGTGTGTGTGTGTTTTAGCATGCAGGGTCCTTCTGCGTTTGTATAATTTGTGGAAAGGGAATGACAAGGGAGGGCGATGCTCAGGGGGGTGCTTACAAGTCTTGACATTTCTATCCAAGAAACCTTGCTCAGAACTGGTCAGGTGTGTCAGGGTGAATGGTGCTTGGGATGTTGCACCCATGTCTCAGGAGGACATGTTCCTTAACCTGCTTGAGCACCCCTGCTGATAGTGAAGCAGGTCGTGCCAAAAAGCCATAGCACAGCTTCATCCTTACATCCTTACATTTTGTCATGTGATCTTACATATTCAGCCTTGTTTAGTAGAAGCAATCACAATCACATTGGAGATAGGTTGTACAATACTGTTTATTGTGGAATTGATGTGAGAAGATTTCCAGTTCTTTAGTTTTGTAGCTCTCAACACTTGCCTTTTCAATGGCAGGCAGTGAAGAAAATGTTTTCAGTGATTTTTATGGCTCTGACCAATATCCTTTAGATAGTCCATTTAGACATCAAATCAAAAGATTTTCATGCTGCCTCCCTCTCAAGTCAAGTACAGTGTGCAATTAGATTCAATTGAAGCAAACAACCCCCAAGATTAGAAAGAGTGCAGATCAAAGTGTTTCTGTGGTGATGGATTAAATTTAAAACTACATGAAGGCACATGCCATTGGCAGTCCAAGAGCAACAGAATTAATAATTATTACAATTGAATTCCATACATAGAAATGATCTCCTAATAAATCAATAAATCAATCAAGTAATGTACTGTAATCATATAAAGTACAATCACATTGAACCCATTCATTCCTTAAATTTGTACATAAAAATATTTTAAATAGAATATGAATAGTAATAAATATATGTGCATGACTGAGGGGGTAGTCCTCTTGGTCTGAGAGTACGAGCTGTTCCTGAGCCATTCAATGCTGGCCTAGTGTATGCGGTACCTTCTTACCAACCACAACATGGACAAAAGGTTGTTTTACAGAACAGAGGGCTGTACTACGAAGCGAGTTTAACCTACTCCGATTTACCTCGGGGTTACCAAGGCAAGTCGAGGTTGACAAACTCTGGCCGTCTCAGCTGGAGTTAATCAGTAGGTCCTTGTCTTTGCTTGCTCCTGGGGGGGGGGGGCTCTGGCCTGGCCTCGGGGTTGGTCGTCGCCTTGTCTCTCTCTCGGTCTGTCCTCGGTTGGGGCCTCTTCCTCGTGGCTTCCTGCTGGGCTCCCTGACAGGGGTTGCTTGGGCGGACTTGGGGGCTCTGCCCGGGCCTATCCCCTTCCATGGGCTGGTGGGCTCCCCGGTGCTGGGGGTTCATGCCTGCTGGCTGGGGTGGGTTCACGGGGGAGGGAGGGTGCATGCGGTGGTCTCACACTAACCCTTGGCTTTGGGGACAAACACAAAACACACGCACACACATACACACACACGCACACACACATACATACATGCACACACACACACATACACGCCCTTGGCACTATTGGCTTTAGTGATGTGGTAATTCTGTCTTTTCTTATATTTGCTTGCTTGTTTGAGTTTTTTCTACTACACTTTCGTTACATTAATTATATATTATATATTATATATCATTTCGGTTTGTTCCACAACCTTTTACTTCAGTAGGTATTAGGAATGTTGAAGTTCGCCATACTCTGGTTGTCATTGTTGTTGTTGTTGTAGTTGTGATTGTTGTTGTTGTTATGTTCTCTCTTGTCTCTTGTCTCTTGTCCCCACATCCCCCTCTCTTTATCTCTATCCTTTTCCCTCCTGTTCTGGTCTGGTCGTCACAAACAAAAAAATAAAATAAAATAAAAATCACACTACGGGAGAAGTATCTCAGACCTCTATCTAGCAGAGCAAATCTGTGTGGCACGACTGGGCATCTAGAACATCACATTATTTGCCCAAGTTGCTGCACAGAACAGGTTAAAAAAGCCACTGGCTGCGGAGACGTCTGGACCAAGAAGCCAGCAGAGACACTGAAATCCATATCTTTCATAGAGAACATCATCGGGGTGAACTCCAGTCTCTAAACACCGGCGACCTGCGGACTGAGCCGGTCATAACCCGCGCGCCGATGTCGACTGGCTCTTCCAAATGTCAAATCATTTTTCTCGACCAATTGTAGCGGAGGGGCGGGGCTTACACAGAGTTAACCACGAACATCAACTGCTCCGAGCAGTTTAGAGACGCAGTGTAAATTGCCATGACAACACACCTCGAGTAAAATCTATCCACCTTTGTAGTACGGGTTAATCAGGAAGTTACCCCTGATGTCACGAAGTTACTCCTGAACTTACCCCGATAAGCCGGTTACCTCGCTTCGTAGTACAGCCCTCAGACCTTGTACTTTGGTCAGCTTCACTAAGGACAGTATACATCACCCATCTGACAGTGCCGTGGGAGGACACAATGGATGAGGCTTATGAACAGAAGAAGCTCAAGTATTCTGAGCTGGCAGGTTGGCTACAGGGGCTTTGTAGGCACATCAACATCAAGGCTACTCAAGGACCTGGGAATCCTGGGAAGCCATTAAAGCCCTCTCTACTGCTGCAGAAGGGGTGAGCCAGATTATCTGGTTTAAGAGGAGGGAAAACACTTGGGCACCAAAATAACTTCAGAACCTCTAAAAAAGCAAAGCCACATGCACCCCTGAATAATGTTTAATCATTCTCACGCCATTTCTCCACTGAAAAGCAAGGCCATGCCCCTCTGAATATAGCATACAAACCATAAGTTAGGGAGCTATCCCCAGCAGTGAGGTTGGGCTTGAAAGCCTTTAATTTCCAACCTCCTTCATAGAGTTCTCAATGGAGTGGTTCACAGTTTCCTGGGGTTGTGCGGTGTATGAAACACAGGAGGCATTGCAACACTTTAACAACACTGTGGAGGGAGCATCCAATAGAATTGTGTCAGACTTTTCTCCAGTGTTACGTGTGTATTACTATTATTAAGTCCAATTTCCTCAGCCTTGTTAAATCAGTAATCTGATGTTTCCAACAACCAGCTTTGCCCATGCATGTGGTGAGTATTGATCAACATGCATAACAACAGATAAAATAGGCTAATTTATTCTTGTTTCACTGATCATATCTCTTATTACTGGCCTTAATGAAGCCAGAAATAATAATCAACTTAATTGGTGAGGGGTGACTTGATCACTACTGGATGTGTCCCAAATTATGCTTATACCACCTAACTATTTAGAACTAAGGCCAAATCTTAGTTGTTAGGAACCGGTGTGTTTTCCTTCCAAATGGAGCCAGGCACAAATAAGCTTCCAGCCTACATTGTGACTCATGTACCGTCCATCCCATGTAGCTATATAATATTATGGGAATCTGGTATGTGTAGTAGTACTATGAGCAGGGCCCTGGGTAGTTTCAAATTTAATGGCACTATTACCTGTACTTTTACAACCTTGGTTGGCTTATTACGAAAAAATGCTTCTAAATAAATAACGGCCAGTGCCTCCTTCCTTAAGATTAAGCAAGTGTATTTGTATTTATCTTGCGCCTTTTTTTAACAGTCACTCACAGTCATAGACTGTGTAAAACATAAACATCTCTGTGACGTCGCCCATAGATGAAGAGGTGATTTTGAAGCCAATTGTAGGGCACTGCCATCTCAGCAGTAGGTGATGTCACCTAACTCCAGTAATCCAAATATGGACAGAGAGGTGGAGCGCTGAATGAAGCTTGCTTGATTTGAAAAACACACCCACTAAGCTAGCCGACTATCCCTGTGGTACCGACTTACCCAGTTGTGGTGGCCCACTTCAGCACTGATTACAGTACACAGGCTGTAAATATGCTTACTTCTGGAGTAAAGTTGACCATTTTAACATGGGGGCCAAATGCAATTAACTCCCTTTTGGAGCCTGCCTCAAGTGGCCTTTCAAGGAACTGCAACTTTTGGCAATTTCATGTTGGCTTCATTTTTCAGCCCTAGAGGTTGCCACTTGCTCACATGAATAACCCCTAATAAACTGACACAACAAATATACTTAAATAGTACAACAAAATGTATTCATCCATCTAGGTCAGGGGTCTGCAACCTTCAACAACTAAAGAGCCGTTTTGTCCCCTTTACCACCAAATAAAATTGACGTGAAGCCACAAAACTTGTTTGACCCCTAAAATGAAGATAGCACAGCATATAAAGTTTCACATATAGTTATGCTATATGATGAGAATGATAGCCTAGTTTATTGCATTAATGAAATATTTTTTTTTTTTTTAAAAGTATAAAAATTTTATGTTACTGTTTAGCTTCAATAATCAACTCCAGCTTAACCACTAACAACATAAAACTCAGGCCAACAAGCAGCTTCACAAACACCAGAACAAGCACACTGAGAAATCAGCGCAGACATCCCGGGCAAAGACACCATGCGGCCGGCGGCAGCTACCTGGAGGTCTTTAGCCCGATGCTAATTCATTAGCTCGCTATTTACTAGGAAACAAAAACACGGGAGCACCGACTTTTTGGACAGTCTGTTATGTACAATTAACCACACAGCAGTTGTGTTATTTATCCAGTATTTGCATGAAAGATTATTCGAAAGGCAAGAACACCACAAACACAGCTGATGTTCAGTGACTGAATGAGCTCCGTGTTTGGAGCTGACAGCCAGCAGACAGCTGTCAATCAAAGTAACCAAGCAGTTGTATACAGTCTATGGGCGCGACCTGTAACATATGTAGGATGTGACGCATATTTTGATCAACAAAACATTAAAACACTGTTTTTTTATTTTAATGTTACATGATCACCTGAATCTTCAAAACAAGACATACTCCATCGAAAAATAAAATAAAATAAAATGGCCATTGTTTATTACTTTTGGGTTTTCTTTTTTTTTTTTTTTCAATTATTTCATCAAAGCAATAGGGAGGCACTGCAGAGGGATGAAAGAGCTGCATGCAGCTCTGGAGCCGTGGGTTGCCAACCCCTGATCTAGGTAAATAAAGTAAATATCACTTTAGGTCACTTAAAAAATATATGCAAACAGAAATACTATAATAATGATAATAATAATAATAATAATATACCCAATATTCATAAACACAAAATATTAGTTTCTTTTTCTGATTTCCATCTAATTAGAATCAGAATCAGATTTATTGCCTACCTATTAAGTAGGTTTTCACATACGAGCAATTTGACCTGTGTTTTGGTGCATAACAATAAACAAGTGAAGAAACATAAAGAAAGATACATTAAAAAAAACAAGCACTCAGAAGCATAAATAGAACACTGACAATAAATTATGAAACTAACTGTACAAAATGTTATTTAAATCCGTTAAATTCAAGTGCAATATTTCATAATTCTTTTATACTGGTCACATATATCATATTCATCTCATATTCATATTGTCATGTATATCTGTAAATAACATTACATTTGCAAATACTTTTTTTCAGCTTGTTTATATCCATTTTTACTATTTAACTTGTTCTATCTCCTTGCTGCTGTGCAATGCAAATTTCCCCACTGTGGGACGAATAAAGGTTTATCTTATCTTATCTTATCTTATCTTATCTTAAATGAAGGAGCTGTGTAGCTTGTGCAGGAATGTATTCATCATTTGCTCCTCCTGGTGACAGATGTAGGGTGAGATCCACCATGTCTGTGACATAATGACATGCAGCAGTGTAATACTTGTATCCCAGTTCCCCTGCAAATCTCTGTTCTTCATCTACTGTTCTGTTTTCCGCACCAGAAGCCATTTCAAGACAGTCATATTTCAATCACAAAATCTTACTTGATGCTTGATGGGGCTGCAAAGCGTTAAGTCATTGGTAGGATCTTGGAGAGATTTTTCTCCTCTTGTTGGATGTGAAATGAGCATCACACTGTTTGTCAACCAGCTTTATCAACTGTGTAATCTATGTCTGTGACCTCCAAACATAAGAGACTGTGTCTCTCCCTGTTAGAGCACTAGGCGTGACATCACATCATGGCATCACCAAACAGTTGTCTTATCAATCAGAGTGACAGACACCACAGGCTCCTGCTCATGTCTTAAACATCACAGCAGATTTGGATGAATATGTGTGCCTTCAGGTCAATGATGTTCAGGAGGTTTAGACACACACACACACAAGAAATTTTCTGCATTTATAGCCAATTAGGAAATTATTGAAGGTTGAGCAATTGTGGTGCAATTGGCTTTTGGGGTTTTTGTTATGGTAGGCCGTGACGACAACAACAAACAAAATTGTAGTGACAATTGCTGTTGTTAGAACACTGTCCTTGACTGCCTTACCAAATCTAATATATTTTGGGAGAATATTAACTGTATATCAAAAAAATCATCAAAATTATCAATGTTATTTAACCCAGAAAAAAAGAGGAGGTGACAGAATTTTTTTTTAGCCCTGGCTCGTGTCTGAGGCTGTCAGGCTGTGTGTAGTCCCAACAGCCTACACCAATGTTGCGCTCTGTACGTAACATGTGAAACCCAGGGCAAAAAAGTCCACCAAGCCTCACTACTGCTCATTAAACTTGTTGCTCTGAGCTGGCTGAAATCACTGATGAGCATATTTGTATCATCTACCCACTTCTGGATTATACCAGCTGGATGGTCAGAAAACACAGTTTTGACTAAATATATCCAACTGAAACTGTGAAGTAGGATCAATGAATCAAAGATTTCCTAGATCATTTTTTCCCCTTGTTTTATCCTACTCTTGTATCCCGCTCTTGTAGGATTTCCTAAATCCACAATGTTATCTTAGACTTGTCTGCAACGTACAGAAGCAAACGATTTCAGACCTGGGGGAGTTCAGTACACAGTGTTTTGATTTTATATTGTATTTTTCTATGTCCATGATTTTATTTCTTTGTTCTCTTCTCAGTAGTTTCCATTTAGCATCCAAGGCTGTATAAGGTCAAATTCCTCCACACACACGTCACAACACTGTGGAATGTGCATCATTGAAATTCACTGCAATAATCTAAATATCCACACTTGATTAAATGGATTTGTTTCATTTTTGAAACATGTGACTCTCATCTCACAATAACTATAATGGAAGGCAGAATGACATTGCATGTAATGTGGTTTGTCACTGTTGTCACACAATTCTCATGGCTGCTACTGAACAATCCTGATTTTAACCTGACACTCATATGTTTTTAACAGCCAATTTACCAACACAACAAGCTCTCTGTAAGAAGATCTCATTCAGCCTTTTCCCACCTTTCTCAGAATAGCCAGAATTCAATGATTATATTATTGCTGTCATGCGAAAACCTTGGGAGTTCTGTTTGGATACTATGTTCTTTTCTGTGCTAAAATTATACTTTTTTGTGCTTATAAAATGCTTTCAATACCAGACAAAACCAAAACATGTGATCTGTTAAGTTCCTTGAAAGTACTGAGATAAAGAGTGACCTGACAGCAAGAACATGCTCAAATTAATGGGAAAGAGAGAGATAATGCGGAAAGTGGAAAAGTGGAATTTTCCATTACAAGATAATTTTGTGAAAGTAGTGTTGGAGTAGAGGTCCAGCCTAAAGTCCCCTAACCCTAACCCTATCAGATCAGTGGAAAATCTGCCCAAACCCAACATGCATAAATTAATCTTCAAAAAAGTGACCTAATCCAAAAGGAACCTGACCTGGAACAGTTAGACCTGGATGGGAAAGACTCGGGGATAACTAGACACAATCCAAAATGTGTTTGACAAGAACAGACTCAAATAGAGAAGACGCCGGCCACCAATAAACATACTGTCACAATCTTCAAAAAGAGCAGCAGTACCCACATCAATGAGGATCTCACCTGGTCTCACAACATACAGCAGTTAATCAAAAAGTCCCAGCAGCACCTGTACTTCTTAAGGAGACTGAGGAAATTTGGCATGTCAACCAAAACCAAAATCCTCAGTGATTGAGAGTGTCCTCACCAGCTCCACCACAGTCTGGTATGGAAACTGCACCACTCAGGACAGGAAGGCTCTCCAGCGTGTGATCAAAACTGCCACTCTAACAGCAACAACTGGACTGAACAATACAGACACTGTCACTGTTTACAGCATGTGCAATACCGCTGTTTACATGTTCTACATTTTTATGTGGATGCTGTGCAATATTAGCTTATAACACTGCAATATCCCGTTTACAATGTGCAATATTTCTGCAGACATTTAGATATATAGATTGCCCCCCACTGGAGGCCACATGGGAGCTGTTTGCTAATTCCATTTTAACATGATCTCCTGCACTCTGTTTGAGTGCCAAACCCACATTTAAAATGTCACTGCTGACTTTTTCTGTGTTAAAACAGACAATGATCTTTCCCTAACCTTAACCAAGTGCTACCAGTGCCTAAACATAACCATAAAAAAGTGGATGCTCTAATGCTCTAAAGTGGATAATGTATTTCAAAATTTGGAAAACAAATGAAATACATTGTCAGTGAACATTTTACTGATATGCTCAGAATCAACATTTTGGCTTTTGACTATGACTTGGTGGGTATATTACTTAACATTCCTCATTATGTTATTAAAAAAACATAATTTAAACATAATGGTGTTTCCCTCTGTTGATTAATGATGATCAGCATGCTATCAAAAGTAATATGTGCTTTTGTGCCTAATTTCTTTAGTACAGTTAGGCTTGAGTAATGGTAAACACACAGATGAAAGGCACAAATATATATATAAATTGAATTAGGAAAAATACATTTTATACAAGCCTCTTATTCAAGGTATTTAATTATGCATGATGCTCATTAAAACATTAGCCAAAGGTTCTTCTCAAAAGGGGCTCAAAGAAAATCAAATAATGACTCACAGTATCAGACTTTTTGAAACTTTTAGACACAGTGTTCTCTAGATGGTTACAAGCTTGACAAAACCTTTTCTCTCTAAATATAACAATATAACAACAACTTGTAATAAAACTAAAATGCTGTGCCTTTCAATATGTAATATTCAATATGTGCTTGATAAGTGCCCTTATCAAGCACATATTGCCCTCTCAGTGGGGAAATTTGTATTAATGCTGTTTATTCCTACAAAGGAGAATAAATGTTATATGGTTAATGGGCTGTCCAAAAATTCAATCAAAAAAGTCATTAATTTCAGCAGGCTGTCTTCAATGCTTATACTCTCAAAATGAAATGAAGATGTTTCTTTTTCCTTTTAAAAACACTAATTATATCTCAGATCCATTTTGATGTGCCATTGAGTCAACATGCAAGGGCATTCATCAGACTTCATTTACGTATGTTGTTTTTAATTGGAAAGTTGGTATACAGCTAAGAGCTAACAATTCTTTGTGTATTTACTAACGTGCAAAAACACAGCAAGTTGGCAGGTGGCTAGTACATGTCACATATTAGCACAGAAATTAGCACAGTAATACATAATACCATTGGTCTGAGCTGTGTTGATCTATTGGCCTGTTGGCTAGTTTCCTAACCATGTCACAACAACAACAACAACAAAAAAATCTTGACTTGTCTCAAGCTACAGTAATGATACATTTCATAATACATTTCAGAGTAGAGACAAATAATATTCTCAGGTACTGTATCTATGTTTTGTGGTACCAGCCATACCACATTTGTGACATGACAGTAAAGCAGAAAGATGGACTTAATGTGGAGGGAAAATGCAATAACCACTTTTATGTGTCACTTCACCTCCTCTGGAGCAGGATTTGGGAGTATGCATGTCTAGTCATTACTTTGCACTGTAGTTTCCACTGCAGATGTTAAGTCTGCAATGTATTAGCAGCATGTGAGCATCTTGCAAGCAACTTGCACATGCCCTCAGTCTGTCTATGTACTCACAAATTCAGATGTTTTACAGGGCATCAACATCATTTCAGGAGGAATCTGAGAAATAGACTTGTAGCCTACCTGGCTGCAACAGGGTTGGGATTTCACAGGATACGACACAGATGTTGCAGGCGAAGGATTTGGTACAATGATATAAATAGAAGAATAAAACAAATTTTTATGTAAGATTACATCAGAATTACAGAATATAAAGTATGTGAAATTGTGATTTCATCGTTCTTGACGTGATCCACCATTGTTGGATCCAGGTTGAAATATCTATTGGATGGACTGACGTGAAATCTAGTAAATATATGCACAGCACCCAAGGAATGAATCCCATTGTCTTTGGTAATCCTCTGACTTTTCATTCAGCACACCAACAGGTTCACATTTGAGGTCTCAAAAACTGTTAAATGTCTACATGACACTGCATGGTAATCCTTCCATGATCATTGTGAAATTTGGTGATCCCTGACATTGTGTCCAGCGCCATCATTGTGTCAAAATTTCAATTTGACCAATATTTGGTTTATCCGTCTATCATTTAGGTTGTCTTTACAGTGACCATTGACAGCCTTACAGAGCCACTGTTACCCTTTGCCTTGTAACATCGTTGGTTTTGGCTTTTGGTCTTTGGCAGTGGTTTTGTGGAATAGATTGAGTGACTTACAAGAGGGATGATTCACATTATTCACCGGAAATACATAAATAAAATTTGAATGTCAAAAGGGAAGCTCAGGGATGATAGCCAGAGGAAAAAAGCTAAATCAATTAGATAACAACAATTATTTATTAAAAGTATTGCAATGTCAAGGCCCCTGCAATTTCCTGACACAACACATGACCAATGGAGTGCCTCTTAACATGGCATTTGATATGTCTCTCTCTATGAGCTGTCAGTAACACACTCCATAATACCACTCCAACAAGCTTCAAGAACTATTTAACATTTGCTTTCACTTTGCCAGTGCCCCAAACCACTTATGCTACACCTGTGTCAATGCATTATTTGTTGATTTATGTGCCACATAAGTACCAATACACAATAACAATGTATGCAATACTAATGCAGTTTAATTTGACCACTTTTTGCATAAGGGTGTGAGGATATATATATACTGTACAATTTATTTGGTACTAGTTTCTGTGCAGCTTTTTGTGGAATAATGTGTATTATTTGAGGTAACTGCCACATAATAGTAGAGTTGCCCATACTGAAGAGACATTGTTTTTATATGTTTTTAGACATTTTAAGCATATGACTATGTATTGTATATTTGTGAGATAGATTATCATTGAATTGCTTATTTGCAGTTTATGTCATTTGGTGTTTATTGTGCAAGTTGGACTAATGAGTTTACACATTTTGCTCTTTCAGGGAGCTCTGCTGTGTTCACCCAACAACCCACAGATTTGGTGGTGGTGGCAGGCCAGCCGGTCACCCTGCCCTGCTCCATCCCTGGCTACCATGGCATGGTCCTCTGGCTGCGTGATGGCATGGCCCTGGGTGTAAACAGGGATCTTTCAGGTACAATGTCATTTACCTAGTTGTTTGATCAGCTGATACAAATGCAATGAAAGATTCTTCTACATGGGTCAAACATGAGTCAAACATGTAGTGTAATAAAATGCCATAAATCATACAAAAGTCTAAATAGTCTAAATATAAACTCTCCACTGTATAATTCAGTACGGAATACATAGGAATGTGTTATGCTAACACAACATGGTAACAGGTCTTAACTAAGGATATATAAAGGCTTTGACCTCAGTTTCTAATAATACTGTACTACTCACCAAGTTAATTGCTGAGATCTGGGAACATGGAGATGTCACTAAAAGAAGTCTGACAGGGTAAAAAACGTGGGTAGTATGGTGATGATATAGTGATGTTGTGAAATTGTTTCATCTTGGTGGTTTAGAGACAAGAGTCTTCCCTTATGAGGAGTAGCACATGAAATGAAGAGGTGATTGTCCCTCATCTGGCATTTTATTCTCTCTGTATACAAGTGTAGAGTGGACACATTTAGTAGTTCCCCGGTTAATCAGACTGAGGGGTACAAAAAATCTATTCTATTCGATTCTAACACTTTAGGGACAAATGACAGATTATGTTACTTTAAAATGCCCCAGTGCAAATTGAAAATCTGACAGGCAAATAGAGAGAGCATGCAGTGTTGTGGCCGTTAGAGGAAGTGACATTGACAGTGACATAAACAGATTTTAATTTAGCCTCAGCAGATCAAAAGACTAGTCCTTTTATGGGACTGAAGGCTTGTAAAGCACTACACCCAGTTAGTGCCACAGGCATCATGACAGACTAAACCTGCTGCCAATTACTCCTTACGGAAAGGCTTTGCCCTTATTGAATATATTCTTCAAGATACAAAGATAAGAGACTGGTTTTAGATCATACAATTCCTCAAACAAGCCATGATGTGTGAGCCATGTGGACAGAACAAAGGTTTACAGCCTCTCATAGGCAAAGTCCATATCACAACTTGATCTGGATGAGGATACAATATTTTCTATGTGCTTAAGAAAGGAGGCCACTGAACTGTAGAAGTTCTCAAGGCTGTTATCTCTCGAATTGTTGAATTCGCTAGTGAGCTGGAGTGATTAGAACTACTTTCCTGCCTAAATGGAAACAATCAGACTCTTGGGAGGAAACTCTTTCAGGACCATTCTAGTGTTTTTGCACATCATATACTTTATGTTACTGCAAATCATTTTGCATCATCATCATCTTTTACAGTGAATGTGTTTTTCTACCATGCAGTAGCCACTTATTATTGGTTTTATTATAATTATTGTTGTATACTAAGGTAGTACAGGTACATTTTTACCCACAGTGAGATATAGCAAGGTAATGTAACTTTTTAACAATGCCATGAGCAAAAGTTATGTCTCAGCAAACTTTTTAATACACGCTGAATTTAATAGGTACACATGGGTACCTGGATAAAAGAAACCACACTGTCATCTCTGCATGTCTGGTTCTGCATTCATTCACTTATCACCAGTTATTTTGCACTCACCTCCCCTCTGCTTCACCCTGCATGCCGGCCACTCCCACCTCATCAAGCTCACCACCCTCACGTGTGCTCCCAGCTGCAATCAATTACCAATCAAGACAGTATTTAGGCATCCCCAGTTCATGCACTCTCTGCCGGATTGTTCTTTGTGTCATACATGCAAGACTCTCCAGCACACTCTCCCAGACTGATTCTCTGTTGCCGAACCTGCCTGCCTCTGACCTGCCTGCCTTGTCGTGTTCCCGGAATTCGCATCAGCCTTCTGTCCCTTTTTGTGATTACCTACCTGTTTGCCTTTATCAGCTAATAAAGGTCTTTACCGACTATTCCTTGTTTCCATGTGTAGCGACTGAGTTCAACCATTCCCCGTGACACACACAGTAAAATTGTAAAACACCACTATTTTTTGGATGAGATCAGTAAAAATATTAAGCATACTGAGTGTAATTCTTAGTAATCACGCTAAAGAATCAGTTGGTCACAGTTTTGTTTGTAAGGTTTGCCATGTTGCTGTCTAAGCCTGTTGCTGTCTATGAGCAGTGGTGTTTTGAACCATTCCTCGGTCGATGCACATAGAGCACCCCAATCTGTCCCTGGTGCTGAAATGTAACGCTTGAATGCAACTGGCAACCTGTTTTCTTGCTTTGTTCTTCTTCAGAACAAGCTTGTCTGGTGGCCTCCCTGTACGTTTTCACAGACGTAGGCTTGCTTGGCTCAATAAGTGGTCATTTGAGTTTTTGGAATGGATAGAATATATCAAGTATTTTACAGTTGTGAATTTCAAAATGTTTATATCAGAAGGGCTCATCAAGAATGCTCTACCCTCTGTTCTGGGAGTGTAGCTCTGCCTCTGCACATGTGTACATGTGGGCGAGCACTGTGACACACAGTCCTGCCAATAGTTTTACACTATTCCACTGATCAACAGGTGGTGGTAACGCATTAAGAAACGCTGCAATGTTCCATCATGCAGTCATACAGACATGGCACGTTAACATGAAGCATTCTCCAAAAGCCGTCTGTTTTGGCCTCTTTTCCCTGCTCCCATTTTGTCATAGGCAGTGTTCACCTAATTGGGCTAACTGTGAGTGTTTATTTAGAGGTGACTGGTAATTGGTCGTTTTGTCTGCATAACAGATGAGAGCTCTTTAAACAGGTTATTATAACAATTGAAAGAACGGCATAAAAAAATGTATGAGCTTGTTGGACTGGAAGGGGTATTAGCCCTGACAGGGACTAGCACTTGCAAAACTAATACTGTAGTACTTCAACTAAAAGCCGAATTTAATGAGAGAAGAATGAAATGTGATGCCATTGCACTGGAGATGGGCTTTGAAAGTAAACGTGTTGTTGATTAACTCTCAGGACTCCCTACTACTTCATGAGATACAAGTGCAAGTTGAAACTACTGGTATTAGGTGGCATTGAGACAGAGGTCCAGCAGTTGGCAGATCTGATCCAGACTGAGACTACTTCTGTTGTCCAGCATGGTGTCATGCATCAGTCGTCTCCTTTCGGTTTCAACTGCCTCCATGGTGGGGATGCATGTAAACAAAGAAGTAACATCATAAGACACCATGGTTTCATCTGGCTCCAGTTTTAGGCCTCGAACTTTGTGCCAACTGCTGGACCTCTGTCTCAACACCACCTACTTCCAATACAACGGGAAGTTTTACAGGCAGAAGCATGGCTGTGCCATGGGCTCACCGGTTTCTCCCATAGTGGCCAACCTCTACATGGAAGAAATGGAAAACAGAGCCCTAAACTCCTTCAGGGGAACTGCGCCAAGCCACTGGTTCTGATACGTGGACGACGCCTGGGTCATCATCAGAACTGAGGAAGTACAAGCCTTCTCAGAACACATCAACTCTGTGGACAGCAACATAAAATTCACACATGAAGACACAAGACAAAACAGTTTGGCCTTCCTGGACTGCAACGTACAGACTGAAGAGGACAGGAGCCTTCACATCGAGGTGTATAGAAAACCTACACACACAGAGCAATACCTGCTCTTCGACTCCCACCACGCCCTGGAACACAAGCTTGGAGTCATCAGAATCCTGCACCACCAAGTGGAAAACATCCCCACAAATGAACAGGCCCAAGAGAAGGAGTGGAAGCACTTGAAGAGTGCACTCAAAGCTTGTGGATACCCCAACTGGACCTTTGTGAAAACAGTCACGAAATCCAGGAAGAGTATCAATGCCACAGGGGAAGATGAGAGGAAGAACAGACACAACATTGTTATACCATACATGTCTGGAGTATCTGAGAAACTCCGGAGGATTTTTAACAAACATCGCATCCCGGTTTTCTTTAAACCAAGCAACACACTCAGACAGAAACTGGTCCACCCCAAAGACCCCATGCCAAAACACAAGAAAAGCAACCTGGTGTACGCAGTCCAATGCAGCGAGGACTGCGCAGTTTTACACATTGGAGAAACCAAAGAACCACTAAACAAACTCAACACAGGAGGGCCAACACCACAGGTCAAGATTCAGCAGTTTTCTTCCAAATCAAGGAACAGGGACAGTCTTTCAAAGACAAAAATGTACACATTTTGGACAGGGAAGATAGGTGGTTTGAAAGAGGCGTGAAAGAGGCCATCTATGTCAGAGTAGAGAAGCCATCACTCAATAGAGGAGGAGGCCTCAGACATCACCTGTCTCCCACCTACAATGCTGTTCTTTCATCTCTTCCCAGAAGAGTAAACAACCACTTTACCTCATGTGACAGTGTTAATGGTCATTCACACTTGGTATCAAGTGACTCACAAATGACTCTCAACAACCGTCGTTGAACACCCAGGAGCACCTGCATACTATCAATGACGCAGTTAATGACTCCACAGAGGTATAAGTACCTGGGTCTCCGTGCCAGTCAGTCAGCTTCTCGGATGAGAAGTGAAACATCTTCAAGAATCTACACCAAGTCCAGTTGCCTTCAATTCAACTTGCACTTGTATACCATGACCTGGATGACTGAGAACCTTCACAGACATACTTCATGGGAGTTTTTCATGTGACCTATCCCCCATCAGCATTTTGACTGCCTTGGACCCATCCAGTTTTGTACTAGCCAACCTGCACTGGCACCATTTTTTAATTTTAATTAACAACACAGACAGACTTTAACAAAAAAAGAAAAGAAAAACAGATCGTTTAAGGATCACTGGCTCACATTATTAGTCAATGTTACAAAATAAATCACATGCATTAAAAAATGGACAAACATGAATGTGAACATAAATTCAAACTGCATGTTACTCTTGGTTCTTACAAGACTTTCTAAGACAATATCAAATGTTAACATCTGTCTCCTTCCTCCTGTAAAAACTGGTATTTTAAAGTTGTTTTCTTTTGTGGCTTTTGATCACATTTTACATTACCATTGCCATTTGGACCTCTGGATATTATTTATTTCATCAGGAAACCAATTATAGCAGTGGGAGTCAACCCAAAGGGGAAAAAAATGTCCTCAAGGGCATCATGGCTTTCATACAGTGTAAAAGTTTTTTAAAGAGGTGCACAGTACATTCATAAAAAATAGCAGAAAGAAAGCCAGCCATCTGTGTTTTTTTTGTTTGTTTGTTTTTTGAGTTGGCATAGTAACCAAATATTATGGCTGTCCAGACACATCTGACTGGTCAGATCTGGCTATTTGACTGAAACTGCCTGTAGTGAAAAATTGAAATTAAGATAGGATAAGATATTCCTTCATTTGCCCTACAGTGGGGAAATTCACAGTGTACAGCAGCAAAGAGGATAAAGTAGATAAATAGTATTATCAATATAAACAAGAGATGTCTGAAAAGTATTAACAATTTAGTTAGCAATTACAAAGTATTAACAATTGTGCTAAAAGAAATATAAAATTATTAACACTATAAACGGGCTAAAAAGTATTAACAAATTTACATGAGAAATATATGAAATATGTGGTGATGATGATGAAATGAGATATTGCATAGTGAATGAAATGTTGCACAGTGGGTAAAATATTGTACAGCGAATGAAATATTGCACAGAAAATATAATGAGTATAAAAAATGAGTATTGAACAGATGTAATTACATAATTAGGTGTGTGGTCTACTGGGAGCAGTGCTGATTGTACAGTCTGACAGCTGCAGGAAGGAAAGACCTGTGACATCACTCCTTCACACATTTCAGGTGAAGCAGTCTATCGCTGAAGGAGCTCTCCAGTGCTGATAAGGTGTCTTGCAGGGGTGGGAGTCATTCTCCAACATGGATGACAGCTTAGCCATCATCCTCCTCTCTCCCACCACCTCCACTGGGTCAGGGGGGCAACCCAGGGTAGATCTGGACTTCTTGATAAGTTTATCTCTTCCTGTCCGCAGCCGATATGCTGCTGCCCCATCAGATTACTCCATAAAAAATGGCTGATGCCACAACAGAGTCATATAAGTCTATATAGTGTCTGCTCTGACTTTTCTTGTATAGGGCAGTGGTGTTATGTGTCCAGTCCAGTTTGTTGTTGAGGTGAACATGCAGGTACTTGTAAGATGTCACCATCTCTTGTTCTGCATTAGGTTTCACTGGCAGAACGTAACATGATTATCTTTACTGTGGCTTTAAGTAATACACTGAGGCAAATTCCACCAATGGAAATGTGATTCAATACACAGTGTACATGGCACAGGTATGTCTGGTTTCCACCCAAACAATTTGCAAGTTCTGTAAGGATCCCAAGTCACCACAACACAAACACTCACAATTAAAGTATCGGTCAAAAAAAGTGTTATAAATGTATTTACTTGAAACTACTTTACTAGATAAGACTACAAAAAAAATACTGACTTAAACTATTAAAGGATTAAGAGCTACCTGTTACGGCCGCTACTCTTTCCACCTTTTACTGTGTGGGTTGTATGTACTGCTAGGGTTAGGGTCAGAAAGTGATAGAAAGCGGAGTGGTGGTTTTGCCCTGTGCTTTGTGGTTCCTTTTTCCTGTAAGTTCTTGCTCAATTAAAACCTTGAAGTGTGGCCAGGGTTTAGATCTTAAAATTTGATTGATTGAACCTTCTTTACACGCAGGCATCTATCTTTGTATTAGCAACACTAGGTGCAGGGGTGCTGCTTCTGTTGTTGTTTGGTTTTCAGCTGTTTTAGGTATTTAGAATTTGTTTTGATTAGTCAGGGAACTTATTAGCTCTTAAAGAGTCCTCTTTTGTTATATTTTGTTTTTGATTTAAACAGCACCCACCAGCCCTCTTCCTTGGTTCGTTTGAGTTGTTACCCACTATCCTTAAATTTAAGGCACAATAAACTACTTTGCCCATTTATCATCTGGGTTTTGTGTTGTTTCCCTTTTCCCTGTGAGCTGGGTTGTAACATAAGTGGGGGCTCGTCCGGGATTTCAAATCCGTTAAAGGATGCCCGATGCTAAAGACAGTAGTTGTAGTTGCTTAAATGTTGGATGGATGATTAATTGATTGTTGGAAGCGGGTGCAGCTGTGCACCTTAGCAAACAATCACCATGTCCCTGTTTGATTTGGATCATTTCCTAGCTTCTCCCTCCCTTAATTTGATTAATAGCTGTCAAAAGGATGATTTAGCTCAAATAGCAAATCACTTCAGTCTCCCGTATCCCAGACAGATTTTGAAAAAGGAGCTTAAGGCTCTGGTTATAGATAAGTTGGTGGAGTTGAGGCTTATTAAAGCACCAGTGCAGATTGAGTCAGCTGTGGTGGAGGATGGCATCCTGGGTGAAGCGGCTGGTAGCCGACCACTTGAGGGTGATCCTCCTGGTAATGGTGGTGTTGAGGGAGCCTCGGGTGAGGAGGGTGAAATAGAGGAGTGTCTGGTAACGCCTCCAGCAACGCTGCCTCACTATGATCCCCTCTGTCTGTGAAGGTTCTCAGTCATCCAGGTCATGGTATACAAGTGCGAGTTGAATCGAAGGCAACCAGTCCAGTTGCCTTCGATTCAACTCCCACTTGTATGATCCCCTCTCCTCTACCCTCACCAGTTCTGGCTCCAAAGGGGAGGCACGATTAAAGGTCCACCTTGCTCGTCTCCAAATGGAATCTCAGGAGAAAGCCAAAACTCGACAGGCTGAGTTGCAGTACCAGCTTGAAATCAAAAGGATGGAGATTGAAGCTGAGAAGGCTGTCCGGCTGCGTCGGCTGGAACTTGAGTCTCAGAGGTTGACTCATACGCCGGGTGCATCTGTTGGTCTTGTCTTGTCTTTGTCTTTCCTATTTTGGCTTTGCAGTGGCCACCTGAAGTTTGGGCCCTTTTGCTCCGGTACAAAATTCATAGGAAAGCTCAGGAAGCTGGTGGCTGGTGATTTTGATTCATTAAGGGAGTTAGTCTTAATGGAGGATTTTAAAAAGTGCTTGCCAGAACGTATTGTGGTGTACATAAACGAACAAAAGGTGTCAAAGCTCTCCTCTGCTGCTGTGTTGGCGGATGAATTTGTGTTAACACACATCAGTTTTTTCATCCAGTTCTGACGAAAAGCCTCGTCAGCCTCCAGCTCTGCGAAACCTTTCCCCCACATTTAGTACTAGAAAAGAGGACCGAGAGTGTTTTTATTGTCGTAAGCCTGGACATCTCATCTCCAACTATCTGACCTTAAAATGCAAACAACAGTTTCCCCCAAGTGCGTCACAGCCAAAAGGTGTCGGCTTGATTAAGGCCAAGCCATGCACCAGTGCTGACCCTGCCAGTGAACCTCCAGGTGCCTGTTTCAAACCTTTCATCTTCGACGGGTTAGTTTCACTGACTGGTGAGCCTGATGATCAGCGCCCTGTGCACATTTTGTGTGACACTGGTGGTTCCCAGTCTGTGATCCTAACCGAAGCGTTGCCTTTTTCTGAGCAGTCTGCCTGTGGTTACGGTACCATTTTGAGCGGCATTGAGATGGGTTATGTTCCTCGCCCAGTACACCACATACATGTTCAGTCCAAATTGGTTAATGGCTTCTTTCCCTTTGTCTAGAAACTGCTAAATGCTGGGATGAGGGAATTCCTTTTGTTGTGTTTGTGTCCCGTGAAGCTGTGCAGGAATCCCTCGGTTTCAGTCCTGCTGCACTCGTTTTCGGTCACGCCCCGCGTTCCATTGAAGTCCTTTCAGGAAAAGTTTCTGTCATCTGCCTCATCTCCCGAGGAAAATGTGCTAAACTATGTCAGTAAGTTCCGTGAGCATTTGCACCATGCCCATGCTTTTGCTAAGAAGTCCTAGCTTTCCTCACAGGCTGTGATGAAGCGTCGTTTTGACTGCTCCGCCATTCCCCGACAGTTTCAGGTCGGTGACAAAGTTTTGGCATTGTTGCCCCTTCCCGGCTCCGTGCTCTCGGCAAAGTTCTCCGGTCCGTATGACATCTGTGAGTGTCTCAGTGACACAGATTATGTTATTTGTACTCCCGAGAGAAGACGCAAAACCTGTTTGTTATATAAATATGTTAAAGCGGTACAACTCCAGAGAGACTCCCGAAACCAGTCCAAAAGCATCCGAACCCGCACCGCTGTTTGTGATCGCCAGTAGCTGCGCAGTAATTGTGTCAGAGTCCCATGACCAGTCCAATGATGTGATAGTGCATTCCTCTACACATCAAAGTGCTTGGCTGTCTAACTCAGAAATGTTGAAAGCGTTGCCAACTCAGCCCATCACTAAGCGCGAGTTAATGAAAAAAGAGGCTGAGTATCTCCTTCAGCACGGTTTAGCCATTCACAGCTCCAGTCCCTGGAGTTCCTCATGTCTCCTCGAAGCTAAGACTGATGGTTCACCCCGCATTATCACAGATTTCCGCAAGGTAAACGCAGTTACCATCCCCAACTCCTATCCTCTGCCAAGGATGGAGGACTGCGTGGATAATTTGGGTACAGCAAAATTTGTGAGCAAGTTAGACCTGCTCAAAGGCTATCAGCAAGTGCCATTAACCGAGCATGCATCCCAAATTTCTGCCTTTGTAACTCCTGATTACTTTTTGCAATATACTGTCATGGCCTTTGGTATGTGCAATGCTCTGGCCACCTTTCAGCATCTTGTCAATTCTGTTCTAGCTGGTGTGCCAAACTGTAGTGCATATTTGGATGATCTGATTGTGTATACCACCACTTGGGAGGAACACATTCAGATCTTAGAACAGGTGAACACCTGTTCGCCTCGCAAACGCTTCCCCCACTATCAATTTGGCTAAATGTGAATTTGGAAAAGCTACCGTCACGTACTTGGGGAGGCACGTAGGACAGGGTCAGGTGCGCCCTGTGGAAGCCAAAGTTTCAGCCATTGCAGAGTTCCCTGTGCCCTCCATGAGGAGAGCCCTGCGCCGATTTCTAGGCATGGCTGGTTATTATCAGAGTTTTTGTTGCAACTTTTCCACTGTGGTCCGTCCGCTAACAAATCTGCTCAGCCCAAAAGTTGAATTTGTGTGGTCTCGTACGTTTGAAAGTGTAAAATCACTCCTCTGCCATTCTCCTGTGCTCGCCGCGCCCAACCTCTCTTGTCTTTTTAAATTAGAGGTTGATGCCAGTGCCGTTGGGGCCGGCACTGTGCTGCTACAAGAAGATGCTGATGGGGTAGATCATCCAGTATCCTACTTCTCGTGCAAATTCAATAAGCACCAAGCCAACTACTCCACCATTGAACAAGAAACCCTTGCTTTGCTGTGGGCAAGTTTATCTTGGGTCTAGTTCTTTGCCAGTGACAGTGTTTACTGATCATAACCCTCTCACTTTTCTCTCCCGTATGTACAACCACAACCAGCAGCTCATGCGTTGGGCGCTGATCGTGCAGGACTACAACTTAAAAATTCATCACAAAAGGGGGTCAGAGAATGTGTTGGCTGATGCTCCGTCCAGACTGTAAGTATAATGGCCACTATAGTTCCCAGGAGTTAAGTTAAATTGTTAAATATAGAAGCATTGGATCTTAAACGTTTGAATTTTAAACCTGTGAGTTTAATCTTAAGGGGGTGAGTGTTATGGCCGCTACTCTTTCCACCTTTTACTGTGTGGGTTATATGTACTGCTAGTGATATCTCCTCTGTCTGCAAAGCTGCCTGCACAGTTCAGCTCTTCTTTGACGGACAATTTCCCAAAATTGATAGAAAGCAGAGTGGTGGTTTTGCCTTGTGCTTTGTGGTTCCTTTTTCCTGTAAGTTCTTGCTCAATTAAAACCTTGAAGTGTGGCCAGGGTTTAGATCTTAAAATTTGATTGATCGAACCTTCTTTCACATGCAGGCATCTATCTTTGTATTAGCAACACTAGGTGCAGGGGTGCTGCTTCTGTTGTTGTTTGGTTTTCAGCTGTTTTAGGTATTTAGAATTTGTTTTGGTTAGTCAGGGAACTTATTAGCTCTTAAAGAGTCCTCTTTTGTTATATTTTGTTTTTGATTTAAACAGCACCCACCGGCCCTCTTCCTTGGTTCGTTTGAGTTGTTAACCACTATCCTTAAATTTAAGGCACAATAAACTACTTTGTCCATTTATCATCTGGGTTTTGTGTTGCTTCCCTTTCCCCTGTGAGCTGGGTTGTAACACTACCATAACGCAGTTATAACTACTAGAGATAAAATACCAAGAATAGTGCACGCAATCCTGCAAGCTTTGTGCTAAAAAATGGTCCAAGCACTGAGACACACAGTCCATTTAACCAAAGTGTATAATCCAAGTCCAGTAAATAAAACGTGTCAAGTTTAGCCCAGCAGTTTGATGTACTGGTTAGGAAGCACTCTCAGTCCAGCTTGTGTTGATGTTTGTCCACTGACTAGCCCATGGGTAGGACAAGTTTCTCCGTCTCTGCAACACACAGTGAGCTGCAATGGGTTACCCACACCCACAGGGAATTTTGTACTGAAAGGAAAAGGGAGGACTTTCCTTCAATTATCTGATGTCAGGTCCTTCAGTGCAAGGATGGCTCATCTGTCAGAATGCTTGTCAGTGTCATGGGAGGTCTTTACAGGAGTGCGTTCCCACAGTCAATGGTTAAAAAGTCAATTAGAAACTGGGCAGTGTGTGCCAGCAGCACTGTGATTGAGCTCATTAGTTTTGTTGTGCACATGGTTAATTGGCAATTAAAACATGCAAGAAAAACATACATTCCTCTCAACAAAAAATTCCAAAGCTTTAGTCCTACATTTAGTTGCACTAGCAAAAGCCAGTGCATGAGCAGCACTGTATGAAAAGATCCTGACAGAAACAGATTTGACACCCAAAGACTTGGGACAATGTGATGAATGAACGATAGATGACAGATTGTTTCTCCAAAATTGTATTCCCATTGTGTTGCAGGTTACCCGCGATATGACATTGTTGGAGACCACAGTAAAGGAGAGTATCATCTCTTGATCCAGAAAACAGAGATTCAAGATGACGCTTTCTTTGAGTGCCAGGCCATCCAGGCGGCTATCAGATCACGACCCGCCCGCCTCACTGTGCTGGGTATGCTCCAACGCCACACTTCACTTATATGGTTTTGAAGTTTTATAAATTGCAAAAACTGTTTTGCAACAGTCTGTTGGCTGCCAAGAACACTGACTGCCATAATTGATTCCGCTCTGCCTTATTTAAAGTATGATGTATTCCATAGGTATCAGTACATTATGTTACCACCCTAGTTGAAAACTCCTTCATTAGTTACAGCACCTACCAATCTTTCAATCGTTACTTAATGGGAGCGTAGTGGGGGGCAGGGGGAGGAGTCAAATGTTTACATCCCTTAAAAAAGACTAATTATAGGTAAGAGGGGGACATCATTCAGAGGGGTAAATCATTCATACATTAGCATGACATTTAATCCCAGCAAATTGGTCTGCTTTGGGAAGTAGAACTGCACATGAAGCTATTGGCAGTGTTCCAAGCTTAAGGCAACACAGTTATTACATTTAGTAATGTGTTGTATTATACCTGAGAAGATGTATGTATGAATTTGATTATATTTTTGAATCTGTTATGCTCAAAATACTAAAAATTTAAATAGACTGCATTTATATAGCACTTTTCTAGTCTTACCAAATACCTAAAGTACTTTACAAAGCAAGCCAGCATTCACCAATTCACACACACATTCATATATTGGTGGCTGATTGGAACCAGATTGCCACCACCCTTAACCATACACACACATCCATCGGGAAAAAGTTGGGGTTCAATATTTTGGCCAAGGAATCTTCGACATGCAGACTGCAGGGGCCAGGGATCGAACCACCAACCTTCCGATTAGTGGACCACCCCCTGTACTGATTCAATCTTTTTTCAGTTGTTCATGTAGCATTGTGTGTTGCAAAGTGTCAATATATTGACTGGTATAAGACAGTGTGAATGTTTTTTTTTTTTGTCTAGTTTGTGAAGCACACTATAAACACAAAGTCATTCCCAAACTCTCACCCACCACCATTATTCACAGTTGAAACAGATACAGTGAAAAGAGTGTTTTGTAAGCTGCTCAAAAACACAGAAGTAGGCCCAGACCTTCTAATTGCAGCCTTTTTAAGCCACTGCTCAGACCAATTTGTGACCAATGATCTTTTCTCGAGTTGCTCGAGTGTTCTTTTGTCTTCACTTGCAATTGTAGCAGGTATAATGATGAACCAGAAACTGGACCTCCCAGACACAGGTGTTTTTATACTACAATCATTTGACACACATCAACTGCACTCAGATGATCTCCATTTCACTAAGTGTGACACCACTGGCATCAACTAACTGGACCTCTGTTGAATTAGGTCAGTCATTTTAAAGGGGGTGAATATTTATGCAAACACTTATATTACACTATATATTTTAATTAATTGACCTTAGTTTTAGTTTCAGTTTTCACTTTGATATTAAAGAGTTGTTTTTTTGCAAATTCTTGTCAAAAAAGCCAAATTAAATTGACCGTGATTTCATATATAACAGCAAAAAAAGGGTGAAACATCCAAGCGGGATGAAAACTTTTTATAGGCATTGTACTGTATCTGTGGTCATTTTATCCTACAGGAGCTGTTGTGCCTCTAACTCTATTTATTCGCATTTTCTGAATTGTTTTGCTACTGTTTCCATAGTGAGTAATTAGGCTGTAAATAAATTGTAGGAACAACTGGAAAATGCGTATCTACGTGGACTTCAGGGATAGACTTAACAGCTCACAGGGCAAGTTGGCACTCTATTTGTGTATAGTATGTACAATAGTATACACTGAAATATGAAAGTAGAACAGCACATAAGATCTTGTTTGTATCACTGTGTGCTAGTTAACATGGGTCGGCTGTAGCTTAGGAGGTAGAGTGGTTGTTCACCAATCAGAAGGTTGGTGGCTCGATCCACCCGCAGTCTATGTGTCGAAGTGTTCTTGGGCAAGATACTGAACCTTTGGCAAGATACTGAACCCCAAATTGCCCCCAATGGCTGTTCCATCGGTATGTCACTTTGGATAAAAGTATCTGCTAAATGAAATTGTAGAATTGCTCACTGGCATCTCTTATTTGAAGTCATTTTTGGTCG
Source organism: Holacanthus passer (assembly GCA_025331565.1). Classification (NCBI taxonomy): domain Eukaryota; kingdom Metazoa; phylum Chordata; class Actinopteri; family Pomacanthidae; genus Holacanthus; species Holacanthus passer. Next base: position 16,742,416 of record JAFREQ010000005.1, read on the forward strand.
TTAATGTTACAAACTGTGCACACTTACTGAAAAAGAATGGGATCAATTTCTTTTCTGAAGGGTATTGATCAGTTTGAGATTTGACGTTGTTTCAGGTATATTCAGACATTCTGGAGGACAAACTTTGCTTAGCCAGTGGAGTGCAGACAAATACAGTGAACAGTTTTTCAAAAAGCAAAATAAAACGACACCAACAAAATGTAAGCTGTGCCATACTCAAAACCAAAACTTACTTACCAATCAAAATAAGAGACATAAGACTCAGGCACAGAGGAAGAAAAGACAGAGAATTGCAATTGCAAGGACAATGTTGGCTGACCCCCTGTCATAGTACATATTAATAGCAGCATTAACAAATGTTTTGACACAAGCATTATTTTCTGTGGCTAGAAAAAGTCAGCTGAATATAATGACAGTAACCACTGAAAGCTGGACCTATGTAGATCTGCCAGACAGACATCTTGAATTTTGTGTAGTTTCTTTTTTTTTTTTTTTTTTAATTGCTTTCTCTGTGACAGTGGTCAAACAAAATTGTTGATTTGAAAAAAGGAGTCCTGTGAAATAATTTGTATTACATTGTCCAAATGACATTTAGTAAGTGAACAGTAACATCAATTCTGGATATCTCCTTTACAAGTAGTATGTTGAGGGGAAAAAACAAGGAAATGAGGGTCACTTTGATTCATTAATTACAAATTGATTTTTTTAAATTCAGTTTTGTGTATTTCCTAATTTTTTGTCCACAGTGTTCATTCAATATTTTCCCATGTGTACCATAGTATCTGTTGCTGCCAACCTATTGCTGTATGGAGTTAAACCCAATCCTTTGTAGTTCTGGGCAGGTTTTTATCTCTGCAGCTAAATGCCTCATCAAGGCCACAGTTACACTTCATTCCCAACTCTCAGTTGATGCCACTGTATGACACTCTAGTCATGTCCAAATCATAGATGTTAACTCCTCTCCATACATGGCTGCGTTGCACATGTGGATACAAACAAATGGGTTCTTTTAGAGCCTTAAGTGTTTTGATCATGTAAATGTGCATATTTGTGGTATGTAGTTTCAAAGCTGTCAAGTGCACTGATTCAGCCATCAAAAAGGCAAAATTGCCACTCAGTCAGGCCAGAAAGGAGAAAGTTTTATCATGGTAATGATTTATTCAGATGATCAAGAGAATGTGAAAATTTACATCTGTTATTATCAGGCAGAGTGAGAACATGCAGAATTTTTGCCTCTGCCTTTCATTGCATGAGTGGTATTGGTAGTTGGAGGCAGGTTTGGGATCTTACCCATTCATGTTTGGGTGAGCAGTCAAGGTTGGGCAGATGGATGAGAGTCAGACGGCTTAAAATAAGGATTAACTTGGGTGTTTATTGTCATTCACCTGTAATAATGTATTTTCATGTTATTACATGCCTCAATGTAAATATCATCTGACAGCACAAATTCTATATTTTAAATTATTATATATTATATATGAAATATTTTTCTGCACATATTCTGAATACTCTGCATATTTTGCACTCAGCTATATATATATATATTTGCACTACTGTCTCAGGTTTTTAGGAAAAATGCCCCATGTTCACCTAGTCTTGTTAGTCTTCTCTTTGTTGTTAGTATACTTAAATGTAAGTACGGAGATCAAAGGGAAACCAGAGTCAAATTCCTTGTATGTGTACGCATACCTGGCCAATAAAACTGATTCTGATAGATAGACAGATATATGTACTTTTTTTGTCCCGAACTGGGAAATTCTTTTGTTGTAGCAGCTACAGTTGAAACAAAACAACACAACACAGCACAACACATTAAACAACGAGACATGACAACGAGGTTACATGACTGTCTGTCAGATAGTCAGTGATCCAGGGGATGATGGGCATGTCCACACTCATTGCATGCAGCTTCTCACTGAGAAGAACTGTTCAGAAATGAGAGAAAAAGGCAGAGGGAACAAGTAGGAACACATTTAGACATCACAGATCAGAAACTTGCGAGTGTAACATGGGCCACTGTGGCTGAGGTGGTAGAGTGGTCATCCACCAATAAGATAAGATAAGATATTCCTTTATTCATCCCACAACGGGGGAAATTTGCAATGTCACAGCAGGAAAGATAGATAGATAAAGTAGTGGGTCAATTTACAATTCATTCAAGGTATAAAGAAGTGTTCGCAATTCAACGGATAAAAAAGTATCAACAATTTAATTAGAGTAAAAAGTAGCAACAATTTAAAGAGAACTAACTGTAACTGTAATAAAGTAATGACAAATTAACTATAAAAATACACAAGTATACAGTAAGTATACAGTGCAAAAACCAGGCTAGATGGTATTAATAAATTAACAGAATATGAAATATGAGAATATGAAATACTACATACACTATAAAAAATGAAATGCAATGCAATTAAGCTTCAGGCGCAGGTTGAAGATATGCTCAACTATCTGGCACAGCTGGTCTGCGCAGGACTTCAGGAGCCTGGAGCTGATGCCATCCGGACCAGCTGCCTTCTTCACCTTGGTCTTTCGGACCTGGTTTCTCACCTGGGATGTTGTGAGGGTCAGGTTGGAGCAGGGGGCTGTGTGCTGATGGGTGTGGGTGGGTGGGTTGAGTTGATGAGGTGAGCAGTGGGAGGTGGCTGTGAGCTGACAGTTGCAGGAGTGGAGGTGGGGGTGGAGCAGTCCACTTGAGGTGCTGATGAGGGGGGTTGCAGCAGGGAGGGCTGGGCCGGGGGAAGAGCAGATGACTGATCAAACCTATTGAAGAATAAGCACAGATCATTCACCCACATTTGGTCCCCTGGGCCTGGGAGTCAGGCCCCTTGTGGCCAGAGATGGTTTTAAGGCCTCTCCAGACTCTGCTGATGTTGTTTTGCTGCAGCTGTTCCTCCATCTTCCTCCTGTAGCTGTTCTTCCCCTCTCTGATCTTCCACCTTATTTCCTGACTCATAGGCCCTCTTCTTCTCCTTAAGGAGAGCCTTTATATCAGGATTAATCCAGGTTTTATTGTTGGAAAAACACTGTACAGTCCTGGTGGGTACAGTGTTTTCCACACAAAGTTTATGTAGTCTGTGATACAGTCAGTGAGACTGTTGATGTTGTCCCCACACCGTCGTGTTGAAACAGTCCTTCAGAGCCTCGTCAGCCTCATTGGACCATCTCTTCACTGTGCAGGACACAGCTGGCTGCCTGTGTACCAGAGGTTTGTACACAGGCTGGAGATGAACCAGGAGAGGAAGGGGTGATGAAGTGTATGCCTCCTTGGTGTTGGCATAACACAAGTCCAGTATTTTATTGTCTCTGATGCAGCATGTGATGTATTGAGTGAAGGTGGGCAGAGTGGAGGATGGAGAGGCATGACTGAAACTTTGTTGGACATGTTGAACTGAGCATTCAGGAACACAAGCCCGTGAAAATTAAAAAAGAATTAAAAAAGACAGAATGAAAGAGGAAAAAGCTCAGTGGTGATTGAGTGCTGCTGTAACAGGCTGCCACTCGAGCAGCGCCATCTTGACGGTTGGTGGTTTGATCCCTGCAGTCCACATGTTTTTGGGGCCCAAATTGCCCTCAATGACTGTTCCATCAGGTGTGAATGTGTGTGCATGGCTAATTGTGGTGGCAGTTTCTAATCAGTCACTATGTATTAGTACAGTATTTGTCACAGGAGATTGGGAAATAACATTGGTAGCACAGGATGCACAGTATGTCAAATTTTAAAGCAGACAGATCTGTCGACAGGGTTCATAAAAGGAGGACATATTTAACATATTTTCTCCCATATAGTGATAAATGCATTCTACTACATTTATCTGACAGGTGTAATTACTGTACTTTTCAGATTTTACACAAGAAGCTTATACAAAGATAAGATAAGATAAACCTTTATTCATCCCACAGTGGGGAAATTCACAAGTTACAGCAGTAAAGGGGTTAGAAGCAGTTAAATAGAATAAAAAAGCAATTTAAACAGGCTAAAAAGACGATATTAACAAATTTACAATAGAAATACACACAAGGCTTGCATTGTTGGATTAAATATGAGATGTGAAATATTAAATACTAAAATACAAAATATTGCACATAGACTAGAATGAATTGAAATATGAACTATTACATCCTAAATACAAAATATTGCACCTTGAATAGAATGAGTGAAATCTGAAATACTAAACACAAAAGTATTGCACACTGACTACAGTGAAGTGAAATATGAAGTACTAAACACAAAAAATTGCACGTTGGATAGAATGAAGTATTGCACTGTGAATGGATCTGACATAAAAAAAAGTATTGCACAGATGTAAAAAAACATAATGTATAGTCTATTGGAAGCAGTGCTGGTTGTACAACCTGACAGCTGCAGGAAGGAAAGACCTGCGATATTGCTCCTTCACACACTTTGGGTGAAGCAGTCTATCGCTGAAGGAGCTCTCCAGTGCTGATAGCGTGTCCTGCAGGGGGTGGGAGTCACTCTCCAACATGGATGACAGCTTAGCCATCATCCTCCTCTCTCCCACCACCTCCACTGGGTCCAGGGGGCAACCCAGTGCAGAGCTGGCCTTCTTGATAAGTTTGTCCAGTGTATTCCTGTCCGCAGCCGAAATGCTGCTGCCCCAGCAAGTTACTCCGTGGAAAATGGCTGATGCCATAACAGAGTCGTAGAAGGTCTTCAGTAGTGCCTCTTGCACTCCAAAAGACCTCAGTCTCCTGAGCAGATAGAGCCTGCTCTGACCCTTCCTGTAAAGTGCAGCAGTGCAGCAAAGCAAAGAATTGTTCAATGATTAAATCAATGGTTCCTAATCTTTTCCACTTGTGGTCACTTACAAAAAAGTGTCTAGTCAGGGCTCTGTGCTAGACATTCTCGAGGGGCCCTTCTGATAAAGTCATTTTCAAATTGTAAAATCATTGTAAAATCATCATCAAAAACAACTGTAAAATAGCTGATATATCCTATCCTATCCATAAACACAATTCACTTCATGAGCCAAGCAAGCCTATGTCTAAGACATTTTGTCAAGTCAAGCCACTTTATCAGAAAAAGAGAAAAAAGGTTGTCAGTCACATTCAAATGTTTCAGCACTCAGGACAGATAGACAGTGACAGCCTGTCACTTGTCACTGTCTGCCTGATGCTGTCTGTCTGCGATGGTGCTGCATGCTGACAGGCTGGGTGCACTGTCTCAGTATCATGTCTTTCTTACACAGGAATAACAATGAGGATATGGACACGGCAGTCTGTGGTACTACACAAGGCCTATTCCAACATGATGTAAAATATGGATACAGCAGTCTATAACACTAACTTACAAGGCCTATTGAAATACAAAGTAGACAACACCACAGACATGTGCTGTGTAGCAGAACTTACTATATTTCAAACTTAATCATTAGGGGCACCACCTCTGAAGAGGAAAATTAATAATCAAATTAACGGATTAAGCAGATTAAATAATGACCAATTATCAGTCTGAATTTAAAAGGCATGACTTCTTTTCAATTAAATTGATCTCCATCTCCACTCCAACAGAATATCCTGGATTTGGTCTAAATGAAAATATTTATTGGCTGATGACTGACAACCACACGATAATAGTCAGGATGGAACCATTGACTGTATAAAACTCCGGTTAATCTAAATATGGACAAAGAGGAGCTGAATGAAGCCTGTTTGACGAAACATGCTCACTGAGCTAGCCAGCTAACCTGGTGGTACTGACCAGCTTCGGCACTGGTTACGGTACTTTAATAAGCCGGCGTAACGATATATGTCAACATTTCAGTTTCTTGTTGTCAGTTTCTGGAGTATAATGAACTTAAAATTTCTGTTTTAGCAATAATATAAACAATAACGTTTGAGTTCAGCAAATTTTATGTTAATGTCTAGCTTCAATAACCAACTCCAGTTTAACCAGTAACAACATCTGGTTTAACGTTATTTCTGGAAACATTCAGAAATGAGGCGTTAATATTTTGAAGTTACAAACACTTCATTGTATTTGCACACAGTTCAGTTTAAGATCACATATCGTTAGTTAACAAATGTGGAGGGTTTTTATTTTCCAACCTCATATAGACACCTTTTATTCAAAAGTATTAACACCATAAACTATAACACTTGTTATTAAGTTTCAACCTTAGCAGGTTTAATAACTGAGGCTACCAGACGCTCCCGTCCACCGTCTCCCCCCAGAGAAACTCGTCCTGGACACCCGAGAGAAACACAGTCAACACGGCAGCACAGTCAACCTCAACCAACAAGCAGCTCCACAAACACCAGAACAAACACACAGAGAAAACAGCACAGACGTCCCGGACAAAGACACCACACAGCTGGCAGCAGCTAGCTGGAGCCTGATGCTAATTCATTAACTAGCTACTTACTGGTAAATGAAAAAATGGGAGTGCAGACTTTTGGACAGCAAGCCGTGTTATTTATCCAGTATTTACATGAAAAAAATATCTGAAAGGCAAAAACACTACAAACAGCTGAAGTTCAGTGACTGAATGAGCTTCGTGTTTGGAGCCAACAGTCAGCTGACAGCTGTCAATCAATGTGACGTCGCTTTTCATTACGCACAATTTCAGATTTTAAACGAGTGTGTTATAAAAAAATTCATCCTCCGTACAGTTGTCATGAAGTAGAAAATCAGCTAAAGAGACTAAAGCCATTTTTTGTACCTGGCTGTAAACATGTTTTCTTCTGCCGTAAAGTTGGACATTTTAACATGGGGGGTCAAATGTAATTGACTCCCTTTTGGAGCCTGCCCCTAGTGTTCATTCGAGGAGCTGCAGCTTTTTGCACTTCATTTTTCAGTGCGGGAGGTTGGCGCTTGGATGGAACAAATGAGCAATATTGGCCTTAATAAAGTAGAGAGGTCAATAAAGTAAACTGTAATAAATTGGGCAATAGTGAAAAAGGGAAGATGATTACAGCTACAGTTTAAAGATGTACTAATAAGAGATACTAGGATATTTAAAGAATAAATTCAAGACTTTAAGATATTCTTTCATCAGCCCAATCATGACCAGTAAGAAATGCAGTTTGTTCTACACTAACCCAACTGTGGGAAGATGTCCTATCTGTGTGTGCCTGTCTATCAGGTTGATGATGAGATAATGCAAGGGTGGACGACACAAAACTTCCGTAAAGTCTTCAAAATGAAGCCATGACAATAAAGGAAAAGGTACTTACTAAGTACTTACTAAGGCATTTTGGTTCTGTTGGTTCAGTTACATTAACTTGGTTTGTAACAATACAGGAAACAAAGACCATGCCCAGACAAAAAGAAAAACTACTTTGAAACATGTAGCAAAAAATGAAAAAAGAGAAGAGAAAAAGTAGAAAAGAATAACATAAAAATAAGAGATGTTGGGACCACAAGTCCACAGATGAATTTGTTCATTGCATAACTTAAAGACAAGATAAGATGCTCAGGGAGTGTCTCATGTCTCATGCTGAGAACAAAGGGACGTGCTAGGGACAAAGGAGCCCAACCCTCACAGTCTTCCTGTTAACACCTAGGTGTTAACTCCAGCCCAGACCCATCTCCATTCCTCTCTTCAATCATTCTCTTCTCTTCAGCCCTGCAAGAAGGCAGGAGCTTGGTTCTTCTCTTCAAGTCTTCCAAGGAGGCAGGACCTCTTCTCTTTAGCTCTGCCAAGGAGGCAGCAGCTTCTCCTCTCAGCTCCAACAAGGGAGCAGAAACTTACTTTCTCAGTGTGACCTGCTCATAGCAGTCACACCTAACTTTGAAAGAACTAAGCGAGAACCTACAAGGAAGGTTCTCCCACCAGCAGCTGCAACAAAAGCCTTCTTGCAGATTTCACCAAAGGAGCAACACAGCCAGTCAGCACAGAGCTGCTAACTGTTAACCAAGGAGCAACCCGCTTCCTCTGACCTAGACAACCAACAACTACACCTTTCTCAGCTTGGATCTTCCACAACCGCAGGATCTCAAGCTAAGAAGCTTTCTCTTCCTAAAAGGACTGGTAACGACACTGGGCATTGTTGAGGACAACTGTTCTGGTCCTCGCGTGTTCTTTTATGAAGCAATAGGAGAAGATCTTTAGGCTCAAAATCAGTTTTATTTTAACACCAGTAGAATATGCAATTTTACAGAGCTCTGGGTCCGACTATAGTTCCCCTGACAAGCAACAAAGTGTCTGTCAGTTCACGAAGTCTGACTGACTATCTTTCCCTGACCCAGTGTTTTGTAGGACAGAGACAAGGGATGTGCAAACAGGGTGTTGTTGTCTTCTCATTGGTTGACAGCGTCTTACTCTTCCTCCTCGCGGTATCTGACTCCATACATGCAGCAACGCTTCCGGGTGTGGCCTGAAAGTCAACCGTCAAGAGACACACATCCTGCCTTGCACAACCTGTAGACTAACACCATCTATGTCTTAACACGCAAACCTGGGCTTCAAAACTATATATGGTATTGTTTTTGACAGTTGAGCGGGCGCACCCTATCTCAAGTTCCTGTTTTGTAGTTGCAGGCAGAAGTTGGGGTCAGGCTGACCTGTTACTAAATGCTGAGAACATGGCAGTTGTAAGTTTCTCATGTTCAGTACTTTTCCACTTCACAGTACACAATGTCCAACTTACAATATAATGAGCTTTATTTCACACAGTATAAAAGAATCAATCTGATATCTAAAAACATATCTATTGAAAATAAGCCCATAAAATCTCTTCGCTAAAAGGCACATCAAGGAGTTTATTCGTTGCAATTATGTTTTAGCAAAAGCATCAATCATAAGAAAAATCAAGAAAGGATATCAAGAAAATATCCTTCAGCATAGATAGATTTACTCAAGCTAAGCTAAACATGGCTAAGCACAGGACTGTTGGACTTTAAATGATCATGTGTTGATTCGATATCTTGTTACTGAGCTTCATAGCTTCATTGTTGTGATGATGCTAGGATTAGTTAGCCAAAGGGTAAATTGATGTTAGTTGTGCTTCACACTGACACAGACTTTGCATGCTAACCTTCTCTTTACTAACCTGGCACCCTCGATCCTACACACATTAGACCTAGACACATTGGTTTTGACAAAGAACACACTCTCCCTCCCTCTGCAGTCATCCTTGGGGTCGGCCATTTTGTGTGTAGCCTGCCTTTTGTTTAGGCCAGTAGCCATCTTGTTTCACAAACACACACACACACTTGTATAAAGTACATGTTAGACTAGCTTTGTGTTTTACTTATATTGCCTTTAATAATTTTTGTGAATATATATGCTGTGTCTTTGATGTGGTACAAGAGTGAAAAATGCCAATGTCTACTCTGCCAAGAACTCCAAAATCATTCATTTTATGAGACTGAATCAACAAAGCGGCTATCATTTTCCCTTCTAAGGGTGGTGCCCCGAGGTGATCTGATGTATATCAGATCCTATTATTTAAAATAATTAATAATTATTTCTGATAATTAATAATTATTATTGATAGCCAAACTGTCCATTAAGTAGATTCCCTACAGAGAGATGAGTGCGAATCATCAGTTGTTTTGGGGGGAATAGGAGGTATGGCGTTGGCCGTCTCTGCCAATCATCCTTCTTCTTCTTTTATTTTAACTGGAGGAGAGGCTAGTTCCTTTAAAAATCTTGAAATTGTTTAATCTAAAGTTTGCACACATCACATATCCATCAAAGTCAAAGTCAACTTTATTGTCAAGTCTGTCATATGTACAGGACATGGATGGGATTGAAATGCTGTTACAAAACATATAAAAGCGCAGAAGAAAACAAAGAAAATAAGAAACAAGCAATAGGTAGTGCAGGTGGAGTAAATACTGCATGGCTGGTGTGCAAGTAGATGACTAATAGACCTATTAATAGAATAGAATATCTTTATTGTCATTGCAATGATACAACGAGATTTAAAGTACCTACCAGTCGGTGTATCATACTAAAACCATACATAAAAACTATAAGAGTCTAAAAAACAAGATAAATAGTCTACAGAATAAATAACACAGCCAGACACAGACATCCATTCAATATGGCACACAAAAACTTTCACTCAGTTATACAGACCCTTGGTTATCTAGCAGCATGTATTAAGTTTCATTATTGCTGTGGGGTAGAAGCTGTTTTTGAATCTGTTTGTCCTTGCTTTAATTGATCTGTACCTTCTCCCTGACAGCAGCAGTTCAAACAGATAGTGTCCAGGGTGTGAGGTGTCCTTGATTATGTTCTGAGCTCTTTTGAGACAGCGGGAACTGTGTAGTTCTTCCAGACTGAGGAGAGGGCAGCCGATGATCTTCTGGGCTGTATTGATGAGCCTCTGAGCCACTGTGCAGCTGGTGTACCATACACATATACAGTATGTCAACAGGCTCTCTATGGAACACCTACAAAAGGACACAAGCAGTCTCTGGGTGATGTTGTTCTTCCTGAGCACTCTCAGAAAGTGCAGTCTCTGCTGGGCCTTTTTCAGTAGCTCAGAAGTGTTTACACTCCAGGTCAAGTCCTCCTCAATGTGGACTCCCAGGAAGCGGAAGTCGGCCACCCTCTCCACACAGCCTTCACTTATGAATAGTGGTGTTATTTCTGTTTTTTTTTTCTTTCTATAGTCAATGATCAGTTCTTTGGTCTTTGAGGTGTTGAGGAGCAGATTATTCTCCCTGCACCACACCGTCAGCTGCTCCACCTCGTCCCTGTAGGCGGACTCATCCCCTCCAGAGATGAGCCCAACCACTGTGGTGTCATCTGCAAACTTGATGATGGTGTTGCTGTTGTGAGCAGGGGTGTAGTCGTGAGTGTAGAGAGTGTAGAGCAGGGGGCTCAGCACACAGCCCTGAAGGGAGCCGGTACTGAGGCTGAGAGCTGTGGATGTGTGATGTCCAATGCTAACCCTCTGGGTGCGACTAGACAGAAAGCTGTTAATCCACATACACATAGAATATGGTAGTCTGAGGTCCCCCAGTTTGTCCACCAGTCTGTGGAGGAGGATGGTGTTAAAAGCAGAGCTGTAGTACACAATGAGCAGCCGTACATAGCTCCCCTGCTGCTCCAGATGGGACAGAGCAGCATGGAGGGCTGTGGCTATGCCATCCTCCGTGGCTCTATTTTCTCTGTATGCAAACTGGTGTGGGTCAAAGCTGTGGGGCAGGAGTGATATGATTTTCGGACCAGTTTTTCAAAGCATTTCAGCACCACTGGGGTGAGTGCGACTGGCTGATAGTCATTGAGGCAGGAGATAAGAGGTTTCTTGGGTAAAGGGATTATGGTAGAGGACTTCAGACAGGGTGGGACAGTGGACTGGGACAAGGACAGGGACTGGTTGAATATTCTGGTGAAGACTGCTGCCAGCTGGTCCATGCAGTCTTTCAGCACATGTCCAGGTATGCCATCGGGTCCGGCAGCCTTCCTCGGGTTGACGGCCTGCAGTGTACGCCTCACCTCATGCTCCTCCACAGTGAGTGTGAGGCTGCTGCGGGCAGTGTTAAGTGTTGTAGGTGTCTCTGGTGACTCCACCTCAAAGCGGGCGAAGAAGTGGTCCAGCTCCTCTGCCAGTGCGGTGTCACCTTCTGCAGCTCTGAGGTTGGTCCTGTAGTTGGTTAGATGCTGGATCCCTTGCCATACCTGCCTGCTGTTATTGCTGTCCAAGTGGTCCTCAATTTTCTTTCTGTAGTCTGACTTGGCCTCCCTTATGCCTCTCTTCAGGTTGGCTTGGGCCATGCTGTATGAAGTCCTGTTGCCAGACCTGAAGGCGGTGTTCCTCTCCTTCAGTAGCCACCGGACCTCCCGGGACATCCAGGGTTTCTGATTTGGGTAGACCATGCGTTTGTCTACTGTGACAGTGTCTATGCAGTTCTTAATATAGCACAGGACACTGTCTGTGAACACCTCCAGGTCTGGATGTTTGAACACGTCCCAGTTTGTCATGTCAAAGCAGTCCTGCAGCTGCTGAGAGGCACCATCCAGCCGAGTCTTGATGGTCTTTGTAATGGTAAGAGCAGTTCTCTGGGGGCATATGCAGGGATTAAAAGCAGGGAGATGTGGTCAGACTGGCCCAGGTGTGGTAGTGGTCTCGCCCTGTAACCCAGCTTGATATTAGAGAAAACCTTGTCCAATGTGTTTGCTCCTCTTGTAGCACAGTTAACACGCTGGTAGAATTTGGGGAGTGATGACTTCAAATCTGCATGGTTAAAGTCCCCTGCTATGATGTGCACAGCATCAGGATACTTGCTCTGTTGACTGCTAATGATGCCATATAGTAGTCTGACAGTCGAGTTAGCATTAGCATCAGGCAGAATGTAAACAGTGGTAATCATGACTACATTGAACTCCCTCGGGAGATAAATGGACCTGCACTTAACAGTCACATACTCCAGGTCCAAGGAGCAGTGACTGTCTACGGTCACTGTGTTGGTACACCAGTTGTTATTGACATACACACAGAGTCCCCCTCTTTTGCTCTTACCAGAGCCTGTTGTTCTATCATGCCGCTGTATAACATAGCCTGTTAGCTTGATAGCTGAGTTTGGAATGGATGTATGAAGCCAGGTCTCCGTGATCAGCAGGATACAGCTGTCCTTCGCGGTGTTGTTTGTTGCCATCTGTAACCTCAGTTCATCCATCCTGTTTGTGAGGGATCTGGCGTTGGTGACAAAAAGACTGGGGAGCAGTGGTCTGAATGGTTGCCTCCATAGCCTAGCTTGCACGCCGGCTCTGCAACCACGCTTCTGCCTCCTTGCGCAACGCCGCCTTCGCCTCCTCCCCATGGGGATGGTGATCCACAGAGAGCTGGGGCTCCTTGCTATATCCACTGGGATGTTATGTGAGCGGATAAACTTGGTTGTAATGCTGCGCTTGTAGCACACTCCTATCTTAAGGAGAACGTGTCTGCTGAATATGTTGTTCGCCCAACAAGACATTACAAGACCAGAGACAACACATACAAAAAAGCCGAACAAAAAAACGACCAGGAAAGCACTGAGCTGCTCACTGCCATATTGATATGAATATTGATATGAAGCTAGCACTACTCACAGTTAATAACAGGAACAATATAGACATATTTTTTTTCTAACAGTACATAACTCAAACTTTCACAAAAAATGTATTATTATATAACCAGGAAGGAATAAATGTTTTCTAACCCTGAATGAATAGAGATTACACCATTCTTCTAAGAATACTAATAAAATACTACAGTGGATAAAGGTTAGTCGTCGTTTTAAATGGAAGAGGACTAACTATACAGGAGATGGTGTATGTCGGGGGTGTGAAGGGTCTGGAATGAAATAAAGATTCTCACCCTGATTGTATTCACAGTTATTTTGATTAATATCAGGAAAAATTAGGTGTGATTGCATTCCAAGTGTAGTATATTTTTAATCGTTGGCATTTTGTTTGTCATTTGCTTTGTGTCCATTTGGACAGATTTCCTTATCCACCCAACCTCAGTTGTAAATCAAGGTGGGTCCGCTACAGCTAACATGCAGTAAAAATGAATTTAAACAACAGATTCATCTAACATTCTGACTGATTTCTTCCACCAACCTCCTCTCTTTTATAGTGGCAAACCTGCCAAAACAAATTTTCTTCATCAATGTTTATGTCCTGTTCAACACACAGTAAAGTGAGGTTGGATAGTCTGGCCTCATCCATGCATGAACGCAAATAAGTCTTGATCAACCTCAGACAGCTGAAACTTCCTGGCCATCGCAGCTTAGTATGTTTCTGGAAATTCCCCATTGTGGGACAAATAAAGGAATATCTTATCTTATATCTTATCCTAACTAGGTTTGGAAGATACAGTGGCTTGCAAAAGTATTCATACCCCTTGAACTTTTCCACATTTTGCCACATTACAAGCACAAACATAAATATATTTTATTTGAATTTTATGTGAAAGACCAACACAAAGTGGCACACAATTGTGAAGTACAAAGAAAATTATACATGATTTTAAATTTTTTTTACAAATAAAAAACTGAAAAAATGCAGTGTGCAAAAGTATTCAGCCCCCTTTTCTCTGAGTGCAAGCAATTGCCTTCAGAAGTTGCCTGATGATTGCTGAATGATCGAATGTTGACCTAATGACTAAATAGAGTCCACCTGTGTGTAATCTAATCTCAGTACAAATACAGCTGTTCTGTGACGGCCTCAGAGGATTGTTAAGAGAATATTGGGGAACAAACAGCATCATGAAGTCCAAGGAACACACCAGACAGGTCAGGGATAAAGTTGTGGAGAAGTTTAAAGCAGGGTTAGGCTATAAAAAGATTTCCCAAGCTTTGAACATCTCACAGAGCACTGTTCAATCCATCATCCGGAAATGGAAAGAGTGTGGCACAACTGCAAACCTACCAAGACACGGCCGTCCACCTAAACTTACAGGCTGAATAAGGAGAGCACTGATCAGAGATGCAGCCAAGAGACCCATGGTGACTCTGGACGAACTGCAGAGATCCACAGCTCAGGTGGGGGAATCTGTCCACAAGACAACTATTGGGTGTGCACTGCACACATCTGGCCTTTATGGCAAAGTGGCAAGAAGAAAGCCATTGTTAAAAGAAAACCATAAGAAGTCCCGTTTGCAGTTTGCCAGAAGCCATGTGGGGGACACAGCAAACATGTGGAAGAAGGTGCTCTGGTCAGATGGGACCAAAATTGAACTTGTTGGCCTAAATGCAAAACGCTATGTGTGGCAGAAAACTAACACTGCACATCACTCTGAACACACCATCCCCACTGTCAAACATGGCGGTGGCAGCATCATGCTCTGGGGGTGCTTCTCTTCAGCAGGGACAGGGAAGATGGTCAGAGTTGATGGGAAGATGGATGCAAATACAGGGCAATCTTGGAAGAAAAGAGCTCACCTTCCAGCAGGACAACGACCCTAAACATAAAGCCAGGGCTACAATGGAATAGTTTAAAGCAAAACATATTCATGTGTTAGAATGGCCCAGTCAAAGTCCACACTTAAATCCAATCGAGAATCTGTGGCAAGATCTGAAAACTGCCGTTCACAAACGCTCTCCATCTAATCTGACTGAGCTTGAGCTGTTTTGCAAAGAAGAATGGGCAAAAACTTCAGTCTCTAGATGTGCAAAGCTGGTAGAGACATACCCCAAAAGACTTGCAGCTGTAGTTGCAGCAAAAGGTGGTTCCACAAAGTATTGACTCAGGGGGCTGGATACTTTTACACACCGCACTTTTCAGTTTTTTATTTGTAAAAAAAATTGAAAATCATGTATAATTTTCTTTGTACTTCACAATTGTGTGCCACTTTGTGTTGGTCTTTCACATAAAATTCAAATAAAATATATTTATGTTTGTGGTCGTAACGTGACAAAATGTGGAAAAGTTCAAGGGGTATGAATAGTTTTGCAAGCCACTGTATTTGATCAATGTTAGTAGCTCAGGAGCGACCCCATGCTCCTCCACAGTGAGTGTGAGGCTGCTGCGGGCAGTGTTAAGTGTTGTAGGTGCCTCTGGTGACTCCACCTCAAAGCGGGCGAAGAAGTGGTCCAGCTCCTCTGGAGTGTGGGCCCTGGGACAGTCAAATCTCCTGCCCCCGCAGTTGCTCTGCTTATGATGTGCTTATGGTGTGAGATGATCAGACATATCCCCTCTGTGTTTCTACTGAAACACTTCTCCCTTCATGCCCCATTAATCATCTCACGCCCCTCAGATTTAGATTCCTGTGACCCCTCTCCTAGGCGTGAACCCTAATCTACCTGTGTATAAATGAGTTAAAACTAGCTGGACCTTAACAAGCTACAATAGCAAAAGGTTATTTACACATAAATGCATCAGTGTTAATTGTACCATACACTATCTATATGAAAAAGTGGCATATACTGTACATACATTTGTATTTGAATTCAAACTTATTAACATAAATAACACAAATATTTACAAAATACAAATATAAACAAACCTGTTGGTTTCATTTTCAATCACTAGCGTGAAATGTTTTTTATTTAATAATTTTAATGAACAATTTAACAAAGTTGGAACTGTTTTCATTTTAGTCAAGAGAAAGAATTGTATGGTTGAAGAGTGAAGATGAATGCTCAAGATGTCTTTGTTTTGTAAACCTACACCTTTTTTCAAATTGTCACACTCCCACCTGCCTCTTTACCTCTCATATCCCTGCTCAGACAACTGTAAATTATTTTGGCAACAGACACAATAAATTCACATCTATTAAATGACATCTGTAATTGTACAAAACCAGTCAAATTTCTACAGTGTATTAAATAATTCACTACACCATTGAAAGTTGTTTAACACAGATCCATTTTTCATATTGAAATAACTGTTAAGGAAAAGTGATACGGAAGTCAAAAATGCATACATAAGCATGCATCACTACGGTCCCCAGTTAGTTCAAATTTGCTTGTAAAGTGCATGATGAGTTTTAAAGGGAGAGCTGTGTTGAACTGAGGCTCTCACACTTTCTGCTCAGCGTTCAGGATGTGCAGTCCGCGTGTACTGTTTGATTTGGCTTTGCCCCAGATCTGCTGTCTAATGAGCTGAGAGTTCAATTAATAATTTACTCGAGTTTAAATAAAATCCAGGCTGATCAGATCCAGTTTGACGCAAGAATGTAATCAGGGCCATTGAGCAGCCTCGTTGTTGCTCCTGCCATTAGGTTTATCCTGCTTTTTGGCTCATTTCTTGAAGTTGAAGTCCTATTTTTTGATGTTAAGAAGGTATACATAAAGTAATCTAAATGGGATATTGAGATGAAAAAGATGGATCACAATACAATCAAATCACTTTTAATTTACTCAATTCAAAATGTAATTAGAAATTCCAGTTCACCTATTGCTGAATTGAGAATTACGACATTGAAGGAATAGATTTTAAGCAAAACTTGCCACAGTTGAAGCAACATTTGAGCATCATCTTAAGAAATCCCATGACTGAGGTTTAAACTGTTCAATGCTTGCAATAAGTGCTACAGGGAGCTGCTAAATTATTGAACCCAGTTGCAGTCACAAAGGGTTAGGCACAAGGTTAAAGGTATTTATTGGAAAATACAAGAGACGGATGGTGGAAGGGGGGATCTGGGATTGGGGCTTGAGCAGGAAAGCGTGGGACCAAGGAGTAGGTCAAGGACATATCCAGGTATCCAGGTATAATATCCAGGTGAGACTGAGAGAGCAGGGATCCAGAGTGTAGCAGAAGAGTGGAGGCAGAACAACAGGCTTGACCAGATGAGGTACACGGAGCAGGGGACAGGTAGATCAGAGTGAGTTTCAGAAATGGCAGCTAAACTAGAAACAAGTACCAAACTGGTAATAAGGCTCAAACACAGCAGTAGCAGAGTATAATAGCAGTAGAGTCTATGATCTGGCCAAGTGGAAGTGGCAGGGCTGAGTATTTTAAAGGTCTCAAATGTTGTGATGAGATGCAGCTGGTGGCTCTGACCTGACTCCCGGGCACCTGCAGACAATCACACACACAAACAGAGAGAGAGAGAGAAAAAGAGAAAGATGTACGGAGGATGAAGTCCCAGGGCAAATGTAACAGAAAGGTCAAACTGAAAAAAAAATATTGCTCAGCATTCCAGTGATACTGTATACCTGAGAAATATGTGAAAATAATCTCCAAATACAGCTTTCACTTACAGTTACTGTAAAGTTCACTCAGTACATTCAGACCAGGCACAAGCTGGAAAGAATCAGGGCCTCTTAAAGTTATCTGTCACTACTGATGTTTAATTTGTGCCCAATAAACTGTTTAGATATTGGACACAAACAGAACATTTTCGTTCCACCTAAAGGATGGAAAATTATGTATTAGCACTGACCACATTCCCTGTTTTAGAAAAAAATCATGCCAAAAGTGCTAAGACCAACAAGTTGGAAACATTTTGATTCATCTCTTTCGGCAACCGCAGGTCCTAAGAAGATGGGGCGCTATGTAAAACGTAAACAAAATCAGAATGCAAGTCTCCTAAGTCTTTTGTTGACCTGTCCCAAATTGTTCGAAAGTATTGCTGACATCAAATTCAGAATAAGCACATATTTACAAAAACACTGAAGTTGATGAAGTAAAATCTTACATATATTGTCGATGTACCGATTTCAATTGACTATATGTCAAAAAACGATTAGCAATTTCTAACATTCTATTTTATTTATGTTTCACACAGTGTCCCAGCTTGTTTTTGGTTCAGAGTTGTATAGTGAACAGTTATGTAATGGTTTTGTTCTCTGTGACCTCACATGCCAAGGGCAAGATTAGGCTGAAAGGCCCCTTTCTTTTTGGTGTGGCACATGTAATGAATTTTTGTTGTGTTGGTATTTTTTGTCAAAGAGGTTATGGTTTGTATGCTTGTTTGCATGTTAGCATGATAAGCAGATTTTTTTTAGTAGTCTTCAAATTTATGACAAAGAAATATTTGGATGGGTGAGAATAAATCTCTCTCTCTCTCTCTCTCTATATATATATATATATATATACACACACACTTTTTGAACACTTTTTAGTAAAGATAAGAAATATAGTATCTGAGTAGGCAAAATCTACCCATGCCTTCGTATCAATGACTTAGTGTTCCGTTTACAACATTTACACGGGGTGCAGGGCATTTATGCAAGTCCAGTTGCCTTTGATTCAACTTGCACTTGTATACCATGACCTGGATGACTGAGAACCTTCAAAGACATACCACATTTATACAGCATTTCTTTTGAACTAAATCATTAACTATACCAGGATCTAACATTAACTGTCCCCTTACAGTTTCTCCTGATGACCCGGTGATAGTGGGGGCCCCACTGGTGACTTTACGGGCCGGTGACCACCTCAACCTCACATGTCAGGCAGACAATGCCAAACCTGCTGCATCTATCATCTGGATCCGCAGCGGTCTAGTCCTGAATGGAGCGATGTACTCGAAGGTACGGCATGAAACCAGCATTCTCTGCTGAAGGTTTGGGTGCTAGTATTAGATGTTTTTACTAATATTGTCCAGCCCCTTGCCAGTGGGTGGTCTGGTCAAGGTATACATAAACAGACTGTTGAAGTATCCTGCTCACAGCACCTTAAGCCCTGAAGCACTTCTATCACAGTATGGTTGTGTGCCACTGACCGCTGTCAAGGACAACTTCCATCGGGTTGCCCACACTGCCAAGCTATTGACCTGCTGCCAGCAGTCATCTTTAAAGGAATCAACTGACTGAGGAAAGACAAAGGCAGAGTCACCAAAGTTTGCTACAGCCCTGCAGGTGCGAGCTAGCATCAGACTTGCCATTAATGTCCAGTTTCACTGGGCACGCCTTGTACCCTGTGTTGTCATGTCAGATGAATTAGAGTGAGAGTGCTGTACCTGAAATAGTGATGACACCAGTCATGCAGAGAAATTTTCCTCCCTCTGCAGTGAGTGTATTGACTCTTCGCTGTAGCACCTGTCTGCAAGTTTACCTCAAAAAGGTCTTGTCAAGACATCTTATCAGTAAGTGTACCAGTCAATTGAATCAATTTGTCTCGTCCATATGCTACCGATTTTGAACTACATTCCTAACCGGTCAATACATTTGGCAAATGTCTGCTCTCTGCTCAACAAAATGCATTAACTCCTGCTTCTCAGCAGAACACACAAGGACTTTTCCAGGACTGCTACCATGTGTATCACCAAAACCTGGCTTGGTGAGCACATCCTGTATAGTACACTACACCCACCACGCTTCCAACGCCTCTGAGCAGACTGTGTAACGGAGCTACAGGCCTTTGTTGGTGAAGCAACACGTGGCTGACTTGATAACCATCACTAAGCAAAAGCATTCAGACTCTGTGGTAACTTTTCTTGGGGATCCAGTGGCTACAGGCCCATCTGTGGCCCCTCTTGGATCAGCTCTCCCAGCTGAGTGTAACAGACTCCACCTGCTTTCTGTCTGACAGGAGACGGCACATGAAGCTAAGGAAACATGTCTCTGACTCCCAGACCATCAGCACCGGATTCCCCCAAATGCGTGTCCTTTCTCCTCTCCTCTCCTTGCCTGTGCACTATGGCTGCTCTGGCCATCAGTCCGTAAAGCTCCTCAAGTTTGCAGACAACACCATCCTTATTAGACTGAGGATGAGTCTTGTACAGGTGGAAGATTGATCATCTGGTGATCTGGTGCAGGCAGAGGACTCTCCACTGTCTCTAAAAACTGTGGCTGTGGACTTCAGTAAGAGCCCAGCCCCGCCCACCCCCATCACTCTGTGTGACCCCCCCTTAGTAAACACTGTTGAATACTTCCATTCCCTCATCACACATATCACACAGGCCCTCAAATGGGAGCTGATCATCAGCTCCCTGACCAAGAAAGTCTGTACATACCCCAATATGTATCTATAGCAAATAATAATATGTCTTGCTGTGCAGTTTTTATTGTACTAACAGGCGGTGTGAGAAATCTATGCTCTAGTTTTTTGTTAACTAGCTAATTGGCCAGCAAATGAATTAGCCTTGGTTCATCCCTCCAGCAGGATGCCCAGCTGTGTGGTGGGACGTCTGTGCTGTGTTCTCGGTGTGTATGTTCTGGTGTTTGTGGAGCTGGGTGTGGTGCTGCATGTTCATTGCAGTTTGATTGTGCATGTGTGCTGCTATGTTGACTGTCTTTCTCCTGTCCAGTGCTGATGGGAGATATGGTAAGTTGTTAAACCAATATGCACCAAAGTCAAACTGTAATAAAGAAGTCCTAATAATTTAGAGTGATAATACTTTTTTTAAAAAGGCTTCTGTGTGAGAATAATGATGTTTTTCAAATAGATTTTGTTAGATGGGATCACACCATTCTTGAGTATTTAGGAAAATGGTATCCATATATGGTTACTATAATTACTTTTAATGTAGTTATTTTAAAATCTTTAACATGCTGGTACAACCATTAAGTTATTTACCTTACAGTATCAGTATGATTGATGCCCACTAGAAGCCTTTTGTAATTAAAAAATGGGTGAAAAAAACCCAAACAAGAATTGAAAGACTTTTAGTTGGCTACGAAAAGTGTCTACATGTCTACAAATATATTTAAAAAGTTTACATGGTTAGATTTTAGTTACTGAGTCAATGTTTGAGATCTGCTGCTTGCACATATGCAGTTGGAATAGTTCACCTTCAAACCCAGTTAACCAAATCAGCCACCAGAGGTCACTCTCGTAGTTCTATTCTCTTTACAGACACAGTCACTCGGAGGTGGTCCAGTGTTTGGGGTGGTGACACCAGTAATGACAACTTCAATTTACATTGGCTTAGCTTGCAACAATACAGTAACGAGGATCATGCACAGACAAAGAGAAACACTACTCTGGAGCCTTTGGCAGCAGTAAAGAAGTTGAAAAGAGGAAAAAGTCAAAAAGCTGAAAGGAGAAGAGAGTGAGCACAGGTGTCAGCTGTTAAATCTCTAGGGAATAGGGGAAATGGTAGTGGCTCCACCAATCAGGGCTCTTCCGTCTCCTCAATTTTTTTTAACCAAAGGTCTTCAAGTTCATGTGGACATAACCCAATACAAATACAAATATATTATATATATATATATATATATATATATATGACTAACACTACTATTAGTTAAAGAAAAGAAACAATACAGACATGTTTTTTCTGACAATGCATGACAGTAGTCACACAGTAACCTGAACTTTCAGTGTAATACAAATTACTTCACCACCAAGAATTATTAAGCAACCAGAACCCTACTGCTAAGTACTGATTTCATACTGATCTTTCTATCAGTACCAAGAAAATACACACATATATATATATATATATATATATATATATATATATATATATATATATATATTTCCAACATGCTAGTAGAGGCCAAATTCTAGTTTCACAGTCTATAGAGATTTTGATTGCCATTTGCTTTGTTTCCATTTGGTTCCTTAAGATAAGATAAGATAAGATAAACCTTTATTCATCCCACAGTGGGGAAATTTACAAGTTACAGCAGCAAAGGGGATAGCAGCAGTTAAATAGTACAAAAAGCAGTTTAAACAGGCTAAAAAGATGATATGAACAAATTTATATTAGAAATTCACACGAGGCTTGCATTGTTGGATTAAATATGAGATCTGAAATATTAAATACTAAAATACAAAATATTGCACATAGACTAGAATTAATTGAAATATGAAATATTACATCCTAAATACAAAATATTGCACCTGGAATAGATAAGATAAGATAAACCTTTATTCGTCCCACAGTGGGGAAATTTACAGAGAGAGAGAGAGAATGAGTGAAATCTGAAATACCAAACACAAAATATTGCACACTGACTACAATGAAGTGAATATGAAATACTAAACACAAAACTATTGCACGCTGACTACAATGAGGTGAAATATGAAATACTAATTCAAATACTGCACATTGAATAGAATGAAGTATTGCACATTGAATGGAGCTGACATAAAAAAAAGTATTGCACAGATGTAAAGACATAATGTATAGTCTATTGGGAGCAGTGCTGGTTGCGCAGTCTGACAGCTGCAGGAAGAAAAGAGCTGCAATATCACTCCTTCACACACCTCGGGTGAAGCAGTCTATCGCTGAAGGAGCTCTCCAGTGCCATTAAAGTGTCTTGTAGGGGGTGGGAGTCGTTCTCCAACATGGATGACAGCTGAGCCATCATCCTCCTCTCTCCCACCACCTCCACTGGGTCAAGGGGGCAACCCAGTGCAGAGCTGGCCTTCTTGATAAGTTTGTCCAGTCTATTCCTGTCCGCAGCTGAAATGCTGCTGCCCCAGCAAGTTACTCCGTGGAAAATGGCTGATGCCACAACAGTGTCGTAGAAGGTCTTCAGGAGCGCCCCTTGCACTCCAAAAGACCTCAGTCTCCTGAGCAGATAGAGCCTGCTCTGACCCTTCCTGTAAAGTGAAGCAGTGTTGTCAGTCCAGTCCAGTCTGTTGTTGAGGTGAACACCCAGGTACTTATAAGATGTCACCATCTCAATGTCCATTCCCTGGATGTTCACTGGTGTTGGAGGGGAGTGAATGCGCCTGCGGAAATCCACCACCAGTTCCTTGGTTTTCCCCACATTGATCTGGAGGCGGTTCCGCTGGCACCAGTCCATAAAATCCTGTGTCCCCTTGCAGGAGGGGAGGTGGGGGTGGAGCAACCCTGGGTTGCAGCAGGGAGGGCTGGGCCGAGGGAAGGGCAGATGACTGATCAAATCTCTTGAAGAATAAGTTCAGCTCATTCGCCCACTTCTGGTCCCCCGTAGCCTGGGAGTCCGGCCCCTTGTGGCCAGAGATGGTTTTCAGGCCTCTCCAGACTCCACTGATGTTGTTCTGCTGCAGCTGTTCCTCCATCTTCCTCCTGTAGCTGTTCTTCCCCTCCCTGATCTTCCTTCTCAGCTCCCTCTGCATAACCTTCAGCTCCTCCTTGTCTCCTGACTTAAAGGCCCTCTTCTTCTCCTTTAGCAGAGCCTTTATGTCCGGAGTAATCCATGGTTTGTTGTTGGAAAAACGCCGTACAGTCCTGGTGGGTACAGTGTTAGTCTGTGATGCAGTCAGTGCGACTGTTGATGTCATCCCCATGAAAATTGCAGAGTTCCTCCCACACCGTCGTGTTGAAGTCCTTCAGGGCCTCGTCAGCCTCGTCGGACCATCTCTTCACTGTGCAGGACACAGCTGGCTGCCTGTGTACCAGGGATCGTTTCAAGATGGCAGCACCCTGGCTGGCTGCGGCTGCTTTGGCTCCCGACTACTCAGCCAATATACAGTCAATTTCGCCATCTAGTACGGTGTGTTGTGCACCAAGAGTTCAGTTAAACAGCGCTAGTACAACACTCGACCATTGTGTTATGTTATGTCTGCGAAAGTACAGCGGTTTCGGTGT
Organism: Holacanthus passer; assembly: GCA_025331565.1. NCBI lineage: Eukaryota > Metazoa > Chordata > Actinopteri > Pomacanthidae > Holacanthus > Holacanthus passer. Next base: position 16,766,239 of record JAFREQ010000005.1, read on the forward strand.
CGTAAGTTCGGACACAAAGACCACCCTACGTAGCAGCCTCGGTCTGCTTTGCTGGTTAGATCCAGCGGCCTACCAGGCAGCGGAGCCTCCCACCAGCACAGCCACGGAGACATCGAAGGCGGTGCAAGAGGAAACAGAAGCGTGGCTGTTGCAGGGGACTTGCAGCTAGGCTAAAAGCTAACCCTTTCAGATCGCAGCTTCCATCCATCCTGCTCACCAACGTACGTTCCCTGGAGAATAAATTGGACTACCTGAAGCTGGATTTAACCACCAAACGGGAGACAAGAAACTGCTGCATCCTCATTCTCACCGAGACGTGGCTAAACTCATCAGTCCCGGACGTTGCCATTAGCCTGGGCGGGCTAACAACATTCAGAGCCGACAGGAGCCACGCTCTCACTGGTAAATCCCGAGGGGGTGAAGTGTGTATCTACACTAATAACAACTGGTGTAACAACGCTACCATGGTCTGTGGTTATTGCTCTATGGACATTGAGTTTATGACTATAAGATGCAGACCCTTCTACCTTCCCCGTGAATTTACCTCCATCATCATCACTGCTGTTTACATCCCACCCAGTGCTAACACCAAGCAAGCCCTAAGTGTTCTCAACCGTGCCATCAGTGACTTGCAATCCACACACCCAGAGGGCGTATTCATTGTTGCTGGGGACTTCAACCAAGCCAACATGAAGACTGTTCTTCCTAATTTTCACCAACATGTGGATTTTGCTACTAGGAGGAAGAATACACTGGACCTGGTTTACACCAACATCGAGAAGGCCTTCAGAGCAGCCCCCCGCCCCACCTTGGCTCCTCAGACCACCTCGGCTCCTCAGACCACCTCTCTGTTATGCTAATCCCAGCCTACCAGCCCCTGCTCACCAGAGAAAAACCTATTGTGAGACAGGTGAGAGTGTGGCCTGAGGGAGCTATGTCTGCACTGCAGGACTGCTTTGAGTGCACCGACTGGGACATGTTCAGAGAGGCTGCAACAGACAATCATCACACCAATGTGGAGGAGTAAGATAAACCTTTATTTGTCCCACAGTGGGGAAATTTGCAGTATGCTGCATCTGTGTCATCATACATCCAGTGGTGCATGGAAGAGGTCACAAACACCAAGATGATCATTACACGGGCCAACCAGAAACCTTGGATGACCAAGGAGGTGCGTGTAAGGCTGAGGGAACGAAATGCTGCATTCAAATCTGGTGACGCAGTAGCACTCAGATCAGCGAGGGCCAATCTGAACCGTGCCATCAGGGCGGCAAAGCGCGCTCACAGTCAGAATATCCAAGGCCTCTTCCATGACCCCAGCAACACCAGACAACTGTGGAAGGGAATACAGACTGTCACTGACTTCAAAGCCACACCCTCACCCTGTCAAGATGACATCAGCTTCCTCAATGAGCTCAACAATTTCTTCGGAAGGTTTGAAGAGCACAATAACACCCCTGCGACGAAAGCCACCCCGCTCCCTGACATTTTCAACACCTCACTGCACCAGGCCATTGTTCCCCAGTGTTTCAAGTCTGCCACAATCATTCCAGTGCCCAAGAAACCAACCATCACATGCCTGAATGACTTTCGCCCCGTGGCACTTACACCCATCATCATGAAGTGCTTTGATAGGGTGATAAAAGACTTCATCATCTCCATACTCCCCCCATCATTCGACCCGTTCCAGTTTGCCTACCAGCCTAACCGCTCCACTGAGGACGCCATCTCTTCTGCTCTTCACCTGAGCCTGGAGCACCTGGAGGAGAAGAACACCCACGTGAGAATGCTGTTCCTGGATTTCAGCTCAGCATTCAATACGATCATCCCTCAGCACCTGGTAGATAAACTGGGACCCCTGGGCTTCAACACCCCCCTGTGTAACTGGCTACTGGACTTCCTCTCCATCTCCCTGAACACTGGCTCCCCCTAAGGCTGCATCCTGAGCCCCCTGCTGTTCACCCTGATGACCCACGACTGTCGTCCCAGATTCTGCACCAATCACATCCTGAAGTATGCGGACGACACAACAGTAGTGGGCCTCATTCAAGATGACGACGAGCAGGCCTACAGGGAGGAGGTGGGTCATCTGGTGCACTGGTGTAGGGATAACATCCTTTTCCTGAATGTCGACAAGACAAAGGAGATCATCATTGACTTCAGGAGAACCCGACCCAGTCACACACCACTACTCATCAATGACACAGCAGTGGAGGTTGTCACTAGCACCAAATTCCTGGGGGTGCATATTACAGACAACCTCAACTGGTCACTGCATACCTCTTCCCTGGTGAAGAAAGCACAGCAGCGCCTGCACTTCCTGCGCCGGATGAGAAGAGTCTCCCTCCCACCTCCCATCCTCTCCACCTTCTACAGAGGGACCATTGAGACCCTGCTGACCAGCTGCATCTCTGTCTGTTCTGGGAGCTGCAAGGCCTCAGACTGGAAACATCTGCAGAGAGTGGTGAGGATGGCAGAGAAGACCATTGTGACCCCGCTTCCCCCCATCCAGGACATCGCACACAGGTGCTGCTTAGCTAAAGCCCACCAGATCCTCTCTGATCACACCCACCCCCACAATGGACTGTTCTCCCTGTTGGCATCTGGCAGAAAGTTCCACAGCATCCGCTGTAGAACTGCTAGACTGAGGAACAGTTTCTTCCTCCTGGCTATCAGACTGCTGACTGCTGCACATAACCAACCTTTACTTTAATTCCATCATTAAAGTGCAATTATTCAACTCGCTGCTACTCTGGTCTGTGCAATATTTTATGTAAATATTTAAAGTGTCAAATCAGTCTTCATACTGATCACCAATGCTCATCTACGTTTGTATATATATATATATATATATAGCTCACTGCACTACATTTATATTATATATTTATATATCTATGTATTCACTGCTACCTCACTATATTATACTGCTGATAATACTCTGGAAGCCATTGCATCAAAATTCCGTTACCCAAATGCACTGCTGTGTAATTTGAGAAATGACAATAAAGGAAGTCTAAGTCTAAGTCTAAGTCTAAGTTTGTACACAGGCTGGAGATGAACCAGGTTGTGGTCTGATCTTCCCAGGGGAGGAAGGGGTGATGAAGTATATGCCTCCTTAGTGTTGGCATAACACAAGTCCAGGATTTTATTGTCTCTGGTGTGGCATGTGATGTATTGGGTGAAGGTGGGCAGAGTGGAGGATGGAGAGGCATGATTGAAGTCCCCGGAGAGGAGAAGGAGGGCCTGGGGATGTTGGGTCTGCAGCCGGCCCATGACAGAGTGGAGGACATCACAGGCTGCATCGGCAGAGGGGGGAATATACACAGCTATCGCGATAACATGCGAGAACTCTCAAGGCAGATAGTATGGCCTCATGCTAACGGCTAACAGTTCAATGTCCTTGCAGCAGAGTTGCTCCTTAATAGTGAATGACCAACACTATAATAAAATTCTCTATTGAATGAACATGCATGCATGTAGTAGAGGATTATGTACATTATATGCCTATATAGATTCCTTTATATATTAAGTACAGGATAGAGGGTTTATATTGATAAGTTTATTGACAATGCATGATGATATGTACATGTTAAAAATTTCCAGATTTTAAAAAATATGATTTATAATAAAAGTAATGGATGTTTTGGTATTATTGACACAGTATGACTGATGTAACTGTTCATCAGGATGACAGCCTGAGAAGAAACAGTGTCTGGTAGATTTGGCATATACAGACCCTTTCCAAAAAATTAGAATATCATGGAAAAGTTTGTTTATTTCCATAATTCCATTCAAAAAGTTAAACTTTCATAGATTATAGATTCAGGGCCAACAATTTAAATGATTTCAAGTCTTTATTTGTTTATTTTTACATAATTTGGGCTTCCAGCTCATAAAACCCACGAAAATAGGAATTCAAAAAATTAGAATACTGTGAAGAAATCAGCCCAAATTTTGCAGGGCATGAATGTTTTAAACTGAGTGTCACACATTAATCATCTACTAAACTCAAAGCACCTGCACAGGTTTCCCCAGGTGTCAGTTCAATATGGGGAAGACTGCAGACTTGACAGCTGGCCAGAAGACCATCATTGATACCCTCCATAGTATGGGTAAGCCACAAAAGTTCATAGCTAAGGAGGCTGGCTGTTCACAGAGTGCTGTGTCCAAGCATATCAATGGAAAGTCTAGTGGAAGGGCAAAATGTGGCAGGAGAAGATGCACCAGCAAAAGAGATGACCGTGGGCTTCAGCGGATTATCAAACAGAGACGATTCAGGAATCTGGCAGAGATCCAGAAAGAGTGGAATGAGGCGGGAGTCACAGCTTCAAAAACCACCACATTCAGACGCATCCGGGAGATGGGCAACAACTGTCGGGTTCCTTGGGTCAAGCCACTTCTGAGCCTGAGCCAACGTAGGAAGCGTCTCAACTGGGCCAAGGAGAAGAAGGACTGGACTGAAGGTCCTATTTTCTGATGAAAGTAAAGTGTGCCTTTCATTCGGGAATCAAGGTCCAAGGGTTTGGAGGAAGACGGGTGAGGAACAGAACCCAAGCTGCTTGAGGTCCAGTGTGAAATATCCACAGTCAGTCATGATTTGGGGTGTAATGTCCAGTGCAGGTGTTGGTAAACTCTGCTTTCTTAAATCCAAAGTCACCGTGACAGTCTACCAGAATGTTTTAGAGGACTTCATGATTCCTTCTGCTGAGGATCTGTATGGAGATGCAGATTTCATCTTCCAGCAGGACCTGGCACCTGCCCATACTGCCAGAAGCACCAAAACCTGGTTTGATGCCCATGCCATCACAGTGCTTGACTGGCCAGCCAACTCACTGGACCTAAACCCCATTGAGAATCTATGGGGTATTATCAAGAGGAAAATGGGGCAACAGACCCAAAAACAAAGAAGAGCTGACAGCAAACATCAAGGAAATCTGGGCTTCCATAACTCCCAGGCAATGCCACAGGCTGATTGCCTCAATGCCACGGCGCATCGAGGCAGTGATTAAGGCAAAGGGATTCCCAACCAAGTACTGAAGATTGACATATTGTTTTCAAAGTACCATATTTTGATTGATTTGATGTGATCCTAATTTCTTTCTTTTTTCTGCAAAAACTGAGAAGTAAATGGTGATTTCTTCACAGTATTCTAATTTTTTGAATTCCTGTTTTCGTGGGTTTTATGAGCTGGAAGCCCAAATTATGTAAAAATAAACAAATAAACACTTGAAATCATTTAAATTGTGGGCCCTGAATCTATAATCTATGAAAATGTAACTTTTTGAATGGAATTATGGAAATAAACAAACTTTTCCATGATATTCTAATTTTTTGGAAAGGGGTCTGTAGTGTTCTGTAGCACCTACCACAGGGAAGAAGTTGGAACAGGTTGTGTCCAGGAGGAGATGGGTCTGCAGTTATGTTTCCTGTTTTGTGACTCTGGAGGTCTATGAGTCCTGAATGGAAGGCAGGTTAGCGCCAGTGATTTTCTCTGTCTCTCTGTCTCTCAGTCCAGACTGTCGGTTGTAATCTGTTCCTGTCCTGTTTGGGGGCCAGTCTAAACCAGACAGTGATGGATGAACAGTGAACAGACCGGGTGAATGCATTGTAGACTGGGATCCACAGCTTCTGAGGCAGGTTGACTTCCCGAGCTGGTGCAGGTAGTACAATCCCAATTCCAAAAAAGTTTGGACACTGTGTAAAATGTTGATAAAATCAGATTTTGATGGTTTGCTAATCATTTAAACCTTATATTTAATTGAAAATAGTGTAAAGACAACATATCAAATTTGATATGTTGTCTTTACACTATTTTTAAAAAAAATGAAAAATATGTGCTCATTTTAAATTTGATGCCAGCAATATGTTTCAAAAAAGTTGGGACAGGGGCATGTTTACCTTTGTGTTGCATCACCTCTTCTTTTAACAACACTCTGTGAATGTTTGGGAACTCAGGAGACCAGTTTCTGGAGTTTGGAGTGGAAAGTAAAATGTTGTCCCTTTCTTGCCTGACATAAGATTTCAGCTGCTCAATATTTCAGGTCTTCTTTGTCGTATTTTTCATGTCATGATGAGCCAAATGTTTTCAAAGGGTGACAAATTGGGACTGCAGGCAGGCCAGTTCAGCACCTAGAATCTTCTGCTACGGAGCCATGCTGTTATATGTGCAGAATGTGGTTTGGCATTGTCTTGCTGAAATATGCAAGGTCTTTCCTGAAAAAGATGTCTACTTGGCAGCGTATGTTGCTCCAAAACCTGTATATATTGTTCAGTATCAATGGTGCCTTCCCAGATGTGTAAGCTACACATGCCATGAGCACTTATGCATCCCCATGGCATCATGGACACTGGCTTTTGAACTGTGCACTGATATAGAGCCGGTTGTTGCCTCTTCTCTTTAGGGCAGAGGACGTGGCGTCCATGATTGACATGATAAAGAAGTTCAAGTTTTGATTCATCAGACCACAGGACAGTTTTCCACTTTGTCTCAGTCTATCTTAAACGGGTTTGGGACCAGAGAAGTTACTGGCGTTTCTGCATCATGTTTATATATGGTTTCCTATTTGCATTGTGGATGCAGCAACGAACTGTGTTCACGGAAAATGGTTTTTGGAAGTGATTTTGAGCCCATGCAGAGATTTCCACTCTGTTTTTAATGCAGTGTCACCTAAGTGCCCAAAGATCACAGCTGTCCAGTATTGGTTTTCACTCTTGTACCTTTTGTTGAGTTCTCCAGATTCTCTGAATCTTTTAATGATATTATGTACTGTAGATTATGAAATCCCCAAATTCTTTGCAATTGCTGAGGAGAACTATTCTCAAACTGTTAAGCTATTTGCTCATGCAGTCTCTCACAGAGTGGTGAACCTCTTCCCATCTTCCCACTGTGGGATGAATAAAGGTATATCTTTTTATTTTGTCATTTAAGTTTTTATTGAATTTTTGAGAAACATAAAGAAAGAGAAAGAAAAACAAAAACAAAAAAAACTAAATTAGTACAGGGTAATTTTTTTCAGAGGTTGAGTTTTGTTTTGGTGTAGACATCTTCATATAAATACGATTTGGCAATCAAAACAAATCCCATATCCCATATAACACAAAAAGCCATATATAAGAGATCCAGTCCATTAAATAAAAGTGTGCTGCATTTAGTCTCTGGTTCCAGTATTTTTTCCAGTTTTTGAGTGTTTCTAAAAAAGTTCCCATGAGCTTGTCCTGTCCTCCATGTTGCCCTTCAGTCCACAGAGCATTGACTTGTAGGATGCTGTCTCCACCATTGCATCCATCCAGTCCCTCAAATTAGGAGCCACAGCCATTTTCCAATGTCTTAAAATCACTCTTGAAACTGTAACCAGGCCCACCATGAGTACAGAAAAAGTTCTTTTCAATACAGTTGGTGTTTGAGATCTGTCCCCTAGTAGACACATGGCAGGAGTCAGGGGGATCGTAGAACCAGACCATTCACTCAGGAAGCCCACAACTTTTACCCATAATGGAGCCACTAAAGTACACTCCCATATACAGTGCAAAAAAGTTCCCAATCCTGTTTTACATTTCCAACACTTACTGTCATTCAACAGTTTCATTCTATGCAATCTCACAGGGGTATGGTAATATCTGTGTATAATCTTATACTGTGTGAACTTCCCTCCTGCCTCCCTTACATACTTCCCACAACCTGCCAACATGCCCAGCCATTTCTCCTGTGAGATATTTGTTCCCAGATCCCTTTGCCACAACAACTTCACATTAGTGGACTCCCCACTTACTGAGAAATTTGTTAGTTTATAAAATTGTGATGCTGTGCAGCGCTCCAATGATATATTCATATAGTCCTTGATATAATTCTCCTGTATTCTTCCTAATACTGATAGCCAGGGTTTCTAAGAAAATTATGAACAATAAAGGGCTCAAAGAGCACCCCTGACGGGTCCCTCTAGAAAGGCCAAAAAAGGGTGATACTACTCCATTGGTTATTACTGCTGCTTTTGGTTCTTTATATAATATTTTTACCCACTGAGAGAAACAGGGACCTAACCAAAATGTGACAAAGCAGAAAAGAGAAAGCCCCATTCTACCTTATCAAAGGCCTTCTTGGCATCTAGGGAGATGGCCACTATAGGAACATTTTTAGATTAAGTGAGCCACATTAGATGTATTAATTTCCTCATGTTGTCTGTGGAAGATCTATTCTTCATAAAGCCTGCTTGGTTTCCATGTATAATAATGGGTAAAACTTGTTGAAAACGCAAAGCCAACACTTTGGTCAATATTTTACAATTCACATTGAGCAGGCTAATTGGTCTAAAATTAGCTGGGTCTGTTATGTCTCTATCTTTCTTCAGAATCAGAGATATTAAGGCTTGATTAAATGTTGGTGGTATGTGGCCTCCTGGTACATCTTCATCAATACTGGGGCCAGAATGTCTATGTATTCTTTATAATACTCTGCAGGAAATCCATCATTACCTGGTGATTTCCCAGTATTCATCAATGATACAGCTTTCTTTATTTCCCTTTCAGTTATAGGAGACTCTAACTTCCTTGCTTGCTCTGTGTCAAGTTTAGGCATATCAATATTAGAGTTCAGTTCTTGCTCCCTTTGGTCATCACTACAAGATACTGTTGATGTATATAGTTTCTCATAATACTGTTGAAATGTCTTGTTTATATCTGTTGCAGAGGTTACCAATTTATCCCCTTGTTTAATCGCTGAGATTATGCTTGAGGGGTCTTTTTCTTTCACTTGTCTAGCTAAAATCTTCCCCATTTTTCCCCACCCTCATAGAAATTTGTTTTCAGTCTATATAAGGAATACTCTACCTTTTTATTGTAGATTTCATGCAGCTGAAACTTAAGCTTACAAAGTTCCTGATATTTAGATTCTGAACATTTTTGCGCCAAATCATTTTCCTTAAATTTAATTTCCCCTTCCAATTTTTTTTAATTCTATTTAGGCTTTCCTTTTTCTTCAGAGCAGAGTGTGCTATCAGTTTCCCTCTTATATAGGCTTTTGAGGCTTCCCAGACTGTTGCAATATCCTCCGTACTGCCTATGTTTAGTTCAAAGAAAGATTTCAAATCTTTGCCTAACAGTGTCCTAAAGCCTTGGTCCTGTAGTAAAGATGTATTCATTCTCCATCTAGTACTCTTACCCATATCCGATCCTGTAGTCATATACAATTCCACTGCTGCATGATCTGTAATGGCAATAGATTGTATACTAAAGCTAACTACACTGTTTATTAAGGGGCTTGCAATTATGTGATGGGGAATGGGGATGGACCCAAATGCAACACACAGTAAAGGATGGTTGAGAAGGCCTTTAATAAGGGCAAAAGGAAATCTTGATAAACAAAAACTCACAGCAGGGTAGTGTCCAGGACAGTCCATAAACCAGGGGAACAGGCAGATAAAAACCACAAACATGAAACAAGAAACTGAGAGCAGATCCAAAAAATAGCATACAAACTGACAGGCATCAACGAAGAACAAAAGAGGAACATTCCGGCAAGGGCTGACAGAAATGGAGTGGCTTATATAATGTCCTGATGGTGATTAGCTGCAGCTGGGAACACAGGTGACAAGATGAGGTGGGAGTGGCTGACAGGTAAGGTGAGGCAGAGAAGTACCGGGACCTTAGGTGAGAAGCTATGGCAGGTGAATAGTGACAGACTGACAGAACTAGGACAAGACATGACAGCAGAGACAAGGAACTAAGACCAAGACAATGGACTAAGACAAGACTGGACTATGACATGACAAGGCTACGACATGACTAAGAAGAGGCTGACAGAACTGAAAGAACTAAGACATGATCAGAACTATAACAGACTAAGGCCAAACAGAAACTAAGACTGAACTATGACCTAGGACACGAACCGAAAACTATGGCATGAAAACTAAGGCAGGTAAACTAAGACAGAACTAAGGCAGACTGAACTAAGACAGAACCTGGCAGGACAATAAAAGACATGAACAGGACTCAGACATGAACACAGACAGGGACTGGAAACAGATAAGGCAGGGAAAGACTAAGGCTGAACCAAAACACGACAGGCAGAACTGTGGCAGAACAAAATCTAAGGCTGAACAAAAACTAAACAGAGGCCTGGCTAGCAGAACTGTGACAAATTAAGAAGAAATCAATTCAAGAATATGGTATATGACTATGAGAAAAAAATGTATATTCTCTCTCTTGAGGATTAGTAAGTCTCCAAACATCTACAAGCGCCATGTCCTCTTTCAACATGTGTATTGCTTCCCTGTCTTTAGTCATCAGTGGGCTTTTAAACTGACTTTTGTCTAAGATAGGATCCATCACTTGATTAAAATCTCCTGCCAGTATTATTTGCCCATCCATTTCTCCTAAAACCTTATTCACCTCATGAAAAAAGTGTGGGTCCTCCTTATTTGGTGCATAAATATTACACAGTATCACCTATTAATGCCTGCACACATATCATTCATCCCTCTGTGTCTTTAACCTTTTTAAGCAACACAAAATGTATGTTTCTGTTAACCAGAATCATTACCAAATTGCGTGAACTTGAAAGTGAGCTATAAAAAACATGCCTTACCCAACCCGCTTTAAATTTTGTACCTCCCCTTCATTTAGGTGGGTTTCCTGTACGAAAATTATATCTGCCTTATTAGTCTTCAAATATGATAAAACATATGCCTTTTGACTGGATTCCCACTGCCATTAATATTCCAAGACATGTATTTAATACATCAGAATAAAGGTATATCTTACCTTATCTTATCTTTACTTCTGAGAGACTCAGCCTCCGTGGAATGCTTATTTTATTACCCAGTCATGTTACTAACCTGTTGCAAATTAACCTAATTAGTTGGGAGATGTTCCTCCAGGTGTTTGTTTTTTTAGCCTTACACAAGTTTTCCAGTGTTTCGTTGTCCCTGTCCAGAGAGTTCTTAAAGTGATGAAACACAATGGTAAACATGCCCCTGTCCCAACTTTTTTGAAACATGTTGCTGGCATCAAATTTAAAATGAGGATATATTTTTCATAAAACAATAAAAATGTTCAGTTTCAACACTTGGTATGTTGTCTTTGCACTATTTTCAATTAAATATAGGGTTTCAATGAATCACAAACCACCACAGTGTCCCAACTTTTTTGGAATTGGGGTTGTACATCCTCTGGGCCTTTTTGATAATGGACTTTATGTTGGTCGCCCACTTTAGGTCCTGGAAGATAAGGGATCCCAGAAATCTTAATATTTCCATCACAGACACAGTGTGAAGGTTTTTCACCTTCATGTATCTCTCTGTCTTGCTCTTTATTTATTTCCTGGTCTTAAAATTTGAATTCCTGTTTGTATTTCAAAATTAGCTCAACATTTATATCCACGTTATTGACACAATCGACATGGTATTTTAATAGGCCTCTCTGTCCATCAATATTTTTTATATTTTTGTATCAATTAAAAGAGAATCCTGAGTCTGTAGACAAATGACACCGGAAGTCTTGATGTTGCAATCACTAGAGCACTGGTAAATGGTACAAAACATTTTTAATAATCTTGCAATTGTATGTCTTGAACACTAGCCCTGTTTTAGGTTTTTAAAATCCTTTATACCATATTTTATACAGCTTAATAAAAGATACTTTGAGGCACAGACAACTAGGGGATGCTTTTATTTTAATCCATTGTAATAAATTTAAAAAAAATGTGTGGATCTTTTCCCAGCAATAGTTTACTAATTGCATTTGAACTTGAAATTGCTGACCAGTCAGCTTGATGTTCCATTATATTGTGGTCGTTTTATGGCTTCTGCTTGTGCTTGAGACAGCCTTTTACTCTTTGAACTCGCACTCAATCCCACTTTTTATATTACGTGGTCAGCTCACTCGGTGGCTTTAAGAGGTTCCATAAATGAGAATCATCCGTCGAATGAGTAGATTGGATAAGCTGCTTGGATGCCAGCGCTGGACTGTGTTTATAGTGGGCAGCTCTCAGTTATGAATGTGTTCTGCAAACTAGTCAGGATACCTCAACATCCACTCTGTGAAAACAGTTCCTCAGAAAAATAACAATTCATTGAGGGACACACAATTTCACTGGTCTCTAAATGAATAAATAAATGAAGTAAAATTTCTTTATGCTCCATGAACTCAAGGTCAAGCACACTATTACATTAAGTTCTCTGTGTTTATTTCTGTGGTGATGATACATAAATATGACTTTTTGAAACACTTCTTTCCTTTGTCCTTGACTGCTCAGACCTTGTTACACGATGGTAAGAGGGAGAGCACAGTCAGCACACTCTACCTATCTCCCTCCAACATTGAGTCAGGACAGCAGATCACCTGTCGAGCTTCAAACAAAGCAGCCCCCAACGGAAAAGACGCAACTGTCACAATCGAAATTCAACGTAAGTAAAAATCACCTAAACTTCAAATAGTTAAATTATTTGCAAAAGATAAAACATGTTTTCATACTGTACCTTATACATTATTATGACAAAAGAATAATGTGACTACTCTCATTCATGGTGTGTTAACATAGCCAAGCAGAAAATAAACTGCATTAAATGTGATCATATACACTACAGGAACAAGATCACAGCACTGGGCCTTAATGTCCAATCCAACAATAAACTTGTTTTCTATAGACAGAGCCAGTGCTGCATACAACTCATTTCTCAGAGTCACAGTATCAATCATAAATGTACTACAATTAACAAGAAAAGACTTAGGGCAATTCAGCAAAAATTACACTAAATAAAATGTCTGTGGATACTGCAACAAGTGTAACAGGCATTGTTAGGCTACAGAAATTAAATAACCTATGGGATCAACAGTAGAATGAAGCATCACCAAAGCTGAAAAAACAGAGATATATAACCAATTTAAATTCCACAGTGTGCAGCCAAACAAATAGGAAATGGACTGCATTTATATATACTTTTCTAGTCTTGTTAAATCACTCAAAGCACTTTCACAAAGCAAGTCAGTATTCACACATGGTGGCTTATTACAAACTGCCATCACACACACATTCATACACCGAGAGCAACTTTGGTTTCAGTATTGCTCTATCTTCTGAGTCACACTGACTCCACATAGAGAGCTGAAAATTACTACAGATGAGTTACATTTAATATAATAAAATTAACTGCAGGGGAGTCCTAATGGTGGAATCAAACATCTGTGAGTTTATCAAGTATAAAAATGCTCTGAAATCTGGAGAGATACCTCAGTAAGGACGTTCACTGTATTTCAAAAGCACTTCAGCACTTTGAAAGTCACTAAGTGGGAGTGTTTGATAATGCCTTTGCACCTTTCCTTCCTTATTTATACAGAGTGGCAGCCTTGACTGTGCTCAAGTTGACTACAGTGAATAATATATCCTGTTGTCTTTTGTATCTGCATAAAAGCAAGGATCTGCAGCTTTCTCCCTGTGAATGTTATATTGTAGCCTACTTAAAATTGTATTTCACTCACAGTGCTTCAGAAGGTTATTTTGTCCCAGCTTTTGATGTGATTGATTTTCTAAACAGATTTCAGTGTTTAAGACAAACTTTGACAAGTGTGAAGATGCAGCTTTTCTTGATGTTGATATTTTTTGGAAGACTTTGTTTGCTATGTATAGTACATAAAACAATTTAAAAGACTGATAGATATTGTGCTTGATGGTCAGTTGGCTGAATGGATTGTCAGCCTTTATTTCGATGTGCATTATGTTTTTGCTTATTAATTCAATCATAATTGTATAATAATGTCCTAACTTTTACTCTTCAAGAAAGAAACTTCTTTTTTTTTTTTTTAGAAAGTTTTGTTTTTATTAAGAGTTCTGCTAGTTTAAGCTAGCTCTGCTTCCAAATCTGTAAGGATTGGCTGAGAAATCTGCTTTTCAATGGTGCATATTTATTGCTTCTGTTGACATCAGGTTATGAATGCAAGACAGCAGTGACACACTGAAAGGGAATCACACTATGGCAGTAGTGATTAATGATTCTACTTGCATAATTGTGCAGGGTGAGATTTGTGCTGGTGAAGTCACATGTGTATTCTCATCTTTTTTTTTATTTTAGTAACTTAATGTGAACTTTTGGTTTGGTAACCGCATTCAATGAAACTTGGCATTAATAAATTCTGAGCAAAAATATGTTGTAGTTGTGGGTGCAAATTTTGAGTGATGACATCTATTCCAATTATACTGATAGCTGTCAAGAAAGAAATAAACAACTTAACTTTTCATAATGCTGTAATGTGAGGTGTCAGTATGAGCCATGGTGTATGAGGTGTAAATATCGAATGTGACTTGTGTTTAAGAGATGCCAAGGATACTCCTGTATCAAACATTTCACACATTTTCACTATCAGCAGTACTTTGATTTAAATTATTGTAGCCAGATTCTATATCAGTTACGGGCTTTTAACACTTAACTTCCTTCCCCAAATCTCAGACCTGCCCATTGTCAACCTCACAGTGGAGCCGCAGACTGTTCTGGAGGGAAACCTGGTTAAATTCCACTGCACTGCCAAAGCCAACCCACCTGTCATCTACTACAGGTGAGCCTCAACAAATTCTGCTTCACTGTGATGATTCATGTGCAAACAAATAGTTGTCCCTCTGCTGTCTCCCTTCTCAGAAACAGTCTCTGTTTTTGTCTTGTTGGTTCACATTTACTTTCTTTTATTATAAAGTCAAGGTGAGCAAAATTTTGTCCTAAAGCAGGGAGCTCACAAAGTAATCATTTGAACAAGCAATTGTAAGTAAAGTGGTCAAGACAGGAAAAAAAGACACTTTTGTTACGGGGGGTGTGGATGGACTCAAATGCAACACAGGTCTTTTTAATTAAGGCAAACAAAATCTTAATTAACAAAACTCACTGCTGGGTTGTGTCCAGGATAGTCCAGAAAATCTCAGAGCAGATCCAAAAAATGACAAAAGCACAGACAGTCATGAAGGAATCACAAAAGACAAGGAGTCAAAGAAGAGAGAACAAGAACAGAGGAGCGAGAGAGAGAGAAAGAACAATCCGGCAAAGGCTGAGTGGGGTGAAATGGCTTATATAGAGTCCTGATTAGTTGTTGGCTGCAGCTGGGATCACAGGTGACAAAATGAGATGGGAGTGGCTGACAGGTAAGGTTATGCAGAGGCGGGGTGAGTAGGGAAGTACCGGGACCTGAGGTGAGAAGCTATGGTAGGTGAATAGTGACAGACTGACAGAACTAAGACAGGTAAACTAAGTACTAAGAACTAAGGCAGACTGAACTAAAACATAACAAGGCTGTAACAGACAGAACTAAGAAACAGCTAGGACACACAACATGACAGAAGAGGCGAGGAACGAATACCAAGACAATGAACTAAGACAAGACTGACAGAATTAAACAGAGACTGAAACTAAGGCAGAGGGACTGAAACACTGGACAGAGAGGGACTGAACGCTGGACAAAACTGTGGCAGGTAAAGAGACATGGCAAAAAACTAAGGCAAAACAAAAACTAAAGTCTAAACAGAGGCCTGGCAGGCAGAACTATGACAACTTTACTAACCTGGTATTTCAATGGGACTATATAGAACAGATGAGGTGGCTGATAAGTCCAGCCATATGATTAAAACTAAAACGGACATGAAATGACTCAACGAACTGTTTTACTGAATACTTCAGATGCTTAAATGTGTCATTGCATTCAAGCCACAGTTAATATGTGATTTTTTACATCCCCTTTACATACCTTACACTTGACTTTGGTCTGCCTTCTTAGGCAGAGCCCCCAGAGCCACAAAACACTTGCACAAAGCTTATTTATAAGATAAGATATACCTTTATTCATCCCACAGTGGGGAAATTTACATATCTAGTAACATGAAGTTGCTATATTCAGTTTTTCTGCAAATGCTGTTTGTGAGAGTGCTTCTGCTTTTCCACTCACACATTTCTTTCATATTACTGTGTGTTATGTGTATTTTATCTGTATTTATTGTATTATTTGGAAATTATATTGTTGGGCATTATAAGAGTTTTTCACCTGTAAATTTCACAAATTATGGACAATAAAGTTCTCTCCTCTCCTCACCTCTACTCCCCCTCTGCACTGAACATGTGTAGTGCCACCCTCAGTCAGTCAAATTTGAGTCAGTTGAGTGAAGATAGTGTCTCTGTAGAGAAGCAATTATTTCCATAAGGAAAAAGCCATATTTCCTTCACCATTGTTAAATCGGAGGTGGAGCAGAGCAGTATGTCGATCATAAAACCTTTGAAGTCATCAGCTGTCAGCAGTCAATCCTGAAGGAATTCAAACACCAAGTTGATGCATTTAAACAGTTTACATGAGAAATGCATTCACAGTGAATAAACAAAAATCCATGTCATGGGTCTATAGGATTATGTTCATATGTCGTCCAACCAAAGTCACGATAAATCACATATACTTATATTTGGTGGTCTGAGAAGGTAAGTGATACTTTATGTTATAATGGGTACCAAAATTACTCGACATTTACCTGATGTAAACACAACCTCAGCTCACTCATCACTCTGCTCAGAGCAAGGTGGTTTATTGGGAGCTTTTACAGCCATGGCTTGGGACCGGCATGAAAACAGAGCTCCACTGTCAGCCATACTGTCAAAAACAAGACTGATTGTCCCTGTGCAACACTGCCTGTTCATGAAATGGATGGAAGGCATTGTCAGACTTTTTTGGGGTGGATGGCTAGGTTTGATAAATGTCTGGACTGGATGTAAGTTCATTTGTGGCTCCTCCTTACCACATAAGCTGTAGAAGTTCTTCATTTTGCTGCACTTGTCTTCCTCTCTCAAGTCCCAGATTGGCTGATAGAGGTCAATACGGAGAGAAAGAAATGATTGGAGACCACTGGTGCATCATTGGCCAGTGGATCAGTCTGCTTCAGTCCATCAGACCATCTATTAGTTGTTGTTCATGTAATATGTACTCAGACAAGATTCAGACAAAAGTAATCCTCATGTCAAATTTTCATCTCTAATTTGCATACCAATAACTTAATGACCTCATAACCTAGGGATGATGTATTTTAACATACACAGTGATGGAGATTAGAGCATCCACCTTTATGATATGCATCCTGTGGTTTATGTGTGTGCCTACCAGCCTCTATGTGTGTAGCATCTGTGTTCCATCCATTACTGCTGTATCTGTGCTAACTGTACATGTTTGTTTGCCAAGATTCAAGGGTGTTTGGGATTAAAGTGCATCCTGGATTCCAAAAAAAAGGCCCGGCCCAGAGTCACCCCTCAGACCCAGAGGGGTGGCCAGACCCTCTATGCACCACAAGCCCAAATCCAAGTCAGGCATTCAGAACGTCGTCAGGTTAAGTGGCCTGCCACTAACAAGGAGAAGGAATGGCGCCAGTTTGACAAGGATGTGGACCAGATCCTTGAAGGCACAGCCAGGGGGGATGCTGACCAGAGGCTACAAACGATGTGCACGATGAGCAATGCCAAACCAGCACAGCAGGGGGCTGGAATCACTGGGAAGTGAAGATCAGCCAGCTGCGACAGGAACTCAAAGTTCTGAGACAGCAGTTTAAGCAGGCGGAAGAGGAGGAGAAGGCAGGTCTTGCAGAGCTCCGGAACATCTTAAGGAAGAAGCTCAAAACCCTCCACCGAGCTGAGTAGCATAGGAGGAGAGGCAAGGAAAGAGCTCGGAAACGAGCTTTCGTTATTGCAAACCCTTTCAGATTCACCAAGAAAATCCTCGGACAGAAGCGAAGTGGTCCACTTACCTGCACTCAGGACTATATGCCATTAGGTAACATTACCTACACTAGATGTCTGTCTAATAGTGCTGATTAAATTTAAAGTTATTTCCTCTGCATTTAATTCAATGCCCTTGGTAGTAATGACTTCATGAGAAAATTCAAATTATTGGAGGCAAAATCCATCACCTCCTGCCCTTAACTTGTCTCCAAACACTGGAACTTTAGAAACAGCTGTAAAACCTGATATAGAGTTGGATAGATAGATAGATAGATAGATAGATAGATAGATAGATAGATAGATAGATAGATGTACTTCATTTGTCCCAAACTGGAAAATTCTTTTGTTGTAGTAGCTACATTTGAAACAAAACAACACAACACAGCGCAACACAAGACTAAAGGTCTATGTTTCCTCTTATTTGCCCTCCACTTGGCCCGACAGCCCCGGCATCTCCTCCGCAGCTCTGCTGGGATTGCGACAGCACCTCATATTTACTCAGGGCGATCAGCTGTTCCCGAGTGTAAACAATGGGCTCACTCCGATCCGCATGGCTCTCAGTTACAGATGGTGTAAAAAATAACATAAAAGCCGCCAGAAAAGTTATAAACAAAAGCAGCCACTGCCTCTCCAAACACTGTCACTTATACTAACTTTGAAAAAGAAAACAAAGTGATGAAAGTAAACAAAATACGATGCAGACGCCAGGAGCTGCTGCAACAGGCAGCCACTCGGCACGGTGCCAGACGTGGATCCAATAGTCTGAGACAACATTGAAAATCTCTAATATTTTCATGGAAACCTAGAAATATTTCACATTCTTCAAATTTGAATTTAAGCAAATCTGTGGCATTGACCAACTTAGCTCCACTGTAGGAAACATCATATTTCCTTGAGTTGTATCCCTCCATTGAATTGTGTCAGTGAATTTTGCAGACAGCGTTCACCTGTTATGAATATGAATGACCTTAAATGTTCTAGTAGATAATTGCTTACTAAGTCGCATTGTAATAGGGAGAAACATGGCATCAGAACTAAGTGAAACTGTCAGAAGTCATTTTGTCATTCTAAATAAAAGAAGGGCTTTCTCAGCCTCAAATTATGAGTAGTAGTTTTTAAACCTGTTCTCAGGAGGAGAAAGAAGGCCAAACAATTTCTTCATCTAAACAGCCAATCGGTCTCTTAGACCCCATTTCAACTAGGCTTCTTAAAGAAGTTTTACCCTTAGTGTAGCGAACCCAGCTGAGCAGCAGTCAGAGCAGCACATAGCTCTAAACTTGGCATCGTCTGCTGTTTCTTTGGGGCCACTCTGGATCTGGCAGCTAGGAAGGACACCTCAACCTGACCATCTTCACTCTCTGCACGTAAGTAAGCTACTGAACCATGGGCTCTCTCTGATGCATCTGCAAAGATGTGTAGGTCTATGTGAGGATTTGAACGGTCCATCTCAGGGCGTACATAGCAGCAAGGGAGTGAAATCTGAGAGAGATGCTGAGTTCTTCTTCCCAGCTTCGCTAAGACTGGAGCACATCCTCTGGGAGTGATGTGTCATCCCACGCTCTTTCTTTGACCCACAGCTGTTGCACCAAGACCTTGGCCCGTGTTGTGAAGGGAACAGTGAAGCCTAAGGGATCGTATAGGCGTGCCAGGGTTCGGTAAATGTTCCTCATGGTAGGTATTAGCTGATCCTGCACTTGGTATTTGTACCTCAAGGCGTCTGAGTTGCAGAGCCAGCGGAGTCCCAAGGCGAGTTCTTGTGGATCAGCACATGTCTCGCTGATCCACAACTCACTGCTCTCAGACCAGGCTTCTCTGGGTAGGTGGCTGATGACCTCAGGGGTGTTGCTGGCCCACTGGTGTAGCTCAAATCCCCCTTTTGCCAGAAGGGATGTCAGTTTGCTGACAAGGTGTTGGGCTTCCTCAACAGAAGAGACACTCTGAAGGCAGTTATCTACATAGAAGGATCTTTCAATGGACACTCGAACATCCTCACCTGGCCGGCTATGGTCGAACACATGCTTCTGAAAAGCAAAAGTAGCGCAGCAGGGGCTACAGGTGGTGCCAAATGGTAGAACCTGCCAGGTGTAGATGCTGGGTGGTTCTTTTGTCTTGAGATCCCACCACAGGAAGCAAAGCAGGCATCTATGTGCTGGAAGCACCCTCACCTGATGGAACATGCCCTTAATATCGCTGCTGACAGCGATGGAGTGCTCTCTAAAGCGCAGTAACACACCCATCAGACTAGAGCTCAAGGTGGGGCCAGGCAACAGCAGCTGATTAAGATTGTCTCCCTTATATGTGAATGAACAATTGAAAACAATCCTGTTCTTTCCATTGTGACTCACCATGTGATGAGGGATGAACCAGGACTCTGCTGATTTGTTCACCTCCTCCTCTGGCACCTTCACTGCACAGCCTGCCCTCTCCAGCTTTGCCATCTCTGCGCGGTATGCTGCTGCTCTTTGGGGGTGCCTCTCTGTATTGCGGAGATTAGCTAACACAGCCTCCTTTGGTGCACAAAGCTGGGGCATATTTTTCACCCTGCGATGGGGCATGGCATAGCGTTGGATCCCTTCCACTTCTATGCGTGTAGTCTTTGTCTCCAACAGGTGGATTGCCTCCTGATCCTGCCTGAAGCGTGTCACAAGCTTCTCGCGCCGGTAGGGAAGAACATCCAACTGCCACAGTCTCTCTACATTCCACAGAAGCTCAGCTGTGGGGGAATGGGTTGAGATATGCAGGCACTGTGACTGAGATGACTGCTGCTCGATGTGCTTGGTTGGGCCCTGAAACACCTAGCCCAGTCTGGTTTTCGCCGCTGCTGGTCCCCCAGGTGGTCCCAGGTGCACAGGTGCCACTGGAGTAATGAGGTGGGGGTAATCTGACCCGATTAACAACAGGGGCTGCACTTTGTTAAATGACTGGAGGGGAAGACCCTTTAGGTGCTTGTGTTTTTCTCTGAAGAGCTAGGATATGCGTGCTCGGCCAGGCCCAACTGATCTGCAGTTGGATCTTGAATGACTTCTGGGGCTGATCTGCTGGGGATATGGAAAATGACACTGCAGCACCATGCAACATCCTCAGATCCTGACAAACAATCCGGAGGAGCAGATCCTCTGCTTCACCTGTGAGTCTAAGTCTCTGAACTGCTGCAGGAAGAATGATGATCCGCTCAGATCCATCATCAAGAATGGCAAAAGTCTCTAAAGTTGCTTTCCATTGCTCACCAACACCTTACTCACTTTGAGCAGGACCTGGCTGCACCCAGACCATCTATCCAAGTACAGGACTTCATTGGTGGTATTGACAAGGCAGGATGTGTCCGCAGCAGCGGATTTTATGTTCACTTCATGCAGAGCTTGCAGATGTTTCCCCTTGCACTTCTGACATGTAACTTTAAGGCAGCACTATGCAGCTTGATGTGAGCGACCACACCACCAGCATCTTTTGTTGGTCTTAATCCAAGCTGTTATCTGTTCAACAGTCAGCTGTGCAAAGTTGGAACAGTGGTCGAGGAAGTGGTGTGTGTTATTGCAATAGGGACAATATGC
The DNA here is from genome assembly GCA_025331565.1 of Holacanthus passer. Taxonomy (NCBI): domain Eukaryota; kingdom Metazoa; phylum Chordata; class Actinopteri; family Pomacanthidae; genus Holacanthus; species Holacanthus passer. The sequence continues at coordinate 16,787,507 of JAFREQ010000005.1, forward strand.
TGTCTTCTCTGGTGGCTTGGTGCTTGAAGACTGTTTCCCTGCTGTAGTTATGTTCTCAGGCCGGTCAGTAGTTTGCAGGGTGTTGGTGCTCCTACCAATCTTGTTGTCATGGCAATGTTCCTCCTTAGCTCCAGCCCTGCTCTTCTTTTCACTGGGCAATGTCTCTAATAAACTGTCTCTTGGATCTTAAGCTTGTAGTTGAGCCAGTCAGAGACATGCAAGAGACTGGGAATGGTGACCCGCATTGGGTAGAGGAATCTCTTGAACTCTGCTCTCATGTCCTCAGGTAACTTGCACAGCAGCCGTGTCACATGTGACCCACAGTGGAGCTCTGTCTGGCCATTGTCGCCAAGCTGGTCTAACATTCCAACCAGTGATCTTACTTTTAATGCAAACAGCTTAAATCCACGGGTGTCTCCTCGTGATATGTTTGGGGCATCCATCAGTTCAGCAATCTTCCTGAGTGCCAGCTGGTGTGGTTGTCCATAATGCTCAGTGAGGCTGACCATGGCGTCAGTGTAAGGCTGTGGTGAGTTGGTGTAAGAGTCCACTAGGAGCAATGCCTCCTCGTATTTCAGATGGTCCACCAGGATCTGTTATTTAATACGCTCTGTTGCATCTTCAGGCAACAAGTTCTCGAGTGCAACTTTAAGCCTGGCAAATTCTCTTGGATCCCCTTTGGTGAGAAAGGGGATTGTGGGCTGGGGGGCACGGTACATAGACTCATGTTGAGGGGAGGGTGAGGGCTTGCTATGCAGGGACCCAGTCCTTGGTGGGGTATAGGGTGCACAGTACTCTAGCATTTGCACCTGTGGTGCTGAATAATGTGGGTCTGGCTGACAAGAAGGCTGTTCATGATGCATTAGCCTCATGTTTCTCAGCTGCACCGCCAGTTCTGCCCCTGGATCTTGTTATGGTGGCACTGGTGGGTAGATCTCATCATCTGCCCTAGGGGGTGGTGGTGGTGGCCAGTCGTTCTCTTCCCCTGAAGGACGACGGTGTCTGCTGCGCTGCTCAGGTGGGTCAGACGATGGTGGGGAGTGGAGGGTAGATTGTAGTGGTAGAGTCTCCTGTGCATGTCTCTCATCTGTAGCTGTAGTCACTGATTATCCTCCATCAGCCTGTACAGAGTCTCCGTAACTTCAGGAGAGGTTTCTCTGGGAGGCATCCGCTGGGAAGAGGCCAGCCTACTCTGGAATGGGGAGTCTGATTCTATGTAATCAGACTGATGTGGATATGGGGCTGCTGCTCCATGCTCTGAGGTGTAGTCATGGTCTAGCAATGGCAGTGTGAGAGGCGGCATCTTAACGTGTCTCTCTGAAGATCTCTCCCTGCTGCGGTAGGGTTGCCGTGTCTCCCCAGGCCAGGAGACCTCATAGTCTTCCATCCAGGCTGGGGGTCATGTTCTGCGACGAGGCCGAATGTCTAATGGGCGGGGCGTGCTACGTTGATCTGGGAACATCTCAGGTAATCCCACAGTGACCACACTGAATCCGGCTCAAGGGACCAAATTTGTTATGGCGTTGGGAAAGGACTGTATATGTAGTTGATTATGGATAAACTGTGGCCGCTGGGGAGCATCGGTCAGAATGCACAGACTCCGGATGTTCCCTTTAATCTCTTTATTGACACTTCAATGGGAGCATATGTGAACGTGTGTGGTTCTGAAACAGAAAATAAAACAATAATCAGAACAAATGTACTCACTTCCTGAGCTGTAGTGGTAAATAATGTCATGGAAATAATCCAATTCCTTAGAAGAAACAAGTGACAAACCCAATGGGAGTCAGTCATTTATTAGTGATCAATCAAATGTCAAAGCACAAAGTAGGCAAAATAAACAATTAAGTAGACACTAAAGCAGACACGGGTCAGAGCAACTGCTATAGGAATTCATACAGGGTCAGAGCATTACATCGAACTAGTCGATGAACACAGTCTGGCAACTAACAGCAAAACTCTTCAGCATTTATGCAAAGTACAGAAGGTGGTGTTGACCATTAGACCAATCCCAAAAGGACAGCTAAGAACATCAGATGGAAAAACCCCATCTGATGCATATACATGGAATTTGGCCCATTAACCTTACTGTATAGATATCATGTTCCTTTTCTATTCAGTTATATTTACACAAACGAGCTGAGCACAGCTGATTAATCACTATATCAACACAGAGCAGACATATATTCATGCACAAAGCAAAGTCTAATCTATGCATTAAATTAAGACAGTTTAAGAATTTCCTTGACAAACAACAGTGCAATAAGACACTCAGCATTTGTATATTACTAATATAATATATATACGTGACCGTGAATGCTCTGACCAATAATTAGCAATTAACGAGCTAACCATACATCGGAATGATCAACATATGACATCGTAAGGAATGATATGAGGAGCAAAACAACAATAAACATCACACTTACTGGGATACGAATGCACACTTGCCGGCTCAGGCTCACAATTCCGACAGAAACAACAATGATCCCAAAGAAAAGTCTCTCCCTCTCTGTGGAGCACGTTTCTCCATGCTGCATTGACTCCCTCTGTAGCAGCCTTTCTCCGACAGCAGGGGGCATATTTCTGCCACTTACTGACTGATTAACCTCTGATCAGGCTGTCGACACCATTGTCTGTCGCATCCTGTTACAGAGACTGGAGCATTTGATTGCCATGAAAGGAATCACACTAAACTGGTTCAAGTCCTATCTATCAATCTCAGTTTGTGCATTTTAACAATGAATCATCCATGCACGCCAAAGTTAGACACAGTGTTCCTCAAGGTTCTGTGCTTGGACCAATTCTAATGACCTCTGAAACACAGCTTAAGATAGTGGTTCCCGAACGTTTTCTGCAGGGCCCCCCTTTGAAAGATAAAAATGTTCTCGGGCCCCCCTACCTATATGCACCCACATAAACACACTGTGAGACACGTTCTTTGCTTGCAAACTCCTATAGAATTTTTTGAAACATGTTCTGTAATAATTAATACAGAATTGCAACTTTAGTTTCTGACATCTCACTGAAAAAAAGTAAGATAAGAGATAAGATAAACCTTTATTTGTCCCACAGTGGGGAAATACACAAATAAGCTGGATTTGATCCTTCCACCTCAGACCTTCAGGTGTCAGGACCTTATCTGACTGAGCTATACCTGAAGCTCACACATCACTTTTAAGAGTGGAAGCATTAAAAGTGACTCTGCAGCCGCATCTTCTAATTTTCTATCTAACAGTATTCATTGCTTTCTGGGAATAAACAAAAACCTGCAAATAGAGATATGCCTTGACATATTTTCTTGTCTTTGTTTTGCCAGTTGTGAGGTTTGGTTTAGATTCACAGTCTGCTTTATGTTTACCTTGAGGTCCTGTCATAAACTTCTCCATGCTTTGCTGGCATGCACTGCAGCATTTTGTTTACATCTAGCTTGGGTTGCCAGGTCCGCTTTTTTGTGCAGAATTGGGCTACTTTTTAAGCGTTGCTGCGGGATGATGTTTTTTTGTCCGCTGGTTGTTTAAATCTATTTTGCATGCAAATTACATAAATAATAAATAAGTTCATTTCAATTATGGATGTGTACTAGATAACACTTGTAAACCAGATAAACAGGTTAATTGGTAACAGGCAGTGGTGGGTAGTACCGCGTTACATTTACTCCGTTACATGTACTTGAGTATATTTTTTGATAAATTGTACTTTTAAGAGTAGTTATTTTGCAGAATACTTTTACTCTTACTCGAGTAAATTTGTGAGAAAATATATGTACTTTTACTCCGTTACTTTGGGCAACATGCTTGTCGTTACATTAATTTATCTATAAATAAATTGAGATGAGCTCAGACTCAGCTCTGCAGCTCTCGGCTGAGGGAGACATCCTGAACCAATCACAGCGGCAGCACCGCAGGTGGACGAGGTGTGCCCCGCCCCTCCACGGCCCTCCTTCACCTCACTGTAGCTCAAGAACATGGCAGAAGATGAAACGCAGGCGTCTCACCGAGCTAGCCGGCTAACCCGGCGGTACCGGCCGGCGGCTAACCCGGCGGTACCGGCCGGCTTCGGCGCCGGTTACGGTACTTTAATAAGCCGGCATAATGTTATATGTCAACATTTCAGCCTCCAGCCGATCACAATCAGTCAGTTAAAATTTCTGTTTCAGCAATAATATAAATATAAATAATAACGTTTGAGATCACATACCGTCAAATTTGCTATTACTGTTTAGCTTCAAGCTAAACTCCTTTGACCAAGAGGTCAATGTCTCAGCTGATGTCAGTGGAAACAGTTTTTGTTTTTGAAGTAATAAATTGCATCTAAAGTTACTCACTACTTGAGTAGTTTTTTTACGAGGTACTTTTTTACTCTTACTCAAGTACTTATTTTTATGAGTACTTTTACTTCTACTTGAGTCATTATATTATAAAGTAACAGTGCTTTTACTTGAGTACCGGAGTGGTTTACTCTACCCACCACTGGTAACAGGTGATAGTATCATGATTGGGGAAAGGGGAAAAATGGCTCTTATTCACAAGCAAGGTTAGCCACTTTGTGGAACATTATTTACAAAGGATATTATTTCATGGGCTCAGGAACACTTCTGCCTTGTTTTACACAGCATCCCAACAGACAGATACAGGATAGCAGGGAGTAGGGAGGGGCAACCACAGGCTGACAGTTTATCTCAAGACTTCTGGCTGCCTGGCAGGCTCATGGGATGAATCTGGGAACCTTACTCATTATTGTCTCTTCATTTTTGAAAACATCTTAAAGGAAGTAAAGAGAAATAAAGTGATGGAGGGAGAGAGTAAAACAGAAGACAAATGTTCCGAAGGGTGTGGGAAGAAGGAGCTTGAGATGAATTGAATTGTAAACAAGGGAGACATAATGAAACGACAGAAGAGAAGAGGAAATAAAATGAGTTAATGCCCCTTACAAATCAAGTGCCTCTTATTCCCAAGGGGAGCTGTGGCAACTGCTCTTGCTGCCATGGCTGGTTGAGGGCTTTTTATTTTGAAGCAAAGTTATCATCTATGGTTTCTACATTTTCACTTTTGCTGTGTCTGATGAGAGATTCAACCATGCTGGTTATGCTGTGCCTGTTATCCATTGTGATTTGAATGACATTTATAAATGCCTGGTGGTGAATTGCATTTGGAGACAAATAACGTATAAAAAAAATTTGAACTGCCGCAAAAAGGAGATGAATAATAACATGATTGGCTTTTGATGGTTTTCAGTGATGTGGAGAAGCTGAGCCAGGAAATAAAATTCCATGAATATAGGACAATATTATACAGAATTACTATAAACACTGAAATAAACACACCCACGCACACACACAAAAAAAAAAGAAAATGAAAATCCAAATGCCATTATAATTTTACCACATTTACCATTTCAACACTTTTATTCACATTTAAGCCAGTGGTTCCCAAACTTTTTCTGCAGGACAATAAAAATATTTTCGGGCCCCCTACCTGCATGTACCTGCACACACACTCTCAGACATGACCTTTGCTTGCAAACTCCTATAGAATCTTTTTGAAACATTTCTGTAATAATTAATACAGAACTCACTGAAAAAAATTAAAACAAGGAACACATCACTTTTAAGGGTGGAAGCATTAAAAGTGACTCTGCAGCATGCGCCTTCTAATTTTATATCTACCAGTATTCATTGCTTTCAATAGATTTTCTCAAAATTGCCTCTCTGCACAGAAATGGCAAGTTACCAACTCTCTGGGAATAAACAAAAATCTGCGCATAGGATATGCATATTTTCTTGTCTTTGTTTTGCCAGTTGTGAGGTTTGGTTTAGATTCATCATCTGTTTTAAGTTTACCTGGCAGTCCTGTCACAAACTTCTCCATGCTTTGCCTGCATGCACTGCAGCATTTTGTTTACATCTAGCCTCGCCCAGCAGGTTTGCCAGGTCCATGGTTTTCCGCGGAATTGGGCTACTTTTTAAATGTTGCTGCGGGATGATTTTTTTATCCACTGGTTGGTTGAATGTATTTTGCATGCAAATGACATTAATATCTATAAATACACATCCATAATTGAAATAAAATTATTTATTATGACCTAAATAGCACATATATACACATACAAACAGACCTGGCAACCCCGTCACTGTGCCCCCCAGTATAACTGCCCCTATAACTGTTTATGAGACAGCTTAGCTGCAGAATTTTATGATGGCCATATTTATTATGATGAGTCTGACAGAAAATGTTACATGACTTTGGGGTTATTCATGAAGAAAGCATGTCATGATAAAGGTCGTCCTCATAAGCTGCAAGTCCCGTGTTAGCAAAATACAGTTAGGCAATTCAGCTGCATATGGCATGTGGGAGTAGTTTTCCTTCAGGACTTTCTGCCAGAAAATGCCGTTTGTGTGTTTGATAAGCAGAATCAAAAGAGAACACTGAGTAGGTATGTTTGAACTGATAGCAAGTGGTAGAGGGGTTGGTGGAGATAAATTCAAAAAAAAAATTAAAAATATGTAATTTTGATGAACAGAGGTGGGTTCTTGTGGGTCAATCAATGCCAGGAGAGGAACTTTATAGCTTTTTAGTATTTGAACATACTTCACAAATGTACAAATGCTATGCACTTAAAAAAATAACATGCACATTCCTCTTGACAGTGTGTAACACAGGCTGTCATACAAAAATATTACAATTCATGGATAAGCTGTTCAAAATGAACTATTTTAGCCAGCTCATCTCTCCATTCTTTGAAGCCGACTTTCTCTTGTGACTTCCAATGCCTCAGCAGCATCCTTTCACTGTGTTCCTTTCACCCAAGAACAGACAGGACAGGTTATCCTCCATTGGTAAGATACCCAATACCATCATATACCATTTCACATTCATATAGTATGTGTGTGTCCTTTTCTTCATTGCAGCTCTCCTCCTTCAGTCCCAACTTTGACATTTTTGATAAAGTCCAGTAATTCCTGTTCATTGTTCTTGATTAAACTAGGTATGTCTGCATGTCTTGAGGTATTAGCCAAGATCTTTACTAGTAACATTCAATAAGGACACTGATCTATAACTCCCACACAATTGTAGGTCTTCCATCTCCTTATTGGCATTATTATTGGATCCTGCATACTTTCTGCTCGGCATCCCCTGTGGAGTGCACCTTGAAAGACAATGAGAAGCCTTGGGGCCAACAAATCTAAGAATACTTTGTAAAAGCCTGTGCGTAATCCTATTTCCATATTTCCTTAAATATACCTTAAAACCACCCAAGACCACCCCTTGATTATTCACCCTCCCTTAATCAATTTCCCAATATTGTATTTGTTGTCTAATAAAGTCACATGAACATCCACTTTGGAGCTGTGACCTATCAAATCTCATGGAAGAAGAGTGCTTGCCAGTCTCAGTCACAATATCATATGTACAAGTTCATGCTTAGTGATCACAATATTACCTATAGGAGTCTGTTCTACTATTGACACAAGCAGCTCTGATACCAAAAAGTAATCAGTTCTAGAATATGAAGATGTAAAAGGCATATTCCCTCTCCTGAGGATGCACAAGCCTCCGCACATCCAGCAGACCAAATTGCCCTGAAATGAATCAGTACCTAGTAGCTAGATGTCAAGCACTAACCATCTCCCCTCTGCAACAGTTGTCAGATCATACAACTTTGCCATTATATTTTTAGCCCCCTTCACTTTCCAAGTAACTATTTTAAGTGTTCTTGTCAAATTAATGGTTCAATTGTATGTCCTAAGCCCTTCGTTGGAAATGTCCCTGTTGTGGGACTAATAAAGGAGTATCTTATCTACTCTCATATCACACTATGCATAGCACTATCCAGAACCTAAGCAGGACATTAAGCCAGTCATGACCAGTAAGGCAGTTATAGTGTGATAGTTCTACCAGGCAGGCATAGAGAAGTCTGCCAACAGACTTCCTTAGGTGGATCAGCAGCTTGATAAAGTTTGTGCTTGCAAATGTCTCTTGCAGGTTGATGGCGAGATAACTCAATATGCGTATGTGTTGTGTGTAATTTGTGCTAGATAACTTTGGAAAGAATTGGCATTGGCCAGATGACACAAAACTTCCAACTCTTCAAAATGAAGCCACAGTAAAAAATGAGAAAAAAGTTAGACCTACTTACTGAGGCAATTTGGTTCTGCTGGTTCAGTTTACATTAACTTGCCTTGTAACAATACAGGAACATTGCACACAGACAAACAAAAAAACTACTCTGGAACAAAGACAATCTGGCAAAGTGAGAGTGTAGTTGGAGTGGCTTATATAGGGTCCTGATCAGTAACGGAAAACAGCTGGGTCCACAGGTGAGATGATTAGGTGGGAGTGGCTGGCAGGTGAGGCGAGGCAGAGGCGGGGTGAGTGGAAAAACACTGAATACCTGAATGCAGAATCACGGCAGACAGAACAGAGACCAGAACACAGAACTAAAATAGACAGAGCTTATATATTACAGGAATGAGGCTGACAGAACTACGGCATTACAGACTATGACAGAACAGAGACTGAGAACTAAGACAGAAAACTACAACACAGGACAAATACAAGACATGAACAGGACTCAGACCACAGACAGAGAGACTGGACACAGAACAGAGACAGACTGAACACAGGACAGAGACGGACTAACACAGGACAGAACTGTGGCGGGTAAGAAAGTGATATGGCAGGACTGTGACTGAACAAAAACTATAGCTGTGTTGTTTCTTGATGTGTTTGATGAAAAGAAGTGACCACCAATGACACATCTTCACTTGTATATAAAAAGACTTTATTACAAAAAAAAAAAGAGCAATGTCAAGAGCCGGCCGAATCTGAGAGTCTCTGGTACCAATTGTGAGGTCTCGCTCCTTCAGCCCAAACCACTATCATGATATGTGGTTTCTTTATCCCCCAGAACCACACCTTCTACAAACAGATAGTCAGTCAGACACCTGCTAAGGCTGTAAAAATGACATCTAGCCTATGGAACTTTATTTATCTTATATCCTCTGACGTGGCCTTGTTCCCTTAGTCGAAGGAAAATATAGGTTCACATTCCACAAGACAGCTAAACATCACCTTACAAGGGCTGGAGAGAACAAGACAGCTAAACATCATCCTTACAAGGGCTGGAGAGAACAAGACAACTAAACATCATCCTTACAAGGGCTGGAGAGAACAAGACACTACAACTGAACAGAGGCCTGGCTGGCTGAACTGTGACAACCTAACCAGGAAAGAAAAATATTTCCAAATTCAAAATGAGTGGAGTTTAGATAATTCTTCTATCAATGCTAACAAAAAACTGCTGGGAAAAAACATCATTCCCAATTTGAATGGAGGACTAACTATACATTAGATGGTAGTGTGGTTACATGGCAGAAAGACACTATGCAGTGGTCACTGAATATCTGAGGCTGAGATTGTGCTAGAAAGATTATTTTCAATGAGATACTTGGCATTAGCTTCACTAACATGGTTGCAAAAAGAATTCTGATGCTGATTTTGATGGAAAAATAAGTCAAGTCCATGTTTTTGAAAGGATGCTGCAATATCCAAAACAACTCACATCAAATGGGCTCGAACTCATGCAGTAACTCTATGTTACTTTCAGTCCCTTTAAGGAAGCCACAAATGCTAATGGTCTCTTTACACTCTGTACTGGAGCTCAACTGGCAAAACATACATCAACATATTACACATAAGTGAACTAAACTGTCTCCACAGTCTTTCATAATTACTGGCTCAAAATATTTTAAAAATAACACACATCCACATTTCACATTGTTCTTTCACTTTTTACAGTGTATGCTTATCAGTTTTAACACACCACAAATCCACGAAAAACACCTTGCAAGCTCAACTGAGCTAAAGCTGTGACTGTGAACGCAGCAGGCAGCTTAGCTTGTAGCTTCTAGACCGTAATTAAGGCAGCAACATGGGCAGCTAAGCAGCTCATACATTTCGACCACACTATGTTTCATTACCTTAATTCAAACACAATATCCTGACTGGTTTTGGCTCTATAACTTCATGGGATAATAATAGCATAACATCGAACTGTTTCACTACAAATTTTCAGGCTAATGAGCTAACATACACAGCTAACTCACCAGGATATCCACATTAATTGAAGACAACGATCAGTGGAGTTCCCCACAGAAAAAAACTCTCACACAGTAACTCAACTCTCAGTAGTTTTTGTCCCTCTGGCAACTACACCAGCTCTCCTCAAAACTGTCTTCAGCTCTAGAAATTAATCATGTAGTTATCTTTCTTTTCCAGGTTTCACTGCACTTTTATCACAGACCTGCTTTAGCTGCATGCTCTGCCGTCACCGTGGGGGGTTCCTTTTTTGAAGAAACTTCTGTAAACTAAATACTAAATCTATACATCATCAACATTATCAATATCTAAAGACACCCCTGACCATTAATGTATCTGCTACCTTTAAATAGATGCAACAGATGATCATTATTTAGTGTCGGCATAAAAACAGCGGAGTCAAAGAGCTACAGATGAATTAACCCATGATTTAATGCAGATGACCATGCCATACAAGGGCAAGTGTAATCTAATCCTTCCTTTTTACGTGGGTCATGAATCAATTTACAAAGAGCCTTCAGCATACCTTAGGTTTCCATCTGTAAAAGTGGGAAAAGTCAGCTGTGTTGTCTCCCTCAATAGTACACTTCTGCATTTGAAGAATGATCTCTGAATGATCTATTAATTGTACTGATTCTTAAACTCAAATGCATCCTGTACTATAATGTACTATATGTAGTTGTGTATTTATGTATTGTCCTTTACAACACTATGGTATGGCAGATAAGATTGATTGCAACTGTTAACTGCTAGATTTTTGCAAAAATTCTCAGTCATCCAAGTCATGGTTTGCCAAGGAGGATTGTTGTCCTTCAGAGAGTTATATATGTATATATAATATATAACTTATATTACTAGTCTGGTTTAAAGTTGTTCTGTTTCTGATCTAAAACAGCTTTGTAAGGCTCTTGTTTTTATTGGTTTTAAATGAATTCAACTCTGCATTTTTTTTCTGTATAATTATTATAGAGTCACTTAATCAAATACATTTATTGTCGACTGACTTCAAGAACACAGAATCCCCAAAAATTATGATTTCCACAACTGATCCACTGCATATTTAAAGAAAACTCCTTGCTGAAATGAATAGACCTTTGTCTCTGTTGATAAACCCACATATATGTTGTTCTATGCTCTGTTTCTGATTATTTCAGATGGGCCAAAGGAGGTAATGTGATCCCAGATATGTCAGGTGACACCTATGAGGTTCTTGTGGATCACTCTTTCTTCACTGAACCTGTTTCCTGCGATGTCACCAATGCACTGGGCAACACCAACATAAGCAGGAATGTGGATGTCTACTGTGAGTGTTTGTCAGCTTCATCTTAAAAAACCCTTATTTGTGAAAGTGTTTGTGCGCATGTCGTAGCAGAAATTCATATATGAACCATGACCAGGCCATGGTCAAAATGAACAGATAGAAGCCACCCCAAATACAAGCTGGGAGAAAAAAACAAAGGCAGCTAAAGTCCTGGTGTCTATTATATAATGTGTACAGTATGTCATTTAGCATAATGTACATTTTTGATTGCTTTAATTTAATACATTCAACAATATAATAAGATAAGAGAAGATAAGCTTTATTGATCCCCCTCAGGGGAAATTCACTTGTTACAGCAGCTCGCAGAACAGGCAAATTGAAATATACTGTAGTACTCAAAATAAAGTGGCAACTTAAAAAACTAGAAAGAGTTTTTACACTATGAACAAAGCATTTACACTATGTTACACGTTTCTTCCTTGCCAAAGGATAGGCATGGAAAGAAAAAGTATTTGACATCCCAAAAAAGTATTTGACATCCAGAAAATGTACCAAATACTATAAATAAATAATGCTATTTTCAGTATTTGGTGTTCTGGACTAGTCTTTCAAAGTATTAATGTCCTATTTCAATCACTGCAGTTTTATATGTTTAACGACACTTTATTTGAGGGGGTGTGCATTAGACTGGCACGACAACATAATAATAATAATAATAACTTTATTTGTATAACACTTTTCAAAACAGAGTTACAAAGTGCTTTACATTAAAAACAACAATACTTAACGACAAATAAAAAACAGAGCATAAAAAATAATAATAATTATATATATATATATAAACATATAAGATAAAATAAATAAATACACACGTGAATAAATATGATAACTACAAATGAAAAATAGAGACAACAGAACATCAGCTAAGAAAAGCCAAATAATAGAAATGAGTTTTAAGACTTAAAGATTTAAAAGAAGACACCAAGTTTGCTTGTCTGAGAGCCTCAGGCAGGGAGTTCCATAGCTGAGGGGCCCAGAAAGCAAAGGCCCTGTTGCCTTTGGTGACAAGTCTTGATTTTGGAACCATTAGTAAGCCCCTGTCAGAGGATCTCAAGCATCTGTCTGGCATATAGGGAGTCAACAAATCGCAGATATAGGCAGGAGCCAGGCCGTTCAAAGCTTTGAAAACAAGCAGTAGAATCATAAAATCAATTCTAAAACTCACAGGCAACCAGTGGAGGGCAGAAAGGATTGGTGTAATGTGGTCACTCTTCTTGGTGCATGTTAAAAACCCAGCAGCAGTATTTTGTACTAGCTGCAGTCTTTGAATGTTGCGCCTGCTGCTGCCGGAGTACAGTGCATTGCAGTAATCAAGTCTAGAGGAGATGAAAGCGTGTATGACCTTTTCTAAGTCTGCTGGGGAGAGGAATGACCTGATCTTGGTTAGCTGTCTCAGCTGAGCAAGGCAGGACTGTACTACTTTAGTTACTTGGGAATCAAAGGACAGGTCAGAGTCAAAGATAACACCTAAGTTGCGGGCCTCTTTACAAACATTGATAGATAAGGCACCCAGACTAGAGGAGAGGTTATTAATACTGCTAGAACTGGGTCCATGGGGGGTAAACAAGATGATGTCTGATTTTGAATCATTGAATTGCAGGAAGTTTTTAGACATCCAGACTTCGGCAAGGCAGGACAAAATGCAGGAAATGTCTGTGGAGCCAGGCTTTATAGGAAAATATAACTGTGTGTCGTCTGCATAAAAGTGGAAATCAATATTAAGTCAGCGCAACATTTCCCCCAGGGGTAGCATGTAAATTGTGAACAAAAGAGGGCCCAAAATAAACCCCTGCGGGACTCCACAAAATAGAGCAGCACTAGAGAAGGAGGCATCTCCAAGACTGACAGAGAAGGACAGTCTCACTTCATAAAAGAAATAAGCTGCGAAGAGACAGACTTAAAACAGAGGTGTCTAGTGAGGGCTTCTTTAAAAGGGGGAAGACAGTTGCATGTTTAAAAGATGAGGGGAAGATTCCCATGGACAGGGAGCAGTTTATGATGGCTAAAATGTCTGGACCAACCGTCTGAAGTACAGCTTTTAAAAACCATGTGGGAACGCAGTCTGAGGGGCAGTTTGATGATCTTGCAAGAGCAAAAGTGCGTTTCAAGGTTGGCAAAGAAATCTAATCAAAGTGGTCTAGAGTAGAAGGAGGAGGAGGGTAGTCCATATCTATTTCTGAGTGAACAACATTGATGTTCTGTCGAATCTCCACTATTTTATTGTAGAAATATGCAAGAAATTCCTTGCAGTGCTCTGGTGTGGATTCAACAGGCTGGTTAGGTGGAGGACCAACCGATCACAGAATTTATGGTCTTAAAAAGGATTCTAGGATTGTGTCCCCCTTTAGTGATAAGGTCAGAAAAGTATGTATTCCTTGCTTTTTTGACGGAATGCTGATAGATAAACATCAAGTCTTTAAGAAAAGCAAGGGAGTCAGTGCATTTAAACTTTTTCCATTTCCGCTCTGCCTTCCTGCATTGTCTTAAACCAAGGCAGAGAAGAATGTTTCAATTTTTTAAATCTAATTGGAGCAATAGAGTCTAAAATGTTGGTGCAGGTGCTGTTAAAAACACTGACACGTTCATCTACAGGGAGGCCAGCTCGTTGACTTGTATTCAAAGAAGTATTTGTGACAGCGAAAGCTTCACAAAAACGAGGAATGGAGAGTGAATTTAGGGGGCGCGAGCGAATTTGGAACGGGGGTTCAGGCTCAGCAGAAGGGAGAGGAACCTGGAAGAGCACTGCTTTGTGATCAGAGACAGCAAAATCAACCAAGTTCACATCATCCACATAGAGGCCATGAGAGAGCACAAGGTCAAGTGTGTGCCCTTTGTCATGGCTGGGCTGCTTCACAAATTGAGTGAGGTTAAAAGTATCTAAAAGTTTGATAAAAGCAGAAGTAAAATAGGAGGAGGGGCAACACATGAATATTGAAATCTCCAAGAATAAGAACACTGTCATAATGTACCATAATGATTGATAAAAGGTCAGAGAATTCCTGAATAAAACCAGAGGTGAGTGTAGGGGGACAGTAGATCAAAACACATAAAATGGGCACTTTAAAGTAAAACTAAGACTCTCAAAGGTGGAGAAGCAGCCGAGTGAGACAGGCGAACAGTTAAAAACATTTCTGTGAATTACAGCAAGGCCACCCCCGCCGGCCTGTCATTCTTGGCTGGTGGAAGAACAGATATTCTGGGGGGGATTACTCAATGAGAGGAGCAACAATCACCAGGGTTGATCCAAGATTCAGTGATGAAGAAAAGATCAATCTTGTAAAGGACTTATTGGCCAGAGATCTTACACTGAGTAAACAGAACTGAGCTGATTCAACTACAGGGATGAAAGAAGAGGTTTTAACTGTGATAAGATTGTTTCTGTGTGGATGGTAAACCAATAATGGTAGCCCACGCTGTCTTTCAGTGATCCTAACAGGAATAAATGAATTAGTGGCCAAGACAGAGACAGAGATAAAACCAGCACCAGCAGGACCCACACTGTCGGAGACAGGGTTGTAAGATATAGAGCCAAGATGCTGAGTCTTCTGTCGTTAACCAGTAGATACACAGATACACTGACTATATACTGTAAAATTAGAATAATAATATTTTTGTATCATCGTTTTCATTCGGTTTTCTGTTGTCAGCTGAGCTCTTAAAATGTAAATTTTAAGTACCCATAATTACAAAACACAGATAATTTCTGTCATGTGCCTATGTCTCTGTGTAGTTGGGCCGAGAATGGCGGCAGAGCCCCAGTCTCTGCAGGTGGACCGGGGATCTAATGCTGTTTTCAACTGTGCCTGGACAGGAAACCCCTCTCTAACCATTGTGTGGATGAAACGTGGCTCAGGAGTGGTATGTATTACTCACGGACAAGTGCATTGCGCACAACAGTTCATTGTGACCACTTTAATAGACCATACAAACAGTGATTTGGAGCTGCAAGAGGGTGGATCAAGATTCAGACACTGTATTTGCATGGAGCCAATTTCCAGTGACATCATTAGCCACCATTAATATTCATTGGTTCACCTACTTTTGGTCAAAGTGCAGTTCTCAATAATTATGATTGTAGAAAAAATTTACACCAATGATCCGTTATAAGCTTGTACCTGAGAGACATGTTATATGAAAAAGAAGTTTTTAAAGAACAAATCTGTTGCTGTAGCTAAATGTGCAGCAGTCAAATGCAACTCTCCTTGGGCTGTGAATACATGGTATTACCAATGTTTATCAAGGTAATTAATACCACCTGGTTCATTAGTGCTCCTGGCTTGGTATAACAACCATCATTAGAGCCGTTGGAGTTACCTGAGGCTGAGACAATGCTTATGAACAGTCTGTACGTCTCCACACCACAAGTTGTTTACAAATACACACATCTCCTCCTTACCGGAGGCAACAGTGTGGTCTCCTCGGTGAATGGAGTGAATCTGTAGCTGCACAGCTGATTCCGATACATTTGCTGACAACTATATCTCTGTGAAAATTAAAGCACAGCAGTTTCTGATTTCCCAGTGTGTTGTTAACCTGGCTGTCAGCTCGTCAAGTTTGTTTTCCAGCAGCCCCACATTAGCTAGCAGGAGGCTAGGTAGAGGTGGACCATTCGAGGAACTGCAGTTCACATCACATATTCTCCTGTGCCTGGGCACTTGTTGGTATACTCAGCTACACGCTACAGGGTTCTCATAAATCCTAACTTTTGCTCCACTGAGGGGTGAGAGACAAAGAGTAAGTAAGTTTCTGTGGGTGGGTTTCCTGTATACTCTAATGTGAAGTCCCCTGTCCTCTTCAATGTGTACAGCACAGTCCGAAAAGCCAACCTGTTGTTCCTGACACTCACTCATTGTAACCTTGTTGTTACTGTCTAACAAATTAATGTGTGAGTCTGTGAAGGCCTGCACTTCCTGGGTATTTCCCTGCTAGTACAGAATTAATCAGCACCGTGCACTTTTGCATGCTTTGAATGACATGAAACATGACACAGATGACAAAATTACTCAGCTGGACACCTCTTTCACTCTGCAAACTATGCAGCTTCTCTCACAATTTTTTGTCCATGTTGAGCCTCTTGTTAAATGTTGCTATTACATTTCCGTTTGTGTCGATGTAATTGATGTTTAACTAGATAGAAATGACTTGTGTCTCTTCCAACCTTTGAAATTGTTTCACCCACAACAAAGGTGCTGAGCAACAAGAACACTCTGACACTGAAAGCAGTAAAGCAGGAGGATGCTGGGAAGTATGTGTGTCGGGCTGTAGTCCCTAGAGTGGGCGTCGGGGAGAAGGAGGTGTCGCTCACTGTGAATGGTAAGTACAATGACCTTTCTTGCACTGAATGTGTATTGGACTTTGTTGAATAGCAGATACCTGGAACAGATGACTTTTCAGGTGCTGAAGAAGAATAAAATTCTGGTGATTATTCTCCTTGTTCTGGTTATAAATTAGTGTTATACATTGTGATGATCTAAATCTTTGTGTAGGATTAGTTACAATGTACAATTTTAATTAAGATAAGATATTCCTTTATTAGTCCCACAACGGGGAAATTTACAATGTTAATATATATAATACAATCAAAATAAAGTGACAGTATTTAGGAGAATTAAATGTAAATTAATATTATCCATCATTTCCACATGAATACATGTTCAATCTGCCTCTCTTACAATGACTGACATGTCATTTTCTGTCCACTTAATGAAAGCTCTAACATCTACTCTTCTGAACAGCTAGTGTCTGCTAAGTATTCCCGGGGACAATTTTGATATTGTCCCAGAAAATACTATATATTTTCGTATTGTCAAATATGAGTATTTTTCCCTCCAGAAATATTAAATAGTTCTTCAATTTGCAAGAACCCCTTGAGTCACGTAATGTGATCACTAAGAGCTTTGTACAACCTTGTGATAAAAGTTGTATAATATGTAGGCAACCAAAGACTCATTTACAAGCATGTTAGCTCATTGAGAACATCACAAGATGCAGTCCAAAAAAAGACATGGAACCAATTCAGAAATTCAACAGCTAAATAAATTCAAACCATTGGTGGTCAGTTAGTTCCTAACCCATCAATTTGGTGAGGAGCTGCAACGCAATGACAACACCTATATGTCACCACACAATATCCGTTAACAAAACACTCTTGGGACCCTCACAATCAGTTTCAGGCAGTGTAACCTTTTTCATTTTTTTTTATGCTAGACATACAGTATAACGTCTTCAGTATAATCCTCTGTATTAGTAATATAAGATAACCAGTAAGATGGCCAAGATTTTAATGTGATGATTGAGTGTTTCTGCCTTGGCTGTGCCTCTGTAGGTCCTCCCACTATCTCTAGCACTCAGACCCAGCAGGCACTCTATGGGGAGAAGGGTCAGATCAAGTGCTTCATCCGCAGCACCCCTCCTCCCGACCGTATAGTGAGTCACTCATCCCTCCTAATTCTTTTCCATGTTCAAGAGATTTCATCAATGTGCAGAATGCATCTGAAATATCACCACACTAAAACAGAACCAATACTTTCACAGACAAAAATGTCAGCTGTAAAGGTTAATATGCTACTGTTGTAATTTAATTACATTTCTAAAACAGAATTAGTATATTTTTTCAGTTTAACTTTTCTTTAAACAGCAGGGAAACTGGCAGCTAACTGGTTGGAAGCATTAATAATTGGTCTGTTTTTTATGTTTACCTGTAATGTGACAAAGTTAGATTTATTCACATTAAGGGATTAATTAGGAAACATTAAGTGATAATTCTTGATGCCCACATAAGTCAGCAGCATGAATTATCTTAATGTGTAGAGTAGGAACAATCGGGGGACACCAGGCCAACAACTACAACATCATGTTTTAAAACAGAAAAAAATTCAGAGACACTGACACTTTTACAGACTACCAGTCAGTCTGCTTGTAATGCTTCACAGTGCACTTCAGGTAGAGTGTGGGTGTTTCATGTTTTTGTACATAGGTGTAAATAAGCATTCACCATTTTGTAATAAGTGCACTCCCACTAATGTGTATGTTTAGGCCTGGTCCTGGAAGGAGACAGTTTTAGAATCTGGGACTTCTGGACGCTACACTGTGGAGACAGTCAGTACAGAGGAGGGGGTGATCTCCACGCTGACCATGAGTAACATCGTCCCTGCTGATTTCCAGACTATATACAACTGCACAGCCTGGAACAGCTATGGTTCTGACACTGAGATCATACGACTCAAAGAAAAAGGTGAGGACAAAGACATATCAGAGCGATATCTTAGTGTTATATTACTGACAAAGTCTGGTGTCAGCATCATCACACTGATAATACTGACACCAAAGCTGCTGATATTCAGTGACTGACCGATATTTCCACCATACATGTCTGGATTCCAATCAAAATGTTGCATTGAAAGTTCATGTTTATGTTCTTTATGCAGTGTAACTGCAACTGAACAACAATACACAGAGCCAGCCAATGACAATTTTACACACACATTATTGATTACTTCCCTGTAATTACTTGCAGGAGTAGCCGGAGTGTTAGCAGCTGGCTAGCACCTGTGTTTGATGTATGTGTTAACTGTATCACCCAGAAAGAGTGTGTAGGGGCTTTTTTCATAATGTGTTATGTCTTCTTATTTTCTTTTTATTTTGTAAGGACAGTCTTTTGCAATCAAAATGACAATATATATTTCAAAGCTACCTATTGTCAAGGAGAAAGTACTGTACTCTACTAGTAAAGATCTGGACTGAGTTGCACTTCTTTTTAACGTCGCTTCCAAATGAAGCGACTGAAGAAGTTTGGCGCCACCCCCCGAGTGGCGGCCTGCTACAGCAGCTCTCGCTCCTCGCTGAGCTTTTTCCTTTCTAGTTTTAGTCTTTTTAACTTTTTTAACATTTTCTGCACAGGACTATACGTCTGAATGCCCAGGTCAACATGTCCACCATTGTGACTGTGTTTGTACTGGCATTTTCACTCACTTTTTGCAATGTTTACGTCCGCGTCTGGGGGGCCCGTCCGAGGCCCTATTGTTTACAGCCGGGATCAGCTGTTGGCGCTCCGCAACACGGCGGTGCTGCCGGACGAGAGGCCCGAGGTTCCCCGAGAAATAAAGAGGAGAAGACGGGGGAGCCGTGCCGGGGTCCAGCGCCGCGACAGGAGGAGAAGATACCGACCGGTCCTCCCGTCCATCACCATGGGGAACGTAAGATCTCTCCCCAACAAGATGGACGAGTTAGCGGCGCTGACCCGACACCAGAGGGAGTACCGGGAGTGCAGCATCATTGTGTTTACGGAAACATGGCTGAGGAGGAGGGCTGGCGCGATAGAGACCCCGGATCACGATTGTCACGTTGCAAGGAATTTAAACTGCTGGGGGCAGACAGGATTCCCCCTCTGAAGGAGAGCGGTAAGAGGAAAGGAGGAGGGCTGGCAGTGTTTGCACCAGAGACAATAGAATACTAGATGGTGTACAAACCTCCCCTGGGAAGATCAGATCACAACCTGGTTCAGCCTGTGTACAAACCTCAGGCACAGGCAGCCAGCTGTGTCCCGCACAGTGAAGAGATGGTCCGACGAGGCTGACGAGGCTCTCAAGGACTGTTTCAACACGACGGTGTGGGAAGAACTCTGCGATTCTCATGGGGACGACATCAACAGTCTCACTGACTGCATCACGGACTACATAAACTTTTGTGTGGATAACACTGTACCCACCAGGACTGTACGGTGTTTTTCCAACAACAAACCATGGATTACCCCGGACATAAAGGCTCTCCTAAAGGAGAAGAAGAGGGCCTTTAAGTCAGGAGACAAGGAGGAGCTGAAGGCTGTGCAGAGGGAGCTGAGAAGGAAGATCAGAGAGGGGAAGAACAACTACAGGAGGAAGATGGAGGAACAGCTGCAGCAGAGCAACGTCAGCGGAGTCTGGAGAGGCCTGAAAACCATCTCTGGCCACAAGGAACCTGACTCCCAGGCTGTGGGGGACCAGAAGTGGGTGAATGAGCTGAACTTATTCTTCAATAGATTTGATCAGCCATCTGCCCTTCCCCCGGCCCAGCCCCCTGCTGCAACCCTCCCCATCGACACCTCAGGTGGACTGCTCCACCCCCACCTCCCCTCCTGCAACTCTCAGCTTACAGCCACTCCCCACTGCTCAGCTCATCAGCTCAACCCACCCTCCCACACCCACCAGCACACAGCCCCCCTGCTCCAACCTGACCCTCACAACAACCCAGGTGAGAAACCAGCTCCGGAAGACCAAGGCAAGGAAGGCGGCGGGTCCAGACGGCATCAGCTCCAGGCTCCTGAAGTCCTGCGCAGACCAGCTGTGCGGGGTTGTTCAGCACATCTTTAACCTGAGCCTGAAGCTGGGGAAGGTGCCACAGCCGTGGAAGACTTCCTGCGTGGTACCTGTCCCTAAGACTCCGCACCCCAAGGACCTCAGCAGCTACAGGCCGGTGGCTTTAACATCCCACCTGATGAAGACCCTGGAGCGGCTGGTCCTTGCCCATCTCCGCCCCCTGGTGGGTCCTTCGATGGACCCACTTCAGTTCGCCTACCAGCCTGGCATCGGGGTGGATGATGCCGTCATCTTCCTCCAGCACAGAGCCCTCTCTCACCTGGAGAAGCCTGGGAGCACTGTGAGAATCATGTTCTTTGATTTCTCCAGTGCATTCAACACCATCCAGCCAGCACTTCTGAGGGACAAGCTGGAGAACACAGGGGTGGACCTGCACCTCACATCCTGGGTCCAGGACTACCTTACCAACCGCCCACAATATGTGAGGACACGGGACTGGGTGTCTGACACAGTTGTCTGCAGTACGGGGGCCCCACAAGGAACGGTCCTTGCTCCGTTCCTTTTCACCCTCTACACTGCAGACTTTTCATTCAACTCACCAACCTGTCACCTGCAGAAGTTCTCCGACGACTCTGCCATCGTCGGCCTCATCACAGATGGGGACGACAGGGAATACAGAGAACTGACGCAGGACTTTATGGACTGGTGCCAGCGGAACCGCCTCCAGATCAATGTGGGGAAAACCAAGGAGCTGGTGGTGGATTTCCGCAGGCGCACTCACTCCCCTCCGACACCAGTGAACATCCAGGGAATGGACATCGAGATGGTGACATCTTATAAGTACCTGGGTGTTCACCTCAACAACAGAATGGACTGGACTCATAACACTGCTGCACTTTACAAGAAAGGTCAGAGCAGACTCTACCTGCTCAGGAGACTGAGGTCTTTTGGAGTGCAAGGGGCGCTCCTGAAGACCTTCTATGACACTGTTGTGGCATCAGCCATTTTTTATGGAGTTACTTGCTGGGGCAGCAGCATTTCAGCTGCAGACAGGAATAGACTGGACAAGTTGATCAAGAAGGCCAGCTCTGTACTGGGTTGCCCTCTGGACCCAGTGGGGGTGGTGGGAGAGAGGAGGATGATGGCTAAGCTGTCATCCATGTTGGAGAATGACTCCCACCCCCTTCAGAACACTTTAACAGCACTAGAGAGCTCCTTCAGCGATAGACTGCTTCACCCGAAGTGTGTGAAGGAGCGATATCGCAGGTCTTTTCTTCCTGCAGCTGTCAGACTGTACAACCAGCACTGCTCCCTATAGGCAATACACCACCATGTCTGTATCTGTGCAATATCTGTATATTTATTCCAGATTTCATTTACTGGGCAACACTCCATTCAAAAATTCAAGTGCAATATTCATATTGATATTTAATTATTGGGCATCTGTGCATTACTCTTTTTGTGCAATACTCCACTCCATCATAGTCAAGCCAAGCATTTCATTAACATTTCATATTTTATCCTTCTGTACTGGTCATATATATCATATCATATTCATCTTCTCATGTACATCTGTAAATAATCCCGTTTAAATTTGTAAATTTGGTAAATTTGTAAATACTTTTTTTAGCCTGTTTATCTTCATTCTTGTTCTATCACCTTGCTGCTGTGCACTGCAAATTTCCCCACTGTGGGACGAATAAAGGTTTATCTTATCTTATCTTATCTTATCTTAAATTTAAGTGCGACCCAATAAAATCAAACTATAGCTTTTGTCTTTGAAGTGCCTCACTTGAGTTATGCCTCCTGACCAGCCCGTCAAACCCATTTGAAGACCAACTATTTCCAGCAGGAAAACTTCCAGAGCTTCTATCATGATCTCCACAAAAAGATATCAAATAAATCCTTGGTCGAGCCCTTTGTGTTCATGGTAATTGTCTTTAGTCTGTGAAGAGTAAACACTGGCCTCAAATAATACATAACAAAACTAATTATGTGCTATGTGCTTTTGAAATGTTTCTGTTGTGTTTTTTTCAGAGAATCTGCGACTGGCTGTCATCATTGGCGTGGCATTGGGAGCCTTCCTCGCCCTCTCCATCCTCTTGGGGACCTTAGGTGCTTTCTGCTGCAGCAGATTCCAGAGAAGTACGATCCTACTGAATTAAAGCTTTGGTTCAGACAAAGATACCAGAAGGCAGTTTTTTTTTCTTCGTTCTGTGCTTTTTTTTCATTCTGTGATGATGGATTTTGCTCATGAAGAAGAAAGCTCTAAAAGTGTTTGGAGTTAGTTGCTTGCGGCGGGGTGCTTACGAAGGGAGGTGGAGGAGGAGAAGAGAAGCCCGACAACGCCACCTGGGGACTCTCACCCCAGGAAGTATTATGTTAAACTGACTACCACCTTAGTCATATGCAGGTCACACAAGTTTGTTTGTTAACTGAGGGAAGACAGATACGTGGTTCAAACTACGGAATTAAATTTATTGAATGATTAAATAAATTTAACAGTAAAATTGTTTTAAAAAGGAACACTTCCAGAGCGATAAAATTGATGCAATAAGAGGAAAATGGACGGAGGCCAGCAAGGGAGGTGGGGGAGGGACAATTACTTAAGTGTCCCAAGCGTGCCACAAACCACCAAGCACTCGTGAGCTCACGGCAAATCACAAACACTGCAAACTGCAAGATAAGGTACCCCTGTGCTCTTACACTACAGTCTGATGGGAACAAAACCAGACTACAAGACCTGACCTCCACCATCAGCTGGCCACCAGTTCCACTAAAGAGGGGATGATTAGTAAAAACCTACGTGGCTCAAGCTAAAATACATAATGTGGTGCTAACACAGCAAGGTAAAACAATGCTATAAAAGCTTAAAAAGCGAATAAACACAAGACTAATTTGACCAGAGGCAAAACACAGCTAAGGCAAAACACAGCAGCTGATAAAAACCTACAATACAATAAAAATACACTGCAAGTTAATAATAGGCTTATAACATTATTATAACATGTAATAGCAAATTATTTTAACCATGACACAAAGGCTAGCCAAAATAAGCCGTACCTTAATACAATAGTGTCTTGGTTACACAGGCCTGAGGGGGATCAGCAGCATCAGCATCCACACTACGCCAAGGCCAACAAAACAGGCAAACAGGGGACTGTCAAATAAATGCAACCTAATAATCATGTGCATATGAATGAATACATTCTTTGAAAACAGCCAAAACCCTTAAAACAATCCAGACTACATCACCAACCTCAGAGTCACAAAGGAGACTGTGTGGCAATCCAGCAGAGACACGCAGCCATGAAGCCACAGATGCTTTAAATACTCTTAGTCAGGGGCTGGGCCATGGGAGGAGTCGACCTAATTCTCATGTGATGTGCTCAAGAAAATCACGAGATACCAAATTTGCCTGCACACACGTTCCCACTACACATTCTATGCTGATTTTTGGTCAGTGAGACATTTCACCGATTGCTAAAATTCATACACGTAACCTTTTCTGTCTCCAAGCTTAACATGCTAAAAATTGATCCATAACGTTATACAGTGTGTCAGAGAGAAGTGTTAGCTAATGTGAAACATTCCTGTCCAGTTGCTGTAACCTTCAGTTTCTGCTGTTACACAGTTTGACCTCCAGCTCTGGCTCTGCTCATTCTGAAGGCCCTCAAAGAAAAATTTTCTTTCATTATTTTAAAGAATTTGTCTAAAGATATACTTTACTTGGTCTCTGTTTATATCTGCTTCACTACGTGAAGGGCAGGATTTCCCACCCCACATATATGTGTCCTAATAGAACTTGGTGGCCTGGAGCGCTGTCACTGGAACAGAGGAAGAACATCAGAAATAATACTTTGGGTCTTTCAGATTGTTCTGCCCTGAATATGTTTTATCTGTTAAAGAGACATTGACTATTGAAATAGTTTTATATTATTTTCATATTTTCATATTTCATATTTCATATGCATAAACAAGTGTGGAGCTCTCTTGAAAAGGAGTTTGGCTGGCTGTTTATCTATTTTAAGTAAAACAACAGTACACAGATGGTTTATGTTAACTGCTCTTTTGTGTTTGTTACTCTCTACAGAGGATGTTCATCTGGTCATGTCTTCTCTTCCTGTGTCCCTTTCCCGCCAGAGAGATGCAAAAACAGAGAGTAAGGCCTTTAATAAACAGTGTTTGAATGATTCTATGCTCTCAGTATGATGAGCACACACCCACAGATGCTTCTACTGCAGTGGTTCTCAAACTGGGGGGTGGGGCGCAGCTGTGCTGTGCTAATTAGGTCATAATAAATAATTTTATTTCAATTATGGATGTCTATTTATAGATATTAATAATGTAATTTGTTTGCAGCAGGTTTAACCAACCAGCAGACAAATAAAAAATCATCCCGCTGCAACATTTAAAAAGTAGCCCAATTCCACAGAAAAACGCGGACCTGGCAACCCTGCTGGGCGAGGCTAGATGTAAACAAATAAATAAATAAAATAAATCTATACTTTATTGATCCCCTTGGGGAAAATTCTTCTCTGCATTTCACCCATCCTATTCATAGTTAACCTTTTAACTATACTGAGGGCTGCCGCGGTGCAGCGCCTGGGGAGCAGTCAGGGGTTAAGGGCCTTGCTCAGGGGCCCACAGTGGTAGTGACTGGGACAAGCAGTCACTTTCCCACCTCAACCTCTTGCCTCTTGCCTCTTGCCTCTTGCCAGTCCGGGGACTCGAGCCGGCGACCCACTGGTTGCAAGTTTGCTTCACAAACCACCAGGCCACCACTGCCAAAAACACACAAAAACACAACACAAAAAAACCAAATGATGCATGCTGCAGCACACGCCAGCAAAGTATGGAGAAATTTGTGACAGGGCTGCCAGGTAAACTTAAAGCAGACGATGAATCTAAACCAAACCTCACAAGTGGCAAAACAAAGAAAAAAAATATGATGAGGCATATCTCTATGTGCAGGTTTTTGTTTATTCCCAGAGAGTTAGTAACTTGCCATTTCTCTGCAGAGGCAATTTTGAGAAAATCTATTGAAAGCAATGAGTACTGTTAGAAAAATTCTATCTTCTAAATTCTAAAATTCTATTCTAATTCTAGTTTGCAAGCAAAGGTCGTGTCGTTTAGTATTTTTCAGTACTAAAGAAGTTCCTCTGACGAAGATCTAAATTCAACATAACATTATACATCAGTCATTTTACATACACTATGTAAATCAGCTAAATACCCTAAACAAGTTTTCTTGACAGAGAAGCAGTTGAAATCAGACAGTTGTGAAACCTTTCAGATACACTACCACATTTTGGACAACATCAGCTACACCAGAAAAAAGTGCTTTTTGTATATGCCAGTGTTCCAATATCTCCAATAAGCAGCCACAGCAACTACTGTGGGAGGCCTCTGGTTATGACATGTTGGCCTCTGTTGCATAGTTGAAGCATACAATATCAACAACAACATCAATCAACAACAACAATATCACTTATGGAGTTAATTCTTAATGACCAGTTGTGTATAAGTAAAAATAGATATGTGTGGGCAGTCTGTTATTGTTGTTATGTTGCTTTTCCTGTTCCTTCCTCGGTGGTAATGACAGACTTGATATGCTTTAAAGCAAGTTTTGTTGCACAAAGAAATAATTTACTTCAGTAACAAGCTGGCCTGTGTCATTTACCTGTTACATATTACTAATGACCAGTATCATGGAAGTACTTAGCATAGAGAATAAAATGTCTTACTTGTGGCACTAATATAAAATGATTTTTATATTCAAAATCCACCTTCATTATGCCACATCTCTATTGACAGATATCCTGTATTGGTGTAGGTTGTCTGCCATACAGTGCTATAAAGATATTGTTGCTATGAACAACTGAAGAAGTTGGTAGAAATTTAGAGAAGACTTAAACCCACCAAGAAGTGATTTTAAGCCATACACTAGTACTTTATTGCATTGTAAAACACCTGTTATGAAACATTTTGATTACATGTTATGCTGTCAAACATAAAAGATTAAAAGCTCACCTCAGAGAATGCTATGTTCATTCTCTACAAAGTACGTTCTCAGCTTTTGTTTTCTGTTTAATAGCCTTTATTAACAAAAACCAAGCCAAAAGAACATAAATTAAAAAAGAAACAAAGATGTCAGGATAATTTCATATCACCTGTTCATATAGCCAAGCCTATTGTTGCCTCTGTGAGCTAAAGTGAACTAATCATTGTTGAAAGCCAGGCAATTTCTATTTATACTCTTAGGCCAGCTCCACACCAACATGGGATTTACCAAAGTGCTCAGTAAGTAAGCTAAGGTCACACTGCAGTAAGCTGGAAAGAGTGTTGTGTATGCACCACAGTCTTCATTACCACTGTCGCAGTGAGATCTGAGGAAAGTTGTGGCTTTTGAAGCTGTAGTAAGATAAGATAAGATAAACCAGTAGTAGTGCATTACACAGGGATATTGTGTGATACAGGACCAATGCATCTATCAGCCCACACCATTCAGCTGCACTGCTCCATCTCTCCTTCTCCAGATCTCAAAGGAGTGGTTTCAGCAAAAAATGACATTCGGGTGGAGATCGTCCACAAGGATCACAACGCAGCACGGGAGAGTGAGGAGCATACAAACATCCAACAGATGATAGTGAGTGCTCTGATGCAGGATTTAGTCCTCAGCTTGTGAAATACTGATATGCATTCTCTGAGGCTTTCTAGTCTCCTATGTTCACTATGTACAACTACTGACGACCCCGTTTAACTATGATGCAGGTTGACCAGGGTGAGTTCCAGCGGGAGCCTGTGCTGAAGCAGCTGGAGGTGCTCCAGGAGGAAGAGAAGGAGTTCCAGCACATCAAGGTGGGCAAACACTGAGAATATTCTGGCCAAACAGCAGGGAATCCAACAATCCAAGAGAAATCTAATGGCTCAAATTGAGAGAGCCAATTGCAATTTATTCAGAGACAAAGAGAGACTGTTAGCATCTGATTCAGTAAGGAATAAGATAACATGCCAGGCCACTGCTTAAGACAAACATTGTTTGTATAGTGCCAAATCATAACAAAAGTCATTTCAAGGCAATACAGAGCAGGTTTAGGCCTTTACTCTGTATAATTAAGTCTAAGTCTAATTGGAGCGAGTACATATGTTTTCAGAAGCGTCATTTTTGAAGTCATTTTTTGTAGTTTATTTTCATTATTTTCAAGAGTCATTTGTCACAAGCATTTGTCCAAAACATTACATTTAAAGGTAAGTACATTTCACACAGGTTTGAGAACAATTAACACGGCATTCTTTTTTCACAAATGCCAATCCAAAGTTGGCAAGTTGTACATCTTCTGCAAATTGGGACATACACACAGAAGAGATAAACAAAGAGAGAGATAAATGGTTGCCTCTCCCTTCTAATTTTCCTTTTGAACCATCTGGGAAAATTCTTAGAGATGACCACTAAAGTTAATTAGTTGATAAAACTCAGCAAAGTCGCATCTGAATCCTTGTGAAGAAATTCATCAGCCAGTTCATTAGGCAGGAGACTGACACTACTGTTTGCAATAGGGCAGCTACAGCTGCTATGCTGCATTAAAGCTTTTAGAATTACATTCCCACTCACATTTGAACATTCAATTAAACAGTAAGCATTTACACCCCAGTTATAAAATGAAACCTCACAGTACATTTTGTTTCTCCGTTCTTTGAATGTGAGAAACAGGTTTAAGGCCTTATCATACTACATTCCGTCTCACATTAAAATCTGCAGATTTTGGGCCTTGTCCCTGATCCAGATATTTCAGTGATGTGGATGTTCTCAGAGATAATGCTCATGATTCCTAGTTGATATAGTGTTTTACATTTCCGCACAGTTGCCGAGAGAGAGAGAGAGAGAGAGAGAGAGAGAGAGCAATGATGCACAATGCTGTGCAGTCTCGCAAATAATGCAAATAATTTGATAGACAATCGAATGTATCAACACATCCTGGAATATACACTGCACAAATGTAGATATTGCACAGTATTAATTATGGGCCTCCTAAGGCAGATGACTCACACCACTAAAGCATGTCATCTTGCTTTTTCATGTTGCACAAATTGTTTTTTTTGTGTCATTATTCCATGTTCCAATTTTCTTTTGTGGATTTAATTTTTAAGTGAAGAGACAGATGAGAAAACCAGTTCTTGTTTTGCATTTGTTTGTCTTTTGGGTGCTGAAGTTTATAGATATACTATGTCTCAAAAATAGCCTTTGCATACTGTAAATGCACTTGTGAGTAAAGGAAAGCATTGATTCACTAATATGAGGCAACAAAAACAAAATACCTTGTTTTGTCTCACTGCAACCTTTGGAATAAACCTATTTTTGGTTCTTTTGCATTGTTAAAGGACCCAACCAATGGCTACTATAGTGTCAACAGCTTCAACGAGCACCACACCACCCCCACTATCTCCCTCACCCCCAGCCAGACACCTGAGGTAGTCCGAAGCCCACCCACTGGAAATATGACAATCGGCAAGCAACGGGTGCCCACAGGCATGTCCTTCACCAACCTCTACAACACCCTGGGAACTGGTCCCAACCGCCTGTGTGACTACAGTCAGCGCTTCGTCCTGGGCGTGGGCAGCAGCTCCATCGAGCTGTGTGAGCAGGAGTTTCAGCGGAGCTCACTCAGCGACTCCAGCTCTTTCATCGATGTACAGTGTGACAGCAGTGTCAGCAGCTACAGCAAGCAGGATGGCTATGTGCAGTTTGACAAGGACAGTAAGACCTCAGTGTCATCCTCCTCCCACTATTCTCAGTCCTCCTCCCAGAACTCAGACCTCACCAGGCCTCTGCAGAAACGCATGCAGACCCATGTCTAACAATTTGTGAGGTCTTGACTGGAATGAAGATGAAAGGATGTTCCAAAGAGCCATTTTACCTACACAGATTAGATGTTTTGTTAGTGATTAATTAATTGGTATTCCAACAGAAAGACATAACACAGTTTGCAGACGCCAACTTTTGAAGCTATACAAATAGCTGAAACAGCTGGAATCAAAGCGCAACTTCTTAATCATGAGCCCAAAAAAAAAAAAATTCATGATTATCATTTGTCTGCTTTCTCTGCTCTCCACACATAAGTTGACAACAAACATAGTGGTTTGCTGCTTTCACCACAATGTCATAGCCCATGCACCGTGTACAATGCAGAGTGATGGTTGGTTACCATGAGAATATCAGACAAAAAATAATCAGAGAAAAATCTAGCAGTTTTTGTATTAATGACAAACTCTGGGAGTTGCAAGCTCAGCTACCCTTCTACTGTTCAGAGCACTGAGTATATTAAAATCAGAAAATGGCTTTTCTCATGAACACCTTGGAGGGAAAAAAAATATGTGAGTTGGCACAGCAGAAAGCTCTGTCTTATTTCTTGTACGTCAGTTAGACCGACATCTTGATGGCTATAATGCCAGCTGAAGAAATGGGTGTCTCATTTTTATAACGTGCTGGACATTGTTTGGCTCTTTAATGGCTATTATTTTCTGAACATCGTGAGAATTTCTTTGCCTTTCAGAATATGCTTTGGAAAGGCTCATTCCTCATCTTCTGCAATGCACAAAAAAGGCCACTTTAAGGTGTGTTTTTTTTTTTTTTAATTCAGTCACTTGTTGCTTTCTTTGTGAAAGTATCTAATGGTCTTACCTTAGAGTTGCACAAGGGAATTGAGATCTCTACTGTTCCCTATGTACTTTCTAGCTGCCAGAGCAGGTTTGTCATTTTATTATTTGGCTGATAGTGTGTTGTTTACACTAGAACTCAACACAATGCATGTGCACTGTGATTTGACCACTGAATGACAAAGGGTGAAGCCAAAGTAAGATTCTTGCTATCTAAAATTTCTGATTGATTGATTGATTAGACAACTGCACTCATGTAGAATGACTAAAAAGGGATGAGTAAGCCCATAATGTTGTACCACAATTAGCAGTTTGAGTACTTCAATTAACAAATTAAAATAATCCATAACATACATAACTGTTGGAAAATGCTACCTTACATTTGGGGATCTCTGTTCTGAACATACATTATTGGGCATAAAGAAAGATTTTGTGTCGCATTGTGTTTTGATTAAAAAAAACTACAATACCTCATTGCTACTTGATTGCATTTTTGTTCTCTGTGGTCTGAATTACTATATGTTTGATTTTATACTGTTACTTGGATTTTTGCTCGAACATTAAATGCCACAAGTCTGTGTGTGGGTCAAGTAAACAGACTGTTTGTATTCACCAAATACATTCTGGATCCTTAGAAGACTGATCAGCTGAATTGTTTGTACTGAATGCAGAAGAACACAGAAATTTTGTTGAGCAGCTTACAGATTACATGTTTTTTCTCCAACCAAGTCAACCCAGCTGTTTCCTTGCTGCCACTAAGGAAACCAGCAAACTGCCCCGCTGCCAGTGTTCAGCCAAAGACACACTGAAGACACACCAGACAGACCTACACACACTTTAGGACCTTTCTGAAACAACTAAACATAAGAGGCTTGTGTCTGGGCAGGGACTTTAGTTATTAATAGTGTGTATTTTAAGTTATTTTCCTTGTAAACTATGTTGTTGTGTTGTGAAAAACAGAACATCTTGTCCTGTAACTGGTGGGAAATACAGTGGAGAATTTGCTGTTTGTTCTGTTTGTGCTTTGTGCATGTGAGTTGTTTTGTACTCTCCCATGCCGTCGGCTGCTTGTGTTGGTCTCAACACGACAAGTTAAGGAAATAAACTGCACTTTTACTGGTTAAAGGACCAGAGCTAGGCCTGATGAACGCTGGGTCGCCCGCCGTGCTACTGTGTGTAGTAGTAGGACAGGTTATTGTGTCTGTCTGCAGTGATTAGGATCTTCTTTGCTTTGCATGCTTCTCCCTCTTTCTTGACTAACCCAGACCTACACCCATTTGCATGCGTTGACAAACACCCTTGGTGCACATGGTAGCATAATGCAGTTTGCCCCAACACCATCTTCTTGCCAGACACCTGTGTTAAATCACATCTCCCCTTTGTTTCTCACTCCTTTGTTCATACCTCTGAGCTATAAGAAATAATCAATATTTATTTTAAATAACAGAACTTGTATTAAATTCACCTCAGGGCAACACCCTTAAAGAAGGGAAACTTCTTTGAGGGTTGTGCACCAGTCATAAGATAAGATAAGATAAACCTTTATTCGTCCCACAGTGGGGAAATTTATAACACAACTGAGTAATTAATTCTCAGTTATGGAGGTTGCTACTAAGTTCTTGACTTGCGTACAGTAACCCTACAAAAAATAGCTATATTAATAATAGAGACAGATTAACCGATTACAAATAACAAATTAAATAATTAACAGATTGTCAGTTTGATCTCAACAGACTTCTTCCAGTTATATTGATCTCCATCTCTATTCCAAAGGAATCTATATCAAAATATTTACTGATTTAAGAATAAGAGGAAAGATGAGAGTAAGAGGAAGCATAAAAGAGGCTTCAGTTGTTTTTGTCCTCAGGGGAATAGGAGGAGTGGCCGTAACTGTCTCTGGCAAATGGGTTCTGCCTTCTCCTCCCTTTGTTTCAACTGGAGAAGAAGGTAATTCTCTTAAGGTAATTACCTTACCTTTCCCTCCCACCATGACTCATTAAAATAAACAAAGAAAACATTTAAACCATATATGAGATGAACACTACAGACAGTTAAAGAAGAGAACAATACAGACCTGGTTTTTAGGACAATTCATTACATAACGAAGAAGGAATATTTCCTAATCTTAAACCCTTACCCTAACCCTATGACTGAACACTTTCAAGCCCCAGATACAATTACACACAACTGATGTTAATTGGCTGATTAAATCTCCATTACTCTGTTCTTCTCTGCTTTGATCGGTGGATGTTAAACTATTTTTGACAGTTGAGAGGCAGTTAATAGATTCAAACCTCTAGCTGTTTAGGGTTTGATTCACAATTTACTGCCACCTCAGTCTCAAAAAAACACACTGGACTAATTTTTACCTGCTCCTATTTGGACTTGTTTCCCTGCTCTCTGTTTTTGGCCCTTGCCTGTCTGACCTACTTTTTTTTTTTGTCAATTTTGTCAATAAATATACTTAACTCCTCAATTCCTGCTTTGGTGTCTGCATTTTGGGTCCTGCTCAGTAGCATCCTGCTACACATTGCAACAGTACAGACTGGCCATAAGTCAGTCACCCTGCAAGTTTACGTTTCACTTGGGTGGACTTTGAAATCATTGCAGGATGTTTTTTTATAAGGACCCACACTTCCAAAGGGTCCTCACTCATCTATGGAAGTGGGAACCAGAATTTGCTCAAATGGTGGCATGTTCCCAGTGGTTGCAGTTGACTTTCCTTTTCATCCTGTTGCTCCTGAGCCTGTCATTCCTACCGCCTCAGCCCCAATTTTCCAGCTACCAGCCTGCCTCCCGGTCAGCTAGCCTCCAGCCTGCCACTGAACCTCTGCTGCCCAGTGACTGTGAGCCTTTGCTGCCCAGATCCTTGTCTGACGTCTCTCTAGTCCCTGGGTAAGCCATTGCCAAGTCTGCTCCTGAGTTGGCTGAAATTGCTCCAGTTCCTGAGTTGGCCAACGCCTCATCAGTTCCCAAGCCCATTGGGCCTATGGCAGCCCTGTTCCTGGTTCCCAGTCGTCAGCCTCCAGTCCTGCAGCCCTGTCCTTGGCTTCCTGCTTGACTCTCCAGCTGCGGATCCTTGGTCTTTGGTCCTATGTGGGTAGTGGTAATTAGGCACTTGAGTCTGACACCAATACCAACAGCTGAAGTTTTTTAGAGAATATATTGTAAACTGACTCATGCGCTTATGAATGTATTTACTGTGTTAGGCCATCAAATTGATCAAAAAATAAAATACATTAAAAAATATGTAACAAAAGTATTCATTTAAATTTTATCTTTTGTCTGTGTTAAAGTTAATATGTAACTTATGATTTACTTGAGCCATGTTTTTGCTTTCCCGCAACAGCTATATTGCTCAGGTAGAGAATGCATCCTCCTCTGAAGAATGTATTTGTCATGTATATAATGGCTATGTCAACAGGGAGGACAAGCTTATACAGGGATACTCTCTGAGGGACACTGAAAATGATGCAAAGACTTGGCTACTTGTATGTGTGCCAACTGATGACATTTTAGTGAACAAAAGCTGAGAGACTGGCCCTTTCATTTTGTCAAAGACGCAAAATTATTTGTGTGCCAATCAAACTGCTAAAGAGAGCTCAGTGTGACAGCACCCAGTCTAGATTGATTTCACTCCAGCTAAAGGATCCCCAAACCTTTTTCTGCTGAGAGATCACTAGTTTTATCATAGTTTCAGCAAAATACAGGAGTTTTGAAAAATAGGATGACTCCTGTGAGGTCTCCTGTGGCCTTATTGAAGTAGTATATTGCCACCAACGCTGAGGTCAATGATACATTTGACCCACTAAGATGAAGATAACATGAACATAAAGAAACTTAATTTGTCAAACAAGGAACTTGAACTCATTCTGAACTGTGTTACACCTCATATGCACAGGGAAGGGAATTCAAGTCATTGATTACCACTGAATATAACTCAAACCTTTACTAAATTACTTCACTGTGTAAGAGATTTATTGTCAAAATGATATGCCAACAAAAATGACTTTGAAATTGTCACACATTTGATTGAATCCATCTTAAGTAATAACCCAAGCACAAGATTTTGACTAATTAGCTTTGTTTGTTCAGGATATCTCACTGGGATCAGGGTCTTTTTTTGCAAGAGAGAAACCCTAGAACAAATTACATCCATCATCATTACTAAATATATATCAATAAGTAGAACATTAGACAGTAGAACAGTAGAACAAAGTACCTCAAAGGAATGAATGTTTCTAACTTCAGTTTCTCTTAAACTCTTAAATTGCCCCTCAGGGATAAATAACATTTTTTTAATTGAATTGAATTGTTTGTGTTGAAAATCATCCCAGTGAAAAGTTTCATGTTCGTGGAAACTAGTCTGTTCAAATCAAAAATGATTTTGAGATTTTGAGGTTTGCTGATGGCTTCTATGTGTCAATGATGACCTTTGACCTTTTAGATATTACTGGTGGATATGATTGAGTTTTAGCATGGTTTTTATGTTATAAAAGATCTAATCCATTTAAATTGTTCAATTGGAGTTTTGTAGGATAATCTGATATCTAACCAAAACTATAAAATGATTAATAGTGTCAAAAAAGCACATTGTTGTGTTTGATCCAGCAAGTTTCCAATGTCATCCATAACAGCAATAGCAGTCAACGTGTATTGTGAGCAGCTCTAACTTTCTGACTACTGTGACTGGCGCACATTACTTTCCTCCACAAAAGTATGCTGTTGAGAGTTGATCAGTGATTTTTAACAGACGGAAGAACTTCAATCTAAATAGAAATCGTTTAGGTCACAATGTTAACACCGTTGTATTATGGGCTCTTTCCATATGAGCTCTAGCTGATATGAGCTGAGAATATTAATAGAACTAAATGCTTAAATGATCAAATTTTACAAGATGATGTGTAAGTTCGGCATAAATTGCCATACATTTTGTTTGATGGATTTGGAATAAAAGACATCATGACCTCAATGACTTCATGGACTCATGGAAAGTGAGATCCTTTTTCAAAAGGTCTCTCTCACTAGGGACAGGACAAAAAAACATATGCGAACACAGTTAGTGAATACTGTGTAGAAAAGGAAAGACGTTGTCTATGAGCCTCTTACAATAAGTAACAGAGTTCTATGACCGCATCTTACAGATTAAGGCTGGTCAAAAGCACATTTGCGTGAGTACTTACCTGACCTGAGAAGCACCCTAATGACTACTGATGACATTCAGATTGCGAATCTCCAGATTTACACCCAGGTCTGAATAACAAGTCCTTCCATAAAGTAAAGACAGCAAGCCTTGCAACAGTAATCTTATGATTTGTAAAACAGTGCAAGAGACAAGCATCCTTGCAAGCATGACAAACAGGTGGAATCAAAACAGATTCATATCATTGTGTTTTTTACCTTCTGGACAATTGAGGTGCATGGCACTCTTGATGGCTATTAGTCAACAGTGAAGTGATGTATTAATTCCAGTATTTGGCCAAAATTCTTGTAATTACAATGTATGTGGATTAGCAAAATAGAAAAAAGAAGTTGCCATTCCCTCTCGGTGCTCAATTTCCTTCCTTCCAGTGAAGGAACTGCATTGCATTGGCAGCTTCTTTTTATACAGGAAGACCCTGTTGGACCAAGGGACCAAAGATACTCTTAATCAGATGAAGTTGTTTCAAATTTATCCATTATGAAAGCTGATGTTGCAGTGCAGGACAGCAGTGTTGAGAAGCTTCCACAAAGGCAAACCTTTATTGAAGCTAGAGTGAAATTATCTTGGTGACGATAGCCCTCTGTGAAGAGGAAAAATACATGTGGGTGGATTTTCAAACAGTCAGATGAACAGAGAAACCAAACAAGTGTCTCTTTTGTTTTCCATTAGACCTAAGAGATATGTTTGCTTGGAACTGCCACTGCAATGTCCTCTCCATCTCATATTCCATTTTCACAGGATCCCTGTGTGTCCTATGTGTGGTTCAAACTGCGGCAAGCCTGACACATATACTGCTGTCCGTATGGAAGACGGGACAGTGAGGCTAATCCCATGAAACTCCATGAACTTTGCTTTCTTTTTCTTTGTTCTCTTTATGTGTCCAGTAACCAGGAATCAAAGTTCTAGGGACAGGTAGGAGGCCGGCAGCAGCTCACAACCCCACTAAGCAGATTGCCTGCTGCTGTGCTGACTGAGGACTGCTGCATACAAAGCATGAAAAGTGTGGATTCCCGGGGCCAAGGGCCCGCATGATGGGCTCTGCACTCCCCGATCAGCCTGGGGAGAAAGG
The DNA here is from genome assembly GCA_025331565.1 of Holacanthus passer. Taxonomy (NCBI): domain Eukaryota; kingdom Metazoa; phylum Chordata; class Actinopteri; family Pomacanthidae; genus Holacanthus; species Holacanthus passer. The sequence goes on from JAFREQ010000005.1 coordinate 16,824,150, forward strand.
AATGGCTCAGTCAGCAGGCCAGGGCCACAGGAGCGATGAAAAGATAATTCCCCCCCCCCACACTGCTGCTGGACCTCATGCGGCGTCAAACCATTTGTGAGCAGTGACACAGCCAGATTGGGCCAAAAGGATATGAGTGGGAAACTTCAAAACCTGCTCATGTTTCTGTGAACGTGAAAGGATTTGTATTACACATTCAAATTTGATGGACTTTCCCATGTTCACTCTGGGCAGCCCCCTTTTTTGTTGACATGTTCAAATAATGAATCTCTTATGTGTAGGATCCCTTTTCCCCCCCTGCTCCTGAGTCCTGTTTCTAGTTGTCCGGTAGGGATGCTGTGCCGGCCATTCCATCGTCTGTTCCAAGCTTATGGAGAACCGCTGACTCGCTGGCTTCCAGGAGACAGGGTGAGTGGTTCTACCTCTCTAGAGCAATGGTCTGCATTTTTACCTCAAGCTGTAAGGGACAACACCATCTGTTGTCAGAGCTAAAGATGCTAACTACAAACTTGCTGCAATTAGTCCTTTAATTTAGCTGTTTCCTCAGGACTGAGACTCTGTATCTGTGACCGACAACGATTTTGTGATAAAAGGTTTTCAAAGGACAATGAGATGTGCACACAGAGATAAGACATTATACTTACAACATTATGTCTTATAACTCTGATGCCAAAGCTGCAAGTGTTTGAAAATAATTCAATGTGACATCTGTGTGATCTGATTCTGTTTGGTAGGCATATGCAAAATGTTCCTCTGAAGTCAAACTTGTTAGGAGAAAACTGAAATCTTTCCAAAAATCCCCCCTTTGACATTAGTACAGAATAGCTTGGGTTTTTCTCAGTAAAAATAAAGATTGTGAAAAAATAAATAATTATGTTTTCTGAAGTGACAGATGAAGTGCATGAAATTGGTTTCTTAGATTAAGTGCAATGTCTTGCTCTGTTTCAGGTGCTGAAATGGAAAATATAATTTTGATTCTTTTACTACTTAGTAAGGCCTTATCAGCTGGAGCTCAATTCAATGGATACAACTGTGACGCCAACTTTCATAGCCGCTTCCCTGGTGAGGAACTCAAAGAATCACACTTTTTTTTTTCAGAATTAGTGGATGACATTTAAATGCAATTATGTTTTTAAGGAATAATTCTCTTCAAACTAGCTACATTTTCCAAAGAGGTGATAATGAAATTTTTGTGATTTGAACAACATTAGCATCATTGTTTTGGAGTCTCATCCATATAACAAAATCTTGTGACTAATTTTTTTCTGTGTCTGTGTACACCTGTCTGTGTTTGTGTGTGCGTGTCTCGTGCAGCGGAGAGGGATATTAGTGTGTACTGTGGCGTGCAGACCATCACCCTCAAGATCAACTTTTGCCCTGTCCTCTTTTCCGGCTACACTGACACTGACCTGGCCCTAAATGGTCGCCATGGAGATGCTCACTGCCACGGATTTATCAATAACAACACCTTTCCCACTGTTGTAATTTTTAGTATCAGCCTGGCCACACTGGAGTCCTGTGGCAATTCCCTAGTGGTAAGAAGAACAGGAGTGGTATAATCGATTGTTTTACAGATTTTACAGTATTACTGTCAGCATCACTGACACTGCACACTGTTGATGATGGAGTTGGATTTGGTACTTCAGCAGGTAAAGTTGTTTAGATAATCAAAAAATATCAGAAATATAAGCTTTGAAAAAATATTAAAGCAAATGAAATATAGTTTACAGTAAAGAGTGAACAAAGAGTGAACAAGAGCTGAAAAGTATCTCATAAAATGACTCATAGTCTTAGATGATTCTACAATTATCTTAACATTTTGTATGCAAACTAATACAGGCAGAACAAACACAAACTGAAACTAAAAACAGCGCAATGCCTCCCAGCAGTTTGTAGGAAGCTGGCATGTCATGTCTTGTTCATAGTATCCGTGTTCTGATGTTGACAGGTTGTGTTTAAGTCCAGCACGTGTGGCTGCTGTGGGATCCTAGAGGCCCTGTCAGGATGATGAGTAATATAACCAATTCTTTAAACAGTTTAAATGGAGTTAAAGTGAAACTTTGCTGAGTAAGTTGGATGGAACGAGACAGTTCATGAAGGGTCCGTTCTTAGTTGGGGATTAGTGAATCGCATTAGTCTGCTCAGTAGTATGGTTGATAGTGTGGTGGTTGGTTAGTGAGCCAGGAGGAGTGTTACCCATGCTGACGTTGTTCACTGCAGGTCTCCACAGCTCAAGGACCAAACGCTTATGGCAATCTGTCACTGGTGCAGATTGGAAACATATCAGGGTATATCGACACCCCAGATCCCCCCACCATCATCAGTTACCTGCCAGGTCTGCTGTACAAGTTCAGCTGCAGTTACCCACTGGAATACCTGGTCAACAACACACAGCTGGCCTCGTAAGTCTCACTCAAATTATTACTTCCACTTAAATCGGTTTTAATGTGCACTAGTGGGGTGCCCAACAAGTGGGGCTAGAGTCATGCAGGGACACTTTGAGAACTGAAGGAGATTGACAAAATACCACGACTAACTGTACAATATAATGCATTGCATTGCCACAGGTCTGAAACAAATAATGCAGCCATTGAAAAAAAAATGTGCTGTTTAATTTTTGTATCAGAGAGGTGCTGATTCATTTCTATGGTAATTTCTGAGGCTGTAGTTATTGATAATACCTTGTTTTTTTCATTATGCCAACTGGGTGAACAAAATAAAAGAAACACCTCAAATATATAATGAATACAATGAAAAACACAACTGTACTGAACTTCTGGTATTTTGTCTCAAAGAACAAAATATGGACCATCGGAGAAAATGTCAAATTTTTAAGTTATTGTGTCCACCTCCTGTATTGAAAAAATAACAGAAGCAGTCACTGGATCTGATGGGAAGATATTCCCACATAATTATTCAGGGCCAATGTTTACAGTAAGGCTTCCTTCAAATGAATAAATATTGATATGAAAACAGAGATTTTTGGTCGGAATTGAAATTGAAGATTGTAAAAGGTTGTCTAAAATCTGCACAGTATGATTCAGATATGGTGTAAAAACAGTGTATGTCAACCTTACTGAATAAATCAAAGTGAGAGACTGAACTCCGATTTGGTTATTTGCAAATGTTAGTAAGTATGCTCACACAATTATCTGATATAAAAAGATGTGAATGTCAACATCAAGCAATTTTCTAAAATATTGGCATGGCCTTTCAAAATAGTTTTGGCAGCTTTGATCTTTTTTATCTTTATTGAAGGTCATCTGCTGCAATCTCAGTGAAGGACAGCAATGGTACTTTCATCAGCACATTGAATCTACTGCTTTACAATGTAAGTTCACATCAGTCAAGTCTAAATATCTGTTTTTTGCTGCTCTTGGGAGCTGAGACTGTTACACCAGAGATAAAGCTTAAACAAAACCATACTTAGTCAACATACATCAAAGAGCATAATTAACTCCACAGCTACGTTGAGCTCTGAACCTATGTTGTCTCTACTTTTTACATATATATACTTTTTACATATATTTATAATTCCAATGATACATTTTTGTACTCTTTCATGCAGCTCAAGAAGGCAACAAATAACCTTGAATACTGTAATTGGACAAGATTATAGTCACCCTTTACCCTCATTTTTGTGCTAACTAAAGTGAATAGGAATGTATGGAAACCAGAGGATAGATCTATCTAAATCACTCTCATGAATTTAAGGAAGGAAGGACTCAGGAAATGTGACAAATATATTGAAATATTATGTTTATGCACAGGACTCATCATACATTCAGCAGTTATCCATCCCCATGGCAGGACTGACCCTGAAGACGCGGGTGTTTGCAGCTGTAAAAGCTACTAACCTGGATAGGAGGTATTCGATCAACATCTAATTATTCAGTCTGAATAAATCAACAGCAGACCATGTTTACTTTATATCAAAATTGCAGATTTTTAACTTAAAGCCCTCAACAGAAGTAGAGTAGGTTACCCTATCACTTTATGTTGTGCACTATCATTTGTCACCTGCCAAGTTGTTGGATTATTTTTTACTGAAAATAATGCAATTAGTACAAGCACAACATAACAATCCCATACATATGCTGGCTGTGCAGGGCTGTAAAATCACATGACATTTAGGTGATTTAGAAGCAGAGTAGGGATTTCTGGCACAACTTCACGTACTTTCAAGGTCCACAGAGAAGGAAAAACATCTGAAGCAGTCAAAACTCCAACAATTTAGTATAAATAACAACTTTATTACCTTTGATATGGCCCACTAGCCAAACGTTGACAATAAAGTTGTTTATTCTACAATAAATGTAAAAGTAAAAGGATGCCAAGATGGCAGCAAGCGCAGATGCAGCACAGTGTTCTCATGGCACAACACATGGGACACAGACATGAAACGTCACATAGGTGGGGTGGAGAAGGTTTTTTTAATTGCTCCACAAACTCCACGTTTGTAGTGTGTGGTTGCGTGCTAGCTGTGTTTGGACTGTAAACCTTTTTTCATGTGTATGTGATCCAATTCCATATTGCCTATAAATATTATGTAAACAAGTTGACCGGTCGTTGCCAAGTTTGAAGTTGCAAAAGACAAAGTTCTTTACAGATTGTTATTAATCATGGCCGAAGACCTCCCATGCCCAACAAATTTGCATCCCTCCGGCTCGCTACATTGACAGTATTTTTCCACACAGACATTATGCACATTTTAATGTGCAGTGTAAAAATACCCACAAGGTTAATCTGCTGCGTCATATTGCCGCTAGTACAATGAGATATTAATTTCAGTTGAACCTGATGGATAGAAATGTAGCTGTGCAGAGAGAAAAAAAAATAGACAAACTGTGAAAATGGAAATGAGCAGCACAATGCCCATGTTAGGGGGCCTCCATGTTCAGTAGCAGCTTCAGTTAATTATAATGGATGCGTTCTGCTGTGGGAATGCTGCGACAGATGTGTCGTGCCATGTCCGTGCCCTGGAGGAACTGAACAGAGCTATCAACAACCAGCTGGATTCACGTTCAGAGGGAACTGTGATTGTGGAAGGAGACTGTCATCACACGGCACTAAAGAAGATACTCCCCAAACTCTGGAAAACTGTTAATTTTACAACCATAGACAAAAATATTCTTCAACAACTTTACACATCCTGGGAGCAAACAAAACCGGCCATCTCTACACTTTGGTTTAGCAGACGACCTCACACTGGAACTGACTCCATTCTACAAACCTCTAATCTAATAAGACCAGCTTTTAAAACTGTAAACCTGCAGTGAGGAAGCCACCTCACTACTGCAGGACCACTTTGAAAACACAGACTGGGAAGTATTTGCACAGGGGGAAGATAGTGGAATACATATCATCCGTCGCAGGTACAAGCATGTGAAGAGGTATTTAACAGGCTACAAGATCAGTACCTCACAGATCAGCCATCACATTGCAGTCCCTAATGCCCTGAACCAGTCCACACTTTGACAACCAAACAGCAAAGTGAGAGCTGAAATTATGCTGCCAAAGGAGGAGTATGTACTCGTCCTACAGCGCCACCAGGTGGGATCCACTGTGATAAAAATAGGTATCATCATTGTAGCAGGACCAGACAGGGTGCCAGGCCGCACACTGATGTCATGTGCTGACCAACTAGCACGGTCAACTGACAACAGTTAAATGCCTTAATGATTCTCACCCAGTTGCCCTAACGCCAGTGGTTATGGAGTGCTTTGAGAGGCTTTTACTATTTCAGATTGAGGCCATCATCCCGACTGACCTGGACATCCACCAGCTTGCTTACAGAGGAAACGGATCCACAGAGGATGCAGTCTTACTTCATACAGCTCTGGCCCACCTGAAACATCCAAATACATACTGTATGTCAGGATGATATCCATTGACTTTAGCTCCACTTTCCATGCTATAATCCCACCAAAACTGGTAAACAAACTCAACAACTTGGGATTAGCCACTTAACTCTGCTTATGAATTATGGACTTCCTCACTTACAGACCACAAAATTTCAGAATGGACAATGATTATAATCTTCAACCTTCATCCTGGACACAGGTGCACTACAGGACTGCGTGCTTAGTCCAGTCCTCTTTTTCTTCCCTCTCTTCTTTTGACATGACATCAGATTTAACTATGTGAAGCCTTTGTCTTGTGATCAATTGATCTTGCCTGTGGGTTTGATGTCGGGTGGGGGAGGGAATTGCTTGAAGAGTGGGTGTAAACAAAAAGACTACACAAATTTTGGGTCAGTTTGGCTCATTGTTTATCATACCACCTTATCCTTACCTCCTTACACCAGTAATAAATTAATTCAGTTTGCCAGTGTCCAACCTCGTCTCCTAGAAATTATGTTTATATAATACTAATTTCCAATAGCAAAACCATTTGAAAGAATGCTGCTCTGATTTTTTTTTCATGAAAAAGCACCTCAATAAAACTTCTTAACTACTCCTTCTCCCTCATTGAAAAATCCACAATCAAAGAATATGCAAATATTGTTCATTTCAAACATTTGTGTCGAACTCTGCACAGTGAAGTTGATGATCTTAAAGTCCTGGGTTTGGAGCACCCAGTCTGACCATCTGCCCATGACTCATATGCAGTAAATAAATGTAAGGGTTTCTACACTAGAAACAATTTTGCCAGGGAACATAATCCAGGCAGCAATTACAAACAAAAACTACTACAACAAACTAGTTGTATATATGTCATTTCTAGGAGACGTCTTAATGTCACATGATAGTTCTAGCTATTAAAAATGCAAATATCATTTTGGTTGCAAACTTCTCACCTACAGTGGCATGCAAAAGTTTGGTCAAAAATTCTGTTTCTGTGAATATCTTATTGAGTAAAAGAAGATATGATTTCCAAAAGACATAAAGTTAGAGATGACACATTTCTTTAATTTTTTAAACAACAATACTTATTTTTCTTTCCATTTTTTGCAGTTTCAAAAAGACAAAAAAAGGAAAACAGGCTGAAACAAAAAATGTGTTTTTGTAGCAAGCTAAGTTTCACTTCTTGTTTTCATCATTGCAAAAGGCTTCTAGTTCTGTGAGCTTCTCTCTGAGATTCAACTCTGTTGAGGTCTGTCCACAGATTTTTGATAATGTTTTGAATTGCATGTAAGCCATCCTCTTTTCAGCTTTTTGGTAATGTTTGTTTCAAGAATTTGCTGACATTTAATTGAATACATTCTTCCTCCACCAATGAAATGTCCACTGTGCCACCCCCATGTGTAACAGTTGGAGATTGAAGCCTTTTTATAAAATTCTGCACCATTTTTCTCCAAACATACCTTTGCTCATTGTGGCCAAAAAACTGTATTTTAATTTCATCCGTCCACAAGCATCAGGCTTGTTTAGATGTTCCTTTGAAAACGCCTGACATTAAATTTTGTGGTGAGGAGGGAGCAAAGGTTTTCTTCTGATGGCTCGTCCATGAATATTTGTGCAGGTGTCACTGCGCAGTAGAACAGTGCACCACCACTCCAGAGTTTGCTGACTCTTTCTCAAAGTCTTTTACAGTCAAACAGGGCTTTTCATTTGCCTTTCAAGGAATCTTATGAGAAGTTCTTTCTGAGAGTTTTCTTTGTCTTCCAGACCTTAACTTAATCTCCATCATTCCTGTTAACTGCCATTTCTTAATTTTCATCATGAACTGAGGAAATAGCTACCTGAAAATGTTTTGATGTCTTTTTATTGTCTTCTCCTGCTTTGTGGGCATCTTTTTTTTTTTTTTAATTTTCAGAGTGCTAGACAGCTGCTTAGAGGAGCCCATGGCTGCTGATTGTTGGGAAAGGAGTGTTTATAAAGCTTCGAAATTTGCATCACTTGGCCTTTTCTATGGATGACTGTGAACACATCATAGCCCTAACAAGCTAATTTAGGTCTCTGACTTTGGTAAACATTGTCAAATCTCTTGGGGTACACAAACTTTTCTGTGGCACTCATTTTCTTTATTTCACTCTAAAATGGGGAAAAATAATAATAATACGGGAATCTTGCTTATAATGTTGAAAAGAATGCTTCATCTTTAACTTTATGCCTTGTGAGATCAGCTCGTCTTTTACAACAACAGAAATTTTGACCAAGGGTACCCAAATGTTTTCACTGTACCAGGAAAGATGAGCAACGTGCCACCAAAGTGTCTGAGTAGCCCTTTACATCTACATGACTCCATATGCATTCCTGAATAAGTCCCTGAATTCTGTATTTACTAATCCTTAATGTTAAATAGATGGAACATTCTAATGGACTACTGTTACACCACACCCTCTGGAAATCCTAATGATGACCTTCGCTATGATCTTTTCTTTAGGTAATTCAAATTGAAAACAGATATGTGATTTTGTTCAGTTCTGATATTTATGTTAATCTCCTTTCTGATAATGCTCTATAATTTCTTTCTCCTTGAACCAGCTGTGAAAAAGACCCCCAGACCACTGTCTTTGAAAATGGGAAGAGCCAAATGGGCCGCTTTGCCTTTGAAGTATTCCGGTTTGTAAAGCACAAGAACCAGAAGATGTCCACCGTCTTCCTGCACTGTGTCACTAAGCTGTGTCGAGCAGATGACTGTCCGATGCTCATGCCAGTGAGACTGAACAAAGGACCCCTTTACATGCAACATGACAAACTATTAGGATAAAATATGACACAAATTTGTCAGTGCCTCTCTTAAACCTACCTATAGCTTAATTACATGAGGGAAACATGTGGTGAAGAGACTCCAAACCTCACCTGGATTCACCTGATTAGCTTTCAAACATACATACACATAATCATCTATGATGCAAAGTAACTACAAGTACATTTATTTGACAGTTCTGAAGTACTTGTAGTTTACTTACTAGCATTTCCATTTTCTGTTACTTTATACTCCTCTGCATTTTAGAGAGCAGAGGGGAATATAACACTTATTTGACAATTAAATCAATTCCCAAGTCAGAATGGAGACTGTCCATAAGTTTGTAGATATCACAAAATCTGTCAACGAGAGGTCAAACCATTCAAATATTAATTTCATTATTCATAGTGTCAGGCTTTACATATTATCTTGAGGTGTTTGATGACAGCTGGCATGTCTCTCGTTAAAGTAAAACTTGCGATATTTTCTGTCAATTGAGGAAAATGTCAGATATATTTCTCAGATATTATTACAGAGCAGGCTATTTAAATTCCTTTAGCCTAAGTGACTTTCCTGCTCACATTTCCAAACAACATATAACCCATGTAAAACTAATGGGTGATATTAACCATCCTGTGCGTGTCTCCTGAATACTTTCTCATGAGAATGTGGGACAGTTTCATTCTGCCACTGTATCTCCGTCACATTTTTTTTTCATAGATCTGTGGCAGCAGGAAAAAGCGAGATGTCTCAGAGGCAAAGGAATCAAACAGCGCACCTGGGAATGCTGTCCTCACTGCCGGTCCTATCATCACTCGGAGTGGTACAGTTTGAGAACACTCTGTTATTCCTTTTCCTCAGCATTTATTTCCCACCAACCATCTTATCTTCCTGACATTATCCACACAACACTGTTAAAGTCTAAGGAGCCTGTTCTCCCTACCTGAAACATAATGCTTAGAGTACAGCACCATCAGCTCTTTTAATTCTTTCAAACTGTACAATTCTTCGTCGTTGTCGTAATTTCTAACAGTTCTACAAACTGTGTAAATCTGCAATTATTTCCAGATTGGTTATAGTAAAAGTTACCTAAGTGTGTAAAACTGGGATGTCGACTCAGAGTGACAAATTATCTGGGCGAGCTAGATAGTCAGATAGCACCTAAAGGCATTCTATTGACTTATGTACTGTACGAGAAATTAACAACACACAAATAAAGTATATTGTATTGTACTGAATGTATTGCAGGTACCCTTAAATGCCCTTTTCTTTTTTTCCCAGATGAAACACCAACAAACAACTCTCAGCTGGGTAAGCTTTCATATACTGTCTATAGTGTGGAATGACACTCTTGTAGTATTGCCTTTCAATGAATAATTGTAAATTGCAGGACATTGTCTCATATACTCTTTTGCATTTTTATGTCTTATTATTTGGTGATGTTTGATGAATGGCAGGAGTGATATTAAGTGCCCTTATTCCTGGATTGCAATTTCTAATGCCACTTCAATCAGTTATTTTCCTACCAAAAACAATTAAAAACTCCCACAGAAACTATCGTGTTTACAAAGATGGAGAGAGCAAAAGCAGTGCACTGTATTATGTCTGGTACAGGCAAAAACAGCATGCTTTTCAGTTGAGAAAAAGTGCAGTTCAAATAGTTCAAAGTCCAAATACAGCATGTGTTTATTTATTTATTTTTGCTTTGTTATATTCTGGTCTATTTGATTTTAATGTCAGTGAAGAAATCGGTATCTCTGGTGTTACGATGGATTCTCTTCTTGCTGTTTTGGATGGCTGAATCTTTTTCTGTTATCAAAACCACTGAAGCTGAATTGGAAATATCTCACGGTGACATTAAAAGTTAAACTGAAATTAGTTTTTTCAGGAAGAAGAAAAACCATCAAAAATCTGGTCTGAGAAATGCTCAGTGCATTACCAATGGCTGTTTCTGTTTGAGAGATTTTTATTTATTAAAGGTCAATTTAAGAGCAAGTATTGAAAAGGTGGTAGAATAAATTGTATTATTTCTTTGTGCTTGTGCTGCTCTAGCCCATCTGAAAGCTCCAATGTTTCAGATGAACACAGTGACAAGTGCGCTCATCTCAGGCGTGATCATCCTGGGTGTCATGAGCATTTGCTTCTTCATCTTCTCCCTCACCCTCCTGAAAGGCAAGAGCACTCCTGTCGGCAGCCTGTCTGGAGTCCGCAACCCAGTCTTCAACTGACATCTGAACCCAACGTACTGCAGACACTCCTCCAAAACCAACAGCGCCAGGAGGGCAAACAACAGATGTGACATGATGTTTGTGCATGTAGTCTTTTTACAAGACACTAAAAGCAAAATGGTGATTTAGAAAATTGTTAACAGGTCTGTAGTGTAGATGTAAACTGGACTTTTTATATGTTGTTCTATACTTTGTGTTTTAAACCATCAGGCAGACTAGGTCTCAACCTGCATGCGATCATTTGTCATGCAACTTTAATCCACATAGTGGAGACACTCATAATATAATTCAATACCTCAGCTATACAGCTTTCAATTGCAGGATGTGGGATCAATTGCAAGGATTACAGCATAGTATTGCATGATGTAACAGTAAAACTCACACTTCTACTAAGAGGCCAAAATAAAAGAACACGTCATTGAAAATACGAATTGAGAGAATGAGGGAAACTGTATTATATATAATTAAAAATTAAAACCTTGCTTGAATGTTAAGCTTAATTTTTTCTTGACATGAAACCTAACTTTTAAAAGCATATTGATATAATAATTGGAAAAAATGTTTAATTTATTAATTTTCCTACATATTAGAGAGGCAGTCTTGTGATTAATCAATTAATAGATCTGTTCTACCTAAATATGTAGTTCACTCCTTTACGTTAAATATTTTATGCAATGTGGCAGCAATAAACTTGTTTATTAAGTTTCATTTGTACATGTAGCCTTTGAAATTGTGTATAATTTTCCCAAAATGTGTTCTTAAAATGCCATTGACGATCTGGTCCTAAAATGTGCAAACTGTGACCAATTTTACATATTGCAAATATTGCACTTGTCTTGAGACTAAAACTTGCCTGGTGTCATATTTCTAAACATACAGTCGGAATTTCTTCAGAAACTCTGGATAACTTTGGTCAGCGACATTAGGAGGACAATAATAAATAATGACAACAAATGAACAATGTCAGAGGTTCATTAAACAAAACAATAAAACAAAAAATGGAAAAAGAAGTTCTTAAAAAAGAAGCAGTTTACTATTTACATCAATCTAGCAAACAACATCGTGATAAATATTAATATGTTAATAACATATTGTGATCCCATTGGGGATTGTGCTTAATGAAAGTAAAACATAAATATTAGAAATGCCGTGTAACGTGTACACTGCTACATTACTAACGCACAAACCTGACCTGGGAAAAATAATTCTACAAATCGCTTGCATCTTTTAGGAAATATATCAAACTGACAATGTAAAAAAGAAAAAAAAGAAGAGTGAGGGGACAACCTAACCCCTAACCCTAATCCTAACCCTAACCCCATTAGCCAAAGCATTTAGTAGCTAAAGAGCCAAATATTTTCTTCAGAAGGTGTTAGAGAAGGTGTTAGAGCCCGAAAACAGAGCTAAAAGGGAATGAATATTGGACTTACTGTCGTCAGGTGGACATTTGGTGACTTCAAATGAATGATAATGTGGGTCTGTATCTGATGGATGCATCATTAAGCAAAAATGTAAGTAATAATATTCCAATGTTCTGTTCAACAAACAGATATTGCAGATGTAAATGATTTAAATTTCTTGGAATCTTATAATCCTTTGGCAGTTTGTTGCCAGTTTAAATATGTATGAATGGCTTTTCATGAAATTTGGTGTTAATGGGTGTTTTGGGAATTTTGGCTAGAAATTATGCCATGAGATGTTCAGTGGGAATGATTAGTGTCTCCACTTTTGAGACTGATTTTTTATTCTGATTTTGATATCATTGGCATGCATTGTTGGGTGTTGGGTACTGTTTCTATAAAAATCAGTGGAACAAAGTGACCATGGAGCCTTCCTGATGCCACATAGAGGATCACCAGACTGTCCTAAAGAGAGCTTTCCCAACGCTGGACGGTATCATCAGACTGCTCATAATGCCTTGGTCACACTACATGACTTTCAAAGTGGTCAGATCACTGTACTGTTCGCACTACACAACGATCAGTCCTGTATTCGTGAATCATGAAGTTGTTGTGCTTTGCATACTACATGACTGCACTACATGTTGTGAATTTCCCCAAGGGGATGAATAAAGTATCTACCTACCAACTGATCAGCGACAGGAATCCTACATCACAAGATCTTTCATCAGAAGGAATCCTGGATGAATCTGTCCAGGCTCCAGACGACCTTTTGTCCTGAAAACTCATGCAAGAAGTGACATGGGAAATGACGCGCAAAATCTTACTTTCCTTTCCACACAGGAGTGCTCCATGTACAGTTATCTTGGCCAGCAGATTTTCCATTCAACAACAGTTTTTGGAGATCGCCAACAAAAGCCCCCAGATCAGAGGCAAATCAGCGTTTGCTTGGCGCTGGATCCTGTGAGCGACGATTGCTATGTATGAATTGTTCAAAGACTTGATCTGAGAGCTCATCTAGAGTTCACTGATGCCTCGCAGATGGTCGAAAGATATCAAGCTGGTCCAATGTCTGGTCATGTCAGGGACAGGTGAGAGAGCCATGCAATGAACTACAGCCAATGAGAGCAGACAGTGGCTGTGGGAGAGGGGGGGAAGAATACTGGAGCAGCAGTCAGAAATCACATTCAAACCACCACCATTTCTTTTTCTTCCTTGTTGTTTTGCTGAGAATCAGTGCACAACTTGGACTGCTTGTTTATTGCGGACATCCATTTTGGAAGAAAAATGGATGTCCGCGTCAAACGCTGATTTGCCTCTGATCTGGGGGCTTTTGTTGGTGATCTCCAAAAACTGTTGTTGAATGGAAAATCTGCTGGCCAAGATAACTGTACATGGAGCACTCCTGTGTGGAAAGGAAAGTAAGATCTTGTGTCCTAAATTACGAGGCCTGGCCTGAGTCCTTCCTTTTAACATAACTGATTTCAAATAGAAGGATCAAGGTCAAAGGTCAAAGTATTTATTGTCATGTGCACAGTTAAAAGAAACAAGCTTCCTGTACAATGAAATTCTTGAAACACCTTTAAAAAAAAAAAATGAATAGATAAAGATAGATAGAATAGATAGATAGAAATTACAAAAAAATAGAGAATAAAATCAGAATTAAAAGGATATGTACAGGATATTTACAATAACATGAATGCACAAAAGAGTGTCAGTGTAAAAAACATGGATTTGCAAATATATGTTCAAGCGATCATTATACAATGACAGTATTGTACAGTATGGATACAGAGATGATGAATATGAATATAAATATGAATAGAAGTAGATGAAATACTGCATCAACATCAACAGTAGTGCAAATATGTGGTTGTGCATGGGCTGGGATGGGGTGGGGTGAAGCATGCGTGGTTGAGGTAGTTAGAGTGGTGGCAGGGGCAGTGGGTTTAGTCTGTTTATAAGTCTGATGGCTGTTGGATAAAAACTGTTTCTCAGTCTGGATTTCCTGGTTCTCACACTCCTGTACCTCCTGCCAGATGGCAGAAGTGTGAAGAGTCTGTGCTGGGAGTGGATGGAGTCCTGCAGAGAGGGTAGCGGTGCTCTGATGATCTTCTCAGCAGTCTTTACCACTCTCTGCAGGCGTTTGCTGTCTGTAGCAGTGGTGCTCCCGTACCACATGGTGATGCAGCTGGTCAAGGTGTTCTCGATGATGCAGCTGTAGAAATTGCCGAGTATCTCCGATGACATGCCGAATTTCCTCAGCCTCCTCAGAAAGTACAGCCACTGTTGTGCTTTCTTGACCAGCTGGGTGGTGTTAAGCGTCCAGGTGAGGTCATCACTGATGTGGACGTCCAGGAATTTGAAGCTGCTCACCCTCTCCACCCCAAGCTCACGGCTGATCAGTGGCCAATGAGTTCTCCGCTCCTTTCTCATGTCCACTATCATTTCCTGAGTCTTGTCTGTGTTGAGGGAGAGGTTGTTGTCTTCACACCATGTCACCAGACTTGTCACCTCTCTCCTGTACGCCGTTTCATCACCACCAGTAATAAGTCCAATAACTGTTTTTGTCGTCGTAATTTTCATCGTTCGTCAGCAAATTTGAGGATGGTTGTTCTTGTGAGAGGCAACGCAGTCCTCTGTGAATAGTGTGTAGAGCATGGGGCTGAGAACACATCCCTGTGGGGTGCCACTGTTCATCACAATGTTGCCTGAAGTTATATTCCCAATCCTGACAGACTGCAGACTGCCAGTGAGGAAATCTAATAACCAGTCACAGAGTGTGGGATTGAGTCCTAGGTTACAGTTTGTTAGTGAGCTTGTGAGGATAACTGTATTGAAGGCAGAGCTGTAATCGATGAAAATCATTCTGATGTATGCATCACGGTTTTCCAGGTGGGAGAGGGCAGTGTGTAGGGCTGCAGAGATGGTGTCTGAGGTAGATCTGTTGGGCCGGTATGCATACTGCAGGGATCCAGCGTCTCAGGTGTATTCGACAGAATGTGGGCCAGAACCACTCTCTCAAAATAGTTCATAATGATTGGTGTGTGCCACTGGCCTGTAGTCGTTCAGAGAAGTCACTGGGCTCCTTTTGGGAACTGGGTTGATGGTGGCAGTTTTAAAGCAGAAGGGGACTGTGGCATGTGTGAGGAACAGGTTGAAGATAGGTGAGAACATCAGCCAGCTCTGTAGCACATGTCCTGAGGGCCCATCCGGGGATGTTGTCTGGGCCTGCTGCCTTGTGGGGGTTGATTTTCCTGCGGACTTTGTGTACATCGGCTGAACAGACAGTCAGTGGTGGGGTTTGTATGCTCTGGGTGTGTGAGTGTCTCCCTTGGATGTTAATGCTGGAGGTCTCAAAGCAGGAGCAAAATATGTTTAGCTGCTCAGGCAGGGTGATGGTGGTGTTGGTGAGCTCCATGGTGGAGCCCTTATTGGTAGCTTATAGATCTGTTGCAGGCCATGCCACATGCGCCTGGTGTCAGCAGTAGAGCAGTAGCCGTCCAGCTTTTCTCTGTACTGCTATTTGGCCTCCTCATCCTGTACTTTGCTGTTTTGTACTCCATCTCATTGCCTGACCTGAATGCAAGAGACCGAGCGTGCAGCATGTGACGTACCTGACCGCTCAGCCAAGGCTTCTGGTTTGGACACTTCCTGACTTGTATGGTGGGAACTATGTTGTCAATACAGGTGCTAATGTACCCAGACACACATTCAGCATACTCTTGTATGTCAATGGAAGAATCGTACAGTGTGGCTGCAGCCTTAAACATATCCCAGTATGTCTGCGAAAAGCAGTCCTGCATGATACTCTCAGTTTCTGGGGACCAGAGTTTAACTTGCTTACTCACAGGGTTGGTGTGCTTGAGTCTTTGTCTGTAGACTGGATACAGGAAGAGGGAGATGTTGCCTGAGAGTCCAAAGTGGGGGCGGGGGGCAGCTTTTTTATGTATGCTGGATATTACGGTAAGCATGGTCCAATGTACTCGCCTGAGGATGTTCACGTCCTGGTGGTATTTTGATAGCACAGTCTGTGGAATGCAGTGGTTGAAGTCTCCTGCAATAATGACAACAGCCTCAGGATGAGCCGTTTCCAGTGCACTGCTGATGAGTTGGTGTGTGGCGAGATGTAAACAGCAGCCAAAAACACAGCACTGAATTCCCTAGGTAGATAGTAGGATCAGCACTTCAACAGCAGCATCTCCACATCTGGAGGTGTTTATGGACAGTCTGTATGTCTCCACACCACGAGTTGTTTACAAACACACACACCTCCTCCTTTAGCCTTACTGGAGACAGCCTCCTCTGTGAACGGAGTGAGTCTATAGCTGCACAGCTGATTCCGGTACTTTGGCTGAAAGCCATGTCTCCATGAAAATTAAGGCCTGGTGTGTTGTTAACCTGGCTCTCAGCTTGTCCAGCTTGTTTTCCAGCTACTGCACATTGGCTAGGTAGAGGTGCACGAGCTTTTAGATGAGCATGGAGCTCTCCTCTCTTGCCTCACTTGCACCTCTGCAGGAGCCTCCTCAGGTCGTCTTCCTCACCTGAGTGCCGTCCTGGAAGGCCTTCTCAGGCATGGTGGTGGTTTTGTGTGGAGTGGACAATGTGGTGTAGGTCCCTAAGTATAAAGCCAGTGAATACCAAGTCATGTTGCAGCCTGGCAATACCCAACAGTGCCTGCCTGTCATAAGTTAGCAGTCCTTGGTCCATATTGTAGGGTAATTTTCTGGACCCAAGTCTCAGGCCAATGGACCAAAGTCAGGGTTCAAAGGTGTTCAATTGATCAAAAATTTCTTCAAAATCTTCAACAAATTGGTTAAAAATCTTCCAAAACAAATCCAATCCAAAACACCTACAAACAGGTCTCAAAAATCTTCAAACAGGAGTCCAAGATGTTGTGGCAATACTTTATTATAATAAAGTGAGAGAACTAACAGCATGTACACAAGGCACAGTCCAAGAGCTCTCTGAGCTCAAATGAAACTTACATTCGTTTGTATAGTGTTTGGTGGGTGGATTTCCACGCCTATTGTCCAACCCCTAAGAATATAGAATTAGGAACTTTTCACCAATAAAAATTGTTGATTCTTAGTTTTGCCCCCTAGAGGCTGGTCCAGACCTACTTTTTGATTACACTATTATAATTTGTTGAGTTCGTATCCGCCCCCTAGGGGCAGGTAAATTTACTTTATCTCTGGCCGTGTGACACCAATATGTTTGGGCTTCTTGGTACTTTTCCATGGGCCTTATTATTTTTTTTGTATCTCCATAGTCCTTTCAGCCACCATTATTTCTGGCAAACCACACATCTTATTTTTTAAAAAGAAACATTAGATAGCAAAAAGGTCATGTTGACACGTTCTAAGAAACAAGCCTGCTAGTCAGAGAAACAAGCCTGCTAGTCAGATAGCACAGAGGTCATGCTGACCTGAGATAACACAGGTGTTCATGCTGATTTGTTCTAAGATTTTCTGGGAAACATAACTGCTTTGCTGGTCTTTTTCAGTCAGTGTAGACCCATTCTTACTAACAGGTGGTCTTGACTTGCTCTGTCCTCCACTAACCTCTGATCAGCCTACATTTTCACAATCATAACTCATCTATGATTACACACACAGTATTATGCAGGTTATCATATTCATATGCTCAGTATTAGCTGCTATACACATTGCTACACAGTCCTTGAGAGTTCTATCATCAAATCCCATTTCATTCAGAGCCTATTTATTCTTCATCAAAAATACAGTCACAGTGTAGTGTTTTTACACTACAATGTGCAGGTTAAGCAAAATGAAATGCAAAAAGATAAAAATTTGAAAAACAGTGTTCAGTGGCGGAGCTAGCAAACATGTCAGCTGTCTTGAAATGATGCATTTTTAAGACTGGCTGTGGACAGAATTCTGTCATGATGAACTATCATGATGACTGGAACCAGCTTGCCTGCCTTTTTCAAAAGACCTAAAACAGACCTGGTGCTGGAACTTTTTCTCTGGCAAGCTGTGGCCCAGGCTAATCTTGTCATCACTGTCAGTATCACTGGGGACTTCAGGAAGTCATTGCAGCCAGCCACTATTTGGCGAGAATTGGTGCTGTAACTCCCTGTAAAACCACTCCTTGTCATTTCTGTATTTCTGCTTGTGTACAGATTAAACAAATTGTCGAGCTTTGGAGATGCCATAAGTGTTTTTTGGACAGAGCCAAGCTAGTGGTTTCTTCCTGCTTCCAGGCTTTATGCTAAGCAAATTGACTCCGTGCTCATAGTTAAGATAACATAAGATAAACCTTATTCGTCCCACAGTGGGGAAATTCACAAATTACAGCAGCAAAGGGGAGAGAAGCAGTTAAATAGTACAAAAAGCTGTTTAAACAGGCTAAAAAGATGACATTAACAAATTTACATTAGAAATTCACATGAGGCTTGCATTGTTGGATTAAAAATGAGATGTGAAATAATAAATAAAAAAATACAAAATATTGCACATGGACTAGAATGAAGTGAAATATGAAATATTACATCCTAAATACAAAATATTGTATCTTGAATAGAATGAGTGAAATCTGAAATACTAAACACAAAATATTGCACACTGACTACAATGAGGTGAAATATGAAATACTAAATTCAAATATTGCACATTGGATAGAATGAAGTATTGCACAGTGAATGGATCTGACATTAAAAAAAAGTATTGCACACATGTAAAGGCATAATGTATAGTCTATTGGGAGCAGTGCTGGTTGTGCAGTCTGACAGCTGCAGGAAGAAAAGACCTGCGATATCGCTCCTTCACACACTTCGTGTGAAGCAGTCTATCGCTGAAGGAGCTCTCCAGTGCTGTTAAAGTGTCTTGTAGGGGGTGGGAGTCATTCTCCAACATGGATGACAGCTTAGCCATCATCCTCCTCTCTCCCACCACCTCCACTGGGTCCAGGGGGCAACCCGCTGCAGTCTATTCCTGTCCGCAGCCGAAATGCTGCTGCCCCAGCAAGTTGCTGATGCCACAACAGAGTCGTAGAAGGTCTTCAGGAGCACCCCTTGCACTCCAAAAGACCTCAGTCTCCTGAGCAGATAGAGTCTGCTCTGACCTTTCCTGCAAAGTGCAGCAATGTTGTCAGTCCAGTCCAGTCTGTTGTTGAGGTGAACACCCAGGTACTTATAAGATGTCACCATCTCAATGTCCATTCCCTGGATGTTCACTGGTGTTGGAGGGGAGTGAATGCGCCTGCGGAAGTCCACCACCAGTTCCTTGGTTTTCCCCACATTGATCTGGAGGCGGTTCCGCTGGCACCAGTCCATAAAATCTTGTTTCAGTTCTCTGTATTCCCTGTCGTCCCCATCTGTGATGAGGCCAACGATGGCAGAGTCATCAGACTTCTTCAGGTGACAGGTTGGTGAGTTGTCTGCAGTATAGAGAGTGAAAAGGAACGGAGCCAGGACCGCTTCCTGCGGGGCCCCCGCACTGCAGACAATCGTGTCAGACACACGGCCCTGTGTCCTCACATACTGTGGACAGTTGGTGAGGTAGTCCAGAACCCAGGATGTGAGGTGCAGGTCCACCCCTGTGTTCTCCAGCTTGTCCCTCAGAAGTGCTGGCTGGATGGTGTTGAATGCACTGGAGAAATCAAAAACATGATTCTCACAGTGCTCCCAGGTTTCTCCAGGTGAGAGAGGGCTCTGTGCTGGAGGAAGATGACGGCATCGTCCACCCCGATGCCAGGTTGATAGGCGAACTGAAGTGGGTCCATCGATGGACCCACCAGGGGGCAGAGATGGGCAAGGACCAGCCGCTCCAGGGTCTTCATCAGGTGGGACGTTAATGCCACCGGCCTGTAGCTGCTGAGGTCCTTGGGGTGCGGTGTCTTGGGGACAGGTACCACGCAGGATGGTCTTCCACAGCTGTGGCACCTTCCCCAGCTTCAAGCTCAGGTTGAAGATGTACTCCACAACCCCGCACAGCTGGTCTGCGCAGGTCTTCAGGAGCCTGGAGCTGATGCCGTCCGGACCCATCGCCTTCCTCGCCTTGGTCCCCCGGAGCTGGTTTCTCACCTGGGATGTTGTGAGGGTCAGGTTGGAGAAGGGGGGCTGTGTGCTGGTGGGTGTGGGAGGGTGGGTTGAACTGATGAGCTGAGCAGTGGGGGGTGGCTGTGAGTTGAGAGTTGCAGGAGGGGAGGTGGGGGTGGAGCAGTCCACTTGAGGTGTCAATGAGGGGGGTTGCAGCAGGGAGGGCTGGGCCAGGGGAAGGGCAGATGGCTGATCAAATCTATTGAAGAATAAGTTCAGCTTATTCGCCCACTTCTGGCCCCCCGCAGCCTGGGAGTCCGGCCCCTTGTGGCCAGGAATGGTTTTCAGGTCTCTCCAGACTCCGCTGACGTTGTTCCGCTGCAGCTGTTCCTCCATCTTCCTTCTGTAGCTGTTCTTCCCCTCCCTGATCTTCCTTCTCAGCTCCCTCTGCACAGCCTTCAGCTCTTCCTTGTCTCCTGACCCAGGGGGGATGTAGGTCTGCAGCTGGCCCGTGACAGAGTGGATGACGTCACAGGCCGCATCAGTGTTAGCAGAGTGGGGAATATATTCAGCTATCATGATAACATGCGAGAATTCCCAAGGCAGATAGTATGGCCTCATGCTAACGGCTAACAGTTCAATGTCCTTACAGCAGAGTTGCTACTTAATAGTGATGTGCCCATAGTTACACCATCTATCATTCACAAACACTGCCAGCCCTCCTCCTTTCCTCTTACCGCTCTCTCTCCTTCGTCCTGACCGCCCACCGTAGTTTAAAACCATTCAGTGTGATGATCGTGTCCTCCCGTCCATCACCATGGGAGGACCAGTCTGTATCTTCTCCTCTTGTCACGGCGCTGGGCTCCGGCACGGCTTCCCCATCTTCTCCTCTTTATCTCTCGGGGAACCTCGGGTCTCTCGTCCGGCAGCACCGTTGTGTTGCAGAGTGCCAACAGCTGATCCCGACTGTAAACTGCGCCGAGGGGCCCCAGACACGCATGTAGACATAGTAAAAACTGAATGAAAAATGCCAGCTCAAACATTGTCACTATGGTGGACATGTTGAACTGAGCATTCGGTAACTCAAGCCCGTGAAAATAGTTAAAAATAATTTTTAAAAGACAGAATAAAGAGAAAAAAAGCTCAGCGGTGAGCGAGAGCTGCTGTAACTGGCCACTGCTAGGGGAGCGCCATCTTGACATTTTTACTGCTCAGCCATCAGTGGTATTGGTCTTCTCAACTAACTATCAGCAAGAATGCAAACAAAATATATTCATACATATTTCCTAACAATTTCTAACTTACCAGCCACTTGATCGCCAAGGATGTGTGCATCACTTGCCCAAACTTCATCTTTGGCATGGCAAACCCCATCTTTGGCATGGCAAATCTGTTCTATATAATCTGGCTTCTTTTCACATGCAGGGTACAGGAACAACAAGGGGTAGATCCCAAATGCAGACTTCCGAGACAGAGTTGCTGCAGTTATTTCTACACACACACAAAGGCACAAAGCTTACGGGATGGTGAGGCCGATAGATAGATAGATAGATAGATAGATAGATAGATAGATAGATAGATAGATGTCCTTTATTTGTCCCAAACTGGGAAATTTCTACAGTTGAAAACAAAACAACACAACACAGCACGCAACACATATCACATGAAACAAGGTTACATGACATTAAATAACATACAGTGCAAAAACCAACATACAGTGCAACAAACAAGTATCCAAAAACCACCAATCCTATGAATAATAATGTAGAGTAGAGGTAGACGTGATGTGCAAGATAAAGGGAAATGTTGTGCAAAGAACATCAAGTGACCAGATCTAGTGCAAACAGATCAGAAACTATCAATAAACTACAGCATTGTGAGTCCAGTGTTTTCTCTGCCAGACTGAGCTGCAGAGATAAACAGTCTAATGGCTTGTGGCAGGAAAGATTTCCTGTATCTGTCCTTGTGGCAGCGGAGCTGAATCAGTCTGTTGGAGAACGAGCTCTGCTGTCTGTCCAGCAGCTGGTGGAGAGGGTGGTCAGGGTTATCCAGAATGGATAACAGTTTGTCCAGTGTCCTCCTCTCCAACACAGCCTCAAAGGTGTCTGGTTTGCAGCTGATAACTGATTCAGCCTTTTTAATCAGTTATTTAGTCTGTTCGTGTTTCCCGCTCAGATGCTGCTTCCCCAGCAGACTACAGCAAAGTACAAGGCACTGGCCGCGACTGACTGGTAGAATATTTCCAACTTTCTGCTGCATACACTGAAGGATCTCAGCTTCCTCAGGAAAAAGAGTCTGCTTATTTCCTTCTTATATACAGCTGCGGTGCTGGTCTTCCAGTCCAGCTTGTTGTCAATGTGGACGCCAAGGTACTTCTAGTCCTCCACCATGTCCACCTGCTCTCCCAGGATACACAGGGGCTGTGTCGTTGTCCTCTTCCTCCTGAAATTGATCACTGTCTCCTTGGTCTTGGTGACGTTCAGATGCAGGTGATTTCTCCCGGATCACACCCACAAAATAATCCACCAGCAATCTGTTCTCCCCCTCCTGCCCGCCCTTTATACATCCAACCACTGCAGAATCATCCGAGAAATTCTGTAAGTGGCAGGACCCAATGTTGTACTGGAAGTCAGAGGTGTACAGGGTGAACAGAAATGGAGACTGAACAGTCTCCTGTGGAGCTCCTGTGCTACTCACCAGCGTATCAGACAGAATGCTACCCAATCAGACAAACTGTGGACTGTCTGTCAGATAGTCAGTAATCCATGAGATGGTGAGTGTGTCCACCATCTCAGAGGGTGGTTAAAATCCCCAGTAATCACTACAAAGGCATGAGGCTGCTGAGTTTGTAGCCTTGTGGCAGTGGAGTGAGTGACATCACATGCCGCCTCCGCATCAGCTGATGGGGGGATGTAAACAACAACAACAACAACAATGGCGGACGTGAACTCCCTCTGCAAACATTATGGACGGATTCCCACAGCTAGCAGCACAATGTCAGGGCTGCAGAAACGTTCCTTCATGGTAACATGTTCGGGATTACACCGTTTCTCATTCACCAACAGTGCAATCCCTCCTCCCTTCTTCTTACTGCTCTGTGTAACGTCCCTGTCCGCCCGGACCATCCAGAAGCAAGGGTACAGACATGCTGTGGTCTGGGACATGTGCTTGCAGCCAAGCAACACACTCAGGCAGAAACTGGTCCACCCCAAACCCCCTACACCAAAACACAAGAAAAGCAACCTGGTGTATGCAATCCAATGCAGTGAGGACTGCGCAGGTTTATACACTGGAGAAACTAAACAACCACTCAACAAACGGATGGCTCAACACAGGAGGGCGCCACAGTAGAGAAGCCATCACTCAACAGAGGAGGAGGCCTCAGACATCACCTGTATCCCACCTACAATGCTGTCCCCTCATCTCTTCCCAGGAGAGTAAACAACCACTTGACCTCATGTGACAGTGTTAATGGTCATTCACACTTGGTATAAGTACCTGGGTCTCTGTGCTAGTCAGTCAGAACTAAAGAAGCTTCTCGGATGAGAAGTGAAACGTCTTCAAGAACCTACACCAAGTCCAGTTGCTTTTGATTCAACTTGCACTTGAAAAGCAGCCACTGCCTCTCCAAACACTATCACCTATACTAAATTTGAAAAAGAAAATAAAGTGACGAAGGTGAACAAAATACGATGCCCGGGAGCTGCTGCAACAGGCAGCCGCTCTGCACCGCACACGCATACACAATACATTACAAAAACAAACTGGTAAAGAGAGAGGGGAACACATGTACAACATACTAAATACACTAGCAAGCAAAGAGGAGAAACACAAGACACAACTCTTTGTTTGGACTAGATCCTCACACAGCCTAAATCCTAATGCACTGGCTATGACAGTCTCTTCAGTCACTGCAAACATTATGAAGAGAATTCAGCTCAAAAGAGATTACTGTTCCTTTTCCTTCTAAGCAGCAGCAGAGACATTAGAGAAGAAGGTAACTCGCATTGTACCTCCACAGTGGGTATCTGTAACTATGTGCCATAGAGAGTTGAGATTACGCAGGTTTCTAGTTCATTCTCTTCAGCAGATGGTTGGCCAATCAGTCATCTGGTATGGTATTTTTAAATACAGGAGGAAGCTAGGATGTGATGTGATAATTATTCAACTGTTGTATTATTTGTAGATTTTTGGAGATATTACATTTGGATTAAAGTTCAAAAGGTGTCCCTAATGAAGACAGCCTGTAATGATATTACACTACATTTTACACAGTGTACAATGATAGTAATCCTCATGGGTCCACAGTAGAGCAAGAGACTGTGCATTGTTTTGGTTAATCTGCTTGAAAGGTCACTTAGGTAAGGTTATCAATCAGGGAGCTGCACCCACCTATTATCTTCAACAAAAGAAATTGAGAGTCAAATCGCTCAGTGTGTCTTCTCACATTTTCCTTTGTGTAAACAGAGGCATTCATGTGTCTGACATTTCTTGGTGATTGCGGCAGCAACACTTCAGCATACCCTGAGCAAATGACAGTAAACCTTTTTTTAAAAAGTGATGTATATGTTAATTTCACTGCTATTGGAAATCAAAAACTTAATTCAAAACACCTTAAAAAAATCATTGTCATCGTCATCATCAATCACAACAATCACAACAATCATTTGTCTGTCGTGCATCATTTTTCCTAAATCATGTCTTGATCATTCAAAAAAAGTACGCACCTCCCCAAGGACTTGTAACACTGTGTTCCCGCTTCAGTGCTTTCACTGCTACTTTTGGTTAATGCCAGCAATGTAGTCATCAACTTATTTTACCAAAGTGTTTCAGGTTACATGTGAATACTGTGGATAGAAAAGTTTCTCAAAAAACTATCTGAACACAACCCCTTGGCATCTAAACATTCTTGGTCAATGGGATGTTTCTGTTTTTAATATCACTACACAGTGTACATTTTGGGATGTCAGGAATGCAGCGTTTACAATTTGGAATTTCTCCCTGAAAAGATCATAAGCTGTGTTGATTCACTATGCTAAATCATAAAAAAGCATTTTTCTTACAAAGTATAGACAGCTTCGGCTCAGCCACCCAGAGTGAACTTAAAAGGTAAGAAAAGATTAGCTATGAATAGCAACAGAAGGAGTTTATGCAATGGTATATACAGTAGCTCAACACTTGCTAAGGTGCTAGCAGTATCCCCAGAAGTAATCGTATTGAGAATCAAGAAAAAACTTGATTCCCCAAGCCTATACCTTTTCTGGTAAGGTAAACATTGGATTACTTTAATAATCCACTTGTTGTTATTAGTGTGGAGTTCGTCCACTGCCATTATCAATTAAATTCTGAAGCCATGAAAGCTGCAACAGCTGCACACCCACTGTATGCAGGTTTAACTCCTCTGTGTCCAGTGATACTGACAGGTGTTCAGTTTTTTTTCCTATAGAAAGCTAATTCTTACTGACTTAAAAGTCCTAACATCAGAGATTATGAACTATTTTGATAGCACCGTTGTGGAGCACTTAAAAAGTCCTCCCCTTTCAGGATTCTTTAATTTTGATTATAGAGGAATGGAGCTAGTCCACTTCTTATCATTATTTACAGCCATTTGGAGACACCATACACCATTTTGATTATATGTATGGTATTATTTTTCCAGAGCTTTAGCACAATTCAGCCATGTCGTTCTTATTGCCTTTAAATTGAAGATCTTCACCGCGAATGCCGTGGATTTAATAAGTGTAGAGGCATTTTTTTAACTACAGCTATTAACTTATGACTGTGTGTCTCAGACCACAAGGCTACAACAAGCCTCCATCGGGCATGGGTTTCATGCAGCTCAGTACACAATTGAACCATTGTTCACATATTAAATTATGAACATGCAGCCCTCCCCTCTGTCTTCCCCCTATTATCACATAAATGCCCTGACAATCACCACTGCCATTATAAAACTACAGGTGTCTATCTGAAGATGTTGCCAGGCTACAATAAAATCTTTTGTTATAAAACACATCTGATTTTGGAAATATGCTCTAACAAGATTCTTGATGCTCCAGGTACAGATTGTACAGAGATGAATGCATCAGCAAAATCCAAAAAATACAGCATTTGTGTCTCTGTAGTCTGGCTTAGCTATCTGACTCTGATGTCAGCTTGTTGCACCCTAGTGTCATTAGTGTCATTAAGCCTTACTAAGTAAGTAATGCACCACTACACCAAAGAATGTTTTCTTTTCTATGTTAAGAAGGCAAAACATGAACTGATTTATGTGTGGAAGTTTCCATTTTGAGAAAGAGATGTACCTCTGCTTTATGTCAGGATGTAGGAATTAATGGCTTCTGTAATACGAAATTAATTCATATCCACAGATATACACTACACCACTCAGAACAGTGCCCTTGTGACCTTGACCCCTTGGCCCTGCTTAGGTAGTATGACTGCTTAGAAAAGCAAACAACAAAGCAGAGTATCCACCCTGACAACGCAAATGGACCTCCTGCCTTTACACATGGCTTCTTAGGTGTACTGATTTTCATTACAACATTAGTTTTCATTAAGGTTAATAAACATAGAATAATGAGAGTAATATATACAGTATCTGTAAAGAGGGTCATGGTTATCCAAGGAGAGTTAAATCTAGGGCAACTGGACTTGGTTGGACTTGCAGCAAAAACATACACTATTTTTCTTTCCAACACATTTAATTATCCCGCTACAGTCTGTGTTAAGTAGTAAGAAATTTCAAATGTAAACACATGTGCAGTGCAGTATCCTCTGTAATCTGGAACTATCCCACAGGATTATCTTCAGGTCATGATAAAGGATATGGCTGTTACTGTTACATAGATTACATAAATACATACATACATAGATTCTCACCTAAAAGAGGTATCAAAGCATTGTGTATTATCCCTAGGGATTTAACACTTACTTCATGGAGTCTCATCTTAGCATTGTAAGGGAATCTGTATGTTCAAAAAAAGGAGGTAGGCCATTGTCTCTCATAAAGAGTTTCACTGTGTCGGGTTTCACTAATCACCCTTAAGGTATGGTCTATAGAACTCCCCATACAAAAGAATTGTTCTCATTAAGGTGTGCACACCGACGTACATTAACCTTGTTTCTGTCCAATCCTAGAGTCATAGCTATATAAGAAACTCCCACAACTCCACTGTGAACATACATTGTTCAGAGCAATAGCAGAGACAGGGGACAACGTCTGCGGGACACTTAAGGTGGGTGGCAATTAAGGTAACAATAACATCTACAGAAACTCACGTTCCTTTGATCATCATTATCCTTTGCTATTACAGATATGCCCGTACCAAGTAAGGAAAAAATTAACCTTCTTAGCTTTCTCTTCTTGGCATCCATGGTGGCCAAGAGCAGTCAGTTGATTTGCCAAAATGACCTTCGACGTCCAGGTATGGTACGCCTGCTTCAGCTTTTACTGATGCTTTTATGTTACTCTCAATTGTCTTTACAGGTCCTGAATAAGCATTTATGTTCTCATCAATTGTTTATGTCAAGCTTATTATTTAATTTCAACCTCAGGACCTCTAAAGGAATGCAATTTTGCCACACAGGTGAAAACAGCAAAGCAGGAGAATTGAAAGACCACATGTATAATTTGAATTTTTCTTGCAGAATTTGATGTTTCCTTTCCTTCTAGACATGAAATTAATTTGTGAATGAATAAAATGACAAGTGGAAATTGCAAAAATAGTTTACTGACATACCATTCCCTCTCTTATAGAATACACTGACATCTCAGTTGAATGTGGCACATCCTCAATTAGTCTGGCTATCCAAATCTGCCCTGTCGTCTACACTGGTTACAATGAGTCTCTGCTCATACTCAACCACATGCTTGATAAACCAGAGTGTAAAGGAACCTTGGATGAATCCGCAACCCCACCTGTTGTCAGGTTCACCTTCCCCCTCAACAAGACTAATTCTTGTGGCAGCACCTTCCTGGTTAGTAGAAGTCGGAGGTGGAGTAAAATTGTGAAGAATCCATGTTTTTCAAAGCATCCTCTTTTCTTCTCTGTGTTTGACTTACTGTAAATGTTGCCTCCAGACTACCAGTGCAGCTGGCACAGGGATCTTTGCTGACTTCTCCAACATCCAGACGGTTAATGTCAGTGGTATGGTGCATTCACATGATCCAACTACGGGGATAGTGACCTATAACGCTGAGCTCAAATATTATTATTCCTGTGCTTACCCTCTGGAGTATCTCATCAACAACACCCAAGTGGAAGTGTAAGAACTCTGCTTGTATCCCTCCAGTGACTGTTGTATGAGATGTTTACTGTACATACCTGGACATGTTGTTACATGGGGAAATTGACAGTGTCTGTAATCATTTCAATGGTAAGTATTCTATGACAGTTGTGCTTTATAAAGGGATACTTTGGTTTCTGAGGAATTTTCCAATTTTTTTCTAATTAAATAGTCAACCTAAATCATGGTTGCCATTTTTTTCTCTTTCAGTGCAATGTAAATGCATTTTAAATTATGATTGTATGTATGATCAAGATGCAAATCCTCTAAGAAATAGGAAAATAATGGTTAACAATAACAGTTTCATAAGTATTTTAAATATTGGAAGAATTAAAATTTTCAGCTTTGCAGAAGGTGTATTTCGCTGCTTTTTACAGGACAGTTCAACATAAAACATTAACAAGCCAAACTATATGAATGTGTTTGGCTTTGGAAACAGTAAATAGGAAAAACCTCCTCAAAAACCAAGCTATCTTTTTGTTGTTGTGTCGCTGTGGTCGTTTGCAACCCAGTACTTTGGTGATATACATCTATCCTGATCATAGTCTCTGTCAAATTAAGACTGGGTTTTCAGGCTGTAAAATTAGGTTAATCTCTTGTTGGTGCAAATCTAATCCTGGTTTAACATGTAGAATGCAGTGAGAGATGTTTCATCCATCCAACTACTCCCTGTTTCTGACAACACCCCTTGTCCCGTTTAGGTCAGCATCTTCAATTGCAGTGAGAGACAACAATGGAAGCTTCATTAGTACTTTGAGCATGGAACTCTTTAGTGTAAGTTGAGATACAGATGTTTAATGTGGATTGTTTAATGTAAAGTTGTCATGTTCTATCTACAGTAACTTTGTGTAACTGCTTGTGTTTAGTAAACATTTAGTAAGTTGTATTTCTTGTTTTATTGTGAAATCTATGACAAAAACTGCAAAAAGTCAGACAAGGCATTTTGTTATGGCTCATATCTACTATTCAAAAATTCAACTCACTGTACTTCAAATCAAATCAGTTCATCATTAAAATACACCAGAATCATCTAACAAGGGCAAACTATACATTTCTGTTGACAGGATGTCAACTACACCACTCCTCTGGTCATACCACCACTTGGCCTGGAGCTGAGGACCAATGTCTATGTCCAGGTCCAAGCAGCCAACCTGACTGATCAGTAAGAGCATCCACCTGCTGAACCTGGTCTTGTGTACATGACTGTGGATATCACAAATTTTAACACATTCTTGTATCTCTGGTATCTCAGAGGTCCTCACTACAGAAACAAACTGAATGAACACAGATTAAGTGGATGGTATTAAATGTCTTATCAGGAGAAAAAAACAAGTATTTCAGCACTATTTCTGATGCCAATTGTTCTTCCCCTGCCAGGTACCATGTCCTCATGGACCGATGCTATGCTTCCATCTCTCCTTATCCAACCAACTCCACTTTCTTCAACCTGTTTGTCTCGTAAGTCCTCATATCTCATTCTGAAGAGACAGTCAAAGTCTGTGTCAGGTCAAAACTGTTTTTTTCTTGATATCAAACAGGTGCTCTAAGGACCAGATGACCACCATGCACGAAAACGGTGAAAGTCACCATGCCCGCTTCTCCTTCTCAGCCTTCAGGTTCCTTGAACAGCAGAACCAGACGGTGTCAACTTATTACCTGCACTGTATCACCAGACTCTGTGAGATCAGCACCTGCAACGACTTTAAGGTCAGTGAAGAATCAGTAATGCAGAAAGACATTCAGCCTATTTCTCCCCTTAATGCTGGAAATTATTCATTAGTTACATTCCTTCTTCCTTCATCAACAGCAATGTAACAATAGGAGGAAAAGGGATCTTGGTTCCACTGGTGTTTCAGAAGTCACCACCCTATCCTCAGCAGTTCCCGTTGTCATCAGAAATGAGAATTGTAAGTATGGCTGTTTGGTAACACTGGACTGTCAATGCTGATCACGAGGCATCAACAAAATAAAAATTAAAATAAGAGGATAGTACAGAAGTGTTTGGTTTGGTGTGATATGGTTGCTGTAAGTCATCTTATGTTAATAGTAAGATTACCTCAGACTCTTTAACTAAGTCTAATTTGAAAATATAGACACACTTTTTTGGCTTGTTTTTTAAATTTATAACTCAGAAATGACCATTACAAATACTAATTAATTTTGTCCTCTCTTTCAACTGTAGCACTGACACCTAAGGAAGAAGGTATGTTATAGTTTAATACCATGTAATGTATTTCTTATTAGTTCACCAAATAATTAAACATATAAATTTTAAGAGGAATATAAATGTTTCATTCAATGCCATCTCAGTACTATCACTATGGTAGTGAAATTAATTATTAATTAGTGAGACCATCAGTCGCCCAATTATTGACTCGAGGCCATTGCTATGTGAGTTGAGGTGTGATGAATGTGTTTGTACTACTTGTGAGCAGCTGTGTCCAGCAGTAACTCGGACTTGGGCTCCAGGATGGGTCTCGGGATAGCTGTGGGTGTCCTCACTCTGGCCATCATTGTGGTTCTAGCTGCAGCAGCTGTCCTCTACAGAAGGCTCAGATACTTTTAAAGTGGAACAGACAGCATTTTGCACAGGCTAAACTTTTGGATGAAATGATACACGGCAACCTTTCCCACAAGACCTGTGATGTAAGCTCACTCTTGTGTTTTTTCTCATGTAGAATGTATGTGTGGCTTAGTGATCTTATTATTGTAGTTGTACCAGAAATGTACTGTATAGACTAATTTGAAATGCAAAGTGAAGAGGAAGAATTGCATGAAGGGATTCTTTTTTTTTTTCAAAGAAATAATGCATTATATGATGACAAGCTTAAGCGTTAGCGCTCATGCGCTTTGACTTTGAAAAGTATAAGGGGAATAACTAGTTTGTTGTGAGGGTAACAAAATTGTCACTATATATGTAATTCATATAGTGTTCTGCTGTGTTTTGTGAAGGAAAAAAAAGTTTGTGATGTTGATTGAATGTTTTCAAACAAATGTTACAAGTAAAGTTGGGAGTTAAACGATGTGAAGCCACTGTTGAAAATACTGTTTTCATTATTTATTAGGTTTTTGCATTACACTAATTCATTTTTGACATTTGAATATCAATATGAAATAATCTGATAATTATCGTTGTCAAGACAGATTACATAACTACTCTGAAATTAAACTTGAATTATTAATCTCGAACATGTTTGATTTTTTTTCCCCTTTAGAATGATTGTTTACAAGTAAGTGACAGTTTACAAAGTAAGTAGAATATGACAGCAAATGTGGGTGTACACAGACCAGAGAATAAAAAGTTAATCATGATGTCTTCTGCTTTGTCAGCTTCTCAAAATGTGTATTTTTGATGTTATAGGTCTTATTACATGTTTCATGTGTGTTTGTGTGTGTATGCACTTGTATGTGTGTATATATAATTCTATCTTAATGTGAGTTTGTATGTCTGTAGGTCTAGGGTTTAAAATGTATTAAACTACATCATGAAATCAGCTATTGTAGGTGCTAAATTCAACTCCATTAAACACAGAGACATTCACTGATCTCCATATTCATCATCTGCATTTGTCCATGACCCCATTAAAGTCCGACTATTTAAGGCATATTTGTATAGAAGATATATATAGTTTTACAGCAGACCACAATGGAGTCACATATCACTGAAACTAGACTCTGTCTCTATCTATTCAACCTGTTCTTTAACCTGACCTTTGGGAAGAAAAAACATCACATGCAATCAATAAACTCCAGTTTCTTTTAGGGTGTGGAAGGGTTGAAACTAAATACCACTGTCAAAAGTAGGATTTAAAAACAGCTGGTGAAAAGATGTCACCACACTTCTGCCTAATGGAATCAGGATATTGCAGCAGTAGTGTAGCAGAATTTATTACATTTATTTCAAACTTAAACTCAAGAGGAGCACCACCTCTGAAGAGCAAAACTGATAACCAAATGAATTGATTAACCAGATTAAAAAAATAGGTGACTTTTTGATTAAATTGATCAAAATGTTCAGGACAACAACTTGGTTTAAATGATTTTTTTTATTGATCTAACATCTATTAACTCATGATAATTGAAATGACTGATAACCACAAGGTAATAGCGAGGATAAAAGAGTGGGTGAGTGGAACAAAAGATCAATACTGAACCTAATAAAGTGATAAGACAACAAATTAAATTGTGTAATAAATTGGGCAAAAGCAAAAGAGAGGATATTATTTTGGCTACGGGTTATGGATGCTATATTTTTGTTGCAGACATCAACATCCTTACACTGGACTCTGGAGTGCTTGTCCATGAGATGGTGTGTAGTTCCCTGAGTTCTACCAATGTCTCTCTCAGCTGTTTGAGTCTGCCAGTAACCTTTCTTAGATGGACACAGCTTAATGGAATTAATATAGGCAATTGTGAGCAGATGTCCTATCTGCTTGGGTTTCTTATGGTTGATGACAAGATAACTCACTACTTAATTGTTATTAACTTTTGCTAAATAGCTTTGGAAAGATTAGGCATTGGCCAGATGATATTAAAGTTCCAAAACTCTCCAAATGAAGCTGCAGTAATAAAGAAAAAATATATATAACTACCTACTAAGGCACTTTGGTTCTGTTGGTTCAGTTTACATTAACTTGGCTTGTAACAATACAGGAACAAAGACCTCATGCAGACAAAAATAAAAACTACTCTGGAGCATAAGCCAAAAAGTAAAATAGAAAAAGAAGAGCTAAAAGAGTACAAGAGAAAGGTACAATAAGAGATAAAACGCAAGTACTATAAAGGAAGAGCAAGTGACAATGGTCTGCTGTTTTCATTCTAGGTTATTTATTCTGGGGTGTGCTGGTAGCTGTCTCTGCCAATCATGGCTTTTCCTTCTCGTCCTTTTGTTTCAACTGGAGGAGAGGATAATTCCTTTATGACATTTTTAATTGTTTCTAAATTGGCACTAAAAGTCTAGTTTAAGTGTGTTGGCATGCTGACAGATTTACAGTTTTGTCTGTAAACCAGACAGTTTTGTCTCTCGCTGTAGACACACAGAGAAGGGAAGGGGTCAACTGGATTCAGGGTGTGTTTGTTGGATGTGAAAGTCAGTAGTGGAGAAAGTTGAGGTGTGATTGCTCTCCCACTGTAGAATAAAACCTATTTTCAGTCTGTGGAAATTTTGGTTGTCATTTGCTGTGTGTCCATTTGGGCCCTGCTAATCTCACCAGACCTCTGTCGTAAATCTCAGGCTCTGCTAAAAGCCAGTCTTTCCTGATAGTAGGAGTTTGTCCACTCTGTTTAGTGTCTAGTGTTTAGTGTATGATAGTTTTTTGGTGAGGCAGTGAAAGGGGGACCATAAGGCTCCCAATGATATCCTGGCAAGGCCTAAGGTGGGTCTTCAATAATTGTCCACTTTAAAATGTATTCTGTGGAGTTTTTGTTGTCTTAGAGAAATGTTTTAATGACTTGATTTGGTGCTCAAATTGTTTATATCACATGCACAAGAATACACACACACACACACACACACACACACACTCACACTCTGAGCATGTGGGGTGAGGTGGGGGTTTGAGGCAGTAGTATGGGCCAATAAGAAAGGAGAAAATACTGGTCAGTGTAAATAATGCAGATATTAAAACATGTAAAAAGTTCTGCCAATGTTCTACAATGTAGGAAATACGTTCAACATGTTTGTTATGCCATATAGATACATATAGCACAAGAAGAAAAAAACATGCTGAATATGATCCCCCCACCCCACCCCCTAGAAATCATATATCACACAGCATAACATAACATAACATAGCATAACATAACATACGTTGGATTGCTAACTTCAGCCAACCAGGTGCTTGTATTTGTACTGTTTGCCATTGACTTTCATCTACATGACAAGCTTTGTTTGTCTCTGTCTTTAAATAATAATCCAAAAACCACATCCTAACCCTCAAAAAGCAGTTTAAATTTCACATCTGTTTATAAAACACACATAAATGCATGCATGCATACAAAAAGACAAACACACAAACAGCAACATAAACAGCTCAGTAAATAGCATTATTATAGTAATACTTGGAATAGTCAGTTACTAAATCTTACATTTTATTTGGACAAAAGTGTTCATGTGTTTCATGTAAATATGTTTCCATCTACAGTAATTCCTCTGGTAAACCAGTAGGAGGCCTTTAATTATTCGTTGGTGCTTGTGTCAGTGTATATAATTAGTCATCCGCTGAATGACTGTACCTCTAACATATATATATATGCATTACATATAGACTTATATATACTGCTGCCAGAATCTATGAATGTACAAAGTGAAAATCAGGCTTTCAATTAAAGTGCTAAATTATAATGAAAGTTGGGGTTGGAGGCAGTTCTACACTGTCCCCAGCAAAAACAAAAAAGGCAAGATTTTGATATGACATAATTAACACAAACGTGATCCCAAATATAGATTGGCAAAATAATAACAGTTACACAGGACAGTACAGTTACAGTATATCTACCTGGAAACAACTTGATGCTAAATCAGCAATGATTAAAATCATCCTTTATGTCTATTTTTTTTAATCTAACAGGGAGTCATGGCCTAATTTTTATCTAAGCCTACGCCTTGATAACATTGGACAAAGCCTGCGATACAGCACAATACTCTGTGCTAAAAAGACACCAATATGGAAACACTATTTGCGATGTTAAAAATGTGTCCAGCATTTGTATTTCTTTTTTTCAACTTTGTTTATTGTGAAATCCTTACTGGCCTTGAACGATTTGTCAGTGACACCTGCACCACCTTTTTATCCTCTCTGTTCAGCCTACTATTTGTCTCTGCAAAGTATCTGTCCACATCACTGTTTTCTCATCTGTCCCCAGCTGACTTGGAAACTGATGGGGGTTTCATTTCAATTTCCTTAATGTCTGTCTGAGGGGCAAGAGGGAGGTAAAAGTGAGGCAAAGATGGAGATATGATAGACCCTGTATTGTGAAATTTTCCAGACAGTCATGCCACACCTGTTCACTAGATGTCTCTGGTGAGTTTCTGTTCTATGCTGAGCACCTGACTACCCTTGTTATCAGCTGCCTTCCTGTTCAGCTGCTCCTCATTAGATCATTGGCTCCCATATAAGGTGTGGTTTCCAGTACATTATTGCCAGATCGGTTGTTGTTACCTGTTGTTCCAGTGTATTTTGGTCGGGTTTCCCTGCAGGAATTATGTTTGGAAGCGCAGAAGCATTTAGTCATCTCTTCTACCACACTCAGTCTCATCTTTGATTAGAAGAACTGTTGCAACTGCATTGCGGTAATTATTCATTCATGTCAAGGTGAAAAACAGAAATTGAACCCAAAAACAGTGTGATGCAAGAGTAAGGCATCCACCAGCCTCTATGCATCATCTTTCATACAGGCAAGTCGACAGTTACACAAAATTTCCATATATTTATAATGAACATGTTATATTATGTTTTTTCCTGCTCATGGGGTTTACATTTGCTACAAAATTGATAACCATACAACATGATTACATGAAATGTTAATTTAATATTAACATTTAAAAGTCTGACCATCCAGGAATTGGAAGCATATGAGCACTTAACTGAAACTTATGATTGATAGTTTAGAGTTGCACTTGCTCTGACAAAGCCACTAAGAGCCACTGAATAAAAAATAAAATCAAATATTAATTAAAAACATAAATACAATCTACTGAGCATCAATAAGATTTAATTCAAATCTACAGGCTACAAGTCTAAACTGGAACAAACTCACGAAAGGTTCGGCGTTACCAGAAAAGAAAAAAAAAATAATAATAAATAGAAATAAGATACAATACAGTATTTTATCAGCTCCCATGTAATCCATAAAGATCATAATAAAGGCTTTCAAACCTTTTCTTTAAAAAAAAAAGAGCCATCACAAATGCATGAGAAAACTCTTGCTTGTTTATTTTCCATAATATTTTCCATAAATTACATCAATTAAACTATTCGTGTCTGTGCAAAAAGCTGTTGTACTCTACTTTTGTTTTTATTCTTTCGTGAATGCCTCAAAGCTCTTCACTTCCGCAATTTTTGCGACTTTTAACTGTAGCCTTCGCTTTCTTTGCTGGCCTTCATGCGCATCTGGGATTGTCCATATTTTCGACCGCGCTTCAAGACGACATACAAGCAAAAACCCCGAACAGCTTCCGTCTTCTACTCCTCCTCCCATGACGTCAGCTCTGTGTATTCTACCTGCGCTCCCTCACAGAGAGACAGACTCTGGCTTGTTCCGTACTTTCCCCACCTCTTCCATACACGAGTGACATATCTCCGGGCTATCTTTGTACTGCTCAGACTGCCATCAACTCTTCATTTGTAGCTCAACAGAGACGTCCACAAAACCCGAAGGCTACTTTATAAGGATGGATTCGGCTGCTTTCCTGTTACTGGCTTTCGTGAGCGCCGGGACGCTTCTCCAAGGCAAGACTCGTTTATATTGTTGTTGGTAATGTAGGAATACCGCTCAGAATAGGGTGATGTGGTTTTTACATAGTAGGCTAGCCACCGTAGCCTACTGTAGCCATGTTGTGTTTTCTTTCGTAACTTACATGCCGGTTGGCTTTAATGTAAATATCGGCAGTGAACGTGAGACTGATCTGTAGTCATATTCACGTCTTGTTACGCGGCAGTGACGAAACAAAATTTTCGTTAGGCTGTGGAAAATCCATCATTGGTTTCGAGGCCTTTCCCTTAAATGAAAATGCAACCACACGTCACAGTTTCTGTATCAACAAAGGGGAAGCCTCGATCTGAAAGACCCGTGAACGTTTTGAAACTTGTGTTCCCTGTTGTGGGAATCATTGGTTTTCCCCGTATGTGTCTCTGAAGCTCATAGTGAATACATTTTCTCAGTAAGAAAATAGGGCCTGGGCTTTGATCAAGTTTTAGTGTACAAGCTTTTATCAATCTGATTTGATACGAGAACCCACTGAACTGGCATTTTCCATTTTAAGACATACTGGATAATCACAATGAGATAAGGAGCAGTTGCCAGTGATGGCAACCCTACAAAAATAGATCACTTATAAAATACACGTGGGGTCACGAAATAACAGTCAACTCACTAATGGTTAAACTTACCAGCACAAAACTTACTAACTTACAAACCTAAACCACCATATTCTGAACAGACACATTACAAACACTAACAAACACTAACTAAAAGATCAATTTACATTTTAGAACATAAAATCAGTCCAGCCGATACATAATGGGAATTACAATCAATCACCTCCTGGCCTGAAACTGAAGCCAAGACGGACGTGCCAAAAACTGCAGTTCTTTAAATGAAAACACAGTGGTTCTTAGTTTCAGGTGATTATACACTAATGAAAACACAGTTATGATTGCTATATTCCATTTCTGCCAATAGATCCCCCTATATCCTACAAACTGGCTTTTAATAAGGCTTGTATTCCGAAACAGGAACATATGAACTCATGGACTTTCAAGGTTCTCATACAGCACTTGAATTGTATGTACTGCCCATAACATAACAATATAGTAAAATATTTTGGTATTTTTACAAGTAGCATAGACCGAAGTCTTATTTTGATTATTTTTTTTATGTTAAACCTTAGAAGAACAAAAGTTAAGTTAAATGGTTTGAGAAATAAAAACATAATGTGCCACTCAGTCATCCTGATCGTGGTGCCGCTTCTCCCAGCTCTTATCTCTAAGTTGAGCCTATGCCACTGGCCTTCTCTTGCTGTTCACAGAGCTGTTCTTTGTCAGAGTAGCTGGAGGGTGGGCAGTCTGTCTGACAGGTAACTGAGTGGGTGTGTATGTGTGTATATATGTGTATATGGTGGAAGGCTTGATAGGAGGGTGTCATTGGTGGCTGACACTCAACACAGCCAGGGCCACCATCTCCATAACACGTCTTCAGATCAGTGACACCATAGGAGGAGGGACTGCATTTTTTTATTTTTTTTGGTCACATTTTATTCATGATGAAATCCGTATTTACCCTCCACATATTGACAGATACCAGCACAGTACATAGCAGCTGCAGAAAACTTGATCTGTAGCATTCCTCTCATCAGTGTGGGAATGCTTTCAAATGGAATTTCAGAGATAGAATTCTGAAAACAAGCGAGGCTTTTCAGGGTTACTTTAGAGTGGTAAATTGCTAGCATAGGAGTGAGGGGATACAGCAAAAGTGTAGGATGTTGAAAAAATAGTGTAGGTGATTGATATACACATTGTTTAGAAAAGTAATCATTAGTGACAGAGATTTGAATGTTAAGAGCGGTTTTTCACATTAGGTGTGTAATGCAGGCGAATTTCACGTAATTCAGAAATTTTTCCTGCAGCAATTTGTAATTTCAATTTAAAATGCTCTATAAAATATTATTAATAGTGTTCCTTATAGATAAAAAGAGAGTTTCAAGGCCTGCCATAAAATGCTTTTAGACACACTTAAGGGAGTATAGTTAAACATGGGCCCTGTTGCTTTTAAAATATAGTGTGTGTGTGTGTGTGTGTGCTAGTCACACACATAACGGCCATTATGTGTGTGAGGCTCTAATACTAAGGCTACATCCTAATTACTAAATTTTCATTTTAAAACGCATAACCTTTACTACGTTTCCACCTAGTGTCCACACTACTCCGGCATTTAGAACCCCTAAAACAGCAACTTTTGGAAACGTTGTTGACCTCATTTTAGTTTGAAAACTACGGGACTGTGTTGTAGTCTGGACGGGCAGAAACGTTTGGAAATGATGACACACACCCACGTTCACGTTCTAATTTGTTTTTTTCAGTCTGTCCTTTCCTTGTTCATCACCCCGCCAATCAGGGGAAATGTTGACATAAGTGTTGACGGTAAAATTCCGGAAGAACACAAAGACTGTAGTTTCTATATGTCATTATCCACGAGGACTCTGTGAAAAGCAGCCGTGTTTCCCTGCCTCATCATTTTTGTCCTGTTTTCAGGGATTGTCAGAAACCTTCAGTGGTAAAATGCAAAGGGAGTTTCATAAAATGGACGTTTGAATACAATGTAACTTTGAAGTTTTCCATATACTTCCTGTTGGCCTAGACTCCAGCACGGTGGTGAAGAGAATCTAAACCATAGTTTCTCAAAAATTTTCTGCTACCCTCTCCTACATGACATGGAGTGCATGCATTTTATTTTAATCATCTGCCTAACCATTACCATATTTCTGCTTTCAGTAGCCTACATTTAATACACTACTTGGCTACTGCATCAAACTGTGCTCCCCAACAAGTCTCTGTCAGGTTAGAAATTACAGCTTGTGTAAAGCTACTGGCATTGCAACTAGTGGCACTCCATGAGTGTCGCAAGAATTGCATTTTGTCATCATCAGTGCCAGTTCCTGTTAGGTAAAGTTAGCTATTTCGATGGACAACTCTGCAGTTTATTGTGAAAGGTGAAAAGGTCACTACGGAAAATGGTTGAGGAGAAAAGAAGTTCAGGAGAAATGATTCAACTCTTACTTTGTCAGACCTCTGGGGCAGATAAAGTGATCTGTCTTATCTGCAAGTCATGCAGTCATCAACACTTTGATCTAAATAGTCATTGTTGAAAAAGCTTTTTTTTGAAGTCATGATGCCTACCAGATATCTATTAACAACCAGATAATAGCACATTCTAGAAATCTACTGAATTGGTATGTTACCAGCTTAGCAATTAATCCTTCCAGTGGCATGTTGTATCTAATGCAATAGCATTATTTAAATTTCCTATTATAATTCAAGTCATAGTACTTTCCTCAGAGGATTTAGCCCTCATTATCATTATCACTTAAAAAACAATAAAAAGCAAAGGGGTTTAATACTACTGACAATCTGGGCAGTCAGACAAGCTAATGGGTGTTGTATGCAGTTGCACTTTAAATTGCTTTAGCTTGGGGGACAGAATTTCAGTCTGCCCTAACATGTAGAATGGCTCGTCTTTTTCTGGAGAGAAAATACCTTGGAGGGATGAGTGAGGGGAGAGGTTTTCACCTGCTTGTGAAAACTTGTCAAAACAGGGAATGACATAGTGCTCTCGCTAAATGCAAGGACTTAAATTCTGAAAAGCTAGCATTTAGAAGAAACAAGCTGTTACTTGCAGCAGCAGTGACATCTTAAAAAAGCTGAGTCAGCTTAGGTTGTCATGATGGTAGTATCGCCAATCACGGGAAATGTTGACATAACTGTTGATGGTAAAATGTGGTCATGGTATTAAGTCTACAGTAGTGGTACTACTTCTGACTCAGTGCTACAGTTTTCTTCCCAGAGGGCCTGATTTCCTCAACTGAGCTGGATTAACGCTTCAGTCAGCAGCCTTGACAGACAAAATGTGGCTCCATTTAATTCATTCACTTGTTTCCTGCCCATTCGCATGTAAATGAAAATGTACTATGGAATAAATAATGATCCCAAGACACGCATGGTAGCTGACATATTTAATAATCAGCCTTCTCACTGCAACAAAACATACATCAGCCAGCAAGACGGTTTCACTGTGAAACAGAAAAAGCCATTTTAAATTTTATCTTATGTTGAGCAGTTTTAAATAATTCTTAATCTCACAAGTACATCACACATGAATATTATAAACCTTAACATCTTTCAAATGATTGCCCTTTTTTTTTTGCTTGTAAAAGCATTTCTTGTCCCTTATTACACAATTAAGTCCTCTTGTTTTCACAAGTTTTATGTTTTATGTTGCCATTCACAGATTGCTGCATTGTACATTTTACTGGAATGTAAAGTGTTGGTTTGTGATGATAGTTAATTATTTTTTCAATTTTTCCAAGGTGATGCCTCCAAACTTTGCATATTCACATCTTTAATTTGCAAAAATATGTAGTATCCATGAGGTAGTGTAGTCAATACTCCCCACAGTAAATTATCAGGTACCACATAGCCATCTTGTTTTATGTTAATGTTGTTTTATGACTCTTTGTGACAAAGAATCATGATGTAACCAATCACCACAGTTTAATGAATTTATAACAGCATCACTGACACTGATTGAACACTATGACTAATAAAAGAAGAAAAACCAGAATCAGAGTTTTTTGAAAATATATATAAGTATATTTTCAGAGTGGGTATTAGACACCCCCAGCCCCTTCTGTCAAGGTGAGAAGTGTGTCGAAATTAGGGACTATAGACATGGATGTCGTCTCTGTGACCAATATAGGTTTCTGAAGAGCTATTGTAAGCCCACTGTGGGTGGATCCACTGTCACCATCATCTCCAGTGCATAGCATCGCCTGCCCCTGGCTAAACCAAATAAGGGCAAATAGGTGGAGTTGTGGGTGGAGCAGAGGTATACTGAATTAAGAATTTTTGCTGAAACACATTCACCTAACTCGAAACTTAAAGTTAGCTAGGTGTAAAGTTATATGTCAACATTTCAGTCCACAGCCAATCGCAATCACTCAGTAATGTAATCAACTTGCCTGTTTTAGCAATTTTCTTAGTAAAAACAATAACGTTTGAGGTTATGGGTCATATAGTTTTACATTACCATATAGCCTCAACAACCAACTCCAGTTCAACCAATGACAACATGGGTAATAGGTTACTGTTATTTCTGGAACCATGCTGAAATGTAAGTTAATATTTTGCACACAGTTTGGCACATTTGACTTATTTTGCCGAGTCTAGCATAACTTTAAAATTGACATTATATTGCCCGTATGGCAAGTTTAAGATGGCATAATGTTAGCGAACTAACATGCTGGACCTTTATTTTCCACTTCACACAGACACCTATTGTTAGGTCTAAGTATTATCATTTAGATTAAATTAAAACACTTCTCTATTACGTTTTGACATTGGTACATTCTGGTTTAATAACTGTGACTGCCATATTCTCCTGTTAGCATCGTTAGAATAGATCAACTTCCACTGTCTCCCCCAGGAGATACCTGTCCTGGGTACCGAACAGAAGCACAGTCGATGTAGCAGCACACATGCACAATCTCCAGCTAACAAGCTACTCCACACACAGCCCCACAAACACCACCAGAAGTAGCCCAAGGCTAATTCATGAGGAACTATTTCCTAGTTAACAAATTTTTGGGCAGTCTGTTAGTACAACTAAATGCACAACAAGCCACACACACACACACACACAGTTGTCATGAAGGATGAAATTAGCTGTGTAGCTATAGAGACCAAAACCGT
This sequence comes from Holacanthus passer, assembly GCA_025331565.1. Taxonomy (NCBI): domain Eukaryota; kingdom Metazoa; phylum Chordata; class Actinopteri; family Pomacanthidae; genus Holacanthus; species Holacanthus passer. The sequence continues at coordinate 16,866,886 of JAFREQ010000005.1, forward strand.
TTTTTGCTGTAAAGTTGGGCATTTTAACATTTAACATTTAACCACTACACTACTCAATAATTCCCCCAACAAAAAGCACCATAGCCAAACGTCCAGCAAAGAGCAGCAACAGGACAAAGTACACAAAAGTGAAACTAATTGATAATAAGGGTGAAACCACACCCATACAGATGCAACTTCTCACACAAGGTAGTATGACTCATGTCCATTGCCCTTTTCGTCCTGTGGTGAGTGTTAGGTTGTTTCCATTTAGTAATGATATCATGGTGAAAGAGGGAAGTGTGTTTCCCCAAATCTCCACAAGAGAACTGCAGCTTTGTTTAATGTGCAAAGAAAATTTGAAACAAAAAAACATCAAGCATTGTGTTCTGAATAATCTTTTTCCAGGTATACCAATAATATGTAAGCAGTCCAGCTTCCATTTACAGGTGAAAAAACAAAAATCCTAAAAAGTCACAAGCTGATGGGGTAAATGGGAGAAGTTGATGATGGTAACAGGTGATGGTAGATGAGTATTTTTTTATGTAGCTAAGAGGATATTCCTACCCAGATGCCCTGGCCACACAATGTAGTGGACCACTGAGAAGCTCTGTTAGAAAAGCTGTAAATAAAAGATTTGAAAATATAATGTTTTTGCAATGTGCTGCTCGCTTAGTAGTTGCTGGATACATTAACCAACTAGTAGAGAGAAGTCGTGGAACAGAATGTGAAGACACTGATCTGTTACAAACACACCTGTTAGGCAGAGGGCACAGTGCTGTATGTTGAATAAATTCTACATGTTGAGAAGTGTTACAACTTCTGTCTTGCTATCAGAGAGTACTAGCTGACAACGTGAGCACCAGAAGAGACAGGAAAGTGGGTCATGTAGACATTGTTTGCTTCTTTTAATTGGTGCATCTCTCTGGCTTCACAAAGCAAGCATTCATTTCATGTTATCCCCTTAAGATTCCTAATGCTTGAGGAAAGTACTGCAGTTGTAGATCACCACGTTTGTGTTAAACCACATCTAGCTAAAGTGCTTGCTGCCTATTATGTCTCCAGCAGGTCAGCTTTAGGATTCTTTGTAAGCATCAAAATGATGGTGTTGTGCCCTTGCATGTTGTAAATTAACAGCCAAGATACTTCTGACTTAGCAGAGTGACTCAAATGAGCTTGCAAGGATTTGAATGACAGCTTCGAATGCAACCTCATGTTCTTCTAATTTGGTATTGAAGACATGATGAATAATTAATGATTTATTTTATTTTGAAATACTTTGCTTTGCTTTTTGGTTTGTACAGAGAGGAAGAGATGCTGTGTGAAAATATAAAGCTACTCTCTGCATTTTTAAACATTGATTAATAACAGTAATTTGTGAGGAGAGCGTTGTTTCCAAAGTGGCTGGGTTTTTTGTTGTTTGTTTGGGGGTTTTTTTGTTTATATTTGTATATTTGGACATTCATGTTGCACTGGCACTTTTTAATTGCACATAAACGTTGCTGTTGCTGTTCTTATTGTAAATATCCTGTATACGTATATCTTTTAATTTTGATTATTATTTTTTATGTTTTGTACTTTCTATTTTTAACTCAAATAGTGTTCATAGAGGAAGGCAAAGGAAGAATTTAATTGTACGGGAAAACTTGTTTTAACTGTGCATATGACAATAAACACTTTGACCTTGACTTTGATGGACAAATTGCTTATAAAGTATAAAATCCTGTCTGAGCTGAGTGCAGTTGGAAGATTTGTCACCCCAACAGGCAAAAACTCTTTCTATCTTTTTCTAACACAAAGCAATGTCAAAAAGCAAAAATTTAATTCTGACAAATAGTCAGATTCATGTGGCATTTTTAAGTCTATAGGTTTTGCAATGTCCCTACTATACTTTCTTGCAAAATCTTGTGAGTGTAACTTGCTGTTATCCCACCAGCATGCTGTTTCTGTTGGTAATCCTAAACCCTATGCAGCCTGTAGTCCAGGCTTTTGGTTTTAAAGCTGACAGCCACCTCTGTGCTTGTGAAGCTGTTGGTGGTTCAATATGATGCTTCACATATGATATTAGATGATGATTAGATGATATTAGTGAATCTCTAGTGCTGTTGAGCTGCTCAGGTTTTCCGTGTTGTGAAGCAGGAATGCTGCCTAGTCTCATCCTCATGTTCACACAATCTTTAGTAGTTTAAAATGAGTACAACTACATCCCTCAGATTTGTGATGACCTATACATGTGTAGCCTCATAGAGAACAAAACAAAAAGATAAAAGGTTTCTGTCACAGCTGCACTAGCACCATATTTTAATATAAAGCACACCTGGATATTACAGTATAATTATAATAATTATTACAATTATTATCTGTGTCATCGTTATTGTTACTGAGGCATTTTCAGGTCAGATAATTGTCAGATCCTCAAAAAGGATCCATTAATTATGTTTGAGTGATGGTCTATACCTAGGACTTCAACCATTTACCACTTTTTATTTTTCCTGCATAACTATTGCAGCACATGTCTGTGCTGGTGGAATAGTCCTAATTTCAGGATTCCTGCATTAACTTCTAAATATTGTAGCAGTGTTAAATGTTTGGTACTTTCATTGTTTTAAGCTATGACTGAATATTGAAGTTTCATGCATCGTATTGAATGAATAAATTCCTTTCCTTTTTAATAAACAGTCCCTGGAAAAAATACTTCAAACTGGAACACCTAGCACAAGGAGAAAATCACAGGTCTTAAGGTCTTTCCCATCAATATTAGGATGCTAAGGGTTTCATGGTACAATTGATTTTCAGTCAACAAACACCTCATAGCTGGGTTTTTGTTAAAAAATAGGCTGCAGGAGTTGGAAATGGTTGTCTTTGCTGGACTGTTTGTTTACAAAGTCTATGTGTCTAAGTCTAAGTCTGTGTGATAATTGAGACAGTATTCCCTTGAATGGTGCTAGGAGCCACAGTGAACTCTGGCATTATACTTGTCTACTACCATGGACTTTTCTCAGTAAATCTGCTTTGCTAGCTTTTCCCTTTTTCAGACTAGTCTCTGTCTCTGTAAACTGAAAAACGACATAAAACCTACTGCTGTGAGAAACGGAGACAATGGTTACGTCCTATACGTCCTACTCTGACAAAACACTCAACACAGAGTGAGTGCTAGAAAAAAAGACATCCCACAGATAGAAACGAATGAAAGAGCAGAGGGAGTTAATAGATAATTAGAATAGTTCACTTTCAATTAAAGCGTCTTGTTGATAAGTTATGAGTGGTTGTTCTTGCAACTTATTTATAAAAATGTTTGACTCAATCATAGCTTAATCGCGTCATGTGATATGTTATTTCAGTATACATAATGAACAAATATTTCTTGGAGCACAACAGATGAACTGCAGATGAACATCTAAGGTCCAGGTATTCACATTATAGGCACTGCTGACCAGCCATATACTGGATTTCAACCTGGTCTTGTTGTCTTGGGATCAGCTATAGAATAGCAGCCCTGGATCTGGTAGTGATCAGTGTTTGCTGGAGGACAAGGAAAGCAGATTCTGTCTGGCATGGAGCATCCCACGCTAAAGGATAGACTGCAACTGCAGGGAGCTGACACAGATCTCAGTAACTAAGGACTAACTCAGAATCCCCAGAATTCCTGTGTTCCTCCTGGCTAGGACTTCGGTGAACACAGGTAGCTACTGCCAGATGAGAGCACTAGCACATTTTTTCCTTGAGATGGACTTGTGTATTGAAGTGCCACTTTACTCTTTGTCAATACTTTTTTAGTCTATTTTTTAGAGACAGTTTTAGGAAATACCCATTGCATTTTGTCTTCTTTTAAACAGCACTACACACTGTTAGCTGACTGAAATACTAATGATTTTCTGAAGTTGTAATATCAGTCCAGAGAGGCGGAAGCGTGAAACTTTCCAAAACACAACTGCATTTCTGGACTTGGCTAGTTGGGTCTTCAGCTATCCCTAATTGTGCATACTGATGGTACTGTCAATAGTTTCTGTCAGAGCCTGAAAAATCCAATAAACAAAGGGCCGTAAATGTATACTCTGGATGCTAAAACATCAAGAATCAAGAAGTTTTTTTGTCGTATGTATAGTAAGAAACAGCGGTTACACCATACAATGAAATTCTTGTTTTGTAGTGTTTTGGCCTGACAAAACATAGGCCTATTTATTCAAAATCATTAGATGTGAACAGGGAGAACATATAATGTAGAGACAAGTGCCATTGCACAGACTGGATTGCTTGTCATTTAGAGTTTTTTCAGTGTTTAGCTCAAGCTAAAACTTTGCCTGGAGATTTCAGACGTGAAAAAATCATCATATTTGGATATTTTTGATATACATAACCAGCTTGTGTATTATAATGTGTATTGACTGAGAAATAAAGCCTAAAAAATTTTCCACTGCTATATTACAGTAATGTCAAACATTCAGTGCCCATGATTCACAATAATATAATCCATTTTACTGAAGTTGGGAGTCACTGATGCCACTGCAACCCTCACGAGACAGTGTTAGAATCAAGAGGGCAGCCTCCTCGTTAGACTGCTGATCCAAACAACACATCTCCCCTCAGACATAAAACCTTTTTTTCTCAATTTCAATAAAGAATAATTACTTTAATACCAAGCATGTTGGGCCCATTTTGAGTAAACAATTTTTTGAAATATGTGCAATTTAAATCATCCATTCAAACAAAATTCAACATTATGGCCATCCATCAACTTCAGAGATAATTAACATTCTCTCCTTGAAAAACCTCTGTTCCAAAATATATAGAATAATTTCTGAATCTGACTATTCTGACTATAATCTGACGCTGTCCATAGCATAGACTTATACATAACCCCTGATGCCTGATGTTCTGGAACCAAATCTGCAAAAACAAACCCCAAAAATCTTCATGACTGAAAAAGCTAGCCTTTTTTCTCTCATTTACGGTAGTTTAATAACTTTGTGGACAAGTGCGGAAAAAGCCTCTATTTAGCAGCATGGTGTCTGTAACAAGCAAAGCATGTAGTTCATAATTTTTCTTTCCTTGATGAAGTTTGAATTGCATTTGTCTGTAAGCAAGCATGTTGTATTTGTTTGCAACACATTTGCAAGGTTTATTTTATCATTTATACAATTTGTAGTTGTTTTTATAAAGAATCATTGGGAAAGAAAGATAATCCAATCTGATTGAATCAGAAAATAGCATTTTTATGATTATTATATCTTTTTTGATCATATGAGGAAGGGAATCTGAATGAGTCTTTTCAAGTATGCATCACTCCTAAAAGTTTTTGTCTGAAGTCATAAAGCTTAAGATCTAGCGTTTTTGCATGAATCACTGCTTAGACTAAGGCAGAGTCCTAATATAATGTTGTAGTTTACCACTCTGCTACAAGAAAGAGTAAGGCCAAAGCAAGCCCAGACCTGCTGTACCCTGATGTTCTCTGCTGAGACCAGGGGCATTAGGGTCTAATTTTAATTTAGGATGAGATGGGAACCATTGAAAGCTCTGCCTCTTTTGGCCTTATTGAGGAAATACCAGAGTGATCTCTATGAACCAGTCAGCGATAAGATCATCCTGGACTACCGTCTCATTGAGACAACAGTCTTAACAGCAGCTCCCGAGCCAGTCTCTCTGATATATCTCATGATTTATATTTTAAACCTACTGCTGAAAGCTGCTCCAAAGATTCACTTTCATAATTTATAAAGGAGCCCACACAGCCACAATGCAAGGGTGCAGCACTCGCCAGCCACTCCTGTGTCTCTTGCTGGCATATGAAGCAGCTAATAAAACTAACCTGAGGCCAGTGAGGAACTGTCACATCTCTTGTCCCGACTTCCTCCAAGACTGTCTCACTGCCTCTGCTTCGGCTCGCTCCTATGGCTCTCTCCTCTCTGTCTAGTCACATGTGTGCAGTATACCTCTCTCCCTTTTATTCTAGTGGAGCCATTTAACCCAGCAGCTGTTTAGTATTATGGTCACACCCCCTTGTTCCTGCTGTCTCTGCAGAGAATGAGGTGTGCTTCCTGTCACCTTTCTTTACGGGGATACAATAGCACCAGTTGCCTTATTTGGAAAAACAGACTCAATAGGGATTTGGCTGCTTCTATTTTAATGTAGTTAGCATGTGCCTACATGTGATGTTTACACCCACATAATGATGTTACCTTTAGTAGGAGTTGGGAGTGTAAAAAATGTGTGGTCTGAAAGTGGAAATACACAACTGGTGCTTAATACTCACAAGTGTGTCTAAAAGGATTTAAAGATTTGCTCAAGCCATTTTCAGTTTAAAGTGAAAAAGATTTTTTTTAGACCCATCAATAATTTATGCTTCAAAAACTCAGGGTGCTTTGTTGAAATATGGACCAATTTACCTGTCAAGTTGTCCATCCCATTAGTGGAATAGATGGGGTGTTCATCCTTCAACCATTCAGTTTGCTTCTTTTCACATATCTACCTTATGTGTCTTCTTCAGAACTGCTGAAGGCAATGCAGAGTGAGTAGGATGGTGACAGAACTGTCAAATAATTAAAGTTAGAAAGAATTGCTTCCATCCACAGGAGAAGAAAAAACTGTCATATGCAAATAAGCTAAAAGATAAGATAAGATATACCTTTATTCATCCCACAGTGGGGAAATTCACCAAAAATGAAGGATAGATAACCTGAGGCTTTTCAGCTTTGTTCTACATCTCTACCTCTCTGTCACTCTTGCCATGCAGTTTTGAAAGAACTTTGGTGCATGCAAGAAGCCCAATGTTACCCTAAAAGGTTGGTTGACTGTCACCTTATCCATCTTAGTCTCACTGGCATGCATACATACATAAATTCTGGCTGTACTGTATGTGTGCTGTATGTATATTGAAGGAATGACATTCTGGGCCAGTTGTGGCTCAGGAAAGACAGATCAGGTCAGTAGTGCAAAAAGGTAGAGCAGATCATCAACTGATCAGAGGTTAGGCTGTTTGATCCTTACCCTCCTCCTGCTGTCTACATTACAAAGTGTCCCTGTGCAAGACACTGAACCCTGATTTGCTTCCCAAGGTGTACATCCCCCGCCACTGGAGATTTACAAGCCAGTACATTACTAATTGCCAGTCCCAAGCCTTGATAAGTTGGGAGGGTTGCATCAGGAAGGGCATCCGATGTTTAAAGCCAAATCAAATATGTGGATCTCTGTGTTGATCTGGCCCTGGTCTGCCAGAACATGATCCATTGTGGTGACCCCTGATGGGGAGCTGCTGAAAGAAAAAACATATTAAATGGTGTGTTCTTTTGCCTGCAAGTTCCAAATAGATTTTTTGGCTCAAGTTAAAACTTGCAGAGTTCTTAGGGAGCTGATCATAGAGAGAAAACTGTGCTTGAGGGCAAAATTCCAACTCGTCTTTGGAAGACTGAACAGAGTCCTAAAATGAGTAGAGTAGACTTTACTTTAATATACACTAAACAATTAGAATGAGTCTTTGTTGTAAGTGAAAAAAAGTGAGTATTTTAACCAGGGTGGAGAAGGCTGTGGATTATGTGATGACAGTTTATCTTGACATCTTCACAACCCCTTGTCAATAAGTACCATACAAAAAAGAAAACACAAATAGTAGACATTAATATATTACAGGCTGCTTGACCGAACATAGATGAGCAATAGATGGAATATACAGTATTTCTATATGTCACATGGGTGTGATGTTAAATTACCTCAGGGCTTTTCAAAAAAAAAAAGTTTATAGTGCACTTAATCTGTCATTGACAATGTGAAGTCTGTGCAAGATTACAAATAAGGAGGTGTGTATTGCAGAAAGGTAACAGACCCAGATCTCCAAAGCAATTTTAATCCCTTTCTCATTTTACTACTTTTGGTGGACCAATGTTTTGGATTTTGATGTTGTATATCTTTGATTAATAGTTAATGACTGTAATCCTGACTGGAGGCTTGAGATAGGAGGAGAACTGCTTGGACAAAAAACTATGAGCCTGAAGAAGTGAGTCTGGGAATGTAAAAGTCTCTGCACAAGGAATCACAAGGAATGAGCCTTGATCAAATAGGTCTTCAAAAAACACTAACCCATGATGATTGTGCCATTTTGTGAAACTAGAATTAAGTTGAGAAGGAGTAAACAAATGATGAAAAGAGACAAGGGAAAGACCACTCATATCATGTAAATTAAAATGCATATGAAAGTAGTTCACTTCTGTTATGGAACTGTGAACCACTGGATTTATAAAAGAACTTACATTGGTACATTCCTGAAGTTGGGAAAAGCTCGGGCAAACCACAAAGACAAGAAGTAAAGTAGCTAAACACACCAGAACAAGGATTGTTTAAAAAGAAAACAGGAAATAATGAAAAACAAACAAAACCATGACATCACTATTTGAGAAAATGCGGCATTTAATTATTATTAAATTAATTAATTATTAGATGTTCTACCTTTGAATGAGGAATAGAATAAAAGTGATAGGAAGATAGCTAAAGAAATGTGAAGTCTTAACAGGCTGTGAGAAATTATGAGTGTACAAATTAGTTATATGAAATGGAAAAAAGAGGAGGGGGAAACAAAGGGCACATGATGAATGATGCATTTTTCGTTAACATGCACAGCAGTTCAATGTAGGTCTCATGAAATCATGACATTCCTGTACAAAACAAGAAATCATCCTCACAAATTCACATCTGCCTGAAAAAAACACGAGTCCTTAAATCACCCTTTGTGCTATGTCCTATTGTCCTATGTGCTGTTAGTACATAGCTGCTGATTTCCTGTCATTATTTAAACCCACAGACTGAAAACCTGAAAAACCTGAAAATCACACACTGCTACATTCCTTTTGTACAGCAGGTGTAATTCTAGCCACTGCATCTTGCAAGTCACATGGCTAAAGACCATTTTTTTCATTTGCAGCTGGAAGGTACTGTTAAATACACATGCTTGTGTGGCTGCATAACCAGGTTGAAGTCAGTAAGTGGATGAAAGCGAAGGAACCAAATATGTCTATAATAAGTTAACAACAATCACCAAAAACTACATCAAGCTATAACTTAACTTTGTTGGTGCTCTTACATTGTTTGTCTATATTGTGCTTACACTGCAATGAAGAGCTAAAATTTCACTTGATTTCCGACTTCTGTTTGATCTGTCATCTGCTATCTTAAATTTAAGTCATATTTCCTGAAACAACATTAACGTTTTCTGTTAAGAAAAAAAAAGAGAAAAAAAAGGGAAAGACTGTTCTGCCTCTTGAATCTATTGAAACCCTTGTTATGGCTCTTAACATAATAAGATATGTCTTCCCCCAAAATAATTGGATTTTTTTAATGTAAAGAAGTTCAAATTCAACTGTTTCAAGTTAGAAAGGCATTGTAAATAGTAGTATAGTAGTGCACTATGTGAGCATATGTGAGCATGACATTACCTTTCCTTCTTGTTATTTTGAAGCCAGGGGATAAGACTTATAACTGTTGCTTTGTTGGCATTTTTGGCAGAGAGTGGTAAGGGGAGTAGTCCATGCAAAGAGGAGTTGAGTTTAGGCTCATGCATGGTAGACCTGTTTAAAACCTGAAAAACTCAACCCTAAACAAGTCTACATCATTTTTTTTTTTTTAGAAATTCTTTATCATGGTCTTTGATAACATAATCTTTTTAATTTACTTAGTTCCCAGATAAGACTTAATATAGGCCTGTTTCCATGGGCTGATGAATTTCTAGGGTAGATTTGCCGTTTCTAGATAGCCATCCACATAAGTTGTCATGATAAAGTGCCCATTCACAGCTCTGTTTAGTGTCTCTTTGCCAGGTATCAGCCAAGCTTGGAGCACCCGAGCATTAAGCTGCTGATGGACTTTTTTAGAGTGCCCATTAATATCCACTGGATAACATGGAGAGCTACAACAAGTTGACTCTCTCTATGTTTCTCGTAATGGACCTCCACTGAGTAGGCAATTGTGCACATCTTATGCATGCACAGTAACAGGCATAACAAATAGGCATCTGCTGAAGATCAAAATTTCTTCCTCCTTAATTGCTGTGCTCATCTCTCAGGCTGTCTCTTCAGCTCAGAAAACAAATGCTTACAGCGCCCATTGTTGTTTGGCAAATTTAGTGGTTAGTAAGTAATGAAAGGCACTCAAGTTTATTTTTTTAACAAGAGAGTCTAATGTTTGCGTCCATCGCCACTGATGAGCGTAATGTTGCTCCCCAGACATGCTGGTGCCTCTGCAGCCTGCTGATGCAGCAGAGGGCATTTTTCCATGTAGAATGAATTTGCCTCAATTCTCAAGGATGCGTACCTTTCCATCTCCACTTCATACTACAGGTCATTGCATATATGGGCACATGGAGGTCAAGTTGTAGGGGATCAGGAAGTTTATATAAAGTGTGTGTTTTTCAGTTTGAGAGTAGGCCAGCAATAACACATAGTCCCCTGAGAGAGGCAGGGGCAAAAGTAGCAGCTGAGGTTTTTAGCACAGCATCAAACTGAGATGGAGTTATTTGTTGTATAGGAAAGTTTTTTTACCCCAAAGTCATCTGCTCTGGGGCACGCTGCTACAAAAAACGCAAATGTCTTCTACTGCTCTGAAGGAGTCTCATTGTCTTCATTCTAACATTTTGTAGTCGGGTGAAAAAAGGAGTGATGAACATGAAAGGACAATAAATAAGCTTTTTTCAGAATGGGAGAAAAAGGATACCTACAATCCATTTTGTTGAATTTCTGAATCTCAGGGTCTGTTAAGTCCCAGGTAACATGATAATGATGACAAAAGTAGCTGTCAGGAAGACAGCCCCCTCCCCCAACCCTGTCAACCCCCCCACAGAGGCACTTCAGAAGGAGTGGGAAGAATTTGTTTGACCTCCATGGCCTATCCTGTCCATGTGGACTCATGGCTGGAGGGAGACAGACTTACAGAGAGAAGGGCTGATTTGCTCCAAGCCACCTGTTCAACATTTTATTTTTGAGGTGTGTGTGTGTGTGTGTGTGTGTGGGTGTGTGTTCAGGACAGTTGCACAGCCAGTGTTCTGCCTTTACAGCTACACAACACCTTTTTACCTCAGGAAGAATGGTAAAGGGTTGCTTTTCTTCACTTTAAGTTTAAGCACTTTACACTTTAACTCCCTCAGGTGATGGGGATGGTGGTAACCGCAGGAGAGAAAAAAGTAATTTTTCCTCACTGAAGACAAATTAAAATTGCTGGTGTAAATATTTACTTGGGTTAAAATAAAAAGTGGGCAGAGCTTATTTAATAATAATATATATATATTAATAATAAAGCCAAGCCTTCCTCACTGGACCATCTTCAGCACGACTTGTCTTCAAACAAGATAGATCAAATCGCCAAGCCTGACGACAATGACAATACATGTCTCAAGTTGATACCTCCTTGAAAAGGTGTCCCAACTCTTTGAAGGAAATACGATATTGATTCAAAAAAACCTTTGACAGCTGTATGATGTACATGCCAAATGTGGCTTTTAACAAATAAGCCAACCTCAGAAATTTGATTTTCACAGTTGAATTGCTACAGAATCCCAAGCATATTTCAAGTAATCAGTATTTTTGGTTAGATTCAAATATGAAGATAACTGAAGATCTCAAAATGTGGTTTTAGTACACTCTACCTCAACAAGTTAACCCATGTATTATTTACTTTGGGAATGCCAACATTTTTTGGCAGTCGCAGATATTTGTGGGAATGAAGGAAATCTGATCTCAAACAATAGTAGCTGATGGAGGAATGAAAACACTGGAAACATTTGTTGCCTCCAGACCTGTTGTCCCATTGCTTACAATACCATTGCCTGGAATGTGGGCCATAATGATTTGTAGCAGTGGAGTGGTGATTTTTTTGGTCCTCTACTCTGCCTGTATATAGCTTCAAGTCAAGGCTATGTTCTCCCTGGTATTCCTGTTAATTTCCATAGCACTCTGGAAATTGAATTTCAACCTCTGGTTTTACATGTCAGAAAAAAAAGAGGCTTCTGTACCATTTTTAGTCTGATTTTTTTAGATGGACAGATACTTCTGGCTTACTGTATTTCAGCTGTATTAAAGTTAGGCCTTTAAAATAAAATAATTCTATAGTAATAGTTCTGACAGTGACAACTTTGTTGTTTATCAGTGCCTCTTTAAATGTCTAAAAGGAACAGAAAAAGAACTGAAGTGTATATGTATGTACGTATGTAAGTATATATGTATGTTTTCATGCATCTCTGATACTTGTGTCAAGATATCTAGTGTTATGTAGGCACACCGAGGGGAGTGCTAACTCAGCACTGTATGTGTCAATGCAGTAAGTCAGGTCCACTTTTCAGTACTGAAGACGAAATCAAACACAAAGAGTGCCTTATCACTTCCTTTTCCCCACCTTCTCTGGTTGGCCAGCTGCCTCCAAACCTCATACCAAAGTAAAGCCTTATTGTTTTTTTGCAGAACATTTGATTTTATTTAATGGGGTTGAGGAGAAAGCAGGTACTCTACTGCATACATTTGTGTGTGTCAATGCATTCCAAAGAAGGGGATTATGAGCTGTCAATCAATTTGCTCCCAACTGTAAAGTCTTGAAGCAGCAATGCCAGGGATTATGGCTGGATCAAAGCACTTATTCAGGCTTTAAAAATTGGTTTGAAATAGACAGGAGATGTCAGAGGAAGGTGAACCGAAGCACGAGGGAGGGTAAAAGGCAGCAGGGTAATGATAGGGCTGTGCTGTAACACCTGCAATGTTGGGAGAATCTTTCACAGTAGCTGCAGGCGGTGAGCTGTTCTGAAACAATTTAATGCCTAGTCAGAGTCCAGATGAAGTGCAGGCATCTACAATGCCTCTACTTCTCTACTTTGGCAAAATGTTTCTTTTTGTTGCTCTAAGAAGGTAAAGAAAACAAAACATACCATATTCTACTTATATTATGCACACCTGAAGCCAAGGTTCATGTTACTATTTCTTTATTTTTAGTGCATTAATCTTGGAACACAGTTTGTGTATTGAATTCCCAGGGCCATTTGATCAGTAAGCCATCTGGCAATGTACCCATACAACATGTGGCATCATTATTGTACACTGATGTTCAACCTCTTTGTCTTTCTATTTCTCTCTCATTCTCTTTCTTCCTTCCTTCAGTGTATTTTTCCACTGCTGGTGTGGGTGGAAAAAGTTAGGCAGTGATATGGCGGGAATAATGAAGTGGATTGTGCTCCATTGTCAACCTTAGTCCAGTTTGCACTGTCTTGCTGCCTTTACTACCAGTGCTTAGTAAGTCTTACTTACAGGGTATTATTAGACATTATTACCACACTATAAGACTACTGAGGTAATTCAGCACAATCATAGTGTCAGATAACAGCAGGAAAATGTAAAGGTTATAAAGTAAGTAAGGTTACTTCATGGTACAACTGCAAAATTAATGACATGACATAGAATCCGAAGTTTTTTTTTATTAGTAGATTGTAACAAAGACAGATCTGTGCTTCTAAATGGCTCTTAATCAACATGCAATGCATTGTAGTGCCCTTCACATCAGTCATTAGTGTTATCTGATGTCATCTGTGTATCTGTTTTTTGAATACCGCTGTGTATATGTCATTTTTTACCATGACTCAGGGTTAAGCCACACTGGCAATCCATTGTTGGTATTGATTTGACTGAATGGATTGAAGACTTCTTAAAGTAATATCTCATTATTTCTCATTAGTGAAGTCCATAATGAATCATAGCACAATATTTCAAAATGGAGAATAATAAATCTTCCATTACTTTTTGTTAGCTTGGTGACTTTGTTTATACACAAATCTGCATGCCTGATGCTTGTTTGCAGGTGTCATTAAGTGTGTCTTTACACTTATTAAACCATCAAACCATAGACCTGCTGTTTGCTCTCATTTTCTCCCTGTTAGGTTTATTATGGTCTCTCTACTATGTATTAAGATGTCTGATCACCATTTTCTGCTTTAATCTTCAACAGAGGGGGAGATTTGAATCGACCTGTTGAGGGATAATAATGGGGAAGGTGTCTATTTTCAGTGCTGAAGTGAAACTGTATGACCACACAATGTCTTTTTGATGCAATATCTCAGATATTTGTTCCATCCTCGACTAATTTAAAGTTAATGACTGTGCTTGTGTTACCATTTCCTGGTATTAGAAGTGATATGGGACACCCACACCCTAACCCTCACCCTCACCCACTTTATCCACTAATCCCTTTCTTGTTTTTATTTATGCTGTTTCCCTGTACAGTTTTTATCATTTTCTTCAATATATATAAAAGGTGAAATTGCATTACACAGTTGTAAGAGTGCGTAAGATTGGTGCTCTGAGGAAAATCAGCTCATTCAATTACAGGGAGAAAAGTACAATTTGATTAGTATATGTTGATATATTCCTGCATAGTTTGCTACAGAACATACAAAATGATTGAGGAATACTGATGCTGTTGTTGTGCCTTGAATAGAATTCAAATTTCAATGTTTTTTTACAAATAATACTGAATGCTGAAACATAAGTGTACCTTAAGCATAAGTGCTTTATTTAGTGAAACAGAGCAAAACTTCCCTTAAACCAAACAGATTAATCGGGAAGTGTGTATACATTTTTAGAATGCACAAAATCATTCTTACACACCAAAATATCTACCTTAACAAATCATTTAGTTTCCTTTTCATTCTCTGAGTAGACTTATTCTTTTGAAATGTGAAAACAGTGGTGCTGCTTCCATTGCAGCTGAACTTTCCAGAAATTAATGGCTATTCTTCCATGGTGCACATGCATGATTCCAGACACACATACAAATACACATCAGTAACCTGCCACAAAATCAAAAGAGTTTCTGTGTTAAAATAGGAATATACAGTACATGTGCCCATTCAAGGTCTTTCATGACTACAGCATAACCTCTGTCTGGCCTATTCTCAGCTAAGGTTTTAGGTATTATAAAACTACCTTCAACCTGAGAGCTTTTATTCTCAGAAAATTGAGTCCATGCTCAGGTCAATTGGTAGGAAGCCTACCTTTAGAGGGATGTGGAACTTAATTAGCATGAGGAAGAGAAGGAGGAGGGCAGTACTATATAAAGAGGTTCTGTAAATCCAAGACAGCATTTTCAGGAGGTATATGACATTGTTTGCAAAATTGTATATCCATATGTGCATAAGAAAGACAGAGCAGGCAGGAATGCCATCTAAATTTCAACTTGTAATTCCAGTAATAATTTCAACTCTGCAGTGACAGCACTAGGATTAGAATAAAGCAAAGGTGAACAAAGTGCATTTTAATACTGCCTCTGCTCCCTTTTAATCAACAAGTATACCCAGGTTTAATAATGTATATGTATAAATATTCCCCTGTCAACACCATATCAAAAAGTATATTTTTGCTGCCTTATTTTTTATTTATTTATCATGTCTTGGTTTGCAGATGGTGTTTTAAAGCTTTAGCTCTCAGTTTTTGCATGTGAGATATGCATAAACCATCAAGCAGTTTCCATTTTCATAGCCTGTGTGGGAATGCAGCAAACTCAGAATGTGTGAAATAGAGAAAATGTGAGATGGGTAAGGGTAGTTGGCTGATGGAAGAGTATGGAGTGCTTGTTTGTCCTCTGAACAAACCTAACTGACCCCAGCAACAGACAAAGTGAACATAGGCATTTTTCTCCTAAACCCTGAGACAGTAGTGCAAAAATAAAAATCCTGTAGAGGATTTTAGGGTTATTATAATATTCTGAAACATCTGAGTCTTCCTCACTTGCATTCATACCTCCTACACCTTATTATACTTTTTTTAAGATATAAGAAAAGATATTCCTTAATTAGTCCCACAATGGAGAAATTTACTAGCTTCAGTTTTGAAGCTCTGTGTGTGGTTACAGGAACAGGTGTTAAGACGGTTGTTTCACAGCTCCCACTTGGAAACAGCTCAAAGGAAAAGTCCATTCATAACGATATTCCTGTTATCTTCATAAACACTTTTTTCCCTTAAAGTAGAATCCTTTATACAAAGGTTGTGATCAGTTGTCTTCCCTTTGAAATGAATATATATTTTTTGTTTTTATGAGAGAACCATGATGAATACAAACTAATGGTAACCATCATGAAGTATGAAATATGCACATAGAAAATCATTTTGGATACATGTTTGTTTGCAGGCAGATTGTATTTTTGATTAGAAAACATACATAATGGTTTTGTAACTTAATTGTGCTGTACGGCATTACAGAAGAAAGACAATGTAAAATCAATTATTTATGGGCATAGTCTGTTAAAATGTTGAGATGACTAACAGACTACACCTAATTGTCACCATTTACTGAAGGCTATTCATATATTGCTGTTAAATGACAGAAGGGATGTTTGTGTCAAGCAGTTTTGATGGACAATGTAGTGGCGAAGATATGGAGCACTTATATGGCCTTAACATCATTTTTTTCCATGGTTACATACTGATTTCCTAACAGAAGGTGTAATTATATTGATTATGTACAAAATCATGGTTAAAATAAAACATTTTTGTAAACTGTTAATCTGTTGCAGTGGGACAAACTGGCCTTCAGAGAAAATAGCCAATCAAAATAGACCTTTTGGTATATAATGCAAAACATTAAAAACAAATGATGGTTGGTAATGTGAAATTTACATCGACACTTAAATCCAGACTACCAATTTAAATGTAATCTTTTCAACTTTGCCTCTGGTTGATACAGATGGTGCTGCCAGAAGAAATTGGCGTATACATTGATGTACATATGGCCTCTTAATTGCTGTTTTTGCTGGCAGCAAATTATCTGTTCTTTAAGTTACAGCAACTGAATCTATTACTGTCACTGACCCTAACAGCTTGGCTGCAGGCCTCCAGAGGTGTAGTTTTACACTGGGTTGAGGGACCCTCCAGATGGTACAGGACTGTCCACAAAGTGCTGATATTGTATCCATTGTTTGCCTCTAGAGTTATCCCAAATCCCTCAAGTTTTAATGCAGTTTTAATCCAGTAGTTCCCTGAGATGGAAACCTGCAAACATCCAGATGGAAAAGAAAGACAATCCATCCACAATGAATACAGGATTACAGGTTTGTGTAAAAGATTAGTTTCTTTTCAGATTTATTTCACATCATCGTGACAGTCAACAGTAAACATGTTTTCATTTCATACATTGGTCGCTTGACCTTGGTAAAAATTTTGTGGAATATCTTGTCAGTATGACAGTATCACCCTGTGTCTTACAGGAGTAGGGATACATTTGAATTATCAAACGTTGTTCAAAGTAGAATGCTAAAAGGATAATTTATTTTGAAGGAGAAGGTCTCATTCAGATTTAGCCTTAGCTTTGTCAGAAAAAACTAAAAAACGTAAGCATTTTCCGGCCTCATCGCTCTGGAATGACCAGAATCTGAACCGCTAAAAGTTCAAAGAGAAAGAGTTGGACCATGAAGACCTTAGTGTCCCTCCACTCTGCTCTGACCCCCATCCATCCACCTTCTTTCAACCCTATTTCTCCCTCCTCCCATGTTGCACATGACTGGGCTGTGCCACATAGCAACTACTCTACCTCAGTGCTCCCTCACTTTCATGGACAGAGGAAATGGTTCTGCAGTGGCGTTGCACAAGGAGCACTGAGCCTGACCCACTGCGTCCGACCTCTTGCACCTCTGCCATTGAACTGAGAGGCATGCTTGTAATGTGGTCTCATGACATTTGCAGTGAAAACATAGTGTGGTGTAGCTTTATTCACTTTGTTCTAGACATTTATGCTGCCAAGTTAGCCGTCTTCTTAAGGTTCTGAAAACTCTGGGATCATAGGGATATGAATCATATTTTTTGTTTTACTCTTCTCTTCTTCCTGCCTTTACCACAGATCAAAGGCTCCAAATCAAGTGATCTAAGGTGTCAGGTTTCTCATCATCAGATAAAAGTGTGAATCCCACAAGCACTTTTGTTGTCGTTGTTGTTGTTGTTTCTGGGTTGGGTTGGGTTGCTGGGAAGTTCACCGTAACAGTGCGCAAGATAGGAGAGAGGGCGCATATTGCTCACATAATCTGTCCAGATTTAGACTATGAGGCCCCAGACCACCAGCACTCTGGACAAAATCTCACACCTTTGATAGAAGCAGCCAAGATGGTTGTGGGTCTTTTGATAGTGCGTTATAGTTTTAATAGTAACAGTTTTTTTAACAGTTTGTTGCTTTTGTGTTGCAGTGCAGTGTACAGACAGTGTGACTGCCCTGTATGGGGAGACCATTGCTATACCATGCAATGGTGGCGCTCCGGCACCAGAGGAACTGATGTTCATCAAGTGGAAATATGTAAGTAGATACTGACTCTAATTACTGTCTGTGTATAAGTGTTTTAGGTTTACTCAATGCACCCGTTCACAAGATATTCAGTGAAATGGAAGAAGAGGGTTAATGGACCACATGAAATGATTTGGCTTATCTTTAGTGTACATATACACATGGTCACATTAATTTTTACACTTTTACAAATCTTCCTGAAAGAAGTAGGAAGACTAAAGACTTCTGCAAATTTTCAAACGACTGATTTGCATTTAAGCATGTGGTTTTCTTTAAATTATTAGAAATACATACAAATATAACCATGGGATGAGAAGAACCCAATATGTTTGTTAAAGACACCTTAGTTATTTTTATTTAGTTAGAATCAAATATAAAATATGAGATGTATGAAAAAGCAAAGTAAAGGTAAAAGTAAATTCAGAAAAATTCAAAAATGCGCATCTCATGCGAATTCATAAGTATGATAAACAAAAGCATAGCTGAGAGTTGCATAAAACACATTGGCCAAATCTGTCATAAATAGCAGGGTTACCCACTGTGCCAAATATCAATATACATAATGGTATACAATAACAGATCAGCAACCTGGACCACAACATAATGTAGTTCCCACATCAAATTCATCATTGATGTACAGAACTAAAAGAAGATACAATAGACTAGGTAAATTAAAAAATATTTCCGTGTCTGTTCTGTCTGCTGTGTGGAGCATTACATTGATGCCCAACTGGATAACTCTCAGCTTTTACTTGTCTTATATTTACTGCTCTCCTGTTTGAGATACAAATATTATTCTGTCTTCTAGAAATAATGCAGATATTCATAGAAAAACAGTAAGTTAATCATGAGGGTCTAAAAAGTATCGTTATTGAGTCGTTGCATTGGTCAGGATTTATGCCGTGAGGGTAATAATAATAATAATAATAATAATAATAATAATATTTTGGGTACTGAAGGAACAGTTTCATCTAAGATAGCGGAACATGTATTATTAAAATTATTCAAGAGGAACTAGTGGGGACTGGATCAAAAGTATGGCCTTTTGAGTGAGTAGGTCCAGACAGAGCATGTGATAAGTTAAAAGACTCTATAAGGTTTAAAAACTCCAGGCCCAGGGGATCATCGAGGAAGCAGACAAGGTTCAGCTGCCCGTTAGTCTGAGGATGATAACCAGAGGAGAGACTGGCCGAGGCCCCCAGAGCCTGACAAAATGCCTTCCACACCGAGGAGGCAAACTGGGGACCTTGGTCCGAGACAATGTCCTGGGGGATACCATGCAGGCAGAAAATGTGAGAAACAAGCAGATTGGCTGTTTCTAGAGCAGAGAGTAATTTAGGTAGGGGAACAAAATGAAATGATTTGGACAATCCGGAGAATAGCGGTGTTACCTTCAGATGGAGGGAGGCCAGTTACAAAATCCAGAGGTATGTGTGACAAGGAATGGGTAAGGGACAGAGGAGGCCAGCTGGAGCAGGAAGAGACAAATGCTCTGGTGTCTGCTGATATGGAGGGCCACCAAGAGAGCTGTTGCAAGAGGAACAGGGTCCTGTGGATTCCAGGATGACAGGCAATCTTAGAGTGTTCCCACTTTAGTACAGAAGATCTCACTGGAGGAGGAACAAAGAGTCGGTTTGCAGGACAGCACTCCGGAGTGGGATGGTTGCGTTGAGCCTCCTGGACCACCTGCTCCACTTCCCACTGGGCTGCTCTGACCCCACAGGATGAGGGGATGATGGTTTATTCGGATGGCTTTTCCAGAGGAGGGGCAAACTGGCAAGAGAGGGCGTCCGGCTTAGATTAAATTGACCCAGAAACAAAGCCCACTGAGCCTGGCAAGAGTTCAACCTGCAGGCAGAATGCAGATAGGTTGAGTTTTTATGGTCAGTCCAAACAACAACTTGGTTAGTTGCTCCCTCCAACCAGTGTCTCCATTCCTGCTGCGCCAACACCACTGCAAGCATCTCACGGTTTCCAATGTCATAGCTCTTCTCTGAGCGCCAACCAGTGGGAAAAGACGGCACAAGGGTGGGAGCACAAGCAAACATCTGTTTCAGCTTATTAAAGGCAGCATCTGCTGCTGAAGACCACACAAAAGGTAAAGCATATTTTTCAGCCTTCACAACAATTTGTTCTTAAGCAGTCTTTGGAGAACCAGTCAAGAGCACGGCCCTCACTGAAAACCTGGCGGAGGTCATGGTATTCAGAAGGAACCATGTTCAGGAGCTGACAGAGGTGGGGTGATACTAGCAGGTATGGCTGAATGGAGGCAGTGTAAGTGACAATGACGACTCCAATTACAGATGGATGCTGTTGACCAGTCTATATGTGGGTTGTGTAACTTAAGACAAGGCAAACCAAGTACAACAGGTGACATGGGAGAGGAAATAACTTACAGTGAAATGGTTTCTTGGTGATTGCCAGATAATGCAAGGGTAAAAGAGGCAGTGTGATGAGTGACACGGGAGAGTAATTTGCCATCCAGAGCTAACGCGTCTTTTGGTTCAGGTAGTTCTTCTAAAGGTATGTCAGTTTGAGTGATAGTGGGAGAGTGGGAGAATAAAGTTATCACCAGTCAACTAGCACTTGGAGAGGGAGCGAATGAACAGACCAGTGTACCATACCTTTAAGTTAGATTCTGTTAGAGGGGGATGATGAGACTTGAGTGTGGCTCACCAGTGCTCCCCACCCCCCAGCTCTGGACACCGTGCAAGGAAGTGATCTATGTTGGTGACGAGGGGTACGGGAGGTGGGTGGCTAACCCAATTAGCTCTTCAAGGTTTGTTGTCTCATCACAGGCTGCTGATTCATCTTTTTTCTCATTGGATAAACCTCTCTAAAATATGCCTTGTAAGGCTATGTGATCCTAGCCACACTCAGGAACTAGTCACTAGGAACTGAAAGTCTAAGGCGTACTGAGCAACTGAGTTAGAGCCCTGGCGGAGACTGAGAAGCTGGCCACCAGCTTCCTTGCCGCAGACTGGGTGATCAAAAACTTTTTTCATTTCAATGGAAAAAGATGTGAAATTATTTCACACTGGCAAATTATCTTGAGTTATAGCTAGTGCCCATGCTGAGGCTTTATCCGCCAATAAATTCAAAGGCTATTTCAGATCTGTCTGAACTGTAAGTTGAGGGTTGTTGGGGAAAAAACTAATAAACACTGGTGGAGAAACTGGCTACATGTCCCTAGATCACCTCAATACCTAGCGGGAGTTGGGATTAAGGGCTCACATGGCTTCAGAGGTGGAGACGCCAGACGATCCACAGGTGGAGCGGGAGGTGGTGGAGCACTGACCAGGGTGGGGGTGGAGAGCTGGGTGGGGAAGTCGTTTGTCCGACAGCTGATCTACGTCACGCTGGTGGAGAGGGTCTGAATGGTGTCCATGACTTTTTGCAGAGCCACTTCATGCTGTCCAATTTGCGAGTGTTGAGTTGAGAGAGTCTGTTTAAAGTGTTCAGCCTCTGCTGGGTCCATGTTGGCCAGATTATTCTGTTGTGCGGGTTTTGTGTTTTGCACCAACTCAGGCAGAGGTGGACACAAGAGATTTAAACAGCCTTTAATGAAAAATAAGGCATGAGATAACTCAGGTGGAGGTGGCTGGAGACAGGCTGGCTTGAGGGCGGAGATGGCTTGAACTGGCGATGACAGTGGTTGGACACAGCAAGCAACACCGGAGACAAAGAGGCGCTGGGGACTGGACACGGGAAGCAACACTAGAGATCAACACGGGCGACAAGGCACACAACCGAGGAAACACAGATGCTGAGGAGAGAATAAGGTTAGTCAAAAGGACACACGAGGCAGAACTACGTCTGAAGGAATAACACTGCAGAGTTCACAAGGAGTAACGCTGAGGGCACTAGACTACTGATTTAGACAGAATAATCTGGCAGAGGAGTGGAGTCAGAACCATCAGCCTCATCAGCCAGATCTCAGGGAAGGAGTGATTGTCAAAGCCAGCCACACACTGAAAAGAAAAAGGAAAAAAAGAGGAAGACAACAAAACACACCGAAGACAAAAAACCCCACACCATAACAAAAGGAAGTGCTTCAAACATGCTAAACAGCCCCCAACAGTATATTGAAACAGTATCTAGTCTGATGGAAAAAAAACAATAACCAGGTGAGCAGGTAAGGGAACATGATCATTTGGTATCAGTCAAGATTCTGTGATCATGAAAACATCCAGATCATTTGAAAGAACAACAGTGTTACTTAAAGAAGATGTATTTACAAATGATTTCATGTTGAGGTCAGGAATATATTTCCCCAGGTAGTTTATCATGCCAAGGGCTCTCCTTAGCTCTGTGACATTTTCAGCTGGGGTGAGCTCATTGATCACTGACACTTCGCGGCTCACACGCCATCTTTGTTAATAACCTGGCCCAGGAAGTGTAACTCAGTCTTTCTCAGCATGCACTTTTCTGTGCTTCTGTGATGTGCTACCACATGTTGCGCTCTCTGGTTGAGACGGGCACGTTTGTGTATAACATGGGATGAAATAGGCCCCCTCTCCATAGGTGAAAGAGTTCAGGATGTTTTCTGCCTCCTTACCAAGCGCGTACACCAGCGTGCTCACCTTGACTGGGCTGTCTTCCTTGTCCAGTTTAGTAACCGTCCGGTAGCGGGAGAAATGCTTCTTCCATTCAGGCCACTCAGCCGTTGTTTATTCTAGGAATGAAGAGACTTCTTAGTTTCACATGCTCGTTTTTATTGACACAAGGTTCTCCTAACCACTGTCTCAGCAGAACACGTAACAGAAACGTAACCTGCATACTTGTTGTAAGCATATCAACAAGAGAGTCACTGTCGCAAAACATTCCTTGACAATTATATTCCAGGTATATGAGGTTTCTTTTGTGGGAGAGTTTTGGTGCATGCCTTTTGGGAAATTCTGCCATTCACTGGTCTTATTCATGGAATCAACCCAACATCACACACAACAGCTTTTATAAAATGATTGTTATTTAACTGAGGTTCCAGCAAAATTAACTGACTAATCAAAAATAATCTGCAGATTAACTGATAATGAAAATAATCATTAATTGCAGCCCTAAAGCTGTTCTCTTTGTCACTCCAGTTGTGTTCAAATGCTGCTGTAGTGTCGTTTGCCGTTCTTTGAATTCAGGGGACACACAATAAGTGTCTGCATATTTTAAGATAAGATAAGATAAGATAAACCTTTATTCGTCCCACAGTGGGGAAATTCACAAAGTACAGCAGCAAAGGGGATAGAAGCAGTTAAATAGTAAAAAGAGCAATTTAAACAGGTTAAAAAGACGATATTAACAAATTTACATTCGAAATTCACACGAGACTTGCATTATTGGATTGAATATGAGATATGAAATATTAAATACTAAAATACAAAATGGACTGGAATTACGTGAAATATGAAATATTACATCCTAAATACAAAATATTGCACCTTCAATAGAATGAAGTGAAATATGAAATACTAAATTCAAAATATTGCACATTGTATAGAATGAAGTATTGCACAGCGAATGGCATAAAAAAGAGAATATTGTACAGATGTAAAGACATAACGTATAGTCTATTGGGAGCAGTGCTGGTTGTACAGCCTGACAACTGCAGGAAGAAAGGACCTGCGATATCGCTCCTTCACACACTTTGGGTGAAGCAGTCTCTTGCTGAAGGAGCTCTCTAGTGCTGTTACTGTGTCCTGTAAGGGGTGGGAGTCATTCTCCAACATGGATGACAGCTTAGCCATCATCCTCCTCTCTCCCACCACCTCCACTGGGTCAAGGGGGCAATCCAGTGCAGAGCTGGCCTTTTTGATCAATTTGTCCAGTTTATTCCTGTCCGCAGCCGAAATGCTGCTGCCCCAGCAGACTACTCCATGGAAAATGGCTGATGCCACAACAGAGTCGTAGAAGGTCTTCAGGAGCGCCCCTTGCACTCCAAAAGACCTCAGTCTCCTGAGCAGATAGAGTCTGGTCGGACCTTTCCTGTAAAGTGCAGCAGTGTTATGAGTCCAGTTCAGTCTGTTGTTGAGGTGAACACCCAGGTACTTATAAGATGTCACCATCTCAATGTCCATTCCCTGGATGTTCACTGGTGTTGGAGGGGAGTGAATGTCAAAAATGCAAAAAGATATATATGCAAAATCTGTAGTGCATTATTAAATTATTTGTTTGTTTGCCTCTGGCATCTTCTGTTTCCTGGTCTAGTTTCTGTCCATCTCATAGGCTTTGGTGGAATGTAACTAAGTACATTTAGTAACACACTGAAGCACAAACATGAGGTACTTGGGCTTTACTTGAGTATTTCCATTTTAAGCAACTTTATACTTTTACTCAATACTCAATTATTGAATGTCTCTGGCCTGAATTAATTTGATTTTAATTCCTTTATTAGTCCCACAATGGGGAAAATTCCATACAGGCTGCCACTCATGAGGCGCCAACACACCCTGGCCGGGAATCGAACCCGGCTTGCGGCGGTGAGAGCATCGAATCCTAACCACTGGACCACCACCAGGGCATGAGCTCATATCATCTAGGAATTGTGTGAAACAATCGTCTGAATACTTCCTCCATCACTGCTTACAGGTCCAAATGCTGAAAAAGGGCTAGGCTCATGTAACTTCAGTGACAAACTTCAAGCTTTATGCTTGTGTCCTCAATAAAACATTCAGGAAAAACTGGATTCAGATGTCATACAATCATAATCTAAGATGTTGGATAAAATAGCCAGTGTCAGTGAGATAAATAATGATTTGTCATGCAGAATTTACTGATATTACATTTCAATACAGTTTGACTTGGCAGTGTGTACCTGTTATAAATAACATTTGGTTTTCATGGTATTACAGCTTTGAATGCCCTCACAGTTAGATGTTCTTTGGTGGTTTGTTGAATGACATATTTAATACTGTCTCATAGATTGTTAAATTTTACAGACCTACATCTTTGTTCAAGCAAACTATAATGTTTGTGATGCACAGATTTACAAAATTACCTAACCTTTCTATCATTTCTGTCTCTTCTTTGTGTCTTGTCATGCTTCAGGAAAAAGATGATGGCGCTCCTGGTGATCTGTTGATCAAACAGGCCCACAGCGACCAAGCCACAATTCAGGCCACAGACAGTTATGCCCAGCGGGTCAGCATCGATGACAATTTCAGCTTGCTCATCAGTCAGGCCTCACTCAAAGACCAAAGGACCTTCACCTGCATGGTGGTGTCAGACACCAACCTCAGGGAGTTCCCCATCTCTGTCGTTGTTTACAGTAAGCTCAGTATTGACACAAAACAAAGCAATGTTACATTTTTTTTCTTTTTTTTGGGGGGGGGGTCCTCTGCTACCAATCAGTATTAATATCTAATCATTCCACTTCATCATTCCACTTCCACACAATGAAATTAGGCCACATTTAATATCTAGCCTGTGAGTCAATAGGAATGAAGTCCAACTTAATCCCTTTGTCATTTTACATTCGTTAGTAGAGATATTAAATATATATGTATTTGTTTATTTATTTATTTTAAGTGTCATGAGAATATCAGGACAGCCGTCCCTCACCCTCGCAATGGTCATGAATTAAGGGTTTCACTTGCAAAAGAAGTTTTAAAATCAGAAAGAACAGAAAAAACATTCACACATCATATTTTCCAGAAACTACTGCTGACCTCACATTGACAGGGCTCCCTGTCTTGCATAAACTGCTAAATATCATGTTTATCAAATACAAATATCACTTTCGTAAAATGCAATGAGCATGTTTCAAGACTGTACCTGAATATGTATTTACATGAATAGTTTTTTAATGCAATTAAATACATCAAATTAAATTGCTATTGATCTGAAAAGAGAACAAATTTTTTTTTTAGTATTGTCATGTTGAAGCTATTTTGGTGTCATTTCCAGGAAATCATTAACACAGACTAACCAAAAACAGCAACAAAAAATACATTTATCAACCTTATTCAAAGAAACATGGGTGAAATTTCGATTCATTTTTGCTGACAAAGAGCTTAGTATTAATTGCATTAAAACTGTCGATTTATCCTTTTTGTTTCCTCCTGTGCTTTAAGAAATACAGTTCTGAATCTGAATTTCGCTCCCCAGAATGCCTTAGGGGCTGTGAAAACCCAAGCAGGAAATGGGACATGAAGAGAGACTACCTCAATAGGTCTTAGAGAGAGAATTAGGTTGTACTCAATGGGGAACAAGTTGAAATTGTGTCCTACAGATTGAATATTAACAATGCAATAAGATTGCCACTAAATATTTACAACCCCAATTACAAAGAAGTTCCTGTGTAAAATGTTAATAAACAGAATTTGATGGTTTGCAAATCATTTAAACCCTACATTTAATTGAAAATAGTGCAAAGACAACATATTAAATGTTGAAACTGAAAAAAGTTATTGTTTTATGAAAAATATATGATTTTAAATTTGATGCCAGCAACACATTTCAAAAAAGCTGGGATAGTGGCATGCACTGTGGCACTGTGTTGCATCACCTCCTCTTTTAACAACACTCTGTAAATGTTTGATAACTGAGGAGACCAGTTTCTGGAGTTTTGAAAGTGAAATGTTGAATGTGAAGGTCCCATTCTTAGGGTTAGGGTTAGGATTTCAGCTGCTCAGCAGTTTGGGGTCTCCTTTGTTGTATTTTTTGTCTCATGATGCACCGAATATTTTCAATGGGTGACAAGTCGGGACTGCAGGCAGGCCAGATGATCCATCGCTCATGACCATAGGTGAGGGTAGGAATGAAGATTGACCAGTAGATAGAGAGCTTTGCCTTCTGGCTCAGCTCCCGTTTTGTCACAACGGTGCAGAGGGACTGCAACACCGCGCCCGCTGCACCGATTCTCCGGTCAATCTCACGCCCTAATGTTTCCTCACTTGTGAACAGGACCCCAAGATGTCATGTCTGGACATCTGTGCCATACTCCTTCTCATGTTTGTACATTTATGCCAGATTTCATTTGCTGTGCAATACTTATTCCGTTAAATTCAAGTGCAATACTTCATATTTGATATGTAATATCTGTTCATTCCACTAATTCAAGTGCAATATTTCATATTTGATATTTAATATCTGTTTCATTCTGTTAAATTCAAGTGCAGTATTTCATATTTGATATTTAATCTGTTCATTCTGTTCAATTCAGGCACAATATTTCATATTTGATATTCAATATTTCATATTTAATTCTGCTATAGACTACTGGTCATATATATCATATTCATCTAATATTCCCAGGTATATCCGTAAAGAATCCTGTGTAGATTTGGTAAATTTGTTTAATTTGTTAAAATTGTAAATTCTTTTTTCAGCTTGTTTATACTCTTTTTTACTCTTACTTCTTTAACTTGTCTATCCCCTTGCTGCTGTTCAATGTAAGTTTCCCCACTGTGGGACAAATAAAGGTTTATCTGATCTTATCTTAAGATACTAAAACTCCTTCACCCGAGGCAAGGACTTATTACCAACCTGGAGTAGGCACTGCATCGGTTTCCTACTGAGAACCATGGCCTCAGATTTTGAGGTGCTGATTCTCATCCCTGCCGCCTCACACTCAGCTGCGAACTGATCCAGTGATGATTGTAGATCTAAGGCCAATGGTGCCATCAGGAGCACATCATCTGCAAAGAGCAGACATGAGATCCTCCGGTCACCGACCTGGAACCCCTCCTCACCACGACCTCGAAATCCTGTCCATGAATATCACAAACAGGATTGGAGACAAGGCACAACACCCACACCAACACCAACCAACACCCACTGGGAACAAATCCGACTTACTGCCGAGTATTCGCACGCAGCTCTCGCTTTGGGCATACAAGAATTGGATGGCCCTGAGAAGGGACCCCGTCACCCCATACTCCCACAGCACCTCCCACAGAACATCCCTGGGGACCCGGTCATACACTTTCTCCAGATCCACAAAGCACATGCAGACTGGGAGATTGTACTCCCAGGCTCCCTCCAGAATCCCTGTGAGAGTAAAGAGCTGGTCCGTCTCTGAATCTTTTAATGATATTATGTACTGTAGATGATGAAAACCCCAAATTCTTTGCAATTTTATGTTGAGGAACATTATTCTGAAACTGTTGAACTATTTGCTCACGCAGTCTCTCACAGAGTGGTGAACCTCTCACTCAGCTTCTGGAATTGTCTTTTTATACCCAGTGATGTTACTCATCTGTTCCAAATTAACATAAACACAACTAAACACAACTTGTGTTTAAATTTTTTAAAGGTGTCGCTGGTGTGAAGTTTAAAATGAGCATATATTTTTCATAGAACAATAACATTTTTCAGTTTCAACATTTGACATGTTGTCTTTGCACTATTTTCAATTCAATATAGGCCTTAAATGATTTGCAAACCATCAAAATATGTTTTTGTCAACATTTTACACAGCATCCCAATTTTTGAGGAATTTGTGCTGTAGATTAACTGGGCTCTCTACTTGCCAGTTGCTGAACATTGTCAATTGTCAAAAAAAGTGGAAAGTTCTCCACAAGACACAACTTTTGATTCCAAACCTTGTCTCCTTTTGTGTTTGCAGAGAAACCATCATCAGTTCAGATTATGGACAAGTCTGAAGTATTGCAGAAGGACAAAATAATAACGGTAACATTTACTACAGCCTTTACATTTTAGTGTTCTGTGGGTTGAAGTAGTGTACTGGAAGTGTAAACCTGTCTTATCACAACACATGAATACTAAATTGATTGAGGGGGCCATGCTGGGTCTGAATTTTATGAATTTTGACACCTGTAGTGTTAGGTACTGAATTTAAAAAATACTTACTCTTGGAACACCTGTTTGATGTAGCTTGTGAATTTCTGTGATAAATGACTATGGTGATTACTGCTCAGCACATGACATAAAAATCTGTCATTGCATGAGTTGCCACTGTGGTCCTTGACTGGGGAATAGACAAAGCTGACATGTTGAATAGTTTAAACTGTCCAAGCAGTCTGAGGCATAAGATGTAGTCAACAAGAGAGGAAAAATAGGACAAAATAACAATGATGGAGTGAACCACCTGTCACCTTTCTTATTTTGGTTAAATTTACATTACCGTTATATGCTGATTTAGCTGTGACCCGGGACTGCTTGGAGAATTCACCATTAGTATAATCAAAGACATTATGATATTAGAGATTTGAGTTCAAACTAAACTGTGTTTTTTTTCCTGTGACAACCAAAATTCACATGGTCTTTTTCCCCAACACCCATGTTTGCAGACTGTTTGTATCCTTGATTTGATTTTCAGACATCATATCTCATTAATGCAGTATTTTTCAAGGAGATGGCTGTCAGTAATTGACATGAAAGCATATGTGAATACACCACCTAGGCAAGTTTTGAAAATGGTCTCTGCTCACATAATTGACATAATTTTGTAATGGTGGAGAGCTGTTCACTATGATGGATTATCTATCTCAAATAAGTGTGAAGGATCTGCACCTTGGTTTTCATACTGTATTGAAACAAGGTGCCTGGAAGGCGAGAAATCAAACAGAAAACATATAGTGTACTTTGGACTCTTTGCTGTCACCATGCATCACCTGATAGCCATGCTGGATGTCCCTTAGGCCTTGAGTGCCTCTTGGCTATGAACAGTTAATTGTGTGCACTGCTGCCTCTATTGGTTTTCCCACCAAAATACGGGTGCTATTGCAGCTTTAAGCATTCTTTTCGGGAACAAAGAGGGACAGAGAGATGTAGGGAATATAAGAGGAAGAAAGAGGCGGATCTCTAAATTAATGGGAAAGTGCCATGTTGAGTGGTGGAGAATGCAGCAAGACTGAATTGTCTCAGCTGTGGAATAGCAGAGGTCAAATTTTCATTTACTTACAAAAGTCAGCCCATGTGTAGTTTTTCATATAGAAATTAAGTGAGTTATGCTGCTGAATTCAAGAGTCAATGCCAGGTGCTCCATAAATGAGTGTATTATTAAAGTGTATTACTTGTGAAGGCCAAAGTACAATAAGCCCACATCAAAGTCATACATGATACCAGTTTGGAGATGGCATAGGTGGTAAGATAAGATGTTCCTTTATTCGTTTCCCATGGAAATTTCTAACAACAGGAAAATTTCCAACAATGGGGAAATTTCCAAAAAGTTACCATCATCCCTGGGTGGGCTCGAACCACCAACCTTTTGGTTAACAGTCAATTGTGCCACAGAGACAGTCAACTCCAACTAGATTCAGTTTTGCTCTTCTTATGCAGGACAAGGATTGCTCTCGAGCCTAAGTGATTAGTCAGTTAATAATATAAGATAAGATAAGATATTCCTTTATTAGTCCCATACAATGGGTAAATTTCCAAATTAGTCATATAACACAAACTTGAATGATTACAATTCTGACAATTAACCATTCAGGTCATTTTCAGGTAAAAAAATACCAACTATGTGCTTTTCTTAAATGCCATGTCGTTGTAAATTGACAACCTTTAGATATTTGGACCAGTAATCTGAACACATAAGCTGTTTAAAGACATAATACATCAACATTTTTGCGGTGGCAACACTTTACTCCAGCCTCTTTAGCATTTGAAAGTATGAACATTTAATAAGTAGTTTATAATACACCATAATAATATATTTTATTGCAGATATAAGGGAATTAAACAATGTTCATTAATGTACAGTATTTGTCAACAATTTTAACTTCTCATATAAAGACCATTTTATACTATTACAATTGTGTTGTCATTCTAATGAATGGCAGTGTTTACACAGCAGCCACCTATAAGAGGACTTATTTGTTAATAAATACATCTACATTTATATATGAGTATTATATTATAAACCATTTATTAAATGTTTATATACTGCTTGTAAATGTTAAATTGGGGGAGTTAAAGTTAAGTGTTACTGCACAGGTTAATGAATTAATTAATTAATTGAAAAAAATACCTTAGTAATGAAAATATCTGTTACCTGCAATCCCAGTTAACTGATAACTGGAATATGACATGCTGACATTGTCTGCCACTGGTCAAGGCAGATATCCACTCTTTTTTTTTACACTTTCAGATTCACAAACTCACTGAAATAGATTGGATTGGAAACTGCCACCACCATTAACACACCAATGGAACAGCCATTGGGAGCAATTTGGGGTTCAGTATTTTGTCCAAGGACTCTTTGACAGGGATCGAACCACCGACCTTCTGATTGGTGGGCGACTGCTCTACCTCCTGACCCCAAACGTAAAGCAGTTCTGCTGGATTTATGCTTTAAGTTACTTGTTTTGAAAATGGTAAAGTTGATGATGTTCATTTGTACTGTTGACTCAAAGCTCAACCAGAAATCGACTGTCTCACTAAATTCAACTCAGTCATTGACCATCAAGAGAGAGGTATCTGCTGCCTTGTAGCCCATGTAACGTAAATTGTTCACCCAGTCCCACATAGTTGGGTTGGACAACAAGCCTATCTTGGACTGTCTCATGGTTCCCTACGAGCTAGACCCAATGATGGGGAGCCCCCATGACCACTTGATATAGGCTGAGCCTTTTCCAGGTCTGAAACAAAATCCTACACCATGCGGGTAATTTATCACCCCTTTAGCACAATGGTAGCATGATCTCTGTCTTCCCTGACTTCACCCAAGTGGTGGCCAAGAAGTGGGCCTTTGCTCTTGTGAAGAAGGAGCTGTGCCCAAAAAATCAAGTTTGCTGTACCTGTTGCTATCTAAAAGGACTACGTTGTTCACTTACCATGACCATTGAGCCGGTTGAACGCTATCTCTCCATTTATATATATAGAATTTCTTTAATTGTGATAAGTTGAATTTCATGTTCTAAGAAGGAAGCTTACCTCAGGTTCAGGTTGTAGTACTTGGTGGGCTTTTCATCTCGGGGAGGCTAATCTGACAGCAGTTTTATGTATTACAGATGTCTTTTGATGGAGTTTGAGGTTGTACTCCTAATTTTACACAACTTTTTTTACTTTCTTTTTTAATTTATTTTTTGTCCTCTGCCTAATTTCTCATCTAGCACTTAAAGTGGTTTATAAGACTGTTTGAATACCTTTTAAGTGTTAATTCATATTTTGCCTAGTTAAAGCATTTTCTACTATTAGCTCTTCCAATGTGTACATACCCTGTTACATTTCTTTTCAGTATGCCAAAAGTAGCCATTTGTAAGGGAGATTTGCTGCTGCTTTTAGGCCAGAGTGTCCATTTCTCTTATGGGCAAGGAGCTGTGCACATTCCATTTGGGGGTGTGTGTCTGCCAATACGGTAAATATTGTGTTCTAATATAGCAACTTTATTCGCTTTCTATGACCCAATTCAACACTAATAATTAATCGGGGTGGTATTGTATTTACTCGCTTTATTTGTAAAGGGCTTAATAATCCCATCAAATGCAGCAACTACACCATTTCCACCATATGGGGCCCAAGATTATTTATTTAAAAGAAACTCACCTAAAAGTTACAGATCATCTAAAACTGAAGAACAGATGGGTAGGCCAGTTCTACCATTCCTAATTTCAGAGTAAATCTAGAGGAGTTCCCTTTGTACACTCAAACTATATCTGATCCTACCAGTAGATTTATTATAGTCTTGGATAAGATCCATAGCATTTGTTTAGTTCTGGCTAATGTCTGTGCCCCCAATTGGGACAATGTTGTATTTGTTAAACATCTCTTTTCAACAATACCAGATATGTTTTCTCATTATTTGATATTGGGCAGAGACTTTAATTGTTGGCTGGACCTAGAGCTTGGCAGCTCAACCTCCACGGACTCTCAAACCTCAGGGTCTGCCAAGGTAATACAAAATTTTATGAAGGTGTCTGCTGTCTCCAATGTTTGGCACTCCTTTAATTCATTGAAAAGAGTGTATTTTTTTTCCCAGTGTCCGCCGCACGTTTACTCACTATTTTTTGGTTCATGACAGGTTACTTCTATCTGCATCTACATGTAAATGTGATGCCATGACACAAAGTTTGATGTTCTTGACACATTGCTCTACTGAACTCCTGCTTCAGGCAAGATCTAAGTTTTTTGAACATAGTGACAAAGCCAGCAAACTACTGGTCATCATCTTCCCACCAAGCTCCCACATTTGAACAAGCTCATGTATAACAACATACCCTTTGGAAATTAAGGTATTTAAGGAATTGTATGCATCTCTTTTCTCATCTGACCAGAATTCTACCCCTCCCATTTTCAATCTACATACCCTTTAGGATTAGCATAGCTTTAAATATCTCTGTTCTCTCTATCTTTACACATTGTTCAAGTCACCCTCAAACATGAAAACTTTTATAAGGCTCACTTTGCCTCCCTTTTGACACATACCAGGGAAGATTTGGAAATTGTACTTAATTTATATCTAACTGCAAGGATAAATTCAGTGAAAATGAATGTCTTTCCACAGTTCTCCTGTCTTTTTCAATGCATACCATTTTTTCCCTAGAGCTTCTTTCGTAAATTAGGTTAGATAAATTGGTCTAATTCTGGAATTTATCTGCAATAAGAAGGTTCCCTGACTGCATAAACTATATCTGCAGAGACCTAAACCACAGGGAGGGGTGGCTTTACCAACCTTTAGGCGTTATTTGGTTGCTAAGCTTTGCTTTGGGCAGAGGGTATGGCAGTGGAAGTAACAGTTGAGCCAGGGTTGATTAGCAAGAATTTGCCAGCCTCTGACAGGTGTCAATAGTCTCCAGCAAATCTTCAGCAAATCACTCATTTTGGCTCTGCCCTTTGCTATTCAGTCAGATGTTATGATGCGGTGTTTGGTGTTACTTATTCATTACCTTTCCTCCACAAGTCCAAAAACGATTTTATAGTCAAAATATTCACCTTTCAATTTGTAATTTATCCAACAAATTTAATGACATTTGGGGCCCTTTCTTTCAGTATGTCAAAAGGTTCATTGGTTCAGTGACATATCATACCAGCAATAAACAGCAATAGATAGTAATAGAATAGTAAATATATTTGTTACAGCATCATCAGCAGAAAACTGGCTATATTATTACTTTCCAGTGTGAATGTGGGTAACTGTATGAATGTAATTCAGAGAATGGCTGCAACAGTGCATTTAGGTACAAGTTAATTAAATGCTCTCTTATCCCTCTAGGAATTAGGTAGCATTTGTATGGTTCTGAATACATTTTTATTACCACGGTATCCATGAGAAGAAGAAATAACCTGTTGTCTTCGTTAAGAGCGAGTCCCCTTCCATTCAAAAATGTGGTGCTTATTGTTCCTACACTTGGATGTTTGAGCTTTGCTGTGCAGAATAACATATCTACAGAGGTAGACAAGATAAGGTTGTTTTCACATTCATCTGCTGAAAGGGAAAATTTCTGTGTTTTCTTAAATCTCACCTGGATGTACCAGCAGATTTCTAACATCCTAACATCCTAGTTTAAAAGCCAGTAGTTCTACTTCTGATGAGTGTGAGCACGAGTGTTGTATTTCCTCAAAAAAGACTTAGAGGCATGCCTGCTGTGAGTCATATTCACTCAGAGGTGCAGATTGCAATGCAGGATATGAAACCAGGCAGTTTGGGAAAAGGAATGTTCTCATGACTCACTTCTTATCTGGTTCACACACAGCGTATCTCTGCTACTGTGGTTGACCTTCAATTCTGAATGTAACAATGAGACAGGGAGACAGTGGGCTTATAAACACAAAAACTAGTTAATTCCTGAATAAGACAGTTGTTTGTCTTTTCTGGCCAATATCCAACATTTTCCTATTAATGTTGGAAAGCAGACATTGTGTTATACATCTCGAGGGCAGAGAAATTAGGGCTTCACTGAAATGAGTTTTAGTGTGAAGATTTTGTGATGTTCTTCTTTTTTGCCTACACAGTTATTAATTTCAGGGAGAAATAGCCTGTGGCATAACAATAAGAATACTATCCATATTTAAAAACACAAGATTATGTTTATTATATTCAGGGGTGTATGTGATAGGTAGCAGGTGTGCATGCGCAACAAAAAAAACGCATAACATCAGGTACCATCAGCTTTTGCTTGCTGAATTTTGGCGGCTGCTCTTTGATGTATTGGCGGAAACCACAAAAACCAACAAAGAGATGGTTTATATTGTGCATGTGTCCAAGAATGGAGAGTTTACCTCAGACTCCCTGGATTCATTGAATTGTGTGCTGACCAGAACTGCCCAGCCGTAATGAATGGACCAGTGAATCTCTTCCATGATGCAGGCTTGAATCACTGGACTATAAAGTTGGTGGCCATGTGCATAGACGGGGCTGCTATCAACAATGACATTTTGATCAAAACTACAGTAACTGGTTGTGGTAGGGGATCCTTGTGCATGTTCTTTGCACTGCACATACCCTCTAGAACTGTGCAAAATCAGCTGTTCCCTTCTGTGAGACATCCAATTGCTCTGTTGTCAAGCTACTGCAGTTTTTACAAAAATGGTGGAGCTAAAAATATTGGCATGCTGAAGAAGTTGTGTGAAGAGAATGGAATATCCTTTTCAAATGGGGAAAGTTTCACAATATGAGATGGTTTGCATGGAGGCATGAAACACTGTTGAAAATATCAAAACCATTGTCAGTGTTTCAAATGCAGCTGGCTATGAGTGATAACAGTGACCTGCAGCATATCTGCACAGAGCATCTTAAATGTTTTCTTGCCAGCATGCTTGACATTGGCAACATTTTGAAGACCATATCCAATCGGTTTCAGAAGTAAAAGTTGACTGTTGGAGAATGTAAAGATGAACTAATGGTGGCTATTAGACAGTTCACACTTTTGCTTGATGGTACTTGGCCCAACCTGGTACTGGTAGGTGCATCTTCCTCATGTACCATGTAGGAAGCTGAAGCAATGAAGATTGCATTTATTAAGACCACACTGTATATGGGGTGAGTACCAAACACCATCTCCTGGTACCCACCTGAGTACCTGACTAAAAAAATGATATGCACTCCTGGTTATATTGATGTACTTGTGTGAATATTGTCGCATTACCATCAATTCAGGTTAAGGGCATAAACAAACAGCTTTGTAGTGTTCAGTTTAGCACTTGCAAGTAGATAGTGATGAAAGCAGAATAAATTAAATACATTTATTTGACTAGTTCTCCTGCTTCTAAGCATTTAAACTTGAATAACTGAAATGAGTTAAAAAGAAACCTTCCATGTCTGTATTGTTTTTTATGTTCTATTTTAATTTTTGTTCTCTCTCTTTTTTTTTTTTTTTTTGTTCAGCTAGGAACATGTGTCACAGCAGATGCAAACCCTGCAGCTACAATCACATGGGAAAAGAATGGAAAGCTCTTGGTAGCTGATGGGAAAGGTAACTTGTCACGTTTGCTGACACACTCAGAAACTATCACACCGACTGAAACAGTCACACCACACAAGATGTTGTCAAGTGGAGATCCCGGAGAGCTGATAAGTGTTTGTACAGTGAGAGTGAAATTGAAATCTCTAATAGCGTAGCCTATTTACCCAAGACAATAGCTTATACAAAAGACATCAGAAGACATAATTTACTGTTTTTTACTTAGGAAGTATGCAGTAATATGATACTACATCTTGACTTTTGACATTTTAATTATTATTAATTACTAATTACAGGTCTAACACTGGGATCAGACACGAACAGTTGAAGTAAACAGTATATAACAGTTTGGAGGTTGGTTGACCAGTCAGTCAGCACCTGACAGTAAAGACAATCACATAGCTGTTCCTAGTAGGCAACTAAGACTTCAAGACTGGACTGGTTTGATGCAAAAAACCCCACAAAAAAACCCAACCCTTTTTTTTTTTTTTTTTTTTTTTACAACTAAAACAAAGAAAACTTTTCGCAATGCTGTTTAATCTGTGGCTGAATGCTACACATGCAGCCCTAACTATGTTGTGTACTTGAGTTAGTGTGTGTGTATGCATATGGTTGTCATCTGCACCGTCCATCCCTTCCTCTGCAGCTGTGGTGATCACCCCCAGCATGAAGCTGGATCCACTCACAGGCCTGTCCACCACTTCCTCCACCCTCCAGTATGCAGCCACCAAGGAGGATGTTGGTGCAGTCTTTACTTGCGTGTCCACACATGAACTGACCAGTCAGAGGACTGACCTGGAACCCTTTCCCATTCATTGTAAGTGGAGTACAACACAGAGACTAGGCTCCATAACTGTATTATACATTTTGTATGTTCCTCCTTGCCATATACAGTACATTAGAATACATTTGAAGACATACATTAGAAGAATACAGTGCTGTATAGAAATCAGACCTAACTATGGTTTAGTGTGTGGATGTCTTCACAAGGTGTAAAACGAGTAGTTATAACGAATAGTTGTCAATTGAGTACATGGAGATGTGTGGGATTGAACAACTTGTGCTGACATGCAGTTTATCACAGGACTCTGGAAACTGCACATAATGGGGAGGTAATGATTAATGTACATGGCAAACTTTCTGCTGTGGTTGGCTGAAGGAGTTTTCAGGATTTGAGGGAAATCCAACAAAGAATTACAGTCAGCGCACTCTTTGTGTTCCTGATTACATCCCTGAAGTTTGAGAAAGCAGAGTGAAAGACTTGGATCAATAAATGAATGTGGTGAAATTGGGAGGCATCCAAGTAACAAGTTGCAGTTGCAAGTTCATGGTGGAATTTCCAATTTGTAAACTACTCCTACTTTTTTCCAGGTTATTCCTGTGTAAGGAGGGTGATCTACATGCTTTGCTTATCAAAGACTGATAGGGTCACCTTTTATAAATGTGATGAAAGATTATTTCATTGTTTTATGTATCGGTCCTGCTTGATTGATCCAGTGTGAAGGTGAATTATTTCAGTGAAAGTCAGTGGAAGGTATTTGTGAAGCTTTGAAACTTCCTTTTCTGCCCTCTGAACCTCTCAGATCCACCGGAGAAGGTTAGCCTCCAAATTATGTCCAAGGGGCCTATCATGGAAGGAGATAACGTGACATTGAAGTGTCATGCTGACGGCAACCCTCCACCCAGCTCCTACTTCTTCCACATTAAGGTCAGTCGGAGCCCGAACCTCCACCTCAAGTACTGTACTGCTGTCTGCTCTGGATAATAGTGTCACCACTGTAATTGTATCACCATCTACTAGACTGTGGCAGCCACTTATTACCACTTACCACAAATTTGATTTTTCTTTCTTGAAATTGGCTCGAAAATGGAAAATATACTATTCAAAAGGCAAACTAGAATTTGATAACAATGGTTAAATTTCAAATGTTGTACTCCTTTCTTTTGAGTTATTGCTATGGCTTTTTAAAAGCCCTGTATGTCTTGTGAAACTGGGTGAGAGTATTTAATTTCAAATAATTAAGTGGATCTCTACATCACATTCCTCTTTCAAGAAATTACTCCTGTCTTCATCCTTCTTCCCTCTTTCCTCTTTCTTATTTCCTGATATTATATAATACTGACAGAATCTAAATGTACCTCTCTCCTCTCACTCCTCCTCTCTCCACTAGGGCCAGAAAATGCTGGCGGAAAATTTGGACAGCTACACTTTGAGTGCCATCAGCAGAGATGCTGCAGGTGAATACAAATGCTCCCTGCCTGACAACGAGAAAATGGAGGCTTCCCAGAACATCGTTGTTAGCTGTGAGTACTTATGACATATGCAGAGCTTTAGCATACTGTACCGCGGCATGCAGGGAAATCACTGCTCTAGTGATCTAGTCTGCTCTACAGACAAAAAACTGCTACTGTTGTCCTCTGCTCCCCCACACTATTTCTACCTAGATTGAAATTTCTTAACCTCATATACATAACATGGCACTGTAATTCATTGTAAATACTGTCATTGGAG
Source organism: Holacanthus passer (assembly GCA_025331565.1). Lineage (NCBI taxonomy): Eukaryota > Metazoa > Chordata > Actinopteri > Pomacanthidae > Holacanthus > Holacanthus passer. The sequence continues at coordinate 16,905,949 of JAFREQ010000005.1, forward strand.
CAGAGAAAAGGTAATCTAATTCAACCTTAGAGAGCCCTGGCTGGCGATCAGAGCATGAAGTGCCAGACAGGCAGGAGCAGAACTAATTAGAAGTTCCTGACGTCAAGTGAGCAAAAATGCAAAAAAAAGTGTTTGTGTGGGTGAGGAGCTCAGGCAGCTTATAAGCTGTTTTTCCCTCTTCCCATCCACCTGCAATCCCTCAAGTAATTACTCCCTTCTTCCCAGGTGTATGTTTTTACACATTTCCCCTTTTCTCTGTCACATACTGCATTTTTAGTGCTTTTCACACATCTTAAACAAAGAAGTGTTATTTTCAGCTCCCAAGTTTTAAATTGAGTTTTGTGACTGGGGAAAGAAAAACAGCTCTCTGAATTGGAAATTGTTTAAGATATTTTTGTGTGTCTAGAGGGAGTGTGCCCTTGTAGAAAAGAAGTAGAAAATGTTGTTGTTTCCGCTGGCTGGCAGTAACACAATAGTCCTCCGACAGCTGTCAGCCAAGCATTTAATACTTCTGTGTATCATGCGATTTCCCCTGTCCCAAAATAGCAAATACTGCACTCAAATACACATGCTAGAAAAATCTGCTTCATCTATATTATATTAACAGAAAGAAGAAAAGGAATTTTACTTAAATAACACTGGATGAGCAATGAATTATTGTGGTGCATTATGTTTTCCAGACACGCAATGCTCTATTTACGCAACCCTAATTCCAAAAAAGTTTGGTAGCTGTATAAAATATAACAAAACCAAGTATGATAAAATTTCCTTAACTTTTTTGGCATATACTCAATAGAAAACAGTACAAAGATGTTATTTTTAATTTTTTACTTCATCAACTTTGATTTTTGTAAATATATGCTTATTCTGAATTTGATATAAGCAACACCCTTCAAACAAGTTGGTAGGTAAGAGTGACTTGGATGTATTAACCAAAAGAGACATTATTACTAACATTTCCTGTAGAACTTCTTCTCACTTGACACACATGTTAGATTCTTAGATTCATTGTGGGATTCTGGGATTGTGTTTTTGTTAAACACTGCAAAGAAAACAAGTGACAGAAAAATGTAGTTGCAGTGTTTTGAGTTGTGATCACAAATTTGATGAATTACAAAAATTGTAGTTTGTTGAAATTTGTAGATGTCTTTATTTGATTTGTTTAACTTTCAACATGTTTTTATAATTATGACAACTTTATAGCTGTTGGTGTGCTATTGTGGCTATGTCTCCTTTGAAAAAATGTAATCTCAAGGTACTTCCTGTTCATAGTCTGATACTTATTTACAAGTAAGCACTGTATTCACAAGAATGGTGTAAATGGTATATTTACCATTATAATGGTATGTAGGTTTTCTGGGAAAAACATGTCAAGCTCCTCCTGGTAACTGGGCTTACCAATGAGCTATATGGGAATGTGACATTTGAGCCTGGCATCCCTACAGAATTGTGTCAGTAGTAGTAGTAGTAGTAGTGTAGACTGAGAATAGATAGATGGGAAGGGGGTGAAGAGATGGAACGTGAGGAGTTTATGTGGTGTGTGAGGTCAGCCACCAGCATTGTGGATGACCTCACACACCACATAAACTCCTCACCAACATGTGATGTAAATGTCTATGACAGAGGGCAGAGAGACAGTGATCTTCTCAGCTGTCTTCAGTATCCACTGCAGTGTCTTGCAATAGAATGTGGTCTTCCAGTCAGGAAGTACAGGATCCAGTTGTGGAGGGAAGTGTTCAAGCCCAGCAAGCTCAGCTTAGCTTTCTAATCAGGTGCTGAGGGATGATTGTGTTGAATGCTTAGCTAAGGTCTACAACATTCGAACCACGTATTTCTTGTCCAGGTGGGTGAGGGCCAGATGATGGTTGGTGGCGATGTCATCATCTGCCAGGTGATGAGACGAGACACGAACTATAGCGATTCTAGTGAGAAGAGTGTCAAGGTTTTCAGGTGCCTCATGATGAGCCTCTCAAAGCATTTCATGATGATAGGTGTGAGTGCAAAACAGTGTCCTCCTTCAAACTGAAGATTTTAGCATGTTGAAGATGTCAGTGAGACTATCCGCCAGCTGGTATGCACATCCTCTGAGCACTCTGCCAGAAATACTGTCTGGTCCAGCAGTCTTCTGAGTTGACTCCATGTAATTTTCTTCACACCAGCTGTAGTTGCACACAATAATTGTTAGTAGATAAATTGTTTGGGTGCGCGCATGGGATTTGTTTACAAAAACAAAATACACTACTTAACATCCCCAACCATAGAATCAACAAGCACGTATAGGAGGTGTCAGAGTCTTGCTTATTTTAAACATGACTATACTTAAATGAGGTCTACAGACAATTGGCCTGTATTAAGTACTATATAAATGTTGTCAAATCTATTTGTTTGTATTCATTTGTTTCTTTCTTGTTTTCTTTGCAGATGTGTTTAAAAGAAATGATTTAAGATAAGATAAACCTTTATTCGTCCCACAGTGGGGAAATTCACATTTCACAGCAGCAAAGGGAATAGAGCAGTTAAATAGTAAAAATAACAAATAAACAGGCTAAAAAAGAAGATATTAACAAATTAACAAATTTACGTGAGAGTAACTAATTTACATGAGAAGCTCTTAGCTCTTCAAAAAGTAGCAAAGCTGAATTATGTCTGAATGTGAACCATGTGACATTAGTGTTGAATGAGTCTCCTTCAAGGCTACCACATTGTGGTCACTTTGCTGTCAATGATGAGAGGCAGCAAAATATTGCGCTTACCTTTAGTCCAACCGATTTGACTCAACTGAACCATCCTTTTTTCTTCGTGTTTTTTCAGACCTGGACCTGAGTCTGAGTCCCACTGGGAAGGTTCTGAAGACAGAAGGGGACACCTTGTCTCTGGAGATGGAGAAGATTGCCTCGGGTGATGTTGAAGTGTCATGGACAAAGGTAATGGTGCCGGGCTTGGGTTGTTGATCAGAGAGAAGTGGCATTGAACTATAGAAGCAGATGAAAGAACTTGAAAGAACAGAAGAATTTGTCTAAATGCTTGTTTACATTATTTTAGCCAGTAACCAAACCTGACTGTAGAAACTTCCTCTGAGTTTTTATGTACTGTGAATAGCAGTTGGATCCTGATGATGCCTTCCTTCAACACCTCATGAGCTGGATGGCAGTGCCATTCCATTTATTCTACACTGTGCATCTGACAGAGAGCTCAGCCGAAAACACATTTTGCTAGATTTATAGAAGGGGGTCATAGATTAAGAAGTATTCTAAAAGACAAGGGAGCGAACATGCAATACTACAATCCACAGATGTGACAATAATGATAATAACAGTATTAAACAGAGACAAGTGTGCAGTGGGAGGCTTGTAAACATGGGTCCAGACTCTGCAGCTCCAGTTACACACAAACCTGCAGAAAGCAACAGGAGAGAAGAGCACAAAACTACGAGAGAGGGAAGAAGTTGCATTAGTAAGATGTATTGATGGGTTATGAATGGATACAGGTGGAGGAGAGAGAGAAGGAGAGTTAAGTTCAGTGCATCATGGGAAGTACCCCGGCAGTCTAGGCCTATAGCAGCATAACTAAGGGGTGGCACAGGGCTCACCTGGGCCAACCCTAACTATAAGCTTTGTCAACGAGGAAGGTTTTACGCCTACTCTTAAATGTGGAAAGGGTGTCTACCTCCTGAAACCAGACTGGGATCTGAGTCCATAAGAGAGGAGCTTGATAACTGAAGGCTCTGGCTCCAAATCTACTTTTGGAGATTCTGGGAATCAAAAGAAATCCTGCATTCTGGGAGCATAGTGCTCTATTGGGAAAATCGGGTACAATGAGCTCTTGAAGATACGATGGTGCTTGACCTAACCTATCCTTTATAGGTTAGCAGAAGGATTTTAAATTCAATTCTTGCAAGGAAGCAAAAAAGGCAAAATGGGTGAAATATGATCTCTTTTCCTTGATCTTGTCAATACACATGCAGAAATTTGCTTTATATGTGCAATAAAGGATATATAATCATCAAAGATAACTCCTAGATTCCTTACAGTAGTGCTGGAGGCCAATGCAATGCCATGGAGAGTACTTATATCTTTAGAAAATGCGCATCAGAGGTGCTTTGGGCCAAGTACAATAACTTCAGTTTTGGCTGAGTTTAACAGTAGGAAATTGCAGGTCATCCGGGTTTTTGGTTCGCTGAGGCATGCCTGAAGTTGAGCTAATTGGTTGGTTTCATCTGGCTTAATTGACAGATATAATTGGGTATCATCTGCATAGCAAGTTAAGGGAGTGTTTCCCGATCATGTTCCCTAGGGGAACCATATATACAAACTGTACAAACTGAAATCGGTCTGATAAATAGGACCTAAACCAGCTTAGCGCAGTTCCTTTAATGCCAATTAAATTTTCCAGTCTCTGCAACAGGATTTGATAATCAACGGTGTCAAATGCGGCACTAAGATCTAACAAGACGAGTACAGAGAGAAGTCCTCTGTCAGATGCAATAAGAAGGTCATTTGTTACTTTCACCAGAGCTGTTTTTGTGCTATGATGAACTCTAAATTCTGATTGAAAGTCCTCAGATACACTATGGTATATGGTCACACAGCTGGTTAGCGACTGCTTTCTCAAGGATCTTCAAGAGAAAGGGAAGATTAGATATAGGTCTATGGTTTGCCAATACCTGTGGATCAAGAGTAGGCTTTGTAAGGAGATGTTTTCTTACAGCTACTTTAAAAGACTGTGGTACATAGCCTGTTAATGAAGACAGATTGTTCATGTCGACTAAAGAAGTGCTAATAACAGGTAAAACTTCTTGCCTGGCTGGGATGGGATCTAGAAGGCAGCTTGACGGCTTTGACAATCTGATGAATCATTGAAGTCAGCGGATTAAGATCAATTGGAGAGAAGCAGTCTAAACATACATTAGCTTTTACAGCTGTTTGTACGGATCCCATATTTGAGGACAAATCGTTGTTGGATGGGAGGAGGGGAAGAATTTTGTTTCTAATAATTAGGATCTTCATTCATCGAGAAGTTCATGAAGTCATTTCTACTGAGGCCAATAGGAATACACGGCTCAATAGAGCTATGGCTCTCTGTCAGCCTGGCTAGAGTGCTGAAAAGAAACCTGGGGTTGTTTTTATTTTCCTCTATTAATTTCGAGTAGTAGTCTGCTCTGGCATTGTGAAGGGCCTTTCTATATATTGTAAGACTATTTTGCCAGACTAAGTGAGATTCTTCCAGATTGGTAGAAGACCATTTCCTCTCAAGGTTTAGCAATGTTTGCTTTAATTTCTGAGTTTGCGGGCTATACCAAAGAGCTAACCTCTTTTGCTGTATTAACTTCTTTTTTAAAGGGGCAATAGAGTCGAGAGTCATTTGCAGTGAGCCTGCAGCACTATCAACAAGATGATCAATTTGGGAGGGACAAAATTTAGTGTAGGAGTCCTCGGTTCAATTGAGATATGGCATTGAATTAAATGCCAATGGAATCACTTCCTTAATTTTAGCAAGAGTACTGTCAGATAAGCATCTGGTGTACAAATACGTAATGGCCTGTAAAAGGAATTCAAAAGTTATCAGATAATGATCTGATAAAATAGGATTCTGAGGAAAGACTATTCAATTTCAATGCCATAAGCCAAGGTCGAAGGTGTGGTTAAAACAATGAGTGACTTTATGAACACTCTGATAGAAGCCAATTGAATCTAATAATGACATAAATGCAGTACTGAGGCTATCATTATCAGCGTCAACATGAATAGTAAAATCACCTACAATAATTACTTTGTCTGTTTTAAGTACTAAACTTGATAAAAACTCTGAGAATTCAGATAAAAATTCAGAGTATGGACTAGGAGCACGATACACTACATCAGAAGTACAACCAAAAGTAGAAATCCTACTAAGATGTAACTGATATATTTGTAAGTTTAGTCTAGTATAGAACATAAAAGTAAGGCAAGACAATTCTTTAGTCTGAGTCAATGCAGCAACAAAAATATGATATAGCCTACTGTAAATATTAGAAAAAGCCAATGATGAAATACTGAAGATTAGAAAGCAGTGTCCTCATCACATTGATACAGACATTTCAGTAGCCCCACATATTGATTGCTGTATTTTCAAATTGAATTCTGGAATGAACATTCCTATGAGCCTGAACAGAAGGTGAAACTTACATTCATACATATTGTTGCATTTGAATTAGAGTTAAAGGTACACTTTGCTTTAGAAAACACAGATTGATATTGTTATTCTGGTTTTCAGAATGGACAGACAGTGAAGGAGCCAAAGTTTAGCAAGTTGACCTATGCTGATGCAGGAGTCTACGTATGTGAGGTTTCCATGACTGGCCTCACACGACGTGAGAGCTTTCAACTGATCATAGAAGGTGAGTAAGTGTGTGGGCATCATTACTAACTCCTCCGTTAACTGAATTGAGTGTGACACTGAAAATGTCTTTCTCTGTTCGACAGTTTTCTTTTCTTTGAATTGAAGTTGTAAACCTGCCCGGGTGAAAGTTCAGTTACTCATTTTGTAAACATCACATGAAATATTTTTGTGTAATAAAATGTTACTGAACTAAACAATTTCAGTGACAGCATAATTTTTCCTTCAGGAAAGCCTGTGATCACCAGCCTAACCAAACATCGTGCTGATGATGCTAAATACAAAGTTTTGACGTGTGAGGCTAATGGAGTACCAGAACCCATCTTCCATTGGAGTGTCAATAGTACAAATGTGAGTGTCATAATATATGTGTGTGTGTGTGTGTATATATATATATATATATATATATATATATATATGTATGTGTGTGTGTGTGTGTGTGTATGTATATATAGAGTAAGTAAGTGCATGTTTAGTATCTTTAGTAGAGAGAAAGAAGGTGCAGCAGAGCAGCAAAATGAAGCAGGAAAAGAAAAGTGCTCTTTGAACATGATTCACTCTAATAAATAAAGTTCTTATTGAGATGATATGTGATGAACTACTCTAGTCCTCATCATGAGCAGGTAATGCTCTAACAACAAGAAAACATATCTCTGTTGGATTCAGGTTTGTTGGCAAGGAAGAGGGTGTTTTGTGTTTACTTTTGCATTCAGAGTTAGTTCACAGTTTTGCATTTCCTGACTCCCTCAGGGTATTAAGTTCAGCTCTCTGGTCAACCTTTGCAGTATTTTCCTTCCATTATCTGTCTTCCCACCATCCCACGGCTAACCCACCTGTCAATATAGAAACTATCTTGTGGAATGGAAAAGTTGACAATGTGTGTGCAACTAAAGAGGCACCTAAGTGTGTGAGATTTTTCCATTAATATTTTTGATGCCTCTTATTCCTAAGTGTTAAGTGAGTATTTTTCTTCTGTTTTTTTCTGTTCCTTTAGGAGGAGAGCTCTTACATCAATGGCAAGGCCACCCATAAAATCACTGTTATCCCCAAGGTGAACTTGACTGTCACTTGCAGTGTCAGCAACAAACTGGGAGTAGATGTCAGGACCATCAATGTTTCCTCTGGTAAGTTAATGCTTGTCAATGCCTTGTTTGGTTGGTTTTATAGTCCCAGTCATGGGAGATGAGGTGCAATAATGCTTCTATGCGGTGGAGAACTATGTTAACTAGCTTTGAACAGACAAGTTGTGTACTTTCAATTGCTTCACTGTGGTACTGCCTGTTGTGTTTTGAGTTAGTGTATTGGGCTTATTAGGCAGCATTAGTTGAAACGGGGAGACAAATTCGTAATTCATATTTATTATAAAATCCACCTTGTCTTTTATGATCAACCCAGAAGATAAAACACAGTGAAATTGTGACATTGTACCAACATAAATTAATAGAGTATAACAAACTATGTAACTAGGAATAAGAAAATGTGGGGTTTAAAAATATAGTAATAAGGAATTATTTTGAATTAAAACTACAAGGTAGAAGTAAAGTAAAATGAAACATTTAAATTATAGGTGTGAGAAAGCATGGCATTTAAATCAGACACACTGAGGAAAAGTAAACTATTCATATCTTGAATATTAGAATATATTCAAATATTCAATCTATGTAGTATTAAGTGTAAATTATATTGACATCTACAGCCCCAATTCATAAATAAGACATTCAATAAATAGAAAAAAGAATGCATTCATTTGCATGATCTGTGTTTACCAACATTGGTTTTATGTAGTGTTTCCAAGCCCATGCATTAATAGCCTTTATATAGTCAGATTAGCAACTGTTTTATTTATGCTTTTCACAGTGTCTCAACATTTTTGGAATCAGGGTTGTAGAACACCATATTAATCCCAAGACACATCCCTGATGGAACCTATTTCAGCAGTAAAAACAATAAATTGTTATCAGCAGTATAATATTTCTTTGTGTTTTAACTTGCATCACAGCAGTGCAGTATTAATAGTACATAAGTATTGATTTCTTTGCTCATCACACTGTTATTTTTTGCAGCTTTTCACTCATCAAGAAAGTTACTCGCTGCAGATGTTTTAAGACTTGTAATGTGGGTTTTCTTTCCTTTTTTGGTGGAATACATTGGCAAAACAACAATTATAGACTCTGCTATAATTAGACTACACTATATATATTTTTTTTTTTAACTTTTTGTCATTATAGAGGAAATCAAGTGATCAAAAACCAATTTAGAGGAAAAACTTAACATCAGGGAGCAGGCAGGGTGAATTCATGTATGCTGACTATAGAACCATACCTTGCCACCGTACCTTGTCTGCACTTTTCCCTCAGAAATGAAGTCAAGATAAGCAGACTTACAATACTACTTAAAAAAATATTCATTCACAGACACCACTTGAATGTGAAAAGACTTTAAGAAATGTTTCCCCTTTTTTCCCTTTCCTTTCCTGTACTTTGTTCCATTTTCTACAAGTCATTTAAACCAGTTATCATGAGCAATTATTTGCTGAATCCAGTTGTGGCAGGATTTGGAACTTTCATTTTAATGTGTAAAAGCATGTAAAGGCATGCCAGTTACACAGAATTCCTACTGTATGCCTATTATGGATAGTGGAATGACAAAAACAAAACAAAAAGGGTTATCGAAGGAAAGGCTACAGGACTGTCAAAGGCTAACACTGGATTGTACAGCAGCTTTGGGGGGTTTAGACAAACAACATATGCATGCTGTGTTTGGCTTTTCTTTCTATGTGATCTAATTTATTTATGTTTTATTGCAGTTTTTATGAAGGAAAATGATAAAGGTAAGAATTTTTTACTTTTTTTGTAAGATTCAGTTGAAGATTTCCTAGTTACAACAGAGTAGAACCTGTTATCTTGTTAATGTTAACTAAACTGTTATCTTGGTGGATTCTTTGATTAGGCACACTTATAAACACCCATCACTCTTTCCTCATGTACAAAAAGACCCCTATTCATCACCTGCAGACAATTCTGTGTATCAAAATGCACCCATGCCTCAGTTTTTCCATCTTGACTGTATAACTCATGGAGAGGGGCTCTCAGAGGCATATTAGAATGGACAAAGGGCTACTATTCATTCAGATTGTATTGTATTTAAAGTATGTTGTATATGGTCACTATATGGACTTCAAGTAATAAAACGTCTGTAGATTAAAACAGCACATTTAAAAGAAACTTCAATAACGCAGTGTAGTTGATGTAGATACATATGTTGACTGATAATGCTTCTGTCGGTTGAACAGCGAATCCTAGCAACGCAGTTGCCCATCACCTGCCATTTTCAGTTCCCGTTAACAAAACAAATAAGGAACACACCAGCCACCATCTTTCCTTCCAAAATATTCAACATTTTATTGTGCAATACTGATGTTTCATAGAATATAAACAACTCTCAACTAGTGGTTTCATGTCGCTACAGTAAGAACAAGAAGTCGCTGAACTAAGAACACAAGACAAAGCAATAAAGTGTTGTGAAGAAGTGTCAGCCGATGAAACTTTATTGCTCGAATATAAATTAGTGCAACAGAGGCAGGTTTGGGGTGGGACTTTGGCTGTCTGTTGTGATGCCCAAGCTAAAATGGTAGCATGGAGCAGCACAGAGAATGGTTGACCAAGGGCACATTTTATGATTTTGATATCTGTGTTCTGATCATAGCAAAGTTGAAACAGTCTTTCAATGAATTCCTTTGCACGCTCTATTGGAAACCTTCTGTGTGAGTTAGTAAGTGCTAGTCCTACAGCTGAAGCTGAGTACTGCTGTCTGTTTTCAGACTCTCAGGAGGATTCAGAGGACCAGGCAAAGCTCATAGTGGGTGTCGTGGCAGGGCTCCTCATAGTTGCTGCTGTGGTGGGACTCATCTACTGGCTCTACATGAAGAATTCAAGGTATAGAAACACATACATTTACATTTTCACATTTAATTTCATTTCATGTCAAGGTTTACCGCCGCAGTCTCTGACTTGTTGAACAGTTATTCCTAAAAAGATCACATATGTCAAAGAAGCAGTGTTGGGCAAGTTACTTCAAAAATGTAATGCATTACAGATTACTTGTTACTGTCATTTCAAAGGAATTAGTTACCTTACAATATTAGTCTCTGAATTGTAATGCATTACACTACTACTGCATTACTTTTAAGTTACTTTCACCAAAATAACTGGAAGTATTATTATTTGGCATTATAAATTTAGCTTATTGCAGCTCATTACGCATCCAGTGGAAGGTGATAACTGAGACTGAGAATGACTGAGCTTGGCTTAAGGCTAACAACAGTAGAATATATAACAGTAGAATATATTGCCTAATAGGCACAATGATGGTTCATGGTGCAATACAAGGAACAATCATAGCCAGAATCTCAAAAACAGACAAAAGGTCAAAGTCTGGTCAATTGTGATAGAGATACTGTAACTGTAGGCCTATTCATATTAAAATCAATAGAGCTAGAGCCCACTATATTGTAACCTAACGCCTAATGACATGACAAGATACGGTCTTTTTTATTTCTATTCCTTTATTCTCCATCACCAAGACGGTTGCGTTTTGGGGTGAGCACAAGACTCCCGAGGCTGAAAAGTCTTTCTACTGGTGCGCTGGATGGTGTTGGTGCATTATAATGTAGTGCGATTTTTTTAATTCTTGGAAACAGGTGGAGGCTTTTCCATCGCAGGGGCAGAATTCAAGTAAGACCTTACTTCTGTTTCCACTGACATGGGCATCAGCTGAGCTGAGACATTGACCTGTTCGTCAAAGGAGTTTAGCTTGAAGCTAAACAGTAACATCAAATTTGACAGTGTATGAACTCAGACGTTATTATTTATATTTATATTATTGCTAAAACAGAAATTTTAAGTTTATACTCCAGAAACTGACTGACTGTGATCGGCTGGAGGCTGAAATGTTGACATACTGTATAACTTTACACTTTTTACACAATTAAAGTACCGTAACCGGTGCCGAAGCCGGCCGGTACCACCGGCTTAGCTGGCCAGTACCACCGGGTTAGCTGGCTAGCTCGGTGAGCATGTTTCATTAAACAGGCTTCATTCAGTTCATATTATGATTAACTGGAGTTAGGCGACGTCCCCACTGCCAAGATGGGTGCGCGCTACGATTAACTTCATTTTTGCTCTTCAGAAATCTATGGGTGACGTCAAGGAGACTACGTCTATGTTTTATACAGTCTATGATTGTAACGCGCCTTACTGAAGTTTGGACCGAGTAAAGTATTACCCAATTTTTTTTTAGTAATGCCTTACATTACTGCGTTACAGCAAACAGCAATACATTACAATAATCACGTTACTTTTGTAACGCGTTACTCCCAAGATTGCAAAGAAGTGATAAGCAACTGAGGATGTAGGGTGGGAGGTTTTCAGAGCATGTAGCAGAGGAGATACAGCAGAAGCAGCTGTGAGTTGAGAGGAGAAAGTGGGAATAAGGCATGTGCACAATGAAAAGATGAGTTTGCAGCCTGCTGTGGAGTGGCTGACTATGCCATCTGGAGCAGGGTGAAAAGGTTATTCTGCACCGGAGGTGCATCACATTGTTGCAATTCTATATTCACTACAGACAAGGAAGCTGGAAAACTGGTGAGAAGGAGGTGGGAACATCTGAGGAGAGCAAGAAACTAGAGGAGAACAATCACACTGTTTAAAGGCTGTACAACATCTGATAAAAAAGGTAAGAATTGTAATTGTAACTTTTCCGGTTACAAACCATTTTCATCGTTTAATTTGAATGCTACTATACATGTCAGTATAAGTTATCAAGTATAATTCCAGTTTATCAGAATATGTACCTTATTTTTGTAAGTTTTTGTAGGTTTGGCCATAGATACCCACAAAAGGAATGCTGAGATCTAACGATGTTATGGCATTGTCAAAAAAAAAGGTCAAATGGGCAAGACATAGAAATCAAATGATCGACACATAAAAAAAATAGGTTAGTCAAACTTATTTGCAAGAGTTATTACTGTCTGTTGTAAACATCCATCACAGATTACAGACTGACTTCCTGTTTCAACTTTTACCTCAGACTTTCCTGTGTAATGAGGAGTTATTATTGACATTTCAGGTGCTTTCACTTTCAATATTATCTCAGAATAAAGTGGTTTAGATCAGTGGTTGCCTACCTTTTTGGCTTGTCACCCTTGAAACAAAAATATGTTTACTGGGGACTCCACTTTGAGTGCCGGCACATTGGAAATAATGTTATAAGTAACATTGTTAATTACAGAGAAATACAAAACCATAATAATGTACCATTCACAGATACCTTCGGATAGGTCTAACAGATTAACAGTGAGCAGAGCTGTGCGTCAAAGGGAAGGCAGCAGATTTTGCCAAAGTTGCAGTTGGCATCACATTCATATGATCTGTTTTTATGATGACAAGCATTCCCAGTTTCCCAGTTACACCACTGAAAGTGCCCAAAGTCATAGCCTACAGGATTTTATTCAATCAAGGCAAAAGTGATTGCTTTTAAATCAGTTTCTCTTCCCCAAACCAATCATTGCACTTCACAATAGAAAAGCACAGCATGCATCTGTCTCGTCTATCTTTTCACTGCAACTTTGTAGCAAGACTTTAAAATTTGAAAAAGACTTTAAAGAAGAAATTATTACCTTAGTAGTAAGTAAGTAACAGCAGCAGTACAACTGTATTTCACACTGTGATGGTTAAATTTTGCAGTTATTCTACAGTTCACATCAAACTCCAACACAGACCGCAGAGAGCAGAAGTACAAACATTTACCTGCCCATGTGTGTAGCCTTTGGCAATTAACTCGCCAAATGGTAAATCTACCGGCATTTGGTGCTTGGCAGGTGTTAATTTCGGACCCTGTTCCTGCACACTGATCTATTTAGCATTGCAGCTGGTGTGATCCTATTGCAAGATGCCTATGGATTTGCCTAATATCTGACGAGAATGATTGAAACTGGGATTCAGTGATCCACGACTTAAAACGAATGTAGGCCATTTTGACATGATGACACACACAGACTGTCAAGGTGAAACAATACCAGCAATGCTGATCCAGCTGGTAATGAACTGGAATTATTCTTGAAGATTAATGTAAATTTATGGTTGTATATTGGTATTTTTTGGACATCATATCTTAAAATTGTTGCATAAAATCATAATGCATTATGGAAATAATTGTTAATAGATACATTTCTCTTTATGTCTTTGTGAGGAAGAAGCGGTTGAAAGCAGCATTGCAACATTGAAAATACAGACTCCCAGTTGGTTGTTGACCTGCTCCATCAGGCTCTACATAAGCAGCAACAACCAGAGTAAATTTGTCCTGCCCACAGCCTACTGTCCCACCTCACTGTTTTGTAGTCTGCACTGAGGCTGCCTCATGTTGCTGTCATTTTGTTTTTTGTGTTCCTGGTGAATGCTCCTTGATATGTTTTGTTTGAGCAATTCTGTGAGGCTGTGTGGTGCTTTTTTTTTGTTCTTAAATTCCTTCAATGAATGTAAGTTCCTGTGTAACAAATCATAATTATGTGTGTGCCATAGCTGAGCATGCCAATGTTTATTTTTACTTTTTTGTGCACTGTCTGTGAAAAAGCCTTTGTTTGGCTGTGCCCAAAGAAAAAGACTGACAAGACTGCTGTATAACCCCACTGAAACTGCCCTTTACAATAACCTCAACTTATTTTAATTTCCTGACTTACGTTCTCTGTCTTTTAAACACTGGCAAATGGATTGTTAATGGATGAGCGAGTACTAGATATAGTCATGATATTAAATAAGGAACTGGATGTACTATGAATGGTTTCTATACATGCAGTTTATTGTAACTGTGACCCCAAAGACAAACTGTGTGTACAGTCATTTGTGTAATTGCATTTGTATAAATTGGGCATCAGCAAATGTAGCATTATGACACAGTGAACCACTTGTTTTTTAAACAGTTGTTTTTGTAAATGAATTTTTGTTAGTCTCAAGAGAGACTTTTTTTCAATTCTTTTATGTTGAAAATAAGTTTATCTAAAAAGGCAAAAAGAAATGAAAATGTAAGAAGTCATTGGAAAAGTGCAGCAACTTGTAAGAAATGCAAAAGTGTGTTCTGACATGATGTTTATTTTAAGTTCATGCATGTTTTAACTTAGTTTAAAACTATAAATACATTGTTGCCTTCATGTCCTGTCTGTTTGTATACCATCCTCTCAAGGGTGAGACCATGGTTTTGGAGTAGGTTTAGTATTTGTTTTTATTTTGGAAGAGCTTTATAGATGCCTGATCTGAATTCTGGTATCTTTTGTGTGTTTTTTATGTATTTATATTCTGTGTGCAACCTACATGGATGGCGATCCTGCAACAGCAAGATAATTCTTTTTTAAGACTGTGTGGAAGGCATCATCAAGTGTTAAAAAGGTACTGTATGGTAGGAGAGTTACATGACAGTGTCATTCTCTGTTGTATTCACAGTGGTGTGAAGGATAACACTAACTGAAGACAGTGGTTGAGATGAATTAAGATGCTCTGGTCCATCCCATAATACAGCAACCTGGTGACCCACCAATGAGAGTCTAAAAAATAGCTTGACAGGAATCATGAACATCACTATCAGTTAACATTTATAGTTCAGTTAATTGTTTTGAGTACATTGAGTACTGTTCACTGTAATGGTTCACTGCACAAATTGTAAACTTGCTGAATACAGTTACATATTTATGACTCGTTCTGATAAATTACTTGATAGAGGCATCACCTTCAATCTTTTAATATTTTTTAGCATACCAGTGGATTATGACAATTGTCCAAAGTCAGATTCATTTACATTTGAGTCTTCATCTGGCATCACCTGGCACCATGAATTCCATTAGTATGTCATCATTGGCAAGAAAGTAACAATTTCAGTATTTTAGTTGACCTTTTCAGTAGCTTCAGATGTTGATAATCATCATAAAATACTAAATGTTAAATTGAAAGAACCAATGTAGCCACTTTCCCACCCAGCATCTTCAAAATTACAACGCTATAATCATATTGTGGGATGATTGCAAAACTATGTGTCATGATAGCAGAAAACATTTTTAAAAACCGAGTCCATTGTTTTCTTATGCCTTTTGTTCCTTTTCAAATAATAAAGGTCAGCAGTGAAACCAAAGAGGTAAAATGAGAAGGCCATAGTAGTGTTGAAAATACAGACTTGTTTTTGTACTGTTGACAATAAAGTGTACATTTTGAAAAGAAAAAGTGTTTTGTGTGGGGTCTGTGGCTTCTAGATTAGATCTGAGATGTAACACAGACACAGTAACGTGTAGTTCTGAGTGTTCCTTTCTGTAATTATGTGAGATAGTTTTGGCCCAGTTTTTGGCCTCTGTTCCAGCAGAAAGATGAGCTCCAACTAGAGTTGAACCATTTAGCCTTGAAGTATTCGAATATATCAAGTTGGCAGTCCAGATATGCAAACAAATCCAAATAAGAGTCGGCAAAAAGTCCAATAAACAGGTGAAGGTCCAGGGAAATAAAGCACAAAATCGGAACACAAGGAGAGCATGAGAAATTCACATAACACTGGGTACAATGACAAACTGGTTAAGAGAGAGGAAAACACGAACTAAATACACAATGAGGGGAATATCACAGGTGAAACTAACTATCTCAAAGATGGGAAACAAAACAAATACAGGAAGTAAAGACAACATGTGAGGAAAATGCAGGACAAGTAGTTATAATATTTAATAAGGAACTGGATGAAAGAGATGAGCTTAATCACTTGTTTCAACTTACTGCTGATTTAGAGAATCACTGATTTCTTGATGCCCCTTTAATCCACATGTTCAGTTTATTCAGGAAGGGTTGTGCTTCTGACCCTGCATCGTATTATTTATTTTTTTTTTATCTTTTTTAAATTTTAATCCCTTTATTAGTCCCACAATGGGGAAATTTCCATTCAGGCTGCCACTACAAGGCATCAACACGCTCACACAGGTGTGTGAGTGTACCCTGGCCGGGAATTAAACCCGGGTCTCAGCGGTGAGAGCACCGAATCCTAACCACTGGACCACCACGCATACAATTATAAGACATTATGTAGAAATGTAGACCCATCCAGAAACCCGTCAGCCCAGGAAGCATTTTTTGATCAGACACATTCCCTGGATGATTCAGGTTGGGTCTCTCTGGAGGAAAAAATCCCCCTTTTATTTTTGGCATTTCAAACCCAACATACAGTCCAAGGAATTTATGTGAAACAAGTACAGAAATCCTTCATCTGAAACCTTAAACAAAGGCCTTAGGGTTAGGGTTATACACATTGTTCCCAGGAAATTCAGGTCACTGAGCATCATATTAGAAGTGTTTGGAGATGTCATGTTTATATTATCACTATTATTATTAACAGTAGTAATAGAAGTAGTATTGAATTGAATTGAGTAGTATTTGAATCAGCATCAATTTCACTCTATAATGAGATATACTGTCTGAATCCACCTAAGCCAAAAAACTAAAGGTACACTATTAAGGGGCATCGTAACAGTGTATCTTTACTTCCGTTGGCAAAATGAGGGCTAAATCTTAAATTCTTACTAAATTATGATTTTTTTATCATGTTCTGAGTATGTATTATATCAACAAATAAAGTGTGCCATCAGCATTGTGTCTGACAATGCAATGCACACTGTTACAAAGAGGAGCTACTCATACATGAAAAATGGGGGGACTGATAAATGGGCTGCATTTATATAGCTTTACACAATACACACACAATATGTGTTAGTAGGATAAATTCACTTTTACCTTTGGTCTGCACATGGCATTTGCTGATAATAAGAAAAATATAGAATATCACCAGACTCATCCTGTCACCTAACCCAATACCTCATCTTCTTTTAGAACTTTTAATTATTCAGCATTCCTTTAAATCTCAAGTACCTTCCATCAGTTGTCAATAAGGTTTCTACTGATCTGACGACAGCAGCTTGCTGGCAGAATGAAGTTCCCTGAAGTCATAATTGCGAATGAGACTCTTGTTATTTCTGTTGCCTTACATGAAGCACATGAAATCCTTTTTTCACTCACTAAAAGTCTCTGGCTCAAAGTCATGTATTTATTTAATACTGGAAAAAACAGTCAGGAAACAGCTGTCCCACAGTGTCATGACACAGCACACACACAAAATATAAATAAAACAAAGGAATTACATTTTTTTATTTACTTCTTCATGAAAATAACATATCAAGAAAAAAAGCATTAATAATGTATAAATTAATTGCACATTACTTTATGCTTTATATATTATCAACACACAACATCAGCACATTAATATGAAAATGGAATTCAAAAATAAAAACTGCCTTTTTGCGACCTAAGACCACTTACCCCCTTCACAAGGGAGTCCAAAAGGAGACAATTCTTGCTTAGAGCTGTCCAATTTGGAGAAAATAAAAGTGTAATCAGAAATGTGCAAAAATTAAGTCTCATGTTGAAAATTTCACATATGGATTCCCTAGTATGTGTGGCAGGTCAGTGTACTGGAAATAAACTAGACGAGTGTCAACTCATTGTCTAATATGCAGCATTTATTATGTTCTGTGAGTTGGCAAAAGGAAAGCAGTCTTGCAGATTTCTTTCTGAGGATTAGAGAACATTTTTGGTTCAAAACAAATAGCAATGTCACAATATAAACGTAATTTCAGTGTTGAAATGTAAATAAATCTGCCATTGTCAGGGGAGCACATAAAGCTACTAGCTGATGACCAAGCATTATACAAGGGCTTAATGATGTCTATATATTTGTTTTGGTTTAGTTAACATAGTTTTAGTTAATTGTGCAGCATGGGATGCTCATGTTTTGTAAATCTGCATCTGCACTGTCAATGATAACAGAGATAATAGGCTTGTTTCTCAGGCTTCTCCTTGCACACAGCATCACTCATTATCACTATCTCTATGGACTGCATTAGGCCCCAACATTAACATATGTACATTTCAAACTACAGTGGCATTCCCTTTTAAAGTGCTGCTCAAAAAAGAAGGGATAGCGGTCATTCAATCTGTTACTCTGAGCGAATGACTAAGTAATAATTAAAATAAAATAAAATATGTTTTGGGCCTCCCAGACTGTAGACTTTTAGTACACATTCACTGACAGGGGTTGGGTCTCCATTACATAGCACCACCTTACAGCATCATGGTTGACCATGCAGCACAGACACAGCCATACTTACTATGTTTACACGCACACAGCAACTGTTTGTTAAGCTGGTTGCTATGATTACCTGGTTTTGCTTAGAAGTATATAAATGTCATGTCAGGGTTAAAATAACCTCCTGAGATCATATACTAATTACAAGATGTTCATCAATCACGAGACCTGTTGAGATGCCTGGCTTACTGCAACACACAAAAATACCACTCACCAAAGTGGTTTCCTTCATGTTTGATTTCACACATTATGAATATGTGTAAATGTAAAAACTAACAAAAAAAAAAAAAAAAAAAAAAAAAAAAAAAAAAAAGTCAGCAAGCTGTATTATTAGGACTGGGATCATCATATTCTGCTGTATTCAGGATGTTTAAAGAGAACCTTTTCATTTCTATTTTTGTAGATCTGCTTTGGGAGGAGCCTCATTCACATCGACTTTAATCAATGAAAAGTTTAAGACTCCTTGGTGATTTTATTTATTTATTTATTTTTGCCTATCTGCCTAATAATGGCTGCAGGAAAAATGAGAGTGTGGAGGTGAAAAATGGGTCAATACTACACAGTGCTCTCAGTGTCTTTATTTGGCTCATCCCTGGGTACACTTGGGCTTAACTCACAGCACAAAGGAGGAATCTCAGTCCAAACAGACAGAGGGATCTCTCTGACTTACTCTGCTTGTAAACCCAAACTCTGTAATTCAGACACAGACCTAGATGCTGCACATTCTCAAGGTGCCTAGATCAGTTAAATGTTACTACTGTCCTGATATACAGTGGTCCGGATGACATAGTTATAACCACAGCATACTGACACATCACATTGTACTGTCAGGAAGAAAAGATCTACTCCAATGATCTATCTATACTCAAGCAAGTAAGCTGTCTGTATCTGTTACCCCAGTGTTTCCCAGACAATAAATTCTGATACACAAAATCTGCTTTGCTTACATAATCTAGCCAAACCAATTATGAAGTATTGAGTTTTTGCTCTGGAAGCAAATACCTTTAAGGGACTCAAGAGGTCATTAATACTCCATGATACACTGTATCAATTTTAATGCCAGACTTTAAAGGATAGTTTACATTTTTTTCCTTTTTCCGTAGTTTTGTAACATTTTACTCAAAAACTGATACTGAAAACTGAAAACTGAAAAAGACTGAAAAACTGAAAAAGATCTGGAAAAAAAAAGTGACATGGGCCATGAAACTCGAGCATTGATATTAAAAGGCAAGTTTTAAGCAAACCCAGAGGTAAGACAAACTTATGTGGAATCGAAAAAAAAAAAAAGTTCAAATAAAGTAATTTAGATCATCTGGATACTCTGGTGGTTTGTGTGCAAACCTGTCGAATTGCAAGTGTTCCTTGGCCTTTGTTGTAATGATAAAAGTCAAAGTTTTCTCACTTTCAGATCTCAATTACTTTGGTTATAGTAGAGGGATTATAATAACCAATGGCCAAGAGTTAAAAAAAAAAAAGTTTAAATTAAGTTCCAAATTATAAACTAGTCTTATTCTTTCATTGGTTAGAGAATAACAGCATGGTTTTACCATCCATGCAGACAAACACTGTCTAATGGCAATCTATACTGGCACACAGGTCTGGCACAGATCTGCCAACATCTTGTAAATTATTGTAAAAAGCAAAACAGGGTAATAAAAACAATGCATACGTGTTACATTTGAAAAAATCAAATATAAGCATAGGTGAGACATCTTGCAGTCATTAGGGAGAAAGACAGCTGATTATGAGGTAAGAGGGTTTAACTAAGTTAAGCTGCATATGACTTGTCTCATAGTTTGAATGCTGTTGGTCAGTATTCTGTTCGTCTCTACTGTATTCACACAACAACTACACATAAGTAAAAATGCATTATTTCTTCAGAAGCTATAAAGTGGCTCTCACTCCAAATCAGATTAAAAGCGATTCCTCAAACATGTGTGGAATGTGGACATTCAACATATGATATGTAATTGAAGTGGAGACAGACAGTTCCAGTGTGATGGCTGCTGAACACATCATCTATGAGCTCTAACAATGTTTGGCTTGCTGCTTGAGCTGAAATACAGGCACATTTGTCTCTGGCTTTATGTGGAGAAATGAAAAATTTTGTACCATTTTGTAACATTACACATTTTCCACCACTTAGTCACTTAAGGGAAAAACTGAGCCTGAAAGGAGCTCAGAGTGCACAAAGTTATAACTCACTCATGCAGAACAAATACATTCATAGATGACAAGTTTAACAAGAGTTCTCCTCTGGAGCTGTCGTACAGTTTTCTCCATATCTGAGGGAAACAAGTGAATTAATAAGGCATACTCTGGCTCCATCTAACCGCTCCCAATTCATCAGACCTTGTTAAGACCTGCAAGTCAGCCAGACTCTGGGCAAACAGTGGAGTATTCTCAAATAGGCATCTCAGGAGGGAGGGAAGAGAGGAAAGCAAGTGAAATAGGAGAAGAAAGGGAGAAAAGGAATAGAGAAGAATGGTGGAGTCTGGCACCCCCCACTGGTTGTAAATAAAAATTACCCCTAACAACTAGCTGAGCATATAAACTGACATGAGGTGGAAATATCCTGAAAAGCCCTTCAAACTTTTGAAGGTTTAAATCATTCACAGTCCTTTCTCCCCTTTTTCATTCGCTGGGTTCTGATGTGATTCGGATTCAGCCACTTTGTTGTGCAATGTCATCTCTGCTCTGCAACAAAAGGCAAGTCCTTTAAATATTTCTTGTTTCTGATGATGACTGTTGTGCAAACAGTCTGAGGCCAAGCAGAATGAAGAAGCCCTTTTTAGTCACTCAATTCAGAGGTACAGTGTCATTGTTGTGCTCCCCTTTCACCGTCTCTGGAACTAGAGGTTCAGTCTCGGGGCCACTAAGGCAAACTCTCGCAGAATGTTTCGGGCGACATCCACTTTGTACTGGGCAATCATCAGTGCCCGCTTCACATCCTCAAAAGAGTAACCCTCCCCCATCAACTTGGCGATCTTGGCGTCCACATTCTCTGACTCCAAGCTCTGGGGTTTGCCTGGCTGACTATCTGGAGGGATCGTCCTGGGCAGTGGCTTGGGTGGCCTGGCAGGGGCCTGCAAACAGTCCACTGACACCAGGAGAGAGAGGAGAGAAATGGTCAATAGAAAATTGCCCCTGGCACACAGCCAGAAACTTTAAAATATTATTATTGGACTAAACACAGCTTGTCACAGTACCACAGTTTTGACATTTTTTCTTCACCTTAAAAGTTAAAAGGGACCTCTATCATTTATTAAGGAATCACTGTCTTTCATGGCTAGAAAGCATACTGAGGTATTCACTGCGCATATGTCTTTAATGTCCTGCTCCTCAATGGAATACCAGAGATGGTAAAATGTGGTCTGCCTGCTATCAGGGAAACATGGTAGATATTTTTTAAGCTGATGTGGAATTCAAAGGTTCAGAAAACTTTTCATGTCTGCATTAAGTGAATCTAATGGCTGTCATAGAAAGAGCTGATCAGTCGATTTGGTCATACATAATGATTTTGTGAAAGTTACATACTCATCAAGAGATGGACATGTTTTTTGTAGAAGCCATACGTGTGCATTTTGTCACATGGTCATTTGCTGAGAAGATGAAGGTCTACCTTGGCTGACTGGTAAATGGTCGTACTCCAGGCAGCCTCTGGAGCCTTTAACATTTTCTATGTGTCGTCTGACTGGAGGCAGAGGAGCAGCACTGTTCAGCATGTCACACACTGTATCTAGACGAGAGAT
This sequence comes from Holacanthus passer, assembly GCA_025331565.1. Classification (NCBI taxonomy): domain Eukaryota; kingdom Metazoa; phylum Chordata; class Actinopteri; family Pomacanthidae; genus Holacanthus; species Holacanthus passer. The sequence goes on from JAFREQ010000005.1 coordinate 16,928,292, forward strand.
GACAGAGAAATTCAGGTAAAGCCTGTTGCTATCAGTCAGTCAAACAAAGCAATGTGTAAATGATGTGCAGTGCAGTGTTCATTATAATCATTATAAAAACAATCTACTGAGACAGAAAATCATTAGATGAGATTATAACACCATAGGAGATGCACGACATTTATGTTTCACTTTATAATTTTGATGTGACCAAACGTGAGTTTGCCAGCTAACCAGGGGTTAACAGCAAGTGTTCCTGTCCAGAGCAGGGCCTGTGTGGCCATGCAATGACAGAGGAGGAGGATATGGATGAGTTGCAGGACGGTGAAGAGGAGGAGAGTTCAGTGAAGCTGTGTCGTGCTGGTGGAGGAGGAGGAGGCTGGGACGGAGGGCGGCTGTTGAAGGGGTCTTCTAATGCTGAAACAACAGAAGCCACAGACAAGACTGAGCTCTCTGCTCTCACAGTCACAGTTTATACTTATTACATGAGTAGGTGGTTGATGCTGCTATAAAGTCTGAACCAAATGCAGTCCCAGCAATGGGATTACATGCTGAAGAGTGGCTGGCATGTTGCCTTTAGAAAAAAATGAAGAGAGGAACTTTTGAGAAGGGACTTCACAGAAGGAAGAGGACTAGGGCAGGAGGTGCAGGAAGGCTGGACAAAGGATTATGTTGTGGTATTGCTTTAAATAATTACCTATGTACATTGCACACATTTATGACTTTCTTAAGATGGCAAACTACAAAGTTTGGGTTTACAAATCCCTAAAGTGGTGCTTTTCCCATCAAATGTGTCAGTTTGGACTCTGGATAACAGTGACAGCATTTCTCACTATTTTCAGAATTTTTACAAATGGGACATTTTTCTGCATTTAGTAATTTTACCTTTCATACTTACTACTAACTAAGTACATTTTCCTGATCATACTTACATATTTTTAGAATTTCCCTGGTAACAGAGTATTTCTACAATGTGGTATTAGTACTTTTACTTAAGTACATGATCTGAATACTTTCTCCACCCCTGTTCATTGTTCATTATTCAAATGAGGACCATGTGAACTTGGTTACATGTGTTGCTGCTAGAAGAATGATCTGATAGTTGAACAGAATTGGTGCTGTATACCAACTTACAGAATATGGCTGTAAATGATACTTAAGTGAATGTCATTTGGGGCTTTTTGAATAGATCTTATATATTCAGATATTCTTTCTATAATTAGCCTGTAATGGATCACACTGAACTTCACAAAAAAAGATCATATGTGAAAAAAGAAAAAGAGAAAGATATCTTTCAACAAATCACTTGAGACGGATTGGATAAAGTCAAGAACACAAGTCTGACACTGGGAGACGCAAGGTTTTTAGATGACAAAAATTACTTTCAACTATTACACAGTCCACCCAACAACACAGATGTGTTGCACAGGGAACACAGGCTCAGATAGGCAGGATACGACAGCAGAGACGCTGAGACAGACAGGGAGCTGTGGCTGATTGAGGGGACGTGGGTGGGGTAGGCTACCTTGGGGGGGCAGCAGAATGTCGTAGTCACTGGGGGTCTTGCTGGTGTTGAAGGAGCATAGGGCAGTTTGTGGCGCTGCAGAGACCAACCCTCTAACCAACTCTGAGTGTCCACCTGAGGAATGCAAGGGGAGTTCAACATAATTCAGCCTGAGATTTAAACAGCCACTCCAATGGGGCACAACATATTCAATCTTAAAATATGCTTTTTTTCCATGAAAACAAAAGAATTCTGCCAAAAGCATTAAATGGTTCCACTTGACTATTAAACACTTTCCACCAATTGAGAAATCTTTATAAGGTTTAACATCCTTACATCAAGCAGAATAAAACAGTCACTCTACTGGTATCAAGATAATTTTTTTTCAATGAGAAATTGTTGAAAATAAGTTGATATGTACTGGAAACAAAAATTTAAATTACTTAAAATTGAAATTAATTGTGGATATAGTGGATAGTGGATTAAACAAGGTGTTCAGAAGTGTTCACTTTCTACCAATAATTTCTTGGCATCATATTCACCCTGCTTATTGCAACACTAATGGGATAAAGATAACATATTTATAACTAGTGATGTATAAATCTCTGCTGGTTTTAGGACTCACTGGGCTCGGGGGGTCTGGATGTCTTCTCCTCAATGAAGGGCTCTGAAGAGCCGTTCTCCAAGTGTCTGAATGAGACAGGAAATTTTTCGTTCACAGCCGCTTAATTGAACTGTAATTGAACAGTCATTGCTGTATCACCAGAGTAACTTTAAAACACTGAGAGAAGGCTAGTACCTGCTGGGTACAGAGATGCAGATGGGAGCCTGACTCAGGCAGAGGTTGGATGAGGGGATCTGATAGTTGTCCTCCACCCTCTCCATCACTCCCTGTCGCTGTCTTTCTACCACAGGACTGCTGAAAGGGTTGGAGGGTCTGTAAAGATGACCATGCATGTCAGCACAGCCTCTACATCAGTATCACTCTTACAGTTATTACCTTCAAACTGCTATCACTGATATTTCAACAGTCCCATTACAACATATATACAACATACATGTTTTTGTTTAACAACAATGTGACATTTACATTGACTACATTGCATTTTGCATTGCCACAATGGAAAAAACAAGCATAACATATCAAAAACATCAGATAAAACACCCTGCTCAATATGTAGTTTCGCTGCCACTCATTAGATGATGTCTTTGCCTTAATAAAAATGTAAGAAATCCACTGAACTACTTGGGATTGTAAATTTTATTGATCGATTAAGTTTTAAGGTATTAAATATGTATATACAAATCTGCACAGCAACGCATCCTAAAACTACTGGCTTGATTAAAAGTTTAGGCAGTCTGTCCACGGTTAGCTGACAAGGGTACGTGTGTATGCATGTTGTATTGTGTGTGTTTTTGAGTTGTGTGTAGATTTAGGATATAACTGGTATGTCTGAATTGATCAAGGTCTCAAAACAACATTGATCATGGCTTCAGTCTCTTTATAGCGCCACAGAAACAGACTAAAGAACGATAGCCATCGCGCCACATTCATGAAGACTCCACCTGGTTCCACCCTTTGAGCTGTGGTTGCCTTCTGTTTCAGTACAACATATTTTGATGCAAAGGTACAAAGTACACTAACTGTTGTGTCTTTTGTAGGTAATGATTAAACAAGGCAATAGTGAATCCCTGCATGTACCACGGATGATGCAGGGATTTCTTTGGCCAATCAGTAACAAAGAACACCTATGCAGGCTAATGGTCTGCCACTACTGTTATATATTAAACATTGGCTAGTAGTAAGCTAAATATTACTCAAATCCCCTTTGGTTCATTTTGTATAACAGAAGGAGCTTTAAAAAGGAATGAAGGTCATTTCAGGTGAAAATAATATAACACTAGTATAATTCAGTTACAGCTCTCCCCAAAGCCTGCTTTAAAACTGCAGACCACACAGCTATTTTATTCCATACCTATTTCAGTCCACCCAGTTCTGCTACCAAATACCATTGTACAGTTTAATACAGGAAAATTAGTTATAGCTGACGCATTATCTCGTGTTTAATTTTCATTTGAATACACTGTTTTTAAATACAGCCTTGTCAGAGAACTATGTGTGGAGTACTCACTTGTGACTACTGGCAAGTGTAGACTGCGTTGGCGGCGAGTGTCGTGAGGGAAGGATGTCATACCCATCACTGATTTGCACGTCATTAGAGAAGTGCTGCACAGACATACACAAGAGGACAGGACAATAGTTATATACCATATATATACCATATATAACATAATCATAAATCAAATGATCACTTTTAATATTTGGTTGCAAGTCCTTTGTGGTCAATGACAGCCTGAAGTCTCAAACCCATAGGCATTACCACACGCTGGGTTTTGTCCCTGGTGATGCTCTGCCAGGCCTCTACTGCAGCTGTCTTCAGTTCCTGCTTGTTCTTGAGGCATTTTCCCTTCAGTTTTGTCTTCAGCAAGTGAAATGCATGCTCAATTGGATTCAGGTCAGGTGATTGACTTGGCCATTGCAGAACATTCCACTTCTTTGCCTTAAAAAACTCTTTGGTTGCTTTCGCAGTGCTTCGGGTCATTGTCCATCTGCACCGTGAAGCATCATCCAGTGAGTTCTGAAGCATTTGGCTGAATATGAGCAGATAATATCGCCTGAAACACTTCAGAATTCATCCTGCTGCTTTTGTCAGCAGTCACATCATCAATAAGAGAACCAGTTCCACTGGCAGCCATACATGCCCACGCCATTACACTACCACCACCATGCTTCACTGATGAGGTGGTATGCTTTGGATCGTGAGCAGTTCCTTCCCTTCTCCAGACTCTTCTCTTCCCATCATTCTGGTACAAGTTGATCTTTGTCTCATCTGTCCATAGGATGTGGTTCCAGAACGGCACAGGCTCTTTCAGATGTTTTTTTGGCAAACTCTAATCTGGCCTTCCTGTTTCTGAGGCTCATCAATGGTTTACACCTTGTGGTGAACCCCCTGTATTCACTCTGGTGAAGTCTTCTCTTAATTGTTGACTTTGACACAGATACGTCTTCCTCCTGGAGAGTGTTCTTGATCTGGCCAACTGTTGTGAAGGGGTTTTTCTTGACCAGGGAAAGGATTCTTTTCTCGTCCATTGCACTCGTTTTCCGTGGTCTTCTGGGTCTTTTGGTGTTGCTTCTTTCTTTTTAAGAATGTACCAAACAGTTGATTTGACCACACTTAATGTTTTTGCTCTCTCTGATGGGTTTGTTTTGATTTTTCAGCCTCATGGTGGCTTGTTTCACTGATAGTGACAGGTCTTTGAACTACATATTGAGAGTTGACCTCACCAGATTCCAAACTGCCACACTTGAAATGAACTCTAGACATTTTATCTGTTCATTGTAAATGAAATAATGAGGGAATAACACACACCTGGCCATGGAACAGCTGAGCAGCCAATTGTCTAATTACTTTTGGTCCCTTAAAAAGGTGGAGGGCACATATAAAATGGGTTGAAATTCCTACACCATTCACCTTATTTGGATGTAAATAGCCTCAAATTAAACCTGAAAGTCTGCACTTAAAACACATCTTGATTGTTTCATTTCAAATCCACTGTGGTGGTGTACAGAGCCAAAATGCTGAGAATTGCGTCAATGTCCAAATATTTATGGACCAGACTGTACCTATACCTTTAGCATAGACAATGTGCCACGTAAAAGCAGGGTTGCTAAGAAATGACTAAGATAAGCACAGTGCTTCAGGCTGTAGAAACAGAGTCGGGTCTGGCTGCTTTGTGAGGGTTCTACCTTTTAAAAAGCCTGTTAATGGAGGGAAGGGTGCTTCTGAGGTAGGCAGTTGTGAAGAGGCCCAAGCTCCTGCTGAGCTGGGGGAGGCAGTGTTGGTGGGGAAGTCACAGGGAATGGTGTCAGGATTGTCCCATTGTCATTCATGACATACTGAATACAAATGTTAACAAGGAGACAGCTTCTTAAAAACCGTAAAAGCAACAAGACTAATGGCGTGTCCAAAATCCATACTACATACTAACCGTATACAAGTCACAGTACATACTGATCATTGTAGTGCATCATTGTCATCATTGTCATGTTTTCTAGTATGCATACTGACTTTTGTGAGTATACTTATTTTTGTCACTTTTCATAAACATACATACTCAAAACTAAAACAACAACCCCGATTCCAAAAAAATTGGGACACTGTATAAAGAGTAAATAAAACCAGATGCAGTCATTTGTAAATGAACTGTTTTAACCAACAACAGTTTTACAAAGTGTTGAGCCTGAGCCCATGTAGTAATTTTTAACTTAATTTGGTCAAGTGATGAGCCTCTCCCATCCTTGCTAGTGAACGACTGAGTCTTTCAAGGAGGCCTTTTTCTTACCCAATCATGATACTATCAGCTGTTACCAATTAAACTGTTTACCTGTGGAATGATATGAACAGGTGTTTTTTCAGCATTCCACAACTTAGTAGTATTTCATTGGTATTGATGGAAAGATTGTGTTATCCCTACTCATTTAGCATTTAGAGTTAGAAAACATTCATTACGTCCTGGTTATGCAATAATTTGGATAATGGATGTGTGAAATTTTGTACATTAACTTTTGTTTGAAGCAAAGGGAGAAGAAGGCCCTGACTGGCAGAGACAGCCACTGCCACACCTCCTCTTCTCCAGAGAACAAGAACAACTGAGCAACTTATCTCTCTTCACTGTACCTCTTTTTGTCACTTACTTTGTATTTTACTCTTTTTGCTATTCTTTTTCTGTTTTATTTACTTTTTCACGTTTTGGCACACGCTCCAGAGTAGTTTTTATTTTGGCTTTAGTCTTCTCATCTTTTTACAAGCCAAGTTAATGTTAACTGAATCAACAGAGCCAAAGTACCTTAGTAAGTAGTTATAATCTTTTGACTCTTGAAAACCTGAAAGGTTTTTTGGATGTTTTGTGTCATCTGGCCAATGCCAAGTATTTTATTAAGTTACTTGGTGAAAATTTGTAACAGTTAAGTACTGGTTTATTTCGCTATCAACTCCAAGAAACGTACACATTTGGGACGTTTGCCCACAGTTGCCAACACAACCTCCTTTAAGCTGCTCATCCATCTACAGAAGTCTGCTGGCAGACTCACCATGGCTAAACAGTTGAGAGGGACATTGGCAGAACCATTGCCAGGAAACTACACACCGTTCCTGGAAAAGCACCCTTACTAACACTTCCAGACTCTTCCAGTGTTAGGAAAGGGTGCCAGTTTAGGGGAGCACCCTGGTTCAGGCCAGGTTCCAGGCTGCATATCCACCACTGTGTCTCAATCAAGAAAAATTTGCAGCAACAGCCAATGTAGCTCAAAGTAGGCCAAACTACCTGCATTACCTCTCGTGACTGTGTTGATGTTAAAATAGCATCTTAAAGTCTTAAATTTCTGTGTAAATAATATGGTATCCATTATGAATACATTCATAACCCAGAGTCATAATCATATCCTCTCTTTCACCATGGCCCAAATTATTACGCTGCTTATTTTATTGTTTTCTCCCTTTATTAAGGTCAATATTGCTCGTTTGTTCCATCCTTACTATTATCTTGTGGTTATCAGTCATTTCATTTATCCTGTGTTAGCAGATATTACATCAATGAGTCTTTTCAGTTGGACCAATTAATTGTCCTGACTATTACTTTTGAGTAGAGACAGAGATCAATTTAATCAACAAGAAGTCACATCTTTTCAGATCAGACTGATAATCTGGTAATTACTAAATCTGGTTAATCAATTAATGTGATTATTCATTTTCCTTTCAGGGGTGGTGCCGCTAACAAGTCTAAGTTTGCAATTCTGTTCTGCTACAGCCATTAGGCTTAATCCTCAGAACCATTAATGTCTGTACACAATTTCATTTATTTTATTTTACTGACGAAACAAAAAAAGAATTAGGCTTTTCCATGCTTATCCCAAATTATCACCTTAAATGTAAAAAACTGACATCTAAGCCCTACCTTTGAGCTCTCCGAGCTTCCTGCCCCCTCCATTCTGTGATGTAACCTCACAAATCCTGCAGATGGACAACTGAGTGGTCTTCCATTCTGATGAGAGGGGCCAGCAGGTCCCAGCTGGAATGGGTGTTCAGATCCAGCATTGTGGGCATCTGCAAAGTGGCTGTCTTTGAGACGCTGTTTCTCAAGGTTCATCTGGGAGTCAGAGAGTGCACCAGTAGAAGATGAGATAGAAGATGACAAGGAAGAGGAACCGGGGAGCCAAGAGTGACATGACTCTGGGGGGATGGGAGGAGGACGCTCAGGGGGAGGTGGTGGAGCTGGGTCCCTCTGGGGAGGAGGTGGGGCTGGCAGAGGTTTGTCCTGCTTCCTGGACATGCCTGGGGAAGACTAGACGGGTAAAGAAATTTGGTTCACTGAAATGACAGAAGAAAATCTAAACATTAATGACTTGCTGCCACTCAGGGACACCAGAAGGATTTATGGCCTTCTGCAGCTTTTTCTCTTTTGTTCTCTTTTTTTAATTTTAATTTATTTCTTAAGTCATATATATTTATCTTTTTTCTTCCTCTAACCTCTCGAATGCAATTTGTTATTCTCCTTTTTAAGTCCTCCTGTAAAGTACTTCAGCGCCAAACTTTACTGTTATATAAAAGTAAATTGTTGTAATTGTATGTTGTATTGTATTGTCTTAAATTATTATGTGACAGCCCACTGACACTTGACATTAGAGATTATGTGCAGGAAAATACAGGTGACCCATTTCTCTTTTTATGTAGGGAATGCTGTGACTGACCTTCGGAGAACTGGTGGGACTGACAGATGGGGAGCGGATGGCGCCCTTCTGGATGAGATCGAGTCTTGGTGGGACGGGGGGAAGGCTGAGGTGCTGGACACAGTGGCTGGTGTCTCCTCCATGGGCTTTTCTGTGTTGGCTGACAGGTGAGGAGCTGGGAGACACCATGGGTGAGTTCTGGAGCTCAGCACAGTGCTGAGTGAAAAGTAAATAATATCTTATAGGGGTGTTCAGTTATAACCACTTGTTGAATTATTTAAGCATTGTAAGAGAATAAATCATCTGGGTTTCTATTTCTCAAACTGTTTTTGGACTGAAAATCCTTCACTTTATGATTCAGTTTTCAGGATACAGTTTTATCTTTTTATGAATTACCTTCCTGCTCCAGCTGAACTTTCTTTTTCTTTCAATTTCAGCCTATTTTGATTTATTTATCCATATTGTTATATATTCATATATTATTAATATATTACGGGTGTTTACTTCATATTTTAATTGCTACTGGAGATATTAAAGATTTCACACAAATAAAATACCTTAAAATCACTGCAAAAACATGTAGAATAACATTTCAGTGAGTAAAATTTAAGTAATGGTTTGAGGGGTTGCACTTAAAGGTTCATTCTATACATTGCTATAAGTAGGAGTGTGTCACTTGTGCCATATCACACAGTAAAGCACTTTTTGCTCAAGTTGCCTCTTTAAAGCATTAGTAAGTGTAATTCATGGAACTTTGATAAATATGGTCCTGGACTTTTCTCTCTATGAAAAACTAAAAGACAAGGAAAATCAGATTTCTTTAAGCCCTTTCACCTACCAGTTAATAGATCAACTACCAGTTACTACTGCAAGTCTTTACCTTCCTAATGCTAGCCAGTCCATTCATGACCAGGCAGTCGTCTCGGTCTTCCTCATCATCCAGCTCCAGCATAGGGCAACTGTGCTGGTCCAGGAAGAAGCACTTGGTGCCCTCATTTCGTGGGTCAAAGGGATCAACAATTATGGGCTCTGTGCCTTTGATCTCACAACGACAGAATGGACAACCCTGACCATCCGATTCCTGGAACAGATAAGGGGAAGAGTTTGCATTTGATATTTCATGCAAACAATACACACAGGCAGGTGTGGCAGTGACATTTGTAACCCACAGACATTTCTAAATCTAATTATCTGATGGTTGGCTGATGGCCATGGTTTCACTGCTGTAGCGTTATGAGACCATGAAGAATCACTTGGACCACTGAGCAGGAAGGCTGTTGCTGCACACATGGCTAAGCTTATGTGATTCACTACTAGCCTGTCACTCTTATCTCCATTCATCAAAGTAATGGACACATACTTGTGTAGATCCTCTCCAGGGAAAAGTGTTTTTATTGGCAACATGTACATATTCAACATGGAAGCTCCCGTCAAACAGGAGTCATAGAAAATGAAACAGGTTTTGGTTTTCAGTGTATCTCTCTCCACTGACTCTGGGGTTACAATCAAAGGGAATGTATACAGAGAACAAAATTGTATTTGAGATGGCCATATGGATGTGGAGTAGGCAGGGGATGCATTAAAAGCATATCTGAAACTTAATTCTAATTGGAGTGGGTCGAGAATGGAAGGAGTGGGAGTTTAAAAAAAAAGGAGCTCAGATGGGTGAGGAGATGGTGTGATGATCATAGACACTGAAGAAACCATACTGTTCAGCAACAGATACATCTGAAGTGACAAACTAAAACAAACTGCTCCCGAACTTCTGCCATGGTGAAATTGAGAAAACCTTTTCAGCTCTACTTCTACTCTAAAAGAGACAGAAAATGGCACTCAGAAACAGGGTGTTGATATACTGACCGTTGCCACATTGATTTAGTGATTTGCAGAAGTCTAGACATTGAAGTTTAAACAGGGCTAAATCTTGTTGAGGAGTGAAGCGTTTTTTAGATGTTAATTTTACATATAACCATAAAATGACTATATTTCAATATGAAGCATGCCCTAACATGTTAAAATACAGCCAATTAAATACCATAATATGTAACTTTATGGCATTTAAAAACATAAACCTGCATTAATGTTTTTGTTATTATTATTTTTGAGCGGGCAGTGGAACAAGCTGTAAAAAACACTGACATATTATCACTTGATATAATTGATATGGTGAATGTGTTACCTAAGAGTTGCCTATCTTCGCATCCAGTACACAGCATGTGAGCAACATGTATTTGTAGTCATGTTTCTGGCCACCTGGCAAAAGTTCAAATTCATTCTCTTTGTAGCTGTTATGGTCTGGCTTTTTGTGTTCAGTGTGTTTTGTTTTTGTCTCCTTTCCTCTTTCTTTTCAGTGTGTGTGGCCAGCGACGCTCGCTCCCTCCCTGAGAGTTGACAGATGAGGCACACCTGGTTTCAATTGCCATTAATCAACTCCCTATATAAAGTTGTCTCTGACTCCACTCCTGTGCCAGATTATTCCATCTCAATCGGTAGAATCTTGTGCCTTCACCATTTTATCTCTTGTGTATCCTCCAGTGATTTTCTTCCAGAAAAAGTTTTGCTTTGTGTGTTCTCTTTGCCTTACCATATTCTCTCTCCAATGTGTTTCCCAGTGTGTGTTTCGCTGCCAGCGCAAGAAGAAGAAAATATGTTTACAGCCTGGTACAAAAAATTGTTTTGGTCTCTTTAGCTGATTTTCCCCTTCATGACAACTGGTGGATGTTGGAGGTTGATCTAAGCAACAATGCCAACGGGAGTATCTGGTAGCCTCAGTTATTAAACCTGCTGCACCGAAGTCAAAACGTAATAACAAGTGTTATAATATATGGTGTCAATTCTTTTGAATAAGAGGCGTCTTTGTGGGGTTGTAAAATAAAGGCCCTCCATGTTAGTTAACTAACTTTATGTAGTGTTAAACTGAATTGTGTAAAAATAAAGCGTTAGAGTAACATAAAATCTGACGGTCCACAAATTCAAACTTGCTAAAACAGAAATTTTAAGTTTATTACACTCCAGAAACCGACTGATTGTGATCAGCCGGAGGCTGAAATGACATATAATGTTATGCCGGCATATTAGGAGGAAACGTGTAAAGTACCGTAACTGGTGCCGAAGCGGGCCAGTTCCACCGGGTTAGTCTGCTAGCTCGGTGGGCATGTTTCATGAAACCGGCTTCATTCAGCTCCACTTCTTTGTCCATATTTGGATTAACCGGAGTTAGGTAACGTCACCACCGCCAAGATGGCGGCACCCTTCAAAATCGTCATCAGAAATCTATGGGTAACGTCACAGAGGCTACATCCATGTTTTATATAGTCTATGTGCCAGCATCGATCCCCAGTGCCTCCGTGTTCCCAGCATTGCTTCCTGTGTCCAGCCACAGATTTCGCAAGTTCAAGCCATCATCCCTGCTCTCAAGCCAGCCTGCCTACTGACACCTCCACCTGTGTTTTCACCTTCCTTAGTTGGTCCAAAACACAAAGACCCTCTCTCTGAGGGCTGTACTACGAAGCGAGTTTAACCTACTCAGATTTAACTCGGGGTTACCAAGGCAAGTCGGGGTTGACAAACTCTGACTGTCTCAGCTGGTGTTAATCGGTACTACAACAGTGATTGAGATGTTGGTTTGTTGAGTCTGTGTGTGTTCATGTAAAAGAGGTGTGTTCGGCAGTGCAGGTAGAGTTTCTGTATGATGACTCTTGCTCCGTGTTTTTCACTTTGATAATGTCAGGAATACAGACTGTCACTGACTTCAAAGCCACACCCTCACCCTGTCAAGACGACATCAGCTTCCTCAATGAGCTCAACAATTTCTTCGGAAGGTTTGAAGAGCACAATAACACCCCTGCAAGGAAAGCCACCCCGCTCCCTGATGAGCAGGCACTCAGGCTTGAGATCACCACGGTATGGACAACCCTGAAGAAGGTGAATGTGCAGAAAGCAGCAGGCCCTGACAACATTCCAGGACGGGTGGTCAGGGAATGCGCTGATCAGCTGCCGCATGTGCTCAGACATTTTCAACACCTCACTACACCAGGCCGTTGTTCCCCAGTGTTTCAAGTCTGCCACAATCATTCCAGTGCCCAAGAAACCAACCATCACATGCCTGAATGACTTTCGCCCCGTGGCACTTACACCCATCATCATGAAGTGCTTCGAAAGGGTGATAAAAGTCTTCATCATTTCCATACTCCCCCCATCATTCGACCCGTTCCAGTTTGTTGACAGTGAGCTGAAAGATGTTAAAAGGACTTGTAGAGTAAGATGATAATTTTCTGTGGGTTTATTCCTGTGACCCATTTCACATTGTAATGCTTAATTTTTCCACCAGGAGGAGCAGTGATTATGGAAGTCCATTACCACTGGACATTTTCATTGATACAGTGCACCTGAAATCAGCTGTTCTTATCATATTTGATGTGTATGATGAATGTGCTTTCTACAGAGAGCATACAGTAAAGTGCTTATTATTACCATATCATATGTCAAAAAAATATTTTGCTGAAGCTTTTTCTAAAACACTGATACAGATTGTTGGTTAATGCATTAGCTGGTATAAAATATCAGTTATTGTTTAAATTTAGAGAGCAGCAAGTGGAAGGGCTGAAAGGCACACTTGTTACTGATTATGCCTTCTATTCTATGCCATGAAAGCTCAAAGAGATGTATTATTTAAGAGAACTGTGTGAAAAATGAAATAATACAGGTGGGCAATGAACAGTATGCAGTAAGGAATATCTATGTGTGCGACAGTGTGTACTACACCCATTTGTGCAGTTGAACTGAGAGAAAAGAGAAGCCTCCATGCCGCTGCAGCAACAGGCCCTGACAAACTCACAAACAATGTTTTTTATAGAAGGGCAGAAATAATGTATCACATTAAATGCAGAATTTACAAAAAGGCACCAGTAGTTAAGAATATGTCAAACAAAGTTAAAGTTTGATTTTCTTTAACCTAGTAACCAAAGAAACTTGCCTCTGGGTGATAAAGAAGTATATTGTGGATACTGTTTACTGTATTTGTAAAATCTATATTTTGTCTTCTTTCTTAAATTTGTGTAAATGGTGAAATCAGTTAAACTAGATAGTGTGATCATTTCTTGGCAAGTAAGACACACTTAAGATTGTACTTCTGCTTTTTTACTTCGCTATTATAAAGATATTCATTAGAGCAGCTTTCATTTATTCAACCAAATTTTAGGTTGGATTAACAAATTTTAACCTAACCATCTCAATGTCTCTCTCTCAAAGTCATGAAATGCCCTTTGGAAAGAAAGAAAAAGAAGAACACTCAAAGCAAATCGTACTGTCATTGAAAATAACAGTATAGTAACAGTATAGTAAAATAACAGTATAGTACAGTGCATCACTCTGGAAAACTTTATACATTGTCGAAAGAACTACTTACTACTTGCCAACACTCTTGATACGATCATTAGTAAGACACAAACCTTATCATTTAATGAAACCTACAGTCTGGTAAATCAAGACACAGAAAAGCCCCTGTGAATTCAAGAATGAGTCCTCACTGCACTGATTCAGAATGAAACAAATATTTAGAACAAGGGAACCCTCTCATGTGCCCCTATACTTTGCAAAGATCAAACTGGTCATTAAAGAGAACAAAATGTGTAATTACATAGCTCATCAGCCACCTGTGAGTGAGAAGTCTATGTGTGTTCCACCCCAGCTGACTCATTTCCGGAGTAAGAAGAAAGTCAGGGAACCACCACTGAGTCAATGATCTGAAAAGACTGGTGCTAGGTTACGCACTGTCAGAGGGTAGGAGGGTTCCCTCTCTCTGACTCATAATCTCACTAATGTGGAGGAAAATACTTAATTACTGAAGCACACATTTCCTATACACATACTTGACAAACATCACCGAATCAATGATTGAGGTTGGACATGAGGTCACGCCGAATTATACCCATAACAGGAAGTATGACAAAGAAACACTGTTAATGTGGGTGCCAAATCCTGCTATTTACAGAGCATAGGACTGAGCTCCGGAAACCCGCATTTGCTAAACCTACAGTTATGTTGAGAGTAAAGCCACCAAAGAAAAAGCTTTCCAGCATGCTTCAAAAAAACTACTCAGGCGCTTAAAAGATTAGCAAAAGTCTACAAAATACTGCTGAGGATAACTTCCAGTGACATGTGTATGTCTCTCACTCAACCCAACCAGTCGCGGCACATGGCTGTCCAACTTGAACCTGGTTCTGTCCTGAGGTTTCTGTCTGTTACAAGGAAGTTTTTCCTCGCCACTGCATCAAGTGCTTGCTCATGATGGGAAATGCTGGGTCTCTATAAATAATATTATAAAGAATATGGTAGAGTTTGTTGTGATTTGGCACTATACAAATAAAATTGAATTGAAAAAATTGTATGATGACACTTTCCTTTCAACATCACTTTGGTAAGCAAAACATAAAAAGTAATGAAGTTGAAAGCATTTTAAATGTCATAAAACATGTTTGATTGTTTTCTCATTCAGACATCAATTCTTCTGACAACACAAAGTAAACAAAATGCTAATGATAAATGAAAATGATTACAGTGCTGACTGACTGAAAAACAAAGTGATCTCAACTTCATGTACAAAACCTGCATTCATTGTCCTCTGAATCACCTTCTGTGTCCGCCCTCACAAAGACTCCCTTGCCAAACATCGTAGATCATCATAGATGTTTGAAAAGCAGTTCTGAGACATGGTTTGCTTGCGTAAAAATATCAAACTATACATATACAAACTAACACCTTCTGATACAGAAACAAGTGCACATGCACAATGAACACAGCAGTGTAGGACAGTGCACTGCAGGATGGACGCATAAAAAACAGCATACAGCAGGAAGCAGAGAAACACATACGGAAATAGTGGAGTATTCTGTGCACTCTCTTTCATTTCCATTACTGACTGAAATTTGATTAAGACAGATGTAAGGACACAAGGAAGAAGTGTGGGAGGGTTTTTTTCACTACACTTTTTCAATAGTGTCCCGGACACACCTATAATATCAGTAGCAATCAGCCAAAGTGACAGACATATCCCTCTGTTCAAAGTTTTGATCTTGAAATAAGTTTATGCAGTATGGTTCATTACAATACCTGCCAGGCCGTAAGACAGGAAGTGCACATAAGGTGACCACAGGGTTCGATCTTGACATCTTTGTCGTTCTCAGCACAGATCTTACAAAGCTGGAAGGTGGAGCCCATTTCACAATACAGCTCATACTGCTCCTGTTCGGACAGAACAAACTCCTGTTAGTCATCAAGTGGTGCAAGTATAGAACGGTACATGACAACAGACACACAAAAAGGCATACATACAGTACAAGCTTCCCACCACAGCCCTTACGTTAAATTCCATGAGACTTCTCATTACTAATTCAGAGCTATTCAATGACCTTAAATTGTGACGGTTAATGCTGCTGTCAAAAGGGGTGATAAATGATTTACTTTTCATCTCAGTTACTTTAAAATCTCTGTAAAACAAATCATATGACAAACAATTTATATGTAACCCATTTGTAAAATCTCCTAATATTCACTGATTTCTCCTGTTTGGAATATCACCATATCAGAAATTCTCAGTCACAGAAGACTGGGCTATAATTTTCTCTTCATACAATATCATCTGGTCAGGCCAATGAAAATCTGCTAGAAACAGATGATGATTTCCCTCTACCATCCATACATCAATATAGAGTAAACATTCCACCTTACTGAATGAATACACCACTAGTTACGCACTCAGTGGTCATTCTCAAACTGGAAAAGTGTTCAGAAAAACACATTTTTCTGAAAAATCAAGTTTCAGTCTCACTATGCACATAAATCAGTTTCTGAGTAAATCTGAGGCACAGAAAAGTCACGCAGTAGGACGTTGCTTCATTTCATAACAAAAAAACAAAACACTGCCACAGTCCACTGAGTGATCTGATATTTGATTGGGTTCAGTCAGTTCTCAGTTTTTCATACTTAAATGATAGTTGATGAAGTTACATGATGTATTCTGATTTTGGCTTAGAAACACACACAAACCCACTTGTGTCACTTTGATATGATCATGAGGCGTTGGCTCACATAAACCAGTGAGGTCAGGATTGTAACTGCGACCATCAGGGAATAAATAGCTGCAAATGAGACAACAAGTTTAATGAGCTAATAGTTAAAAATACACAAAAATATATTTGCTTACAATTACATCAGTCATTCATTTTTTGTTTGTTATGTCTTTTTACATGTCTTCAAGGACACATATCACTTACTACATTAAAGGGATATAATTTTTGCACATTAAATCTATTCTACACATGCAAATGTGCAAACATGTTGTGAATCAAAAATACATCTTAATATAATTAGTAGAACCACAAGCAGACATAGGAACACAATAGCAATAGCTTTACTGTAAATGCTTTAAAGAGACTTTAATTATTCCAGATTTCTGATCAGTTATGAGCAAATTTGTATTTAGGTCTAAAATAAAAAACAAATATGAGGTAGTTACAGCGGCTTGCAAAAGTATTCATACCCCTTGAACTTTTCCACATTTTGTCACGTTACGACCACAAACATAAATATATTTTATTTGAATTTTATGCGAAAGACCAACACAAAGTGGCACACAATTGTGAAGTACAAAGAAAATTATACATGATTTTCAAATTTTTTTACAAATAAAAAACTGAAAAGTGCGGTGTGTAAAAGTATCCAGCCCCCTGAGTCAATACTTTGTGGAACCACCTTTTGCTGCAACTACAGCTGCAAGTCTTTTGGGGTATGTCTCTACCAGCTTTGCACATCTAGAGACTGAAGTTTTTGCCCATTCTTCTTTGCAAAACAGCTCAAGCTCAGTCAGATTAGATGGAGAGCATTTGTGAACGGCAGTTTTCAGATCTTGCCACAGATTCTCGATTGGATTTAAGTGTGGACTTTGACTGGGCCATTCTAACACAAGAATATGTTTTGCTTTAAACTATTCCATTGTAGCCCTGGCTTTATGTTTAGGGTCGTTGTCCTGCTGGAAGGTGAGCTCTTTTCTTCCAAGATTGCCCTGTATTTGCATCCATCTTCCCATCAACTCTGACCATCTTCCCTGTCCCTGCTGAAGAGAAGCACCCCCAGAGCATGATGCTGCCACCACCATGTTTGACAGTGGGGATGGTGTGTTCAGAGTGATGTGCAGTGTTAGTTTTCTGCCACACATAGCGTTTTGCATTTAGGCCAACAAGTTCAATTTTGGTCCCATCTGACCAGAGCACCTTCTTCCACATGTTTGCTGTGTCCCCCACATGGCTTCTGGCAAACTGCAAACGGGACTTCTTATGGTTTTCTTTTAACAATGGCTTTCTTCTTGCCACTTTGCCATAAAGGCCAGATTTGTGCAGTGCACACCCAATAGTTGTCTTGTGGACAGATTCCCCCACCTGAGCTGTGGATCTCTGCAGTTCGTCCAGAGTCACCATGGGTCTCTTGGCTGCATCTCTGATCAGTGCTCTCCTTATTCAGCCTGTAAGTTTAGGTGGACGGCCGTGTCTTGGTAGGTTTGCAGTTGTGCCACACTCTTTCCATTTCCGGATGATGGATTGAACAGTGCTCTGTGAGATGTTCAAAGCTTGGGAAATCTTTTTATAGCCTAACCCTGCTTTAAACTTCTCCACAACTTTATCCCTGACCTGTCTGGTGTGTTCCTTGGACTTCATGATGCTGTTTGTTCCCCAATATTCTCTTAACAATCCTCTGAGGCCGTCACAGAACAGCTGTATTTGTACTGAGATTAGATTACACACAGGTGGACTCTATTTAGTCATTAGGTCAACATTCGATCATTCAGCAATCATCAGGCAACTTCTGAAGGCGATTGCTTGCAGTCAGAGAAAAGGGGGCTGAATACTTTTGCACACTGCACTTTTCAGTTTTTTATTTGTAAAAAAAAATTTAAAATCATGTATAATTTTCTTTGTACTTCACAATTGTGTGCCACTTTGTGTTGGTCTTTCACATAAAATTCAAATAAAATATATTTATGTTTGTGGTTGTAACGTGACAAAATGTGGAAAAGTTCAAGGGGTATGAATACTTTTGCAAGCCACTGTATATCTCTCAGTGCATGAAATAAAAAGTCAAATACAGCCATCAGCAATTATTATAAAGCAGAGCAGAAACACTTTTCCACTTAACAATTTCAACCAATTTCGCAAATTAATTGCTGGGGGTCTCCCTGCCTGGTTAAAAACAAAGGTGCTTCAAACAGGATCCCCCTTTCCTCCCTGTTTCTTCTAGGAAGTAGCTTTCAAGAGTTATGCCTTAAGGCACCATGCTCTGGTCTGCCAAGGGACATGTAAAGACTATGTAAATAAGATGTCACTGATTGAGACACAGTAGATCATTCCTTAAGTTGTATACAGCATATACACGGGATAGTTTAGCACAGTCGGTCAATATACATACAACAGACACTGAGCTAGAGAGAAACTGTGTGTGAATGTGTGATAAGTTACGTACAAGCCCTCCCTGAAACCATCAATGAGGGCCTGGAACAGCGGTTTGTTGTGGGGGATGGTCTGCAGTATGTTTCCATCATTGGTCACATAGCCGATGGCCCATTGACCCAGTCGTGTACAACTAAGTCTGAAGATGTAACTGTTAGAGAGAGAAAGAGAAGAGAGAAAGAGAAGTGCATGGTTTCCACACACAAACATAAAACAAAACATGTATAACAAACTTTAAATAATGACATTGCAGCAATACAACTTTTCCTGTGGAATTGTATCAAGAACACTCACACATCAGCACATTTTACTGTAATATATATGCTATATAAGTAAAACACACCAATGCCACATTCCACAGTATTTATAGACTAAACCTGTTGTATTATTACATATGTATATGTAAATATTTGTATATGTGCAGTCAGTATTCACATATTTATCCACAGTATAGTGACTTTTATCTGTCTAATAATTATTTTTATCTGCCACATTTTTAAAAATTGTGCAGTACAAAACTGCAGTTAATTATCCATATACAGTGTCATACCAGTGTGTAATAGTCAGTCTAGAAGCTGCTTCCCCTTATCATTTGCTCACTATTCAAATAATGCTTGTGTCTTTCATCGTCTTGCTTTTGCTTTTGTTGCTTTTTGTTTGGTTTGCTTTCATTGCTTTTGTTTGGCTCTACTGCTCTTCATGCCTTAAATTGCCCCTCGGGGATAAATAAAGTTCTTTGAATTGAACTGAACTGAATTGAATTGTCTTAGCATTAATCCTTCTATCACCGAAGATAATGCATGCTAGTTAAGTAAGCAATCTTCACAGAAGTTGTGTTGCTGAAACATTTTCATTCAGTTTTAGTATCTGAGTATTCTTTTCAAAAATCTTAACAGCAGCATATCACGTCTCAATGAGATTCAGCATGGCTAATCGCACAGTAGTAAGCAAGTACAATGCAACCTGGTTGAGCTGCAACAACCATCTATATAATGCAAGCTCTCAAGCTGCCGCAACCACAAGTTTCCCCACTGAGGGACAAATAAAGGTTTATCTTATCTTATCTTTTCAATCACACCATTTGTACATAGTGTGGTTGAATAGCCCCTTTTGTTGGATTTAAATAAAATAGGCCTCATAATGAGTGCACTGACCAAAGATCACATTGGTCTGACGATGTCCAATGATCAATTCCCTCATGCACACTGCAGTCAGACCTCCATAACTACTGCTACTGCCACTGTGAGTGTGTGTGTGTGTGTTGGGGATTTGGAAAAAAACACACTCAAGAAGAAAAATGGATCAAGCCTTCTTTGGGACAAATGAAGGACTTGAGGCAATAGCATTATATGCAAACACGATATAAAACTCGTTCTTTTAATAGCCTTTGTGAGTAAGGTAAATAGTCCATTGACATTTTCTTTAGTAATATTTGGCACTTTTTGGGGTTATTTAATCAACAACCATCTCTGGAGTTAATGCTAATAGCCTTTTCAAATAGCCTCATTCAATTACACAGACCTGATTTAGAACAGATGAGATGAATACAACTCACACACTTCAACTAAGAAAGAAGAAATCAAATGAGAAATGAGCCAACAAAAACAATGAAAATGTGATATATATATAGATATAGATATATATGAGATTCTATATTTGCCTTTTGTATAAACTGCAACAAACAATGGTGTTTCTGCCGTGTCTTTCAAGCTTTATCACAGAGGGATTTCTGCATGCAATTGAATACAAAGGAAACAGCTCAGCAAAGGTTCAAACAATCTGAATGTGAAAAAGAGAAAGAGGAGGCATTATGAATGCAGTCCACCACATGCACTGAGCTCAAAGCTAGCCTTGACCACAGTATGATCCCACCTCCACCAGCAACAAAGGCACAAAGCTAAATCCACTAGGGCTTTGACTGAACATGTGGGAAGACAGTTTGAGAGCATCAGACTGTTTCACTGATGCTACTAAGCTGCGTTTCACGTCTGATTGGAAGGGCTTTGTGGAGGTCAGAAAGTATGCCTGTCTGTGTAAAGAATAATGAAATGCTTGAAGAATCATACATGTAGTCACACAAGCATTAAATTAATCATCACCTTCAGTAAAAATAACCATGTTTGATGTTATTGTTTAATTGAGATATGATCGATACATTGTGGTTTAAATTTTCATCTGTAAGATCTGGCTTATCCCATGTGCATGTAGCAGACGCTTTTATCCAAAGCAACGTACATTCACATACAAATGGAACAGCCATCAGGGGCAATTTGGGGTTCAGTATCTTGCCCAAGGACAATTTGACACATAGACTACAGGGGACAGGGATTGGACCACCAACCTTCCAATTGGTGGACAACCACTCTACCTCCTGAGCTACAGCCATAAGTACTATGATAATACTATGAGCATTTAATATAAATTATCAATGTTGATTGCCAAAAAGGTGGATAAACTTAAGTATGTATTGTGAAATTACATATTGCTTGTTAAACTAGCATCTACCTCTCCTTTGAAGGGTCTGCCAGACTAGTTTCTCATCTCTTTAATAATTTTACTTCTGTTTCAACTAATCCAGGCCAGCTGGATTTCCTTAACAGAAAATTAGTTTTGCTGTATGTTTTTGTGATCTGGTCATATACACCCTGCTGCTGTCATATGCTGTGAACCAAAGATAAGACATGTTTTATGAATATATAACACATATTTTACTGTTGTCTGCTGTAGCACTGGAGCAGGAAACATAAACAGATTCAGCAATCTGATTAAAAAGGCTGCAAAAGTGATCCATTTTGAATAACCCTGATCTCCACCTCTGGACAGACAGTGGACCATATTATCCAACAGGCTGATTCAGCTCCGCTGTCACAAGGACAGGAAAGGAAATCTTTCCTGCTCAAAGCTATTACACTCCGTACAATTGTGCAGCTCAGTCTGACTGAGAACACTCAGGATGTTTATGATAGTTATTGATCTGTTTAGCACTGCATTTGGTCACCTTATGTTCTTTGCACAAACAATTTGCACTAATTTTGCATAACCTCTACTACTACTTATAGAGTCAGTGGCTTTTTTTACTTTAAGTACTTTTTTATTGCAATTCTTTAATTGTTATGACATAAGTGTTGTCTTCACTTCATACTCTAGCTGCTGCAATACAAGAATTTCCCAGTTTGGAATGAATAACGTTTATCAGTCTATCTATACCACAGTAATAAGCAGCTTTAGGAAAGTTGTTCAGACTGAGGCTAAGAGGTGTAACAGCAAAACATGACCTGTTCATGACACACACAATCCCAAATGGAAATTCATAAACATTTCTGACTATGAGCCAGAGCTGTTTGCGACCAACATCTTAAATATTCATGAGCATATGTACAGGGCCAAGGAGATAAATGGTTATATCCATGAAAATTGGATCTTGAAGCAGCACATTGACTTCCAGACCTGGCTATTCATCGGCACACAGATAACAACAGGGACGCTGCAGGTGACCGGCGGGAGGGTTTAGATAAGTCGAGGGTAAACAAATCCTGACATCTTGACTAACTAAACACAGGAGCCTGATAAACTAGCTTCCTCTATCAGCAGATAGTAGTTATTTCCCATTTGTCTTAGAAGGAGAACAAAAGCAAATTTGGGACCACCACAGTAGTATTATTCAGGTTGTCCATTTCATGGCCTGTCATGCTCTTTTCTGTCAGTAGGTGCTATTATTTAGATGTGATTCCTCTGAAAAAACGGACTTACCCACTGGACTACACCAGCCACACAATGTCAAATGGACTGCACTGACCTGCTAGATATCACACAAAAATCCTGGATGGCCGGATAGGTGATGTCTGACTGACTTCAGTGTGAAGTAGGTGTGAATGATTGTTTTGTGAATATACAGAAACTGTTGGACACACTCTATTCCACAGGCGTATTAATAGTAAAATTAAAGTAAAAGTAATAAAATTAATGAGTGGTCAGCATGAATAAAGCTTCCATTTGTTTCACGTTTGGTTGGTCTTGGTGAGGCTGTTCTGTAGTATGTTCAGTTGTGGTTGTCAGAAGCTCACCTTGGTCAAACATAAATGATATAGCTGTGAGATTCCTCTGTTACCATTACACTGTGTGACACGTTTGAGTACTGCCATTGTAACACATGGCTTTGTTGATCCTATTTGCATCTAATTATAATGCAAATACCACCTTGCATCTGGACTTCTGTGACTGTTTCACAGTACATCACATATATATTAACATATAGACATGGGAAAAAAACACCATTCTAAATCAAGTTTCCTCTACCTGTAATAAAATAATAACTAAGAATGCTTTTTTTCTAACTTTGCTTATTGCTCCTTTAGTCATGAATGTAGAATAATATCTAAAAATACTTCCAACTAAAGCCACACACTTTCAAGTTTTTAGGCACTTGAAATACACACACAGTTACCATACCTGCCAGGCTTATTGATGTATTTGTACAGTCGAGCCTTGACTTCATCATAGGTAAGGAAGGCCATGTAGCCAGGGTGTGTCACTGCCAGGAAATTCCAGTTCCTCAGAATTGATCCCCATGGCTGAAAAAGACCACCAACGTCATTTTAACTAAACAGGTTATTATGATAATTATTAGAATATTATTGTTATTACATTATTTCTATTATCATTGTTGTTCTTGCTATGCATTTATTTTTCATATTTTCATCATAAAGTCGGTGTTTCTACCACAAACTAAGAGATAAAGAGTATGTTGTGAATGAGTATGTGAATGACAAAAAATACAGAGACAGAAGTTTCTGAAAGCTGTCCATCTCAACAAACTAGGAGTTTGGGAAACAGCTCTGTGCAGTGCAGCAAGTTGTGTTTGGCTTTGTTTACAACTGGTTTGAGGTTTTCTGCAGGACAGAGTTCAACAGATGCGAAAACACATATGGATGAGAAATAGCTAACATTACTGCTAAGGGGTGGAGTCTATTTACTTCACTGCTCAGTGTTAAAGACAAGAAATGATATGCAAAAATAAATACATAATCATCTGGATCTTTTCATGAAAAGCTTTTACAAAAAAAATTAAATTACTAGCCAGCTCAAATATGTCGGTGTTTTTTTGCCATATCTAACCACACTTTCCTCTGAATCCAGAAATTATGCATAAATATGCTCACAAAAAAATTGCCATTTACATCCCTGAACTGAGAGCATAAAGCTGTGGGGCATTGTGCTTGGAGGGTTTCAGTGGGTCTGCCATTTGGATCCACTTCGTGCCAAGTTCCACAACATTCACCTCCACCCTGCCTGTTTGCTGGAGCTCACCAAACATGGTGATCTGCTGCCCTGTGCAGAACAGTGCAGGTGATGGGCAGACGGAAAAAAAAACCAAGCACACTGGAATTACTTGCTGAAATGGCAAATGCAGCAAGCGCTAACCACTCAGTTTGTTGATTCAAGCTGCAAACTGGATAGTGTTTGGCCCAAAGAGGCGGGAGACAGCCAAATGGAAAAGAAAACACTATTGACACAACAACTGAGTGGGACACAGAATGGGAAGCATCTATAATACCATCCTCCATTCTGTTCTTCATCCATTCACCATCAGATCAGATAACATCAGCATTTGTGTTACATGTAGTTAATCATTGTGTAAATTTTCATTAGCACAACAGTTGGATTACCTACAGCTAGTCGAAACATTATGCACTCATGATGAAATAAGCACAACCATAGCTGGAGTATTATAGTATAAGATCCAACCTATAACATGATCTGTCACCAAGTTTGGCACATTTTCCTCGCGACCTCTCTCACCTTAATTTGGGCCCTCTGATCCCTCCCCTGCCTTCCACCAGGATTTCCAAGCAGTAAATCAACCAACCCAGGGGCATGAGATTGACCACAGGGACTGCCTCCAACACAGGTTGAAGCAACCTGGCTTCTCAGGAAGCAGTCACTCAACAGTAACTCCTATCCATGACTATATTTGCTTTAGTAAGCCATTTTGCACTGTTAAGCAAAAGGCTCACCCATGAGTTCATGAACACTGAGTGATGAATCAGAAGTTTACAATTTGTGACACTAATCCTTTTTATGGTCAGAATAAGCATGCAGAGTAACAACGTTCTGCTAAAGTGAAACATTGCTTTAACACCCACACACCATCTTGAGGCCACATGGCCAGTGATTTGTCAATAGGAGGGATCTAAAGCCACAAACATCCAAAAATCTCAAACAATTCTTTTGTTGTTAATCTACTGTATCACTAATATCAAAACCTTATTTACAGGTACTATTTACTGTATGCTTACACCATTACAAGTATTCTTCTGCTTTCTGTTTGTTCTCTGGGTTCTCAGAAAATATAACTCCGTTATGCAGTAGCTCCCCCCAATTTTCATGACATATTACAAATGAAATGCCATGCCTATCATTATGTTGAAGAGTCATTTCTGGCAGTAATTTGACAGTATATGTCTGGCTTGTTATTCCACACCAACAGGAGACTAAAAAATGTCATCTATGGTGGAACAAATCCTAAAGACATTTTTTGAATGAAGAATTTCACACAAGGAACATGTGCGCAAAAAACCACGACAGACTAGAGGCCATGCATGCAAATGCCAAACCCTATTGTACCTGAATACAGTATGAACCAATAGTAAAGTGCTATGTGTGTCAAAATCCTTTGATTTGAGATTTGAAACCTGTTATATTATGACCAACCTGGAAGAGGCGTGTGAAAATGTCGAACTCAAACACAGATATATAGTCATTGCAGGTGAGATCAATGGTGGATTTAAGAGCCATGGCCTCCAGGCCCGAGCTGATAGGATGCACTTCGTGAAGGCACTGTCGGAAGACTTTCCATGGCACTGTTGTCCTGCAAGAGAACAAGTCCAGTCATAAAAGCACAGATACAGCAACTTGCGAGACAAAAGGTATTTTACCAGACAATGCATCTTTAATAAGATAAGATAAGGTATATCTTATCTTATATTATCTTTATTGATATAGCTTTACATTTGACAATGCAATGCAAGAGTTTCTGTACGACATAAAAGGTCACAGCTGATGTGAGAAGATTAATTGTGTGACAACCCTCTTTGCTGGTTTTTAGCTGACACTTCGTTTGTGTTGCTGCACCATACAACACTGGACTCACAAACTTCTCCACTCATGCACCTACTTACACTGCTAATCTTATCAATTACACATAGAAAGACACATATACTTCATTCATACCACATTGTTGAAATGCCATGCCATTGATGGTTTAAGCACTCCTCTTCAGTTTATCCTATTTTAAAATAAATAATTTGTTAATTCTCTTGGTTGTGTGTCTCCCTCTTTTGTCATAGCCATTTGGCCCAGTTTGTGACAAGTGGGGGCTGGTCCACCCAAGTTTGATTTGTTTGAAGCCGCCACATTACAGTTATTATCATTATCGTCACACCTGTGGATTGTTGTAGGCTTTTGTTTGCAAGTGAATGGGTACATATGTGCATGGTAAATTTTGGCTTTTGTGAGGTTTCCATGGATAAGTATAGCAACGTCATCTGTTTGGGCTTGTTGGTTTGTATTTTTTTGTTTGTTGTTTTTGTGTGGTGTGTGGTCAGAGGAGTCATCTCTGAGAGATATCAGGTGAATAATCAGCATGCTGGGGGCCTAACCAGGCAACTAATTTGAGCATTAAAATGTCCACTGCTAATCTGCATGAAGACTAGGGGTCAGTGAGGAAGATAGGCAGTCAAGGTAGAAGGAGACTTCCACATTAATTTGGGGGAGAACTATAATATTCTCTTTAGCGCAGACGACGAGTTAGTCCTAGAAGCATTTAGGATGTGGGGAAAAAAGATTAAAAACAGTCAAGTGTCAAGGTGAGCATGCAGAATCTGGTGGACCTGGCAGCCCAGATGAATCCTATGTGCCTTTTGTCATGGAAAGGTTTGTCACACAGGTTACGTGTTAAGATTTTCAGGGATATGGGTGCTTTCAACTCCTATGTTCTGAAGCCTGATACTGGGTATACAATTGTGTGTGATGATGTGTGTGACTTATGTGAGGAATTGGGTAAAATGTATTGAAAATTGCACCTTAAAAACGGTAGTACAGGATTACTGAAAGACAAAACAGGTCATATATATTGTACTGAGCTGGATGGGGAGGGAAGAGGGGCAGCAGTGGTTGCTTTTAGCTGCAAGGGAGGTAGTGCAGGAGAGTACAGGGTTTAGCCCAAATGATCTTGTGTTTGGCCACACTGTCTGGGATCCACTGTCTGTGTTTAAGAAAGACGAGGGAAGCGAGTGGGAGCGTTCGTTAAGCTGAGACAGTGGGGACTGCACACTGCGCTCCCGTCAATACACCTGGCCAACGTCCGCTCTCTGGCCAACAAGATGGATGAATGGATGGATGATGCTTCTCAACAGGACAAACCCGGACTTTTACAGATCTGCTGCCCTGCACTTTACTGAAGCCTGGTTCAATGAGCACATCCCGGATAGTGCGCTCCATCTGCCCGGCTTCCAGCTCCTCCACGGAGATTGCACGGAGCTATTGAGGAAAACAAGGGGCGACGGACTCTGTTTCTATCTAAATGAAGGTTGGTGCACAGATGCCACAGTGTTGAAGACATCATGCAGCCCAAACTTAGAGACTCTCTTCATAAACGGCAAACCTTTTTATTCACTGCGGGAGTTTTCCTCGTTTATTCTGGTCACTGTTTACATCCTGCCTCAGGCCTGTGTCAGTGAGGTGCTACAACCCCTGGCTGACCAGATAACTAACGTGGAACTAAAACATCCTGACTCCCTTCTGGGGAATTTCATCAGAGCAAACCTCAGTCCTGAACTTCCAAAATACAGACAACATATTAAGTATCCCACCAGGGATGATAACATCCTGGACCACTGCTACACAACTTTAAAAGACGTCTATTACTCTGTTCCCTGGGCAGCTTTGGGACTCTCTGATCACTGTCTGGTTTATCTCATGCCGACCTACAGGCAGAAACTAAAAACCGCTAAGCCTGTGGTCAAGTCTGTGAGGAAATGGACCGACGAGGCAAAGCTGGAACTACAGGCCTGCTTTGACTGTACTGATTGGAGTGTTTTTGAAGATGCAGCTACAGACCTGGATGACCTCACCGACACTGTGACATCCTACATCAGCTTTTGTGAGGACACGTGTGTGCCAAACAAAACCTTCTGCACATACAACAATAACAAACCCTGGTTTACTGCAAAGCTCAGGCAGCTTTGTCGGGCCAAGGAGGAGGCCTACAGAAGTGGGGACAGGATCCTGTACAACCAGGCCAGGAACACACTGACAAAGGAGATCAGAGTAGCAAAGAGGAGCTACACTGAAAAGCTACAAAAGAGCTTTTCAAATGACCCAGCATCGGTGTGGAGGGGCCTGAGAGACATTACCAACTACAGGAGACAATCTCCCCACACTGTGGAGAACCATCAACTGGCTGACGACCTGAATGTGTTCTATTGCAGGTTTGACAACCCTACATTCACACCTCTCACCCACTCTGACTCTGACTTTAATCAACCACCGACACCCCGACCACCCCTCACCGCCCCCCCCACCCCCACCGACCCCTCACCTGCGCTAAGGATCTGTGAAGAGAGTGTGCGACAGCACTTCAAGAGACAGAAGATTAGGAAGGCACCAGGTCCAGATTGCGTGTCCCCATCCTGCCTGAGAGTCTGCGCTGACCAGCTGGCGCCCATCTTCACACAGATCTTCAACAGATCTCTGGAGCTATGTGAAGTCCCCTCTTGCTTCAAATGCTCCACCAGACTGATGTTAGCCCATCTCAAGGACATCATAGGCCCTCTACTGGACCCCCTGCAGTTTGCCTACCGGGCAACATGGGACTGCACTACATCCTGCAACACCTCAACTCTCCAGGGACATTTGTGAGGATCCTGTTTGTGGACTTCAGTTCGGCGTTCAACACCATCATCCCAGACATCCTGTGCACCAAACTCACCCAGCTCACTGTGCCAGCCCCCACCTGTCAGTGGATTACTAACTTCTTCTTACTAACTACTGACTTAAGGAGGAGCCCCCCCGCTCTGCACCCCCTCTCCATTCTGAACAGCACGGTGTCTACTGTGGAAACCTTCAGGTTTCTGGGATCCACAATCTCCCAGGACTTAAAGTGGGAATCCAACATAGACACCATCAGGAAAAAGGCCCAGCAGAGGATGTACTTCCTGCACCAGCTTAGGAAGTTCAACCTGCCTAAGGACTTGCTGACACAATTTTACACTGCCACTATCCAGTCTGTTCTCTGCACATCTATCACGGTGTGGTTTGGATCAGCTACCAAACAGGATAGAGACAGACCACAACGGACAGTTAGGACTGCAGAAAGAATTATCGATGCAGAACTGCCCTCCATTCAGGATCTATACAGGTCCAGAGTCAAGAATCGGGGAGGAAACATCGCTGCAGATCCAACACACCCTGGACACAATATATTCCAACTTCTCCCCTCTGGTAGGCGCTACAGAGCACTACAAGCCAAAACAACAAGACACATGAACAGTTTTTTCCCTCAGGCCGTCACTTTGATGAACACTTATCCAGTGAAATAACCCAGTAACAATCATTCACCTGTAATAATGTATTCTCATATTATTACATACCTCATTGTTTATATACACACCACAGTTACAATGTAAATATCATCTGCCAGCACAAACCATGCATACTATGTATACTGTGTATACGTCCATATCCACCTACCTCTTGTCTTGTACATACTGTATATTGTATTTATCTGCACATACTCTGTATACTCTGCATATTTTGCACTCGGCTATATAAGCATATTTGCACTACATCTCAGGTTTTTAGGAAAATGCCTATGTTCTCCTAGTCTTGTTAGTCTATTACTTGTTGTCAATCTACTATATGTAAGTACGGAGATCAAAGTGAAACCAGAATCAAATTCCTTGTATGTGTACGCATACCTGGCGAATAAAGCTGATTCTGATTCTGAAAATGGGTTTAGGCATCAGCTATATGCTGTGAGGGAGAATATTGGCGGTATCATAGGCTAAAATAAAAAATGGTATGATCACAGGGTACTTGAGTTTAGTACCACTGATCAAGTTTTGGTTCTTTGCCTGGAAGGGTGAACTTGCTGAAGGGAGCAGCTGTGGTTCATCGGAAAGTCAGTGGTTTGATCCCTGGCCCCCGCAGTCTGCATGTCTCCAACTCCAATTTGCTCCTGATGGCTGGTCCATTGGTGTATGAATGTGTGTGCATGGTAAATGGTGGTGGCACTTTCCACCATGTGTGAATCTTTTGTGTGCTTTGTTAAAGCACTTTGGGTGGTCTAATAAGACCAGACTATAAATATGACAGTCCATTTACCAATAGACAAAGTTTATAATAATATAATAATTTCATTTCAACTCCTGATCCTAGGAAGCCTGTGAAACTATGCCGTATCAATTTGCCTAAACCCTTTTATCCTCACCCTTCTATTATGCCTGGTGCTGTCCAGCGGGGATCAGCATTGGTGAGTCCTGCCTTGGTGGCTGGGAGTGGTTTCAGGTGAGTGTATAGATGATGCTGTTCCTGAGCCAGATGATGGGTTGTTGTCCTTTCAGCTGAAAAATGAAGTGACTGTCAAGAATTTAAAAGGGTTGTTAGAGTATATGGTTGACAAGGATATTTCAGTGCCTTCCTCATCAAGCTGGCCTTCTCCATGTTTGTTTGTGCCTAAAAATGACAAGACAGAAGTTCTGTTCAGATTTTTTAAATATCAAAAAGGTGACGAAGCCGGTTTCCTTTTCAGTGCGTGGTATGGAGGGCTGCGTAGACCTGGTGGGTGCTGCCAAGTATGTCAGCAAATTTGATCTGCGTAAGGGTTACTGGCAGGTGCCTTAGTCTGAAAGAGCAAAGGAAGTAGCAGCTTTTATCACTTGATCTGGGCTGTATTCCTATAAAGTGATGCTGTTTGGGTTAAAGAATGTGCCAGTCACTCCCTCACGTCTGATGAATTGTGTGGTGGCTGGGCTGGCTGTTTGGTTTACTTAGATGATTTAGTGGTCGTTGAGTGTTAGATCTAGGAATGGCTCGTGGACTAGCAATTTGCGGGGGCCCTACCTGTCTGTTATTTGTGGCTGCCATCTTTGCATGTACTGGAGGTGGGCATGGCAGTGGGTCATAAGGTCCAAGGTTTATTCTTTTTGTTTTTAATAAATTGGCTTGTTTGTGTGCATCTCCCTTCTATTGCAGCAACAGTATAAAATTAAATAAAATTCTTGCATCAAATATTTCTGATTTAATTAAGACTAAAAAGTATCTTATTGCAAGTGAGTAAAACAGATATGACAAATGTAACTGCAGCAAAAATAGAACAGAAGGTGAAACCCTGAAACTCCACCAGACTCCCCACAATGAGGAGTGGTAGCTCCATTATGAGGATATTTCCAGAGGCACGAAGAAGAGATATGTCTCTTAGTAAACATTTCCTCCTTGCTAGTTCCACCCCAGGCTTTTCAGCCTCTTTCATCATCTTTCAGCCATGAGCACTCGAGTGTGGAAACGTGTCTTAGCTGAAAGCCTTTTTGCAATTCTTACGCTGTTCTTCCCAATTTTGAATACAACCCATACCTTAACAAATAAACACCTGTCTTTAAAGTTTCAAATCACCTTATACATCTCGCACATCATCACTGAATATGATTAATATATCATTGTTGCTTTGCCGCAGCAACATAGGTTTTGTTTTGTCAGGTTTTTTATACATTCTTCTTTGATCAGATACTTTCTGATTTAAGTCATAATGTTCTAATTTTTCACAGGAACATTCTTGCATGGCTGCTTGTGTTAAGATAACCCCATGTTTAGCCTCTATTTATAAATATTGTTACCTTCTAAAAATAATGTCATACTTTCCTTTGATGTATATAAAGAAGAAGGACATTAAACACAGCTGCAACTCGAGAAACAAATTTTTATGGTGCAGAAGACTGAGCATTTTTATCACCTAGGTGGTTAAAAGGGCCTTTAAGATTTTTGGAAATACTTTCAGAGCAGCAATATTAGTTTCTATGTGACTGAAATATGGTAATCAATGACAGGCACAAATGTGGGCTTGTACTAAGACAACATTAAATACTGCTATGAAAAAAAGTTTTGAAAAACACTGTTTTGAGTACAAAAGCAAGTTGAATCAAAGGCAACTGGACTTGGTGTAGATTCTTGAAGACGTTTCACTTCTGATCCGAGAAGCTTCTTCAGTTCTGACTGACTGGCACGGAGACCCAGGTACTCTGTGTCTGGAGTATCTGAGAAACTCCGGAGGATTTTCAATAAACATTGCATTCCGGTTTTCTTCTGTCTGAGCAACACACTCAGACAGAAATTTTATTATATACACAGTTTATCAGATCATTATTTAATAACTTTTGAATTCCTTTTACACGACTATATGCCAATACGTAAATATTTGTACAAGAGACGCTTATCTGACAGTGCTGTTGCTAAATTCCAGGAAGTGATTCCATCGGCATTTAATTCAATGCCATGTTTCAACTTAACTGAGGACTCCTACGCTAAATTTTGTCCCTCCCAAATTGATCATCTTGTTGATAGTGCTGCAGGCTCAACACAAACAACTCTCGACTCTATTGTCCTTTTAAAAAAGAAGTTAATAAAGCAAAAGAGGTTAGCTCCATGGTATAGCCCGCGAACTCAGAAATGAAAGCAAACATCGCAAAACGATGATCGACATGATCAATCTGTCTTTATTAACAGGCTATGTACCACAGGCTTTTAAAGTTCCTGTAATAAAACCTCTCCTTAAAAAGCCTACTCTTGATCCAGAGGTACTGGCAAATGATAGACCTATATCTAATCTTCCCTTTCTCTTGAAGATCCTTGAGACCATAACCAGCTGTGTGACCATTTACAGAACAATAGTCTATTTGAAGACTTTCAATCAGTTCATCATAGCACAGAAACAGCTTTGGTGAAAGTAACAAATGACCTTCTTATTGCATCTGACAGAGGACTTGTCTCTATACTCGTCTTGTTAGATCTTAGTGCCGCATTCGACACCATTGACCATCAAATCCTGTTGCAGAGACTGGAAAATTTAATTGGCTTTAAAGAAACTACGCTAAGCTGGTTTAGGTCCTATTTTTCAGACTGATCTCAGTTTGTACATGTCAATGATAAATCCTCGATACACTCTAAGGTTAACTACAGTTTTCTACAAGACTCTGTGCTTGGACAAATCCTGTTCACTTTATATATGCTTCTCCTAGGGAACACTATCAGGAAACACTTCATTAACTTTCATTGCTATGCAGATGATACCCAATTATATCTGTCAATTAAGCCAGATGAAACCAACCAATTAGCTAAACTTCAGGCATGCCTCAACGAAGTAAAAACCTGGATGACCTGCAATTTCCTACTGTTAAACTCAGCCAAAACTGAAGGTATTGTACTTGGCCCCAAGCACCTCTGATGCACATTTTCTAAAGATATAAGTACTCTCCATGGCATTGCATTGGCCTCCAGCACTACTGTAAGGAATCTAGGAGTTATCTTTGATGAGGATATATCCTTTATTGCTCATATATAAAGCAAATTTCTTGGACTGCCTTTTTCACTTGCGGAACATCAGGCATATCCTGTCCCACAAAGATGCAGAATAACTAGTCCATGCATGTGTTACTTCTGGGCTGGACTATTGCAATTCTCTATTATCAGGCCCCAAAAAATCTTTAAAAAATCTCCAGTTGATCCAGAATGCTGCTGCATGTGTATTGACAAGAACAAGGAAAAGAGATCATATTTCACCCATTTCGGCTTCTTTGCACTGGCTCCCTGTCAAATGGAGAATTGAATTTAAAATCCTTCTGCTAACCTATAAAGGATAGGTTAGGTCAAGCACCATCATATCTTCAAGAGCTCATTGTACCCTATTTTCCCAATAGAACACTACACTCCCAGAATGCAGGATTTCTTTTGGTACCCAGAGTCTCCAAAAGTAGAATGGGAGCCAGGGCCTTCGATTGTCAAGCTCCTCTCCTATGGAATCAGATCCCAGTCTGGGTTTGGGAGGCAGACACCCTTTCCACATTTAAGAGCAGGCTTAAAAACTTCCTCTTTGACAAAGCTTATAGTTAGGGTTGGCCCAGGTGAGCCCTGTGCCACCCCTTAGTTATGCTGCTATAGGCCTAGACTGCCAGGGTACTTCCCATGATGCACTGAATTTAACTCTCCTTCTCTCTCTCCTCCAACTGTATCCATTCATAACCCATCAATGCATCTCACTAATGCGACTTCTTCCCGCTCTCATAGTTTTGTGCTCTTCTCTCCTGTCACTTTCTGCAGGTTTGTGTGTAACTGGAGCTGCAGAGTCTGGACTCATGTTTACAAGCCTCCCACTGCACACTTGTCTCTGTTTAATACTGTTATTATCATTATCGTCACACCTGTGGATTGTAGTATTGCATGTTCTCTCCCTCTTGCTTGCTCATGTTGGGAACTGTTGGGTCTCTATAAGTAATATTATAAAGAGTATAGTCTAGACCTGCTCTGTATGTAAAGTGCCTTGAGATGACTTTTGTTGTGTTTCAGCGCTATACAAATAAAAGTGAATTGAAATCGAATTGACCAGTCTATTGTTCTGCTGTACCAGCCCAGTAGGTGGTGGCAGAACAAAAGAATATGGCTGGACTTGATATAAAGTGGACATTAAGCAAACTGCTCCTTTTAGCGCTCTGGAACTACCTATTACTATAAGTTAATTATTTAAACAGTCTTTGAATGGGAATGATTCTGTCCCAAGCTTTTTGATCACCATGCATTTTTGAGCCATTTAAATGGCTGATCACTGTAACTGTGATCACTCTAAGTGGTTTCCAATGTAATAACATTAACCAACTAGTATTTCTGGTGCCAATCAGTGAGGGTAGCATTGTTTAATCAACTAGTTGGTTAATCATGCATATCCCTAGTCATTAAGGCTGTAAAAAAAACAAGCCTGTCCTGAAAGGAACATTACTCTCTAGCCCAATGCATGGTCAGCCACAACTTTACTATTTACTTGCCTGTATACATTATTGCCACATGCCCACTGATGTGTCTGACAGCGCCTGACTGAAACACATGCAGAATCATATGATTAATTATGCTGTTGTACTAAGAATGGCATACGCAAACTGTACTAAGTAGCTGGTTATCCTTTATCTATAATTTACACAGCCGGTTAGTGGGTTTTGAAAAACAACGGGATTCAGTGTTCCTCCCGAGTGTCCAAACATATATGGAATGACAATGTTGTTGTGTCTGTATTTTCTTTTCACCACTTGTATTGTTGATGTTCTTTCTGAATTTTGTGGCTGTTTTCACTCCTATCAGGGTATCCACAAGCTTTAAGTGCATTCTTCTCATGTGCACTTGTTGGTATATTCTCTGTTCGGTAGTGCAGGGTTCTGATAACTCCAAATTTGTGTTCCAGTGGGTGGTGAGAGTCAACGAGTAAGTATGGGTCTGTGTGTGTGGGTTTTCTACTGTATACAAAAACTGGTCCAGTTCAGTAGTACATAGTGCCTTTGTTATCTATACATTAGACTCTCATCTTCTCAGTTATTGAGATTCGTGAAAAGCATGCACTGTTTTAAAAATAACCCAGGTGCAATGCAATAGGAGTGAGACCTTAAAAATTTAGTGTCTCCAAGATGGGTGTTAAAACTGCTAAAAGATTAAAAAATAACAATAACTAATAATAATTTGTTTTTACTTATTACTTGCAAAGGCAAGAATACAAGCTGTTTACTAAATCTAATATGGCTCCAACTAACTCCAGAAGTTCAACCAGTAGTAGTAGATTTGTGTTGTACCTTGAATACTGCAGTTGGTCTCTGAAAACTACTGTTCAAATAAAACTTTTCAGTTAAAGTTAAGGTTTGTAAAGTTAGAAACAAATGGTTATCATCTCAGAAGCTTTCTAGGTAATTAAATAGATAAAATGGATATTGGACTCTTCCCCTGCTTTTATTTTATTAGTAAAATACAACTGATGAGCAGTCCAAACCAAAGTCTGAAACAGGACTGTTAGTTTGCATATACATAGCAGAACACAAAAGTAGACAAACCTGAATTAGAGCCCTGTGTCTTGAATTGTATTTAAAAATTTACTCTGCCTATCAGATACATCTATGTCATTAACATCCATAGTCATGCAATAGGACAATGGCTCTAAAACCCCTGATAAAAACCCTGCTTATATTTTTTGTCCAAAAAGTGTCATGTATGGTCACTGGCAAGGCACACAGGAAGTGAGGAAACATAATTTCCTAAGATCTGCCTGCCAATCCTTCAAACTGCTTAAAATATGTCATTGTCATTTAAGGTAGGCAAAATGTGAAGCTGCCAAACACATCTGTAAACCCAAAATACTGTTCTTGGATCCACAGAGCGTACTTACAATGTACAGACATTGTGGATTGAGAATGAGTAAACGAGAGAGGTTGTAAAGGCGCATGTTCACACACAACCAGAGAGAGGTCATAACCTTGTCTCAGCTGTGTATGTTAGGGACACAAAGACGGGTCAAATACAGCAGCTGCTGTTAGCTGGGTATGTGTCTGTGTGTGTAAGCAGTGCTCAGTGTGACAGTCTGATACTCTCCAACATCAGAGCATCTCCCCCTCATGCAATTATATTGAGAAATAACATGCACATGTTTGAACCATCAACAAAGTGACAGTATCTGGAAAATTATAAAACAAGAAACATACACACACGTTGACATCACAAAGACAGGAGCTTCTCCTTCTCACAGACTGAAATCTTGATCTACCAGAAAGGGCATCAACTCACAGTTGCAAAAGAAAAAAACAACATGAAGTGAAGCTTACTTTTCTCCAAAAAATTTCCTCCAGAAGTCAGCGGCATCAGCTTTGGTGATTCTGAAAGTGTCCCCCTGGAACTGCCCTCCAGGGAAGATGACTTTGATTTCAGCCAACATGTGGCTGAAGATCAGAGAAAGCTTGGTCAGATTCCTCCTGCAAAGAGGAGGCAGAGAGGAAACAGTTGGTGCACCATTATAGGCTCAAATGCTCTACAGACACTGATCTTTCTGATACTCTCTTTTAGCCCAATATCCAGTAGTTCAAAGTATAGATACAATTTACAAAAGCAAATCTACATACATATATAGATCCTATAAAACATATCAAAAGTCTAGAAAATAGATCACAAAACAAAACTGGAATTAGCTTGTGGTTGTATGCCTCCAGCTGTGCAAGGCTTTGTTTCAACATTTGCAGGAACATGTTTATCATTGTTACATCGCATTTTGTTTTAACAATGCTCAGTAAGCATTTGTAGAACTGAGGACACTAATTCCTGACATTTAAAAAGTGAAATTCTTTCTCATGCATGTTTGAAGTACAACTTCAGTTGCTCAAAAGACAGGGTTATCCATTGCTGTATTTTGTTGTACCAGCTTCATGATGCATTACACATTTTCAATGGAAGACAAGTGTATGTGCCTTTCAGCACTGATGGTGTCTTCAGAGATGTGCAAGTTACCCATGCCAAGCGCTGTCCAATGAGTTCTGAAGCATTTGGCTGAATATGAGCAGATAATATCGCCTGAAACACTTCAGAATTCATCCTGCTGCTTTTGTCAGCAGTCACATCATCAATAAATAGAAGAAAACCAGTTCCACTGGCAGCCATACATGCCCATGCCATTACACTACCACCACTATGCTTCACTGATGAGGTGGTATGCTTTGGATCTTGAGCAGTTCCTTCCTTTTTCCATCCTCTTCTCTTCCCATCATTCTGGTACAAGTTGATCTTTGTCTCATCTGTCCATAGGATGTGGTTCCAGAACTGCACAGGCTCTTTCAGATGTTTTTTTGGCAAACTCTAATCTGGCCTTCCTGTTTCTGAGGCTCACCAATGGTTTACACCTTGTGGTGAACCCCCTGTAGTCACTCTGGTGAAGTCTTCTCTTAATTGTTGACTTTGACACAGATACGCCTGCTTCCTGGAGAGTGTTCTTGATCTGGCCAACTGTTGTGAAGGGGTTTTTCTTGACCAGGGAAAGGATTCTTTTCTCATCCATTGCACTTGTTTCCCATGGTCTTTCGGGTCTTCGCGTTGCTGAGCTCACTCGTGCATTCTTTCTTTTTAAGAATGTACCAAACAGTTGATTTGGCCACACCTAATGTTTTTGCTAACTCTCTGATGGGTTTCTTTTGATTTTTCAGCCTAATGATAGTTTGCTTCACTGATAGTGACAAGTCTTTGGACTTCTTATTGAGAGTTGACCTCACCAGATTCCAAACACAAATGCCACACTTGAAATGAGCTCGAGACCTTCTATCTGCTCATTGTATATGAAATAATGAGGGAATAACACACACCTGGCCATGGAACAGCAGAGAAGCCAATTGTCCAGTTACTTTTGGTCCCTTAAAAAGGTGGATAGCACATATAAAATGTGTTGTAATTCCTACACCGTTCACCTTATTTGGATGTAAATACCCTCAAATTAAAGCTGAAAGTCTGCACTTAAAACTTCACTTCAAATCCATTGTGGTGGTATACACAGCCGAAATGCTGAAAATTTTGTCAATGTCCAAATATTTATGGACCTGACTGTATACATATATATATAAAATGTTAATGAATATATTATGATCAAGTTCTTGCTGTTCTTTTTTAAGAACACTGCTTTAATAATGTATTGAAATTATAGTTAATTATCAGTAAGTACCAGGAAAAATCAGTTCAGTGGGACTAGTTTGCTGTGTTTCACATTAAGTATACTGAAGTGCAGCTGAAGGACACTGCTTCTCCACTTGCTGTGTCTTGCAGAGTATACATGCAAAGTTGAAAGCTCTTTGTTTTAAAAAAGCAATCATAAGTCAATTTAACATGCCAAACAGTACAATACAATTAATCACTACCAGGAGAGCTGATGAATCTAATATTGTACTGGCTGCTTCCAGGCTTAAGTATTCATCAATTGAAATGCAGCATGTGTGCCTGAGCGACTGAGGGTGGGGAAAGATAAAATCTTTTAGTGGCAGCTCCCTAAATCAAGTAATTTCATAGTTTAAAAAAAGACCACCATAAACCTGTTGAAAATAAAACTTTCAATTAGACCAATCAGATTTTGCTAATTAATTAATTACAGAAAAAATAACACAATTAATCACGCTATGATGCCCCTTGACCACATACGTCACTGAAAGTACAACGGTTTGCAGCTTTGTAAATGATGGAAGCAGATAACAAAAAGTTGCTTGGCCCAGTGAATGGAAACTTTACATTTAAAAAACACCCAAATGGAACTGTTGATAAGAGCACTGTTCTGTGCAATTTCTGCAGTAAGGAATTTTCATACCATTGGAGTACTAAAATTTCACCTCAACACAAAGCACCTCACAGCAAGCTCAGATCTGACTTGAGCACAGGACCTGAGCACAGGACCTTAACCTGCCTTTGGTATACAATGGACTGCTGACTAATGTTGAAGATACTGAATTACAGTACAGTGCTGTGTACAGTTCTCTGTTTTATACATCTAGATGGAAATTATAAATTGAGGCAGGCATGATTTATTGTGATGTGTTATGATTGTGATGTGTTATTTTACTGATCAACCTAAATGGTGTTTGGATCAAATTATTCATGACACAGCAGATGCTATGTACTTTCTGTCCTTGACCATTCATGCATAGCTTTTGCATGTTATGTACTCAACATAGATGACAGTGATATGACTCAATTAATGACTGTGCCTGCAAGAAGCATAAGCTATTTAGAAAATACATTGACTCTAGTTCCTTCAACAGCAAACACCAGATGCTCTCTTTATACTAGATTGATCAAAATGTCAAATAATATAGGTTTCCATGTATTGCACTTACATAGTGGTGACTGGAATGAAGTAAAGAGGCAAACGGCAGTTTAAACTGCACTGCACTGGCAAAGCCAAGCCCGCCTCAGTAATTTCATGCTCATGTTCTCATGCTCTCCAGTTACCATTAGGCCTCTAATCAACCGAAAACCAGCCAATAATCTCTCCATTGGGATGCAGAGGGAAAGGCTGCAGATGCTTACATAACAGTTGTGATTTAAACTCAGTTTCCAGCCTTGTTGTGGAGGAGGGCTCAACTCAGAAACACCAACAAAAAAAGGCATGATGCATTTGCAGTCATTTTGGTATGTAACATTTTCTTTGCTTACTGTATCATGAGACTGCATTGGACACTGACAATGAGATACAGTAGATACTGTATATTCTTCTAGCATCTCATTGGAGACAAAGTGCAGGAAGATCGTATGTTCTGTTGTGTGATGTGTAATGTTGTACAAGTATGACTGTAAGTCCTCTGCAAATGTATATTCAACAACATTCTACATGGTTTGGTTCATTAGTCTTCCTTATGCGTCCTTGCCATGCTCTGTGCTATTAGACTGGTTGTGTAATCTGCTTCGTTTGACAAGTGCCCCAGGAAAGCCAGCCCATTCATTAGAGCTAATGTACTCAGCGGGACAGCCAGAAACCATTGGCTCACTAAACCATAGTCATTATAGACAATGGCTCCAAATGAAACCATTCCAACAGGTTTCTACCATAAACATTGGCTAAAGAAGTCACAAAATGGCTGAGACTGGCCTACATGGTGTCACATCTTTGTTGTGATAACACCTATTGCGACCTCAGTCACCCATTATCTCTATTCCTACTGGTTTCCTGTCACCCAAACAATACCAATGTCTTTTATCACAAACTGTGACAGTCTACATTTTCCTCTAAAATATTTTGGCCACTGTTAGAGAAATCTCAAAATAATGATCTGACAGTTAATCAATAGTGACATACATCTCCCATAAAAGATACTAGAAAAGTTTCTCTCTCTGTTTGATTTACTAGAACTTGTCCCATTGTCATAAGCAGTAAGGCCAAATTTTCTGATCCTCTGAGCCATAGGTCCTCACCTATGGTTTAGACAATTACACAAATCAACTATAAATCATAAACTGCAACATTTCTCTCATATGGGGGATGTCAAGGGGAAGACAATGACAATGTTTCCGTATCCCTGGATGAGAGAAAGGGAGGGGAGAAGGGTGGATTAAAACAATGCACCTTGTTGACATTAAGAGGCTGTCTGGGATTGGCGCTAGTTTTTGTTATGAGGCATGAGGGCAGCAGTGCAGAGAGGCAGAGGAGCCCTTAGTACAAGGTTCAGACCTGAACAAAAGCTACATGCCCAGGAGAGGCCAATCTTATTTTTCTAAGTGTGTGTTTGTGTTTGGGTGTGTTCATGCAACTGACAGCAGAGAGGTGAGAGCAAAATGGCCATGAGGGACTGCAATGGCTTCACAAAGGGGCTATCAGACAGATAGTTGTCTGTCAGATCTATATGATGCTGCTGCTGCTACCACAATGAGTAAACTAAATGGTAGGATGGAGGTTTGCAGGGAACAAGCAGCTGTGATGAGAGTGAAGATAAGACTACAGGATGAGGAGGAGAGATGATAGATTTGAAGGTTGGGTGAAAACACAGTGCATGTCAGAGCTGAAGGATGGAGGAGAAGGACACTTAGTCAGTGGGGTTGCTGATTTAATTGTTTCTTGGGATTGTTGCTGGCATCAATTATTCAGGCAAATCATTTGCTGCAGAAAAGAGCTACAGAACATGTCCATTAAGACAGAGACAGAGACAGAAGAG
The DNA here is from genome assembly GCA_025331565.1 of Holacanthus passer. Classification (NCBI taxonomy): domain Eukaryota; kingdom Metazoa; phylum Chordata; class Actinopteri; family Pomacanthidae; genus Holacanthus; species Holacanthus passer. Next base: position 16,969,803 of record JAFREQ010000005.1, read on the forward strand.
GGAAAGCGAGCTCTTAAAAGCAATTCATTTGAAAGAGAAAAACAGCTAAGGCCATCAATCGACTAACAAAAAGCAAGAAAGGTGAAGAATGGGGGGAAAATACAAAACCATATAGTTTGTGTTTGTGATAATTTTCTGTCTAAGCCCATCATTCCTGACTCATAAGCTCTGATTGTGTAACGGATGAATGAAGAGGAAGAAATAACAGATTTTTCCTCCCTCTCTCCAGAAACAGACATACAGTAGGGAACAGATGGTTATGGTTAGAATGCTGGCTAATGGTGAGAGTTTGATAGAAAAACATCTGAAAATAGCCCAGTCCACTAGCTTTCATGTTGTCTTAGTATCTATAACTTAATATAGTAAATTTTAGTATATACTTAATAATATATCTTTGAAGGCCTATGTTTCTATGTGTGAAATTTTGATCATCTTACTATTTAGCAGAAACATTAAAAAAAAACATGTTCAATCATCAAAAGACATGCTAAAACACAAATTTTAAGTTACTGTCCATTTGGACATGGATTAGGGACGGGGTAGACTCTGAACAGGTCACCAGTCTTTCCAATTCACCTTACTAAAGCTAGAAGGATAAACCGCTCACGCCAATACATCAGTTGATATTAGCTTATTGCTAATATATTTAGTTACGATATTTAAGTAACGAGAAATTGCAGTACACAAAATGCTAAACTAGCTTTGAGGTAATTTGAAATAGTGTCACCATTACATGTTTTTTGTCCTTAACTTTTAAATGTCCCACTTGGTACATACCTTGGTCACAATTCTTAAAAGCCGGGTCAGGTCAGTCTGGCTTCACACCTTAATTACATTGTTTGAATTGTTGGAGGAAACCAGATGTAACCACGCAGTCAGATTCAAAAGGGTGGTATTAAATGATCTGCAAACATTTCTCTGTCTACTCTATTGCATACACTATCTGTATGTGAATTTCCCCACGGAGGGACGAATAAAGGAATATCTTATCTTATGTGCAAGATAAAGAGAGAAAGAGATGATTATGGCTGTATTTGTAATATTACATTATGCTACAGCAGTGTAAGTAAATGTCATGAGAAAAATTTGGTTTTAAATTCATCAAGTCATGGAGTGAATACTCCTCCATGTCCATTCCATACATGTATGTCAGCAGATTGAGACAAAACCTTAGTCAGAGCACAGTGAGTAAGCCTAGGTGCAACCCTTACCACACAGCTTACATGCAAGCGCATGCACGCACGCACACACACACACACACACACACACACACACACACACACACACACACACACACACACACACACACACACACACACACACACACACACACACACACACCTCCCCAGACTGAAGTATCTCTGGCTTCCTCCTCTGGTGCTCCACTTCCTCCCCAGATGGTTCTACTTTCTGGAAGCTTACTCATCTCAGCCAGGCTCAGGCCTTTAAAGCTTTCCATGGGAGCATATGACATCATCACTTCAAAGGACGACTGCTCACTGTGGTGTACCAACATGTGAGTAGGTGTACACAAGATCATTCTACAGAAGTGCTACCAAGTTAGAATCCCCATTACAGATTATTCCTATTGCACAAGAACTGCACATTTTGTCACCAAAGTATTGATGAAATATGTGAGTTCCTTAAACAAGGACAATTAAAGGAAAAAAGAGCTAGGGAAACAGAGCTTTTATATTATTTTTCATTCATACAGTATTAAATAAAAATACAGTATTAAAAAGATATCAAATGACAGAACACAGTGTAGTTTTACACCATCAGTGATGCAGCAAAGTGATCCTTATTTAATAAAATGTGAAATGCAGTGACATTATTCACCAGGAAACACTTTCTGTGTAACTGAAGCACATCACTTCCATCCATCTGCCTACAGTCTGCACTGGTAACATGAATCAGGCATTCAAAAATAAAAAATATTGTTTTTTTTAAGAGAAGCCTTTGTGCCTGTGTCTTTAACTCTATAATGGCCAATGTTCTACTCAACTGAAAACAAAAATACGAATCCTTTTGCAGCCCCTCTGCAAAACAAAAAGGATTTATTTTAAATCTAAACTTCATAAATGGTAAAATGGGCTGCATTTATATACTGCTTTTCCACTCTTATTAGACCACTCAAAGCGCCTTCACAAAGCAAACCAACATTCACACATTCATACATGGTGGCTGATTGGAAAGTGCCACCATGTCCCTGAAGCAGTTGGTTGGTTCAGCTAGTTGGCAGTCATGCAGATGCAATAGTTAAATATTTACAGTCTTCACTTATCTACATGCCTTTTTCTCCTTGAACTGCAACAGCTTGCTAGGCTCCTATTGATCTTCTAAGATTTTAAAAGCAAGCCTTAATTTGAATTTTACATTTAATTTTCCCTCTAAGGTAAAAAATAAATAAATAAACTGGCAATTAGAACAAGCACCAAGCTGCACTGTACTTTGGTACTTCCAGACTCAGCAAATCACAAATGAGTTAATGAGTTAAAGAAAAGGATGATATACAGTCTATTCTTTTTTTGTGTGACACATTTTCATACAGAATATAATTCCTGTAAGTGATGGAGTCATCTAGACCTTTATTTCATTCGTTCATAAAGCCAAAAATACTGCTGTTAGATAGTCACCATTATTATCCTTGGTCACAGCAAAAACATACAAAATATAGAGCATGCTCTTCCAACATGTCTCAGCACCATGAGTCAGGGATTATTCACAATCAAATGGAGGCGAGCAAGTAGATGGCTTGAGGAGGGAGGGAGCTCAGGTTGTCTTTTATCTGCAAGACTCTGCTTCATAGCAAAAGAAGTGCACTTTTAATTCATCAGATTTAGGGACAATCACTTTAGGAAGCTGCTAAAACCACACTTGTCAGGCCAGCTATGAAATGCTCTGCTGTGCATTCACCTCAGATGTGCTCTGTGGCTGTATCATGGAAGGGCTTGAGAGAGCTCACAATGTGGCCGAGCATGCTAAAAATATATATATTCACACTGCTGTTAATGTGCTTTGAAAAACAAATTGGACATGCTATACAAATACATACGACAAGAATTTCAATCATCTTCAAGGCCCATAAAAGACCTGACAAAACATAACACAGAAATATATCATGGAGCTACATTAAAGGCACTGTTTGTGACGGTACAGCAACATTTTACCTACTCAACAAACAGCTAGCAGGCACACTCCCAAATGAGCACTTCAGTGGTAGGGCTGTAATTATGCAAATACCCTACTCGAAGCTAACTGATTGAGTGTGAAAGTCTGTTTTCATGTGATCACCCTGGGAAAAAAAGACAAGTTGACCTGTGAGTTAGACGTGATTAGGATGTATTCATGGGGACCTGAAACAATCATTTATTATCTGAAGGTGCTGGTTCACAGGATCAATATGCAGAGTTTAAGAAAATGAGGCTGTACTTTCAGAACCATGATACAGTGTTTCACTTCATTGCAGCAAAAACCAAAAACAATCACCTTTAAAATATGTGCAATAGACACTTCAACTAAAGTACAACATTCATCCAACCTTCAGTAAAGGAAGGTAGATACCTAAAGCAGAGACAGGCATCTCATTTAAAAAGCAACTTTATGTTTTACATCTCAGCCTCCACAAATGACATCTCATGCATTGAACTGATTCTTTGCAGCAGTGAGTTATGGAAGTCATAGCTCTCTTGTTTATCACTGTCCTTTTAAGCTGTGGTTGCAGGCCTTACTCCTATGAAGCGTTTCTTCTTGGAAGAGATCATCTGACTGAATAAAGAATTACATCAGTTGACCATGAACTATCAATATACATGATCAAAGTAAGGAATCGGTGTTACACTCAACAAAAACCCATCTTCTACACTGATCCCTCATTACTAATGCAGACAGTAGGGCTTCAGTCATTGCCAAGGTATTATGGTGCCCAAGGTTTGTTCTGGAAAAGAATTAAAAAAGATTCAAAGTGTATCATTTAATAAAAACAGCCTGCAGACTCACATGATGGCTTCTCAGGCATTTTGATTCAGAAGAGGCTATCAAAGGCAGACAGTTCTTCAGGCTTGAGGGGCAAAATATACACCAAAGGTCAAACACAATTAACTCAAAGAGACTTGAACATTTAAAGGTGGGGTGAGACATTCTAATGCAATACACTGTTGTCAAATTCAGCAAACATCTTCTCACAGTCTGCTAGTCTATTCTGTGTGTGTGCGAAAGAAAAAATCTGGTGTTTGCACACAGCCCTGTTTCCGTAAATGGGAAACAATCAAATGGCTCTAACCGACTATTCCAGCCATCAGCAACAGGTGTCATTTGTGCTCATGCACCTGACATGGTAACAACATAATGTGTTAACATCAGTGAGGCTTTCCAACAGTGATTTTTGTGTCCGGAAATGTTAAATTACTTGCCCATGGACATTCAGCTTACTTCTATTTTGCCAAATTATGCTGTTGTTGTGATGTTCACTATAGTACCAGGAGAGCTGTGAACATTGCTGTCTGCACATCCATGAATTTGGGGGGCACAGTTCCTGAAGGAGTACTGAGGGAGGGGTTTCTTTGTTTGGATGTTGAGTTCAAATATCAAAAATCTTTCTCCAGAATGACTCACCACACCTTTAAAGTAAGAACAGAAATATTCTGTCCAATATTTTAAAACTGTTTTACAATAAAAACTGTTTGCAATTTTCTTTCATCCCGTAATGTCCTAATTAATATTCCTATCACATCCATGGTCAGATGTGGTGACAATAAAAACGGGGTAAAGAGGCTGGGGGTGTGATGCATGAACATCAGATGGCTTAAAACATGGTGCAGCTCTGAAGAAAGGTTTGGGGATGATCACAGCAGTTAATCAAGCGTATGAAATAGACTTGTGCTAGACGGGCTGCCACAAAGACACAGCAGGCCACATATGGGCACCCGTGTCCCTGGAGACAGATATGATACCAGATGTGAGGTTACTTAGCTAGCAGCTAGCCAAAGAGAATTTGTTCCTTTCATGCATCTTTGTCAAAGGATGTTGTAGGTTAAAACATCATATATACACCTGCAGAGTTGCTGATAAAAAGGATCAAGGAGTTTCTTCACATCATCCCACTTTTTTTTCCAGAAGAAAAAACTAGAAGTTAAATACATGGCAATGTGAATTAAATCCTATACCTTTGCAATTATTTGTTGTATTGCACCCTCAGGTGCGTGACAGATTTCTGTCTACATAATTGCATAAATACCAATTTTTTTTAACTTGGTAAGGAGGCACTGTAATCGGACATTAACAAGAATGGATGAATTACTGAACAGGCCTGCACACATGCAAAATATTACTGAAGGACACACAAAATAACTCAAAAGAGACACAACTGTATCGATCGTAGTTGTTTTGTTTCTCTTTTAGTCTGAGTGTCTTGTTCCAAAGTAGGAGGGGTGTGGGGGCCGTTGACATGTCCCATGTCATGCCCAGGGGCCCATTGCCTCATAATCCATGCATGTTGACAAGGAGTTAATAGACTGTATTGAGTAAATAGTAAGATATTCAGTATTCAGGAGTAAATTTGTATATATATAATCCGTTTAAAAAAAACACAACTTAGTACATTTTAGTACTTCTATACTAATTTACTTAATATACTTAAACTAATACTTAAAAACAAATACTGTGCATTAATCTCTGGGTCAGGGGAAGAAGCTTGCTGACAAGTGAGTTTGAAAACGAGACCCGGTTTAACGACAGTCTTCCTGTTCACTACAACACACTGCTGCCTCCAAAATTAGCCACACCACAGTCTTAAAAGGGAGAGGTAACAATGTCTGTTGGGGATGAGAGAAGTTGCTAAAATATTCAACTATATATACTATACTCAGTTTCTTTTAGCAGACAATGCTTGTGGAGCAATACCTGCCCACAATGTAACAGCTTACACTAATGTAATAAAAGTAAATGCAATAAAAGTCAATGACACCAGTCAATAATGAAATCGAATTCTGCAACAGTTAAACAATATGTTTTACCAGTAATGCAATAATTTGTCCATGTAATACAACATCAACTGGATACTGCACTGTATTTGTAATTTTTTAGAATAAATATGAGGTGTCAAGTCAATATTCAGTGACATTTAATATGTTAAAAGTAGGGGAAGCTGCCCAGAATGTGAGGAGTTGAGGTGTTTACTGATGTGTTTATTGGGGAGATGAAGTGAGTAGCAGTTTCGGGTTGAATCTTGAAATATCATGCAACTAACAAACAAAAACTGCTAATTTACAATTTACTGAATAACTGCAACAGCAATTAATGACTGGGGCAACAAGAAAGAGCTCAAGTTCGACAAAGAGAAATAATTAACAGAGGAGTTCACACAGATAGATCAAAAGCTCTGCTGGGTGACTGTTTCAGAACTCAACTGGAGAGGAAATGTATGAACAGGATGTAAAGTGCATGGGGATTTTCCCTCTGCTCTGCACATGGCAATCAGAGAGAGCTCCTGAGAATCACTAGAGTCTTTCACAGCCTCAATCACCTCTATCTTTGAACTGTTTAATAAATGACAGAAATAAGAGAAAACTCACTTTTTTGGTTCTTTTTTTTCCCTTTTTGGACACAGTATCAAAAAACATATATTATGGCATCCAACACATACAACTTCTTTTGTATTTTGGATGCACTGTTTTTGGAGAGTACGTTACTATCATCCAATACAATTTCACTATTTGGCATTTTACATTGATCCTGTCTAATTCTTCTTACATCCCCTGCACCAGTCAATACTAAATGATCATAGTGTGTTTATGTCATTGTTAAATGGGGACTTGTGAGACCAAAGTAAATTTCACTGTGATGATCCAAAATAAATGGTTGAAAAAAGCTGTTTCATATTTTGGTTGACTTAATAATTGCAAACTTCCTGTCAGCAATTTCGGCAACTTGACTATCCCAGTACTACAGCAAAGTGGCATTTGTGCATGAATGCAATTTCTAATATAATGCATTGTGAGCATACAGTCAAAGTAAGTGCTGCAGCAATGGCTGCTATACCCAGATAACCAAAAACAACTGCAACATTTATTTTCTGCTGAATATGCCCCTGCATTCTCTTCTGCCTCTAACTCACCTATCTTTCATTTCTCCATCTTCACCTCCCACTCTCTCTGTAATCTGAGTCAGTTAGGCCCATGTCTTACACATCATGATCACAGTGGGCTGATTTAATTAAAGAAGACATACCAGATGGTTACAGGCTACAAACCAAATCTGCATTTTAGTTCTGAAATTCAATATGACATATAAGAGTAAATTGTAGGTTTGACTGATGCTGTGGGAGCCTTCATTTAGATGAGATTTGATAAAATTAAACATTCAAAGACGCATTTTCCATCAGCAATGTATCAAAATAAAAATGAATAAAAATAAAAAAGTTACTTATATATGGTAGTTATGTAAAGGTCGGTGACAGCTGAACAGAGTGCAAGCTGCACACAGCCTTGGAACACGGAGACCTGTACAGAGTACATCCTCAGCACTACTACCTCCCTTTTGTCCATAATCATCGCTTTAAAGGTGGTTTTTCAGGTCAGGGCAGGTCAAACCACTGCCCTCTGTACGCCATGAGCACAGTCACACCCCATTGTCTCAAAAGCCTCCATAAATCAAAAAGTGAAAAAAATTTCTCTTATCAGCAGTTCTCTCACCTGTCCTGGGACTGCTCCTCATACATCCTCTCCTTTCCCTCTTTGAAGAGCCGGATGGCCCGTTTGGATTTCTTCATAAGGCTATCGATGTAGATTTTAAAATACTCATTTTCGCTGAGCTGTATGAGTCTCTGGTTATCTTCATATTTGCCCAGTACGAGCCGCAGGTGCTGGTAGGCATCAGGTAAGATATCCAGAATGTATGGTGGACTGTTCTTCAGCTGGAGTCTGGGATTTTGGCAGAGGCGGACCTATGGTAAAGAAATCCATTAATCAATGCTAGCTCCAACATTTAGTTGTTCTAAGATATCAGTTAATTCATTAATGTAAACAGTATTAACCAAATTACTTATTTGCTTTTATTGCAAAGACACACATCTCTAACTCTAGTATCTTTATGAATATCTGTCTTCTGCTGTTCTTGGACACTTGGTCACTAATAACAAACTTTGACAAATATGTGCCAGCCAGGATGTATAATATAAGAGGGTACTGAACATTAGCATTAGCTCCACCTCTCCCTGCGCAACTACAAATACGACTGTTCTACCATCTGGCAGAAAGGTATGATGGTTTATAACTCCAAACTTACAACTTTATCCATGAGTTTCCAGGTTTTCTCCACAGTCCGGCGGTCGGCAGCTGCTTGTTTTGGTGGCCCCACTGCATCATGGATTGCATCAATGATGCCTGAAATCCGACCTTTACTTCGGTTTGGTCCACGTCCGCCAGGGTTTCGGCCACTGAGAGCAGTTGCCATGTCTGATACACTGAGGCAAAAAAGGAATAATTACGGTCAGTTATTGCTGTCAATTACAGACCCCATATGAAAAATAATACATTCTTGATCATTACAATTCCTCAGTTTAAACACTAATAAAAGTTCACTCCAATAAACTACAGCTCAACTACAGCTTGCAACAGCTCAAATTCTAAAGTTATTGACATTAGTTCTGCCTAAAGTACTGTTCAACAGATACCTAAACGGTCTCTTTGTGTTTGACTGATGGCCAGGCCTGTTTGTGAAAGGGGTTCAAGGGCCACCAGAGGTCTTTGAATGGATTTAGAGGGTCCCCAGTTTAATCATTTTTTTAAAATTACAACAGTTTACCATGAGAGAATGTGCAAGTATGAATATTCTCATCCGAAGAGAAATTCTCCTTTACCTACAGTTCAGCAGTGTTGACAGTCACGGACAAAATGACTTCTTTCAAATAATACTCATAATACTGAGTGGACTTCATTGTTCTTTGTATATGTCTGGATGACCCTTGACATGACAGCTTAACTCCTGCATTAATGCATGCTATTGTCTTCCCTCAGGACTGTTGCTGTCTGATACTACTACTACTCAGACTACTACTACTACTGCTGCCGCTGCTAATAATAATAATAATAATAATAATAATAATAGCCAGGTCTTGTAACCAAACTGCAACCAGATTACACAAAACCAACTGCTCATCATACTCAGCCTTTTTAGTTTTGTTTTCATGTTTTATGCTCTGATCTTGCTAGTATTGCCATTGTTTACAAGGCGATCTGGTGTTAGGGTTAGGAATTTGCTGTTATTAAAGTACCATCCTATAACCATACTACATTTCCTGTGGGTTGATTTTAAAAGCGATTTTGACAGAGCCACCAGCGCAACTCACATAAGCCTGCGAAGCCCAGAACAAGAGATCCCTTGACAGTCACTGCGGCTTTTTCGACTCACAGGAATCGATTAAAAACCAAATCCTAACTTACCAAACCACCAGGGAATGTCTGCTGAGATTCCTGCTGAACTCGGTACACATCCAGCGCACCAAAATGAAGGAGTGTCCAAGAGTCCAGAGGAAAAGAGTAACAAGGAAAAGTATCAAGCTGTTAAAGCTGTTACTACACTAAAAATCCATATTTTATAGTGGCCTGTAAAGGCCGTTCCTCAGTTGCTATCGGAGGAGTTGGATAAAGGCTAACCTGGGAGGTCTAGAACGTATGTTTTGTTCAACGAGATCAGTGTAAAGGTAGCTATTATAGAAAACGTTACATCCAGCTGCACATTTCAAAATAATGTCTCCATTGACCAAGAAAATCATTTACATTAAATTAGCATTTTGCAGCTGTATACTCGTTTTTAATTTTATCGCCCAATTAAGTGTTGACGTTAATACAGTTGTTCTAACCGCCCCAGTGATTGTCCTTTCTACTCAGCAGTGGTATATATGCTTCCTTTAATTTGAAGGAAGACCGGTTACTTCCTGTATTGTTTGTTAATGTTCTGGCTAGCTTGATGCAGCTGTTCCAGCGGTAGGAGGGTCAATGGGAGTATGAAGCAATATTTTCCAGGAACCGACCAACGCAATGACACAAGCGACCAGATACCCATTGGTGCTCTGCGAGGATGTCACTAACGTTTGTAAAAGTAAAGTCTGACAGTCTGGGAAAGAACCTCCGGTTGAATGGCTCACTTTTTCATGAGTTCCCACCGGGGGACAAAGTTAGCTGACGATAAAGTAATATTGTAGAGTGACTGCAACAACATGCTCACAAATGTTTTCCTCTTGAGTATTTTAACATTTTCAAAATAAATGTCTGTTAATTTGTTTTTGTTGTTTTCTATTATATATTATCATATATTATTTCTATTATATTATGGTGACTACAAGACCACATTTGGACGCATACTGTAGGCACGAGAAGCTCACGGATAAAGTACTGACACGGAAAGAAAGGAAAAAGAATGCATTTGTTGGAGAAACACTATTTCAACTAACAACATGATAATTATTTTTACAACATGGGCGCAAGGGCACATACAGTATATGCAGAGATCCAATGTGGGACATTGTCCCCCACCTCCGTCCTGCAATTTCAATTATATATATATATACCCCACCCCCCCACCCCCATATGTATGTGTGTGTGTGTGTAAAACAAAACATTCTTTCTTTTATTTTGGAGGTATATTGGCCGAACTTCCGACTTTGTTCTTGCTTCATGCTGCTGTCTTGATGCTGTCACAGATGAGCGAGAGAGGAGAAGGGCCGCTCCCAAATAAATTCACCCGGCTACTCTCACTCTGAATCAACAAAAAAGTAGTGTTGTAGGCTACCGGAAATGACACTAGAAGCAGTATGAAATGTACAGTTATTTCTACAGTTGTTTAGTAGTAATTACAACAGATAGTCCCACATACTTAGATATATAACATCAAAAATATTAAATTAATACAATAATTGATGTAATTGTGGGTATATTGGAATGGACAGGAAAAGTAACTGTTCGCTTCACAGACTCACATTACATCATGTCAGAAATTTTACAGGAATGTTACAACCTTTTTTTAAATAATACACACAAAAAGTAAATAAATAAAAGGTTTTATCACAGTTGTTAGATCAATGCGATGAAACATGAATGTTAGTGGATCCTCTCTACTTTTCCTCTTGGCTTTTTATTTTAATTGTTTATGAAATTAGATGTGAAATTTATCACATACCTGTCACTCATGTAAAACAGCACAAATGCACATACATAATACATAATCTGTGTGCTAATGTATGAATGCATCAGTCAGTGAGTAGATATTGTTCCAAAGCCCCAGGTAACCTCTGTGGAAAAGGTCTTTTATAATGAGTTTGTATTGGAGCCTGAAGGACCATTTCAAAGAAATTGCAGAATGGCAACTGAAGTAAGACTGTTTTTTTGTGTATGGTCTTTGTCATGTAATTAATAGTTAAGGACTACTGCCTGACTCAACATCTCTGATGTAACACACACATGGAAACAGTACTCTGAAAGTTATTTCTTGCTGTGGTGATGGTGACATTAAAGAGAAGAAAGGCAGAGCAAACTACAAGTGGCCAGTGTAAAAGCAGAAGAAAGGTGTTGTGTTGTGACTGTGTGCCTCACTGTAGTATTTAAATTCAGTTTGACCGTTACCTGAGAAAACACAGAGGGATTATTCTATGTGCTGACTTCATTTATGTTGGCAATATGTTGGCAGCAAGTTTGTTGATCATTATGTCATCTGTCACTTGCTGCTTGATGTGTCTGTCATATATTTTATATGATGTTTGTTTTTAGAATTTGAGAGATCTGGACAGAAAAACAAATTACTCTGAAACTTGAAATTTAAGGTGCAGATGAGGTCACACATTGAGATGTGTGGTCCCCACAAGGTAGCATCCACTGGTGGAGGAAGTATTCAGATCCCTAGGTAAAGTGAGCATATATTGTATATTATGTAAATTGCAAATATTACATTATGAAGAGTACTTCAGTACAAGTAAAAGTTCTGCATTGAAAATGTTACAAAGGTAAAAGTACGTAAACACTATTATCAACATGCACTTAAAGTATCAAAAGTAAAACTAATGATTTTACATACCACTGGGTAGTTTAATCCAACAATACATCACAGAAACATAATTGAAATGTGGTAGAAAAGAACACAGTCAAAAGGAAAACGTGGAAAGCACATAAGAACAGGGATCCAAATCACCGAGCACTTTGCCTCATAACAAAATCACATTTAACGGTACATTTTAGGTCCAGCAGAGGGCAGTGCACTCCAGTAGAAAAAACCTGTTATAGTTAGAAAGTTTATATAATTAATCAGGAGGGTATGTGTACAGATGTGATTGCACTGTCCTCATACAGTAGTTTAAAGTTTTAATTCATATGCATGGCACATCTACAGAGAGATGGTAGTCATAATATCTTTCACTGACATTTTGACATACACTGTTATTCAGATTCAATTAATTTCATTCTCTAAATTCCTGATTGAGCTATTCATACAAGAGCTGACAATTAAACTAGGCTGTAACTAGGCTGGTACACAGTAAAAATGGGGTGTCAATAATGCAGAGTCAACCTATTTTAACCTAGAGTATTCACAACTATATGGAGAGTAAACCCACTCTAAGAGTCGAGTTGAAAGTCAGTGTAAAATTCTGCAGACATGCAGTGAAAAATTCAACTCTGCAGAGTGATGATTACGCGCCAGTCTGCCTGATGTCTTGAATGCTGTGCCGGCACATGTATGCAATGGGAGTTGTCTGGAGTCGGGTAAGTAACGTTAACATGCCCGTGTCCGCAACATCGTTTAATAATTGTTTTTCAACTGAACACGGTTTTATAGTTTCATAGATGTCAACTGAGGACATGTTGTGAACATCTATCTTTCTGTTGGATGACACTGTCGAGTAGCTACGTGCAACATACAAACAACTAGCAGCTAACTTGCTAGCAGTTCGTAACTTCGACATGTTCTCATTGTGTTAAGATGCACCTGCAGTATGTAACATGTTAACTACTTATTTTTTCTGAGTGCCGGTGAGACTTAAATACACGCTGCCTGCCTTATGGCAAAGTTATATCTTATTGTTTATTAGTATGCTAATTGTAATCGCTAATTAGCTTGAAGCATATACCACCACGGCATAGCGAGAATTGCCGTGGTTGTCCCCCTGTGTGGACTCAATACCTGACGACTCAACGGTCAGTTTGTCCCTTTTCTGAAGTGGCCAAAGTGGTGCCTAAGATTACACAGACAGCGGTGCTTCTTTACACAGCGCCACAGCCATTGCGCCGTGCACACCGCACTGTTGCTCGCTCTCGCTGACGAATAAAGTAAAATAAAGTTGTGAAGTGGTCACCGAAGTCAAGTCTCTTCTCATGCTACTATAGCCGCTTCAGTAACTGTGGGCCATTTAGGGAACGTCGTAAATTGTACAGCGTGAACGATTGTTACTATTGAGCTAACTGTGGCAGTGAGCTCTCAAATCAGAGTTTATCTGATATCCCCCTGTTAACTTTGTGGAAAACTTAAGATGAAGAGGGACTGCTTTCAGAGGAACTGGATAACTTTGAGCATGTAATTTCCCAGTCAAATATAATTGAAGGACTTGGACTAAAATAGACACGTTTTAAATCTTTCTGTTCTACGACCTAATGGACTTAGAAGGAACTATTTTGTCTTTGCCATAGACTCTTAAATTTTGCCAGAATGATCCATTTGACTTAAAAGTACGCATTTTCTGCATGGGGAGCATGCCCACAGATGCCCACCATAGTCCCTCCAAATCATGCCAGAAACACTGGTTCACTAAATTATCAATTTAGTTACCTGATAGCATGATGGATTTGTTAATCACAACTTAACTATATCAACTTTGCCTTGTTGTTCAGAATAATCAAATGAATTGCAAGTAAGTAGGCTCAGGTTATGGAACAATTTAAGCACATTAATAGGTTGCTCTTTGTTCAGCTGTTTTTTCTTGGGTATTTTTTCCCTTTTCTTGTTTTAATAGAATATGGTGCTGCGTATTTTGTTTGGAGGGGAGCAGAAGTATGTTAGGCTGTCTGACCTAACATTCGATGCCTTAATGAAAGAAGGTTACATCAGGATAAAACAATATCACAACTTTTTACTTGGTTGATACACCAAATTCATCATAAAAACCATTCCTTCTGAATTATCTGAGTTGATAATTGTTTCTTCTATGCCTTAAAATGGATGGGAATGACCTATTGAGTTCAGTTTCAACACAACAGCATTTTGTGAAAACATGAGGCTTACTCTACTTAGTTGACATTTTGATTCTCATCAGAAGGAAATGGTCTTTCAAGCTTTGTTATGATTTCTGTAATATTCTTTTCCGTTTCCTTCCTTTACTTCAGTGTGCCTAAAATTTAACATACCAGAAGGCAGGCAGCCAGATATGAAGGTGTTGGACCAATCTGACACAGAAGTTGACAGAGAGGTCTTTGAAGAAATAGTGAAGGAGTCACCTGGAACCCTCCAAGTCATGTTGATCAATGAAAAACTTGGTAATCACTGACCATTCACATATGTGTTCATGTTAAACTTTAAGGTTGGGATGGGAGTAATAACAGTTACATTTAATATGCTTCTGTTTTGTTTGTTTTCCCTAATGCACAGATGCTTCTCTATCATCATCATCACGCTCAGTAACGTCTGAAGATACTATAATTTTGAACTTCACGATGTGTGACCCTCCTGAAGAAGCAGCCGCTGCCGAAGGAAGTGAACCTAAAAGGCCATGCCACATAAACAGAGGCAAAAGCGGTGGGTAGTGGGCATTGTTGTCTAATCTGGATTTTGTTCCATTTAACAGGGAGTGTTTTTATGTTATCATTTTCCAGTCGTACATATGGTTTAAAAATTTCTGACTGCATGTTTTGTTTCCATTTAATTATTTTATTATTTTTCATGCATATGAAGTGAACAGGACAAAGCAAGATGTTGTTTTTCATGTTGACAATCTGCATTATCCCAGGCCTTTTGACATACAAATGTCATATGGAGTGAATGACACAACTCTCTTTGTTGTCTCATATTGCTTTATCTGGTGATCATTAAATCAAGTTGTTACTGTAACCTTGTTTGTTTGTGTTTATTTCCATTTCATAGGTTAGATCACAGCAATAGCATCATATCAGCCAGATGTGAAAAATAACACTGTAGAGAAATAAAAATAAAATATTATTACACATTATTTTAAAAACTAAATTTGGAGTAAAATTAGCTCTATAAAGTGTAATCATATTACTCTGAACAGTGTGAACAAACCTCAGTGTTAAATATTTTTACACATTTCATTGTTAATTTTGACACTAAATTGAGTAGAATTTACTGAAAAGTTGACACTGGCCATAGAGTAAATTTTACTCTAATTTTGAGTGGGACCAAATGTTATCTGAAACAAAGTTAAATTAAACTCTCTAAGAGTTAAATTGACACTCTGTTTTTTACTGTGTAGTTGGCATGGAAACTTTCATGAAACTTACTGGGCTATAGGCTATACAGTAGCTAAATGACCAAATCAAGTAAATGCTCTTTACTGACATGTTAATTATATGGATATATGGATAACCTGTGGAAATGTATGGAAAATGTGTGTAAATTCGTAGTGCATGATTAAATTTCATCCATACTCTCATGCATTTTCCCCAAAAATGCAGACCACCTTTCCACCTTCAAAACACAAATGGGAAGACTGATGACCTCAAACCACAAAGTATTTTTTAATCTTATCTGTAGGTCATGTTTGTATTTGTCCTTATAAATTGTGTGAACAGAAAGGGAGCAATTACAAACAAATTTTGTTTGTCATGTTTCTCTGACGTTTGCCATTCACACAACACCACTTATTTCCACAAACAGTATCAAACAAATGAGATTCAAACTAATTTTATTCATACAATATTTTTCATGTTGTGCATGTAGTCATCAGTAATTCTAATGCATGATTATAATGAAAACCAAGACAGTTGCATATTGATATTAGCCAAATGCAATATGTTTTAGTCTTGTAATTTTCTACCATATTTACCGTATGCTCTTAATTCAATAAATTATCAGTGTATTCCTTATGGCACTGGCAAAGTATCAAAACATTAGAGAGTTCTAGCACACCATAAGTATATATACTACATGTATGAGTACAGGAGCTAACTGCCCGTTCATGTGTAATTGCTCAGTGCTTACGTATATCAGAAACTGTGGGCACCAAGCCACATGGACCCCACCCTTATCAGCTGAGACCAGACCCACAGAGCAAAATGTTTCACCGCCCAACATCTCTTACCATCCAATCATACAACACTTGGGTGTCACGTCTAGCTGACAATCAGACCTGGCATCAGCAAATGTCTGGAGGGAGGAGATATACGATGTTTTGAAGACAATAATGCCAGTCTGCCTCATCCCTCCAGATCTCCAGAGTTTAACAGACCAGCACCGCATTCTGTTAAATGACTTGCTAAAATGTGTCTTGTCTTCTCGGACTAACAAGGTTTACTATGTGCTTTTGTACACAACTCAAGGCAACAGGAAATTGAGGTAAGGAATTTGCAATGGTTTGATACATTGATTTTCTTAAAAATATTCTGCAATATGGCCTTCCTAAATGGCCTTCTTTTTTATGATTTTTAAATTTTTGATTTTATATCATTCCTACTCTAATAGGTTACACACGTTTTGAATTTGTTACGAGGAAACATGGGTCAATCAAGAGACTATGGTAGGTTTAGTTTATCCCTCAATGATTGTGTTTGGCTCTCAACAACAGACCTGTATTCTTATACCTATGAATGGTCATTAGGTGGTAAGCATGCTTTCAAATGTTTCCTCAAACTGCCCCTAAGGTGTTATAGCAGCACAAGGACAAAATGAGTACAAAAACTTAAATTAGAATAGAAAAAAATAATTAAGTCTGCTGGCCTCTCCAGCCTTGAATCCACCACCCCAGCACACCACAGAAAAGAACAGGGCACTAGCTACTACAGACTAGTAGAAGATCTGCAGGAGCTTGTTGCACAGACTGAAAGGCCTTCCTGAGAATCTGCAGGAAGAACAGTCTGTCCTTTTCCTAAAGTGTTGAGAGACCAGTCTCTTGTTGTTGCACCATGTGATGAAGCTCTCTATCGGTCCACTTCTCCTCTATGTCTTTGTTCATGCATCCACCGACAGAGGAGTCGATGGAAAACTTTTGAAGGTGGCAGGAGCCAGAGTTGAAACCCAAGTCTGAGGTGTACAAAATGAAAATGAAAGAGGCCAGTACAATACCTTGAGGTGTGGTGGTGAGCACTGAAACAGTAAAAGACCATGCCTCTTACAGTGCTTTCCTGCTTCTCCAGGCATGTGGGCCTTGTGTGTTTTGAAGATAATAGCATCCTCCAAGCTGTTGTGTTGCTGGTGTGCAAACTGTAGGCAGTCCAGGAAAGCAGGCTCCACAGGCGCCACAAAACCAGCCTTTCAAAGAACTTGTGACATGACATGTGACATAAATGACACAGGTCATTAGGAGTGCACTGGAATGATGGAGGAGGTTCTCCAGGCAATGTAGATAAGACAGGATGGAAGGTGGAGAGGTTGAGGAAAGGGTGGATGCATGAAGCTCCAACTGGGGGTGGATGAAAGAATTTCATATATTGGTAACTTTCTTTTCAAAGCAACAAAGTTCTCCAGGAGGAGAGAGGAGAGAAAAGGAGTAGGTAGGGCTGAAGCAGGGAGGAGAAGGTCTCAAAATGAGTTTTTAGGATTTTGAAACAGAATTCTAAAACTTGGAATGATAGCAAGCAGTTTAAGCACTAGACAGAGAGGAAGACAAGGCAGAGAGAGATTGTAAGTTGAGAAGGTCCTCAAAGAGTTTGTTTTTCCTCCACTTGCGCTCAGCTGCTCTCAAGCTACATCTCTCAGTACACACAGAGAGTGAGAGGCGGCCCCAGTTAGGACAGAGAGGTGGTGTGGTTGTGGTGAATTTAGCAAGAAGGACAGAGAAGGACTCAGGGAGGGGAGAGATGAGAAAACAGATGAGGACTGGAATAATTTATTACTTTTCTTGCTCTATTTGTCTTCTTTTTGGTGTGATTTAACATGCTGGGAATATGTTTTTCAATTGGTTCTTTACTTGTGCTGCCATATCATCTGTTGATTATTTGGCCTGGTTTAACACAAGATAAGATGCAGTTTAGAGTGGCAAGTAATATTCTGTCCATTTTTTAATAACAGAGCAAAGAACAGAGAAGCAGGATGACCCAAACAGAACAGCAGTGGACAATGGAAAACACAAAGCAATTAGAAGATGAACAATCAAAAAACATGAAAACCAAAAAGGAAAGTATTAAAAGACTAAGAGAATTAACATGTCAAGTAATAGAGGAGATTGAAAAACTTTGTGAAGAGACACAAAGACAGAAAAATGAAACTGACTACCTAAAGACAAAGACAAAGCAGCAAGAGGAGGACATTGACATACTGACAGCAGAAAATCACGAGCAACACTTGTTAATAAAGAGCCTGAGATTGCATATAAAAAAAGTTACTGAGAAACTTGAAGAGAATGAAATTGAAGCCACTCAAGAAAAAAATCAACTTCAGAAAATGTGGGCTGAAATACATCAAGAGAAGGGAATTCTGGAAAGAAAATACAACGATATCATTGATGAGCGACACAAGTTAGAAATGATTAAGTATCACAAGACAAAATCACAAGAAAGTTACATACCCAAAGAACCCATGGAGCAGATACAGCGAGGGCAGGAGATGATGCTAATGGCTGACAGTTTGCTGAGTCTAATGAGTAAAAATAAGAAAATAATGCTTGAAGGAAAACAGGCAAAAGAACAAATGGAGAAAAGCATGACAGACATAAAGCAAGCATTAAAGACAAATAAAAAGGATATTACACAACATAGAGATCAAATTGAGCATATCAAACATAAAATGAATGTAAATGTTAACAAGATAAAGCTAAGATTGACAAAAATTCAAGCAGATGTCCAGATGCAGAAAGCCACGGTCCCAGATCAGGAAAGCAGAGAAATACAAAAAGAGGCAAAAGACACCTTTGACACTACAAAGATAAAACTCAGCAGAATCCAGAAAGAGATGGAGAAACTTTGGTATATGCTTGAAGACAGGGAACAACAACTGGAAGTGACTCTGAGAGAAAAGCAGAAGCTAAAGACTGGCCGAATGGAGAACAGGAAAACTGACTATCAAAAGCAAAGACAAGACATAGATGTAAGCATGAAGATAACACAATGGGAAACAGAGATGGTAGGTGATATGCAGAGGCAAAAACAAAACACAGAGAACAAGTTGCCACAGGTCCAATCTGAAAGAGGTGCTAAACAAGGCACAGAGGAAAGACAAGATAAGACTGAGGGGAAGATGTCAGAACATGTGCTAGAGGTGAACATGGAGGACAGATTTGATGAGCAGAAGATAAGACAACAGCTTGACAGAACCAGAGAAATAATTCAACATAAACAACATCAGTTTGAGGAAGATAACATGGAGACAAGCACAAAGAACAAAGTGAACAATGACATGCAGAGAGTAATTCTTGAAGTAGAAGAAATAAGAAAGATGCTGCGTAGAGTAAGAGAAGACACAGAGAAAAGCAGGAGAGACACTACAGAAGAAAAAAGCCAAATCAAATGGATGAATTTTCGAGCAAAAAAAGAGAGGTGGGTGCTAGACCAACAGCTGGAGAGGATCACGAAAGAGAGGGACAAGTTAGAAATCGTGAAAATTAAGATACAAAGACAAAGGGAGGAGACTGAACAAAAACTGGAAGATACAATAACTACAATGGGTGAGATAAAAGCTAACATAGAAAAAGCTGCTACAGAGATTAACAACACCTGGGAGGAGATGCTCAAATCCAAAAGGAAGATGGAGGAGAACAAGGAAGAAGTTAAAACATATATGGTAAGTAAATCTTTTTTTCCTCATATTTGGTGAATAAGGAACAATAAGCAAAGCACCTTTTTGACTGGAGGAGGATTTTAATGTAATGTGCATTTATCAAGGCACTTTGAGTTTGTGAGAGCTCAGCTTTTTAAGTTTGAAGTAATGCAGTACTAGTACTAAGCTTATAGTTGAAGTAACTTGCCAATGCCCGCAGACATGCTATGTTTTGCACACAATGAGTTAATGATGAGATCATTTATCTTATCATCCTTTAGTAGGTTGATGATCAGGTATATGTCACATTTTCAGGAAAGTGAATATATTCACCTCCGCTGCCATTTTTCCCAGCTCTTTAGGCTAAAGCTACTTGAAAGAGTATTGTAAGAGAGACACTGAAAGTTTTGGGGTTTTTTAATGTCCCTAGGGGGTTCATATTAAAGCAATAATATTAATAAAAATAATAACGTTCGAGTTTGTGGCCTATCAAATTTCACATTTCCGTATAGCCTCAATAGTAAGAGTGGTAATTTTATGAAATTGTGACAATGAAACTATGGCATTAAACACAGGATTTTTTTGGATGCAAGCAGACTTGTAATTGTACCTAACTTGATAGCATGAGGAAAAAAATAATAATGACTTTTTTTTTTTTCGTTTTTGTAAAGGAGAAGCTGACTTCTATGAAAGCTCAGATCAACAAATGGACATTGACAGAATCTGCAATCAAAAAGACTTTTTCAGTGAATACAGCTAAACTTCAAGAACTACAGACAGAAACACTCAGAGACTCCCTCAAAAAACAAGCATTTGAAATTCTAACAGAAAAAGAAGGAGCAGAAGATAAAATTATAAAAGAGCCCATGACTTCACAACAACATATAACATTAGAAGACCAGTATCAAAGTGAAGTAATAAAAGAACCATATATTCATTCAGAGCACAAGCAGAGAGATGAACTTTTTTTTTTTGCAGTAGAAGAGCAGAATGTTGTCTTACAGATGCAGACCAAAATTCATGAAGAAGCATCAATGGATGAGGATCAGACAGAATTAGCAATAAATGTAAGAGAAAATGGAAAAATGGAAAATCAGATATCCAAACTCAAGCAGAGAGAGGAGAAAATAAGGGAGCAAATAATGGTCGCTATGAAGAACATGGAAGAAAAAAATCAAGAGATTAAAATGCTCATTATAGAAATAAATAATGTGCAGAGCCAGAGACCAGAGAATGAAGCCAGGTTACAAAGTACAGTCAGGGAAACTGGAAATGTGGAGGAAGGTGTGACTGGACACCTGAAAGAAACAGAACACAAAGATATTTTGAGGGTAAATACCAATGTTTTTAAACATGAAATAATTAAATATGGAGTGCAAGTGCAAAAAGAGGAGGATAGCAACACAGTGAAACAAGAAGCAACTGATGAGCCTGACTTAAAGAGAATGGATGTTGAGAAACAAAAACCAAGAAAGGTGTCAAGGGAAAATCTGCAGACACCCGCTGAGAAGATTGAAGGAGGTTCCCTTAAAAACGATAGAGAAAGTGCTGATATACAAAGACTTATGACAGAGATTTATAGAACACAAGATATCATAAAATTAGTGAAACTAGAGCTTGAAAACCAAGCTGAAGAAAATAACATCAGCAAAGGTCATAAGGATGAAGACAGTGAAACTGAAGGATTGCTGCAAGACATGAAACAATTCCAAGAGCTTTTGAAAATGGTAAAAACTGCAATGAGGCAAAGTGAAATGCAACTGAAAGAAGAAATGAGCAACATGAAATCAATGAAAATTACAGCAAAAAAACAGAGAAGAGAACTGGATCAGAGGTTAGAGAAAACCTTGAGAGAGAGAGATGAATTGAGTATTTTAAAAACAAAAATGCAGAGACAAACTGAAGTGACTGAGCAGAAGTTGGAGAAAATGGCAAATGTTAAGAGCATCATGGAGAAAATGGCTGCTGAGACTAGAAAGAAAAGTGAAGACCTAGAGTTTATTATGAAGGATACCAATGTAAAATTGAGACAGTTAGAAGACCTGAACTATATGGTTGAGGCTACAAAACAAGACATGAAAAACAGCTATCTTTTAATATCCCAGGAAAGAACTGAACTTGAAAAAATCAAGACTGAAATCAGGCAGCGCAATGGTAGAAAATCTGTCTTGGAAAATACTGAGAAAGAGAACAAAAACATAAGCAAATGTGTCAGAGCTACAACAGACACAGAAAAGCACAGAATGACAAAAAACAGAATGGGCAAAGAAATGGGGGCAAAAGAAAATGAAATTGTCAAACTGAGATCAGAAAATGAGAAACTGGAGGAGTACATAACACTGATAAAGGACAGTTTGGATCAGAAAAATAGTGAAATTGAACAACTTAAAAAGGCAATAAGTGAGCAAATGAAACAGAAGAGTGAGATAGAAGAGATTCAAGTAGAGAGGGGCAATGTGAGAAAAGCAAGACAACAAGGTGAGGCAGAAATATGTGAGATTAACCATTTAAGGGAAACTTTTGAAAGACAGAAAACAGAGCTTGATGACAGAGTGCTCATGACCAAAAGAGAAATGAAAGAAATTGAGCTGCTGAAGTCAGAACTGGATAGAAAGAAAAAGGAAAGTGAACAGATATTTAGAAAAAGCATTAGAAAAAAGGAGGAGAGTGAAATAATGTGGAATGAAGTACAAGGAGAAAAGAAATTACTGAAGAGAGATACCAAAAAGAGAAGAAGAGAATTAGACCAAAGACTAGAGAAAACAATAAGAGAGAGGGATGAGTTAGAAATGTTGAGGATGAAACTGCATCAACAGAAGGCTGAGCTGGCTGATGAGAAGCAGAGTATCAAAGACAAGACTACTCTTATTCAAGTATACATAGAATGTGAAAAACAAAGGCTGGAAAAGCATGAAATGAAATGCATCAGGGCGAAAGCTGAAATGGTACACCAAAGGACACAACTCACCAATTCCATTATTGACCTTCAAAACATCAGACAAAAGATTCATGTACATTTGGAAATAATTAGGAGGGAAATGGGAATTCTGGAAAATGTAAATGTAGGGAAACAAATAGAAGAGCTTAAAGCATTCAATGCCAAGAACAGGGCTGTAAGGGACAACATGAGTAGAATAAAATCTCAGATAAAGATGAACTTTGAAAAAATGACTATACAAGCAAAAGCAGAGAGGGATGAAATAGTCCACATGTGGCGCAATATCCAACAGAAACAGGAGCTTAAAATCGGACTAGAGAATATTAAAAGAAAAAGAAGGGAGATGGAAGTGTTGAAGTCTGAGTTGAAAATCAAAAGAAGAGAAAATCAACAGATGATCCGAAAAGTCATTCGAAAAGAGCGCAAATCTGGAAAAACTCAAGGTAGAGTTGAAGCAAGAGAGAGACCATCTGAAAAGAGTTAATGAGATGATGAACAAAGACAAACTGAACTTGGAGTTGATGAGGTCTAACATCCAGAAACAAACTGACATATTGGAAAAGGAAAAACAAGTTATGACTGAGGAACGAGACCAGTTGGAAATCACAAAGGCTGAGCTACGAAAGAAGAAAGACCGTGCAGACAGTCTGTTTTATGAAATCAACACAGAGAAAAGCAACATTAAAGATCTAGCTCTTCAGCTTCGGACGGAAAGAAACAAACTTGAAAGTGCCAAGAACATGATTACTTTCAAAGACAAACAACAAGCACTCAAGGAGGACCAGTTGGAAAGACTACAGCAAGAACTGGAAACCAGTAAGTCCACTGTGCTAACAGAAAGAGAAGAACTGGACGTTTTGAGGAAGGATCTCAAGAAGAAGAAAGAGGAGGTTGAAAGTGCAATGAATAGCATCAGTGGAGAGAGAGAACGCCTCATTCAAATGAAAACTGATCATGACAAAGAGAAAGAAAGACTTGTGAATGAAAAAGACAGAATGGAAGGCGAACGGTCTGAGCTGAAGATGAGAGAAGATCAAGTCATGAAACAAATGAAATCTATAGAAAGTCTGACAGTAAAGCTTCAACAGGTAAACAAACAGATCGGTGAAGACATAAAAAACAAAACAGTTCGTTTACAACAAAACATTGAAGACGTGCAAAGGCTGTGCACTACATCTGAACAAAAACTTGCAGAACTTGATGAACAAAAAGCCAACATGGCCCGTTACACTGAGCTGCTAGAGAGCGAAAAGGAAGGTCTCACACATGTACTGTCAGGCATGGTCATTCAGAGAGGAAAGCTGGAAAATGAATGGAAGCAAAAGTTTGACTGGGAAGAACAAAATCTGGAAAAACTCAAGGTAGAGTTGAAGCAAGAGAGAGACCATCTGAAAAGAGTTAATGAGATGATGAACAAAGACAAACTGAACTTGGAGTTGATGAGGTCTAACATCCAGAAACAAACTGACATATTGGAAAAGGAAAAACAAGTTATGACTGAGGAACGAGACCAGTTGGAAATCACAAAGGCTGAGCTACGAAAGAAGAAAGACCGTGCAGACAGTCTGTTTTATGAAATCAACACAGAGAAAAGCAACATTAAAGATCTAGCTCTTCAGCTTCGGACGGAAAGAAACAAACTTGAAAGTGCCAAGAACATGATTACTTTCAAAGACAAACAACAAGCACTCAAGGAGGACCAGTTGGAAAGACTACAGCAAGAACTGGAAACCAGTAAGTCCACTGTGCTAACAGAAAGAGAAGAACTGGACGTTTTGAGGAAGGATCTCAAGAAGAAGAAAGAGGAGGTTGAAAGTGCAATGAATAGCATCAGTGGAGAGAGAGAACGCCTCATTCAAATGAAAACTGATCATGACAAAGAGAAAGAAAGACTTGTGAATGAAAAAGACAGAATGGAAGGCGAACGGTCTGAGCTGAAGATGAGAGAAGATCAAGTCATGAAACAAATGAAATCTATAGAAAGTCTGACAGTAAAGCTTCAACAGGTAAACAAACAGATCGGTGAAGACATAAAAAACAAAACAGTTCGTTTACAACAAAACATTGAAGACGTGCAAAGGCTGTGCACTACATCTGAACAAAAACTTGCAGAACTTGATGAACAAAAAGCCAACATGGCCCGTTACACTGAGCTGCTAGAGAGCGAAAAGGAAGGTCTCACACATGTACTGTCAGGCATGGTCATTCAGAGAGGAAAGCTGGAAAATGAATGGAAGCAAAAGTTTGACTGGGAAGAACAAAATCTGGAAAAACTCAAGGTAGAGTTGAAGCAAGAGAGAGACCATCTGAAAAGAGTTAATGAGATGATGAACAAAGACAAACTGAACTTGGAGTTGATGAGGTCTAACATCCAGAAACAAACTGACATATTGGAAAAGGAAAAACAAGTCATGACTGAGGAACGAGACCAGTTGGAAATCACAAAGGCTGAGCTACGAAAGAAGAAAGACCGTGCAGACAGTCTGTTTTATGAAATCAACACAGAGAAAAGCAACATTAAAGATCTAGCTCTTCAGCTTCGGACGGAAAGAAACAAACTTGAAAGTGCCAAGAACATGATTACTTTCAAAGACAAACAACAAGCACTCAAGGAGGACCAGTTGGAAAGACTACAGCAAGAACTGGAAACCAGTAAGTCCACTGTGCTAACAGAAAGAGAAGAACTGGACGTTTTGAGGAAGGATCTCAAGAAGAAGAAAGAGGAGGTTGAAAGTGCAATGAATAGCATCAGTGGAGAGAGAGAACGCCTCATTCAAATGAAAACTGATCATGACAAAGAGAAAGAAAGACTTGTGAATGAAAAAGACAGAATGGAAGGCGAACGGTCTGAGCTGAAGATGAGAGAAGATCAAGTCATGAAACAAATGAAATCTATAGAAAGTCTGACAGTAAAGCTTCAACAGGTAAACAAACAGATCGGTGAAGACATAAAAAACAAAACAGTTCGTTTACAACAAAACATTGAAGACGTGCAAAGGCTGTGCACTACATCTGAACAAAAACTTGCAGAACTTGATGAACAAAAAGCCAACATGGCCCGTTACACTGAGCTGCTAGAGAGCAAAAAAGGAAGGTCTCACACATGTACTGTCAGGCATGGTCATTCAGAGAGGAAAGCTGGAAAATGAATGGAAGCAAAAGTTTGACTGGGAAGAACAAAATCTGGAAAAACTCAAGGTAGAGTTGAAGCAAGAGAGAGACCATCTGAAAAGAGTTAATGAGATAGATTGTTTGCGAAACATTTGGAAGGACACTGAAATGGATCGGAAGGAGATCAATCTGATGAAGCGCAGGGGTCATGAGATGAGAAACAGTCTGGAGGAAAGATTAAAGGTGATCAACCAGTTTGTTAAGAGAACGTGGTTATGGAAAGAAAAACCATTGGAGAAGACAAACCTTAAACAAGTACTAAGTAAGGACACAACATCTCAAAGTGACTCAAAAAAAGACCAGAAAACACTTAATGAAAAATACACAGAGCTCCGATTACTTAAGGTTCAGATGCTTCGTGAGATTGAGCAACTCCACATCAAAGAAAAAGTGTTTGGGGCAGTAACAGATAGCGACAAAGCCAATCAAGCATTCCAGATGGATATAACCACAGGGGATGCAACAGTGCAGGTAGCAGAGCAAGCTTCTTCCGAAACGTGTCAAGAAACCGAAGCAGCTCCAGCGTCAACCAGTGGACTCCTCTGTCAGCTCCGGCATTACTGCTGTCGTTGCTGTTGCCCTTGTTGTGCCTGCAGTAAGCTTGTGCACCCAGAGGAGAAATAAGAGATGTGTCTATTTCAGGTCTGTTTCTGGCATAAATTTAAAATATTGTATTTCTACTTACAACCGTGTTGGTCCAAGAATGTTGGGAGGCTATGTAAAACGTTGAAAAAATAGCTTTGAGGGTTTGCAAATCATTTAACCTCTATATTTAATTGAAAATAGTGCAAAGACAACGTATCAAATGTTCAAACTGAAAAAGTTTATTGTTTTATGAAATATATATGCTCATTCTAAATATGATGCCAGCAGCACATATTTCTGCAGATCAGAGTGCAATATGTGTGAGGCTTGCACGTTAAAAAAAATAGTGTACTGATTTAAACCTCAGCCCATATTGCAATATTAAGTGTAATGTATTAAACCTAAGAATCCACCTTTACATAATTACAGAGAGTCTTAAGTATTTAAGAAGTGATCTTGTGAAGTTGGTTTCATTTTTTGTTGTTTTTGTTGTTGCTGGTTTGTTTTTCTTACTCTTCAGGATCCCCTCATTTACCTTGTTCAATTACTATTATTTAAGAAAACTAAATAAAAACATTCATGAATTAAAAATAAAAAAGACATTAATAAAGGAACTATTAATGGGTGTCACTTGGGGAGGTTCTGTGGATGGATAGCTCAATATACATTTATGCATAAATGTAAATACACAAATGTATGTGTTAAATATCATTTTCTTTGAACAAACCTTTCTTTGTCAAATAATATTTACCATCTATCGATATAATATAAGCTACTTCATATCAACACTAATATAACTTATCATCTATCAGTTTTCTTCTGTGCTCTAGCATTGTACTCATTTAGTATCCCGCTCCTACTGTTTCCTAAATTGTTCTTCATCAATTTGTTTAGCGTTCCAACAAGGGAAAAAGAACCATTTTGCAAATACACACAAGATATCATAATTTAATTAACCTGTCTCTGTTGATCTGAATGGTGTAGACACCACTCAGCGTCTCTCCATTCAGCAGGTGTTGAGGTGTTCTGTAAACAGATAAAAGATTCTGACATTTGGCCACATTCAGGATTTTTTCAAAGCTGCAGTCATCAACAATGGATTAAATGCCTTTGAGTTGCTCGTAATGATGAACCCACTGAGACTTCCCCTCTATCCAGCTCATTGTTTTATTCTTATGGCCAACAACTTTCCTGTTTTTGTTCACTCTCACTGCTCTTATCAGTCTTGTTTTCAGTCACAGCAAGGCAGCAATGCAACTGTTTGCTAAGAAGTTTGCCATATGAATTTGCTATATGTGAATTTCCCCACTGTGGGACGAACAAAGGTTTATCTTATCTTATCAACTTTATACGGTGTCAATATTCTAATAGTGTGTTTACGGCTTGTTCTGCTGCCCCCAGATGGCCAAAAATATCACTTAAATGAAAGTAAAACTGACAATCTGGTTTGAGTGACATATTTGGTATCCAATTACACACTGACAAATTAAAGATTAGAGCAAACTGTTCAGTGGTAGGACTGCAGACAGCCCCTGCCAACCCCTGCAGGAGCAGCGGGAAGTCTCCCTCACTATGCAACAGGGAAGAGAGATGAAAATTGTACCTGATTCGGGGACCCATTACTGCATACCTTTAGTTATAGTGACTCTAATGTATAGTCTGGTGAACCCTGGGGGACCTTATTGTCACCCAAATCATGTTTAGTAAAAACATCTTGCATTTTGGGCTCGCTGGGCTCAGAAATGCTTCCACACGTAGCAGAGCAGCCTGAAAGTATATAAACATGGATTTTAAAGGTCACAGATTATAGCAACTCATTTAAAGGTTCAATGTGTATACCCGAAGTCTGGCCTTCTACAGAAAGGTGGCATGTGCACATACTGGAAACCATGAAGTGTTGAACTAGCTTTCAGGGAGAGCTGACATATTATTGGGTTAACTTGCATTGGGATGTGAGAGTGAGAGCACCTGACTGGACAGAGAGAGTGGGCTAGATATCGAGACATTACTGCTATTACCATAACAAAAGATGCAAGATAGATCTGTGTATCAGAGTGGGTTTGTATCTACAAGATGAGACTGTGAAATTCAAAAATGAAAAGGATTTTTAGATATTTCCATCAAAGCAGCCAAATGGGCCTGGACATTCACACCTGCTCTCCTGCAGGTTGTAGCTCAAAACTAGCAGGCGACCAGGCTTTTGCCTTCAGGACTCTCTGCCTGGATATCTCTAAATAATAAGACGGGTGATATTTGATACTTTAGCAATTGAAGTAAAAAAATTCCCAAGAAAACACAAAAACCAACAATATGATAGTCCGCCTCATTTTGACTTCTCTGCTGTCAGCCCCATGTCCATTTTTTCCAGCTGAAGACAAAAATGTTTAAAAACAGCTCAGAAATAGCCCACAAATGTAGTTTCATTTTTACAAAATGCTCTGGAATTTCCCAAAACAACTGCTCACTTAAGTTTTTAGCAAATGTTCGTTAAACATTTTGGGGACTATTTTCAGTTTAGGATTAATCCACATTTGCTGCTTTAGTGAGTCGGCATATGTGGCATTAAGTCAAAACAAACTACAGTGTGTGTTCATGGTAGTCAAAGAACATGTCACAGAGAAATAAAATGTATCAGGCTTTGGATACAGACACAATACTTTTTAGTAGAATACATTCATTGTTGGTTTGAGTCTTCACATTAGATTTGTTGACAGAAGCAAAACATAGAATATCGCCATCCTCATCCTTTGTGTCTATTCTTTTGAATCCCTCCTTATAACTTACTTTATAAATTCTGAATGCCTAGATTTTACCTGTCCTGTGAGCTACCACAGTGGGTGCTCTGGGGACACAGCAGGACACATACCTAGCTTATTTTACATATTATTATTAGTATATAATATAAAAAATATAAAAATATATATAAGCATATTTGAAAAACATGAAAAAATCAAATTGCAAAAATAGACTGAATTTAGATGAGTAATGTAAAATAACATGAAAAACCTGTAAGTGTGAATAACTATATAGCCTCCGACTTGAGTCTTTCAAATCAGAACAGAACAAAACCAAACTGGATCAACATAAAGCCTTAGCTTCTTCTGTGAATATTATGGACACTGTCAGACACAGCTCAAACAAAGAAAGCTCAGTCTATTTATAACATTTACTCAAGTGAAAATTTTATATAAAGTAATTATTAAAATCAATTCAATGCTCTCTTGCATTGCACAGCTGCCTACTGTTTCAACTTAAAGGCACATACAAAGTAGACTTCCTGACTTAATGCAAAACCCAGAGAATTTAACTGAAATTCAACATGAATTGAAACTTGTTAATTGGTTTGCATAGTACCCATTTCGACACAAACAGCAAACACTGAATGGCCATAGGTCACTGTACAGTATATGCAAAATTTTCAAGGCACTCTGGTGTAGAGTAATTTTCTGGACCCAAGTTTCAGGCCAATGGACCAAAATCAAGTTTTAAAGGTGTCCAATTGATCAAAAGTTTCTTCAAAATCTTCAATAATTTGGTTAAAAGTCTTGCTGGAAAACTGCTCCAAAACACTTTCAAACAAGTCTCAAAAATCTTCAAACAGGAGTTCAAGATGTAGTGGCAATACTTTATTATCGATAACAAAGGAGAGAACAAACAGAGTGTACACAGGGCACAGTCCAAGAGCTCTCTGAGCTAAAATGAAACTCGCATTCGTTTATATGCGGTAGATTTCCACGCCTATTGTCCAACCTACAAGAATATAGATTTTATACCTTTCACCAATAGAAATTTGTTAATTCTTAGCTCTACCCCCTGGGGGCTTGTCCAAACGTGTCTCATGTTTGGCCTCGTGACACCAATGTTGGAGACCTCTCGGTATTTACCCGGAGGTTCTTATTATTTTTTCTATCTTCAGGGTACTTTCAGCCACCATTATTTCTGGAAAAACGCACTTCTTATTTTTTTAAAAAAGAAGATATTATTTATCCTTTAACAGAGAGGCACAAGTTTTCTAAGAGTTAGACACGAATGTATGGCCAGGTAAAGGAAAAACACAACTTATATAAGCATCTTGGTATGTTCTAAGTGAGGACATGATCTTTCTTGGTCAAGTAGCTCAAGCGATTTCCAGTGATGAGCCTGTTGCCAGATATCACAAAAGGCCACATTCTTCACCACTGATAATACACCTATCTGCACCACTGATAAGTCAAAGGTCACACTTTTCACGTGGGATTGTTTTGATTCGCAGCTGTGCAGTACTTTTCCATCATTTTGTTTTGATTCGTTCTGTTCAGTATTTTTCCATCATTGTCTCTCTTGACCAGTACCTTTCCACTACTTCAAGCAGTACATGTCCACTATTAGAACACATCTTTGATTACACACACACAGTATTAGGCCTGTTATCATGTACACATGTTTAATTGTAGCTACTACATGCATTCTAGCTACTATATGCATTTCTTGAGAGTCTCATCACCAAATCCCATTACATGCAGAGCACTAACGTGTAGTGTTTTTACACTACACTGGACACCTCAGGATGAACACAAAGAAACCACTTAGGTTCATAAGGTAGCTCTAAAGGAGAGCATAAAAAAGACCAAACAAAATCACAAGAACATTTTTCAAAGATATGTGAGATATTAAAACCTAATGGATGACTGATGTGTCTAGTTAAGCATGGGTGCCTTATGGACCACTGCCACCAGAGCCACTGCACCTTCTTGGTATACCTTGGATTAAAAAAAAAAAGGTACAGATTGTGATGCCAACCAATCTACTGTGGTTAGTAGGTTTTCTATGAGATAAGTTCGTCCATGTCCCTCTCCATAGAACAGGGGATGAATTCTAGTCTGGGTCTTGGTCACCACTAGGTGAATAAAATATCAGGTTTCAAGTGTTGCAGCAAAAAGGAGAGGGCATGTCTGCAGTAGTTCTTCAATTTCTAGAACTCTTCAGAATTTGGGAAGTGTTTCTTATGTTTCATTTAATGCTGTTATTTTGGTGAGTCTCTTAACTAAGGCTATCTTTATATCCTGTTATAATTATATATTATATTGATGAGCACTGGCAAGCCCTGGGCTTATGACTCACAACAAAACAAGAGAGGTCAATCTCACAAAATAAAGCTGCAACTATCTTTTTTCAATCCAATGTCTAATTTGAGAAACATGAAGTTAGCATTATCAGCGACCATAGTCAAATGCATTCCTGAGGCCAGAGTGGGTGACACTGAATGCTATTTAAACTGTTGACTAAGGATAAGTAAAATACAGGAAGATTGTTATTCACATCAGTGGTAATGACAAGCAATTATGAGGTCACTAAAATTAATGTTCGATGTGGACATAAGCAAAAACAATGACAGACTCTGTCGTTTTCTCTGGGCACCTGCATGTCCTCATTCAACCACTGGCTGTCGAAGTGGTGTCAAGCAAATGATGTGGGCTTTGTAGATAATTTGTGGACTTTCTGGGGAAGACCTGGTCAGATCTGGCCTGTTCTTAGGAGAGACGACATCCATTTCACTTTGAATGGATCAACCAGAGCCATTTCTTGTGATATGCAGACTGTGCAAATGCATAGGGCCCCCAAGCCATCAGGGGGCCCCAAAGCTGAATGGTAAGCCTCATCTAAGCAGAATTAAAATGACCTGTCTTTATCTGTAGCTTATATGCTTAAAAAAATAAAGGTTGGACATAAATAAAATAATATAATAAACTGCAATGATAAGCTGTAGATGGTGTTTTTGTGGTATAATGAAATCATAATTGTTGGACTGCACTGTCACCCAGTGAGTGACGTGTGGGCCGCCGACAGGTACGATGGGAATGATTGACAACTACTCATCATTCCCGTTAGTGAGCATATTAAACAAGGCAAACACTGTAATGGCATCTAAAAGAAATGATCTTAGTGGAGCAGAAAAACAGAAGAAGAAGAAAACGGAGGAAGAAAAACGTACTATGGATAAAGGTAAGGCATTAGTTCATGATGTGGGTAGATGGGGGGAGGCGCAAGGCTGAGTTTTTAGCAAGTTTGTGTATTTGTCCTGCTAGCTATCTAGCTCGGCTAGCCTCAGATAAATGTTAGTTAGCTGGCGAGAATTTGTTCGTCATAAACCCAGCTTTAGCGTTTGCTTCATGAAAGTTGGCTAAAATAAAATGAACATGTCACATGTGAATGGACTGTGCTATCCTGCCATGGGACTGACTGACTGAGCCCAGAGCCATTTATTCGGATTTTAGCAGGGAGGGAGTGTTGTCGCTGTTGTTGTCTGCTCTGTCATCGTCCAGGGGAAGTTGGATTGTTGTTTTCCTTGTATTATCGTTTTTTCTATGTTTAACTTGCCTGAATGGCTCAACTTTCACAGTAACAAACAAACAGAATATGCAAAAATGTCAGTTCAAGTGACCATAATACGACAGTATTACAGAGTATGGATACAGACATGACGAATATGAATATAAATGAATGTAGTAGTAAATGTGCAGTATATTACAACACAAATACAGCCTGGGATGACGAATATGAATATAAGATGACATCAACAGTAGTGAAAATATGTGGTTGTGCGTGGGCTGGGATGGGGTGGGGTGAAGCATGTATGGTTGAGGTAGTCAGGGTGGTGGCAGGGGCAGTGGGTTTGATCTGCCGATCAGTCTGATGGCTGTCGGATAAAAACTGTCTCTCAGTCTGGATGTCCTGGTTCTCACACTCCTGTACCTCCTGCCAGAGGACAGAAGTGTGAAGAGTCTGTGCTGGGGGTGGGTGGAGTCCTTGATAATGGAGCTGGCTCTACTGTGGACTCTACTGTGTGCACTGATCGATTTCCTGCAGAGAGGGTAGTGGTGCTCTGACGATCCTCTCAGCAGTCTTTACCACTCTCTGCAGGCGTTTGCGGTCCGTAGCGGTGGTGCTCCCGTACCACACAGTGATGCAGCTGGTCAGGATGCTCTCGATGATGCAGCTGTAGAAGTTGCTGAGGATCATCGAGTGTACATTCAGAGTGAACCCACTCACTGTTTTAACCACACCCTCAATCTTGTTCTGGCTTATGGCATTGAAATTGAACACTTAATAGTCTTTACACAGAATCCTCATCTATCAGACTATTATTTAACAACTTTTGAATTTCTATCACTGAAAAATTTCTACACCAAATGTTTATCGGATAAAGCTGTAGCCAAATGTAAAGAAGTGATTCTATTGGCATTTAATCCAGTGCCCAAATATAACTATGCTCCTAAGCTAACTGTAGTTGCTCTCGAATTGATCATCTTATTGATAATGCTGCAGGTTCACTGCGAATGACTCTCGACTCTATTGCCCCTCTGAAAAAGAAAATACTGAAGCAAAGGAGGTTAGCTCCATGGTATAGCACCAAACCCAGAGACAAAAGCAAAAATCAAGACCATTTGAAAGGAAATGGCATGCTACCAAACTGGAAGATTCTCACTTAGTCTGGCAAGATAGTCTTAAAACATATAGGAAGACCCCATGCAATGCCAGAGCAGCCTTTTGCTTATTATTAATAGAGGAAAATAAGAACAACCCCAGGTTTCTTTTTAGCGCTGTAGCCAGGCTGACAGAGAATCATAATTCTATTGCTCTGTAAATAAATCCCTTTAAGTCTGTGCCTCCTGGGTCCAATTAAGAAACATTATAAATGGTCACAAAGATCACCTCCTGCCCTCAATTTATACAGATTTGTCTTCAAGCACAGGAACCTTAGATACAGCTGTAAACGTGGTGTATATTTAGACTGCTTTGCTCCCATTGAGCTTCACCAACTTCAATGATTTCTTCATTGAAATCAATAAACTGTCTCTTAGACCCCAAACCAAGACCAAATCTCACCTTAAACTTTTACAAGCCAAGTTATTCAAACCACAGATTAAACATTATTTTATTTAAAACCACTAAATTGGAATTTTGTACCAAATGTACCAAACAAGCAATGAACTCATTCAGTGTTGTATAATCAGTATAGTCTTAATGTGAGCGATTTAGATTTGGACTGCACTGTGTACTGGACTGTTTTGCAGATACATTTGCTAAAGACCAAAACGTTTCCAAAAAAAACAAAAAATACATTTACTTTTCTGACTGTCTTTGTGTTGCTGAAACATATAGTTTTTGCAGTCACAATCACGTGCATGATCACTTGCCCATGATCACTGTGTCCCTTCACTTGTTTGTTAGTTAGTAGAAACCAAAATAACTCATATATTATACATATACACATATGTACATAATAATAGAAAATAACGTAATCATACGCAATTGGGTCTGTGGATTATCCTGTGTCGCTGTCATGATTTCAGGAAGGAGATCGGTTGTGTCATTTTATGTTTTTGTGCGAAGACAAATCACACCAAAACAATAGCCCATCCAACATTTAAAGATTGCTTCACTTATCCGTATACCAAGTTTGCCATCTTTTGATACAAATCAAAATTTTTAGAGTCTGTCAAAGCCACAAAGTACTTACAACACTGGCACTGTTCTCCACTAATGTAGTTTTTTTTAAAGTGTATTTGTCCTTCTTCATCCCAATTTACAACTAAAGGGACACTGCCTAACACTAAAAAAATGCTACATCATCCCAAACATATGCCCAGGTAGCCAGAGTTAACCATGATCTCAAATGAACAGGTAAGAACATAAAATGTATATTTTGACAGTAGAGCCTATATGTGCGTGGACTTTAACATCAAATTAACTTAGCTTAACCCTCCTTCTCTCTCTCCTCCACCTGTATCTATTCATAACTCAGCCATGCATCTTACTAATGCAACTTCTTCCCTCTCTCATAGTTTTGTGCTCTTCTCTTCTGTCACTTTCTGCAGGTTCGTGTGTCACTGGCGCTGCAGAGTCTGGACCCATGTTTACAAGCCTCCCACTGCACACATGCTTCTGTTTAATACCAGTCGCAGCAGACGGCTGTCCATCTTTGAGCCTGGTTCTGTCCTGAGGTTTCTGCCTGTTAAAAGTAAGTTTTTCCTCACCATTGTCTGCAAGTGCTTGCTCATGATGGGAACTGTTGGGTCCCTATAAATAATATTATAAAGAGTATGGTCTAGACGTGCTCTGTGTGTAAAGTGCCTTGAGCTGACTTTTGTTGTGATTTGGCACTATACAAATAAAATTGAAGTCAAACACTGACCAGAGACCCATCCAAAAAATTGGAAAATAAAAAGATAAATGTCTGAATATGAATCTATGCTCTGTTCTAAACTGATTACCTCTTTGACATGATCATCATTATCATTACCATCTTTAATCAAAATAATTCAAATTAAATGTAACCTTCAAAATGATACAAAAACAAAATACTTAACTATGCAGTTGTGGTAGCTATTTGAGAGAGCCATAGAGCTGTTCAGATGAAATGTAGTTTATATAGTATGTGCATGGATGCATCAGTCAAGGTAAATGCTGTTGTAGTGGTATAAAAATATTGATATAAAATATCTGTCAGCAGGAAAGAAAACTGCTAGATAAGGCCTACATCAGGACAAAATTACATGTGGCAGAGCCTTTGAAGGGGTTGATCTTTGTAGCCCAGGAAGTCCATCCATCAGTAGTGACAGCAACAGCCTTTGCTATGAATAATTTCTGGATGATAACAGTTTGTTCTCATTTGTGG
Source organism: Holacanthus passer (assembly GCA_025331565.1). Lineage (NCBI taxonomy): Eukaryota > Metazoa > Chordata > Actinopteri > Pomacanthidae > Holacanthus > Holacanthus passer. The sequence continues at coordinate 17,006,057 of JAFREQ010000005.1, forward strand.
CAATGCTTGAATCACATGCTCAACAGAGTACAGTCAAATATTGTAATATACAATATACAACACACAGTGGTTATTGGTTATCGGTTTGAATGTGCACTGGAGTCTGTGATCACTACAGTGGTCATCAGATTATTGGCAGGGAAATTGTAACAATATGCCCAATACCTCAGTGACACAACAAGAAAAATGTCAAAGGTGTAAGATAAGATAAGATAAACCTTTATTCGTCTCACAGTGGGGAAATTTGCACAGGTGTATCCTGTGGCATTCACAGATGTCAATGGAGGTTAAAATGTAAGCAGTTGGCTTGACTCACTCACCAAACTGATGATCAGCAGAGTAGATAACTTAGGGAGAGGAAGCACTTCACTTAGCTTAAAGAGACAAATTACTAGCACCAGTGAGAGGATACCCCAGAGAATACTGGACAGCTATGGATGTATAAGCTGGCAATCAATGCAACTGATGAAAAGACCAAGATGGTCTCAACAGTCCCAACAACGCAGTGTTTTTTAATGTTTCTGAGTACGTGTCTAGATGTTGGTCTATGTCTAGAGTCAGGTATAGTTGTCAGTTTCTGCTAAACATTGGCAGAACAAAGGATTACAATCTAACAACAGAGCACAAACAGAAACTCCAGAGCCATGGACTACTCTGACGGCGTACAACAACATCGCTGACCCTGACCGCTGTTTCCAACTAGCTGAGGAGGTGCGAGAGGAAACAGAAGCGGAGGAAGCGCAGAGGTATCCGGACTTGGCTAGTGGCTAACCCGACCCGGCCGGCCATACCAACCATTCTGCTCGCAATTGTCCATTGACAATAAAATGGACTATATACAACTTCTGAGGACCACCCAGAGTGACACAAGGGATTGCTGTGTTCTCATCTTTACTGAAACATGGCTGAATGACAACATCCCAGACTTCGCCATACACCTGGAGCAGCTAACATGCTACAGAGCGGACAGAGCCCGGGGCACCAGTGGTAAGACCCGCAGCGGCGGAGTTTGTGTTTATATCAGCGATGCTTGGTGCAGAGACGCTGGGGTGGTTTACAAACACTGTTCAGCACTGGCGGAGATTATAATTATCAAGTGCCGGCCTTTTTACCTGCCGGAGGAGTTTACAGCTATTCTGTTAGTAGCTGTATACATCCTCCCCAGCCCCAGCATCAACAGCAGAGAGGCACTCAGTGAACTGTACCAGGACATCAGTGCAAAGCAGACTGCACACCAAGATGCTTTCCTCATTCTGGCATGGGATTTCAACCATGTAAATCCCAAGACAGTACTTCGCAAACTGCACCATGTTGATTTTCCAACAAGAGGTAACAACACTGGACCTTGCTCTCACCTACAACAAAGGAGCAAACAAGGCTGCACCCCTCCCCCACCTCAGCCTGTCTGACCACTTCACAGTCCTGCTGAAACCAGCATACAGGCCACAGGTGAAAGGGGTAAAACCAGTCCAGAAGGAGATATGCCTGTGGCCAGAGGGTGCCACCTCTGCACTTCAGGACTGTTTCAACACCACAGACTGGGACATTTTCAAGCAGGCAGCCACATACAACCAGAACACAGACCTACAGGAATACACAGAGACTATGACAGCTTACATCTCCAAATGCATTGAGGATGTGACTGTCACAAAAACCATCATCACACAGGCTAATCAGAAACCATGGCTGACAGGGAGGTTCACAGAACGCTGCCTTCAGAACTGGCGACGCAGCTGCACTGAGATCAGCCAGAGCCAACCCGTGGCATCAGGAAAGCCAAACGGCACCATGCCGACAGGTTAACCCGCCAGTTCAAGGACAGCAGAGACACACTGTCTGTGGCAGGGGATACAGACCCTCACTGACTATAGACCCCCACCACAGGCCTGTGACAACAACATTTCTCTGCTGAACCAACTCAACAGCTTCTTCAGACATTTTGATGCAATGAACAACACGCCTGCAGTGAAGTCCACTCCCCCACCAAGTGACCAGGCTCTGAGTTTTTCCTCAGCCAGTGTGCTGAAAACACTCAAAAGGACCCCGCCAGGGGTGTGTGCACAGCCCACTGCTCTTCACATTGCTGACCCATGACTGCACACCAACCACATTGTCAAATTTGCAGATGATGCAACTATGGTGGGTCTCATCAGCAACAACGACGAATCCAGCTACAGGAGTGAAGTGAACCAACAACCTTTCCCTAAATGTGGGGAAAACAAAAGCAGTTGTCATTGACTTCAGGAAGGTCCACACCCAACACCTCCCTCTGACCATTAACAGCACAGAAGTAGAATGAGTGTGCAGCACCAAATTCCTGCACATTTGCACATTTCTGAGGACCTCTCCTGGAACAACAACACAGCATCACTGGCCAGGAAAGCCCAGCAGCACCTCTATTTCCTCCAAAAGGAGAGCAAGAGTCCCCGTGAACATCATGAGGACTTTCTACCACTGCACCATTGAGAGTATCCTGACCAGCTGCATCACTGTGTGGTTTGGGAGCTGCACTTCTGGTAACCACAGGACCCTGCAGCACATTGTGAGAACAGCTGAGAGGATCATTGGATCATTTCTATCTTACCGAGCTCCTCTGCTAAATGGCCTGAAGGCTGGGAAAGATGGCCTTTTAAGTACAGCCCACAAGAAGCAGATGAAGTAGATGAAGCCAACAGAGAGATGGAAGGGGGGGGGGTTAAATTGTTTAGTTATGTTGTGTTAGTTTGAAGCTTACTTTTGTAATTTGTTATCAAATGTTTCTATTTTATGTAAGCAATTCTTCTTCTTATACCAGCTCACCTTCTGTGACCTCACTGTGAACCTTAGCTGCACCTGCTGTAAACTGTTTCAAGCAAGAATGTAAGACTGCAAGAATGTCACAAGAAGGGCAACTGTTTTCTGTTCTAGTGTGTTGGTCAACAAAATTAAATAATTAAATAAATAATTAAAATTAAATGTTGAGAACAGGAAGTAAGTGTGACCTGATTGTTCAATAACTGTTATTATCAAGCTAAATCTCATCATTGTGTAATTTGTCATTCAACCACAATGCCAGATTGAAGGCCAAATATTTTCTGTAATCTATGTGACAATGTCCGCATGGTATACAGTATGGTATATAAGGAAGTGCTGCTTTTCACAGGTGGATGTTGTAGTTGTAGTTATATAGTTATTGTTGTATTTACAATCATAATTATTTGTGTAATGAGGGCGTTTGGACATTTTTAGGTAAACATATTAATGTTATAGGTGGGCATACTCTTTAACTAACATTAAAGATCTATTAAATATACGTATATATATATTATAAGATAGATATAAGATATATATTATAAGATATATAATATATATTTTTATATATATATATATATATATATATATGTATTATATATATTATAAGCTTTTAATGTAAGGTGACATGTAAAATGTCACATTACATTGGATATGATGAGAAATTAACAGTAATAAACAGTATTTTGACTTTTTCAAAAAGGTAAATCAAATATTTATGTGTGATATATCATTTAATTATATTCAATATATTAAATTCAGAAGATTTTTTTTTTTTACATAAAATTGTATAATAAAGGACACTTGGGATCTTTGTGTGGAGTTTACATGTTCTCCCTGTGCAGCGTGGGTTTTCACCGGGTGCTCCGGCTTCCTCCCACAGTCCAAAAACATGCTGAGGTTAATTGAATATTCTAAATTGTCCATAGGTGTGAATGTGAGTGTGCTGTTTGTTGTTTGTCCTGTGGGTGACCCTGCGATGGACTGGCGACCTGTCCAGGGTGTCCCCTGCCTTCGCCCCAAGTTGGCTGGGATAGGCTCCAGCCCCCCCACGACCCTGCAGAAAATTAGGCGGTGTACAGATAATGGATAACGGATTGTATAATAAAACCCAACTAATAGCACAGCATTCTTCTGCAATTTTTAGCCTGATTATCTGTTTTATAGCAGTGTTCAACCATATTTATAGGGAATATCTCTGGTACTACTCAGGTAAGGGTTAAATCCAACGAGTGTTGTTAATCACCCAGGAGCACCAACATACTAAGGGGTATCAATGAATTGGGTAATGACCCCATAGAGGATAAGTACCTGGGTTTCCATACCAGTAAGACAGAACTGATGAAGCTTCTTGAATGAGAAGTGAAACAGCCTCAAGAATCTACGACCAAGTCCAGTTGCATTTGATTCAGCCCTTACCTGAATACCATGACCTGGATGACTGAGAACCTTCACAGAGGGAAATTACATTTCTCTTTACTTTTTTAGACCAATTAATAAGCAGTTATGTTGCAAAGCTACAGAATATTCCCATTTCCATTACGGTCTACAAATGCATTAATTGAAAAGGGAGCAAACAATTTCTATAAACTTTCTATTGGGCATCTCCAACAACAAGAACACTCAAAATGTAGAAATGGCACTCAATGCTTTCTTTAGTAGTCTAAATTGTTTAACATCTTTATAACCACTATTATTTCTGTCAAACAGATCATATCAAAAGGTTGGTTTATGAATTTTCAACCCAGACCCCATAAATGTTGTTTTCAATTATTTATGATTGTATCTAGCACAAAACTGAAGAGAAAATGAAAAAGTGGTTTCCTATATTTTTCAGTGTTTCATCTGGGAGGTATCTAATACTTGCTTTCAGCCACTGAACAAACAGTAAGAGGATGGCAGACACAATCTCAAAAGATGTGTTGAGTCAGAGCAGATTTATTGTTTAAGGTTGAGTTTGAGAACATATAAAGGGAGTCTATTTCATTTGGCTTATATCTGATTAAGAGTTATGTGTCCCACATCTACAATCAATCTAGATAGAATTTATTAATCTATAATTAAATCTCTGTAAGCATATGCATGTTTACAAGCTGATACATCACAGATCTGTATACACTAACACATATATATACAGATCTTCATGCTCACTCCAGAATTCAAACACAACTACAGAATAATGTACTGCCAAGTAATACCATCCAACTTTTTGAATATGAAATTTAATTCACTAATCCACTGAATTTAAATAAAAAGTGTCCAATGTCCACATCCACAGTCCCGTCAGGTTGGATGTCCAGGTGATCATGAGCAAGAATATATGATCAATTTTACACATGCCTGTACCAGATGATCGCTATCTCAAAACACCGTTTTGGACAACTATATGTACACTTACAATGTGAACATGCAGTATGTAACATGTACCAGTCATTAAAACAGAACACAACTGATATGACTAATCATATGTTAGTGGCAAAATCATGACTTCCCAGTCAAAAATAACATGAAAAACAATCACATTTTTCAACAGCTAATTTTTAGATTGCAGTCAGCTGTTCCCATATAGTATGTAAGAGCTATGTCTGCCAGGGGGTGCTGACTTATGTCTGCTTGTTGCTGCATATAATTTAGTTGCAACATTTTACAATTGCTTTGGCTCAAATGTCACAACACCTTGCAAAAAAATAAGTGCCATATATGGCCTTAAAATCAGCACACAAAAGATTCAGACAAAACATTTGTATGAAAAATTAAGTCATACCAGTAAGTTTATCTGAGCATCATTATAACTGAATTTGAATCATTGTTGATTTGAAAATAAATTGGTGATTATCAAATAACTCATCATGTCATCAAGATTATACAAATAGCAATGAGAAACGGATTGTGCAGTTCCTGCAGAGTCAGCATTTGGATTGATGCAGAGTAAGAATGACTTTAGAAAATGTTGACTGTATTTTTTGAAGACGGTGTACATACTAAATATATAATAGGATGAAGTCTTGATTCTGATTTATTGTAAATCTACATTGATACAAGTTAAAATGATTGCGAATGTTTTTTTCACTGCATCAATTTATAAATGTGTATTCAATATATCAAACCTTATATAATTACAACATCTGTAAGTTTGCTGTAATCATCTACAATACCAAAAGTTATAGCACTGCTGGAGAGCATATAACATTAAACCAAATATTACATTACTGTAACAGACACTCATTGCAACATTTTAACAGCAAGCGAAAGGAGGGAAATTACTCAGGTACGGGTTAAATCCAACGAGTGTTGTTAATCACCCAGGAGCACCAACATACTAAGGGGTATCAATGAATTGGGTAATGACCCCATAGAGGATAAGTACCTGGGTTTCCACACCAGTAAGACAGAACTGATGAAGCTTCTTGAATGAGAAGTGAAACAGCCTCAAGAATCTACGACCAAGTCCAGTTGCATTTGATTCAGCCCTTACCTGAATACCATGACCTGGATGACTGAGAACCTTCACAGAGGGAAATTACATTTCTCTTTACTTTTTTAGACCAATTAATAAGCAGTTATGTTGCAAAGCTACAGAATATTCCCATTTCCATTACGGTCTACAAATGCATTAATTGAAAAGGGAGCAAACAATTTCTATAAACTTTCTATTGGGCATCTCCAACAACAAGAACACTCAAAATGTAGAAATGGCACTCAATGCTTTCTTTGGTAGTCTAAATTGTTTAACATCTTTATAACCACTATTATTTCTGTCAAACAGATCATATCAAAAGGTTGGTTTATGAATTTTCAACCCAGACCCCATAAATGCTGTTTTCAATTATTTATGATTGTATCTAGCACAAAACTGAAGAGAAAACGAAAAAGTGGTTTCCTATATTTTTCAGTGTTTCATCTGGGAGGTATCTAATACTTGCTTTCAGCCACTGAACAAACAGTAAGAGGATGGCAGACACAATCTCAAAAGATGTGTTGAGTCAGAGCAGATTTATTGTTTAAGGTTGTGTTTGAGAACATATAAAGAGAGTCTATTTCATTTGGCTTCTTCTGTCAAACTCTTAGAAACAACACATCAAAGCTGTTATCAGCCTATAAATGCTTGGAATCTACACACCAGACCTGAGTGGTGATGACAATGCTGCATGACTCATGTTTTCTTTTTCTCTGTAAACAGCTTCAGGTGTCTAACTGCTTCTTGTCACATATTGGACATACTGGACATCCATCACTGACTATGAATGTGGACATCTGAATGGCAAGCTTGTCCACCAAGGCAAAGATACATATGAAAAATGGACACCTGAAATGAGCAAATCCCTGACTACAAAGTAGGAAAATATATCAATCATGTTCAACAACCCTGTTGTGCAAATCAAAAATTCAAATTCAAACAAAATCCATGTTCTCCTGTATTGCTAGATTCACATCACCCTGCCACTCATTAAAGGTCCATGTCATCTTCCCTTGGAAGTTAGAGGAGATAGTTATTGTGTGTTGAACTCTCTGGCAACATAGTTAGACCACTTAAGTTCTTGTCCATGACTGCTTCTGGGCATCCATGTTCAGGGACAGATCTGGAAAAAGAAATGGAGAAAGAGGAGGACATGGGGTCCAGAAGACCATCAGCATGCTCTCTTTCTTCTGTGTCTGGTGAGGGGGCAAACAGTGGCGAGGGTGGTGATGTTCCATTATCTATGCTGTGTAAAGACACCACCAGCTGTGGGTTGATGTGTGTCTCAGTGGTTCTTATGTTGCTATCCTTCTCTTTGTCCTCCTCACTTTTAGTTGTGCTCTGATGGTGGCTTCTGCTGAGCAATTTCAATTGATTTAAATCTAAGTTGGGGTAGGAGCCTGACTCTGTCATGGTCTGGAAGAGTTTGTCAAGGCTGTACGAGCCTTCGTTGCACCTGTTCTGGCTGGCCTGTGCTACCTGGCACAGAAGATGTGTATGCTGACGGAGTTGAGCAATTTCTCTATCGGTGGCAGCATTCTGCTTGAGCAGCTCTTTGGTACGTAGTGCGATAGCTAGCAGGCCTGACTGGTTCAGGATTTCCGCTGTGTTCAGGAAACGGCGATGGCGTGTGGACGAGCTGTCCGGAGCCAGGCAATATGGGCTGTGAGCAATGGAGGAAGAGGGAGATGAAGAAGGAGGAGAGGGAGATGAGGGGGAATTGGAGGAAGAAGGCCGTGAGGGTGTCTGGGAACTGGAGACAGAGGGTGAGCCCACACTGTGCGAGCCTGAGCTTTGTTTGCAGTGGCGGGAGGAGTGGCTGGGCAGCGGGCAGTGAGATGAGCTGGAGAAGGAGCTGTGCCCTCCTCTGCCTTTATACAGTGAATGGGAATGAACTCTCCCCTCTTTCTGATGCTGTTGCTTGGGCTTCAGGAGGTGGCTGGTGGTAGATACAGCCTCTCTTTTCTCTTCCTCAATGCACACTCTCTTGCTCTGGCTCTGGCCTTCACTGCCACTCTCCTTAACACCTTCCACCCAGGTGGCACCCTTGCCCTCATGACTCTCCTTCTTGGGGTGGGGAGCGATGCGAGGATAAGAATTCAGGATGGGCAGGTATGAGTTCTTGCTGCTGTACTTGCTGCTGTGGTTCTGATTGCTGCAGCTGCCTCCTTTCTTAACTTGACCTTGTGGTGCGGCTAGACTGGATGAAGGAGTTGGGGTAGAGGAGGAAGGGGCAGGCATTGCTGGCTGTTGGATCAATAAGAGCTGGGTGGGCGTTTTGGCATTGGTGAGGTTGTGCCAACCTCCACCCCATGCCAGGGGGCTATGCAGAAGCTGCTCCGGTCTCGACTGTACCACCAGGAGGTTGTGAGCGGGGTTTTGTGTGAGTCAATTAGACAAGACCAAACCAGAGTAAAGAAGAAAAAGAGAGATAGGGAGGAGGTTAAAGTGACAAAGAGATAAGCAATAGGACACAGAAATAACTGAGACAATTATCACTTTTAGAAATCATTCTTGAAACCACTTTGATTTACCCCAAACTATTAATTACAATGTAGTTTTGCTATTGATATGCATTCCAGATGTACTGGGGACACACTATCACAATAACATCTGTATAACATAGCAAACATCTCTCCAGTACAATCTCAAAAAATATTTGAATCAGCTCATCAATATTTTTATATTAAAAATGGATCAAATGACTGTGTGTAATGTGAAAGATGTAGCTCATACTGACAAACCCACTGAGAATTATCACCAACTCCTCCTAGCTCAACGGAGCTCTACAGAGTGTATTTCAGCTCATTGTTTTGGTTTTCCAATCTGCAACTTTTCTGTTTTGTTTCAATCTCATTGTTCTCATTAGCCTCATTTCCAGCTGCAGCAGGCAGCTGTTCTCAGTGAAGAAGCTCAGATAAACTGACATTACACTACCTGCTCAGCACCAAGCGGCAGACAGACAAAACAACTAGCTGATGAAGAAAGTATGTAAACTTTTTAGGAATCAGGGCTGTAGAAAATAATCATCTTAGTTGCAGCCCTACAACTCTATATATTTCAGGACTATGGAATTGGACTGCAATATATTCTTCAAGTGTTTTATGCCCAACCCCCGGTAGTTGTTTATTAAGCAGTTAATCAGTTAAGCAGATTAATGTCATAGATACACAGGGTATTTTGTGGCCTTAAAAAAGACAGTAATTGCATAGTTTATTCAAATCTGTCCACAACTAGCAAAGGAAGGATTACACAAAGGAAGATACACATTAATAACCAGCTGTTTACTGGATGTACTTTGAAACAGGGTTACCTATTCTTTGATAATTGAATCTCTGTGCATGATGCAACAAGGTAGAATTCCTGAAAAGGAAGTTCTTATGTGTAACTGGATATCTCACCGGCTTGACCACCAGGTTTTTGATGACGTAAATGGGGGTGAGTTCCTCATAAGGAGGCATATTGTGGTCTGCTGCATTCACACTGTTGTTGCCGTCATTCAACCTTTTGCTGCTTTCCCTGTGAGGTTCACTCACACTGCTGCGCTGGTCATCTAAATCAGTGTGCACAGAGTCTGAGCCAGCCTCTGAAGGAGAGGGAGAACCAAGAGTAACAGGAAGATAGGGGAAAAATGTGAAAGATGTACACATGTGAACTCATCATGTCGCAGGTTAAAACAACAGATCTGTGTGTCTGAGTGTGTTTGTTTCTACAGAATGAGACTTACTAATGCGCAAATGAAGATCAGTTCTCATAAAGTTGTACTTGAGAGATCCAGCTTGTGAATTGTGAAATGTGAATGTTGCTTGTTGTGCACAGATATTCAGAAACAAGAGTACAAATAATGTTTCACTTAACAAAATTTGATTTTCATTTGGATATATCATAAACCCCCAACTGCTCTAGTGGAGCTGCTCAGCTCAAGCGGCATCCATGTGTGAATGTTTCTAACTATGAAAGTGAGATAGATAGATAGATAGATAGATAGACTTTATTTGTCCAAACTGGGAAATTCTTTTAGAAGTGGTGAGCACTATTCTCAAGGACTACTCTCAAGTCTTTAAAAACTGATATTAATTAAAACTGAGTGTGAGCTAATCAGCACTGACATCATAGTCAGAAAACATTTATATTTTTCTTCTTCTTTATATTTTTACTTCTTTTAAAGTGAATTCTGTAAGGTAGTCATGCAGTCTGCATCCATACATCCAAATGGACCTTTGCTCACCTGAGTACCCTGAGTCTTTTTCGGAGTCCTTCTCTGAGTCAAAGCGCAGCATGCGGTTGCTCATGTCACCCATTCCAAATTGTTCTTTGTAGGTGCCACCCTGGGATGCCCGTAAGGTGGCACTGTTACACTTATCCTTGGCTGTCTTTGAGGTGCAACGGGTGGCCCACTCCCCAAAATGCCCCTGTTCCTTTGGCATTCCAGACCTCTAAAAACGAAAGCAAACAATCAAATGTTTACTGCAAGATACACAGCATTGGATATTATTATCCAATTATTATTATGTGGATTTTTTTTGTCTTAGACTGTTGAGGGTCAATTTTACCAAGTTGTGGCTAAGCATTTTTGCACCAGCATAAAATATCAGAATCGTTTTCTTAGCACAATATTAGGACAATAGTTACAGTTTATTTGAACTAAAATCAACACTGTATAATCTATGTTAAGTGGGCCTGTGTCTTCAATTCCATGATCCCTCAAGAGCCAATGTTTTGACTTTCGCCTAAAAAGCAAGGTGAGGTGCTAGGCTTTCCACTTTATTGAGCCAGTACATTGGCTTTTTCCTGAATATTTGATCTTGGAGTCAGCTTGGAGTCAACAACTATGATCCTGAATAAAAAGGATTAAGCCAACTTTTCCCGCCACGTTGTCCCTAACAAGTTATTGAGGACTTGTGCCCCCTACCGGCCAGTAAAGAGAAGTGAGGAGTCAGCAGGCTGTGGCAGTCAATAAAATGTTTTTTTTTTTTAAACAGTGAACCACTGCAGCCTTGAGAGCCTTGAGCATACAGTTATAAATGTGCACAAAAAATATATTAGGCTGATCGGTCAAGTTTATGCAAGATTAGCTGCGGACAGATATGTACACAAACACACGCACATACACACACAACCAAACACATGAGTTAATAAATATTCAGAGTAGTTACAAATAAAATATAGAATCTATAGCCATGAAATTGCACTAGTGAATACATTTTCAGCTCATTATCATGAAATGTTATTTCATCCTGCTTCCTCTTAAAATAACTGTTCATTTATATTTACTGCTTTCATTTACTATTACTTCAAAATATCCTTTTTACCAACCAGTCTGTTTTTGTTTCATAACACTATTTTCACAATAACTGTTTTATTTCATTATTTCATCCACTTTTCAAAACAAAGTCATATTAAGTTATAAGACCGACTGTCCACTCATTCTGACTAAACAACAGCCAACACATGACTGGCTCTGCCTTCTTTGTAAATAAAAGCATTTTGATTACATCACAATTTCATGGTTGACTATATATTTTGTCTATGTCATATCATAATGCCATCTGACTTATTTATTTGATTTATATTTTATTTATTTCACAGTCTTGCTTTATATTTAATATTGTACTTGTTGGGGGTGTTGCTCTATCATTACCTGAGCTACTGTTTAAGGTTTAAGATGGTTTTAAACCTGTCTTGTTTGGGTCTGTCTGGGTCACAGTCACATGATCACTTCAACAGCATCTGTGGTTTAGTCTGAACCTGGTTGCTGTGTCTTGTAGAAATCACTGAACAACTGCAGACCTGCAGACCTGGTTTAACAAGACAATACAGTTCAGCATAAGGACAAATGCTCAGATCATTTTTTAAATTTCTAACATATAAAAATCTTTTACCTTGTAGGCGGCACTATAATCAGCATCAAATTTGCTATGATATAATGTATACTGCACTCAAGTATTTGGAAATAACATTACTCAGGTTAAAGTTTATAGATAGGAAAAAAAAGTGTCATAAAGCTTCTCATCAAGGGTGAGAATCAACAAAAATCAGTCACAGGGATGGTACAATTATTGTGCCTTGTATGAGTTTTAACTGCGTTGTCAATTCAGGTATTAATTAGTATTATTATGTATTTCAGCAATGTCATTACTTTACTTCATATTCGCACACTAGATATAATTGTTTTTTTCCAACTGAACATTGCATATCGTTTTAAAATGTATGCAACATCTATGATATGCCATCAGCTCTGATGCAAGGCCATGCTTCTCTGTTTTTGATCACCTTAAATTTGCTTCTACACAGGAAAAGAGCTTTTTTCTTCTTTCAAACCAGAAAAACCAATCCACTATACTATGTACACTGAATTATGATGAATGCTTATGCTGCTACCACTACCATTAAACCACTGGATGTCATTTACCACAGTGCCATTCCATTCATTACTGCATATTGCTGTCACACTGCCAAATGTGAGTTATATGAAAATGTCCAAGGTCATCACCGTCATCTAGAAGGCATCAGCATGCCTATGTTTTCATTAACTTGGCCTTGCTATCAAAGTGATATTTAACATCCTTAGTTGAGTTCAAAGCCAATCATGACATGTACTGGGACAGATAGTTCCAGTAATATGGACCTAATATGCAACTCAACACGCAAATTTTATTAACTTAACATCAGGGGTACACAACTACACAGTAATGTCTAAAAAGTCATATTAACTTAGCATCTATGCACTTAACTACACACTGATGTCCCACCCCTGTAACAGCCAACTGCTTAAATACACCCTTCCAACAGCAGCAGTCAATCTAGGCTGTACCATTCCTGCAGATAAATCTGACACCTCTCCTGAAAACAGGTAAGTGATACGGTTATTCATTCTTACTAATCTCCAAGTTGACCCACTTTCACATAGGTTACTTGTTTTGGGAATTTCAGCTCTTTTTAGTGAGGCAGATCATTTGGCTCAGCTCAGCAATGAGAGCTCTTTCGGTTCCCAAACAGTTCTTCATATAGTGGCCACTTCTGGCCTTTACGATTCAGACATATTAAGCAACATATGATTGGCATGTGTGCACATATTATTCTGTCTTGTATTTGTTTATAAAAAAAAGAAATCGGCTCTCAGATGGGAGTTTACGCAAAGGAGTCAGCTCATAGAGCCAGCTCATTCATCCGGTTCGAGTCCCCGGACTTGCAAGAGGCTAAGGTGGGAAAGGGAGAGCGACTGCTTGTCCCAGTCACCACCACTGTGGGCCCCTGAGCAAGGCCTTCAACCCCTGACTGCTCCCCGGGGGCTGCACCGTGGCAGCCCTCTGCTCAGTATGTATAGTTAAAAGGTTAACTATGAATAGGATGGGTGAAATGCAGAGAAGGAATTTCCCCAAGGAGAACAATAAAGTATAGATTATTATTAGATTATTATTTTTATTCACGACCGACATATAATCAGATCACAACATAAACATAAAACATAAATAACTTAATTTCAACAATTTAATTTAACAACTTAATCTAAATTATCCAATCTAATTCCCCATTTTTCTGCACACGATCTTTGTTCCTGTATTGTTATAAACCAAGTTCATGTCAACTGATTACAAGATTACCATTTTGTTGCTTTTTATTCCTCACTCTACTACAACATTAGTTTTGCACTACTAACCTTATTTCACCAGGTTTACTGTAAGTCTTGCCAAATTTAGTTTCTCCCAAATAACTTTTTCTTCTCTCTTCAGTGTGATTGTTTTTGTTTTATTTTTGACGCCTGAATTCTTCAGTGTGCATGGCTAAACCTGTAGCTTCAGAGCAAGCCTCATCTAGTAGTTATCACAACAACCTGATACCTCACTGTAGAAAGAGTAAATTGTATTTGCTTATCACCCTACTAATCTGAAGACTTATAACAAATAACAACAGCAGAAACATGCACAGATCTTACTTAGTTGTTTGCAGAACAATTTGAGACTCAGAAAGAACAAACCAATAACTGCCTGCATGGCTAACTCACTTCTTTTTTCTCTCTGATTTGAATGTCAAAATCAAACTTAATAACCAAACCATCTACATACTCATCCCCAGTGAATCAACATCTGCATATGGAGCTTCAAGCCATAGTGACCCCTTTGAGAATTTGGAAATCGCATTAGTGGACATGACTGAAGACCTGTTCCCTGGATATGCTACACAAAATCAGAGTTCTAACCCTTCAGAACTTGAAACAAGAATTTCAGAACTCTCAGCTGAGGCCCTGACTAAGCCACTAAAAGACAAAGTGCTGACAAAATGTTGGGCAACCTGTCTTTAGTGTTGACTGTCCTGCTCAAACATGCACATAATATGTTAGAAAAGGCAGCAAATAAACTTGTGTCCTGTGCACAACAAACTTTACAACTACAAGAGGGAAACCAATTCCTTTAACATAAGCTTGACATATCCAAATGGCCTTTAGTCCAAGCAGAGGCATGCAACAGCTCTTATGCAGTAGATAAAGAAAATGCAGATTTGAAGGGGGAAAGTCCAGCAAAGCACTGTTACTGAAAAAATGACCCATTGTGTAAATAAAAAAAGGAGTGTTGATGTGCAATGACCTTACCTGACAGAACTGTGGTCTATGAGGCATATGTCTTGTCATGCTATGTTTCAGAAATGATCAAGAATTGGTCATTTGTGGCCAAACAAAAAGTTAACAGGCCCCGGCACAATTCAAGTAAAGATCTGATAAAGGCTGTATGTAATTGAAAAACTGGACTACTGAGTCAGACAAGAGAGTATTACACATAATAGTTACAGTTTATTCTAACTCATATCAAACAAATCAGACTTCTGGGTAGTCATATCCTGTTAATTGACAAAACAGAATGTGAGAATAATCCACATTATTATAGTGATAATTTGCAAATAAAACTTTTATTAAGGTCACTATGAACTCTACTGAGTAGAATTTATAAGTCATGTAGGAACAGAATTAAGTCATTTTATGCATATCATTTGAATAAAAAACAGAGTATTTGACCATATTTGACACCAAGATGCATTCTACAATACAACTGATATAAACAAAAGGCTACAGGTTAATTATAGGCAGTCCATTCATCAGAGTGGTACTGTTTGTCATGTGTTTCACCTGAGCTTCCTGTGTAAACATGACAGCATGCACATGCAGATGAGGCCACAGCAGGAGGAACTTTATAAGATGGTCCCTGGCAAACTGTATAGTCCCACCCCCAACGCTGTTATGTAATATACCCTTGCTGCTCAGTGAAAAAAAAAGCTTGCTGTAAATCCACATGGCAACTCCCCATTCACTGCCTGTATAAACGTCGCAACATACATTCCAGATATTTTAAATATTCAACATAACAGTGATCAAAATACATGCAAAATAGGCTCATGCTGGACATTAGGTCACTGGACAAAAGTTTAGACACTTTGAAAATTGAGGTGCAAATAGTTTACTCACCTGTCAATATGTTATCCACGGGATTAGAGAAAACACAGTTACAGCAGGAAAACAGAGCATCTCCACAACCAGGGAGTATCCTCCCTGGTCTTGGAAACACGGTCAGTCTGATCACGTACTGAAAGCATCCATGATGTTCAATTGCGTAGCTCCCTCTGTCTAAATATTAATGAGCGTGTCAGTGCTCGACGGTGACGTAAGGGCAGGGGTTTGGCCAATCCCGTGCCGAGACACGTGTTTGGGTGGTGACGTCGGACAGTCCACGTGAGAGCTGCATTTGGTACGAGTATAGTGCCTTTATACCGCGGTTGTAAATATTAACGCTAGACGCTGCGTTGCACATGTATTACTACACTACAACTATTATAAATACGATGTACAAAATAGCTGGTGGTGTTATAATTGTCCAGGCTTTGTTTTAGAAAACGAAACGAATAGTTGTTTTTGTTTCTACAGGCTGTCCAGTAGCTGAAATGAATGCGTCTTTGACCTCATTTAAACGCCGTTAATCATATAAGAAAATCACCACTCAAACTCTTGATCGTGTCAGCGTTTTGGCATCCAATTAGAATTGGATAATAGATTATTTTAACAGGTGAACTGTACTGTGGTTAAAAATAATTGATTTTACTGCAG
This sequence comes from Holacanthus passer, assembly GCA_025331565.1. Classification (NCBI taxonomy): domain Eukaryota; kingdom Metazoa; phylum Chordata; class Actinopteri; family Pomacanthidae; genus Holacanthus; species Holacanthus passer. Next base: position 17,022,397 of record JAFREQ010000005.1, read on the forward strand.
CGGTGAGTACACATCAACATTGCCTGTGATTTATAGATGTACCCGCTGCCTGGCTAAAGCTGCACCAGAAGCTCGTAAATGGGCTCTCTGAAGCTGCATTTAAGAACAGAAAAACAAACGGAGAAATGGGCATTTTACGAGAAAATATGAATACGGGAATCTTTTCACATGGTTAAGGATACCCTAGCATAAGAGAGAGTCTAGTCTATGCCAGCTTTCACGTGTTATAAAAACCTTTACAAGGCCCACCCACAGCACCAGTATATGGCGATCCCAACTACCTAAAATAGGTATTTGCAAGGGCATAGCCCAGCTGTCAGTGATACCAAAGAAACACAATCAGTAGTTTGTGATCACTACTGGCTGGACATTTGCTGGGTTGTTCGCTTCTTCAGGGCATGCTAAATTTCCCGTAATGCCTCACCCACTAATTTGTGTGTGTCATCTGTGGAACAGCCGATCAGTGCCTCAGAATGTGTACAATAACGTGCTCCTAGACTCCTTGACTCGTATTCCCATTGCTTCGATGTTAGTGATGTGTCGGTTGCGAACGAAACGGCTCTTAGAGCCGACTCTTTCAAGTGAACGACAGGAGCGCTTTGTTTTTGTTTTGTTTTTTTTTCTCTTCGAGCGGCACATAATTGGTCAATATGTGTGGCGTCGTCTCTGTGTCTGCGCTGAGCTGGCGGCAGTTACACACACACACACAGAGAGAGCAATTTGCAGTGATTCTGTGTTGTTTCACTGTAAATTTGATTAGTAGAAAAAAGCTAAAAGTTTTAAATTGTTAGAAGTTCAATTATAAATAGTTAAAAGTTTGTTTTTGTATTTTATAGTTTATTTTTATAGCACTCTGTAGCGTGAATAAATAAAGGCATATTTATATAATAAACATATAAATTAAAAAAAAAATAATGTCTGTTTTTTTTACATTAGCAATTCATTTTGCGCATAATTTTACATTATTGTTGGTAATAAATTAATTTAAGCAACAAAAAAATCTGAAGAGCCGCTTGGGAGCCGAAAGAGCCGGCTCTTTTTTAGTGAGCCGAGCCAAAAGAGCCGGTTCTCTAAAAAGAGCCGCGATTCCCATCACTATTGGACGTGTGCGGCAACATGTGAGTCAGGCGGGTGGAGGGGTGGAGGCGTGGTCGCTCCCCGGCAGCACATGTTCCCTGCTGGGGGAGTGATGAAAAGCACCGTGAGTCTCCCGTGTGTCTGGAACGGAGCACACAGCAGTTCACCGAGAGACCCATAGCGTTACTTGGTTACGTAACTGCAGCTCCTTCATCCTCTGATCATGACATAACAGAGAAGGTCTGGCACCTACTCTATGTGTACATATTTTACTTTGGTTGTGTTTACCGACTTCTGTGTATTTACTGAAGAGGGCCATTGTATGTCATATTGATAAACATTGAACACTGGGGAGTAGCTGTACAGGAATGATAGGAAATTTCTGACCATATCAAAAACATACAGAACATTGTAGATATTGATGTTAAGAAATGTTGATATGTTGATGATATTGTCAGAAATGTTAATTTCCTAACATTGTAGATTGTGTAGTTATATGTATATTGAAGACAACATATCATATATATCATACACTTTATATACAGAGTTACAAAGTGCTTTATAATAAAATAATTTAAATAATTACATGAACTACTAAGAAGCCATATGATAAAAGTGAGTTTTAAGAAGAGATTTAAAGGAGGATACTGAGTTTTGACCTGGCAGCAGCGATTTGTACCAACTGCAGTCTTTGGATGCTACGCCTGCCAATACCAGAATAAAGTACATAGCAATTGTAAATTCTGGATGGATGGATGACAAGTCTGCAGAGGAAAGGAATGATCTGATCTTGGTTAGCTGTCTCAGTTGAGCACAGCAGGACTGCACCACTTTAGTCACCTGAGAATTGAAGGACAGTTCTGAGTCAAAAATTACACCTAGGTGTGGACCTATTTACGAACATTATTAGTTACGGCACAGAGACTAGAGGAGACATTATTAGTCCTGCTAGCACTTGGGCCACAGGGGGTAATTATGATAAAATCTGATTTGGAGTCATTCAACTGCAGGAAGTTTTTGGACATCAAATTTTTGATTTCAGTGAGGCAGGACATAATACAAGAAACTTCCAAGGTGGCAAGCTTTATTGGAACATACAACTGGGTGTCATACACATAATAATTGAAATCAATGTCATGTCTGTGCATGATTTGCCCAAGGGGTAGCATGTACATGATAAAAAGGAGGGGACTCCACAAAATAGAGGAGCACAGGAGTAGGAGGTCTCCAAGTCTTACAGAGAAAGACCAGTTTGATGGATAGAAGATAAACCAATTCCAAAGCTACATCACTGATGCCAACATAGTTCTTTATATGGTTGATTAAGACATTGTGGTCCATTATATCAAAGACTGAGCTAAGGTCAAGGAGAATTAAAATGCAGTACAGGCCAGTGTCAGCTGCAAGCAATAGGTCATTATTGACCTTGACCAGAGAAATTTCACTGAAGTGGGTTAATGTTGAAGGTGGGCAGGAGTTGACATCAGGTTCTCTGTGATCAGGGTAAAAGTGCTGCAGAATCTCCACTACTTTATTATTAAAGTAAAATAAGATAAGATATACCTTTATTCGTCCCACAGTGGGGAAATTTACATTGCACAGCAGCAAGTGGATAGTTAGTAGTTAAATAGTATTAAACGGTATAAACAGAAGGTTTAAAAATGTATTAACAATTAGCAAGCACAGGCTAAGAAAAAGCATTTTCAAAATTATAATTTACAAATTTACATGGGGCTTATTTACAGGTGTGCATGAGAATGTGAAATATGTGATCAGTATATATACTATGAGCCCGAACGAAATTAAATATGAAGTATTCAATATTAAACATGAAATATTGCACACTGAGTTAATGAAATAGTGCACAGTGAATGGACTATAGAATAAAGTATAAAGTAAAAATAATAAATACACTGACATAAAAAAGACATGCACAGATGTAATGGCACTGAGGTGTATGGTCTACTGGGAGCAGTGCTGGTTGTACAGCCTGACAGCTGCAGGAAGAAAAGACCTGCGATATTGCTCCTTCACACACTTTGGGTGAAGCAGTCTATCACTGAAGGAGCTCTCCAGAGCTGTTAAAGTTTCCTGCAGGGGTAGGAGTCACTCTCCAACGTGGATGACACCTTAGTAATCATCCTCCTCTCTTCCACCACCCCCACTGGGTCAAGGGGGCTGTTGTTGAGGTGAACACCCAGGTACTTATAAGTTGTTACCATCTCAATGTCCATTCCCTTGATGTTCACTGGTGTTGGAGGGGAGTGAGTGCACCTGCGGGAATCCACCACCAGTTCTTTGGTTTTCACTGTGTTAATCTGGAGGCGGTTCCGCTGGCACCAGTCCACAAAGGCCTGTGTCAGTCCTCTGTATACCCTGTCGTCCCCATCTGTGATGAGGCAGACGATGGCAGAGTCATCAGAGAACTTCTGCAGGTGACAGGTTGGTGTGTTGTATGAAAAGTCTGCAGTGTAAAGGGTGAAAAGAAACGGAGCCTGGACTGTTCCCTGCGGGGCCCCCGCACTGCAGACAACCATGTCGGACACACAGTCCTGTGTCCTCCAATACTGTGGACGGTTGGTGAGGTAGTCCAGAATCCAGGATGTGAGATGCAGGTCCACCCTTGTGTTCTCCAGCTTGTCCCTCAGAAGTACTGGCTGGATGGTGTTGAACGCACTGGAGAAATCAAAGAACACGATTCTCACAGTGCTCCTAGGTTTCTCCAGTTGAGAGAGGGCTCTGTGCTGGAGGAAGATGACGGCATCATCCACCCCGATGCCAGGCTGGTAGGCGAACTGAAGTGGGGCGAGGACCAGCCGCTCCAGGGTCTTCATCAGGTGGGATGTTAAAGCCACCGGCCTGTAGCTGCTGAGGTCCTTGGGGTGCGGAGTCTTAGGGACAGGTACCACGCAGGATGTCTTCCACAGCTGTGGCACCTTCCCCAGCTTCAGGCTCAGGTTAAAGATGTGCTGAACAACCCCGCACAGCTGGTCTGCGCAGGACTTCAGGAGCCTGGAGCTGATGCCGTCTGGACCCGCCGCCTTCCTCGCCTTGGTCTTCCGGAGCTGGTTCCTCACCTGGGTTGTTGTGAGGGTCAGGTTGGAGCAGGGGGGCTGTGTGCTGGTGGGTGTGGGAGGGTGGGTTGAGCTGATGAGCTGAGCAGTGGGGAGTGGCTGTAAGCTGAGAGTTGCAGGAGGGGAGGTGGGGGTGGAGCAGTCCACCTGAGGTGTCGATGGGGAGGGTTGCAGCAGGTAAAACAGGTAAAACAGAAAAAAAGGTAAAACAGTTCAGGAAATTGGGGAAATGATCATCTTGGAGCAATACTTGAGAATGCTTTCTCCTGAGTTACAGGTCTGGCTAAAAGAGCACAATCCAAGTTCTGCTGCTGAAGCTGCTAAGCTTGCTGACGTGTTTGTCAGCAACCCAGCTGTCTAGGGGATAGGGAAGTAACACAAAACCCAATGGTGGTAACAGGGTGAAGTAGTTTATTAGTAACTTAACAGTGGTGGGTAGCAGTACAGAACAAACTAAGGAAGAGGGCCGGAGGGTGCTGTTTAAAATCAAAAGCAAAATATAACCAAAAGAGGACTCTCTATGAGCTAATACATTCCTATATCAAAATAAAAGTAAACAAATACTAAGGTCCTACGAGCTAAAAACCAAACAACAAGAGAAACAGCACCCCTGCACCTAGTGAAACTAATACGGAATCCACAATCTGTGTGAGAAACAAAGGTTGACAATCACTAAACAAAGCGCTGAAGCCTGGCCACACTTCAGGGTTTGATCAAATAAGTCCTTGCTAGGAAAACAAAGGGGTCCACAAAATACAACAAGCTACCATTTGGCTTTCAAACAATCACAAAATCTGTCGTTACAAAGGCGAGCTGCCACCAACAGTCAGCCGCCTGGACTGGCAGGCTGGCAGAGCTTATATAGAATCAGGCCTGATTAGTCGGTGGGGATTGGTCCGCTGCTCCGGGGCCGCACCCATCAAGCCGCAGGAGGTGGAGCACTGGATCCTGGGATTTTGCAGGCAGCTTTGCAGAGAAGTGTCATTAGTAGACCACACACACACACACACACACACAACAAAAGACAGAGAAGCATAGTGGCCGTAACAGGCTGCACGGAGGAAAGGGCAGCCATGAAGCTACGCCTCATGGGAAAAGGGGGACAGCCACAAGCCTCAGTACCAGCAAAAGTTAACCACAGGTGGGAGTAAGCCTTCCTGGTGGGAGAACCAGATAACTAATATGTCTTCAAAACCTTTTATTTGTTACCTTTGTGGAATGGAAGGCCATACAAAACCAATGTGCCCCCAAAACTCATCCAAGGTGACCCAAATGTGTTTTGTGCCATGGAGTATTGAAACGGAAGTCAAATTTGACTCATGTGCTAAAATGACCTCAGTTGAGATAAATGATAAAACCCTAAAAGCACTCATTGACTCAGGCAGTGACCAGACCCTGGTGCACAGGCATTTTGTACCTCCAAATGTTATCAGCCCTAATGAGACTATCCCTGTTTGTTGTGTACATGGAGATGAAAAACCTTATCCAACAGCAGACATGTACATCAAGGTAGAAGGACAGACTTACCTCTTGAACATTGGTGTTGTTGATAATCTGCCTTTTCCTGCTGTACTTGGTCGAGACCTGCCTGTATTGTTTGATCTATTGGATTCCAGCCACAGATGTAACGTAGCAGTGACTAGAGCCCAAACTATGAAGTTGGAGGAGCCCTCCCAGACACTCAGTGCCCTGCCTTTCTATGATGCGGACCTGGAGACAGCACCTGGGAAGTCTCGTAAGTCATGCCGACAGAAACGGCAAGAGAAATTTCACCATACTGTTGTAACATCACCTTCTAGCCCTGAGCCTGAATTGCACTTGGGTTTCCAAATCCCAAATAACGTCATTGAAATGCAACAATGTGACCCTACACTGGCACCTCTTTTGCAGAGTGCTAAGGATAAGGAACAAGTAGTGGACCCTGTTTCCTGCAGCAGTGAGGCCTTTATGCTGAAAGGTGGCATCCTTTATCGTCAGCAGGGATCAGACATACAACTGGTGGTTGTATGAGAAACTGTGTTGACCCTGGGGCACTCTGTTCCTTGGGCTGGCCATCTTGGAAAGCACAGAACTTTTGCTCGAATTAAAAACCACTTCCACTGGCCTGGCTTGCGTAAGGATGTAGCCCAGTTTTGCAAAAGTTGCCCTCAGTGCCAGAGAACCTCCCCCAAAATCCCCTCCAGAGCTCCACTCCAGCCCCTACCAATTATCAGTACCCCATTTGAGCGATTGGGAATGGACATTGTTGGTCCTGTCGAGAGGAGTAAAGCTGGTAACCGTTACATGCTAGTAATAACAGATTATGCAACAAGATATCCTGAGATCTTCCCTTTGAAGTCCATAAAGGCAAAATCAGTAGCTTTTTGCCTTGTGCAGTTTTTTTCAAGGGCTGGCTTTCCTCGAGAGATCCTCACAGACTGTGGAACTAATTTCATGTCCACCTTATTAAAACAAGTCTACCAGCTGTTGGGTATTAGGAGTTTGAGGACAACTCCATACCATCCTCAAACCGATGGCCTCACTGAACGTTTCAACCAGACTCTGAAACAGATGTTATGGAAATTTGTGAATGATACTGGCTGTGACTGGGATGAATGGCTACCCTACCTCCTCTTTGCATATAGAGAAGTACCCCAGGCCTCCACTGGTTTCTCTCCCTTTGAATTGCTGTTTGGTCATGAAGTAAGGGGCCCTCTCTCTTTACTGAGAGAGATTTGGGAGGGAGATCAGGCAGGGAGGGAGGCTGTTAATGTGTGTGTTAATGTTATATCTTATGTTGTACAGATGCGAGACTGACTGGAAAAGATGAGTGAGCTCGCCCAATCCAACATGGCGGAGGCCCAGCAACATCAAAAGGCCTGGTATGATGGGTCAGCCCAGCAGAGATCCTTCAACCCTGGCCAAAAGGTGCTCATACTCCTCCCCAGTGATGAAAGTAAGCTGCTGGCAAAATGGCAAGGACCCTTTGAGATCCAACAGAGAATGGGACCAACCACCTACAGAGTGTCCACTCCAGGTCAGTCCTGCTCAAGTAGGGTGCTGCATGTGAACCTACTTAAGGAGTGGGTGGGGAGACCTGATAAGAAAGCAGAGGTGTTATTGGTCAAGAGGGTTCCAGAGGATGAAGAGGTGGAGGAGCAGTACTTACCTGCAGCTGAAGAAAAGCAACTCCAGGTGAGAGATTTATGTCACTCTGAAATATTCCAGGAAAATCCTGGAAGAACAAACCTGGTTGAACATGACATTGTGTTAAAAGAAGGTGGTTCTGTGAGACGCTTGACTTATAGAATACCTGAACGTCTGCAGACCGTGCTGAAGGAGGAGATCAACCTAATGCTCTCTCTGGGGATTGTTGAACCATCAAAGAGTGGTGCAACCCAGTTGTCCTGGTCCCGAAGAAGGATGGCAGCATACGTTTTTGTATAGACTTCAGGTATCTAAATGCAATCTCACAATTTGATTCATATCCCACACCTCGGATTGATGACCTGATTGAGCGCCTGGGAAAGGCAAAGTACCTAACCACCCTAGATCTCTGCAAAGGCTATTGGCAGGTACCGCTCACTCAATGCTCCAGAGAGATAACAGCCTTCCGGACACCATGGGGGTTGTTCCAATTCACAGTCTTGCCCTTCGGACTGCATGGTGCCCCAGCAACCTTCCAGAGGCTGATGGATCAGGTACCTGGGAGGAACACCTTGTACATCTGGAAAGGGTATTGAAGTGCCTCCACTCTGCTGGGCTGACCATCAACCCATCAAAGTGTGTCTTCACCAAGGCCGAGACAGAGTACCTGGGGTTTGTCATAGGAAATGGGGTGATAAAGCCACAAGTGAATAAGATTTGAGCCATTGAGTCCTGCCCACTGCCTGAGACAAGGAAGCAGCTCAGCTCTTTTCTTGGTATGGCAGGATTTTACCATCGCTTTATCCCCCATTTCTCTGCTAGGGCAGCTCTCCTCACCTATTTGACAGGATCCAGATGTCCCAACCAGGTCCAGTGGACAAAGGAGGCAGAGGCAGCCTTTCGAGACATCCAACAGTCACTGAGTAAGAGTCCAGTCTTATACAGTCCAGATTTTCAAAAACAATTCATCCTTCAAACTGATGCTTCGGAGAGGGGCCTGGGGGCTGTCTTTCTACAGGGACCTATAGAGGAGCGACATCCTGTGGCTTTCATCAGCCGTAAACTCTTCCCAAGGGAGGTCCGCTACTCAACTGTTTTATGCTGATGTCCTCCCCACGGATTGGACCAAGAGCTCTGGCATGATGGGGGGATCAGAGTTTCATTGTGGCAGTTTGAGTTATTGTGTGTATAGTTTTCCCCCTGTGTGTTGGAAGTGGTCTGATCAACCACTATATATGTTGCCCCAGTGGCTCATTTTGGAGGTCCCCGTCAATTGAGTTGGTCTCTACTTTTTGTTAGCCTTATTTTCAGTAGAATTATATTTTGTTGACCTCTTTTAAGGGCTCTATAACTATGATTTCATTTGTTTTGTGAAAGTTACTTCGCTTTTTTGGAAAATAAATCCATCTTTTTTTTCAAACTGCTTGGTCCACGACACACCCACGTCTGGACCCCTGCAGCCTGGGAGTCAGGCTCCTTGTGGCCAGAGATGGTTTTAAGGCCTCTCCAGACTCTGCTGATGTTGTTTTTCTGCAGCTGTTCCTCCATCTTCCTCCTGTAGCTGTTCTTCCCCTCTCTGATCTTCCTCCTCAGTTCCCTCTGCACAGCCTTCAGCTCCTCCTTATTTCCTGACTTAAAGACTCTCTTCTTCTCCTTAAGGAGAGCCTTTATGTCCGGAGTAATCCAGGGTTTATTGTTGGAAAAACACAGTACAGTCCTGGTGGGTACAGAGTTATCCACGCAGAAGTTGATCTTGTCCGTGATACAGTTAGTGAGACTGTTGATGTCGTCCCCGTGAGAATCGCAGAGTTCCTCCCCCACCATCGTGTTGAAACAGTCCTTCAGGGCCTCGTCAGCCTTGTCAGACCATCTCTTCACTGTGCGGGACACAGCTGGCTGCTTGTGTACCAGAGGTTTGTACATAGGCTGGAGATGAACCAGGTTGTGGTCTGATCTTCCCAGGGGGGGAAGGGGTGATGAAGTGTATGCCTCCTAGGTGTTGGCATAACACAAGTCCAGTATTTTATTGTCTCTGGTGGAGCATGTGGCGTACTGAGCGAAGGTGGGCAGAGTGGAGGATAGAGAGGCATGGTTGAAATCCCCAGAGATAAGAAGGAGGGCCCAGAGTTACACCATCTATCATTCACAAACACTGCTAATCCCCTTCCTTTCCTCTTACCGCTCTCCTTTGTCCTGTCTGCCCACAGTAGCGTATATACATATCGTGTGACGATCATGTCCGAGGTCCATGGTGTCAGCCATGTTTCCATGAACACCATGATGCTGCACTCCCAGTACTCCCGGTGTCAGGTCGGCACTGCTAACTTGTCCATTTTATTGGGGAGAGATCTTACATTCCCCATGGTGATGGACTTGAGGACCGGTCTACATCTCCTCTGATCCGCGCTGATCCCGACTGTAAACAATAGGGCCTTGGCTGCACACGGGGGCCCCCAACACGGACATAAATATTCACATGTTGAACTGAGCATTCAGGAACACAAGCCCGTGAAAAATAATTAAAAATAATTTTAAAAAGACAGAAAAGAGGAAAAAGCTCAGCGGTGAGCAAGAGCTGCTGTAGCAGGCTGCCCCTAGAGCGGCGCCATCATCAATTCTTCATTATTTAGAACTCAAAGTGCCATTATATCATTTTAATTATTTAAAGTTAGTGGAACGCTAAACTGGAAGATATCCGGCTCAGACTGTGGAAGTCTCATTTGGGTATCTTCTCTGGGCACTGTGGTCCATAGAGCAAATGCAGTATGCATTCATCTGAGTAATTTCTTTAAAGCAGGGAGTGACCTGTTTGACAAATTTCTTTTCTACGGATGGCAAAGTCATGTACCGCTCTACTCTGATTCTGATTGCCTAGTACTTGTTGCTTTCATCAGTTGGATTAATTAGGTATGAAGAGTGAGATTGGTTGGGGTCAGAGCCATGGAGTAGAGAGAGTTGTGTCAATGGAAGTTCAAAATGTTTGATTGTCACATGATTCAAACATATTTCAGGAAGTTCTTGGCTGCCAATTTGAATGCGTAAATAAAGAGAGATATTTTTGGCCATTACTAGTTAAGAAATCCATTGATTTATAATATTTATATAGCATACCGACTGGTTAGTTCATCAATTACAGTTAGTTACTTTTTTGGTCTGGAGTTTTCACTTACTAACTTTTCAACAGAGTCAGCTCCCTGATTTAAGAGTTGGGAGAGAGTAATGATGATGATGTTTTTTGTTATTGTTCCATACCCTAGAGAGCCTTTTATGCAGCTCAGGATTTACACAGAGTCACAGGTAGTGGAGGAAATTCTTCTTCTGACAAGGAGACTGCTATTGTTGATATGATTCTAGCATAATCATGGCAAGGTTTTTGTTCTTTTGTGTGTTTTTCTTTTGTGACTCAACATTAGGTAGCTTTTAAACTCAAATCTCAAAAGCTAGTCTGACAGTCGTGAGAGTTATTCAAATGAGGACTTCTTCCTCTATTTTTATGTAGGGGCCTAGCAATTTTTGGAAACCTATTCAAATTAAAAAGAATACAAGACGTAACTTTCTCTCTCCACAAGCTATTGAGAGCTGCTGAAGCTACAGTGCCTGTGTTTTATATACTGAGATGTAGTCAAACAAGGTCAGGTCTTGCTCATTCTATAGCTTCCCGACTGATAAAAGGACCAGGAATTGCTTGATAAAACACATCGGGTAAGATAATGTTACATTTGTGCTTGGAACATAGCTAAATTACCTACCTAGCTAATTATCATGCAGTGAACGTTAGCTTGCATTACAGTATTAACCTCATCATTTAACTTTCAAATGCACATTATTCAGAAAATGTACGCTAAGGAAAACACATGAAGGTAGGAAGATTGGGTAACATTTATTGTGTTATTATTGTATTTCACAAACCTTTTGATGAGCACTGTCACACCGATGTGATCATCCTGGAAAAAAAAACGTTACACCTTAACATTATAATTGATTCTGACTGGTGGTACTGCAAAGGGTGAATGAAAAGGTTCTGGTAAAATTTGTATTTCTTGTGTGAAGTTAACATTAAACATTAAAAGGATTAGGCAATTCAGTTAGAATCAAAGGGAGAAATACAACCTTGCTTGACATTCTGTCTTTATTAGATTCAACTTTAATGTAATCGTGCAGAGTACAGGTAAAAAGCCAATGAAATGCAGTTACTATCTAATCAGTAGTGCAAAAAGAATAAGTATAGGCAGGGGTGAAAGTAAGCCGGTACGGTCCGGTACTGCGTACCGGTAAAAGAATCAGTGGTAGTACACAGTACCGGGAAGATGGGAGAGCGGCTGCCTGCTATAAAACCCTCATTCAGAACCAGTCACGGCCGCACTCTGAGTCATAAAATAGATCCACTAGCAATATGCACACGCATATTCGTGTTATTTTGTTCAATTTTAACGATAGAGAACAGCTCGGAAAATAAACTGCTGATGAGCTACCGACTGGAGAGTTCACTCAGCAGTACGTGAGTGCGCATGCGCGTCTACTTCCAAAACACAGCGGTTGCAATGGGGATTGGTATGTTATGATTTAATGCACTAGTACGTTTTCCACAACTGGTCCACAGACGTCAAGAACCGCTACTTGCGCCGGGACAGGACAAACAATAAATTACACCAACGAAATTTCACACATTCTTGTGGTTGGCTGAAACACTTTCAACATGATTTAAATATCTGTCAGTTATCATCTACAGACATTTGAAATAAAAAAGGAGAGAAACACTACAAAATAGTCAGTTTGGGGTTTGACTTTGCAATTTTAAAATACATGTAGTGAGAGAGAGATGAGGGTTTTTGTAATAGTACTGGCAAGAATTTAAAACTACTTTCACTCCTGAGTATAGGTTAGTAGTACATCATAAGTGATGCATATTTTATAGTTAGTGTACAGTGTAAATGCATTATGATACATGTATAAAATATCAAATATGTTATACACAGAGGTTTAGTGTTGAAAAGAGAGTGTACATATAAGGGCGAGTCAGTCTCATTTTTGGCAAGACTGTAGTTTGATAATTACTGAGAGTGAATGACGGAGTCTGCTAGAAAGGAATTATGCCAAGTGTAGTTACTGACCCTTTTACCTAACCTGTAACTCTGTTGAGACCTTGAGGAACTCCCACACTGAACTGGCCAACCCTGGAAAATTAATTACCACTGTACATATTTGATGAGCATACATAATATGTACCTCAAAGCCACAATCACCTTAAAACAGCACTCCACACGCAGACACACATGTAATGAGTGTGACAATTTGGACAAGTAACCAAAACTGTAAGAGCTACAACTTATTTTGAAACTGAATTTTTAATATCCTATAAAAAATTTGATCTAATTTTTCTGTCTGTTCTTTTTTTCTCTATTCCCAGTTCCATCAGCATACCTGAGTCCTGTATGCCTAATTTGCTAATCAGTGCTCTTAGGTTTTATGCAATTACAAATAAATTTAATTTATTGTATGACATGGGCGAGGATGACAACATCTTAAACTGGCCTCAAAACTGTGAAAGGGGAATGCCCTGATGTTGAGGCCATGGCCCTGGTTCCAGTTCAGGTGACAACTGCCCCTCAGCGCAAATCTGAACCGGTCCACATCCTCAGTGGTGATGTCTCTGGCCAGGGGGTTGGGCTTCATACTATAGGTACGGGCCAGACATTGGCTGGATGACCTTGGAGGTGCCCTGCTTCCTCCAATGGTACTCCACGTCTGTTGAGCTGAGCTCCCAAATGGCAAAAATAGCCTGTTTGTAACATTTGTTTCAAGTATCAGCAATGTCTGAATAGCTCACATACCACCAATAAGCACCATTGCACCATTGATTTTGGGTGAAATCTCTATTGATAGCTAAAACTGCACCTTTCTAGCATATAACATGTCATAAGAGGTCATAACAGGTTATGTAAATGAAAACATGCATAACATTTATGGTATCCAACATAACATTGAAACTGGGTCCCACTTGAGTTATCCTGAAAACTCCTGCAGCATTATCTAATTTAGTTTTTACAAGTCCTGAGTGCAATTTAGGAAATTATTTTGACACATATCAAAATGTGTCATTGTGAACATGCTAACATAGCTCATATTGAGTGCACTAAAATAATGTTACAGCCTCTACATGTGTTATCAAAATCCTTGTAAACTATATTTAAGAAAATTATGAATTTTTACGTGAATCAACAGTTACTTGAATAGATTTGTACACAGTTCTGCAGTCTGTTTAAAAGTTAAATTGTACTTTTTTCCTGATCTCTGTTAACTCAAGAGTTAGCTAGCTAACATTACACTTATTTAACACTGACCACAGCTTTGTAGAGCCTTGTAGAATTAACCTCAGCCTGGGCCAGATCTGCCAACTACTGGACCTCTGTCTGAACACCACCTACTTCCAGTACAACAGGAGGTTTTACAGGCAGAAGCATGGCTACAACATGGGCTCAGCAATTTCTACCATAGTGGCCAACCTCTACATGGAAGCAGTGGAAAACAAAGCCCTAAACTCCTTCAGGAGAACTACACCAAGCCGCTGGTTCAGATACATGGACAACACATGGGTCATCATTAAAACTGAGGAAGTACATGCCTTTACAGAGCACATTAAGTATGTGGACCAAAACTTCAAGTTCACACAAGGAGACACCAGGCACAAGAATTTGGCCTGTTTGGACTTTGACATACACATCGAAGACGACAGGAGTTGTATAGAAGTATACAAGAAACCTACACACACAGCCCAATACCTACTCTTTGACTCTCACCACCCACTGGAACACAAGCTTGAAGTCATCAGAAGCCTGCACTACAAGCAGAGAATATTCCCAACAAGCGCACAAGCCCAAGAGAAGGAGCAAAAAATACTTGAAGAATGCATTTAAAGCTTGTGGGTACCCCAGCTGGACCTTTGTGAAAAGAGTCACGGAATGTAGAAGGAGTACCAACACTATGGTTGGTGAAGAAAAGAAGGACAGACGCAACAACATTCTTATTTCATATGTGTCTGGAGTATCTGAGAAACTCAGGAGGATTATCAACAAACACAGCATCCCTGTGTTCTTCAAACCCAGCAACACACTAAAACAGAAACTGGCCCACCCTAAAGGCTGTAAACCAAAACATAAGAAAAGCAATGTAGTGTATGCAGCCCAATGCAATAAGGACTTCACAGATATATACATTGGTGAAAGAAAACAATCAATAAACAAATGCATGACTCAACACAGGAGGGCTAACTCCTCAGGTCAAGATTCAGCAGTCTACCTTCACCTCAAAGAAAGGGACACTCTTTTGATGACAATAATGTACATATTTTGGACAGGCAGGATAGGTGGTTTGAAAGAGGCTATCTATGTCAAAGTAGAGACATCGTGACTCAACGGAGGAGGAGGCTTCAGGCATCATTTGTCCCACCTACAATGCTGTCCTTTCATCTCTTCCCAGGAGATTAAACAATCACTCACACTTGACCTTATGAGACAACATAGCAGTAGTACACACTTGGCATCAGGTGACTCCAACGACTCTTAACGACTGTCATTAAAAACCCAGGAGCACCCACATACTAAGTGGTATCAGTGACTGTTAACGACCCCACAGAAGATAAGTACCTGGGTTTCCCTGCCAGTAAGTCAGAACTGAAGAAGCTTCTTGGATGAGAAATGAAATATCAGTCTCACGCCTTTTGTTTAAAAGTATTATCTCCATTGACAACACTGGACTTCTGTCCACTGGACTGCACTTCTCCATCACGTTTTGATGTCAAGGTAGCCAGTTTAATAACTATGTTTGTAATAAGCTCCCTTTAGCACTGTTACACAGATTAGATCAACCTCCACTGTCTCCCCCAGGAGAAACTTGTCCTGGACACCCGAGAGAAACACAGACGACACAGCAGCAGCACAATCAAACACTCCATTCAACAAGCAGCTCCACAAACACCAGAACAAACACACCAGGAACATCTGGCATCGGACATCTTGCCAGAGCGCTTGAGCCTGAGCCTAATTCATTAGCTGGCTATTTACTAATAAATGAAAAATGGGAGTACATTTTTGTACAGTGTGTTAATACAATTAACAAGTCGTGTTATTTATCCAGTATTTGCATGAAAAATTATAATTATAAATATAATTAAAAGGCACAAACACACAACCCCAACCGAAGTTCAGTGACATGAATGAGCTCTGTTTTTGGAGAAGACAGCCACCAGACAGCTGTCAATCAAAGTGACCATGCTCTTAATAATGGATAATTTTATACTTGGTATATTTTAAACAAGGGAGTACTTTCATGTTGTTTATTTTTCAGCCACGGAGGTTGCAGCTTGGGATAATACCATGATCACAGTCTCTGATCAAGGTCCACAGCACTCCAATGCTGATAAGAGCATTTCTGTCATATGTATTACGAATTTCAGCAATAAAGGAAAAAAAATATGGCAAAGCTTATGGCATTTTAGTTATTCATTATTTCAGTATACTTCACACATTCACATTACAGTGTTCTGTTTTGATGCATCCATTTGCAACTCAGCAACACCAAGCTCCAAATGTTCTCAAACCTTCATAATGCAAATCCAACCTCCAACTGCAGTGTTGTCATCATAGACCATGTGGACTGCATAATATTAATGTTTGTAAATTTTCCTATGCCACACAAAATAAATAAAATAAAATGTCACTGTCATTGAAGAAGAGAGAACAATCATATTTTTGGACGGAATTGAAACCTTTTCTGACTACATTGCAGTCTGATGAAGGCTCACATTGTCCAATACAGAAGGTCAGTGTAAAAAAGTTTGACAAATGTTTTCACACATCCTTTCAACACAGCTGCTTTTTCACTCCCACAGATCAGTATCAAACCTGGTGTGTCACTTTACATATGACAGCAGATCAATTAATCAAAAGTGTTGTACCTCTGCATTATGTCACACAGCAAATGAGCCAACACAAGCTAAACAGACTTCTCCTCAGGAGGAACAACACTGATACTATTGTGAACAGAAGACTCTGAGTCTGGAATTGTGTTAAATGTATTGCATACCATGTTTTCTATTGGATATTTGTGTGAAAAGAATACAAACTCATTAACAGTTAAGTGAACGCATTAGAAGTTGTGATCACTACATTTGAAGTCTTCAAACAGTTAGCAGTTGAACCAAGTTAATGGAGAAAAATTGTAAACCACTGTTTGTTTGTTTTAAGAATGAGTACATGATCAGTCTGTGCAGGTTTTAACAGCTGATTGCCTCAAAATAGTGTTCGAAGGACATCTATAGCGACTGCCCTATAGTCGCTTGTGCATGGGTGTGGGAGACTGTTTTTGACGCGCTCTGAATCAAAACCGTACAATTTCCACGTTTGGGTGATGTTCCCATTTAATGATCAAAAAACGTTACAACAGGAATATGATTATATTGAAGCAAAAAATATACTGATAGTTTGATGACATGACGATGCTGCAAGACAAAAAGTAAGTGAGCCAGGCGAGCGGTAAAAACCACATGACCTTCCACCCCATGCTTCCTCTCTTACCTGCACCCGTGACGTGATTATATAGAGGAAACGCTACACTGCCACCTGTGGAGACCTGACGCAACCCACAAAAATAAACAGATGTGGCTCCTATAACATCTGAAGGCTGTACTACAAAGCGAGGTAACCGGCTTATCGGGGTAAGTTCAGGAGTTACTTTGTGACGTCGGGGGTAACTTCTTGATTAACCCGTACTACGACGGTGGATAGATTTTACTCGAGGTGTGTTGTCATGGCGCTTTTTTTTTTATGCTGCATCTCTAAACTGCTCGGAGCAGTTTATGTTTGTTGTTGACTCGAGGTTACTCTGTGTAACTGCTGCCCCTCCGCTTCAATTGGTCGGGAAAAATGATGTGACATTTGGAAGAGCCAGTCGACGTTGGTGCGTGGGTTATGAGCGGCTCAGTCCGCAGGTCGCCGGTGTTTAGAGACCGGAGCTCACCCTGATGATGTTCTCTATGAAAAATATGGATTTCAGTATCTCTGCTGGCTTCTTGGTCCAGGTGTCTCCGCAGCCAGTGGTCGGAGTAAAACCTCACTGTTGAACACACAGTGTACAAGTGTAGGCTACACAACACATCTGTCCTCAGTGTTATATGATAAAGACAATTAATACACACCTTGATAGAATATTTGTATATTTCATCCTGACTTGTTGCAGCTGAGATGACTGTTAGAATGAAGTTATTGTTAACAGCAGCTTTACATTCATACAGGTCGGTCTACAGCCGAGGAGCTTTAGGAGCAGATCTTCATTCATTAACACAAAGGAACGGCTCAGTTTCACGGATGGAGCCATGTGGAGGCTGGAACTGAATTATCCTCATTGGTTTCACATATTTAGATTTAGACTATTTTACGTGTCCTTACATCTCAATCATATTACAAATAAAAGAAGAGTCTGTAAGACAAATAGACACAAGAACACTGAACTAATGAATTTACTGTGTCTGCAGTCAACAAGCCTCCCTGACTCTGTTTCTTTAAACTCTTCATATCCTGGCATTATCAAAGTGCTTCCTTCTGGTGAAAAACACGGAGCACAAATCATCATACAGAAACTATGTCTGCGCTGACGAACACACCGCTTTTACACAGACGTGCACAGACTCAGATTAAGTTAACAAGGACTCAACAAACCAACATCTTAATCACCGTCGTAGTACCGATTAACTCCAGCTGAGACACACATTGTGGATTCTGTACTAGTTTCACTAGGTGCAGGGGTGCTGTTTCTCTTGTTTGGTTTTTAGCTCTTAGGAACTTAGTACTTGTTTACTTTTATTTTTGATACAGGAATGTACTAACTCATTGAGAGTCCTCCTTTGGTTATATTTTGTTTTTGATTTTAAAACAGCACCCTCCGGCCCTCTTCCTTAGTTTGTTCAATACTGCTACCCACCACTTTTAAGTTACTAATAAACTACTTTACCCTGTTAGCACCATTGGGTTTGTGTTACTTCCCTATCCCCTAGACAGCTGGGTTGCAACATAAGGATTTGGTATCCCGGTCTAGGGGTATGATTCTCGCTTCGGGTGCGAGAGGTCCCGGGTTCAAATCCCGGACGAGCCCCCACTTATGTTACAACCCAGCTGTCTAGGGGATAGGGATAGGGATAGGGAAGCAACACAAACCCAATGGTGGTAACAGGGTAAAGTAATTTATTAGTAACTTAAAAGTGGTGGGTAGCAGTATTGAACAAACTAAGGAAGAGGGCCGGAGGGTGCTGTTTTAAAATCAAAAACAAAATATAACCAAAGGAGGACTCTCAATGAGCTAGTACATTCCTGTATCAAAAATAAAAGTAAACAAGTACTAAGTTCCTAAGAGCTAAAAACCAAACAAGAGAAACAGCACCCCTGCACCTAGTGAAACTAGTACAGAATCCACAATCTGGTGAGAAACAAAGGTTGACAATTACTAAACAAAGTGCTGAAGCCTGGCCACACTTCAGGGTTTAATCAAAGCAGTCCCAGCTAGGAAAACAAAGAGGTTCACAAAAATACAACCAGCTGCCATTCGGCTTTCAAACAGTCACAAAATTTGTCGTTCCAAAAGGCGATCTGCCACCAACAGTCAGCCACCTGGACTGACTGTTCAGCAGAGCTTATATAAAGTCAGGCTTGATTGGTTGGTTCGGATTGGTCCGCTGCTCCGGGGCCACACCAATCAAAACGCAGGAGGTGGAGCACTGGATCCTGAGATTCTGCAGGCAGCTTTGCAGGAAGGCGTCATTGGTAGAGCACACATACATACACACACACAACAAAAGACAGGGAAGCGTAGTGGCCGTAACAAGTGGAAAAATGCATTAGCAAGGCTAAATGTATGGAAGGCACACCCAGCTTATCAACTCAACAACAGCTTTTGTGACCTCAGATTGGCTGCTGGTAACACCTTGTCCCCCTGAGGGTGAGGAAAGCAGGACTGACAATACACTTCCTGTCTCAAGGTAAACAGTTACTTAGATACCACTTCTTTGATATACTGTATACACACACAAGTGTGGTACCTGTATTACTTTTAAGACAGAGTGGAGAAACAGAGTTTCAGCACTTTATAGTGGAAGGATGAAAAGAATCATGACACAAACATGCGGATGTATTAAGACAGTTAAAAATGTGTATTGGATCATTGTCTGTCAGAATTACATTCATAGACAAATAAAATGAACTGTTTGAATAGAATAATGTAACTGAAAATACATACATTCCGTTCAAACATTATGAATTTTCTTAATTTGAGACCATCTGTGAAGCATACAGGAAGAGTACAGGAAGTATGTGGGAAAAGAAGTTAAGTATAACCAGAAGAAAAACAAGACAATAACAAAAATAACGGAAATAATTTCAGAACAGCACATGTGGTAGAAGGCTCTGTGAGCGACAGGAATTTGAGCTGGTTGTCTGCACCAGCTCTTTTTTTTTATTACCAGTGACTCAACAGTGTAGCACCAATACAATGTAGGGTGCATTTACAGAAAATCACCCAGTATTGCAAATCTTAACCTCCCTCCCCCATGGTTAGCATTTACTGTTGTGCAGCAATTAATAACAGATGGGAAAAATTTTAAATAATAAAAGGACATCTTTGCAAGTCTCCATTGCACTCAAACATAAAATCCCACAATGGATCATGTTCATGATGTACTCTGGATGAATTTTTCACTCTCCAGCTAAGACATGTCCAATTAAATCTAGTGGCACATTCAAGTCTGAAAAGCAGCAGCACTTTAATGGAAATGCAACAAAGATATAACATAGCTATGAGTGAACTGGAAAAACCAGAATTAGCTCTGATTGCTAAGAAAGAATGACACTCCAAACACAAACGTGCTCTGAAAGCGCAACGACTTCAGGTCCCCCCCCCCTAATTGCAGCGCTGACACCAAAACAATTGTTTTTGGATAACCTTACATTAAGAATTTCTACATTTCTTTCTTATTTAACAAAACAAAACAAAAAAAAGACATAGCCAAAGTTCTAAACTGTTATTGACTAAACACAAGCAACCGTACAACTTTGTTAAAATTAAGTAGTCTAAAACTAGCCAAATGTTGATGTAAATGAGATCTGATTACAGAAGAGGTGAACAGGATTAAGAATCTAACTACACATTTGATGTCAACTTTTGGTATCTCACAGTTTATAATACTTGGTCAGACGGACATATTTCAGTGATGTGTTGAAAAAATATGCATTGACACCATTCCAGGATGCTTTCAGCTACATTATGAACACGTTCATCAGAGGAAAATTAGGTCTGTTTCAAATAACTAAGTGCCTATTAAGCCTCTTAAAACACATGGCTGGTGTGTATTTTTGTACTGATCAACAAAGATCAAGATGTTTTAAAAAAATAAGATATACACCTTGTGGATTAAGGTATTCCCAATTCCCATGAATTACTGTGTTGCACTACAGATCTGTTAACAAAGATCAGAAATTATTTGTTTCATTGAATACAGTTTTAAAAGGACAGCCTCTCTGGACACCTCATGTTCCACTTGTCAAGCTTTTCTTCACAGAGATCCTTAAATCATCATGTGTTATCAATACATATGTTGCAAGCATTGTATGAAGACACACACAAATCCTTATGCTCTCACAAACACACACTGACTAAACTGATGACATATAGTTAGGATTTGATGCTCCCATTCTTTCAAAAACAAAAGAAAAAAATCCACACACACCTCAAAGAAAAACACCCAACAAACTGCCACATTTATTCCTCCCTCATATATAAACCTGTCCATTAGCACTTATAACAGCTAGTTCTGAAGAAGAGCACTTGGAAACATCACGAAAGAACGGTATGGCTTCTCATAAAACCATAAAAAGGAGAGTGTTAAAAATGATCAGTGGTTTACAGTCTGAAAAAGCAGCAGTAGTTGTTTATAGGCCATCTGAAGGTGCTACAGACAGACTCCTGGTTTTGTTGTTGAGTTGAGCTGATGACTATGTGAGGTACTGAAGTATGGTTTGATACAATACAGCCAGCATGGACAGGTATTGCCCATAGTGTGGATGAACAGGATTTCTACATGGCCATCAGGTGAGGCAATTAGATCCTGACAGGATCAAAACCTCATTAAAGATAGAGGTTCTGGTCATTTTATACCTGTAAGGGATGTGGCCATGGTGTTCATGTCTCATGTGTTTTTGTGTGTGTTGTGTGTGTGGGAGAGATGCTATTATTCTCTTATGCTAGCAGAGTAGGAGAATTGGGGGAAATGTGCTTGCTGCCCAGGGTCCTCACAGTCCAAACTGTTATCTGTAAGAAGAAGAGAGCAGAAATGACTTGTCACATTCAACCAAGAAAACCGGACCTTGATCGTGGACAGTGTTGGGTCATGCCATGCCACATTGCACTGAGAGACTGTTGCTTCCCAGACCTGAATGCTCTACCACATTCAGAGGATACTTACACTTGTCTGGAGGAGTCAGTGTGATGGTCTGTGCTGTGAACTCCTCATCAAAATACCGGGTGTCTGTCTCTGATGTCACCTGCGGTCTAAAGAGTGGGGTGAGCTGGCGCAAAAAGGGGGGAAGATTGGTAAATTAGCCATTTGATTGGGAACATACAGGAATATATAAAATGACATACGGAGACATAGGTGTGTGGGTCCGCGAGAGGCATTTTTCGCATACTACTTTGTGCATACCTGAAATATTAAAAATATATACAGTTAGGTCCATAAATATTTGGACATTGACACAATTTTCAGCATTTCTCCTCTTCATGGATTTGAAATGAAACAATCCAGATGTGCTTTAAGTGCAGACTTTCAGCTTTAATTTTAGGGTATTTACATCCAATCCAACAACACATTTTATATGTGCCCTCCACCTTTTAAGGGACCAAAAGTAATTGGATTAACATAATCATAAAGAAAACTGTCACTTTTAATATTTGGTTGCAAGTCCTTTGTGGTCAATGACATCCTGAAGTCTCGAAACCCATAGACATCACCACACGCTGGGTTTCGTCCCTGGTGATGCTCTGCCAGGCCTCTACTGCAGCTGTCTTC
This sequence comes from Holacanthus passer, assembly GCA_025331565.1. Taxonomy (NCBI): domain Eukaryota; kingdom Metazoa; phylum Chordata; class Actinopteri; family Pomacanthidae; genus Holacanthus; species Holacanthus passer. The sequence continues at coordinate 17,044,780 of JAFREQ010000005.1, forward strand.
AGTTCCTGCTTGTTCTTGGGGCCTTCAGTTTTGTCTTCAGCAAGTGAAAAGCATGCTCAATTGGATTCAGGTCAGGTGATTGATTTGGTCATTGCAGAATATTCCACTTCTTTGACTTGAAAAACTCTTTGGTTGCTTTCGCAGTGCTTCGGGTCATTGTCCATCTGCACCGTGAAGCATCATCCAGTGAGTTCTGAAGCATTTGGCTGAATATGAGCAGATAATATCGCCTGAAACACTTCAGAATTCATCCTGCTGCTTTTGTCAGCAGTCACATCATCAATAAATAGAAGAGAACCAGTTCCTTTGGCAGCCATACATGCCCATGCCACTACACTACCACCACTATGCTTCACTGATGAGGTGGTATGCTTTGGATCTTGAGCATTTCCTTCCCTTCTCCAGACTCTTCTCTTCCCATCATTCTGGTACAAGTTGATCTTTGTCTCATCTGTCCATAGGACAGGATGTGGTTCCAGAACTGCACAGGCTCTTTCAGATGTTTTTTTGGCAAACTCTAATCTGGCCTTCCTGTTTCTGAGGCTCACCAATAGTTTACACCTTGTGGTGAACCCTCTGTATTCACTCTAGTGAAGTCTTCTCTTAATTGTTGACTTTGACACAAATACACCTACCTTCTGGAGAGTGTTATTGATCTGGCCAACTGTTGTGTTTTCTTGACCAGGGAAAGGATTCTTCTGTCATCCACTGCACTTGTTTTCTGTGGTCTTCCGGGTCTTTGGGCGTTGCTGAGCTCACCAGTGCGTTCTTTCTTTTTAAGAAATGAATGAATGAATGAATGAATGACTGCGGCCACACCTAATGTTTTTGCTATGTCCATGTGATGGGTTTGTTGGGATTTTTCTGCCTAATGATGGCTTGCTTCACTGATAGTGACAGGTCTTTGTACTTCACATCGAGAGTTGACCTCACCAGATTCCAAACGCAAATACCACAATTGAAATGAAATCTAGAACCTTTATCTGCTCCTTGTAAATGAAATAATGAGGGAATAACATACACCTGGCCATGGAACAGCTGAGCAGCCAATTGTCTAATTACTTTTGGTCCCTCAAGAAGGAGGAGGGCACATATAAAATGTGTTAGAATTCCTACACCGTTCACCTTTTTTGGATGTAAATACCCTCAAATTAAACCTGAAATTCTGCACTTAAAGCACCTCTTGATTGTTTAATTTCAAATTCATTGTGATAGATCTTTAATTTTTACCCACAAGAACATAACTAGACATGGTTCCTCTCAACTGGCTTACTATGTTGTTAATGTTTCAATCATTGTGAGCTCTATAAGTTTCTCTTTGCTTTCTTTCTTTGCTCAGAGTCTGCTGGTTCCAAACAAACCTTTGGAAAGCAGGATACTCAGGGTAACCATCATGCACATATGTGCATGTAGTTATTAAAAGCAAATATATAAGGTCTCTTATTTGCACTAAGAAATTATAAGAGATCTGCTAAATGCATCTCTTTGTTTATGTTTTGATAAAGCATGAAATATTGCCACCATCAGCTGACACAAAGAAACATAACCACTTGCTCAATATTGACTAAGAATTGAAAAAACACAACACTTGGTGGTAGATGAGCATTCAAAGTAAATTCTGATTCAAAAAACATTTCTGACATATGGCAAACATATCATATAATGGGGGTAGAAAATAATGCTTTCTTTTAATTCTAATTTACAGAGATGAATTTAATCTGTTTTGTTTTCTGTACCTTATATTTCTAGCTTCTCAGTTCATCCCTGAGACCATCTTTTGAGGTGTATGCATTTTATCTGCAAGCAAGAGTTGATCATTATTTAAGCCTGATTTGAGTGTCTAAAATCTCAGATATGAAGGCTGGCTAAGCAGCCAGCCAGGACATCCTCCGTTTCTGTGACTAAAAAGCAAACCTCATTTTCACTTTCTGTATCTTACCTTCTTCTGTACCACATCCTGCCAGTTAATGGTGATGAAAAATTTGTGACTCATTACTTCTTTGGCATCATCGGGACCTCCACCTAACCTGTCAATCCAAACAAGGTCATGTAAGAATTATGTAGGTATTTCCAAAAGGAATACACACACAGGACCTGTTCGGTCAAATACCTCTGTTTGGGGTCTTTCTTTAGTAGGCCAGCCAGCAAGGACTTTGCCTCAGGCGACAGGTTCCTGGGGAAACGGATCTCCTCCATGAGGATGAGCTCAAACAAACGCTCATGGTCTTGGTTGTAAAAAGGCAGACGACCACACATCATCTCATACATGACTACACCCAGACCCCACCAGTCCACTGCCCGGCCGTAGTCATTATCTTCTAGGACCTGCAAAACAGATATATGCCTGATTAAGATTTCAAAACAATGGCAGTAAGAAGTGGCTTTGAATTTGCAGCCATTAACATACATTTATATTTGGTATACATCACTTTACTGCACTTCTCTGAACCTAAATCTGCATTTTTCATTTCATTGCCAAAATTCTAAGAATGATGTAATTTCACTCTTATTATTAAAAATAAGTGCCAGTGTAGAAATCCTCTTGAGTGTTAAGAATGAATCTCAACTCCCAAATATTTCAGCAGAGGATAAGTTCATCACAGTGACCTTCTTCAGAAATCACTAATTAACACCACCACAGATTAGAGGCCACATAAATACTATCAAGTAGCAGACAAGTGTTTATATCACCTGTTTGGAGGAGAGTGTGTGAATCAGGTCTTTATGGTCGAATTGCAAAGAAACCACTACTAAAGGAGACCAACAAGAGCTTGGGCCAAGAAACAAGTTAAACAGAAACAAGAAACAAGTAATCAATATTACACCAGTGTAAATCTGTAGTTTGGTTTGATGAGTCCAAAGCTGAGATTTTCTGTTCCAACCACTGTGTCACTGTGAGAAACACAGAAACTGAACTGCAAGATGCAACATTATGCAATTATGTCAAGATGGACCAAAATCTCTGAGCAATGTTTCCAGTACCTTGTTGAATCTATGCCACAAAGATTTAAGGCAGTTCTGAGGGGGTACTAGCAAGGTGTACCTAATAAAGTGGCCAGTGAGTGTGTATTTACTGTAATCTATAAAACAATAAGAATGCTGATATTCTTCTGGATATTGTGTGATATTGCTGAATTGCAGTGGCAAGTACAAGAAATGCAGATTGAATGCAGAGGAATATACACATACAAAGGTGGAGTTGGAATGTAGACATCGGTGCAGTGGTATCAGGCATCATAAACGGTAAATGGATTGCACTTACAAACCACTCAAAACACTTTACAACACAAGCCAGCATTCACCCATCAGACACCTTCATATGCTGGTGGCAGAGGCTTCCATGCAATTACTGCCATTCACACACCAATCATGCACCAATGGTACAGCCATCAGAAGCAATTTGGGGTTCAGTATCTCGCCCAGGACACGTCAAAGTACAGACTATAGGGGCCAGGATTCAATATACAGACCTTCCTCTCTGCTGCCAAGCAGCTGGCATACCACACAGGGATACAGTGTGACAGCACACCTTAGATGGAGCTTGTCAAGTGGCTATCAGGATTTCATTTAGTTTCTCTTGTATCACACTGCATCTACAGTATATCAGCCTGTCACTCTTTCAAATGTGTTGACTGTGTATCATATTCACAGAAACCAGATTGTGTGTGTGTGGGGGGGGATGTGACTGCTTGTGTAAAAGTAAAAAAAAAAAATTGTTAAATGTGCCATCCAGTAAGTTTCTGTTCCTTACCTCAGGTGCCAGATATTCAGGAGTTCCACAAAAGGTTTTCATGGTAGCGTCAGGGGTAATGCCCTCCTTACAAAGACCAAAATCAGTGATTTTGATGTGGCCGTCTTTGTCCAGCATCAGATTCTCGAGCTGAGACAGTGAAAAATAACATGCAAATCCGATGAGTCCATCATGACAGATTTGAGGCTTGGAATTCATTGGCTTTTTAAATGAACATAATGGATCCTTTCACTGAGTCACTGATCAATAGTCAAGAGCAAAGAATTCATTGACCATGTGCTGAGATTTGATGCTGTTAGTTACAGCCTGTTTACACCTGGTATTAAAACGGGATTTGTATACAGATTCGTTATCTGGATAATGAACTGATGATCTGATTTTGCCTTTGCATTTATACCTGGTTTTTAAGGCAGATCGCTGTCTGCCAGAGCAAAAACTGCCTTTGAATAATTTGAGGTGGCAAATCAGCCCCAGACTTTTTTAGTATATCATTAATTTCCCACAGTTCTGTTAACTAACTGTGCTTTCATGGCACAGAATATAATCAGTATGTGGCAGAAAGGTAATACAACAGACCAACCCTTTACCTCCTGAAAGGAAAGGGAGGGGGAGGAAGAAAGGAGAGAAAAAAAACCCAGGTCATTTCACAAATCAGTGGCACCTGTGAGCCAGGGGAAGGGAAGCTACTGATACAAGCAGCAAAGAGGAGACCAGAGAGGAATGAGAATGAGTGAAACAAAGAGAAGAAATCCAGGTTCATTCAAATCCGCCTGCTAATTCTTGAAAAAAATAAATAAATATTGTAAAGAGAAGAGAACAGCAACGGGAAAAAGAGAAACCAGCTGGATTCACTGGAGGACTCTGGAAACCCATGGCCTAAGGAGTGGTGAGGATCCCAGGAGCCTGTAGGAGGAAACAAGTTGCCGGTGTGCCCATCCCCTGCAGACTTGGAGCCCATCCTGGCCTGGGCTGGAGAAAATCCCAAATAAAGCTAAGTACTGAACATCACTCTCCAGGCTTGACCTGTGTCCCTGTAAACCCAAAAACGGCTCCTCCACCATTTTCCACTCTCTTCCCGCCAGCCCTGCTTCCCCCATACGAGCACACACATTTACACACCTGGAACTGAACTGTACTAAAACACACACACACACACACACACACCTACACCCCTCCACACCCGTTTATTCATCCACATGCTTCTACACCCGTGAAGCTGGAACTGAACTGACTAACACACACACACTCTCACATACATACCTACACACACACACACACTCATTCCTCCACCCCTTCATCTTTTTTGGACTTTGATTACTTCCGTGTTGTTGTTGTGTTGTCCTGCTTTTTGTTAAATGAGCGAACTGTGATACTTTTGTTTAATATCTATTTTGCTCAATTAATTATACAATCAAAACCGCTTGAAAGAACTTGATTTTTAGTTTATTTGGGTTACACATAACCTGTTGCTTGTTTTTGAAGTGACATAAATCTGATTTATGTATCTAATGCCATTTGATTTACTGATTGATTTATAATTATGCTAATTTCTCTTTATGCTAATTTCTCCACAGATATTTTTTTGTAGGTAGGATTGATAGCTTGCCGGTCAATTTCTAGAGGTTACATACACACTTTAAATCAAATTCGACAGGATTGTAGTTTTGCTTTTTTATTGGTCTCCCACCTGTCTGGCGCCCAACTACTAGTGTGTGTAACTCTTGCTAACCGGTATGCTACAAGTAATTAGAGGCATGTCTCTTTCAGCCTTCTTGCTTGCCTGTCTAAGTTTGAAGTACAACCTACATTCACCGGACACTTTATTAGGTACACCTGTTCAACTGCTTGTTATAAAAATATCTAATCAGCCAATCACACGGCAACAACTCAATGCTTTTAGGCATGTAAACATGGTTAAGACGACCTGCTGAAGTTCAAAGTGAGCATCAGAATGGGGAAGAAAGGTGATTTAAGTGAATTTGAGCCTAGCATGGTTGTTGGTGCCAGATGGGCTGTTCTGAGTATTTTAGAAACAGCTGATCTACTAGGAGTTTCACACACAACCATCTCTAGGGTTTTGCAGAGAAAGGTCCGAAAAAAAGAAAATATCCAGTGAGCGGCAGTTATCTGGGTTAAAATGCCTTGTGAATACCAGTGGTCAGAAGAGAATGGCCAGACTGGTTCCAGATGATAGAGAGGTAACAGTAAGTCAAATAACCACTTGTTATAACCAGGGCATGCAGAAGACTATCTCTAAATGCACAACACTTTGAACCCTGAAGCAGATGGTCTACAGGAGCAGAAGACCAAACCGGGTGCAACTGCCTGTCAGCTAAGAACAGGAAACTGAGGCTACAATTCACATAGGCTCACCAAAATTGGACAAAAGATTGGGAAAACGTTGCCTGGTCCAATGAGTCTCGATTTCTGCTGCGAAATTCAGATGGTAGGGTCAGAATTTGGCATAAACAACATGAAAGCATGGATCCATCCCGCCTTGTATCAATGGTTCAGGCTGCTAGTGTTGGTGTAATGGTGTGGGGGATATTTTCATGGCACACTTTGGGCCCCTAAGTACCAACTGAGCATTGTTTAAACACCACAGCCTACCTGAATATTGTTGCCCTGTCCATCCCTTTATGACCACAGTGTACCCATCTTCTGATGGCTACTTACAGTAGGATAACATGCCATGTCGCAAAGCTCAAATCATCTCAAACTGGTTTCTTGAACATGACAATGAGTTCACTGTACTCCAATGGCCTCCACAGTCACCAGATCTCAATCCAATAGAGCACCATTGGGATGTGGTAGAATGGGAGATTCACATCATGGATGTGCAGCAGATCTGCAGCAACTGCATGATGCTATCATGTCAATATGATCCAAGATCTCTGAAGAATGTTTCCAGCAAGAAGCTATGCCACAAAGAGTTGAGGCAATTCGGAACACAAAAGGGGGTCCAACCCGGTACTAGCAAGGTGTACCTAATGAAGTGGCCGGTGAGTGTATACTTTATGATAGCTAAAAACAAATATCTATAACAATGTTTTGTTGTGTATAGATTGCAGCACATTGCACGGTTTGTGTTAACACCTATGTTTTCATGGTAACAAACACATCTGATGATGGCACCAAATGACAAAAAAGAGAAAACATGGTTTTGTGGTTTACTATCAATAATGTAGAGATAGCGAAGAAGAGTTTTTAGAGAGCTCAATAATCTGTTGAAAGCATACAGCAGTAAGGTCTGACATTCTTATACTTTCAGTTGAATTTTTCCAATAAAATGTTGTTACTTTTGAATTCTTCCAGAAGGAACTATTTTCTGCTGGAGAGAACAGACCTATGCAGTTTGACACAGTTGCTCAAAAAGGAATGGATGAATTTAGATGCCTGTCTGAGGTCTGACTACTAGTTTGATGTGCACCATAGTCAAAGTCTAATTTTGTGAAACTGGCTCCTGTAATATGTGTTCTCGGCGTTAGCTGATAAAATGCTGATGATAAAACAACAACGAAAGGATTAAGATTATTTCAACAGGATACAGCAGGATTACACTGCTTTCTACAAATCAGTGCTGGAAAAAACAAGTTCTACTTATGTGAGTATATGAGTCATATTTGGATTCAGAACTCTCCATGTTTTGGTCTTGATGTTTACATTTACAGTCTCTGACTGTCTACTGAATATTCAATGGATATTTATGTATGGTGCAGTGTAAAAAGAAGTGAAAATAGTTTAAGCTTTTTGACCATTGAGATCAACCTGAAAAATGGGGCTTGTTTACAAAACAAAAGATGGCCCAAGCTAAATAATACACAAAAGTACAGCAGCCCAACTCATTTATGACAAAACAAACTCTCTGTCTGCCCTCTCACTGCTCACTTAAAAGAGTCAGAGATTACTCTGCTTCCCTTATAAAAATCCATGTGGAAGGAAACAACTCCAGCTTGGTAATGCTTAAACATTGTAATTTCAACAGTTATTATGGGTTATTTGTTGAGAATTATTCAAATATAAACGAGGAGCATTATGCATTATGCTGCTGCTCACTGTCAAGGGTATGTCAGGGAAAGCACCAAATTTGGCCATGCAATGTGTGACTGACATCATCTCCCTGACATGCTGATTCCACTAGATGCTAGAAGTAAAAATGTTTATTTTTTAACTACATCTGAATTTACGAAAAGGACAATAATAATTTTCATAAGAACTCACTAAGTCATGCCATTTTATGGAATGGAGATCTAAAAATAAAAAAGTCCTTTAAAAGGTTGGCCTTTATTCTGATAAAAGTATTTGAACTCATACTGAATATTGGCCATATTCCACAATAAGTAAGAATAAGATTTACAACTAGAAATTTAGCTTGATATATTGATAAATATTGATATTGATGAATCAATTAAGACTGCAAATCCTATTAAATGCTTCTAAATGCTTCAATTCTAGTCAACTAAACATGTCTTAACTCAACTGATGAACATGTGCTGGTAAAATCTAAAATGTCTGAAGTATGCTCCAAGCTAATGGATATATTACTAACTATTCACCTTCAGATCGCGGTAAACAACGTCACGTGAATGGAGGTATTCCAGCGCTGATACAATCTCAGCACCGTAAAAGCGTGCCCGGTCTTCTGTGAACACTCGTTCCCGTGACAGGTGGAAGAAGAGCTGAAAGAGGCAAGAGCAGATGGCAGTCAAACACTACATTACACAAACACACTTCATTACTGAAGGTCTGTTTTAGTGTGTGACACCAAGTGACATTAGTGGATAGCCATATGACTGAATATGTGAATGCAAGGTCTCACCTCGCCTCCGTTGGCATATTCCATTACAAAACAGAGTCGATCATGGGTTTGGAAGGCATATTTCAGTGTCTGTAAGAGGAAAATGGAGGTAATGGTACATCTCCGCAAACTATCCCAGCATAAGTCTTAACATCTAGTGGGAAAAAATAACGTGCATCATGCATCGGAGGAGGGACACGGTGAGGTATGATGAATATACTTTTAAAGAGCCACTAATCTAACAAAAAATATTTCATTTTTCTGGTGTGAAATAAAAATCTAATTGTGGTTTCAATAGCTTTTGCAAACTAATGAATAAATTCCAGTTGCAACAACTACATTGTGTTACTTTTCAAAGAAATATTACTTGAGATGAATACTGGCTGCTTACATACAAGAATCCTGAAGAAAATAATAGAGCTTTCGGCAAAATGTCGATTATTCACATCATCAGTCAAGGATGTTGTTATATCAAAGGCGGACAATAAATTTTTAAAACCCAGATTTGTCTCAAAGTGACCTAACTGTAACTGAAATAGAGTGATCAGGTCAGCATAGCATTTTCCACAACTCTATGTAGGGTGACTGTGAAAAAGCATAAGCAATAAGGCTATTTTTAAAATGAAAAAAATTCCCCTAGTGTGACTAAAAGAAACTGTGTGCAAACAATACACTATTCATGCTGATAAGTAATGTCAGTGGTAAGCCAAGTGCTGGAAAAATAATCCAATACCAGCTCAGCACTGAGATCTTTCAGACTGATCTTTTGACTCATAAAAAAGAAAAAAAAGTGAGTGCAGGCTGCTCTATCTGAGACAGTGCTGCACTTACCAGCAGAGCTCCTGCAGAACACTACTATCAAGTAGATCATTTCTACATAAGTTTTCTCACCGTGAGGAAGGGGTGCCGTGTGTTTTGTAAAACTCTGCTCTCTGTAACTGTGTGGGCCACCTCATCCTGTCAACAAACACATTACAACAGATACATTAAAAACACTTGATATAAAATGTACAGCTTTAATTAAATGGGAAAGCAACATCAAGATGGTAACTATGTGGTTTGGCATGATCTTTATATATAAAATATATAGCAAAAGCCCTGCCAGCCATCATTACCATACCTGCATGGGACACTTAACTTCATTATGCTAATTCTAATACTTAGGAGTTGTTGAGTGCACCAACAGCCAAACCACCAGGTAACATCTCTGAGTGGGGTAAAACCCATGAAAATGATTCTGTACTAATGGTACTTGTAGTCCTACAATACAAAGCACCAAACTGCAGAAGTTTTACTGAAAAGAGAAGGAGATGCAATACAAACATGGAGTAACATGTATTACAAAGGCCAGATATATGTTATAAAACAGCAGTTTGAGTATAAATGTTTTTTACATTAATAAAGAAATAAGTTGATGTATTATATCTAATGCTGAATTCAAAGGTAGGCACAATAATTAAGAATTTGTTGTAGACCACAGTGCATGAAGTATGTTGAGTTTACCATAACTCAATTAATAAAAATCTAGATGATTTCTAAAGGAAAGAATTTCTTTCTCTCCAGGTGACTTACAGTCAGTCAGTCAGTAAAGTTTGACACAGTATAATTGTCTTCTTATATAGTGTAAATGGTTGAATTAGTGAAAATAGTGTGTTCACAAATACCTGCTGCTTTAAGACCTTAGTCTGTGTCCCTGCCTCCTTAGTGTGCGTGGCAATACAGCCAGTAACATGCTGTATGTGTTTTTAATCGAATTGTAACAAAATCGGTGTTAATGTGTCCACAGTATAATTGAAACCTCCAATACCCAAAACATGTCTGGTGGATGATTTCTGTAACAATCAATTTCAAAATTTCACTTTTCCAAAACTTTGAAGGATTGACGTCCATGACTTTTCCAGGCCTGAAAAACAAGATTTTGAAATTCCATAACTTTCTCAGGTTTTCCATGAACCCTGTATTGGTGCTACAAACCTTTTTATGTCAGCCACAAAAACAAGATTCTGGAATGCAGTAATGGATTTAGGATACACCCTCACATAGTGTACAAGCAGGGATGAATTTGTTATGTAAAAACAGGCACTATGTGTCGAGTTGTCTTTTTTTTCTTCTTTGTAATATTTGCTTTTAGAGGCAGCAACAGCCTAATAGTGTCTCTCTTTCCATGTTCCTTCTCTCTCTAACAATGTCAGCAAATGTTTCATTATTATTGCGATGGTTAAGTTAAGGCAATGAAAACCACTTAACTAGCAAACATAAAGTTACCAGGGATTAAAGAAAAAAACAATTCTGACAGAAGATTAGGGTGAGATTCCCCATCTACAATTTCTAAAACAAGTTACAGGAGGCCCCACATTAGCGCTCAATGCCTGCTATATAGATACAAAAATATGTAACATTATGAGCTTTCAACACCACTCCACACATAATCATGTAGTTCTCTAATGCAGCAATCAAGTTGTAAAAAGGCTTTAATGTACACTTTATTGAACTACTCAAGATAGCTTCTTAAGGGAAGAAGATACTTTTACTTCTTCTTCTTTTTTGCAAGGCTTGTACGGGCAGAAATATGTGTCACTAGAAACTACATTTGAAGAATTTATGTTTGAATTTGAAATGTTCAACTTTAATAATGTCATTAAAAACTCCATTTGAATCACATCATTTGAATTTGTGTTGTTTAACTTGATGCAGTGCTTGTAGACCCAGAGCAAGAGGTCACTTCTCCACTGGCTCTTGAGCCGCCATCTGTACTCACAGTGCTCACAGTGTAACCTCAAACCTTTCCATAATTCATCAGATAGTGTAATTAATCTTATATCTAGCATTACTGTATGCTGCTGTACAGGTTCTATAGCTGTCAGCACACTCAGTTTACATAATGTCAGAGAATGTAGCAAAATATCACCTCTCTGTATGATTCTGTCTGGTACAACTATAACACTAACTAGGACCTCAATTATTCACATATAATTGAATCAACACATCACAGAAAACTGAACACTAAGCTTTCTACAGGCAGATTTTATGGCTGTCGGCATTTTGGTTTAGGTTGGCTGTTGATATAATTTAATTTTTTTTAACATTTTAATTCTGTTCTGAAACAGGTCTAGGGAAAACTTTGGATTCTGCTACAACTGAGAGGAAGTGTGAGGACCTGAACCTATGGAGGCCAGTCATTATTAACCACCTGTATTGTATTGCTTCCACTATAATTAGTGGAATTAACTTTAAAATTATTAGTGGTCCACTATTCAGTGTTGCTCGTTGATGCTTGGTTTATTTTGATTCCAGTGCACAGCCATAAAATACTGTGGTGTAATTTCCCAGACTGTGCCAAGAATTGCTTGCATTGTTATTTTATAAAGGGGATGCAACCAAACAAAATTTGTGCTGAAGTAATTTTCAGGTAATTCTGTAGAGTAAAAGTAAGATTTTTGAAAAATGTGTTGATATGAATCTCTTTTTCTTATCCAGTGTTTAAGCCCAACCTCCATACTCAACAGTAAGACATGAAAACACTCATGAACACTCATGAAAATTTATTGCAGGGCTTTTGTATTGGACAGCATTAGTTTTAGCTTGGTGTACCTAATTACTGTGTACTTAATGTGTTTTAATATTCTGTCCTGTCATTGGCTAATAGCATTTTTTGATCACAAGGTGGCAGCGTTGCCTCAAAACATCAGAGAATACAAGACCATTTACGTTTAGCAATTTTCCATATGATATGTCGTCCCTACTTCTGGGTTTATTCACATACTTACAACTTGTGAACTGCATAATCTGTATTTTCTACAGGTTCTCATGGTGGCCCTATATTTCAACCATAACTGCAGTAGAGAGATTGCTGTGATGATGATATATCACATAAAACATTTTCTTCCTTTGCCAAGCATATGCATTGGCCTTCATGGAGTGTTGACTGAAGGGTCAGCAAAACTGTACGAGAGAGTGCTGTTTTGTCCGCCCCTGCACCTGCCCTCTTTTCTAGATCCTGCCAGAAGATCACCAAGGATGAGGCAGTTGGCCTGTATCTTGTACAACATTCACATTTTAATTTCGGACATTAGTGTGAAACCAACACAGATGTTTTGATCCCCAGTTTTCAGGTTGAAATTATTATAAATCAAGGCAAAGTGAGATCAGTCCTACAATTCATATTATCCTCAGCCAAAGACATTCTAAGTCACATTTGTGAAATATCTCAAAAACCTGGTAACAGAGATTTTTGTGAAATCTGGAAAACTATTATGCCACAGGCTAAGGATTGAGTGAATAGTTGTTTGTTCTTTTGTTTTTAAAGGTTTTCTTTAAATTGCAAGATAGAATTTTGAACATTTTTACTGTTACTTTATGCATATTGAACTCAGTTGAAAAAAATGATGATCTGTGTGTATTTTGATGAAGAACCAGATGCTAATTAAAATGCACTATATTAATAATATATTCTAAATTATACCGTTTTAGTTGGAAATATACTGTCTGTGTGTTTTCTAGTTTCAAATGGGTCAACTGTTTTTGTTTTGTTTTTTACTTTTTACCATGCACAGTACATTTGGTACATCCACATATACATTTTTAAAAATTCCAATCCTGTGTTGCGCTGGCGGAGTTAATACTTACTTTACATTTGTACTGAATGTGCCTTTATTGTCTTACCCATAATTCATTACTTTTATTGATTAAGTCATTTAAAGCTTTGTAAATATCCCTTTCTTCGGGACAGGCGACACATGACAGTAAGGACTTTATGATGCGTCTACCCAGAATACAATAGGCCCAGCAGACAGCCTGCCTGTAAGCTGTACAGTGGAACTGCCTGGGGATGGGGACACAATATCTACTGTCAAATCTGATAATCATATCATTAACATCACTGAACAGTGTGATATAAGTAGTGACAATGTAACTATAGAAAACTTGTAATGGAGAAACTGAAAATTATTAATTTAGCTTTCAGTTTTACATATAGAAAATCAAGTATGGGATTTAAAAGCAATGAGTCCTTCTCTCTCGCTCTCTCTCTCTCTCTCTAACAATTTCAGTTATTATTTCATTATATTTTCTAATCCTTGTCTGTTCCTAGTCTCTAGGACACCTACAGGCTAAAATTATGGGATTGTGGTCCATCATATGCATATGGATATTCATTTACAATCTCTTCAGTGTCAAAACTAGCATTGAGATCCATTCATTTCTTTTTGTGTTACACTTTGTCTTTTTCAAATACAGAAACAAGTCTGTCACGACAATGACTCCAGAAGTCACTGTAGTTGGCTGGCTGGAGAGAGAGGTTGACAGATGTAATAGCCAACTGGAGTGGTCCAGTACCACCACACCTGGGCCAGTCAGCCACACAGCACTTGACTATTTCTATTTAAGCAGGGGCTGGGTTATTTCAAAATATGTACAATGTATTTTGCCTTTCAGGCCCAACTGACAAGTGGGCCACCGGGAAAACTCCGGCAGTGGTGGATTGGTAATTTGGCATATCGAGCATTTTCAAATGGAAACGCAAATTTCCCCACTGAGGGACAAGGTCTATCTTATCTTACCCTATCATATTTTCCCAGCAACTTGGGGGCTTGTCTTTAGCAATTAATGCTTATGATTGACTCATAAAGCAGGGGCAGTGGCCCATTGATTTATTTTCCAAAATGACAATAGTCTCCAGCGTCCCTTCTTCTCACACAAACTTTGATGCATTCATGTTATGAAGGTAGGTGCCTCTGGGCAGCAAAGCAGCAGAATGAGATGAATAACTACTCCAGCTAAAATGACTTGTGTACACACACACCTCTTACTTACCTTGGCTATGATGACCTCTTTGCGCAGTATTTTCATAGCATAATGTACTCCAGTGGACTTCTCTTTGACCAGAATCACCTTCCCAAATGTCCCCTTCCCAAGCAGCTTCAGGTACTCAAAGTCACTCATTGTCTGTAATGCACAAAATACCAATGTGAGAATTTGAGAATAAAAAATAGAAATAGAATAGAAATAAATAAAAACATCAACAGAGACTTCAGAAATAGAATGCTCTAATCTGAATGAATTTTGAGTTTAAATGTTCCCAAAATTTACAGAAAACAAAAAACAATGATGATAACGATATCGATAACGTTATAATAATGTATCAAATGATAATATGAAAACAATGTGTCGTGAAGGAGTCGCTTGTACTGATAAGCCTACAGAGACAAAACTAAAACTTAATGGTGGGCCACGACCCAAAGGAACCACATACTGTATTGTATAATATAAATACAATACAGTATGTGGTTCCTATGTATGTGGTATTTTTAATATAAGGTTCCCAAGTTCCCTAAACTGATTTGCTGCACAAAGTGTCACCTTCCCGCTGCAAAGCTTTATAGTGAATTTCAGCTGATTGTATAGCTGTCCGACCCAGAACTTTACTGTTTTGGTTCACTCTCGCCGCCCTCATAATTTAATTTTCTGCCAAAGCACACACACAGAGAAAAAAGGTCTAAAAACCCACTGTACACTACAGTGGCTGCCTGACTATCATGATCAAATCTCATGAAGGCACACGTCGTTATGTACAAGTGGAATTCATCAGGTTGAAACAAGCAATTTATCTTTTATGTTCCCAAAAAGTGATCCTCTCACCACTTTGGTGCAGCTCTTGGACATAGCCACCTCCATCTCCTCCAGGCTGTTTTCGCTGGGTGAGCCGAACACATCCATTGGTTCCTCCTCCTCCTGTTCTCGCATCTTCAGACTATTTGCCACAGACTGGATTGCCCACATCCATTCCTCTCTGAGAGGCAAACATTTTCAGGCATTCCAAAGTTTGACATAAGCCTATTGGAAAATAGGCAGCTTTCTTGAAATAATATTTTAACCTGATCTTACCTCTCCTCATTGCTGTCCACGTGAAAGGTGCGTTCAATGACAGTAGTCCACTGTAGGCAACGGATGACAAATGTGTTGGGCCGTGGTCTTTCGGTCTTCATTAACTGGCATTCTGTGAAAAACACAAAAAAAGATGTGTTAAGAGAAATCTACTGAAGATTAACATACTGGGGACTGAATTGTATAAAACTATAAACATTCAACTGATTTAACTTTTATAAAGTAGAAAGCAATGGTTATTATAAAAAGGCCATTGTTCAGAGTTATGTTTTACCCTCTGGATGACTGACCTGCCACTGAGAAGTTGTTGAGAGGTGGTGAAGTCTGGTCATTTAGATCAGGCTTCTCCTTGTAACCGATGAAGGAACCGTCACTCTTCAAGATGAAATACCTGGGCCTCCATGTTTTGATATATTCACCTGGGTCAGAAAAAAATGTAATTTTGAGTATACTCCATCAATAGGAACATCGCTGCCATTTTAAGATTAATCCTTTGGCTCAATTTGATTGACATCTACAGTTAATAATTCAAGATGTTGAACAACTTGAACCAAAGGGTTTCCACTTATAACACGTGTAGTGCCAAGACTTTCTTTTACTGTCAATTATCAGCAGAATACCCTGCTGATCCTCATGCTCCTTACCTCTTTTGTGGAGCCAGCCCTCTCTGACTATGTTAACTTCATTCATGGTGAGCGATGTATTTCAGATAGGGTCAGGAACAGGAGGTCAGGCAGGGGAACAGTGGATTTCTCTCTCGGTCCGTTCAAGTTTCAGTCAAGAGCTGAACAGCCCCTGCTGAATGAAACAGCCAGTACAAAGAAAAACATCTTCACCTCTAACAGAGCGATAGAGTAAACAGCTACTAGTAGGTACAGAGAGTATATTCAATTCATTTTATTTTCGGACCTACAGTGAAGAGTTCAAAGTTTTATTACGATAAATCTAACACATAAGAACCTTTTAAAATGAAATACAAAACTAATGTAGTAACTGATGCACAAACACAATATCAGGATATACTGTAATGGCTGGTCTGATTTCAACAAGTGCCCTGCAAAAACACTGCAGCTGCATACCTTTTGAAATTCAATGTGAAACATAAACTAAACTACTCTACACCCCTTACAGCTGTGAGTTACTCACTATGCAATTAAGTACTTTTGAAGTATTTCATATGCTGCACAGGCCCCCCACTAAGTGAAGTCACAAGAGCAAGATATACAATATGCTGATATTAAAACAGTATAACAGCATAAGACTGCAACCAATTCTTATTTAGATTTTCATTATGATTGTGATTATTTTTGGAGAAATCAATCAATTAATTACTAGTCTATGAAAAGTGAAAAGTATAGTGAAAAATACTATCACTCGTTCTGAAAGCCCATGGAGACATATTCAAATATCTTTTTTTGTCCCAGCAGAAGTGGAAACCCAAAGATATTCCATTCAAAATATTATAAAACACATATAAGCAGCACATTTTCACGATGTGGGCATCAGAGATCATTTGTCAATACTTTTTATCAACTCATAAACTATTTAAGTACATAAAATTGGTATTTCAACTGTATGCAGAAATGAGCCGGAAACACTACGTAAAAGTACCTCTGCAAGAACCGTACAACATTTCGATACCATTTCCAAGACGCGATTACTTTACCCAGAGTTTCGTGTATCATCTGGCAATCGAACAGAAAACTGTACTACAGGAATTAAAAACTAACGTCAAGCATTAAATCAAAACTTACGAGAAAATATAATACTCAAATAAATTAACTAGAGATAAAGAACACTAAGTATGTGCAAATCGAGTTCAATATTCGGACTTACCTATCAAATCACAGTATTAAACTAAGTTAAAGCTAGTCTTATCATTGTCGTTGTTGGCTGCCATTTAACGTTTTATAACGTTAGCAGTAGTTATCTGTATGCTAAAAGTGGTAAATCAACTTTCAACGATATGATTAGGTACGTTGGGTAATGTAAATGTATTTAGTTATACCCAGCCAACATCTCACAAGGATTCTATATTTATTGAGCGCCTGAAAAACCAACACACCAATTCAATATTTCTGAATTTCAAATAACTTAGCGAACATACATGCCATTTACGTATGAAGTAACTCTGCTAATTAACGTTAAAGTTTAATATCATATAGCTACTGAGTAGGCGTTTTGCAGCCAAAAAGATATGATACTTTTAAGTGAGTTCACCACTGCAACATTATCGTATTGTAACTAACAAATGCTTGACTGCCTTAAGGTGGAAATGTTCGTTTATTTACGCAGTAAACACTCTTACATTACCGATCTTATGCCTTCTTCTAGGTTACTGGTGTATGTTAGCCTCAATAATAGCGATGCAGTTAAATAACTACACTTATTGGCTATGAGTAACTGGATCCTTAACTCAGCTCGTAATCCGATTCTTTATACATTTAATGATATAACAACAAGACTTAACGCACATTTTTGGCTTTGTCCCACGTTGTTTTAGTTTAAATGCAGTTTTGACAGGCTAGGTCCAATGCAGGCCATCCACCCAGGAAAACACCATGGCCTCTCTTCTTCTTGGTATTAGATAGTTCGTCGCTGATCTCTGGACACACACCGCCCCCTGCAGGAAAGACGGCAAAAAATCATGTCAAATCAGTGTGATTCCTGTGCAGAGATACTGTAGGACCACAATTGTCTTTCATTTAAACATATAACCGCAGGTCCAGCTGTTCAAATTGGTATAATGCACTACAACTGAGGATTTCTACAAGTGATGTGATGTGATGATGTATACAAGTAGCTATACACAGTATGAGACTGGTCTATCAGTTTGTATATAGCTGTCTAATTTATTGCAGATTTATTTATTGTTTCTTGTCTACTTATCAGTATTCTGTTCCCCTGTAAAGCTGTGGACTCTGTGTTTACAAGCTACAGCAACACTTACATTTCCAGCTTGGGGATCAATAAAGTTTTACCTTGTCTTCTTATGTCAACAGTTTCTACCCTTCACTAATATATAACTTACTGTCTTAAAAGGCAACCAAAAACAGCATTTAGCCACATCATGCCAATATGAAAACCACTTAAAACATTTTGAAATAAATTTTCATAAAAGCACATATCAAGATCAACTTATCAGTTGGCTATTGCCCTGTGTAAATTTGTAAATTGTAATTTTGTAATTTTGATAATACTTTTTCAAACCTTCTGTTCATACTGTTTATCACTATTTAACTACTAACTTTCCCCTTGCTGCTGTGCAATGTAATTTCCCTACTGTAGGACAAATAAAGGTATATCTTATCTTATCGATTACATATATGATAGGTAATAATTTTTATTATTTGCATAGACAACAAGAAAACACAACCTCTTAATATTCTAAATGCACTAGCTCAACAAAAGACAGGAAATAAATCAGGACCAGCGCCCAGGCAGTCTCAGACAAATGGGATACAGTGGTGGAAATTAACAAAGTACATTAATTCAAATACTGCACAAAGTACAATTTTTTGTTGCATAACATTTATGTCTGACAGTTTTGTTACTTGTAACTTTGTGGATTAAAATTTTACACACACAAAGCATAGCAACAAATGCAATATGATGCATTGTTATACATTACCCAGCTGAATACCTCAACCAACTACAACACTAAAATGCTGTTCACATCTTATTGCATCCATAATCACATCCAATAATATAGTATATAAGCTACTGACTCATGCACCATGACTCACCACACAGCATCATATTTCCCATCAACCCCTACTTGTTCTTCCTTTCTGTTCTGTCCATGTGGCATCATTTCACCAGAGGCTGTTCCATAGGCTCCATAGTTCATAGACCCCATAACACTTAACAAAACTGTATGCATTTTTGTACAAAAGTTTAATCCACTGAATGATTTTAGGCGCAGATCAAATATTTTTTAAGGGTTGACCAGCCTCAAAGTCAACATCTAACAGTAAACCGATTGGTTTGTAGTTTTCAAGTCTGTCGTATTAGCGTGAAGCCAACCAACTCCAGCAGACTGTCTGGTATCTTCCCGTGAAGCCATGTCTCTGTGAAACAAAGCAAACTGCACTCCCTGTATGCACGCTGACTGTTTACTAAAGCTGTCAGTTCATCAGTTTTGTTTGCAAGTGACCGTACATTCCCCATAATGATTGATGGCAAAAAAGGTTTGAATTTCCTGTCCCTCTCAACCCTCTCTCTGACTTCAGCACCGGCTTTTATCCCTCGACGACTGCCTCTCCATATCTCCTTTGGGATTTGTGTTGGGGGAACCCAGGCCTACAGCCCAGGAGCTCGTCGCGTTTGTATGTTATTACTATCCACACCGTCATAAAAGTCTCGAAAAAAGACCAATAGATTCCACCAGTTATATCACAACTAAGACGCTGCAGTAGTTTAAACTAGGGGTGGGACTTTAACATTTAATCGCAGTTTGCGCTCCAGACAAAATGGAACGTTTGTCAGTGCACAAGTTCCTGGTCCACCGATCACACTGATGCACAAGACGTGTCAGAGCTAGGAGGCTAACGACAACTAACATGGAGGAATCCGATGAGAGTGCATTGCTTGGACTGATGGAGGGCAAATTTCATTTTTAAAAAACTGCCTGATGGAAGCCTTGAGAAGAGCGTGGTTTTGTGCAAATTGTGCAAAAAAGAATTTGCATACCACCGCAGCACATCAAGCCTACGGTACCACCTGAATACAATGCATGTTGCAGCGAGCACAGAAACCGCCGGAGCTGTTCGCGCTAGCAGTCCTGGTCGGAGTACGAGCAAGCGGTGTCGGCAGCCCACACTGGACCAAATGACTGGACTCAGGGCCAAAATTGCTCTGGACTGTAGACCACTTTCGGTGGTAGAAGATAAGGGTTTAGAGAATGTGCAACAGATAGTGACGCCTGATCCAACTTTTCAGCTGCCGTTCAGAAAGACTATTTCGAGCAAAATCCAGCAGCTTTATGACACCGAAAAGCAAGCAAAACTGGATGCACTGCAGAAAGCCTCTGACTGGGGATCATTGGACCTCTTTAAGCAACTCTAATTATGTTGGCTTCACTGCACACATTGCTGATGTCACAGACGGGGAAAGGCAACGTCAATCTTTTGCCCTGACTGTGCAGAAGACAAACTCCAGACACTATGCTGAAAACTGCGCTGAGCAGTTTGTCTCTGAGGTCTCATGTTCAGTGGTTTTACCTGCTCTCTGCCACCTGCATGGCACGATGGAGGTCCCAGATGAGAACACAGCCTACATGGTGAAACTCAAGACTGCCTTTGTGAGGGACTTAACCCAGCGCATTGCTACACCCAACCATGAATGGCTTAAGATGGCTACTGTTCTCGACCCACACTTTAGGGATTTAAAGTGTCTTGCAAGGGTAGAGCGAGAAGAGGTTTGGACCAGTCTTGAGGCCCTGCTGCAGGTACAGTCTAAGAGAGATGCTCGAGACCCCACACAGGAGCCAGCAAAGAAGAAGAGTCTCCTTCTCTCTTCCACGTCTTCAGACTCTGATTCAGATGATGAAGTGCAGTGTACCAGTACAGAGCAGAGCCCACCATCAGTGAGACAGACTGCCCACTGCAGTGGTGGTCAAGTCGAGCAGGGGCCCACCCACAGCTGCCTGTCCTGGCCCACATGTATCTGACTAGCCCTGCCACTCCCTTGTGAGAGACTGTTCTCACTTGCAGGTCACATAGTAACAAAAAAGAGAGCTGCCTTGAGCTCTAAAAATGTGAACAGGCTAGTTTGTCTAAGCAACTGGCTGAAAAAGAGGGAGAAGAAATAGGCTAAGAGGTACTGTGAGGCCAATGGGTTTGTTGTTTTTGCACTAAATGGACTGCATTTGGTAAATGGACTGCATTTATATAGCGCTTTTTTAGTGTTCTTAGACTACTCAAAGCGCTTCACAAAGCAAGCCAGCATTCACCCATTCACACACATTCATACATGGTGGCTGATTGCATTCTGGCCACCACCACCAACCATGCACACACATTCACACACTGATGGAACAGCCATCGGGAGCAATTTGGGGTTCAGTATTACCCAAGGACACTTTGACACATAGACTGCAGAGGTCAGGGAGTGAACCACTAACCTTCCAATAGGTGGACGGCCGCTACAGCCACCCCAAAATGTTGATCAAACTGTTATAGCCTAATGTACAACAGACATTTTTGCTCAGGATACTGGGAGTATAAAAGGTATTTAGGTCAGTTAAAGGACCATTTCTGTTTTTTGTTTGTTTGTTTTAGAAATGGTGTCAGGACCACTGCTCCTGCCCCTGCTGGCAACTAGTGGAAAACCCTGTTTCTCTCTCTCTCTCTCTCTCTCTCTCTCTCTCTCTCTCTCTGTGGGTGTGGTTGTGACTGGGACTGAATGTGTGATTGCAGGAGTGGAGACAGCTGCGTGGGAGGCTGAGCCACCTGCACCTAATCACCCACCTCCTGCTATTTAAGACTGGTTCAGACATCCACTCATCGCCAGAATGTAGACTCTGTTTAGCAATCAGTGTCGCTCAGGCCACATTTACATTTTGCTAACTTGCAGCTATTCCTTTGCTAATGCTTATATGCTCTGCTTCCAGCCCTCGGACCAGCCTCCCGCCTTGTCTACCTCCTGCAACAGCACAAGGACTCACAGCTCACTCCAAACAAGCATCTCCCCTGGTCTCCACACACCTCCACCCTCCTGCAACAGACTGGATCCCGGATTTCTCCATCGGCCCCTCCCATCTGCTCCTATGCCAGGCTAAACCCCCTGCTCTGCCTTGCCTGTCCTGCTCCAAGCTTCAGCTTCCAGCCTGCTGAGTATTGCTGTGCTCTGTTTGTCCTGACCAGCCCCTGAACCCTGGTAGTTAAGCTCTATTTGTTAGATGCTCTCCTTTTGTTGAATTTCACTAACTAGTTTGTCAGTAGTTCTTAGTTTAGTCCACCAGCAACCCTTATGGTTGTCGCTCTTGGTTTTCTCCTTTTGTACAGTGGACCTCCAGCAACCATTATGGTCTCTTTTAGTTAATTCCTTCTGTCCTGTTAATTTGTGAATAAACCTAAGTTGATCGTGATTTGAGTTTGTGTTTTTGTGTCTGCATCCTGGGTTCGCTGTCTTGCCTTGACAAATGGCACTTTATGTTGAATTGTTGGTTAATATTTACTTACCATTTAAAATGAGTACTGTTCTGGAAAGTACTTGGAAATGGTGCTTTAACTGTAGGTCTGTTTATATTTGGCCAGGGATATTTTTCTTTACACATTTTCAATGGCCAGGTTTTCCACTGAATGTATTTGAAATTGCACTTTTAATGTAAAACAAATGTTTTCACAACATTAAAAGAGCTTGAGTTTAAAGTTATATGAAAGCTTGAATATAGCCACCATTATGATTTATAGTGCCATTGTCAGACTGATGCAAAATAAACAATTGTTTAAATGTATGTATGTGTCTATCTTTTGATTCAGTCATACTAAAATCCCTTTAAATTGAAAAATGTTGCTTTTTGTGGCAAATACTGTTATGCCATTAAAATCTGATTAATTGAGATTAATTAATCACAAAGCCTCTTTTTTTTTTTTTTTTTTTTAATCGAGTCCCACCCCTAGTTTAAACACTTGAATAACAAAACAGTCAAACATTACTTTTGACTTAATTTTTTTTTATTTTAAGTAAAAATAAGGGATTGTGTCTTGGAGCTGCTGCAACAGGCTGCCGACCAGTGTTGTTTTCGTCGACAATGACAAAATTATTTCGTTGACGCCCCTTTTTTTTTTTTTTTTTTTTTTTTTTTTCATGACCATAACGAGACAGTGACGAGCTAAACATGGCTCTTTGATGACTAAAACATGACGAGTCGTGTGTGAGTTTTCATTGACGAAACAAGACTGGACGAAAATGTTAGTCGGTGGTCTGTCAGACGTTTAAAATGCATGACATTTCTGCCTATTGTGTGTGTAATCTGTCAGTCAAAAGCTAAAAAGTATCCGCAATGCTGCTGCATCCTGTCTTTGTTTGGTCCCGCCCACCACCTGGCATGCAGCACACATTCTGCACAACACACCGGTCACTAGTCACACACACAGCACGGCAGCATTGCATCTCCATCAATGGGAAAGTCTCGGCTAGAGCTATCAATCTGGTAAGGAATCTGGTTATTATGCAAAAGCCTTAAAGTTAACTGTTTTAGGAATTGCAACACTTGATACAACCTGTCAACCTTGATTCCAATTTCCAATACTTATTGACATAAATTAATTTGTTAAGACTAATATTTATTTTTACTAAAACCGACTAAAACTAGACCAAAACCTTTTTGAGTTTTCGTTGACTAAAACTGGACTAAAACTATCACATGGATTGGATAGAAACTTAAGGTAACATCCTTGTGAAACTTCTTATAACAGGCCATCACTGAAACGCTACCTGGGTCCATCTGTTTTACCAGTACAAGGGTTTTCTGTCTCTGTTGACTTCAATTTTAACCACCAAATCTTCAATTTCCACACCCCTGCTCTGCATCAGCATCTCTGCTGTACCCCATACCCTGTCAACTTGGACTGAGCCATCACCATTTCTCTGGTTACACAAGTAGCACCTTTCTGCTTGCTAACTGGGTGAATTTGATCTTTGAAAATCGTAGATAATAAATGTTTTATATATATGATGTTGTCATCTTGGGTTTCTGTGCAGTGTTCTGTTGCAGTTTGTGTTGTTAACAGGACAACAGAAGTTAACAGAAGTAAATTATTTTACAAAGTTAATTTGTATGTTTAAAAAACCTAATTTTGCCTGATCAACAAGATTGCTTCTTGATGTTATTGTGCTGACTATAAAATTAGGATAAGATATTCCTTTATTCCAACATCCACAGGCCCTCCTTCTCCTCTCTGAGGACTTCAATCATGCCTCTCCATCCTCCACTCTGCCCACCTCCACCCAATACATCACATGCTGCACCAGAGACAATAAAATACTGGACTTGTGTTATGCCAACACCAAAGAGGCATACACTTCATCACCCCTTCCTCCCCTGGGAAGATCAGACCACAACCTGGTTCATCTCCAGCCTGTGTACAAATCTCTGGTACACAGGCAGCCAGCTGTGTCCCGCACAGTGAAGAGATGGTCTGACGAGGCTCTCCTTAAGGAAAAGAAGAGGGTCTTTAAGTCAGGAGACGAGGAGCTGAAGGCTGTGCAGAGGGAGCTGAGGAGGAAGAGCAGGGAGGGGAAGAACAGCTACAGAAGGAAGATGGAGCAATAGCATAAGCAGAACAACGTCAGCGGAGTCTGGAGAGGCCTGAAAACCATCTCTGGCCACAAGGGGCCTGACTCACAGGCTGTGGGGGACCAGAAGTGGGTGAATGAGCTGAACTTATTCTTCAATAGATTTGATCAGTCATCTGCCCTTCCCCTGGCCCAGCCCTCCCTGCTGCAACCCCCCTCATCGACACCTCAAGTGGACTGCTCCACCCCCACCTCCCCTCACCTTCCGTTCGCCTATCAACCTGGCATCGGGGTGGATGACGCCGTCATCTTCCTCCAGCACAGAGCCCCCTCTCACCTGGAGAAACCTGGGAGCACAGTCATCACAGATGGGGCCAACAGGGAATACAGAGAACTGACACAGGACTTTATGGACTGGTGCCAGCGGAACCGCCTCCAGATCAACGTGGGGAAAACCAAGGAACTGGTGGTGGATTTCCGCAGGTGCATTCACTCCCCTCCAACACCAGTGAACATCCAGGGAATGGACATTGAGATGGTGACATCTTAGACATCTAAGTACCTGGGTGTTCACCTCAACAACACACTGGACTGGACTCACAACACTGCTGCACTTTACAGGAAGGGTCAGAGCAGACTCTATCTGCTCAGGAGACTGAGGTCTTTTGTAGTGCAAGGGGCACTCCTGAAGACCTTCTTCAACTCTGTTGTGACATCAGCCATTTTCCATGGAGTAGTCTGCTGAGGCAGCAGCATTTCGGACAAACTTATGAAGAAGGCCAGCTCTGCACTGGGTTGCCCCCTTGACCCAGTGGAGGTGATGGGAGAGAGGAGGATGATGGCTAAGCTGTCATCCATGTTGGAGAATAACTCCCACCCCCTACAAGACACGTTAACAGCACTGGAGAGCTCCTTCAGCGATAGACTGTTTCACCTGAAGTGTGTGAAGGAGTGATAACGTAGGTCTTTTCTTCCTGCAGCTATCAGACTGTACAACCAGCACTGCTCCCAATAGACGATACATTATATCTTTACATTTGTGCAATACTTTTTTTATGTCAGCTCCATTCACTGTGCAATACTTCATTCTATCCAATGTGCAATATTTTGAATTTAGTATTTCATATTTCACTTCATTGTAGTCTGTGTGCAATATTTTGTGTTTAGTATTTAATATTTCACATCTCACATCCAATGATGCAAGCCTCGTGTGAATTTCTAATGTAAATTAGTTAATATCGTCTTTTTAGCCGGTTTAAATTGCTCTTTGTACTATTTAACTGCTTCTATCCCCTTTGTTGCTGTAATTTGTGAATTTCCTCACTGTTTATCTTATCTTATTTTATTCATCCCACAATGGGCAAATTCACAGTGCACAGCAACAAAAATAGTAAATAAGCAATATAAACAAGAGAGAGATCTAAAAAGTATTAACAATTTTAATAAAAGAAATATAAAGTATAAACAATTTAAACAGGGTGAAAAGTATTAACTTTACAAGAGAAATATGTGAACAGTATATACACTATGGACAGGACATTGAATTAAGATAAAATGAAATGAGATATTGTGTAGTGAATGAAATATTGCACACTGAATTAAATATTGCACAGAAAATATCAGAATCAGTTTTATTGGCCAGGTATGCGTACACATAGAAGGAATTTGACTCTGGTTTCACTTTGATCTCCATACTTACATATATGTAGACTAACAACATATAGTAGACTAACAAACAGGCATTTTTCCTAAAACCTGAGATAGTAGTGCAAATATATATACATATATATATATATATATATAGCCGAGTGGAAAGTATGCGCAGAGTATTCAGAAATGTGCAGAAATATACAATATACAGTATCTACAAGACAAAAGGTAGGTGGATATAGAGGTATACACAATATACAGTACATAGTATGCATGGTTTGTGCTGGCAGATGATATTTACATTGTAACCATGGTGTGTATATAAATAAATGAGGTATGTAATAATATGAAAACATTATTACAGTTGAATGATTGTTGCTGGGTTATTTCACTGGATAAGTGTTCCTCAAAGTGATGGCCTGAGGGAAGAAACTGTTCATGTGTCTGGTTGTTTTGGCGCTCAGTGCTCTGTAGCGCCTACCAGAGGGGAGAAGTCTGAATATGTTATGTCCGAGGTGTGTTGGATCTGCAATGATGTTTCCTACCCGATTCCTGACTCTGGACATGTATAGGTCCTGAATGGAGGGCAGATCTGCACAGATGATTTTTTTCTGCAGACCTGACTGTCCCTTGTAGTCTGTCTCTGTCCTGTTTGGTAGCTGATCCAAACCACACCGTGATAGATGTGCAGAGAACAGACTGAATAGTGGCAGTGTAAAATTGTGTCCACGGTTATCTCCCCTGTTTTGAGCGTGTTCAGCTCCAGGTTGTTCTGACTGCACCAGAGGGCCAGATGTTCTGCCTCCCATCTGTACACTGACTTGTCACCATCCTGGATGAGGCCAATGACCATTGTGTTGTCTGCAAACTTCAGGAGATTGACAGATGGGTCCCCTGAGGTGCAGTCATTGGTGTAGAGGGGGAAGAGCAGTGGGGAGAGCACCCACCCCAAAAGGGGGTGCCAGTGCTGATTGTCCGGATACTGGATGTGATGCTCCCCAGCCTCACCTGCTGCCTCCTGTCCGTCAGGAAGTTTGTAATCCACTGACAGGTGGGGGCTGGCACAGTGAGCTGGGTGAGTTTGGAGCACAGGATGTCTGGGATGATGGTGTTGAACACTGAACTGAAGTCCACAAACAGGATCCTCACATACATATGTCCCTGAAGAGTTGAGGTGTTGCGGGATGTAGTGCAGTCCCATGTTGACTGCATCATCCACCAACCTGTTTGACCGGTAGGCAAACTGCAGGGGCGTCCAGTAGGGGGTCTGTGATGTCCTTGAGATGGGCTAGCATCAGTCTCTCAAAGGTTTTCATGACCACAGACGTCAGGGCGACAGGCCTATAGTCATTTAATCCTGTGATGGAGAATTTCTTGGGAACCGGGATGATCATGGACCATTTGAAGCAAGAGGGGACTTGACATAGCTCCAGAGATCTGTTGAAGATCTGTGTGAAGATGGGCACCAGCTGGTGTTACAGGCCTGGGTGGTGATTGTATTTGCTACGGCTAACCCATTCCGTTTAAGTTAACAGTGCCGGCTGGTGATGACATCATCGGGGACTCCCTGCGCTGGGTGTGCCTCCTGACCGGGGTTTTCCTCCCGGGACGGTTGTTCGTCGGCCAGCCAGGTGACACCGGTGGTTGGATCTCTGGGAGATCTCGTTCTACAGTTAGTAAATTGCTACTTGTCCTTAAAAGGTGAGTGCAACCACGAGGCACTCGTGTATGTGGTCTTGGGGCTGAGTGGCTAAGTGTGCTCGTTAACTTGTTTGGTCGTTGTTTCATACGACACTCTTTCGGTTTTCTTATTTCATACTTCGGTTTTGGTAGTTAACAGCGGGGTGTGGTTGTATGCGTCATCTTCATTTTAGTTTATTATCCGCTGCCACCCCCCGCTCGCTTTGTGTTTCCTTTGTGTTAAACTACATCATTGTATCAATAAACGGCTTTCTGCCAGCTGTACCACCTTGGTGTTGTGTTACTTCCCTCTTACCCCTAGGTCTACCACCTTGGGTCCTAACAGCTGGTCAGAGCAGACTTTCAGGCAGGAGGGAGACACACCGTCTGGTCCTGGTGCCTTCCTGATCTTCTGTCTCTGAAAGTGCTGACGCACACACTCTTCACAGATCCTTAGTGCAGGTGAGGGGGCAGTGAGGGGGTTGCCGGGGGTGTCTGTGGTTGTTTGATGTCAGAGTGAGAACGGGTAAGGGGTGTGAATATGGGGTCGTCAAATCTCTAGCTAGCTAGCTCTCTAGCTCCTCTTT
The DNA here is from genome assembly GCA_025331565.1 of Holacanthus passer. Lineage (NCBI taxonomy): Eukaryota > Metazoa > Chordata > Actinopteri > Pomacanthidae > Holacanthus > Holacanthus passer. Next base: position 17,073,371 of record JAFREQ010000005.1, read on the forward strand.
GCTACTCTGATCTCCTTTGTCAGTGTGTTCCTGGCCTGGTTGTACAGGATCCTGTCCCCACTTCTATAGGCCTCTTCCTTGGCCCGACGAAGCTGCCTGAGTTTTGCAGTAAACCAGGGTTTGCTATTGTTGTATGTGCAGAAGGTTTTGGTTGGCACACGCATGTCCTCACAAAAGTTGATGTAAGATGTCACAGTGTCGGTGAGGTCATCCAGGTCTGTAGCTGCATCTTCAAAAACACTCCAATCGGTGCAGTCAAAGCAGACCTGTAGCTCCAGCTTTGCCTCGTCAGTCCATTTCCTCACAGACTTGACCACAGGCTTAGCAGATTTTAGTTTCTGGCTGTCGGTTGGGATGAGATGAACCAGACAGTGATCAGAGAGTCCAAAGCTGCCCGGGGAACAGAGCGATAAGCGTCCTTTAAAGTTGTGTAGCTGTGGTCTACGATGTTTGCGTCCCTGGTGGGACATTTAATATGTTGTCTGTATTTAGGAAGTTCATGGCTGAGGTTTGCTCTGTTAAAATCCCCCAAAACAATGAGCCAAAGATCCTACGCCAAAACACAAGAAAAGCAACCTGGTGTACGCAGTCCAATGCAGCAAGGACTTATACATTGGAGAAACCAAACAACCACTCAACAAACGGATGGCTCAACACAGGAGGGCCAACACCACAAGTCAAGATTCAGCAGTTTTCCTCCACCTCAAGGAAAAAGGACACTCTTTCGACGACAAAGATGTACACATTTTGGACAGGGAAGATAGGTGGTTTAAAGAGGAGTGAAAGAGGCCATCTATGTCAGAGTAGAGAAGCCGTCACTCAACAGAGGAGAAGGCCTCAGACATCACTTGTCTCCCACCTACAATGCTGTCCTTTCATCTCTTCTCAGGAGAGTAAACAACCACTTGACCTCATGTGACAGTGTTAATGGCCATTCACAGTTGGTATCAGGTGACTCACAAACGACTCTCAACAACCATTGTTTAACACCTAAGAGCACCCACATACTAAGTGGTAACAATGACGCAGTTAACGACTCCACAGAGGTATAAGTATCTGGATCTCTGTGCCAGTCAGTCAGAACTGAAGCTTCTCGGATGAGAAGTGAAACTTCTTCAAGAATCTACACCAAGTCCAGTTGCCTTCGATTCAACTTGCACTTGTAATGAGCAGGGAGTCCGGATGTTTTAGTTCCACATTTGTTATCTTGTCAGCCAGTTTCGTATTAGGACTAGATTGTAGAATCCCTTAACCCTTTATAGGGCACTCATTAAAATACTTTGAAATTCAAGAATTCAACCTTACAGTGTTATTGGAGGACATAACAAAAGTTTATTTCTGTATTTTTTTTTTTTTTTTTTTACAATTTTTCAGTATGTAAACTGTGTGGAAATTACCAAATATGGTCACTTGCCCTATAAAGGGTTAAATTACACTTACCTCGCGAATTGCTGGTGTGAGTGGGTGAGGTGGAATGAGCATAATTCACTGACACAGGCCTGAGGTGGGATGTAAACACCGGCCAGACTAAATGAAGAAAACTCCTGTGGTGAATAAATAGGTTTACAGTTGATCAAGAGAGTCTCTAAGGCGGGGCTGCACGATTTCTTCAACACTGTGACATCTGTGCACCAACCTTCATTTAGATAGAAACAGAATCTGCTCACAAAAAGTTCAGAAAAAATCTCTGGTTAAATTAAAACCGGGGAAAAAGTTTGACCAACTGAATGTCCTATGTTTAAGAGTTCCTCTCTGGTGTAGGTGACCAGAGTGAGGCAGGAGAAAACAAAACAAACAGACAAAAACACAAAAAGTACGAGAAAGCGCATTACCGAGGTGGCCATCCGCAGCGGCACCATCTTGGTTGAATCACCATCTTGGTTATAATGACATAAAAATGAGTATTGCACAGTGTAATGATATAATTAGGTGTGTGGTCTACAGGGAGCAGTGCTGGTTGTATAGAGTGATAGCTGCAAGAAGGAAAGACTTTCGATGTCGCTCCTTCACGCACTTCATGTGAAGCTGTCTGTCGCTGATGGAGTTCACCAGTGCTGTTAAAGTGTCCTGCAGAGGGTGGGAGTCATTCTCCAACATTAGCCATCATCTTCCTCTCTCCTACCACCTCTGTTGGGTCAAGTAGACATCCCAGGGCAGCGCTGGCCTTCTTGATCAGTTTGTCAGGTCTCTTCCCATCCGCAGCTGATTCGCTGCTGCCCCAGTAGACCACTCCTTAAAAAATGGCTGATGCCACAACAGAGTCATAGAGGGTTTTCAGGAGGTGTAACGGGGGTGTGGTAGGACCCAATTGCAATTCACTGAAAAATGGAGATCGTTGGTAATGTCCTTTATTTAAACACACAAGCTGCGGCAGCAGGTGAGGCAACACAAGAGAGTCTCTGAGCTTCCAGGAAAATAGACGTGGAGTAGTATCTTATGATGGGATTGTCCAGGGGAAATGCCAACAGCCATGTAGAACAGGCAGACAAAACTAGGTACTCAGGAGCAGGACAGGAACAGAGGGCTGTGGTGAATACCAGGTAATCCAAAACAGACGGGGACGGCAACAGAGAATCAATGCGAGAAGAAAGTACTGGAAAGTCTTGGGAAACATCAAGAACAGTCTGGCAAAGGCTGAGTGAAATGGAGTGACTTATATAGAGTCCTGATGGTAATTAGCTGCAGCTAGGAACATAGGTGACTAGATGAGGTGGGAGTGGCCAGCAGGTGAGGTGAGGCAGAGGTGGGAGGAGTGGAAAAGTACTGGGGTGAAAACTATGACAGGTGAGGAGTGATAGACTGAACAGAGACATAAAGACTGAACAGAGACAGACTGAACTTAGAAAGACTGACAGAACTAAGAACACAGATGCAGATGCAGAAGACAGAACTGAGACGCCGAGACTGAACACAGAACTGAGACACAGAGACTGAACACAGACAGAGACTGAATGTAAACAGAGACTGAACGCAGACAGAGACTGAAACTATGACAGGGCAGAACAAGTGGCTGGCAGGAACTGTGACTGGGGCTGAACAAAAACTAAGGCTGAATGCAGACACACAGAACTGTGACAGGAGTGTCCCTTGCACTCCAAAAGACCTCAGTCTCCTGTGTAGATAGTGTCTGCTCTGACCTTTCTTGTATAGTGCAGTGGTGTTATGTGTCCAGTCCAGTTTGTTGTTGAGGTGAACACCCAGGTACTTATAAGATGTCACCAACTCAATGTCCATTCCTTGGATGTTCACAGGTGGGGGGGAACGAGTGTGTCTCCAGAAATCCACCACCAGCACTTGGATGGGTTTTCCCCAAGTTGATCTGGAGGTAGTTCCACTGGCACCAGTCCACAAAGTCCTGTGTTAGTTCCCTGTATTCCCTGCCGTTCCCATCAGTGATGAGGCAGATGATTGCAGAATCATCAGAAAACTTTTGTAGGTGACAGGTTGGTGTGTTGTGTGAAAGTCAGGGTGAAAAGGAACAGAGCCAGGACTGTTCCCTGCAGGGCCCCTGTACTGCAGACAACCATGTCAAACAAGTTCCTTGACCGGGAATCGAACTTGGAGCAATAATTACAGTGATTGGTGAAATATCTGATTAATAATCAATTTCCCCATAAACAAAGCCAATATTTTTTCTTAAGACCTACAATCTTTTATTATCAAAATGTACCATCATAAAACATAGAAAAAACAAGCAGCACTGACCCCAATATTAAAGAAATCAAATATTTATAATAGCACTGATAGAAATGATCATTATATTTTTCCATTATATTATTTCCATATCAAATACTGATATTTATCACGTTAGATAATTTAATAAAATTTGATAATGCTGCCAGTCTGATGATGACTTCAAACCTGATTATTAATAATTTGCTGAACATCCTATTGTGATCACAATCAAAGTTATCACTTTCAGTATTGTTCCATTTCACTTTCAGATCCAATCATGTTTTTTCTACATCAATATAACTCATTACTCTTTTCAATATTTTCTCTGCAGTCAGTCTCCTCACTCCTTTCCCACTTTCATCTTTCTATCATTCTCATTTTCATACTCATCAGACCCACTCTTCTTATTCTCTCTCAGTTCCTTTTCTCACTCTTCATTTGTATCGCTTCTTCTCCATGTACCACAGACTCTCTATCAATCTTTCCAATCCTTTCCCTTGGCATCCCCTTCTTAATCATTTGTGTCACTCCCTCCACTGTACTGTAGGGTAATTTTCTGGACCCAAGTTTCAGGCCGATGGACCAAAATCAGGCTTTAAAGGTGTTCAATTGATCAAAAACTTCTTCAAAATCTTCAGCAAATTGGTTAAAAATCTTGTTGGAAAACTGCTCCAAAACACCTTCAAACTGGTCTCAAAAATCTTCAAACAGGAGTCCAAGATGTTGTGACAATCCTTTATTATTAATAATAAAGTGAGAGAACAAATAGCATGTACACAAGGCACAGTCCAAGAGCTCTCTGAGCTAAAATGAAACTTACATTTGTTTTTATAGTGTTTGATGGGTGGATTTCCACGCCTATTGTCCAACCCACAAACCTATAGCATTATGGACTTTACACCAATAAAAACTTGTTGATTCTTAGTTTTGCCCCCTAGAGGCTGGTCCAAATGTACTTTTTCTTTACACTATTATAATTTGTTGAGTTCGTATCCGCCCCCTAGGGGTAGGTAAATTATCTCATCTTTGGCTCCGTGACACCAATATGTCCGGGTTTTTTTGGTACTTTCCACGGATCTTCTGGTCTTCCCGGTATTTTTCATGGTACTTTTCACGGGCCTTTTGGTCTTCCCGGTATTTTTCATGGCCCTTATTATTATTTTTTGTATTTTCATAGTACTTTCAGCCACCATTATTTCTGGCTTGATTCACTTCTTATTTTTTAAAAAGAAATACCAAATGGTATAACAAATCATGTTGTCATGCTCTTAATTAAAAGAAACATCAAATATTATAGCAAATCAAGCTGATATGTTCTTAATTAAAAGGAACATCAAATAGTACAACAAATCAAGAAACAAGCCTGCTAGTCAGAGAAACGAGTCAGCTAGAACGCTCAGAGAGCACAGTGTAGAGCACAGTGCTTTCTTGAAACTTCCAGCCCGGAACTTCAGATAACATGAACTTTCAGCCCGGAACTTCAGATAACAGAAACGCAGGTGGCGGATACTGGATGATACAGTCCTCAAATGACCTCCGGATGATACAGTCCTCAAATGACCTCCGAATGATACAGTCCTCAAATGACCTCCGACTAGCATGTATTTTTATGATCATAACATGTCTTGGATTAAACACACAACATTATGATTATGCTCACATGTTTGGTTTTAGCTGCTATATTCATTGCTACGCAATCCATGAGAGTTTTTATCATCTCCTTCATTACATTCAGAGCCTTCTTATGTAGTGTTTTTACACTACAGTACCCAATCTCATTTCATCACGCCTTCGAATGAGGTTTTTGCATTTAAAAACCTGGTTGCACCTATACCTGCTTCACATACAGTTCCCTCCAAAAGTATCGGAACGGCAAGACCAATTCCATTGTTTTTGTTGTTCGCTGAAGACATTTGGATTTAAGATCAAAAGATGAATATGAGACAAGAGTTCAGAATGTCAGCTTTTATTTTCTGGTATTTACATCTAGATGTGTTAAAGAGACTGTACTCCATACTCTCCTTATGCTCCCAGCACCTCTTTGTAAAACTCAGTCAAGTTTATTCAATCCCAACGTATTTACAACTACCACCTTCCCCTTCAGCATCAACCCTCTTACCTTTCCAAAGCCCTAATGTTTGCCTAATGGCAATCACTATTCCATCAAACTGCACATCTCTGCATTTCTCTGTCCTCTTTCAGTTCTTATCTAATACCCTGAAATAATTCTTCTTTTTCAATCCTATCTCCATTCTCCCTACTCTACTGACTCATCCATACAATTCTAGTTCAATACTAAATCTATCCTACAACTACTACACCACTTGTCTCCTACAAAAAAAAACCTCGATGCTGGATTCCTCTCTCGTCACTCATCAATCAGACCTTTTGCACTCATGACCTCTTTCAGCACACCTCTTGATGAATCATTCTTGAAGCACACACTTGCAGAGGCATCTGGCCTACAACACCACACATTATTTTTTAAGCATGATACTAATATTGTCTGTGTACAGACCTGTTCCACTCCTATTTTTTAAAACCCATATATCTCTCCATCCTCATTGATGAAGCAAGAGGCTTCAACAGTGGGAGCCCCTGCCTTACTGATCTCTCCAGAGCAATTTCCTGCATTAATGCACCATTGCACCCTGGTTTTCACATTTTTATACAATAGTTTAATCCAAACTTTTCCCCAAACTCTGTACTGCATAAAGTCCCTAACATACTGCAAACTCATATTCTACTCAAGCAGCAACCCCTGGAGCTGAAAAATGAAGCCAATGTGTAAGCAGCAAAAACAGTGAATTGAATGGCCACTTGAGGCCGGCTTCATATTTTTAATAACTTTCTGAAATATTTCATGTTTTCTGGAAAATGTTCCACATTCAAATGAATGGACAGAATATTCAAACCTGACACACTGTCACACCAAGGTTTTTCAACTCTATTTATTCATACTTTCAGCTAGAAACTCTGGACAATCTTTCACAACACTTACACTTACAATTCAAACTTTTCATATTATACATACTTTTACTCTTTACTTTTTCAGCTCTTCTCACATATTTTCACATATTTACATCAGTGTGTGTGGAGTGGGATGTTACAGTGGGTGACATCATTCTTAGAGGGGAGAGGAACTGTAAAATGTCTCTTAAACTGTCTAACTCCCACAAATTTCAATCTCCATACAATATTTTACATTTAAACCCATAGGAAAATGTGTGCTTGTTTGATTCCATATTTACAAGTGTAGAACACATGAAATCAAACAGACTTTGACATTTGGCACTGCAAGCCTCCAAGTCACAGGAGTGCCAAGCAACTGCAGCATAGATTACAATACAAACTTGAAACAGAAATTTCAGGAGGGAAGCAGAAACAGCCACCTTCTTACCTGCTCCAAATCTCACATTTTTGACACTACATACACAGATTTAACACAGCCCCTTTAGCAGGGTCTAACAGCTAAGGACAGAACAGAAGGTTGGGGAAGGGAACAGTGGATATTATATCTCTCTATGCCTGTTCAAGTCTAAGTCACTGTTATCAAGATCTGAAAAAGTCCCTGCTGAATGAAACAAGCAGTACAAAGTACAAACAGAGACACTAACACTGGTAGTTACAGACAGTATGTTAATTTCAATTTATTTTCAGACAGTCAGTACTTTTTTTTTAAGTTGAATTTGACACAGAATAATCTTTTATAAAGAATTACAAAATCAAACTCACGTACAAACACAATATATTGTAGGATATACTGGATATATGATATACTGTGTATACTGGATATACTGTAATGGCTGGTCTGATTTCAACAAGTGACCTGCAAAGAAGCACTATACCTTAAAACAGTGTAACAGACAGCACATTAGGCTGCATCTAACTGTTGTTATTGGATTGTGATTATTTTTTGATTAATCAATCAATTATTTACTTGTCTATGAAATGTCAAAATAATAGTGAAAATGCCTATCACTAGTTCTGAAAGTCCATGAAGACAATATTTTTTTTGTCTGTTAAACCCCAAACTAGAGATCCGCCGATATGGTTTTTTAGGGCCGATACCAATATCGATTGTTAGTAGTCAAGGAGGCAGATAACCGATATTTGGAGTCGATATTCACCCAACTGTACTCATAAACTATTAATAAACAGAAAAATGTAATGATAGTCACACTTATCTATATAATTAAGCTGCATGTGAAAAAAATAACTCACTTGTATACTATATGTTACATTGTTATAAATTACCTGTAACGAATGGAGAAACAACTGGCAAGAGGGAGACAAAATCTTGATAAAAAACAGTCTTTACTTGCAAAAGGTTTGGTACACAGTCAGATCGGGCAAACAGAAATCTGGCAAGACAAAGAAGAGAGTCTGGTAAAACTAAAAAGAGATTAAAAATAACAAGGACTATGAAAAAAGCTGACTCTTGACACTGGGTACAAAGACGACTGGCACTGAGAGAGGGGAACACAGACTAAATACATGAGGGAGGGAAGGATAATGAGGGACAGGTGAAACTAATTGGGGCAGGGTAGACAACCACACAGTTGGGAAATGCACAAGGAAGTATCTGAAACGAGAGAAGAGGTGAGTATATAAAAATGAATCAGGAAGTGATGAATGAATAACATGAAACAATAAAAAATATAACCTAGGGAACAGGGCAGCACATCATATTACCCAGATGAATATCTCAGCCAACTACAACACTAAAATGCTGCACACATCTAATACATCCATAATCATATCAGATAATATATATGTATAACCCTGAACACTGAGGGGCCATTATGCATTACTTTTATTTTGTAGTTAATACTGCTGTACTTTAACTTAAGTGAAGTTTTTAATGCAAGACTTTTATTTCCAATCAAGTACTTTTACAAAGTACTAATTATTTTTCTGCAGATGTGAACACATAAATAAGCACAACAGGACGAGGATCCTACAAGGGGGAAAACTGTGTAAGAAGGTTCTGTCAAAAAGAATGTCATATATACTGCAATGCATACTGACATTGTTCATTGCAGGCAATACATGTTACTATTTATTGTGGACTGTCTGAAACTGATGCATAAGAGGTGTATCAGTTTGAGACTAAGGCAAATTTCAATATTTGATACAACGCCTCTCCCTCTCACATGCAAGTAAAGTGTAAAGGCTAGCTGATGCATATATTGTACTGAGTAACAAGAAATTGTAGTACAGAAATGCCAGACATATGTTTCACCTGTAAACATTTCTTTTGGGCAAAAATATGTAAATTGCCTGAGCACTGCATGATAAAACATTCTAATAATTATTCTCTTGACCCATTCTTCAGTCTTTCAGGAGTCTTCACCCCTTGGCTGCGCACATTGCAGGTCCTGGATCAGTACTGGATGTGAAAAAACAGTAATATGTAGGTATAACAAAATCATTCTCAGAATATTAATACTTAATACTTACTATAAGTGCACTATCAAGCTATGCAAGTTGACCTAATGACAACTGATGACATACAAGTTAGAACTCACCTTTGATAATCTCGTCCTTTACTTTTTGAAGTTCTTTTTTCACTTCTTCAATAATTTCCTTCAAGCACACATATACATGTTTTCTTACTTAACAAATCAGTAAAATCAGTATTTCAGTAAATGGTCTTAAACCTCTATGTAATAACTTATTATTATAAACAAAAGCCACATTTCCTGTGCCACGCACAGGACATCGTGGCTTATGATGTGTTTTATGATGAATTAAAAATTATAGTACAACTATAGTAATAGTTATAGTTAAGTTATATTCCACAATGAAAAGCCCATAACATAATGAACCAACCTGTTTTATTCGTTCCATATCAGAATCACTTCCTGCACCATCTGAATTCTTGTTCACTGCCTTGTTCCTAAGATTAAAAGATTCATGTTTACCCTTAGCGAAAACAGACTCATGGAGGTCTTTTCCAATAGAGTATTGGCCAGGAGACGCAGCACAACTACTTTCATAAAGACATTACAAAAAAAATTTCATAGGTATTTCAAAAATCTTAGAAGAGTGAGAGAAAGAGGGAAACAGAATAGCAGTAGTAAATGTAGCTGGCGAAGCAATTTCTGAAGAAATTGCAATCTAAATGTTGAAAAGCCAGCTCAAAAAAGTTGAATATCAATAATGTATGAAACATGAAGGTGGAATGTTTTAAGACTTGTTGAAAAGCTAATTCTAAACTGAATTCCTGGCTTAAATTTGTATGAAGAAGCAGCAGAAGGAGAATGAAGAGTTAGAAAAATGGCAAAGGGTCTAATTAAGAATGGGAATGAAATTCATCATGTATGAAAGATGTGGAATATTATATGGTTTAAATAGAGTTCCTGCCTTAAAGTATGAACAAGCAGATAAAAGTTGAAAAGACTATGAATAGTTAAAAAAGTAGGAAGGAATGAAGGATGCAAAACATTGTGTAGGCTGGGAGATTAATTGCATTGCTTCACTATTGGCTGGAAGCTAGCAACTGCATTGCTTGATTGATTCCACTAAACTAACTCCAAAATGTCAGTTTCTGCTCATGTTTACTGGAGTTGGTTGTACAAGTGAGACAAGAGGCAAAATCAGTTGTTGGGTGCCATCATGGCAACATGTTGGATGGAGACAGAAGACTGAAGGTCACCATGGCAGCTGAGAAACAACTTTTAATCTCTTACTATTATTATAGCCTCAGAGAGAAACCACCAAAAGTCAAGTGCTTTATTTGTTGTAGTTGTCATTTGCAAGCAGCACACCACGCACAAAAACAGCAGTGATAGCAGTGCAGAGCTCATTTCACTGGCTCACTGTAGGCAGCATACAAAGCAGGGAGCACTGAGAGGTAGCATCTAGGGATAGGAAAGAACCTTGGCAGCAGGTGGGGACAGAGGAAAGAGTGATACCTGGACAAGGAGGTAGTGGCAGAGTTAGACGAGAGAGAAGTGGAAGTGCTGGGACTTGGGCTGGAATCCCTTTGATTGTTGGTTAGGGATTTGGGCCTGTTGCAAAAACATGCAGATCCCTTAAGGCAACTGCTGACTGGGCTTTTGTATTTATATGGACTGCTCAGGGAATATATAACAGGTGCTTGAACATAATGTTATATAATGATCAATTATGTGGATTGTGAAGGCTTGAGGGATCCAGCTGTTACCTTGGCATGGTGGCAGACTTTTCCTTGGGCTTTCCATTGAATTCTGGTGAAATATAATTACATGTATTATTAAAGTATATGTTCATGAGATTAAAAAAGTTTTAAAAATTGTAGTTTCAATCTGTTTTACTCTAACAAGTATTTCAAGTCTCCATAGCAAGCTATGTTCTGGTCTAAAGAATGAAGATATGTTAATATCAATCTGTATATATCAAGCATTTGTTATTCTACAATTAAGCCAATGTTTTGGTTGTTGACAAATAGTAAACAATTAAGTTGCACATTTTCTTATATTAATTTTTAACTGTGTTATGTGTAACAATGGAAATATACTAATACAGTGCAATTCATTTACATATTATTACAGCTTCTCCGAGCAGAAGTAAAAATGGCATTCCTCACCTCCTGGTCCTGAGACTTTTGATATTGCAGAGTCAGAATCCTCCTGTAATTATGTACAGACATCATCCACTCATATCTTAAATGTTACTGCTCATTCTATAAATATTATAGAATAATGAGAAGGAATCGAGTAATTATGAAATGACTGACAGGAGACTTAGATTCTGAAGTTCTACCTTTTTTGCAGCAGGGTTTTCAGCAGCTTTCCTCCTATTTAAAAGTTTATTAGTTGTATTATAGACATTTCCTCATATCAGATCATCATAGACAAATCTGTCTTACATAGTTTGTCTTTAAGGTAATAACTTACCTCCTTGCAAGAATGGTACTCATTTCTCCCATTAGACCACCTCCACCAGATGAAGATGCTGGTTTGGGGGCTGGGGTTGCTGCTTCTCCCTCATCCTGGATACACAAAAACACCTCCAGTCACTATGTTCAAAGGAATTTGGTCTATTGATTAGCTTCTCAGTCTGCCATTTACAAGAACATGGACATGGACAAAATCATCCATCATTTGTGCCAAGCTACATCTTTTTATACGGTCATATACAGTAGAGAAAGAGGGCATCAAGGTAATTGCAATAGTAGAGTACACAAAGGGAAAATGCATATGTGCACCTTACCCTGACTGTTTTACGCAGTTTGGTTCCTGCCAAAGCTGCAGCCAGATTGCTTTCACCTCCACCTCTTCCACCACCTCCACTTCCTCCAGTAGGAGGTGGGGGTGGCGCAGGTGGGACCATGCCCCCAGGTGGAGGTGGTGGAGGTGCAGGTGGGCATGCTCCCGAGGAAGGAGGAGGACCCAGAGGTGGTGGGGGTGCTGGTGGGGCAGTCGGTGGGGTTGGAGGAGCAGGAGGAGTAGGAGGGGCAGATGTGGCAGCAGTGGAAGACTGCCACTCTCTCTCCAGACGCTCCTTCTCCTGCTGTTCCTGTCTCTGACGCTCGAGTCTGGACAGAGATTGACAGATATATATATATATATATATATATATATATATATATATATATATATATATATATATAACCTTGATATACTGCTGTTAGTGTGAAAACCCTGCACAGCTGAGTTAAATCTGTAACTGTGTTAGCATTGGCCAGCTGATTTAAGCCATTTATGAAGCATAAAAGCCAGGTTTAAAACAGGTTCTTGCTTGAGGATTATCTTGTAATCATGCTTTGCGTTTGAACTTGACTTTGGGAAATAGTGGCATTTTTCACTATTTTCAGTTCATAAAAAAGGATAATAAAATAAAAATAATCAAAAAGAGAAATCATCAGGCATCAATTGATGATGAGAATAAGATGAGTTACAAAAGTTACAGCCTTAGTATCATTTATCATGATGAATGACGAATATAAAAACAGTACCTTCTCTGGTGTTCCAGTTCCTGTGCCAAGGGTTCATTCTGAGCTGAGCCTGAGCAAAAACATTTATTTGGGGTGTGATTTGTAAGTGTGCCCACCTAAACTATAGCCTCACACTGATTTTGATTGAACACATTCATAATATATACTGTATTAGGTGTTATCAAGCTGATGAAATGTATATATGCACAAGTACTTTTGAGGCAAATAGTTTTCAGAGAGCCTGTTTGATTTCATTTTACACTCACGGGCTAGAAATAATAGTTCTTTTTTTGACATGGCGCTGTCATTATCTAAAGATCACAGAGTAACACAGAAACACCTTGCACTGTTGCATTTACCTGTGCCTGCTGGTGCATTGAGAGCCTCTAATGCATGCATCATGGAGTTGGCAAAAAGAGCAGCATCCTCTTTACTGCCAAAGTTCAGCCCCCACACCTGTTTGGGATCCCGCCACTGGTGGAAATTTGGTGTGGCTTGGTTATACTTCATCCCTTTGATAATGGGACAGTTGATCACCACCTGACATGAACAGGATGTACAGGATAGTGACTGCATTGAGGAATTGAGACTTTGGGGTTCATAGCTTATAATGTCATAAACATCTGTACAATGTAATGCAATGCAGTGCAAATGGTAGAGAAGCCAGATTTGAGTTGATTTAAATCTGTGAGTTTATATTTGCTTGAACTGCGTTAGACTGTATGGTGCATGTAATATTTTATGGGGGATATTAGTCTGTATCTATACAATGCACCACTAGGTGGTGATGATATTGCATTGTTCAAAAGGAGCACAGGAAATCATCCCCCCTGTATCTGACTTTGTATTGAACCATTTGTGCAAGAAAGGTAGCAGGAACACAAGGGATGCAGAAGGCGGCAGAAATTCACTTATTTATTAACATGAAAAAGGCAAATGCACCAAAGCTTTACATGATGGTTAAGTATGGAATAACATGAGGACTAAACACTAGGAAACAAGTTGGACTGCATGGCACAAGGTACAAAGACAAATTGGGACAGAGTGAAGTGAACACACAAACTAAATGTACTAGGAGGGGAGGATAGCATATGAAACCAATTAGGGCATGGCAGATAATTAAGTAGGTGGGAAATACAAAGGCAGGTAAAAGGTAAGGTAAAAAGGAAACACACCAGAAGAGATAACCTTTCAAAATAATATATATATATGTATGGAGAGAGAGAAAGAGAGAAAGAGAGCCTTACCTGCTGGTCGGCCTGCATTTTGCGGCCCACCACTCTGAAGGTGTTGGCCATGGGGTTGTGATAGATCTGGACACGGCTGAAGGAAGGGCCGTCAGATCCCGCTGGCACCCATCGCTTGTTGGTGTCATTATACAGCATTACAGTCGCCCTCACCTGGCAGATACTGGACTCACTGTTGGAGGAAAAGATCATCAAATGCTGAGTCCGAAAGAACTATGTGGTGTGAGATGTAGTGTTGTATTAGTGGAAACCTGGTGTTTCTGTGTTGCACATCCCACAGAGATTTGTGGTCACCTGTCCATGGTGTGCCCTGGTCAAACTATGGTTAAGGTTAGGCAAAAAAACAAAAAAGCAACAAAAAAACCCTCCAACATTGATGTTAATCCTAGGATATTGGTCTAGATAAACAAATGGCAAGCTTTTATTTGTCTGTTCGGGTATGGACGCTAAAACTGCTCATGCTAACCAGTTCATCTTTTTATTTCAGACAAACTGTAAACATAGCACACAGGAAAGACCTAAAACCTCAATGCCTTTTTCATGTAGACCACATGGTGTGTTGTGTCAAGTACCAAAATCTGGTACTGAATGTCTAGTCAGAATCGTAGTCTTTTTTTTAACTTTTTCAGATAATTCTTGATTTAATTATATTTGTAAGTATACTAATATTTGTTATTCGAATTGAATTTTAGACTATTTTTAGACAATATTTGAGAACGTTGGCTTCTTTAGTTTAATGAAAAAGAGTTTTTGTAGAAAACCACACTTGTGTTCCTCAAAGTAAGGCATTAACAAAGGTTTTGCTATGTCTAATGTGCTCATATCAAAAAATATAAATAGATACACAGCCCTACTCAACACTGATTGTTTTGAAAAGATGACTTTTTCAAATTCAGATATAGATTCATACAAGTCACTTGTTGTACTTGTCATAGACCTGGCATAGTTCATCAGTTGTGGATCAAGTATACAGATCCTTTACTTAAGTAAAAGTAGTAATACCACAATGTAAGAATACTCTTAAATTACTCTCAATTAAATTAAAAGTCTTGCATTCAGAATTAAATAAAATTAAGATAAATGTTAAAAAAGTATTTTCTGTATAAATGAAAGTATCAAAAATCAAAGCACTAATTTTGCTAATTTTGTTAGGGATTAATTATGATATATTATTTGATGATACTGATATTAATTTAATGAACAACATTTGAGCTTATTTTTTATTTTTATACACATCTTAGCTGTCAAAAAATTTAGGGAAGTAAAACAGAACAGTATTTCTCTCTGAAATGTAGTGCAGTGGAACTATAAAGTAACATGAAACTAAAACTATTTCTGGGATTGGAAATACATATTTGGCATAGGGCTTTTCATATACGAACAGGCCTTTGCAAGACTTTCAAGTATTTATATCGTATTAGTTTTAATGTTTTCAGATAAAAGTATGAAGCTGAAAATAGAGGTACATTTGCACCAGTAGAGTACATACTTTTATTCTATGAGGCACTGCAACAACACAGTTATATTCAGACTTGCAAAGTCTCCAACCTGTGGGAAATCTTTACTTCCTGCCAAAAAGGTTTTCATGTTTTGACCACTTCCTGTGCTCAGTACAATGCTGCCTTATATGGACTAAATTGCGTCAACTGTCAGTTAACTTCTTAAAGGCATTAGCCCTCAAAATCTTTTTTAGGATTTAATATGATCTGTCTACAGCAATTACAGATACTCCATCTCTAATATTTTCATTTTATGCCCGACAACTGTAAAACACCTGCTATGGGCATCGTACACTTGCATTCAGCAGGAAATGTAGTCAGAACTAAAGAGCTTTTTAGGCAAAGTCAAGTGTCGAGTTGGTAGGAAGCAATACTGTTGTGCATTTTTTCTGTTATTCATGCATGTGACATTCAAAATGATTTGGGAGAAAAAACAGTTTTGAGTGGTTTCCATAATTACTGTTCTTTTTTACTCACCCCATTTCCAGCTGTAGTCAGTATCCGAAGTTTCACTTGCTTGTTAACAATTTATTTCTTCTCATCAATGTCAATGGCCTCCTCCTCCCTCTCTCAAGTATATTTGTTGTCTATTCAATCAAACGTGCTGTCATTCTTGATGGTCTCCCATGACATTGTTCAACACCAACCACTTGCACTTCTGCCTTTGTATTCTCATTTCCTAGACTGTTTTTTTCTCTCTTCCTGTTCTCGTCTCCTCCACTTGTTCTTTTAGATTCTCACACCTCCCCCTTTTTAAGTGTTCCCCTGGCATAGTTCTGATATCTGTCTTCTTTATCCTTTCCTTCATACAGAAGGGCATGTATTTTAAAACAAGTGGTTTACAAAATTCACCACACTTGTCATAAGTAGTCATAAGACTACCTTGAGAGTTTGAAGTGTCACATACAATAGTTCAGTGTAACTTTACCTGCAGCATGCAAGACAAGCAGCAGGTGTTAGCTTAAGTGTTGTCATACAGTTTTCTTTTCTGTATAATTTACTTTGTTAGTTGTATTTTCCAACATCAGTATTATTTAGTGATATTTAACTTGTTAAAATTGACTCAGAACTGGATTTCAAAGAAGAGGTAGTATTAGCAGTTGCAGCAGCACTACAGTTACAGTAGTGGAAGTATATGTTGTAATTGTACATTTTGCAGTATCTGGGTCATGGGTAATGAAGGGGAGCTGAGGGGTAATTGAAGCCACGCCAAAATGTTTTGAATCATCCAAAAAGAGGAATCTGCCAATCTATAAAAATTGCTCTCTTGATGATTGTAGCAAATATGTTCATTTTCAAGTTTTTTACATACTCAAAAAAATTGTTGTGTTTATGCTAACAAATATACTGGATGTAGTGTTCATGTGTCCCTCAGTCTCTGTCACAGCACTGCTAACTAACACTTCACTTCCTCCCACACCTGTGGTAGCAGCAGTAAAAGAAGAACTGTGGACTTCATTATTTTGTTTACAAGGGACTGAATAAATATTAGCTCAGAAGAAGGAGGAACACATTTTTTTCAAATCTGCAAATTGTCATCTTTTCCAGAGTGTTGCCAATGATATTATATTATTTTATTATTATATTTTTCATAGACTTGGCCTCTTGGGCCAGTGCATTTTTTATGTGGCTTGTTATTATAGCAATGTTATTTGGCTTTTTAAAAGAAAAAAGTTTTATGCACAATCTTCTTTGAGGAGTCCTCTGATCTTCATTCAAATATATCAGAAAAAAAATTCTCGTATACAAAAATATTTGAAAATGTTAGTGGTATATCTTTGGTTTTGCAGTGCTTTGATAAAAAACAAACAAAAAAATGGATAAATAATGGCCTTTTTATTCTATTTTTCAATGGAGTACCTCTTGTTTTGGAGATCAAGGTGATCGTGTAACATTAAAATAAAATAAAAAACTGTTTTAATATTCTGTCGATCAAAATATGCATTACATCTTACATGCAGAGCTGGCCCAAGGCATAAGCGAACTAATCCCCTGCTTAGGGCCCTGCGGCCACTAGGGGGCCCCCAAGAGCACTCACTTGCATGAGTGACGATTTCTATACGATCAAAATTATACTATTGTACAAAAACACAATCTTATGTGGTGCTGTTGATGTAGGCCTAGTGATTCTTACTGCCTCTCTTTAAATGTGAAAACTCCGCTGCACCATAATGTGTGCCTCCTGCCATGCAGTGCGCACTACGCATCCAACTCACGAGTACTTCCAATCAAAACAATGTCACAAAAAAGGACGTACCCTTCTGGGGCTGAAAAAAGAAAGAGGAGGAAAGAGGAAGAGTAGAAAGAACACCAAGACAAAGGTATGTTTGCAAGTCTTGGTAAGTGAATGTTTATCAAAGAGATTTGTGTAGCAGTTAATAGCAAATTAGCTAGCTAGTTAGCTAGATATATATCATTGTATCATAACATTTTTGCTAACGTTTAATAGCAAACATTAATTACAACGTCACCTTGTTTGCTAGATGTTTTTGCATCAGGCTACTAGTTAGATATGTTGAGATATGTTGTTTGCACAAATTGCCGGGTACAAAGAGCCTGGCAATTCATGTGAGTAAAATAAACACAGTCCTTATTACATCAACTCAAGTCAAAGAATCTAAATTATATGTGTGTATATGTATGTATGTATCTCCTCTTAGGTCCATCTCCGTCCTCTCCAGAGGTCTGTCTGAGAAAATGAGATCTGTGAGTTGTACCCAAATCTTTGGATAGCTCTACAGCACTCTTCCTGTGACTGTTGCATCGGAAGAGCGGAGTTATTCCAAACTCAAATTAATAATGACCTACTTAAGATCTTCCATGGCACAAGAAAGACTGAGTGGACTGGCAGTGATGAGTATAAACAAGCCCAAATTGGCCATCAGATTTTGTACACTGATGTCATAAATGACTTTGCGTATAACTTTTCATGCAAATACTGGATGAATGTGTGGTCAATTGTACATAACAGACTGTCAAAAAAGTCGGAGCTGCCATTTTTCCATTCACGAGTAAATAACCAGTTAATGAATTAGCATGGGGCTAAAGGCCTCCAGCTAGTTGCATTGTATTGGTATTGGTATCGGTATCAGTATCGGCGATGCTGGCCCAGTATTTACTTGGTATCGGATCGATACCAAATCTTGCTGTCAGAACCACTGCTCCTGTCCCTGCCCACAACTAGTGGGAAACCCTGTTTTTTTTTGCTCTCTCTCTCTCTCTCTCCCTGTGTGTGTGGGTGTTGGTGACTGGGTGATTGCAGGAGTGGAGACAGCTGCGTGGGAGGCTGAGCCACATGCATCTAATCACCCACCTCCTGCTACTTAAGACCGGCTCAGACTTCCACTCATCGCCAGAACGTAGACTCTGTTTGGCAGTCAGTGTCACTTAGGCCACATGTACGTTTTGCTAGCTTGCAGCTACTCCTGTGCTAATCTGTTTGTCCTGTCCAGTCCCTGAACCCCGGCTGTTTGGCTCTACTTATTAGACGCTCACCTTTTGTTTAAATTACCTATAAGCTTTCCTTAGTTGGTCCTTCAGCAACCCTTTTGGTTGTCACTTTTGTTTCCCCCCTTTGTACAGTTACTTTCTAGCAACCCTTATGGTTGTCTCTTTTAGTTATTCCTTCTGACCAGTTATTTTGTAAATAAATTTAAGTTAATTGTGATTTTCGTGTTGGAGTTTTTGTGTCTGCATTCTGGGTTCCCTGTCTAGCCTTGACACTTGCAGTATCGCACACCTCTAGCTGCCATGTTGACTGTGTTTCTCCAGGGGGAGATGGTGGAGGTTGAGCTAAGCTAACGGGAGCATCTGGTAGCCTTAGTTATTAAACCTGCTGAAGTCAAAACGTAATAAGTGTTATAATAATAGGCGTCTGTGTGAGGTTGTAAAATAACGGCCCTCCTTGTTAGTTAACTAACGTTATGTAACTGTAACACACCCCCTTTGGAGTAGTTACAGTGTACTAGGTCCAGTGCTACGTTCAACTACTAGAGCAGTGATAGATGAAAGGGTGCATTAATGACCACAGACCAGAGAATAAGTTTAAATTGCCGGCTTATTATTTTTAGTGGAACACAGAAAAGACAGTTGACACACAGTTAACATATAGTTTCAGTATCTCTTTAAGAGAAATGAAATACTTTTCCCTTTTTGTTCAAGTGATTTAGTTATCAATCCCTTTTTAGACTTAGACCTATTGTTTGGCTTAAAAAGGATGTTATTTTCAACCTAGGTTATTGTTTGTAGTAATTTCAAGTTTCATCCTTCAATCTATTTGAGTTAACTCAGCGTTATCCTGAATAAAGACTAGTTCTTTAGTTTCAAGGTTTAGTTCAAGTTTGATCATGTTCCCTTTCAAGTTTCAACCATTTCTTGTTTTGTTGTTTTGAACCAAACAAACACATACATTTCAAACAATACCATTACAGTATTAACATGTATAGTTGACAAAAATAAAAGTGGTAACATGCACAAAACTCAAAATAATTCAGCAAAAGACTGAACAACTTGTGTATCACAGTTCAATGTCTCTATTTCCTTAACCGTTAATCCGTTGATTGTCCTGAATTGTTAATTCAGTGTCTCTGAGAGTCCACTGCAGTTTTGCAGAGAAGTATGGATAGATCCTACCAGTTTTTGATTAAACAGCGCAACGTCCAGCAGAAGGCACTTTGCTCCTACGTGATGCACAGTTCAAGCGGTCCCTGGGCAGCTCGCCACTTTACCACGTTTTCCCCCACTTTCCTCTCTTTTCAACAGCAGCTCCGTAAGGACTGCGTGCGTATCTCCCTCGTTCAGCAGCAGGAAAAGACAAAACAACCCGGTTGGCTGTGGCTAGTCACATGGGTCACGCTACAACGTGGCTCCCCAAAATAAGAGTCTGAACACATTTTTTTAGCCATTTTTAAATCAATTAAAATTAATAACATGAATTCACAAGTTTCCAATCATCCAACATGTTTCCAAACCCAAACCAAATATCACATCATGAAATATAGCATTGCTAACAATTTTATTGATTTTTTATTGATTTATTGATTTTTTATTGATTATTTATTGATTTTTTTTAAACAATATTAATCTATTTATTGTCTATGTATCACTTGTAATGTATTTCTTCATGGCTGTTTTTATTAACAGGCTTTTATTTACTGGGGGCTTTGTAAACCTGGGTTACATAACCTTAACTGAAC
This sequence comes from Holacanthus passer, assembly GCA_025331565.1. Lineage (NCBI taxonomy): Eukaryota > Metazoa > Chordata > Actinopteri > Pomacanthidae > Holacanthus > Holacanthus passer. The sequence goes on from JAFREQ010000005.1 coordinate 17,093,910, forward strand.
TCACTCAAATACAATAAACTCACTGCAAATACAATCAAGTGTTCGTAACTTCAAAATTCATTTCTGAATGTTTCCAGAAATAATAATAACCTATATGTTATTACTGGTTAAGCTGGAGTTGGTTATTGAAGCTAAACAGTAGTAAGAATTTCATATATTTTTTGAATATCTATTTCATTAATGCAATAAACTAGACTATAGTGGTCCTATATATGCCATAACTATATATAAACCTTTATATGCTGTGTTATCTTCATTTTAGGAGTCAAACAAGTTTTGTGGCTCCACATGAATTTTATTTATGGGAAAGGGGCCAAAATGGCTCTTTTGTTGTTGAAGATTACAACCCCCTTTTTTGGGTATGTATTTGTACATGTTGTATATATAGTTTGTGTGCGTGTTAAAGTGTAACCTTGCCTGTGTGTGTGCATGTGTGTATGTGTGTGTGAAACTAAGTGACACCTTTTCACTGACTAGCTGTGTCCCTTTAATAGCCTCCTCTATCTATATGTATCTAGATATATATCTATATCTATCTGTTGTTCATTTCCTCTTACCTGCCACAATCACTCTGTTCCTTGTTCTCCTAATGTGTCACACTGAACATAATCTGCAGCAGTACATACTATTACTTAGATATATCAGTTTAACACACAATATGCAGTAATAAAAAAGTGAACCAAATTCATCAGCAGTATTTTCCTGTTTGCACTGCAAATATGTATAACAGCAATATAAAAAAAAAAGTTATGGTTTTTAGGGATAGTATACCTCTGAGAAAGCCTCTTATTTTAGTTCAATTGGCAGCTATTTAATATATGAAATTTAAAAAAGATACATAGGCCACCAAAGTGTGACAGCTCAGACTTTTTAATTATTTTGAGTACAATTACTGTGCCAGTCGAATCAGTTTGTTGCAAAATTTTGACATGGCACTGTTATTCTAAGCTGATCCATCATCAACATGGCAATGTCCATAAATTTGAGGAAAATATGTTGGATGCCATGGGTTAATTGGTGATTATAGCCTTGTTGCGGTACACAGTCATGAGATTAAAGGATGAAACAATACTGAATGCACTGAGAACAATACCAAATTCACAGAGATGAAATTGATATTAATCCTCGAAAGTTCACCTTCCAAAATGACATTGTAATGGAGTGTTACTGGAAGTAGTAGTATAACTTGTAATGTAATTACATTGACATTTTACTTCTTTTACCAAAAAAGAACAATAACCAACATGCTACTGCTCAATACTAGTGTTGACTATACTAATATCTATCTGTCCCTCATTCATACTCATCATCATCTTATAGAGTATCAGTCCTGCATGCAGCATCCCCTGCTTTTGAAATAAGAGCCTGGTCCAAGTTCAACATAGCCAGACTTTCTTTGTGTGAGTTGGCTTGATAAAATCTAAAATAACCCACATAGAGCTAATGAGTATCACAATGGTCGTTATCAGCTTTCTTTGTTAACCCAGGTTTTCTTCATGAGGCTCTGTGCGCATTCACATAAAAACGAGCATTGGGCGAATCATTTGATTCTTATTCCACACAAAATGGACTGATCACGTAATGTCTACTTCAGTCAAGAGGAACAGGTTGTTATAATGGAAAGCTATGAAGAACATAAAAATTTATTGCATAGATTATATATTATAGTAAGAAGCAATACTGTTCCTGCAAATAAGGCAAGAGAGGAATACTACCAGAAAATTAAAATTTGTGTGCTAATACATTTATTGTAACACTCACTCTCAGGCCTTGTCCACACAGGGTTAGCAGGGTTTTTGTAAAACCGAATATCCTGCCCCCTCCGTCTAGAAAAAAACTTACGTACACACCACCTCATTTTTAGAAAAAAATTCATCCACACCTAACCGCATAAGTGCGCTGTTAAGCACATTCATAAGCATGCCAGACCTTTAGGTGGCAGTAGTTCCCCAAATCCTATCCAATCAGAGTAAGCTTGTGGCAAGGTGTCGGAAAATAATCGTCCTTAACATCGTCCTTCACCTGTGTTCGTGAATGTGGAGCAGTATCTGGGCTTGTAAAAACAAGCAAGCAAAAAGCGCCCGGACAAGAGACAGCGCCGAAACCCTTTGTTAGGGCATCCATACTGTTTCCGAATGTAAACACAGGTCGCATATGTGACGTTAGAACATATTTTGTCGCAGGCAGTGACGTTTCGAAACGCAAAACCCCAGTTATTGGTGTCCACATGCAGGCGCATAAACGGAGTATTCGCAAATCTTCACTTTGGTCGGAGGTCTTTCATTTTTATGCCGTAAATCTGCGCTTTCGTTTTGATGACAGGCCAAACCGTAGAAAAATATCTTCGTTTTGTGAGATACCCTGCTACGTGTGGACAAGGCCTCAATGCCAACTGTTTTTTTTCCGATGTGACAACAGCACATTGTAAAAAAAAATATAAAACTTGATTGAGCATATGTAAGCATTATCCTCAAGGACTGCATTTAGCATGTCATAGTCTCCACTTGACTTAGTGAATCCTCAGTGAATGATTGATGTCCACTTTTTTTTTTTCCATTTCTGACTTCCAGTGCCGTCCTGGGCAGCAGCCTGCCAGAGTTGCTCCTGTCGTATTGTGTGTTTTTTTCACTTCTAGCCTCTGCTTTTTCTATATATTTTTTTTATTTAAATAGTTAGTTAATTTGTTTGGCAATTGGAAGGTTTTGGCACAAGAATTTCCTTCGAGATTAATAAAGTTCTTAGCTTATTTTATCTTCTCTTTTACTGCTAAATTCAGATGTGGTTAATAAATTACAGAAACATTTTTACTTTCAGCTTCTACTGGAATCACAGTGTTTAAGGGAAATCCTCTGTTGAATTTAAAATCTGAAAGTGTCAGTTGCAAACTGTATGGTCAGATGTGGTCCTTTCTGTGATACACCTTTGACAATGAGCAGCAACATCATGTATAATGCTCCCTTTTTTGCCTCATATATAGTTGGGCTCTCATGCCATGTTCTCAGAATAGAGGGCCTACATGAAGTCCAGAGGCCTGACTTAGGATTTCTGGAAGTTTCTACAACTGTTAGTGAAACAGTGTCAAAACCTGCCAATCTCACCTACCTTGAATTCAAACTGCTAAGGGTTGACCAACTCGGGCTTTCCCTTTACTTTAGATCTTTACTGCATACAGACAAGACAAGTAATTGCACAAGTTTTTGCAAGTATTGCACCTAAAATGTTTTGCACAGTGTGACAGACATGTAAACATGATGAAAAGTGATATAAAGTGCAAGTGCTAAGTAGCAGCATATAAGATTTAAAGTGTTCATAACAGTCCGGTTAGACGCTATGGGTGCAGGTGGCGCAGGGATAACATGTTCATGGTATTTTCTTGAGTGAGTTGAGTAGTCTGATGGCTGGTGGGAAAAAGTTGTTGCTGAGTCTGGCAGTCTTGCGTCACATGTTGCGGTAGTGCTTGCCAGATGGTAGGAGGGAGAAGAGTTTGTGTGCTGGGTGGGTGGGGTCTTTGATTATGTTGGTGGCTCTAATACTGCAGCGGGACGGGTAGTCCTGGATGGATGTTTGGTTTGTTCTGGTGATCTTTTCTGCTGTCCTCACCACTCTTTGTAGAGCTTTCTGGTCGGCAACAGAGCAATTGCCATACCAGACTGAGAGGCTGCTGGATAATATGCTCTCAATGGCACCCCTGTAGAAAGTGGTAAGAGCAGAAGGGGGAAGATCAGCTCTCCTCCTCTGGCGCAGGAAGTGGAGACGTTGCTGTGCCCTCTTGATAAGGGAGGTGGTATTAGTGGACCATGTTAGGTCATCTGTGATATGCACCCTGAGGAATTTGGTGCTTTTCACAGACTCCACAGCGCTGCCATTAATGGTGAATGGGGTGTGAGGCATGTGTTTTTTTCTGTCCACAGTGATTTCTTTTGTTGACATTCAGCAGGAGATTATTGTTGTCGCACCAGCTGATGAGTTGATGTACTTCCTCTCTGTAGGCTGATGAGGTCCACCACTGTTGTGTCATCGAGTTGTGTTTGGCAGAACAGTCATGTGTCATCAGCGTGAACAACAGAGGGCTCAGCACACAGCCCTGAGGGACACCAGTGTTCATGATGGTGGTCTCTGAGGAGTTTTTGCCAACTCTTACTGTCTGTGGTCTGTTAGTGAGGAAGTCCAGTAACCAGTTGCATAGTGGAGTGCTGATGCCTATTGAGCCAAGTTTGCTCACCAGGTGTTGGAGGATGACTGTGTTGAAGGCGGAGCTGAAGTCAATGAACAGCATACGCATGTAACTGTTTTTGTTTTCTGTTTTTTGATGCTTAGGGTCCTTTGTGTTTGTGAAGTGCAACTGGATTTTACGTCCATAGGCACGCTTGGCTGCTCTCACGCCTCTCTCACACGGTTCAAATTGGCCCTGGCAGTTCTGAGAGCATCTTTCTCCCCAGACTTGAAAGCAGCATTCCGTGTTCTCACGAGCGCACGCACCTCACTGGTGAACCAGGGTTTTTGGTTTGCTCGTGATGATGTTTTTGGCGACGGTTACATCTTCCATGCACTTTGAGATCTAACCTGTGAGTCAATATCACCATAAGGTGCCTTTGAGACTTCCCCATTTCCCCCTCAAAAAGATGAGATTTTCCAGAACTTCATATTCATTGTATTAAGTGTTATGCTGTTAGAAATGCATGCTGGTCAAGCTCCCATACTTTTTTATAAATTAACTGCAAGCAGACAATGTACAGTACATGCAAACAGCAAAATATGTCCACCCTGTCATGGACAGGTTTCAAAGTAGAGTAAATAAATTGTAATTACATAGTGATTATAAAATGTACATTTTCAGAAAGCTATTTAGTCCCTTTCTCAACAATATATTTTAGTTAATGGGAGAGGTATTTGGATAATAATGAAATTATGGCAAACTATTTGTTTCTCTATAAAATCAGCGAGAGTTGCACTATCTTTTCTAAATAAAATCTAACAACAAAGATATCTGGTCAAACTTTCAAACAATACTATTTAGCCCTCCTTTGTTTATAAAGGAATCACACAAAAGGTTTTGCTAACTTCTGAAAATAATTTGTTTATTTTCATAGAACATGAAAATAACAGAGTGGACAGTGACATGACAGGGTGGACCTTGGGCATGACAGGGTGGATACGTTGTGAAATGTCATTGAATGGCCTCGTAAATGCAATAAATCTAAAGGAAATGATGTTTAAAAATGCCAGAGATCCTTTTCCCATGTAGGGGGGAATTACCAGTTGAATAGACTGGTTTTGATCCACTCTACCTGCATGCAGCCACGGAATAAAGATGCCCAAAATGAGCCATTAATGTGGCCTTCTAGTGTTAAACTCTGTACATCATTCTGCACAGTGAAAGTCAAACATTCAACTGTAGAACAAGAAGAAAAATGTTTTTTAAGTGGAGAACGATTGATTTGGAACACAATATTACAGAAAGATCACTTAGACACATCTCCAAACAGTCTCTCCCTTTCTGCAGAGACATTGCTCAATTCTGCAGTTGCTGTTCCACATACTTCCATGCAGACGCTTCAATCTGTACAGAGCGCTTGTTCAGAGCCTGTGGTTCTCATATTAGGCAAAGTACCTGCCAGTCATGGTACCAACGGATGTTGTCCCGGAGACTTGGCCAATGGAACTTGTTTATGCCATGGCGGTGCATACACTTAACTTTCACACTATGCCCTTCAGCATCCATGATGACATCTGAGTATGCTTCATTGTCGTAATTAACGACGCACCACTCTCCAATGTGCTTTACCTCAATCATTTCTGGTCTCCTAGGATTATCTGGTGTCTGTCCACGTGCTGGGGACTCATCAAACGAAACAGGAACATTAGCTAGAGTGACCTCTTGAAGGTTAAAGCAGGGGCAGTCCAAAACACCTTCCTCCCTTTTACACAGACATGAAATGTCTCTGTATTTCATTTGGCCGGGTTTCAGACTGATAGCTTGGTGGATTCTCATAGTGCCTTGGGAGTTGGGTGGTGTCTCTGACTGTAGCAAAGCACTGGCCGTGTTTCTGTGTTGTTAAGCCACGTCTCTGTGAGGATGATGGTGCTGCAGTCTCTCACCTTCCGTTGTGTAGTTAATTCCAGTCTGAGATAGTCCATTTCTTTTCCAGCGAACGAACATTGGATAGCAGAATAGATGGAAGTGCAGGTCTGTGGGGGTTAGCCTTTAGCCTGGCACTGATACCCACTCGACTGCCCCGCTTGCTAGGTCTCTCACACCGCTTGCGCCACCTCCTATATCGGGCCAGTGGTGGTAGGGGAGTCCGCTGCTTTGCAGGCCCCTGGGTCTTGCCGATGCAGAATGCCTAGCCCACAGAGTGTTTCGTGTTCCAAAGCCAGTATACCATTGGAAAGATTGCTGGATGAGTCGGAGTTTCGTAGTCTGAGTAAAGTGCTTCAGTTGTAGACTATTCTCGAACGAGAATGTGACAGTACAGACAACATATTTAACATAAATCACATATCGCTATCGGGAGCTGAAGTAGCCACTGCCCAAACCAAAATAAAAACTGCACTATAAACCAGCTACGTCATTACACTGTGCAATTACGTCATTACACTGTGCAATACTTCATTTCATTTCACCTCATCTTTTTCAACTGTATCTGTCTATAGTGTATATATTGTTCTCATATTTTTATATTTCTCTTGTACTTTCTAACCTTGTTTAAATTATTGATACTTTTTTGTAATTCTTCCAGTTAAATTGTCAATACTTTTATTCTAGTTAAATTGTTAATACTTTTTATTCTCGTTAAACTGTTGTTTGTTAAATTGTTATACTTCTCTTGTTTATATTGCTTATTTACTACTTACTATTTATCTTTGCTGCTGTACACTGTGAATTACCCTGTTGTGGGACTAATAAAGTAATATCTTGTCTTACACAAAAAATCCCTGAAAACGTGCAGATTGATTGGGAATGATGTGCTATAACTTTGCAGAACTATAACTTTGTTAGAGCAAAAATTGCAAAAAAAAAATTGCATTAAATTTTCACATAAGAAACAATCGGAAATCATCATGCACAAAGCTCAAATCCACCTCTCTTTGGGGCCATGTTACTTTGCCTAATCTAATTTCAGATTTTATAATGGGTGTGTATGGAGAGGAGTTGTAAAATCTTCCAAAAAATCTCTCAAAATTGATCTTACTCCCACAAGCATCACTCTTCATACATTATTATTACCTCAAAACCTAGCAGCACTTGTCTTATTTCAGAAAACCCTAACCCTAACCCTATTTAAGCAAGAGGACTTACAGTTTTTTATTTTTCTGCCCTAAAACACAAAGCAAGGCCTTCAGCTCTCTAAGGGACTGTCAGATTTTACCTCTCTTTAGCAAAAACATACACAAAAATTACAAATCTACATCTTCAGCAAAGTCTCAATACTGACAGTGAGTTTATTTCAATGATATGAGTTACAGTTTTAATGAGGGTGTTTGATGGTGTTTGTTGTTTGAGTAGTACTATACTACTGCTTGTCCTTTACATACCAAAAAGGCGAAGAACAGGAAGAATAATGCAGACTAGGGGGGTGACAACAATGAAGACAGCTACATTGCCAGTGAGGAAGGATGATCAGTGACAGCCCAAGTAACAACTGCAGCTCTTGAGAGGACTCCAGTGAAGAAGCATCACAAGATACTGAAGTAACAGTAATCAATATGACTTTGGCATTTCATTTGCTTCTGTTGACTGTTGTTTTCTCTGAGTTCTTTACTGAATTGAAATAAGTTGAATCATACTGCTATAATATTGTCATTACCGATGTTTTTGCTCTTGCATACTTTCAGAGAAATAGGAAGATGACTGCACCCAAATGTCTCTCACCAAAACAGTTACCCTACAGCAAATTCATGTATTCTGATTTTTGGCTGTCTTCCTTTATGTATGGACTTTGTACATTTTCCATGTTCAACTTGATTTACTGTAGGTGCTACAGTTCTGTCTTATCATATGCATGTCAAGGGCATTGAGTATTCCATAATGGCCTTGGTTAAGAATAGTCTTGCTTTATATTCATTCCTTCATAGCCAGCTAAAATTAGCCATGCTCTGAAGTAAAAGCTCCCTGATAATGATAACAATAACAATAGCTGCTAACATTACAGTAGCTCACTCTTTGGAAACTTCAGCAAAGTTCAGCATCACATCGCAGCATTATAAGCCACTTTGTTTGTCATTAATACAATACTTGCACACTTATTAAATTACATTAATGCAATGTCAACTCTCACAAGTCATAAAAGAGCTCTGGGTGGCGGTCCTCCAGTTGTTTAGCCAAACTTGTAGTGCTCCCTCCTTTTGTTTCTCTTTGTCTCACTGGCTATTTTGACGCTCGCATAGTGCCGCCTGCTGGTGCTCCTGCCTGGGGAGAATGCTGTAACACCCAGAAGCCGAGGACCAATTGATTTTCAGCTGTGTCTGAACTGAAATATTTCCATGTAGTCCATGACATAAGTCTGTGGTAGGGAGTGACATTAGTGAAGAAAAGCAAGAGGTGGAGATGGAGCTTGAGAGTGGGGTCACAAGTACAGGGGCTGAGATTCAGCCTGCTGCAGTAGTAGTAGAGGAGGGGTGTTTCCTGCCCAGACTGGGCTTAAACCTGGAAAATTTGACACTAAACAAGCATGTAAAGTCAATTCAATTAAATTTTTCAATTAAATTTCATTTATATAGCACAGAATTCATTTCAAGGCACTTTTCATATGGAGCAGGTCCAGGCTGTACTCTATAATATTATTTATAGAGACCCAACAAGTCCCATCACGAGCAAGCACTTGGAGACTTGTTGGGGCAGCCAGATAATAAGGAATTGCAATAATCCAACCTAGTAGTAACAAATGCGTGGGCTAGTTTTTCTGAATCTTTTTGAGAAAAAAAGGGGAGAGTAGAGTACCTCTTGTCTTTATTCCACCAGCTGCTTTTCTGAACCTGACCACTATACCTGACACTATATGCACCCCAGAATTAGGTTTCTCCCCTCTGCTCGTCTCAGCTATAGGGGTTTATAATGCTCACAATCTGACACGTGTGTGTTGCATATGTTCAATTCTAAAAATGCCACACTGTGCATGGTGGAAAATATATCATTGTCTTCACTGATGTGTGACTGTATTTCCTGTAGATATATAGCATTGTTTGCAAATACCAAATCAACAATAGCCATTTTTTTGTTCTTCAGTGAAGAGTTTTCCTCTACCACCCATTGGAGATCTTCACACCACTCTGCAGATTCATGCATAGACAACATTCATGCTATACAATAATTGCTTTCATGATAGACACAACATTGAAATGATTGAAATAAGTGATTGCTAAGGAAAATGTGATTTATAGTCCCAAAGCTTAGCCATGTTGCCAATATAACAGTGTACTCTGTGAGTACTTTCTGATAACCATGGCTAAGGTTTTGGAAGCATTTCTTGGGCAGAACTGAAAATGCAGCACTGTATGGACAGTTACAGTGCCGTCTTTCTACATCATTGGATATTTCTGTCTGTTCTGGCCGCAGATTCTCATCCACATCACAATGAATATCTTCCCTTGTGCAGAAAGAATCTTTTGGAATGCCTTATCCAGCCTCGGCAGGCATCTGCTCTGATTTCTTCACATGCTGCATCAATGGCAGCCATCAGGGTCATCTGAGTATGTGGCTGTTGATCATAAATTTTCAACCTCCATGCTGGTTTAATAACATTTTATGCCAGATTATGACAACTGGTCCAGCCATTTTGCATGTAATGAGTTATGCAATGACCCAATGCTGAGACGGTTTGGGGAGTTAGACTATTCAACAGAAAACCATATCATATCACCATACCATAAGAGTCTTAGTTGTTTTTTAAAGAATAAGATACCCATTTTGTGTTTTAATCTACCATCCCTGTACACTTTCCACTTTGTTTTTATTAAGTATTCATTTTTCTGACTTTTTATCAGTGATTAAGTACAATATATTCTTATTCTTGATGATTTTAATATCCAAGTTTGTTGGCCCTCTTCCTCCTCATTGACTGCTGATTTTATCAAACTTATAGATACTTTTTATCTGACCCAAAATGCAGGCAGCCCAGCCACGACAAAGCCCAAACTCCCCACACTGATTTGCTCTTGCCCCCTAAATTTACTCTCTGTTCCTCGCTCCTGTGAAGCTTTTACTGCCTCAAACACATTTTTAATTCAAGACTATGACATGGCCTCTCCACAGAGGAACACTATAGTTAATGTCCACTTATCAGTATACATTAAAAAAAATAAAAGAACGCCTATTTTGAACTGAACTGATCACTGCCCTTTTGCCCTTTGATTCAGCTTTCGCATGAAACATGACAAACGAGTGAACAACCCACCTGTAGCAATGGACCACAAGCATTTTCACAGCACAAGCTTCTTTAAACTGTGACACATGTGGTGCTCCATCTCACACAGCCACAGAATGCACCCTCACTGTTCCTCTTCCGTGCACGTCAGCCCCAAATAAACAAGAGCCCGCCGTCTGTCGCAGCTGGCCCCCCTCAGCGCCCCCGCCACTGAAAACCATTCCTCCTCCAGGGTGGCAAGATGTTATGCAACAATTTCAACGACCTAGGGTGCAGTACATCAAACTGCCGATTCCTGCACTCCTGTTCCTTTTGTAGTGGGGCCCACTCCAGAACATCTTGTCTTCACAATCGGACGAAGAACAGCCTCCGTTAGTACCTCAGCATCCCTATTAATATCAGCGCTCTAGCTACAGCCTTAAAGAACCACCCAGACCACCAGTTCATTAGATTCCTCTTACAAGTGTTCACCCATGGCTTCCACTCAGGTCTGCAAGTCATGCCAGATTCCTCATACACACATCACAATTTGCAGTCAGCCACCTCTGAACCAGACACAGTTGATAAACTCCTAGACAAGGAGGTAAAAGAAGCATTCATGATAGGCCCATTCCACCTTTCTCCACATTTGGAATCAGTTCTCTTGGCACAGCCACTAAGAAATATTCAGTGTCTTAGCCACTAGGAAAAAACAATTTCTTGAATACTTACAACTCAAATCTTCAATTCAAGCCACATTCAACATTAAAACTACTAAGCTGAGTCTCCCACCTTCATGTTCAGATTTCACATCAATATCCAATCATCAAAAAAACTTCTCTCCAAAATATATAGCATCATTACATATTCAGATAAAACTCTCCATACTGACAATAAAATGGGAAAACAACTTAACAATTGCAAAATGCAAATCTACGGTACAAGATTCTTCAGAGAACACATTACACAGGTCAGAAAATGTTTAAAATGGGATTCTCATCAGAAATATGTACTAATTGCACTCAAAAGAAACCGGACACCTATATTCACGGCATCTGGCACTGTACACCTGTTCAACATTTCTGGTATGAGGTCACAAAATCACTGTCAATCTTTTTGGGCTGCCACATTCCCTTTTCTACTTCTCTCTGCTTACTTGGCGACACCTCAACAATGAATCTGACAAGTTCCAACAACAATAAATTAATCCTCATAGCCCTAACTATTGCCAAAAAAACTATCCTCATGAACTGGAAAACTAAGAACAACATCAGTATAGCACAGTGGAAAAATCTAGTACAACCACATCTCAATGAGAACACTCCACCCAACATTCAGTAATAGATCCCCTCCATATCTGGGCCCCACTCATCAACTTCCTACAGACCTGACCTCCCAGGTGACTGAATCCTGCCAAGTGTCAATGGGCCACGGCGGAAGCAAGGTACCTTGGCTATCGGCTGGGGCATGGCGAGGTCCGACCGCAGATGGACAAGGTGGAGGCCATCCGCAGCTGTCCGTGCCCGCGTACAAAGAAGGAGGTGAAGTCCTTCCTGGGCCTGGCTGGCTGGTACAGGCGGTTCGTCCCACAGTTCGTCACCATCGCTGCCCCGCTGACTGCCCTCACAGCGAAGGACCAGAGGAATCCTGTCGCCTGGAGTGAAGACTGCGAGACCACCAGCCAGTGGTTCCTGGTCCAGGCCGATGCGTCCACTGTGGGACTGGGAGCTGTCCTGGCCCAGGGTGCTCCTGGAGAGGAACAACCGGTGCTGTACCCGAGCCACAAGCTGCTGCCACGTGAGACCAGGTACTCCACTGTGGAGAAGGAGGGCCTGGCTATCAAGTGGGCCCTGGAGAGCTTTGCGGTACTACCTGTTAGGGTTTGGACCTTGGCCTCTCTCTCTCCTTGTGTTTCCTGTTGTTTTCCCCTCCTACTGTGTCATGTTTGTCTGTCTGTCTCCATGTGGCTGGGCGTGGACTTCTGGGTTCCTCCTCCTACCTGCTCGTCTGACTCTCTACAGCTGCTGTCTCACCTCACCTGCACCTAATCTTCTCATCAAGCCCCAGCAGTATATCACCCCGGCTCAAACACCCAGACTCCGCCAGATTGTTCAGTCACTACTGCGGTAACCAGACATCTAGGCGACTTCTCCTGAGAAGACTTGTTTGTTCGTACTTTTTGTGTCTGTTCCTGATCTCCAGTTAACCTTCTGCTCCGCGCCACAGATCCTCTATGCCTGCTCCACCACCACTCCAGCTTCAACTCGCCTCGCCTCGGTCTCAGCAGTCTGTTTGGTCTCCACCTTCATCCCCTCTGCCTGCCACGCTCAACTGGACCCCTCCACCCCAGCCAAACCACCCCCAGCCAAGCCTCCAGCCTGTTTTTTCTCCTGCAACTAAAATAAATTGTCAACACCACTCGGTCTCCTGGTTTTGTCTGTTTTTGGGTCCTACTGTTGAACTGCCATAACAATTCCAATTCCAGATTGTGGCGGAGTGCTAAAGACTAAAGACTGCCTCGTCCTTCTTCGTCGCCGCGAGCTTCTCTCCCAGGAGAGAGTCTGCGGCGAGAGCGCACAGGCGCGAGCGAGAGAGTCTGCGGCAAGAGCGCACGGGGCGCTCGCATTATTCCCCCCCCGCGGGACCGCCGCATTTACTCTGCGCCTACGCGGTTTCCCCACACAGACAAAAACGCTCACCTGGTGGATGTTGCTGCCGGTCCGCTGCGGTTCACGGGCCAAACCGAGGCGCTTCCGGCTCAAGGCTAAAATAGTGTATAGTGGCGCACTCCTTGGCAACCAGGTGACCTGGACTAAACCATTTGGTGGGATGTTGGGTTATTTTATGTGTGTACTTATGTGGGAGTGGGAATTTAAGAGCCATAGCTGGGCATCGTACTACTGATTATGTGACTTTAATAGTGACGTTTAATGTAGTGACTTCCAGGATATGATTAAGCCAGGAACCTTGAATCTACCCTTAACCAGCCTATAATGAATGTTGGTCTGTCCGGGGGAGGGACTAGAGGGGCTATATAAAGGGAGCATTCTGGCTCTGTGGGGGAGAGTGGTGGATGTTGGAGGTGAGCGCATGCCCTGGTTAGCCGATAGTTACATAGTTGAGAAACCTTGTGTAAATACTTTTTTGTTTGTTTTGTTTTGTTTTGTTGTGGTTGTTTCACTACCTGGGAGAATTGCTTTTTGGTCACATTGTAAATACTTTGCCACTGTTTGCATTTTTTTTTGGAGCTAATAAAAGAAAATCATCAGACTGAAGTTCGACTGAGCCATCATTTTCCAGGTTTCCCAACGAACCTGTGACACAGATCTGCCATCGGGCTGGCAAGACCAACGTTGGTCTCCAGGCTGACGCACATCGGCAACCTCAGGGAGGAGGAGGATAATGGGACGGAGTGCTGAAGACCGCCTCGTCCTTCTCCGTCTCCACGAGCCTCTCTCCCTTACCCAGGAGAGAGTCTGCGGCGGGAGCGCATGGTGCCCTCTCATTGTTTCCCCACGGGACCGTGTTTACTCGGCACCTACGCGGTTTTCCCCCCACACACACAAGACTCTTACCTGTCTGATGTTGCTGCTGGTCCACCTCCGGTTCACGGGCCAAACCGAGGCGCTTTTGCTTCAATGTTTAAATAGCGCATAGTGACGCGCTCTTGGCAACCAGGTGACCTGGACTAACCCATTTTGTTGGTTGTTGGATTATTATTTTATTTATTTTACTATGTTGGGTTGATAAATTAAGAGCCATAGGTGGGGCATTTCGGTAGTGTTATGGTTGTATTAACAGTGTGTGTTAATTTTGTAATTTCCCTTATTTGATTAGGCCAGTAACGCCAAACTCCCCCTGTTAATTAATGTTGGTCTGCCGGGGGAGGGACTAGAGGGGGTATTTAAATGGAGCATTTCTGCTCTGTCAGTGTGGAGTTTGATGTTGGAGTTGGAGTTCATGGCCTGTTGGCATTGTAGCTGCGTGTATTGTAAATTTCCTGTAAATACTTTTTTGTTGTTGTTCACTTCCTGGGAGGATTTTTTGGTCACACAGTACATATTTTTTCCACTGTTTGCATTTCTTTTTTTTTTTTGGTGTTAATAAAACTCACCAACTGAAGTTTCGACTGAGCCATCATTGTCCAGGTTTTTTTCAACAAACCCGTGACAGTCTATTCATTTTTATTATTTACACAACCACCCTTGACCACCCTCTATATTTAAAAAAAGAAGAACACAAGCAATATCTATGGTTGATGTGTGCAGATACTTCAAACCAAATAATCCATTCTACCACCTGGGCCTTACACCATGGCCAAACTCTCAAGGTGTGTGCAGATCAACCGGCAGACATTTCAACCTCTCACTGCTCCATTGTCCCCACATGTTTCAAAAAGTCCACCATTGTCTCTGTTCCCAAAGAGACTAAAGCTCTCTGCCTGAACAACTACTGCCCAGTAGCACTTACTTCTACCATCATGCGGTTAGTCGAAACTTTTATCACCTCTTTTGACTCACTGCAATCTGCATACAGATCAAACAGGTCAAGTGATAAAGCCAAACTCTCCACACTGCCCTCTCTCACCTGGATCAGAGGAACACATATATGAAAATGCTCTTCATTGGCTGTTCAGTTCAGCATTCAATATCACTGTGTCCTGCAAACTTATAATCATAGTAGAGATTTAGGACTCAGCAACAACATATGGGACTGGATCCTGAACTTCCTGATGGGCAGACCCCAGGCTGTGTGGATAGGCATCATAGCCTCCACCCTGACTCTCAAGACTGGCTGAGTCGGGTATGCTTATGCATAACTTATGTGCTTATGTGCTTAGCCCTCTTTTGTATTCACTTCTCACACATTACATTTGCTGATGACATGATTGTGATTGCCCTGATAACCAGGGATGGTGAGACAGCCTGAAAAAAGAAGGTCAGAGTCCTGACACCTTGGTGCCAGAACAAAAACCACCATCTCATCATCTCATCTGCCTCATCATCACGAAGGACATACACCATCAATAAAGAAAGTAAATGGTAAATGGACAGCATTTATATAGCACTTTTTTAGTCTTAACAGACCACTCAAAGTGCTTTTACAAAGCAGCCAGTATTCACCCATTCACATGCACATTCATACATAGTGGCTGATGGGAAACTGCCACCAACATTAACCACAAAAACAAATAAATAAAAAACTAATATTGCTGAGCCCTCCCTGTCATCTGTACATAGAAGACAGGCTGTAGACTAGAAGACTACAAGACACACACACATACACACAGGAACATAGGACATAGTCTTACCATGAAAATCCATTTCTGTAACTTGAAGTTTGATATTAATACACCAGATGGAAAACAACATGCTGCACTGGCTTAAAAATTGAACAAAGCTAATTAAATGGCTAAGGACAGATGTCACACAATACATAATATTATATTAGGACTAGATTACTAAAGGTTGAATTGTAGCTGTTACAATGCTCCTAGTATGTAAAGTGTTACAATTGTGTTGATTTAACTTGCACGCTCCTACTCTGCATCTTCAACAGCTAAAGAAGAGCAGCAATCAATCAGCACACACAAGCACACACAGACCTTTTTTTGTCTAACTGAAAGAGGCAACAAGGGTGTGGCCGACCACAAACACATCAACAGTTAAACATGGTCTATGGTTCATGTTCAGACTGGTCATTTAAGTTGGAAAAAAAGAAAATCTCTCTTCACTGTCAGGCCATTGTACATGTCTCAGTAAAGTGCATTGTTAATGGTGGAAATATGGTAAATAAATGTTAATCAGTATTTGCCAATTGGCAAAATGAGTGTTGATTTTTGGCTCTTCATTTTCCAGGAACCTCTCATCTGGATAGAAATATGGATTGAATAGATATCCTCCTTTCAATAAATACAGTTCTTCTCTATTTGGACATCGATCCAAAGTCAAAATAGCTCACTGTGTCCAGTATTAAAACTCAAATCAATGAACAAAGCCCTTTAAAATAGCAAGCTGTCACTTGAAGGGCCAGTTCTTTGTCTAAGACAAAGTAAAATGGAGCTACCGTTTTACCATTTCATTTCCATGCTGTAGCACAGAGGCTGGTGCTTTGCATACAGTTAGAGCTCTGGAAGGCAACAACACAAAGCATAATCTACATTCCCCTGCAGGTATTTTAGAAAACACTAACACACATATTCACTCATATCATCACACAGTATCATGAGATTTCAAGACATTTACACATATGGGAATTATGAAAATTATGAATCTATTGTCCCTCAGTAAATCAACAAATATTTTACACTTGTTGTACATGCTTATCAAAAATCATTTTCAACATATGCAGCACATAATAGATATATACTATCTTTTTTCCTTACTATCTACATATGGAATATCAGAGCATTATTTAAACATTTACATTTAAAACAAATACTAAAATATAAAAGTGAAGAGAAAAAAGAGGTGTTCTGTATTAAGCCTTGAACGGCACTTTAAAGGAGCAATGGTGTATAGTTTCTCCATTATTTATTATTCCATTATTTTAATTTGAATATTGTAGCCACACATTGCTTCCTTTGTTACTATCCCACTGACAACAACTGACAGAAAAACTAGAAGAATTATGTGTGTAGTATTGGGTTAGTTCCTGTACATTCTTCTGCAGTGGATCAAGGCAGGGCTGAGGTGTTATGCTATACTTACATTGATGTGTTTATACTACTGTACAGTTTGCACTATATGATCCTCCTGATGTACTTGGAGTGACCTCTATTGCTATTTGCATGATGGGGTTTAGTCTCAAGCTGCATTTGTATCGGCCAGTCATTCCAAAGAAACAATATGCATGCAGTTCATTTACATAAGTAAGGCTATTTATGTCACTGTTCATTAGCAGAATATCTCACAGTAAATAAAAATATTAATTGAACAAACACTATAGCGCTAAAAATGCTGGAGATTTGACCATTTGGATGTATTAATCCATCCATCCATTAATTTTCTATGTCACTTTTTTCTGTTTTAGGTTGCGGGGACTGCTGCTTATCCCAGCATGCACTCAGCAAGGGCCATGTACCAACACCACAGGATATAAAGTGCCATCATGTATGTCCAATTATGTAAAGAACACAGTCAATGGACAACAAATGCTTGACATCTTTTCTGAGTGTATGAATGGCCTTTGCATGCCTTTCTAGAATAAGAGGAAGACCCCACCAAACAATTTCAACAGAAAGGGGCAAAAAAAAAAGTCCTGATTTACTTTAGCAGTTAAGGCTGTGGCTTCTCTGTGCTTGCTCCTGTTACTCAGACTGTGCCCTTTGTCTGGAGCCAGGGCTTGGTAGGGGCAAAAATTTGCATGCTAAGGGCCACTTGAATGTGAAGCTCCCCGGATTTTCACTACCTGACATGCAAACCAGTGGGGGACCAGTTAATGGTGCACACGCACAGTCAACACAGGTGTACTCGAGTCAAAAAACTGAGCCTCCTGCCCCACCCCCTCTCTAAAGCTCTAAACCTTCACCACTCTTCTGAGAGAGTGTTATGGAAATTAGTGCTGTGATTTTGCTGGGATACTGTACTGCAGGTTGTCGAGGGATGAGGGTTGGATGTCAGGGTTGGAAGTAAGGTGATAGCTAGGCTGAGCCATAACAGATCAAAAACTTAGAGCAGTAGCATTTGAGTGCAAGCGCAAGTTAAATGATAGACATAGAAGAGAAAGAGGAATAAAACTGAGAAAATTCAAAGGATGCCAAGGTCCTTCCTCGTGAAAAAGAAACGTGGGGCATGTGGAGCATGGCAATGGAAAGAGCCAGAACAGCTTGAGTGGAAAGAAGATAATATAGTAGGTAAGAATTTCAGTATCTTTAAATTTATTTTTAGATGTCAAAAGTAAGCAGTAACATACAAGTTGTTTCATCCCCATCAAGGTGTGTCATTTATATGTAATATTTATTTTGACAGTTGCTTTTGACAGCAGCTTTTATCGCTTTTTAGAGAGTAAAAATGCTAAGGAGCATGACACGCAGCAGCCAGCCGCTGTGCTTCAGCCAGTAGCCACCGTAGGATGTGGGACAGCAACAGGAATGAGAGTGCCAGTACCTTTGGCGGGATCAGGAGGACCGGGGGCTGACACCAGGCCGGACTGGTCCACACTAATGCTCCAGGGCTCCTTCTACCATTCCAGTGCGCTGGCACTTGTCAGTAGAGCAAAGGTAAGGTCAGACTGTTCTTGTCAAGTATAGTGTCACTCCTATAATATGATCAAATAGCATCACCAACTGACTAGTGTGAATATGGCAGCTGACAGCTAGGGAAAGACAGCTGACAGGAGGATATGGACTGCACTGGAAACATGGACTGGCAATCCATGGTGGCAGCAGCTTAGTAACCAAAGTTCACAGGATATTAGCATTCCTACCACTGAGGAGGAAGCAGAAAGTCACGCCAAATGCTAGGGCCAGGAGAATGGTGAAAGTAAGCAGCCAAGGAAAGAGAGGAGTGATGGGCAAAAACCAAAAGGGAAATGGTCTATGGCTACTGTGAAGGGCATATGGGCAATTTTTAATTCAGACCCAATAGGTGCACTGAAAAGACTGAAAGGGACAGTTAAGAAGAAGATAGAGATGATGGGAGACCTAATCTTTGGATAGTAGGCAAAATATACAACACAGTTGATAAGCTGTGAAGAACATAAATAGAACAGAATGTGATAGTTTGCTAATCCTTTTTCCTTTTCAATATATTTCATGTTTTACCTCATAAACTTAATTGATTTTTGAAAATAGATGCCAGCAACGGGTTTCAAACAGATTGGGACAGGGACAACAAAAGGAAAGTTTGGAAAGTTTGGAACTTTCATGTTTTGAAAACCCGTTTTGAGAGCCTGCTAATGAATTAGCATCAGGCTAAAGCCCTCTAGCTAGCTGCTGCCGGCTGTGTGGTGTGTTTGTACAGGATGTCTGCGCTGTTTTTTCGGTGTGTTTGTTCTGGTGTTTGTGAAGCTGCTTGTTGGCTGGAGGTTGACTGTGCTGCTGGGTGATTTGGTGGAGGTTGATCTCAGCTAACAATGCTAACGGGAGTGTCTGTTAAACCTGCTACTGAAGTCAAAACATAATAATAATTACATAATAATTTCCTCATTGTGGGAGTAATAAAGGAATATTTTATCTTATCTTACCATATCTTATCTTATCTTAAAGACCCTCCATGTTAGTTAACTTACGTTATCTTAAACTGAACTGCATACAAATACAATAAAGTGTTTGTAACTTCAAAATAGTAACGTCTCATTTCTGTATGTTTCCAGAAATAACATAAGCCCAGATGTTGTTATTGGTTAAGCTGGAGTTGGTTATTGAAGCTAATCAGTAGCATAAAATCTGAAACTGACTGTGATTGGTTGGAGGCTGAAATGTTGACATATAACGTTACGCCAGCATATTAGGAGGAAACGTGTAAAGTACCATAACTGGTGCCGAAGTGTTCAGTACCCCTGGGTTAGTCAGTACCATGAGGTCAGTCAGCCAGCTCGGTGGGCATGTTTCATCAGCTTCATTCCACCTCTTTGTCCATATTTGGAAGTCAGAAATTAACTTGAGTTAGGCGATGTCACCACTGCCAAGATGGCGGAGCCCAACAATGGGCTTCAAAATTGCTCATCAGAAATCTACAGGTGATGTGTGGAGTGGAGCTAGATAAGCAGGGATGATGTCATGTCAACTAAGCAGTCTGTAGCCCTCAACGAGACTGCCTGTCAGTGGGGCCAGCCATGGTAGGCCTAAGCAGATTCAATTAACATAGAAGGCTGTTTCAAGCCATCGTGTGTCTACACTTTGCTTGGTTGAGTGTAGGATTTACAGGCAGCAAATGTACATTAGGTCAAGGCTAGAAACAGTTCTGCCTGTCTGAGGGCTCAGTAGAATTGATAGGAATGTATGGCACTTTTTACTGTGAAAAATCCTGATGTTGATCAGTGATGCCATACAGTCATATTTATTAAACAGGTTTGCAAACTTATCTCTCCCTAACAGCCCCGACCCCGTACGTCCCCCAGCTCAGGGGACTTTGTGTGCTCTGTGTGCCACAAGATATTCCCTCTCCAGCGCATGCTGACTCGCCACCTGAAGTGCCACAGCCTGGTGAAGAGACATCCTTGTCAATTCTGTGGCAAAGGATTCAACGATACCTTTGACCTCAAGAGGCATATGCGAACACACACAGGTCAGGATGAACTCCTCACACACTTACACACAGTTCTGAAAAGGAAGTTTGTTTGCTGCATCCTATAGCTCCCTTAGAAAATCCCTCATAAAATATCAGACCCTCAATCTAAAAATACTCTCACAAATAAAAATTGTGTATTGGATATATATATAAACTGCAGCTTAAATTATAGCTTTAAAATAAATGTAGTGGAGTAGAACTCTAAAATTGTACCTTAGTACAGTACTACAGTAAAGATACTTGGTAACATTTGACCACTACCATCATAGCTAAAATCAGTCCAAAGCCTAAATGCAGAGGGAGAAAGAGTCAGACTGTTAAATGTTACAATAAAAGTTTGTTTAATGATAATAATTATAATAACTTCGTGACTGCGTTCATATAGTGCTTTTAAAGGTACCCAAGGATGTTTCACACATATGGAAGCAGACAAAACGAATAACACAAGAACAGTAAATAAAAGTAGCAATGTTTGCTAGGGATAACAGAATGAACGAAAACCATAGGCCTTGGTGAACAGGTAGGTTTCAGGATTTTTTTTTTTCAAATGACCATATATGCAGTGTTGTGGATCTCTGGAGGGAGAGTGGCTCTGCCCCCAAAAGACTGCAGGCTGGTGCAGGGGGTGAAGAGCGGACCTGTGTCCAAAGAAAGTAGATTCCAGGACAAGGTATGGGGTGGAGGAGATCTCATAAGCACTTTGGGACAAGGGCAGGGCATTTGTAGGCGAAGAGCTCAGTTTTATAGTAGATACGGGACTTAACCAGGAGCTATTGAAGGTGTATGAGGATAGGGGTGACATGCTGCCAGGGCATGGTGAGGATGAGAACCTTTAGTAAGTTAGATGGCATTTAGGTTTTTATGGAGATATTTGCAGATGCTGCTCGTGGATAGAATCCACTTTGGCCTGGAAGAAGTCCAGTAGTTAGTCACTGTAAAGCCACCATTCTGAATGTATATGTGCATCCATACATATATAGGCAGAAAAAAAAATTCTTTTGTCTCACCTGCTGCAGGTATTCGTCCCTACAAGTGTGAGCTGTGTGAGAAAGCTTTCACACAGCGTTGCTCTCTGGAGTCCCATATGCGGAAGATTCATGGTGTCCACCAACAGTATGCTTACCGTCAGAGACGCTCCAAGATCTTTGTGTGTGAGGATTGTGGTTACACTTCAAGCCACCCTGATGAGTACTTCTTCCATGTGAGACAGTGCCACCCCGGGAGTCCTGCCCTCCGCAGGTACTACCGCCGTCAGGCCCATGAGAACAGCAGCTTTGCAGAGCGTAAACTCAACCCCTATTTGCTCTTCTCATCCCCTGCATACTACATGTAGGGCTCATTCTGATTCTGACCTACACTATATTGTAGCTGTTCCATAAGCCATTTATAAATGAAAATAATGTTGGTTTGTTTTAATGAACTATTTAACTGTGTAACACTTAACACTGTAGCACTAGGCCATGTACTGTGTGTACCCTTCCTGTGTTCATTTATCAGTTTCTTCTTTCATGGTTGTTTTTAATTCAATATTTTTGTTTTTTATCATTTTTTTGGGTGTGTATTATTTTTTGTGCAGTATATTTATTGTTAAAATAAAAGAGAAGGATAAAAAATAATCATAATGTTTTTATTGTTTTATTACATATAAATGCATTTAAACAAAATCAGCTGAATGTTCAGGAATCATTGATCAATTCTACAATTTCATTTACCAGATGCTTGTGTCCCATCTTGGAAATGTAGCCTCTGAGAGGACACATCAGAATGATCTAATATGACTTAACTTCAAAGAAGATGTCCATGAAGGTTCTCAGTCATCCAGGTCATGGTAGTCAAATAAGGGTTGAATCATTGAAAATACCCTCATATTTTAATTCAAAGATGATGTGAATGAATGTTCTGAAGGTTGGAATAATACTGTCCTCCCAAAACAATGGTAGGGATAAGAATAGGGGTAGGACCTTGGCTGGCTGTGGCTTTGAATACATCTTAGATTTATTTGGTTTGGATATTTTGTTTCTGTGATGCATTTGTAAGAAATCAACTTTTTTGCGAACAATGCAGATCTATCATCACTTTTGAAGTTAATAGGTGAATGCAAATAGCATTATCATTCTTGTGGAGGAGAAATATCTGGCTTATTAGCTGCTAAATGCTCTAGTATGTTCACCAGCTCTAAATGTGCCTCTCCGGTGTTCGGTAGGTAGTGTATAGCGAGGTTTTCTAGGTTCTTCTCTGAAAACAGCTGCCGCCTGCAGCTGCAAAACTATAAGAGTTGTGGGAATGAACCAATGTTGCAGACTGGAAAGCTAACAATTAACTGAAACTCACTATAAAGCTCCATACAGCCATGGGAAGCCGCAGATTCAGCTGATAATTTTCTGTAGGTTAATTGCTATGAGAGACCCCTTTCATATGTCATATGTTTTTTCATGTCCCATTGTTTTCAAATTATTTTTAGCAACCAATTATAGCTGCTTTAAGTTTATTAAGTCTTGAAGCTGGACGAACAATCTTGGGTCAGGTCATCTGTCACAACTGTTCTGGGGTAGGACATTTGCAGAAAAACTGCCCTTCACCTGGTTGGCCCAAACAGCATTCCCTGAGTCTCAGTATGATCATAGGCATCTTATGCAGGTATAGTGGCTACAGATGAGTGTTTGAATACTGATACATAGACTACAAATAAGTGCTTTGCTAGACTCTGGTACTGAGAGGAATGTGCAGCTGAGCCAGTTGAGCTGCTTGCTTTTTTTGCCACCCAACAATGACAGTGTAAACACCCCACCCCTGTCATCCAGCTCAGACAATGACTGGACCTGTCATGGGAGGCTCTGAGAAAATCTATCAAGCATGCCAAACAACAGCATAACAGAACATTTGCCATGCTACATGTATGGCATCTGATGGAAGACACCAAGAGAGTGAAAAAACATGGAGGTTCATACCTCCCTGAAAGATAAGATAAGATAGGATAAACCTTTATTCATCCCACAGTGGGGAAATTCACAAATTACAGCAGCAAAAGGGATAGAAGCAGTTAAATAGTACAAAAAGCAGTTTAAACAGGCTAAAAAGACGATATTAACAAATTTACATTAGAAATTCACACGAGGCTTGCATTCTTGGGTTAAATATGAGATATGAAATATTAAATACTAAAATACAAAATATTGCACATGGACTAGAATGAAGTGAAATATGAAATATTACATCCTAAATACAAAATATTGCACCTTGAATAGAATGAGTGAAATCTGAAATACTAAACACAAAATATTGCACACTGACTACAATGAAGTGAAATATGAAATACTAAACACAAAAATGTTGCACACTGACTACAATGAAGTGAATATGAAATACTAAACACAAAAATATTGCACACTGACTACAATGAGGTGAAATATGAAATACTAAATTCAAATATTGCACATTGGATAGAATGAAGTATTGCACAGTGAATGGAGCTGACATAAAAAAAAGTATTGCACAGATGTAAAGACATAATGTATAGTCTATTGGGAGCAGTGCTGGTTGTGCAGTCTGACAGCTGCAGAATGAAAAGACCTGCGATATCGCTCCTTCACACACTTCGGGTGAAGCAGTCTATCGCTGAAGGAGCCCTCCAGTGCTGTTAAAGTGTCAGCTTAGCCATCATCTTCCTCTCTCCCACCACCTCCACTGGGTCAAGGGGGCAACCCAGTGCAGAGCTGGCCTTCTTGATTAGTTTGTCCAGTCTATTCCTGTCCACAGCTGCAATACTGCTGCCCCAGCAAGTTACTCCGTGGAAAATGGCTGATGCCACAACAGTGTCGTAGAAGGTCTTCAGGAGCACCCCTTGCACTCCAAAAGACCTCAGTCTCCTGAGCAGATAGAGTCTGCTCTGACCCTTCCTGTAAAGTGCAGCAGTGTTGTGAGTCCAGTCCAGTCTGTTGTTGAGGTGAACACCCAGGTACTTATAAGATGTCACCATCTCAATGTCCATTCCCTGGATGTCCACTGGTGTCGGAGGTTAGTGAATGCGCCTGCGGAAATCCACCACCAGTTCCTTGGTTTTCCCCACGTTGATCTGGAGGCAGTTCCAGTCCTTAAAATCCTGTGTCAGTTCTCTGTATTCCCTGTCGTCCCCATCTGTGATGAGGCTGACGATGGCAGAGTCATCAGAGAACTTCTGCAGGTGACAGGTTGGTGAGTTGTATGAAAAGTCTGCAGTGTAGAGGGTGAAAAGGAACGGAGCCAGGACCGTTCCCTGCAGGGCCCTCGTACTGCAGACAACCATGTTGGACACACAGTCCCGTGTCCTCACATACTGTGGATGGTTGGTGAGGTGGTCCAGAACCCAGGATGTGAAGTGCAGGTCCAGCCCTGTGTTCTCCAGCTTGTCCCTCAGAGGTGCTGGCTGGATGGTGTTGAATGCACTGGAGAACTCAAAGAACATGATTCTCACAGTGCTCCCAGGTTTCTCCAGGTGAGAGAGGGCTCTGTGCTGGAGGAAGATGACGGCATCGTCCACCCCGATGCCAGGCTGATAGGCAAACTGAAGTGGGTCCATCGATGGACCCACCAGGGGGCGGAGATGGGCAAGGACCAGCCGCTCCAGGGTCTTCATCAGGTGGGATGTTAATGCCACCGGCCTGTAACTGCTGAGGTCCTTGGGGTGCGGCATCTTGGGGACAGGTACCACGCAGGATGTATTCCACAGTTGTGGCACCTTCCCCAGCTTCAGGCTCAGGTTGAAGATGTACTCCACAACCCCGCACAGCTGGTCTGCACAGGCCTTCAGGAGCCTGGAGCTGATGCCGTCTGGACCCACCGCCTTCCTCGCCTTGGTCTTCCGGAGCTGGTTTCTCACCTGAGATGTTGTGAGGGTCAGATTGGAGCAGGGGGGCTGTATGCTGGTGGGTGTGGGAGGGTGGGTTGAACTGATGAGCTGAGCAGTGGGGGGTGGCTGTGAGCTGAGAGTTGCAGGAGGGGAGGTGGGGGTGGAGCAGTCCACTTGAGGTGTTGATGAGGAGGGTTGCAGCAGGGAGGGCTGGGCCGGGGGAAGGGCAGATGACTGATTAAATCTATTGAAGAATAAGTTCAGCTCATTCACCCACTTCTGGTCCCCCGCAGCCTGGGAGTCCTAACCCCTTGTGGCCAGAGATGGTTTTCAGGCCTCTCCAGACTCTGCTGATGTTGTTCTGCTGCAGCTGTTCCTCCATCTTCCTTCTATAGCTGTTCTTCCCCTCCCTGATCTTCCTTCTCAGCTCCCTCTGCACAGCCTCCAGCTCCTCCTTGTCTCCTGACTTAAAGGCCCTCTTCTTCTCCTGAGTATTCCATGGTTTGTTGTTGGAAAAACACTGTACAGTCCTGGTGGGTACAGTGTTATCCACACAAAAGTTAATATAGTCTGTGATGCAGTCAGTAAGACTGTTGATGTCATCCCTGTGAGAATCACAGAGTTCCTCCCACACCGCCGTGTTGAAACAGTCTTTCAGGGCCTCGTCGGACCATCTCTTCACTGTGCAGGACACAGCTGGCTGCCTGTGTACCAGAGGTTTGTACACAGGCTGGAGATGAACCAGGTTGTGGTCTAATCTTCTCAGGGGAGGAAGGGGTGATGAAGTGTATGCCTCCTTGGTGTTGGCATAACACAAGTCCAATATTTTATTGTCTCTGGTGCAGCATGTGATGTATTGGGTGAAGGTGGGCAGAGTGTAGAATGGAGAGGCATGATTGAAGTCCCCAGAGAGGAGAAGGAGGACCTGGGGATGTTGGGTCTGCAGCGGGCCTGTGACAGAGTGGATGACGTCACAGGCCACATCAGCGTTAGCAGAGGGGGGAATATACGCAGCTACCGCGATAACATGCGAGAATTCCCGAGGCAGATAGTATGGCCTCATGCTAACGGCTAACAGTTCAATGTCCTTACAGCAGAGTTGCTCCTTAATAGTGATGTGCCCAGAGTTACACCATCTATCGTTCACAAACACTGCCAGCCCTTCTCCTTTCCTCTTACTGCTCTCCTTCGTCCTGTCCACCCGCAGTAGTTCAAATCCGTCCAGTGTGATGATTGTGTCCGGGGTCCGCGGGGTCAGCCATGTCTCTGTAAACACCATGATGTTGCACTCCCGGTAATCCCTCTGGTGTCGGGTCAGCGCCACTAACTCGTCCATCTTGTTGGGGAGAGATCTTACATTCCCCATGGTGATGCACGGGAGGACCGGTTGGCATCTTCTCCTCCTGTCATGGCGCTGGGCTCCGGCACGGCTCTTCTCCTCTTTATCTCTCGGGGAACCTCGGGCCTCTCGTCCGGCAGCACCGCTGTGTTGCGGAGAACGAACAGCTGATCCCGACTGTAAACAATAGGGCTGGCACCCAGGGGCCCCAGACACGGACGTAAAGATTGTAAAAACTGAAAGAAAAATGCCAGCTCAAACACTGTCACTATGGTGGACATGTTGAACTGAGCATTCGGTAACTCAAGCCCGTGAAAATAGTTAAAAATAATTTAAAAAGACAGAATAAGAGAAAAAAAAAAGCTCAGCGGTGAGCGAGAGCTGCTGCTAGAGGAGCACCATCTTGGATAAGCATGGGCCTACTGGACACCTTAGTCTACCAGATTCAAAAGGGCCTGAAGACAAGGATCAGTGTCAAGTATTTCATCATGACAACCTCAAACATTATCAGGGCCGTGCTGGACAATGGCATCTCTTGGGAGTTTGGTGGTCCAGACCTGAAAAACAATTGTGCCTTGACACAGAATAAGAGCAGATGCATCCAGCTGTGATTAAAATCTGTTGGGGAACCCAGTTTGAACCCAATTCCCTCCCACTCAATGCAGACACTGAGACTGGCAGCAGTGTATTTGAGATCATTGAATGGAAATTAAAGGAGAAATTTCTGATTGTGCAGCTACATTACCTGATCTATAATAGCTGTGGATGAAATATCATGTTGTAACATTATTTGCAATTTTTGATATTTTATGTACATATATCTATCAAGGAGGAGGATACTTTTATGTGTGATCTTTATCCTGCCATATTTCCAGCCAAACTTCCACATTGCCTCTCTCATTGTGCCCAACCCAGTTGTTATAGTGTGGCTCATTTCAAGGAGCAGTTTTACTTTTCTGCTATGACTCCCATGTTCACAGTAATAGCTCCCATCTGCCAGGCTTTCTTACACAGCATCCCTCACGGTTTGTATTTCATCCTTGCCATACTGTAGTTGTCACTGTAACGGACTACACCATACATGTACATGTATGCACAGAACAGAACTCTTAACAATGCACATACCATTTGTACCTTACTACCTCATTCAGTATTTGTTTACTGTCTGCTTAATATTCAGTATTTGTTTACTGTTTAAAATGGGTCACAATATTTATTGCATTACACTGTTCCATCGCACATATCATTTACACATTACTGTCTCACTCCAGATTCATTACTTTCTGCTTAATATTCAGTATTTGTTAATTGTTTTAAATTGGTCACAATATTCAGAATATTTATTGCGTTGCACTGCCACTTTTTTGCCATCTTTTTTGCCAAGCTGCCATCGTCTTGCTTTTGCTTTTGTTGCATTTTGTTTTGCTTTACTTTTGTTGCTTTTGTTTGGCTCCACTGCTCTTTGTGCCTTAACTTGCCCTTTGGGGATAAATAAATTTCTTTTAATTGAATTGAATTGAACAGCAGTCTACAAGATTATCCAGTCCGCTAATGAATGAGGCATACCTTTTGTTGTGAACAACATACAGGTAAATCCATGCCCCCATGTCACCAAAGGATCTACCTTATTAATATGCCTGCCAGTGGGAAAATAAATCCTTCAACTGCTGCATGCATACTTGTACTAGCACAAATTCCATGGACCAGGTTGTCTGTGCTGCTGTCACGCAAGGGAACTTTGTGCAGAGAAGGGTGAGCAGAGGCACTGAATGTTAAGATGGCCTTGCTG
This sequence comes from Holacanthus passer, assembly GCA_025331565.1. NCBI lineage: Eukaryota > Metazoa > Chordata > Actinopteri > Pomacanthidae > Holacanthus > Holacanthus passer. The sequence goes on from JAFREQ010000005.1 coordinate 17,122,438, forward strand.
GAGGAGATGACGGCCTTGGGAGAGGAGGGCCAGAAACAGAAGGAGGACCTCGTAAAAGAGATTAGAAAACTGTGGGCCCTCACCTATATGCACCCACATAAACCCACTCTCAGACATGTCAACAATTGCACTTTTGTCCTGCAATCTTTTAAGTGAGTGAATTTGGGAATGTGTTTTTTGCTACATACAATAAACTTATAATAAACATTTTTTCTGTTAGCTCCTTCTTTACTCCACTTTCATATACTTGATGTATATATTTTAATGAGATTCTGGTTCCACAATATTGGCCAGGTTTGGATCACATGGGTCCAACTGTTGTTGAATGGAGGTACTGTTTGGGGAGCAGAAATCAGCTTTCATAGCACTCATAGCTGGTCTTCATTGTTGCAGTCTGGAATGCTCATATATACCACCTGGTGGTTGTTGATGTACACTACAGCTAGAGCTGGAATCAGTCCCTCCTCCCTACTGCAACTTTTGTGTCAATTAAAAGGAAGGGATCTGTACACACAAGTAAAAAACATAAAAATGATTATTATTTTATGTTGTTTTTTGTAGAATCATGTTTAGGAATAAGTGATAAGGAATGAATGTAGAAGACCACAAAAAAGTTGATTGGTCTGTTTGACTATGACATCATGAAAGTGTGCAGTGCTGCATAGAGGATAAATAGTGCAGGTAATGTGTTTTCAGTTCTGATCACACAAACCACCTTTTTTCCATTTTTGGAAAGATGACTTTCCTGAAGAAAACACTTGAAAGTTTGAAAGTTTCTTGCTCTTTGAAGCAATTTTATTTGAAACCTATTTCTGCTTTTTAAATTTCTTTTCTTGCTCTCGTTTTCCAAGAGCTTTCTTTTTTTTCTTCTTTTGTGGGGTAGATTGACGAGGGCCAAGAAGTCAGTGACCTTTGAAGCCAGAAAATGAGTCTAGCCCCACCAGCCAATCAGTCTGGTTCATCTAAAACCTTCACACAGAGGAAAGTCTTTTGTGGCCAGTGCCCCCCTACTGGGCAGAGCCGTCAACTAGCATCACTATAGTAGCACCAAAGAGAGCCCCAACCCCAGTTTAAACTCCAGTGATGATGCTGGTTCAAGTGACCCAACATGGCAAAAGTAAGTTCATCTCCTAATAATCAGTGATATTTGGCTGTTTTAAGTTCATTTGAGCTCAATTTAGGAATGTTTTTAGAGATACAGCCCACAAAATGTTAAATCCTTAGAGTTGAAATATATATTTATGATTTAATGAGCCTGCTAATCCGGCTTTTTGCAGCCTGGAGAGCTATTAGCATCTCTGTAGTCAGAGGTGCACACTCATTAACACATTCAGACAGTACAGTTCTGTGTGAACCTTCAAAAATGAGAAATTATTTGAGCGTGAATAGAAATGGATTTTGACTGTAACAACACCAAAATGAGTTTACAACATTGTGGCACGGAGATACAGTTTCTGTTATAAAAGGGCAAAATTACGATTTGTCCAATCATCATAAATCTAGAATATGATCTTCAAGCTGTGTTTAGGAATAGACCTACTGCAGCATTTTAAGCCCGAACCATAGGGGGCATCACATATACCACATGTCTACTTCGAAACCCAAAAAAAGGGTCTTCTTCTTCTTCTTCTTCTAGATCAGCAGTTTCTGAAATACTCAGACCGGCCTTCTGGCATCAGCAACCACGTCACGCTCAAAGTCACTTAAATGAACTTTCTTCCCCATTCTGATGCTTGGTTTGAACTTCAGCTGGTCGTCTTGACCATGTGTACATGCCTAAAAGCATTGAGTCGCTGCCATGTGATTGACTGATTAGATATTTGTATTAACAAGCAGTTGAACAGGTGTACATAATAAAGTGGCTGGTGAGTGTAAGTTCGCAGGAGACTGAAACTTACTTACTGTACTGATATTACCAGTCCTGTGTGAGATCATGATCTTGAATATGACAATTTAGAAAGAAAGGCACTTTTATATGTTATGTTTATTTCTTTCAGTACATAGGTCCTTGCTGATATTATGGCTACCTGTAATGCCTCCACAACACCAGCTACATAGAGCATCAAATGTAAGTACTAGTCTTGGCTTCTTCACTTTAGACAGCTGATATTGCATTGTCTGTCTTCAAAGGACAAAAAAATGTATTTAAATAATGTCAGCTATATTTCCCTGTTCTAGTTTATCTTACATATGTGATATTGATATTGTCAACATAAAAAAACTAAGCTGCATTTTATAGTTAACTTCATATTTATTACTCATTTATTTTTCTCCCACAGTCACACTATGGATCATTGGTGACAACTATGTCCAACATAATGCCCAGAGAGCTGCAGTGACCTTGGGAAGCAACTTCAGCGTGCCTGATGTCCATGTCTCCTGGTGTGGCTGGGGTGGACTGCAGTGGAAAGGCCTTCTCTGTCACAGTTCAGCCAGCCAGGCCTCTGTTTCCAGCCTCTCTGTCTGTTTCCAGTCTCTGTGTCTGAGTGCAGTCCTGGTGTCTGAGTCCAGTCTCTGTTTCTTAGTTCAGTCTCTGTTTCTTAGTTCAGTCTCTATGTCTTGTCTTAGTTCTGTCTATCTGAGTTGTCACTCCTCACCTGCCATAGTTTTCACCCCAGTATCTTTTCCACTCACCCCGCCTCTGCCTCACCTGACCTGCTAGTCACTCCCACCTCATCACACACCCCTGCACCCAGCTGCACTCTATCTGCAATGAGGACTCTATATAAGCCACCCCAGTACATTCACCCACAGCCAGACTGTCTTTTCATTATTGATGTCAGACTCTCGAGCTAACCTTTTGGACTATACTCTGTTGCTGTCCCAGCCCATTTGGATCAACCTGGTTTCCACCAAAGCTCTCTGTTTCTTTTCTGCTCCCGAACTCCTGTTTTTTTTTGTCTGCCTGTTCTATGTGGCTGTTGGCATTTCCCTTGGGCAATCCTACCGTAAGAAACTACTCCCCCTCTATTTTCCTGTGATCCCTGAAGCTCCTAGACTCTCTAGTGTTGCCTCACCTGCTGCTGCATCTTATGTGTTAAAATAAAGGACATTACCATTACAATTTTTCCGCGTGTTGCAATTGGGGCCTACCACTCCCCCCATTACATTCTCTCCTTCTTTTCCCACTCCCTGCGAGGAAGAGCAGTGCCAGATGTCCTCATCATCCACTGCGGTGGCAACGACATGGGGGAGGTCAGCTGTGTCAAGTTGATCACCATGATGAAGGAGGACCTGCACTAGCTTCACCTCCAGCACCCTGGCATGACGATGAAAGTTGACCCAATGACTACATAGAGTCCGCCTGTGTGTAATCTAATCTCAGTACAAATACAGCTGTTCTGTGACGGCCTCAGAGGTTTGTTAAGAGAATATTGGGGAGCAAACAGCATCATGATGTCCAAGGAACACACCAGACAGGTCAGGGATAAAGTTGTAGAGAAGTTTAAAGCAGGGTTAGGCAATAAAAAGATTTCCCAAGCTTTGAACATCTCACAGAGCACTGTTCAATCCATCATCCAGAAATGGAAAGAGTGTGGCACAACTGCAAACCTACCAAGACACGGCCGTCCACCTAAACTTACAGGCTGAATAAGGAGAGCACTGATCAGAGATGCAGCCAAGAGACTGTAGTGTAAAAACACTACATGTTAGTGCTCTGCATGTAATGGGATTTGGTGATGAGACTCTCAAGAAATGCATATAGTAGCTAGAATGCATATAGTAGCTACAATTAAACATGTGTACATGATAACAGCCCTAATACTGTGTGTGTGTAATCAAAGATGTGTTCTAATAGTGGACATGTACTGCTTGAAGTAGTGGAAAGGTACTGGTCAAGAGAGACAATGATGGAAAAATACTGAACAGAACGAATCAAAACAAAATGATGGAAAAGTACTGCACAGCTGCGAATCAAAACAATCCCACATGAAAAGTGTGACCTTTTACTTATCAGTGGTGCAGATAGGTGTATTATCAGTGGTGAAGAATGTGGCCTTTTGTGATATCTGGCAACAGGCTCATCACTGGAAATCGCTTGAGCTACTTGACCAAGAAAGATCATGTCCTCACTTAGAACATACCAAGATGCTTATATAAGTTGTGTTTTTCCTTTACCTGGCCATACATTCATGTCTAACTCTTAGAAAACTTGTGCCTCTCCTTTAAAGGATAAATAATATCTTCTTTTTTTAAAAAATAAGAAGTGCGTTTTTCCAGAAATAATGGTGGCTGAAAGTACCCTGAAGATAGGAAAAAATAATAAGAACCACCGGGTAAATACCGAGAGGTCTCCAACATTGGTGCACGAGGCCAAACATGAGACACGTTTGGACAAGCCCCCAGGGGGTAGAGTTAAGAATTAACAATTTCTATTGGTGAAAGGTATATAATCTATATTCTTGTAGGTTGGACAATAGGCGTGGAAATCTACCACATATAAACGAATGCAAGTTTCATTTTAGCTCAGAGAGCTCTTGGACTGTGCCCTGTGTACACTCTGTTTGTTCTCTCCTTTGTTGTCGACAATAAAGTATTGCCACTACATCTTGAACTCCTGTTTGAAGATTTTTGAGACCTGTTTGAAAGTGTTTTGGAGCAGTTTTCCAGCAAGATTTTAACCAAATTATTGAAGATTTTGAAGAAACTTTTGATCAATTGAACACCTTTAAAACTTGATTTTGGTCCATTGGTCTGAAACTTGGGTCCAGAAAATTACTCTACAAGACCCATGGTGACTCTGGATGAACTGCAGAGATCCACAGCTCAGGTGGGGGAATCTGTCCACAAGACAACTATTGGGTGTGCACTGCACAAATCTGGCCTTTATGGCAGAGTGGCAAGAAGAAAGCCATTGTTAAAAGAAAACCATAAGAAGTCCCATTTGCAGTTTGCCAGAAGCCATGTGGAGGACACAGCAAACATGTGGAAGAAGGTGCTCTGGTCAGATGGGACCAAAATTGAACTTTTTGGCCTAAATGCAAAACGCTATGTGTGGCGGAAAATTAACACTGCACATCACTCCACTCTGAACACACCATCCCCACTGTCAAACATGGTGGTGGCAGCATGATGCTCTGGGGGTGCTTCTCTTCAGCAGGGACAGGGAAGATGGTCAGAGTTGATGGGAAGATGGATGCAGCCAAATACAGTGCAATCTTGGAAGAAAACCTGTTGGAGTCTGCAAAAGACTTGAGACTGAGGCGGAGGTTCACCTTCCAGCAGGACAACGACCAGGGCTACAATGGAATAGTTTAAAGCAAAACATATTCATGTGTTAGAATGGCCCAGTCAAAGTCCACACTTAAATCCAATCGAGAATCTGTGGCAAGATCTGAAAACTGCCGTTCACAAACGCTCTCCATCTAATCTGACTGAGCTTGAGCTGTTTTGCAAAGAAGAATGGGCAAAAATTTCAGTCTCTAGATGTGCCTGTAGACTTGCAGCTGTAATTGCAGCAAAAGGTGGTTCCACAAAGCATTGACTCAGGGGGCTGAACACTTTTGCACACCGCACTTTTCAGTTTTTTATTTCTAAAAAAATTTGAAAATCATGTATAATTTTCTTTGTACTTCACAATTGTGTGCCACGTTGTGTTGGTCTTTCACATAAAATTCAAATAAAATATATTTATGTTTGTGGTCGTAACGTGACAAAATGTGGAAAAGTTAAAGGGGTATGAATACTTTTGCAAGCCACTGTATAAGAAACGTCAAAGCACGCAGATAAGACATAAGGAAAAAGAGAAAATATGACAGATACAACACTGGAGAACCTATTTAGAATGGTGAAAACTGAGGGTGGGCAATAGGGATGAAATTATATATCACAATATCTTTGAATGCCATGTAATCTATAGCTACAATATTGAAGGGGATGATCCGTGTTGCACTTGTATAAAAATGACATATCAAATGCAGGAAGTACAAATATAACAGAACAGTTTCATAAATGTCAAAATTTTCGTAATACTTAAAAATCAGAGTCACATATGATATATTGTGTCCCCTTGCGATATCGGTATAACAGTAACACTTTGACCAGTCCTACTGAAAACAGCAACTGCACCTAAAAATTCTCTTGAGAAAGATTACCCATGAACATAACCAGCAACACTAAATTACTGTATTAGTTTTTTGGTGCTCGCAATTTAAGAAAATGAGACAAGTTGAAAAACTCTTTCTTTATGATTTGTATTTGTGTGTGTGTGTGTGTGTGTGTGCTTTAAATATGCAGTGGACTGTTTCTTAACGTAGACAAACAATTGTCATAAACATTAACCAGGGAGGTTGCATACATATTTCACCATACATGGTTAACAGATCAATATCGGGGCCGCTAGGGGGAGCTATGAGCGGATAGGACGCGCCTCCAAACAGCTCTCACTGATTTCGACTTAAAACTCCACTTTTGACAAAATAAGGGTACTTTTATTATTATTTCTTACTAAAGTTCAACGTGTCAGGTACTTGTGAAGTTTACTTCAAAGACCCAAGAATGCCTAACCCAAAGAAAGGAAATAAGCCAAAAAGTGATCTTGTTGAAGAAGGCCCCAGCGGAGCCGCGGATTGGCCAGAAGGTGACGGCGGTGATACAACCACAGGCAATGGGAATGATAATGCTGTTCTAGCTGCAATAGCATCTTTACGCTCCGAGCTACACACGGTAAAAGTGGATATCTGTGACAAGATAGATGAAAAAATTGCAGATGTCATGGTCATACTGAGAGCTGAAATTGCTGCTTTGAAAACAGAGACTGACTCAAACATCTCGGCTCTGAAAACACAGACCGAGTCACAAGTTAAAACGCTACAGGGACCGGAGCAGTCAGCGACTGCCACAGCAGACAGAGTTGCAGAGTTGGAGGTAGGTAAGGCATCTCACCAGACAAGTGGACCGCATCAAGGGGAAATGTTTGGACTTAGAAGGGCACTCAAAGAGACAGAATCTGAGGATCACGGGCCTGAAAGAGGGAATGGAGCATGGAAAGGTGCCCAGGGAGTTTGCAGCGGGCCTGTTAAAGGAGGTTCTGGAGCTGAAGAAAGAAAGAAAAAGAAAGAAAAAGCCAATTATCAATCGTGCCCATAGAGCTCCAGGAGATGGTGAACCACCGCACCATTTCATTTTAAAAATTCACTATGGCCATGACTTCCAGGGACAGCAGATCCAGATGTTCAGAGACCTTCCACAAGAAGTTGCCAAAGTGCAGGCTGCCTCCACACCAGTCAGGAAAATGCTCAGGAGCAAGCCCGGGGTCCGATTTGGAATCATGTATTCAGTGAAGCTGCGGGTGACGCATTATGGCAGAGAGCGAATGTTTACTGACCCCCAAGAAGCCCTCACTTATGCAGAACGCCACTTTAACACAGAGTAGAAGATTGGGACGGTAATGTAGTATTTGATTATATCATGGACTGATGTTTCCCTCAAAATTGGGACTGGTTTGTTTAACCTTCATAATCTTTACAAGACGCCTACTCCTACTATTATTGTGATAATTTCATAATTTATAATTTCTATATTTCTCATTTGCAGTAGGCAGTGGGTTGGAGTATTTTTGTTTGTTTCCATTACCTCAATGGATGTATGTACCTGGTCTTTTGGTCCTGTTTTGTTATTGTTATTGAGAGCTGTTATTGTGTTAATATTCATAGACACTAGGATTATCAGGGAGTGGTGTAGGAGGCATTCATAGTTACACACTTATTGCTGTTTCCTATCTTATCTTTCTTTTTCTTTCTTTCTTTGCCGCAGTTTAATAATGTTGAAAGTTAATGGCTTTACTTTAAAAGTCAGAGGGTTCAGGGATGGTTGGGAGGAGTACTACCTAGTAGACAGGATTTTGATACAGACACATGACACAGAACAAAGGAGAGGAAGGGGGAAATATTTTTTTCTTCTTGGAATGTGAAAGGACTTACTGAACCAGTTAAAAAAGGCAAGGTGTTGGCACACTTAAAATCTCTTAAGTCAGGGGTTATATTTTTGCAGGAAACACTCCTAAAGAAAGATTCACATCTCAGACTTAGATGAAATGGATAAATCAAATTTATCACTCCTCCTTTCCATTTAAGTCCAGAGGATGTCATGGTTCTGGGTTTTGCCTTATTTCTAGTTTTGTTTTTGTGTCTCTGGTAATTTAAGCTCCAGTGTTTTTGGTTTTGGCATTTCTTCTTTTGCATTAGTGTGTTTTTCCTTGGCGGTGCTGTTTTGTGTTCAGGCTTTGTTTCAGAGGGGGCGTGGTTTCCAGGTGCTGGGGTCCTCAGCGGCAACACCTGAGCTTCATTCCCCTGACCACCGGCAGCTTCATAACGCTGCTCATCCTCCTGCAAGCTGCCAGATTGTTTCCACTCGTCTCGTGGTATTGTCGGCCAGCCTTCACTTATAGACCAAGTCTAGTGATTACCTTTTGTGCTTTTCTTAAGTGTCTTCTCCTTTTGTCTCCAGTGTCTCCAGCCAGGTGCCCCACCACCTCTACCGTCCTACTAAAAGCTTAACCATCACAGAGGAGTAGCCATTGTGATTCGTAAGGATGTCCCTTTTAAACACCATTCTACTGTTGCTGACAAAGAGGGGAGGTATGTATTGGTGGCGGAAGAACTGTACTCAAGGCATGTTACATTGTTAAATATTTATGGACCTAATCAGGATGATCCAGATTTTTTTAGGAAGGTGCTTGGGTTGATACCAGACATCTCTAATACTAACTTGATTATTGGTGGAGACTTCAACTGTGCGCTAGACCAGCATTTGGATAGATCATCGACTCAAAGCATAGTTCCATCCAATACAAGTAAGCTCCTCAACACCTATATTAAGAACATGAACCTGTGTGATCTATGGAGGGCTCTTAATCCAACAGGCAGAGAATACTCTTTTCACTCCCATGTCCATAATGTACAGTGGTGGAGAAAAGTTTTCGGACACCCTTTAAAATTTTACACAATCTCAAATATTATCATGAAATATTTATGGAAAAATCTTTTTTGTGTTTCTAAAGGTGTGGCTGCATTAGACAGACACAAACAAATACAAATGATATTTTTTTTGGTTTATTGTTAACAAGAAAAACTAACAAAACTAAATTCTTGACAGTTTCAATATGTCAGTTCTCAACATTGTTGGTATCAAAGTCAACAAATAACAGAGAATGTGTTCAAAACTGAACAAAAAATAAATAGAACATCACATCATCAAATTAATATTTAGTTGTCCTGCCATTAGCATGCAGTAGAGCTCTAATCCTGGCTGGCATGTTCCCCACGAGTCTTTCACACTGTTGATGGGTAATCTTGTCCCATTCTTCTTGAATTACTGCTTTTAATTCTTCTAAATTCTTTGGTTTACACTTTTAAACAGATCTTTTGATAATCCACCTCAGATTTTCAATGGGGCTCATGTCCGGGGATTGAGCTGGCCACTCTAAGACCTGGATACTGTGCTCCTGCAGCCAAGTTCTACTGGCCCTGGATGTGTGGCAAGGGACATTATCTTGTTGAAACATCCAGTTTGGACCTCGACGGAACCATGCACATGCAAAAGGGAGTATGTGGGTTTGGAGAATGGCACAATACTTGGCAGAGTTCAGTGTGATCACAGACAGTGAGATGACCAACGCCAGCAGCACTCATGCATCCCCACATCATGAGACTGCCTCCACCATGCTTGACAGTAGGTACTGTACATGCTGGAGATAATGCTTCATCTGGCCTTCTGCATCCCCTCAAATTAGCAGGAGGAAGATAAAATTGGAAACTGGACTCATCTGACCACAGAATCTTCTTCCAATTCCTGGCTGTCCAGTTCTTGTGTGCTTGGGCCCAACGACACCGGGCTAAACTCTGCCTCTCATTGATCAGGGGCTTCTTGACAGCCTTATAGGACCTTAAGCCATGATCTAAAAGCTGGCCACGTACAGTGCGGGTAAAACACTGGACACCAGTTTGGTTTGTTGGTGGTTGACCACCAACAAAAATTGTGTCTTTTAATAACACAATAAAAACACGACCTTCATTAGTGGATCACTGGCACCAAAATGACCCAATACTCAAAATTTCTTATGTATTTTTATGGAACCAATCAATTTTAAGTTTTTAATGGCTTTTTAGGATTTGTTTAGTATTTTGGCTGTGACTGTACTAAAAGAAATTGCACTTGAAGACCGAAGAGTGTCACTCATCCCTCATACTCCCACCTCATTACACTTGCTCGCACTACCACATGCACTCAAGCCCGCTGGCCCTTCTGGTGTGCGGGTGGGTCTCTCGCCTGGGGGCTGGGGGGGTGGGGGTCCGCGGGGGGGGCTCTGGCCTGGCCTCGGGGTTGGTCGTCGCCTTGTCTCTCTCTCAGTCTGTCCTCGGTTGGGGCCTTTTCCTCGTGGCTTCCTGCTGGGCTCCCCGACGGGGGTTGCTTGGGCAGACTTGGGGGCTCTGCCCGGGCCTATCCCCTCTCATGGGCTGGTGGGCTCTCCGGTGCTGGGGGTTCATGCCTGCTGGCTGGGGTGGGTTCACGGGGGAGGGGAGGGTGCATGCGGTGGTCTCACACTAACCCTTGGCTCTAGGGACAAACACAAAACACACACACACACATACATACATGCACACACACACACATACACACCCTTGGCACTATTGGCTTTAGCGATGTGGTAATTCTGTCTTTTCTTATATTTGCTTGCTTGTTTGAGTTTTTTCTACTACACTTTCGTTACATTAATTATATATTATATATTATATCGGTTTGTTCCACAACCTTTTACTTCGGTAGGTATTAAGAATGTTGAAGTTTGCCATACTCTGGTTGTTGTTGTTGTTGTAGTTGTGGTTGTTGTTGTTGTTATGTTCTCTCTTGTCTCTTGTCTCTTGTCCCCACATCCCCCTCTCTTTATCTCTATCCTTTTCCCTCCTGTTCTGGTCCGGTCGTCACACAAACAAAAAATAAAATAAAAATCACACTATGGGAGAAGTATCTCAGACCTCTCCCTAGCAGAGCAAATCTGTGTGGCACGACTGGACATCTAGAATATCACACTATTTGCCCAAGTTGCTGTACAGAACAGGTTAAAAAAAAAAAAAAAAGAAGACCGAAGAGTGAATATTTCACAAATGCATGGGGTGTCCAAAAACTTTTTTCCACCACTGTATACACAAGAATAGACTACTTTCTGGTTGACGATAAATTATTATCATGCGCAGGTAACATGAAATACCATAACATTATTATGTCTGACCACTGTCCAGTGACATTTTCGTTGAGACTAGATGAGGTAGACCGATTAAAACACATATTGATACATTTTTCAAAACAAACGACAAACCTGAAACTGCTCCCTCTTTACTGTGGGAGACATTTAACCCTTTGAGCCCAAAGCTATTTTTTAGGCCTCTGCTCGAAAATTACATACCCATAATAAAAAAGAGTATATCTCTGCAACCATAAGGTGTATTTGAATAATTCTTGTGTCATAATAAAGGGAACACTTGTAAGATTTGCTCAGATGTGTAAATATCAGTATATATGTTACTGGTTAAGAGTAAATGAAGATGGCACACAGCACAAATGAAAAATTTTCAGGTTCGCCTGCAAAATATTAATTTTTGTAATTATCTCTATTGTAATGATCCAGTTGCAGCTTTAAACCTATATCACATCATAACACAATATGTGAACACTCTCTGTGCAAAGTTTCACTCTGATAAAGCGAAGCAGAACAAAATTAGAGAGCTTTTAGTACAGAGTGGTCAGGCGAGGTCACATTTTGGCACACTTTGGATTTTGGCTGTCATTCTACTGTACTATAACTTCTATCTGAACCTTTATTTGCCATTTTCTAGCAAAGATAGTGCCAAAATACAGCTGCAAAGCACGGAGAAAACAAGCTACGTGCTTTGCGTAGAGCGTCCTGTACGTGCTGTGCGTAACGCTCATAAAACCGCTGCGGAGCTGCCATTGGTTACGCGCGGCTGTATCTCCGTCATGGATTGGTCAATTTCAGTGGTTTAGCCCGCCTTTGAATCATTAGAGCCAATAGAATATGGGGAAAGCCACCAAAATGAGATTGACAGCACCCTTAGCCAATCAGACTCAACAGAACGCCATCTTGGAGAATAGTCGCTCGCCGAGCGCAGGGTGACCCGTTATCTGCCTCAAGGAGATAAGGGGCTAAGGGAGCCACCAAAACCGTCAGGAATGATTTCAGTGTAACACAGGAAGTAGTACTAACAGTTTCCGTTGTGGATTTACCGATAAAATAAAGTTTTCATTGCAAAACAGCTAAGGTAAGAGAAATTTTATAACTATATTTTGACGAAGCGATTTCGGTTTTTGATGTTCTTTGGGTTATTTCTCGCGGATGCTTTGGTTTAGAGCCGGAAATGTAGCGGCCGGTGCCGCTATATCGATTTCTATATTTCATATTCATTTAGTTGGTGTTTGAGTTGTGTTTGGAGCATGCAAAAATGCCTTATATATTCTTGTAGCCCAGGTTCTGCTGTTTAATTTGATGTGCAACATCACTATATTCTTTCATGATTAGTGCATTGTTTCACACTATTTCTTCCTCTTACACCCGTCAGGCCCCCAATTGGGGGGCGCTCAGGCTTAAAGGGTTAAGGCCTATTTAAGGGGCTGTATTATTATCATTCCAAGCCTCTAAGGAAACACAATAGAGAGGAACAGTCAAAACTGGAAGAGGAAATACATAGGCTTGATATGGAAAATGCACAATGCCTCTCCAAAGAGAAATTTAACCAAATTCTAACGCTCAAATACAAACTTAATAAAATACTTTCAGCCAAGATTAGTAAAGCCTTTATGTTTACAAAACAGAAATACTTTGAGTTTGGCGATAAACCACATAAATTACTGGCTAGACAACTGCGTAACCTAGAGAGCGAACGTGTGATCCATAGAATTAAATCGGGCACTGGGGAGCTCTTAACTTCACATAAGGCTATAAATGAGAGATTTAAACAATTTTATGAGACTTTATATAGCTCTGAAATGAATCCAACTCCAGGGGATATGCAAAAATTCCCAGACAAGTGTAAACTCCCAACATTAGACCAGGTGGACCGTGACTTCCTGGGAGCCGATATTACATCGGGGAAAAGCAATAAAATCCCTTAAAAACTGTAAAACTCCAGGGCCGGACGGATTCGGTAATGAATTCTATAAAAAATTTAACAGATTGCTGGTGCCCTACTTGAATAGAATGTATGGACAGGCATACATTGAATGAGGCAACTATCACCTTAATTCCAAAAAAAGGGAAGGATCTGGAGGAGGTTGGATCTTACAGACCTATATCCCTATTAAACACGGATCAAAAAATTCTTGCAAAAACTTTGGCCAAAAGAAGTAAATTAGTACATCCAGATCAGACTGGATTTACACCTCAGAGACACTCATTTTTAAATCTGCGACACCTTTTCAACGTCATGTATTCCCCACGGGCCTCCAAAGAGGACCTTTCTATCCTGTCTTTGGATACCGAAAAGGCCTTTGACCAGGTCGAATGGCCATACCTGTTTGCAGTCCTTGAGAAATTTGAAACTGGTGACAGGTTTATTTCTTGGATAAAATTATTATGTAGTAACCCCCATGCTAAGATACTAACTAACCAGACGCTTTCTCCTAACTTCAATTTGTGTCGAGGAACAAGACAAGGTTGTTCATTAAGCCCCTTGCTTTTTTTTTTTTTTTTAAATATTTTATTTTAATTTTTCATCATTAAACAAAACAACAGGGCTCAGATGCACAAATTATCAACAGTCAGTTACAAACAGATGCACAGCACAGAAGAGAGGCAGAAGACAAAGTTGTTGGGACAGTTAACCTATTTTGGCCTTTTCAAAATGAGCAAGAAATGGACTCCACAAACTGGCAAAAGTATTCATTGAGCCAGTGCAAAGTTTTTCCATTTGTATTAACGATAACATGTCAGTGACCCAGAATTGGAAGGAAGGAGGATTAGGGGACTTCCATTCTTTCAATATTAGTCTCTTTGCAACAATCAGTCCCAGTTCCAATGGCTGCCGCATCGTAGCAGGGACAGTCCTCGTTGTTTGCGTGCAGCCAAAGATAACAAGTCCAGGCTCAGGCTGGATGGGCCTCTTATAAGCTTTGGAGTACCAGTCAAATATTTTTGACCAGAAGCTTGTCAGTGAAGAACAGGACCAAAAAGCATGAGACAGCGTACCTTCTGAAACATTACACCTGTCACACACCGGGGAGACTGAGGGATAAATTCTGTTCAATCTGACTTTGGAATAATGCAGGCAATGGACAATCTTAAATTGAATTAATTGATGTCTGCTATTTACAGAACAAGAATGAATCCTAGACAAACATTTGGTCCACATGGATTCAGACAGCTCTATACCCAACTCCCCTCCCCAGGCATCCCTAGTCTTCACAATGCGCGCATCAATGCAATCATCAAACAAGTGTACAATTTTTGAAATAAGATGCTTAGAGTCAGGAGGGCTCTTAAAGAATTTATAAATTTCATGCTCTATTGGAAGATTTTTGAAATTTTCAATTTTTGATTGGATGTAATGCCTAACCTGCAAGTACCGAAAGAAATGTGAATGAGATAAATTGTATTTTTCCTTCAGTTGATTAAATGATGCAAATTTACTATCAATGTACAGGTCATTAATTGAGACCAAGCCCTTCTCTCTCCAATCATGGTAAGACCTGTCATGCCAAGGAGGCACGAAACAATGGTTAAAACATATAGGCGTTTGTACTGACGTATTTGGTAGTGTAAAAAAGCTCCTAATCTGGTTTAAAATTCTTACAGACTGCCTTAACACAAAGCACAGATTCTTAAAGGACTCTGGTTTTTCAAATTTGGAAAATAACATAGCTGGCAAAGAGGAATTACCCACAGAGCCGGCCTCCATCTTAAGCCACAATGGGGCTGTACGTGTCTGAATGTCTAGGGTTCTCTGCTGCCAAAACATCAGTGCCCTAACGTTGGCAGCCCAGTAATAATGTTTGAATACTGGCAGGCCCAACCCTCCCCCTGCCTTAGATTTTTGTAAGTGTACCTTCGAAATTCTGGCATTTTTGCCATTCCAAATATAGGAAAGGATAATTGAATCCAGATCTTTAAAAAAAGCCGCTGTGAGACAGATGGGAACATTTTGACATAGATACAGAAATCTGGGAAGAGAGATCATTTTAATTGAGTTTATGCGTCCGACCATTGATAGGGGTAGAATTTTCCAGCATTCAATATTCTGTTTTAATCCTGATACAAATTCTGCAAAATTCAATTTGAATATCAATTTTGGATCTTTAGGTATAGTCAAACCAAGATAAGTGAAATGATTGTTAACTACTTTAAATGGAATACTCTGTAAAAAACCTGGTGTGTAGACACTGGAGAGAGGCATAAACTCACTCTTTGACCAATTGATGGTGTACCCTGATATTTTACCAAAAGATGTGATCAGGCTGAGAAGAGGAGGAACGGATTCTTCAGCATCATGCAGATACAATATTACATCATCGGCATATAGACTGATAAGCGTTTCTACACCTCCAACCTGAAGCCCTTTTATATGTGGGTGCTCTCTTATTGTTACTGCAAGAGGCTCCAATGCAATAGCAAAGAGCGCCGGAGACAGTGGACAACCCTGCTGAACTGAGCGCTGTAGGAGGAACGGGGCTGACCGATCGCCATTCGTCAGAACAGAACACAATGGATTTGCATATATCAGTTTCACCCAAGATATAAAGGTTCCACCGAATCCGAACCTGTGCAATGACTCAAACATATAAGGCCACTCGACCTGGTCGAAAGCTTTATGTGCATCAAGAGACAAAATAGAAGCTCCATTAGTACCACTGTAATCAGAATAAATAGTATTGAGCAGCCGCCTGACATTAGAAAAAGAGAGTCTGCCGGGAATGAATCCCGTCTGGTCAGGGTGAATGATAGAAGTCAAATGCTTGTTCAATCTAGTAGCCAGAATTTTAGTTATTACCTTACGATCAAAATTTTGCAGCGCAATTGGCCTGAAACTAGCAGGATCTGTTTCGTCTCTGCCCTTTTTTAAAATAAGAGCGATGTTGGCTTCATAAAGGGTTTTTGGCAGTTTTTCATCATTTTTAGAATTGCGCATCATTCTGAGTAGAAGTGGTGCAAGGATATCACAAAATTTCTTATAAAATTCTGAACTAAAGCCGTCGGGCCCAGCTGCTTTGCCTGATGGAAATGACTTTATGGAAGTGATGACTTCCTGCAGGGTAAAGTCAGAGTCAAGGGACTGCCTGGCAGTGCTGCTCAACCTGGGTAACAAAAGAGAGTCAAAGAAATCATTAAGATTGGACTGTGAGATGTTGTGTTTAGAAGAGTAAAGTTCACCATAGAACTCTCTGAAACGATGGTTTATGTCAATAGGATTGGTTAAAAGAGTGCCAGTTTTAGATTTAATGCTATGAATCGCTCTAGAAGCCTGAACACCTTTAAGCTGCCGTGCTAACAGTTTGCCAGGTTTATCTCCAAGCTCAAAATGTTTCTGCCTTAATTTCAAAAGTAAATTGCTAACTTGATCACTCATAATACCATTATATTCATATTTGAGCTTCAATATCTCTTTATAGTCATTGGGTGACTTAGAAACTTGGTATGTTCTTTCCAAAACAGGAAGAGTGCTGTTAATTTCAAGTAGTCGCTTTTCTCTTTCTTTCTTGAGGGCTGAGGTGTAGGAGATTATATCACCACGTAAAACTACTTTTAATGCTTCCCATAGGGTAGAGTCAGACACTTCACCATTATCATTCAGTTCCATAAAATCTTTCAATTTAGAGGTTATGTTTTTAACAAAATTGCCATCGCTAAGAAGGTTTGGGTTAAAACGCCAAGAATAAGCCTGTTTTGGGAGGGAGAGATTTAATGAAATTGTTACAGGACTATGATCAGAAATCAAGATATTATGATACTGAGAATTGGTGATTTGAGAAATAAGATTAGAACTGATCAAAAAATAATCAATTCTGCTGTAGGATTTGTGAACATGAGAGTAAAACGAGTACTCTCTGCTTGTAGGATGTTGAATCCTCCAAATATCCACGAAATTTCTAGTTTTTAGAAGATTGTTTAAAAGCCTTACAGACGCAATTTCTGGTGGTGGTCGCGTAGATAGTCTATCCAGAAAAGGGTCTAGATAGCAGTTTAAATCCCCGGCAATTATTATGTTTGAGTCATTGTCGTCCGAAAGCAGGTCAAAAACCCTTCTGAAAAAATTGGGCTCATCCATATTCGGGCCATATATATTAAGAAGGGTTAATGGAAATGAGTTTATAGTACCAGAGACCATTATATACCTACCAAGAGGGTCATTGATTACAGATGTTACCTGAAATGGGATAGTCTTCCTAAACAATATAGCCACACCACGTGCATGTGAAGTGAATGGCGACTGATAAATCTGAGATATCCAATTGCACTTTAACCTGTGTTGCGTAGTTTTTTTGATATGGGTCTCTTGTAAGAAAATGATATCGGCAGATAAAGATTTCAAGTGTTTAAAAACTTTTCCTCTTTTAACTGCATTGCCAAGCCCTTTAACGTTCCATGAAATCAATTGTAAATCTCTGCCTCCTACCTGCATATTACCTTGTGTGCTATTCATTTAGAGAGAATAAGAAAAATAAAGCAGTTGTGTGCATACAAATAATCCAAAATGGCTGTTGTAATAGTACTGTACAACGAAATAGAACATGTGCATCTGAGCCATAGAGCAAGAACAACACAATCCACACCCACCCCCTACCCCCACACCCGCGTCTCCCGAACCTGACGCGTCGCTTCCCCTCTTCATCAAAACAGGAGCTGCCGGACATATAGTAGGCCTGACCCAACTCACGGCGCCCCCCACCGCAACATAAACACTGATTTGAAAATAACAGCGTAACACCAATTAAAACAAATGAGAATATGCCTTCGAGGGGGATTATTCTGCGCTAAGATATATCAATAATTGCGATGTAACTGAACTGATAGTCACTTCGTTATAAGGCAATGATACACAGTTCAAAAGATAGTCCACCATGTAGCGCATTTAGTCTGAAAGTAATGAACACCCTCACCTTGAAAGGCTACAGAAATTATTGCAGTCATAACTCAACACCTTCCCTACTCATCTGCAGAAGCGTTACGTTTCTTCAGTAGACAAGCCGCCTTTGCTGCTACTGGGTCGTCGAAAATCTCCGGTGCGTCCTCGTCATGCCAATGCACATGGAGCTTGGCGGGGTATCGTAGGTAGTGTTTAATTCCTTCGTCTCTCAGGGCTTGCATCACGTCTCGGAAGGCACGGCGCTGGCTCATCACTTCGTTGGTGTAGTCCGGGAAAATCCGTACTCTGCTTCCTTTGTACTCCATCAGCTGCGTCCGGCTGAGGCGTAAAATCAGCTCCTTCATCTGAAAGTGGTGAATTCGAGCCATGATGGTGCGCAGCCTGCTGCCCGCTGCTGGTTTGGGCTGCAGAGAGCGATGTGCACGGTCAACTTTCACTGGATGTGGAAAGTGCTGTTTGCCCAGCAATTCAGGAATGAGTCTGGAAACAAAATCAGTTGGTCTTCCTTCTTCTGAATCTTCTTTTATACCAATAATCTTGATATTGTGTCTGCGTGAACGAGCCTCTAAGTCCAGTACTTTGGTTTGGAGCTGGTTGGCGTACTTGGTTAGACCCTCATACTTTGCTTCAAGCGCTTCCACGCGCTCCTCAAGTGCGCCGGTCATTTGCTCTTGGCTGATCATGCGGTTCTGTAGGTCAGTTTGCACGGAGAGAACTGACTGGAACTTAGTTTCAAAAGCATCAAATGTTCATCAAGCTTCTCCAGGATTCACTCGGATATTCCCTTACACATTTCCTTGCATATCTCGTAAGTTTGGGTTTAGTCATCCGGAGTGCTAGCTGCAGATTTAGCAGAAGGCTCAGACGGACGGCTAGCGCTAGCATTTGGCCCGCTAGCACCAGTATTGCCGATGTATCCATCGATGGTTTTGCCTTTATCTGATGCGCTTGTCTTCGGCGGCATTATTCAGATTTGCAACGTTCCCAAGTGAGACAAATGTGCAAGCAAAAAAGTCAACTCCTGTGCAGATTTCCTGAGGTGTGGAGCAATTTTGTAAAGTTGCGGTGGAGAGCACAGGTCAAGAGCGTCTACATCCCACGCATGCACACTGGCGCCCCAAGCCCCTTGCTTTTTGCTCTAGCGATAGAAGCACTTGCCGAGAGCATTCGATCACACAGGGAAATTTATGAATACAATACAAAATATAGTGTAAATAAAATATCCCTTTATGCGGATGACATCCTCCTCTTTATATCCCGTCCTCAAACATCTATTAAATCAATTCTGTCCTTGATTGATCTATTTGGGACTTTTGCAGGGTATAGAGTAAACTGGGATAAGACCGAGCTTATGCCAGTCCACGTAACAGATTGTCAATGGCTTCAACAACTCCCCTTTAGGATTACAAAAGAGAGGTTTACATACCAAGGCATAGTAGTCACTAAGCATTATAATTCACTATTTAAGGCTATATTTGACCCCCTTATAAGCAAGCTGCAAAATAGCATACAATTTTGGTGGACGCTCCCTATCTCTCTAATTGGTAAAATAAATGCTGTTAAGATGATATTTCTTCCACAGTTGTTATATCTTCTTCAGAATATACCTATTTTTATCACTAAAGCATTCTTCAAACGAATAGATTCAATTATTCTATCATTTGTATGGGATTATAAAATACATAGAATACGGAAAGCCCACCTTTGCAAACCAAAAGTGGAGGCCTGGCCCTCCCGAATTTCATACATTACTATTGGACTGCTAACATCCGCTCCATTATTTATTGGCTGGATGATACAGCAGTGTTACCCTAGCTTGGAGATGGAGCGGGAGGATTGCCTACCTTTTGCCATTGGAGCAGTTGTCTTGTCACCGGTGCCACTAAGTAAAGTAAACTACAGCAATAACCCAATTATTCATAACACTATACACTGAACTGGGTGTACAGATACCAGATGATACCTGGGACAAGAGTCTTGAACACACACATAAATGCTCAATTAATGCAAGACACAACTTGATACAATTCAATGTGCTGCATAGATTACATTATACAAAATTACAACTACATAGATTCTTTCCTGAAATCTCACCTCAGTGTGACAAATGTAGTTCACAAGAGGCAACCCTACTTCATAATTATGGTTTGTGCCCAAATCTGCAGAACTTCTGGAGAGGAATATTTAGATTATTTTCAAAAATGTTAGAAGAAATAGAAGAAATAGAACCTGATCCAATATTAATTATCCTAGGAATATCAGATAGGCAAAGGAGGTTGAGCATAGCTCACAAACATCTCTTATCTTATGGGCTCCTTACGGCTAAGAGGCTCATTCTCCTATTCTGGAAGAAGAAGGAAGTACCAACAGTACTTTTTGCACTTTTTTTTAATATATATTTTTTTGTCTCTTTATTTTCCTTTGCAAAAAGAAAAAGATGAAGGAATTGCTTGATGGATGACATGTATGAAAGATTTAATAAAAACATTTGAAACAAAAAACAGATCAATATCACCATAGGCCCTTATGCAGACTCTAAGAGATATTGAACATTCTTTTGTACGTTTAGTGTTTATTTGACATGGTCATACAAAGTATGACATTAAGCAGCAATATCTGTATGGATTAGGGTAGGCTCTGTGTGTAAAGGCTCTATGTACAGCTTTGTGTATTATATTGAATGAACTTTTGTACTGTAGCATCATGAGATTTCTATGAGCATTTCCTGGTGAGTTGGGCCCCGTTAATGCAGACGCTAAGTTAAGATTCAATAATTGACTTGATCTCAGCTTAGTGTAGCATGTTGTGATTTTTAAGAGCATTTCCTGGAGAGTTGGGCCCCGTTCATGCAGACTCCAACTGCAAATCACCCATGCAAGTGCTTCTGCTCCTGCCTCTGCTTTTGCACAGTGAGTCATAATGCATATATTTTGTCCACAAATGTTCCTGATGGTGATGGGGGACATTTACAAATACTCTCCTTGTCGCTCTTGCTGTATGGCCATACTACCCTGAGCATGCCCAGTGTCGTCCAATCTCACAATTAAAGCAGTGTCGAGACTGGTCAGTACTTGCATGGGAGAATGCCTGGGAATACCAGGTGCTATAAGCTTTTGTGGTACTCTTCACTGACATTAGAGTACGCTTCTGCTACTTCCTCAGAGAAGTAGCACAGAGCAGCTCATTGGAGAAGGTCAAACTGGTTGACCTCTGACTGCTTTCATCTCCTGTTTGTACGCCATTTAGCTGCTTTCCTGCACACTGTGGTGGTACAGCTTGGAGACAAGATTAGTCAAATTCATTCTATTTCTCAGGAGCCTGAACACACATTGCATGCATCAATTTATTCTCAGAATTAATGTTAAATACTGTCAGCTGAGTGTCATTTGAACTGCCCAAAATGACCATCAGTGCCAGCTAAAAATGAAAAGCCGCATCATAAAATTATCATATGAGAGCAAATTAAAACAAAATCTTTTTTGAGGTAGCGGCGACTCCTGTCGTGACGAAAGCGCACCAGCGCATAGAAGAGCGAAACTGACTGACTGACTGAAGTATCGATCTCGCCACGCTAGTATCGATCCGATAGCGATACCGACTTGGTATCGATACTATCGATATTTGGATCGATCCGCCCACCTCTACCGTCCACCTGTAATATGCAGTTAGTGAGCATATCAAACAAGGCAAACAGCGTAATGGCATCTAAAGGAAATTATCCTAGTGGAGCAGAAAAACCGAAGAGGGAGAAAACGGAGGAAGAAGAACGTACAAAGGATAAAGTTAAGGCATTTGTCTGTGATGTGGGTGGATACAGGTGTAAGATTTTAGCAAGTTTGCTTATTTGTCCTGCTAGCTAGCTAGCTCGGCTAGCCTCAGATAAATGTTAGTTGGCTGGCGAGAATTTGTTCGTCATAAACCCAGCCTTAGTGTTTGTTTCATGAAAGTTGGCTAAAATAAAATGAACATGTCACATGTGAATGCACTGTGCTATCCTGCCATGGGACTGACTGAGCCCAGAGCCGTTTATTCAGATTCTAGCAGGGAGGGAGGGAGTGTTGTCGTAGTTGTTGTCTGCTCTGTCGTCGTCCAGGGGAAGTTGTCTCTCAGATATTTGACTCTTAACATTACTATAGGATTACTTATGATTAATTTATTAAGTTTAGTGTGTATTTTATAGGCCTCTAATTAGAAGTGTGCTACTGCTTTATAAATAACACAAATTTTTTTTCAAGTGATTAGGCCTATTGTTGATTATTTTGGACTATTGTGGCAGTGAATCATTTATTTTCGTTTTATTATTTTAACAAGTACAATGCGTAAATTAGTGCAACATCACTGCAATTATAAAATAGGAATATGTGCTTATGATCTATTTTGCTTGGTAACCCAAGCAGACATTTTTGAGGACAATACACTGTGACTGTTACTGTGATATTAAATATGTGATGTTGATAATTGTGAGACTGTGACTTTATATAAGTATAAGTATTATTTTTAATGTTGGTTTGTTTTCATTGTTGTACTTTTAAAAAGATAGGGTTTTTTTTCTTGTTTAAAGTAAACTTTTTTTTTCTTTTTATCAGTTTAATTTGCCTGAGTGGCCCAACTTAAGATGTTTAATTTTAATATGAGAGGCTTTTATGACTGTAGCCTGTAGACTGTATTTTGCTCGTGAAGTGTAATCATCTAAAGGGCTAGGAATCTCTCCATCATAGTTTGACAAACCAGGGGCCCCCAAACAGCATCTTACATAGGGCCCCCACAAAGCTAGAAAAGGCCCTGCTTACAGCACCTGGTATTCCCAGGTGTTCTCCCATGCTAGCACTAACCAGGCCCCACACTGCTTCGCTTCCCAGATGGGACGACATGGGGCGTGCTCATGGTGGTATGGCCCTAAGTAACGGCAACAGCGACAAGGACAGCGTTTATAAATTTGTACAATGAGTAATAATAATTTAAGGATATAGTGAAAAGCTTAGGCTACAGATAAGTAATGATACATTTAGTATATTGATAAGCTTATGTAGCAGATTTGTAGTAATGGTGAATGTAAGTTAAGTCAGAGCTGCAAGGTTTTGTTAATTATGCATTTGGGGAATAATTGCTAGACAGCAGTTAAGACAGGGCAATAATCTTACGGATACCTTGTGGTTTTCTTGTAGGCAACAAATAATGTTGACATTGAGTGTAAATCAACCTTTAGCTCCATACCTGTTTCCATTTTCATTGTGAACAACAGGAAACAGGTTTGGGTTTATAGCCCTTGTCTTCTGTAATTATAGTCATTGTAGCAGATATTGTGCTGCTGCTGCTGGCAGCAGTGCCAGTAATAGTTCTCGTAATATTAACAGTAGAAGCATATGTATCAAGAAAAAAACAAATTATAAAATGTTGCAGTGACATTTCTGCTGGCCCCTCAGAGGCAGAGCTACTAAAATGACTAATAACTAATAGCTACAAACAAATAGTAGAACTTCAAGTATGTTTAATAACCAGAGTTGAGCCAAATAGATCTTCTGTCTTGATAAATATAATTCTGTATTATGTAACAAGACAAATAGAATTAATTAAGTGACAGTATTTATTGTTTCAACGCTTTAGATCTGTAAATCCAATACTGAAATGCCCCTCTGGAAAATCCAAAATCTGATGTTCCATCAAATTGAAATTGTTGTTCTTCTCTCTTTCATAATAACAAGGGGGAGTGTACAAAAATTGATGTAGCTTTTTATTTTTCATTGGCACTGACTAGTCACTTTCAGCTTTTCAAAGCTCACATGGCACTATTTCATGTAAATTCTGTGAATAACGTGATGACAGTCCAAAATGTTTGGGTTTGTGTGCATCTGCATGCAGGTGTCTATGTTAAGCCAAAGATCATTTGTGAGGGAGGCCAGAGCCTGTTTAATGAAACATGCTCACCGAGCTAGCCGGCTAACCCGGTGGTACCAGCCAGCTTCGTCAACATCTCAGCCTCCAGCCAATCACAATCAGTCAGTTTCTGCATTATAATAAGCTTAAAATTTCTGTTTTAGCAATACTATAAATATAAATAAGTACATTTGAGTTCGTGGATCGTCAAATTTTATGTTACTGTTTAGCTTCAATAAACAACCCCAGCTTAACCAATAACAACATCTGGGTTAACGTTATTTCTGGAAACATTCAGAAATGAGACATTAATATTTTGAAGTTACAAAAACTTTATTGCATTTACACACAGTTCAGTTTAAGATTACATAACATTAGTTAACAAACGTGGAGGGTTTTTATTTTCCAACCTCAAACAGACGCCTTTTATTCTAAAGTATTAACACAAATTATATAACTTGCTATTGTGTTTTGACCTTCAAAACCTGCAGCTTTAATAACTGAGGCTACCAGATGCGCCCGTTAGCATCGTTAGCTTAGCTCAACCTCCACCGTCTCCCCCCCGGAGAAACTTGTCCTGGACACCCTAGAGAAACACAGTCAACACGGCAGCACAGTCAAATTCCAGCCAACAAGCAGCTCCACAAACACCAGAACAAACACACCGAGAAAACAGCGCAGACGTCCCGTACAAAGACACCACACAGCCGGCAGCAGCTAGCTGGAGCCCGATGCTAATTCATTAACTGGCTACTTACTAGTAAATGAAAAAACGGGAGCGCCGACGTTTGGACAGTCAATTAGTACAATTAACCGCTCAGCAAGCCGAGTTATTTATCCAGTATTTACATGAAAAAATATCCGAAAGACAAAACCAGCACAAACACAGGCGAAGTTCAGTATGCTCTTCATTATGCACAATTTCACATTTTAAGTGAGTGATTTTAATTTTTTAATTCACCCCCTGTACAGTTTCATGAAGTAGAAAATCAGCCAAAGAGACTAGAGCCATTTTTTGTACCAGGCTGTAAATGGTGCAATAACTTTATGGTGTATTTTGGGTTACTGTTGTCAAATGGAAAATCAATAATCGGTGATTGAGAATCGTTAATAATCGAAAATCATTCATCGTTCAATTGAGCTGCATTCTGCTGGCTGGATTTGCTAGTTTTCTTGTTCATCTAATGTTAGCTGGTATTTAACATTGTTTAGTCTGACATTAGCTGCCGTTAGCCCCAATTAACCGTAATGTGGCCGGTAAACGTGACCGTCATTGCAGGTGTTTTGTCATTACTGTGTGAACAATTATGAATTAAAACCTCACTTCATATACATAATATAGTTTTATCTGAGACCTACCTGCTAAGACTCTTGACTGCAGGCTCAAATGGTGGGAGATCTTAAATTTGCATTGCATATAGAGACAGGCTTTTTTGACTTTTAGCAAATTATGTCGTTAATTATTATTTCCAGACCAGCTGCCAGAAAGAGCATCAACAAAGAAAAAAAAACATAATATTGTGTCCACCTGAAGTCTTCAAACAGACAAGAGAGTTTCATGTAGTTAAATGTTACCTGTTATTGTTCATTGTTCATGTTTATAGTGTCCATAATGTTTGTAGTTATTTATAGTGGTGGAACTGTTTGGCACCATGGGTCAAGCTGCTGACATAGTTCATCACCTTTTGCTGGAGTTGCAAACATGTTAAGTGTTCCAGTGTGTGAAAGCTATTAAAGAGCATGTGTAGTTTAGAGTATGTCTGTATCTGCCTCTTCCTTCCTTGAGAGAGCTCAAACTTGCCACAGTATTTATTATATTATATTTGTATGCAAAGTCTTAAAAATGACTTTTCACTCTAATTCTTTTCATTTCATAAGTTATGATGGTCATTACTTGTGATATTTTAGACTACGATCATTTCTTGCTCATAATTAACAGTTTATTTTACTTGCATTTCTTATCAAAGTGTGGTATTTCTTCTTGGTCAAACACACATTGAAAATTTCACGTTTAAACTAAACAATTTCTGCATGAACACAGAAATAGATAAAATGTCACAATAAACAAATACACTCTAATCAGTGACCACAGCATCTCTGACTAGTGACCAGTAGTTTATTTCACTTATTAAACACATCATTTGACAACTACTGTGTGGATGACATGTGGAAGTCGATATTGCCTACTAATGTCACAGAATCAAGTGTCCCAATTTTGACACTTGTAATTTTTTCCCTCACTTTGTTATTCATCTTCAACTTGCCATCTATCTGGATTGAGTTTCAAAATGTCAGTCGTGAGCTTTGAAGACTGGAGCAAATGAAAGAAGTCCTGCTTCAAGAGTTGTGTTTTTGTCTGTCATGAACTGCATCAGACTCTAAATGGCGAGCTGGAGCTGTATGTTCAGTGTGAAGACGGGTGGATTGCTGTGAAACCAAAATCTCCCTCCATTATACAGGATACTATGTGACAACTCTGAGAATCGGACGACAGTAACAGACACCAATTACAGCTGATTTATTTC